>JAZKJV010008916.1:0-1258639 GCA_037367405.1 Ottelia alismoides | reverse complement strand
CGGCCAGTCGCTTGTGGCTTTCTTTCGCCCATGTTGAGATGTCAGCCGTTTCGGCCTGCTTGCCGGACCAGAGCTGCGACGAGATCACTCGCACATCATCTCGCCGCGTGCTGAACGCGATCAATTCGCCGACAGTGGCCAGCAGTTGTCCGTCACTCTGACCAGCCGTGACCAGTCGCAACCGCAGATACGGGCTGAGCGTCAGACTCAGAGGATGACGATTCAGCACTTTCTTTGTGCCGGTTGGATCAAGCACGATGTCACGTTGAGGCGGCATCAGTGTCGCTGCGGCATGGAGAGTCGGCTGCCTGTCCTCAGCATCGTTGCCATTCTGGTCTCGTCGAACGAGTACTCCGGATTTCATCGCTTGCAGCAGAATTGCTCCGGCTCCCAGAAAGCCGTAGCGGAAGAGGTAACTCCGTGACGATGCGGGCGGAGGCGGAAGCTCCGGCTGCTCAGGAATGTTGTTAAAGCCCTGCGGCTGCGAATCCGTTTGCAAAACCCACAGGTTCAGCGGATACCAGACGATCTCGATGTGATGCGGAGCCTCCGGGTCAGGCAGCGAGGGGTCGTTCGGGAACCTCGCGTCTTCTGACGGCGGAAGATGCGGTCGTCGCGGATCGAGCGCGTTTCGCAGCACCTCGGGACGCCCCAAAACGCCGGGCCCATCCGTCAACGCCGATGACAGCACGCCGGACAGCAGTTGCTCAGCATCGCTGTCTGCCGTTGCTTCGGGAAGGAATTCCGGAGCTGCTGCGGCTAGATTCAACCGGAACCAGCTCTCTCGCAACGACGCCGGATCAAGACGACGAAACAGCCGACGCCAGACCAGATCAAACTCCGCCAGCGGCAGACGCTTCGGGTCAGTGTCCTCCCAGTTCGCAAGCCAAAGCGCCAACTTTGCGGGCGGCTGATTCGATTGCCGCGCGGATCTCAGAGATTGAACCGGATCATCGACCAATGGTTGCTTCGCGATGTCTGGATCGGTCGTGTGAATCAGACGTCCGAAGAATGGCAACTGCAACATGACCCATGACGTCGGATCATCGGTCTGATTCAGTCGCGGTGAATCAAAATCGGTCAACGCCGAGACGACGGCGTGCGGTGAGCCGGACGGCAGATAAGTCAGTCCGCTCAGCGATTGTCCTTTGGAATCCGGCGGTGGTTCGCGTCGGATGAACGCGGTCACGCTGGCTTCCACGAACAAGGCCTTTCCTTGCAATCGTGAAATGGCCGATGTGGCAACCGGGTTGTTACCAACGAGTTCCTCCAGCAGTGTCTGAGCGACAAGTCCGGCGTTGGCTTTGCGATACTCGTTCCTTAGCCACTTGTCCGATTCACCGAGTCCGTCATCACCCGCCAGCGGATAGGCGGGCTGAATGCCTTGCTTTTTCTGCAAGCCTTTCAGCAAGGCTTGGAAGCCTGTGGGCGAGCACAATCGAACTTCCTGAGCCGTCGTCCAGCGAATGTCGTCGCGGCCGAGTTGGGCCGCGACGGGTTTTCCATCTGCATCAAACGGGACTTCCAGCAGTTGATGTTCGACGGTCGCCTGCCAAGTCCACGCGCTTCCTCGTTTGGGCTTGTTCACATCATTCTCAACCCACAGGTCCAGGACAATGTTGGGGTTACTACTTCCCACAAGCACGTCTTGAGTTCCCGATTTGGCGGGAATGCGATGCTGATTCAGCAGCACGCGCGCGATGTGTCTCAGGTGAGTGAACGGAATTCTCTCGGCCCCAGCCTTTGGACGAGTCGCCGGAAGCGTCACGACGTTATCCGGATCGTTCGCGAGTCTGTTGAGCAGCGCTGTCGGCCACGAAATGAGATTCGTGACCTCCAGAAGTCCGCTCAACATTAGCTCGGACTTCCATACCCCTTCTGGTTTCGAATCTACAAATCGGCAGACGTACTCGGCATCGATCTGCCCGGACGACGACTGGAACAATGCATCATCCAGTTCCGCAGGCTGCTTGTTTGCAACAGTCTGCGGAACATCCTGCCACAATGTTCCCCATTGGCAGGCAAACAGAGCCTCAAAGGCACCGCCTTGCAGACCAAGGCTAGGAACAGTTCCGGGCTTTTCCGTCACGTTGAACGAGATCACGCCAAATCCAGACGTGGCTCGATCGATATTCTTCGTCAAACGGAAACCCGGTAGCAGCTGGAGTTCCTCAGAGGGCTTATCCAATTCCGTTAGCAAATCCGAAAATGCCAGTCTGACCGATATTGGATAAGAAGTCTTATCGCGAAGTTTCTTTAACTCCTCTTTCTCATGGTCTGAGGGTTGTCTGGAAATCGAGTTCTTCCAGGTGAATCTGGATGACTCGATCTCAAGGCGATCCGCAGCAAGACTTGTGTCCTCCTGTTTTGGATTGCTCGGGTCAACCCAATACCTTTTCGTGATTTGATCGCTCAGTCCGTCCCAAATGACCTGCACCGCTCCATGATCCAAACGTCTGCTGGGGTTCGTCTCGTCCAGACGCAGATTAAGCGACAGGCCTTTGTGCGAGCTGTGTGTCAAATTCGCTTCGACATCGACGTTCGGCGTCGGGCCGAAAACGCCTTCTGTGATCTTCGCAGACAACTGCATCCGAGCCGTGTCGTCCCAGAGGAATGCCCATGTCGTCTTGAGCGAGTAGATCGGGACCGGTTCAAACGGCGCGATCCGAAAGTCGATCGCTTTCACATGAACAGGCTTGGAATCGTCGTAGTCCAGTTTAATCTGACCTGCCGCCGGTAGTTTGGATCGATACTCAACCAGCGGTATCGGGGTGTTGTCGAACGGAAGCTGAACGGTCGCTTTCGGAAGCGTCCACAGGACACCGTGACTGGTGTAGCTCAAACGGAATTCCAGCCGGGTCTTCTTCGTCGCCGGGTCAAAATCGAGATTGCTGACTCGCATCAGTGGCGTGCCTTGCGAGTCTGATTCGACCGCCAGCGGCCATTCCAATTCTTGCGGCAATGTGGGATTGGACGGCAACGGTCCGTCGGGCTCTTCGCCCAGGATTTCGATGGTCTGCAGGCCAAGTTTGCCCTGTTTTTTGAAGACTAGTCTGACAGCGTTGTGTCGCGTGACCTGCTCCAGTTCCTTCTTGCCTGTCTCAGCCAGAGGAAGCTGCAACCGCCCGATGATCGCAATGTCCGTGAGCAAACCGTCAGTGTCGAATACAACCGTGTCCAGCGACAGCGGGAAGAAAACAAACGGCCCGATCCGCAGGGTCCCGGACGACTTGCCGTTCGTACCGTGGGCTGGACCGGCGGCATCAGCGGACGAGTGACCGAGTCGCCATTCGTAGCCGGTCAGGTGCGAGAACTTCCGCGACAGGCCTTCCGGCAGGCTCGCGCCGCGATGTTCGCTTGAGTTACACGGATCGGCTCTGTGGAACGTTCGATCCTTCGGGCGGACTGGCAGATCGCGGAACCAGAATTCGAACGCTTGATCCCCGGCCAGCGAAAGTTGGACTGTCTGAAGCAGAGTCGTGAGCGTGAACGTTGTCCGCGTTCCCGGTGTTTCCTCAAAATCCACGGTCGTCTCAAGCAGTCGCTCGTTCTTGGCGTGCTTCGTCGTGCTCGATCGGCGCAATCCCCGCTGGTCACGGATTCTCGCTTGCTTGTCAACAGTCTCAATTGCGGCTTGCAGACTGCCGCCAACGACGTGGTAGTTCGCGTGCGCAGGATCAGTCACCAGCTTCAGCGTGTCGTCGGTCTCACGACGGAACCGGCCTTCGATACCAGCCAGTCCGTCGAGAGTGCCTGGCGCTGGAGAATTGCCGTGGACATCCGGTTCATCGGACAAAGTCAGCTTTGGATCGAACGACAGCGAGCCGGGGTACTGCCGAAGATCGACAGTCGGCGGGCTCATTGGCCAATGTAGCGGCTCAACCGTTCCCTGAAGCGTAACCTGACCACTGCCATCCTTGAACATTGCCGCATCGGCACTCGTTCCCGCATGGAAAGCCAGATCAGCCAGCTTCTGAAAGTGTGCGGCAAAGTTCTCGCGCAGTAGCGCGGGCGGCGGAGTGATCAGTTCTTCGACCCGAGTAGCCGGGCTAAGCTTCGGTTCGTCATCCCGCGGAAGCTGAGCGAGTGCATGGATCTCGTCCAGATACGGAAGCTCATGGTGAAACTGCGGATGCAGACTGTCCGGGAGATTGCTTCCCAGAAGAGACATCAGACCTGCCGCAGCGTGCGGATCAACCGTGAGTCCGGCAAGTCCGAGAGATGTCAGCGGCAATCCCGGTTGCCAGAAACTGGCTGGTGGAATTGGTGCGTCAAGCTCCAGCCATTGATTTGCCCCCAGCCCCTTGAATCGCCAGTTATCCGGCTCGGCCGGTTTCTCTTTCTGCTCGTCCACGATGACGGGCAATTGGAATGGCGCATACTGACGACTGGCATTCGGATGATTCGGCGGAACAGCCGACTGTGTGAACGGCAACGTCTGAATCAGCGGGGCCTGCGGATGCCTGCGCCAGACCAAACCCGTGTTGTGAGCCAGCTTGCCGCTGACTGCCCAGAAGTCATCTCCGTCAAACGGAGAGTTCTTTTTGTCATTTAGTAAGTGGTCATAAATCGTCCGTTTGGGCATATCCGGACGGACGAACGGCCAGACGCGATCATTTTTTTGAAACGTCATGGCGCTGGATGTGAGGACCGCTTTCACGGGCCTGAGAATCGTCTCGGTCTTCGCTGGTGGCTCCGCCTGAAGCGCGAGCGAGTCGAATCTCAGCATGAACAACGACGGATAAAGATCGCCGTTTCGCACGGTCCCCAGTGACGGGCTGAAGTGGGCATCGACCCAATTGCTGTTGTCCGGCAGAGCGTCGGCTGCCGTTGGCGTGTGCTTCGCCAGCCAGAACAATCCTTCGGCCAGCAATTCCGGTTCGGTCAAGATCAGCTTGATTTTCGACAGTGTCAGCTTCGGTCCTGCGACCTTGAGCGTCCAAGTGCCCTGAAGCGATGCCGCATCCAGAAGAGTCACGTTCCAAGGGACTTCTCCCGTCGTCAAACGCCAGACATCCGGCCGGTCGTTTCCAATCGAGACCGCGCCGCGAAACAATGGCTCGTCAGGCGTTCGCGAAGCAGTGTCCGTCGCCAGCGTGGGGGATTCGGTTGGCTGCGTGGGATCGTCGATCTTCTGCGGCAGAGCGTCGAGACAGATTTGCTCGGTGGTATTGAGGAATGGCAACTGTGCCCAGCCGTCTTCCAACGGCATGAAGCCCCACAGAGCCTGCGGCGAGACTTCCGGCCCCGGTTCGCTGGCCCCGGCGAGCAGATCAGACGACGTCGGCGCGTCCGGTGGTGGCAACGTCCGTCGATTGGGGCGCGGCGTTGGAATGCCATGCAGCTCTCGCAGCGTTTGAGCGACTTCCAGTTCACGGTATTCCAAATCCAATTGGCTGAAGTGCCACGACTCTTGAAACTCACCATTCGCATCTTCATCGTTCGCTGCGTAGACGGCCGTCGGCGGGGCAGCGATAGTTGACTGTCTCAATGTGCTGAGGATTACATTGAGCTTTCCATCGGCAGTTGCTTTCTCGATAGCCACTTCCGGCATGGTGGACAACACGCCGCGCGGGGAGATCGTGTCGATTCCGGATGGTTGATCGGCGAGTTGCAGTCGCCATTGGCCTCGATCAAAGCGGAAGGACACCTTCGGATTCTTCGTGGGAGTCTCCGGTTCCATATGCCATGCGAAATGAGGCAGCTTTGCCGGGTCGGTCAATTCCAGACTGGACCAGCTCAATCCTCGCCTTGCCAACGGCGGTTCAGAGACCGGATTGAGTGCCGCTTCGAGCGATCCAAAAGCTGTGGACAGTGCCTCACGGGCTTCGCGGAATTCCGGGGTGCGCAATGACTCGCGATCCGGAAACACGATCAGTTGCGACAGCCCGGTATCCGGAAACGGCAGTGTCCCCTGCACGAAGTAGCGAGTCTTCGGGATCGGTGGCGACGGCCAATTGAGTTTCGCTTTCCCTTCCAGAATCAGCCCGCTGGCGGAACACGTCAGCTTCGGTGCGTTGTCAATAGTCAGACACTCGGTAAAGTGCTTGCGCCATTCGCCGACTGCCGATTCCAGCGTCAATGAATCGGGAACCGCGAACTCGCCGCCAACGCAGAGAGCCGAGCGCAGTTGAACTCGACGCAGACCGAACTCGTCCCATTCCGACTGATTGGCGTGAATCAGCAATTCCACTTCATCAGTCGGCTGGTTCGGAACCTCCTTGCCAAATGTGTACTCAATGCCGGTCAAATTCATTTTGACCGTGTAAACACGACAGCAAATCAGAATCGTCCCCGGAAAGTGCGTCAGGTCGTTCTTCGCTTTGGACTGCGCAAACAGCGATCGAGCCGCACGCGAACGCCAGCGTGTCTCGATCTGTGCGGTGTCCGTGACCCATTCCACCAGATGCACATGAGCGCTCCAAAGTCGCGTGGAGGCGCCTGATTGAGTCCGCAATTCCGGCCCGAGCAATTCGAACGCCACTGGAGTCCAGTTCGACGGACGCATTGGATGTCCGAAGAGTTTCGGTGGAGGTCCTGCGGCGCTCGCTGCACTTTCCGTCACTGGTGCAGGTTCATTGTCCATCTTTTCACCTCGTCAATGTTTGTTCGGGATTTGTCATTCCTGCCTTCGCGGGAATGACGGAACTCCTGAAGGCCGAATCTCAAAATGCTCTACGAATACGACGCCGAAATCGGACGACTGATGGGCACCGCGGAACCGCGTCGAGTTCTCAGTTCCAGACGACCGCCATTCAGTCCGGACTGTAACGTGGTTTCCAGCAGTCTCAGGATCGCCGGTCGATTGACCTCAGCAAGTCCGGCAATTTCCAGCAACTGCCGGGCTTCGTCACGAATCATCAATCCGGCGAACCCAATCACTCCGTTGCCGATACGAATCCGGTCACGCAGCTTGTCTGGCAAACCAGACTGTTTCGGTCGCGGTCGCCAGTCAACATCGATAATGTCCACTGTTGGACTCGGCGTGTTCAGATCAGCGAGCAAATCCGCGAACGCATTCCGGGCAGCTTGAGAAAACGCCGCGTTGTCACGCAGTCGTTCCAGCTCCGTTTTCTCGCCAGTCGTTAGCGGTGTCGAAACGACTTTCTCCCAAGTGAACCCGCTCGCCTCGATCTTTAGGCGAGCAGAAGGCAGGCTTGTATCGGCCTGCTTGGGATTGCTCGCGTCAGCCGGATACGCTTTCAAGATTTGATCTTTCTCGATCGCATCTCGGAGCGCCGTCAGAGTGGCCGTGAACGGTGAACTCTTCAGCCAGTGCTCCCAGACGACCTTCTGAAGAGCCGTCAATGCTCCGGCCCAGCGAATCTTTCCTCGGATCAGCCGCTGTTCGGGTGGAGCATCCGGCTCGCGGTTCACCTCAGTGATCGTCACATCTGTGCGCGAAGTGGCGATCTCCGCCAGCTGCTCCAGTCCGACGCTGATGACCGCTTCGCGTCGAGGCCCAGACTGCGACAACAGCGAGCGAATCCCGCTGGCCAGTGCGGTGTCGCAAGTCGGAATCAGGAGACGAAGTGCCGAGATTTCATCCGGAGTCAAGTCGCTGTCACCGTCCAGCGTCCAAACGCAGGCACTCGGTGCATGGCGGAGAACAACTTCGTCCGATGCGCCGACTTGCAGATTGGCGAACGTCCGCAGCAGAGCTTTCTTGCTCTCGAAATCGAAGCGACTGGTCACGGTCTGCCAAGCGATCGAGTCGGTGACACCTGCTCGCGGCTTCAGCAAGGTCTCCAGGTCGATGCCGAACAGTTCCGGATCGGTCTTCCCATTCGGCAACTGACGGACGGCGATTCCTTCGTAGGCTCCTTCCAGTTTTTGCGATTCGTAGCCGAAGAGCTCATCGGGATTGAATCGGTACTCCGCCAGCACTTCGACAGTGCCGCTGGGCTGGCGAACAATCACCTGATAGACAACGTCCTTGTCGGGTAGTGCCGAATATCGCCGCTTATCCGGCGTTGAAACGGAACCGGGGTGCTCTGTTTCCCAGCGAGCTTTCGCTGCCGACGGCAGACAGTCCCAGTAACGACCAAGACGAATCGCAATCCGCCGCAACCGAGGTCCGTCGGTACCGTTGGGAGTCTTTGATGAAATTCCTTCCATCACCGCCATCGGTTCGGGAGATACGTATTCAAAGTCGCGATGAGTGACCTCCGTGATCGGGGACACGACGTGCGATGTCTGAGCGATGACAAGCATCTTGTGTTCGTAGTAGAACGGCATCGCCATGAACTGTAGTGACACCGCCCCTTTTACGAACTCAGTCTGTCGCATCGGCATGTCGAGAGAACACAACTCGTCGTCCGTCAGCGAATCCAGATCGAGATGATCAAGCCGTGACGGAATCCGTGGCAGCCCCGGTTCTTCGCGAACATACGTCAGCAGGTTCGTCGCCGGATCACCGGGAATCGTTCGCAGTTCGACTCGCGCGACGGGCTGCTCCGCCGTCAGGAAGATTCCGACCTTTAAGGTAGCCCCGGACTTGATCGTCCGCAGTTCTCCGAGAATTCGCACATCCGAAGGTTTCGCGATCACGAATGCTGCTTCCAGCGCCGGGAGAACTGCTGAGACCTTGTTCTCGGCGAGCGTCAGTTCATGAACGACTTCGTCCGCCGGCGAAATGCCTCCTCGAGTCGGCTGGAAGACGACCAGTTCCATCTTGAGGTCCGTAGTCGTCAGCACCGGGCTCGACGGATCGTCAAACTCCTTCGTTTGATAGCGACCAATCAACGCTCCGGTCGCAGCTTCAAATCGGCTGTCACTCCAGTCGGCTGTTTGGCTCAGCAGGTTTGTCAGAGGCTCGTCTTTGCTGACACGCAGTTCCAGCGGAAATGCCGCCTGAGCTGGCTTCAGAGCGAGCACCACCATTTCGCCGCACCGCTCAACCGAAGCATTGAGATCGGCAGGCAGAGCCGCTGCGACATCCTTCAGCTTCAGACTGGTCAGAGGAATAGGGGTTGTTACGGACCCGCGAACAAGAAATACTTCGGTGATCGCCGTTTTCACGATCGGAGACTGATCGCTGTCGTACAGGCCGGTAGCCACTCGCTGCCCGAACTGCTGCCACAACCGGATCGCCGTCGTCTTGTCGTCTCCTGCCTGGATCTCATCCGTGATCGTCAGCCGCCTAAACAGCGCGTGCGACATCTGACGATACGACAAATAGTTGAACAGCGACCGGTTCTTCTCAATCAGCGACTGCTCCGGATGCTTCGCCAGCATCACCTCCCAGACAGCTCCCGGTGGAACGGACTGTCCCGGCGGAGCGATCTGATCCAGCCGTCGTGACGACAATACCAAAGGCGGCGCGACGGCACGAATTCGTTGCAGGACGATGTCTGTTCCGCCAGTATCTTTCGCGGCAGGAGCTTTTGTCCATCGCTGCATCGCTGCGAGCTGACCGGGATGTTCGTCCTTTGGCAGAAACAGAAAATCAGCCGGGTTGTCCTTGTTGCGAGCATCACCAATCGCGGCCCAGAGCAGGTCGTATCGGCCTCGCGGACGAATCAGATAGCGATAGGCGTGAGCCCACTGATCTTCGACCAGATGCCGATATGTCAAACGCCCTTTGTTCGGAGCCAGCGCCATGGGCGTCATCGCTCTCGGATACGCCGACGCGATCCACGGACCTTTGTCCGTTGTCGCAATTGTGCCGCCATTGTTCGGCTTCACATCTCCACCAGTGCCGAAGAACCGATCCAGCCACGCCAGCGTTTTGCCACGAGCGGAATCGTCCTTCAACAACGACGTCGAGACATCCACCGCTGAAATCCCGACGACCGGATTCGGACTGACAGGCCGCACGGCTCGCGACACATAGTGGCAGAAACGATTCCAGTGGGTTTTCGGAGCACGATTCGCTTCGGCGACATTCAACTCCACGATTTCAAACGGCGCGTTCGGCTGATCTTTGGACCCGAGCGGTGCGGTGAATGCCACGGCTTCCCAATCCAGAGGCGACAGAGCGGGTCGAGCCGCGTCGAGTTCGACAACGACATCGTTGTTTCCTTGTCTGATCTTCGCCGTGACTTTGATTTTGACCTCATCTGGATTCACCGCGCGAACGAACGCTGTCAGGACTCCGTTCGTTGGCATAATCGCAGCGGACTTCACGGAGTTCGGGGACTTGGCCAGCGGCACCGGGCTTCCGGGCGAACCAGACGCAATCTGGTACGTCGCTTCGGCATCGTTGCACGTCCATTCCAGTTCCAGACTCGTGCCCGGTGGAACAGCGTCGGTGGCCTTCGCACGAAATTCACAGCGTTGATACAGCAATCGCTGCCTCAACGCCGGTCGCAGGCTGATCTGCGTAAGTGCGAGAAGTTGATCTGCACCTGCTGGCCCTGCTGTGTCAGGTTCCTTCTCGGCAATACGAGTTCGCTCGCCGGGCTGGAAGAGGTGTTCGATGTGGAGGAACTTCAGATGGCCGGTGATGCCGTTCTCCGTTTCGTCGTCGTATCTGATTCTTGCCGCGTTGATACAGTCGCGGATCAGGTCCGCAAGTGGTTGGCCCGTCATGTAATCGCCGGTGAGTCGGTCACGAATGCGAATCGCAATGCTCAACCCCATGCGCTGGAGCAGGCTCCAGCCATACGGATCGGTGGCGGGGCTTGTGTCGGTCATCAGCGAGTCGAATCCCACGGCCTGAGGCGGATTCGCGTTGGCTGTGTCTCCGGTGGCTCGAGCCGGTTGCGGCTGGATTTCTACGGAGTATCTCGGAAACGGACGCTTCGGATTGGTCCGGTCCATTGTTCGCTGCTCGGGCGTCAAGCCATTCAGCGAGATTTCAGACAAGATCGCTCGCAGAAGCTTGTGGAACGGCCAGACTCGCTGGGTGTCTGCGTCAAATTCGCCTGGAGGTTCGACGGCATTTTTAACCGTCATGCCCGGATCGGGCCATTCCAGGAACGACTCGCGCCACGAGTACCACGGTCCGAGCGGCAGCTCGGATTTCTTCGGCCATTTGTTGTCGCGAATCTTTTCCAGCCGATTCAGCAAACGACGTGAGATCGCTGGATACCAAGCCTCCCATGCCTGCGGCGTCAAGGTGTCCGACGGAACCAGTGCGAGATCAGAAGCGGGCAACAACTCAACGATCTGAATCGGACGCAGGCCGCTGCGACGTTCAAACTTCTGGAAGTCCACGAGCTTCGCCGCATCCACGATGACTGGATCGAGGGCCTCGTTATCCATATCGAGTCGATCGCCCGTGATGGCATCGCAATCAAACTCGAACAAGTCGTAACGAGCATGCAGCGCCAACGGGTGCTCAGCGTTGTCGCTCGGCCCCTGATTCCAGCGGAATTCGATTGCCCGCAAACGATCCGGATGCTGTTCGAACGTCAGACGATCAAGCCCGGAACCGTCCAGCGGATACGACCAGTCGGCCTGCGACAAACCCGGCATCGGTACTTTGGCAAACCCGGCTTTCCCGGTTTGATCCCACGGCGGCAGCAGGTCGAATCGAACAGGTTTGGAGATCCATTCCAGAATGCCGCTCTGTCGCACTTCCGTCACAGCCACGGGGGGCTCTTCGGGCAGATTTGCGAAGTCCTCACGTCGCAGGAAGCGATTGACGATCTTCACAGGAGCCAGCGACGAACTAACACCGGCATGTCGCTGTCCCGATCCCGATAGTGTTGTGGTTTGGATGAAGATTCGCCACGCTTCCGGTTTCCAGTCACGCGGCTTATCTACGTCGCCGGGAGGCAGGACGCCTCGATTGATCAACGTGGACCGATCCAGCAAGACCCGATACTGACCGTTCTCCTCCGGCCGCGGAGGCTTCTTAAACGGAATGACAATGTCGTTTCTCAGACGACGAGCATTCGTTACCGGGAAGCCATTGTGCAACTGGCCGCGAGTATCCTGATCCGCGCCGAAGAAGCCGATAGGCATTGTTTGTTCCCGGCGGAACACCAACGAATACGATTTGATCGGCCCGGACGGTTGATTGTCTGCTGCAACAGGATCGGTCCAGCGAAAGTGAACCACGCAGTCCTTGTCGTCGATCAGAATCGGCTTCGACGCCGGAACCGGATGACCTGCGGAGCTTGGCACCAGATTGGTAAACCGATCGTTAATCGCGTAGTTGACGACCAGTTCGCCATCGGTCGGGACCAGCGGCGGAGTCGCTGGGAATCGCGTGGCGACCATCGTCAACGGTCGCGGGCTGTCTTTGCCTTCGAGGTCAACAGGAATGATGGTGTAGAGATACGTCTTGCCTTCCGCCGTCAGTGCCGAGACATCCGCTTCGACTTCGCCGTTGAAATGATCCACAAGCTGGAATCGCGGCAGCAGTTCGTATCGTTTCTCGATGGTATTGCCATCAGCATCGCGAATCGGATCGCCGTTCTGGTCCCGTTCGATCTCTCGATGAAGCACCGCAGCGGCCTTCAGCGTGAACTCCGCTTCGGGATCGTTTCCGTCGAGATGCACGCGACGCACTTTGTAATAGCGCAGATAGTGTTCAGGATCAAATTCCGGCAATGACTTACCGTCTTCCACCTCAGGCCATTGCAGCTCCCAATGAAACGCAATCGTGTTCGCGTGCTCGAACTTTCGCACTTTGACGAATCGCGGAGTCCGTTTGACGAAGCTGTCCTTCTCTCTGTGGAACGCCGTGATCTTCCCGTGGTCTATCGAGTCAGCCGAAGTGGAATCGACCCCTTTTCGTTGTTTGAGCGTTCCCGTCTTGGCATCGTCTTCGAGCCAGCGCAGTTCCTCCTGGTCCGTTCCTTCCGGCACACGCGCACGGAAGATCAATCCCATGCGAAATGCGAGCGACTCTTTTTCCAATTGGGCGCGTTCATTCGCGCCCGCATCTCCAAGGTCAGACAACTCAACGTATCGCTGGAAGTCGCGGATGATCGCCTGCAACACGGAACTGCGAAGCTGCGTCGCACGTTTTTCCTGCTGAGCCTCTGCGGTGTCATTCAGCTCACCTCCCGGAGAATAAATGGTCGTCTCCGCGTGAAACGCCGCCTTCAGCTTGGTGTCGTAGTCCGACTTGGGATCGAACTTGAAATAGGGAGCCACAAACTGCTGGGCCGCTCCCCGAACGGCCGCTTCGAAGGCCGTTGCTGTTGGATTCAGGACTCGCTGGTCGGCAAGCGTGTTCTCGGCCGAAAAGCCCTCCGACAGCGGATCACCCTTCGGAGTGACGTCGCCAAATGGTTTCTCAGAGTCACCATCTTTCAAGAGATAGGCGTATCTCAACAGTTGCCGTAGCGTTGTCTTGTCGTCGTCATTGACGGTTGTTCCTTCCAGATTGCCAACAGAAAATTCGAAGTCCCAGTCCACCTTCCACGCATGTCTTCCAACCGGCACGTCAGTCCATACCCCGTTGTTCGGTGAGGGCACGAAGTGTTCAAACCGGCTGCCTGCCGATGTCGGCACGGCTTGGATATCCCATTCAAAATCGCTTGTGACAGGCGTTCCATCAGCAGGAGGCACCGCGTAGAAGCCCGGCGATGTTCCGCTTGGAACGAACAGGTAATATCCGAATCGTTCTGGCGTGTTCGGCGTCAGTTCGATCGCATTTCGCGAGAATGCAGACGTTAGCGAATAGTCCGGGATGTTGATTGCTCGGGTGGCCGGAGCGGCCGCAGCGATTTCTGCGGCCAATGGTTGGACTACGTTCAGTGCTGACAGCGGCGGGGGCGATACGGCAGCAGCCGTGGCACTCGAACTGTCTGTTACATCTCCACCATCGGGTGCGTTTGATTCATCAATCTGGCCCGGCGCAGCAGCAGCAGCAATCCTCGCGCTGTCGGTGCCCGGAATCTGATCAACGTCTTCAGACTCCAGCCCCATTTTGAGGAATCGCTCGGTCCTTCGGCGAGATTCGGTGACGGCCGATTCGTTGAGTCCGACTCGGACATCGAAGTGCAGGTTGCGGCCCATCACTTTCAAGCCGACCGTTGCCATTCCGTGCAGTCCGATGGCATCGGTCAGCGTGATGCCAACTTCGAGCGACGCGGTAAACGTCAGCTCGAAGGAGAAGCGGAAACTGAGTTTGATCGTCTTGATGATCAGCTTGATCTTAATCCAGAATTCAATCCCGACCGCCACTCGGATGTCGATACCAACCGCTCCGTAGAACGCCGAGTTCGCTGTTGTGTCCTTGAACGCCAATACGCCGATATACCGCGCGCCGTAGGCCACCTGCGCGAGAGCGAACAGCGATGCACCGAAGAATCCGGCGCTCACTTCGGCTTTCATCTCAAGCCTTCCGCGCGCGAGGAAGCTATTGCCGACGACCAGCTCAGTTTCTGAGACGCGGAAGATCGTACCACCCCGGAACTCGGCTTCCAGCGGGCCGATCTTCGCCTTCCATTGCAACTGGTTTGGCCAGCCGATTTCACTGTGAAACAGCCCCGGTTCAATCAGAAGCGTTGCGGAGAACCGGCAGCCTCGAATCGCATCCTTCAGGAAGCCCGGCAACGGTGGATGATCGCCGAACTCTGCATCCGGCTGGCTCGACAAATTAGCCAGAAATCGCTTCTGTCGCGGCGACAGCATCACGAACGCAGCGAACAGGGGATGATCACGCAGCGACTCGCTCTTGCGAAAGTCCACATAGTTCGTGTTCAGCCAGCCTCGGCCCGCCATGAAGAACGTCAGGTCGCTCCGCAGCGCGATGACGACGTCGAAGACGAACATGCACGCCAGCAGTTCTTCCTTCTTGGCGTCGTAGTCACCCCACGGTCCTGCTTGCAACGTCGTCTGCGAGAACAACGCTCGCAGCACGACAGTCCAGCGCGCGTCCTCGCCGGGTTGTTCGAGGTCAACTCGCCACTGATCCCGCTTCGCAAGATTTCCCTGCGTTCGCGCGAGCCGCTTCAGTTCCTTCAGCAGCTTCTTCGGGTCCTGAATGTTGTCGATCGCTTTGAAGCTGGCCAGCGTATACCGATAACCGAATCCCAGCCCGACTTCGCGCAAGGCGATTTCGATGACCGGAACTTTCAGGCTCAGTTCGCGAGCTTCCAGGTAGATGAACCACGCTCGCTTCCACGTCTTCTTTGCGTCACCGCTGACTCGCAGGAACGCAAACGACGCGGCCATCGTCGGCAGCCCCTGGATCGAAACTTCACCTTCGCCGGTGAAGCCTTTCGCGGGAATCCCTGGCTCGACGTCCTCACCGTCAAAAAACGCCAGCGAGCCGTACAGCCGGAACGATTCACCCTGTTTCATGTGGATCGTCAGTCCCTTCAGATGCACGCGAGGGATGAACGAACCAGGTTCCGGCAGCGCGACGTACAAGTTGTGGAAGTCAATCTTCGTTTCCATCACGTCGCCGCCGCTGTCGGCAAACATGATTTGACCGGACAACTGCATCGCAGACGATTCATCGCCGAAACCGTCAAACTGCGGCAGGAAACCGATGCCGCGCAGTTCCATCTGGAAGCAGCCGAGAAAGTCGAATTTCAGCTTCTTCGGCAGGTCGATCATGAAACGGACATGCCGCGCGACGACTCGCATGTTGCCGGTCAGCGGGCACTCGACAAGCTGAATTTCAATCTTCGGCAGCCACGACAGTGGCCCGGACGAATCATCACTCGCCATCGGCTTGTAACGAGCTTTGCCGCTGAGTGTGAAGTAGAGATGATCGCCGCCGTCGTCATCGACGAACTTCAGGCCGAGCCCGTCCAGTTCAAACTCGAATCGCGACGCCTTGCAACTGAGCAGCTTCGATCCTTTGATCTGCGCTCCACCCGCGACCAGCTTCAAGCGATCGCCGTCGCGTTGCTCGAACTGCAGCGCGATGTCTGCCGTGGCATCGCCGACGAGGGCCGGTGGCAATGGCCCGGTTCCCGCAATTGTAAACCCAGCGATCCGATTCTCGGTGATCTTCAGCACGCCTTCCGTGAACCGGAATTGTGTCTCCAGCCCATTCAACCGAGCCGGATCGTCGGTGACGCGAGCCACCATGTTGATCCCCTTCGGCGTCAACGCGAACTCAGTGACGCGAAACCTGATTGGCCGCTCTTTCGATGTCGCTCGTGTGTAGCTTACAACGATCTCCGCACCAGGGGCTTGCCGCAGTTGGTAGTTGTTGTGTTGCAGAACGAGGATAAACGCGTCGCCAATCTGCGGATCATCTGGCTTATCAGGTGATTTCTGATTACCGCTGATTTGCCAAGTAAGCCCTAGGTGGTCAGCTTGGTAGGGGGCTTTTAGTACAAACCGCAGTCCCTTGTCGGCTTTGACGTCGAAGGCCATACGAGTCAGATCGAACGTTGCCTCCGTTGTCGTTTTCAGTTCCAGATCGCCGATCTTCGCTGTGATCTCGAACACAGCCGAGATCACAAGATCTGCGCTGATGTTCTTGCTGAGCAGTTTCACTTTAAGAAACTGCGAATCGCTGTTGAGGAACGGAAGCTTGAAATCACCGTCGAAGATAAAGCCGGTGTCTGCATCAAACTTCCAATCTTCCTTTTTCAGTTTGGTGAGACTCAACGGCGTCGTCGGGCAGGGATCGAACAGGCCCACAACATGAACATCGTCAACATCACCTCCCGCGTTCGTTTCCTGCTCGTCAAGTGGCGAGAGCGGCACAGTCAATTGTTGTACGAGTCGCGGAGCCTGTCCGTCACTGGAGAGCGGCAAATCGAACAGGACAAGACTGACCGGTCGGACCGAGGTCGCTGTCACTGTGATCAGACTGTCGGAGTTTTTGCCATCTCCCTCTCGCAGCAGTTCTTTCTCCCGGTCATCAACTGGCCAACTGAACGTGGTATTGGTCGTGATGACTTTCTCCTCTGGATACGTCGCGGCCAGAGTGATTCGCATTGCATCGTTATCGTCCCCCGAAGCATCCCGCCGTACGATCAGCGACATCATATCCGGTTGAGGAAGGCTGACGTTGAATCCCGGCAAAGCCACATCCCGGTTGGCATTGTCGGACCACATCCAGTCGAGCCGGATTTCTTCCACATCCCGCCCCGAAGCATGGACTCGCAGTTTCAAGTCCATATCGCCGCTACTCGTCGTCTCCGAGAGTTCCTGGCTCATCAACCGCAATAGTGGTTCCACACCTTTGTTGCCAGCAGACTTCCAGTCAAAGCCGAAGCAGCCGGGAGTGAACTGCCGCAACATCAACGACCCGGCTTTGATCTCGATGTTGGACAACACCACATTCTCGATCGCGACGTCTACGCTGTCTCCGGTCTTCTTGAACACGATGTCGAACGATGCGGACAGCGTTGAGCCGACGCCAACGATCTCCAGTTGCTGGACATGCACGCGAACCGTTCCGTCGGCCGGAGCCACGTTGATGTCAACGGCTTTCCAATTCAGACTGAGCGGCAGAGCGGGCAACGAAAACGCATGTGCCGGAAGCCGCCACGGCAGATTCGGGATATCTGGAAAGCCAGGCCACGGAAGCCGCAGCTTCGGCCAAGGAATGTCGCCGGGCAGATCGAGTTCCAGTGCCGGCAGGCTTGCGACCGTCGGGAAGTCGTCAATCACAACGCGGAAGCCGATCGACACGACCGACTCAACGGCGGCACCGCTCAGAATGACCTGACCGTTCGCTGACAAGACGAGAAACGGAGCCGCTCCGCTGCTTCCAGTCGGGGCGACGTTCAACTGCAACTCTATGTCAATCCCAGCATCGGCACGCAGCTCGACGCCAAAGAATTTCAAATTGCCGCCGCCTGTAAACGCCCAAGTCGACTGCAACGAAAACGATCTGGCTCCCTGCACGAATTCATACACGGGAGGAGTCTGACTACCGATGGGCTTCAGAAACGCTCGCGGAATCTTCGGCTGAGTCGTGGACAACAGCGTGAGCTCTACGGAGTCGCTTGGCCGCGTGATTGCCAGCTTCTGAATGGAGACGTCGTCATTCGCATTTGTCGGCTGCTCCCCGACAATTCGGACCATTGTTCCTCGAACGTCAATCAACTGTACGAAAGCTGTGGACATGAACGTCACTCTCCGCTGATCATGAAACGCGAGGACATGGTCTTACCGACACAACTCGTCAAAACGGATCATCATTCAGCCGCGTCGTTGTGATGAAGAAGTTCCGCCGATCCAGACCGCCTTCCGCGATCGAGGGTTGCTTCTTGAACTGAGCCTTCAACCGGCTGACTGATTCATCCCGCATTAATTCGAGAAACTTCATCGGGTCAGTTTCGCCTTTGCATTTCTCGTAGATGGCCCAGGCCCCTTTGCTGGTATCACCGTGCTGATTTCCGAGGTCGAGCCCGAAAGCGACTTCTCGTTGAGTCTTGAGTCGCGGCATGTGGGCCTGAATGTTGGTGAATGCGGTTTCGAATGCCCTCACGGCGGTTTTCACTTGCAGCTTCTGGAGAGTCAGCGAAAGACTCGCCTGCTGAAAGCGGCCAAGCCACGGCTCTTTGACGAGATCGAATTTCGAATCAATCGTCTTGCCGGTCTTCCGTTTGACACCACCGCTGACATCGTTCGGCTTGTCCACAATCTTTGTATGGGCGAGCATCGCGTCGAACGCGGCCGCTCCGCCGAAGATCACATTTGTCGTCAGCGGATCGCCCGCCTTGAACGCCTCCAGCAGTTCCGCAAGTCGTGTCGGTTTTTGAGCCCACTGAATGATGCCCATCGAAAGTCCGGCAGTGTCATTGTTCTTGCAAATCGCACCAAATTTCCCAGCCCCTTCCACAATCGCGACCAACGACACCATTCTGGTCATTTTGGTCGACGGAATATCAAGCACCAGCGTCAGATATGCCTGCGATGCGATCGGCACCGAGGCTGACGCGGCAATCAGCTCCTTCAATAGAGACTGATCAATCACGTCGCCTGCTGGCAACCCACGAGATTGGCGAAATTCTGCAATTGCTTTGGCCGTCTGCTTCCCGAATTTCCCGCGAGCCGCATCTCTCAGCCCCGGCAATCGCCGAAACCCGTGACCTCGCAACAGGTCTTGCACAGCTCCGACTGCGCCGTCTTCAGCAGCCGAATTTGGATCATTCTCGCCAAACTTTACCGGTGTGCCAGTTCCCGCGAGCAAATCGTCAATTCGCTGAATCCCGGAGTTTGCCATGAAATCACCTTAATTGACCTTTGCCAAAGTGATGTGTGTCGCTCCGTTCACGCTATTCCAAGATTGGTTGTAATCACTCGATTGATCACAACGACAATAGGTATGGCAGGCGATTCGCTTCTCTGCTCCAGCCATATAGAGTGCTGCGTGCCCGGGTTCGGAGTTGCTGAAGTAGTAGAAGATCAGATCACCCGCAGCGAGTTCACTATTGGCCAATCGGGCTGCCGCATCTGACAGGGAAATCCGTTCTCCGCCGATGACAGAGATCAACCCGTTGTCTTTCAGATCGTGGTACAAACGGCGAGCAGAAATACGCCCGTAGATCGCGGACGGAAAGTCTCGACCGATTGGCAGGCCACCTGCACCTCCGCCAGGAGGTTGCCCGATGCAACACGAAATGAAATGAGCGCAGTCCTCCAATTCGGAAAGCGGGATATCAGACCCTCCGGGACGTCGCGCGACTTCCGTTCGTGGGTCACTCGCTGTCGTCCTCGCAAATGTTGTCGCCACTGGAACCGCGACATATCCTGGCGAGCTCTTTATCCCGATGAAGTTGTCACTCGAAACGCGGGTCCATCGATCTCTTGCATAGGCCAAAGCGGCAGTGCGATTGTAGGCACTACGTTCCTTCAAGTCGCCGCGCGACGGTGGAGCAGATTCAAGCAAATCTAACCGCTGCAAAATCAAGTCATCGCCATCCTTCACATAGTGAATCTCCACGTTGTTCGGCTTCTTCACTAACCCGAAAACAGACGAATATGCACCAATCAACGCTGCTTCAAGGCGGGGGTTGTCCGTATAGACCTGCACATTGACACCGCTGCCGTCGTCAATGAATGCGGAGCACACCAACTTTTTCTCCCGTCCGTCACCAATCGGCTCAAAGTTGATTCTTCGGACATGCCCAAGAAATACACTAGGAAGAGAACTCGCGAAATCGAATGAGGCATCCAAGTTCATAGTATGCGTTTCTGAGTGGCAGTTACCGGGCCGCAAGTCGATGTTTTTGCAGCTCGCGGAATGTCGCGGAATGTCGCGGAGACGTAGACTCTCACATCAAGTCTGGCGTAGCTGCGAATTTGAGTACGTAAGGGCGTAGACTCACAGTCTAGTGTGCGGGGGTATGGCATGTAAAGTGTGGAGGATGTGGTTTATTGCTAAGGGCAGTGGTTCGAAGAAAACAGGTATATTCGGTTCTTCGCGAAATTGAATGGCATGGATCAGGATTCGCTGAGTAATGCTCAGTTCCGGTTCAGCAAAAGGGCCGCCCCTCTTTGCCCCGCCGTCGCATCGCCCAACTCACGCGTGAGCGACGTGACGGCGAGGCGAACGGGGCTAATCTCCGGCGTTTTTCGGCGTCTTGGAGTTTATGGCAATGGATCTACGCGACACGCAACCCCCAAGCCAGGCCACAAAGACGATTTCAATTACTACATCACAACGTCTTACGCCCGAACAACTTAAGAACCTAATGGCTCATGCTCAGAAAGGCACTTGGACATGAATCATGAAACGCCTGACTGGGCCCTTTTAGAACGAGTCGAGCCGCACCGAGTACGTAGCTGTCCATTTCAGCGCAAAACATCGGCTGGCTGTTTGAGTCAGGCGGCAGTTGGGAGAGGGACGAGGTTGTTGAGGCGGGACTCGGTTGGTGGGTCGAGACCGCACGCCTTCAGCAGTTGAGCAAACAGACTTTCGCCGGTCTGCCACCAGGCTTGGAGTTCGGTCTGAACGCTGGAGAGTGTGAAGTCTCCAAGATGCAGTTTGAGTGATTCCAGCACGCTGACCAGGATCGTTCGTCGCTGAGCACCTCGAAGAGTCTTGCTGGTGCGACCGGTTCGTCGATCCTGAGCGGCAGGTCGAAGTGATCGTTCAGCTTCGTTGTTGGTTCCGGTCGCTTCCGGATGCAGCACGAACGTAAACAGTTCGCAGTCGCACATCAGTCGAGCGATTTCCTGCACAAGATTGTTGAACTCATGATCGATTTCGTCGTCAGACTTCACCTGCACGTCATCTGCTTGGCATCGAGATACGCACAACGCGGAAAGAGCATCGACAAGTTCTGATACTCGTGCGGCGCGACCAGTCTCCTTCAGCCGTTGATCGGCCGATGCGGACTTGGCAGTGCGATACACATCCAGCAGTCCGTTCAAAAACGTTTTGTATTCTTCGTTGTCAGGCTCCAGCAGCGTGAAGCGAATCGCCTTGCGAAGCAGATGGGCCCAGCATTTCTGCGACTTTGTGAAGCCCTGATAGACCGCGGCATCATCGCTCACCAGAATTCCGACGAACGATTCCTTCGGAAGAATCTGAGCCAGTGTGTTCGCATCTTTGCGGCACCCGAAAATGAACACGCGAGCATTCTCGGACAGAAAAGCCCACACGGAATTCAGGCTCCAACTGGTCTCATCGGCATGCACTACGGCACTGACAGCCAGCAACATGCAAAGCGATTCAAACTCTGGCTCCCATTCACGCGATAGCTGATTCAGTAAGGCATCGGCCTGAGACTTCGACA
Source organism: Ottelia alismoides (assembly GCA_037367405.1). Taxonomy (NCBI): domain Eukaryota; kingdom Viridiplantae; phylum Streptophyta; class Magnoliopsida; order Alismatales; family Hydrocharitaceae; genus Ottelia; species Ottelia alismoides. The sequence goes on along the minus strand of JAZKJV010008916.1, from coordinate 1,237,073 downwards.
GGTCCAGTTCCCAGAAGAACTTCAACTGCTCACAGACTTTGTCCATCGAGAGCCCGACCATCGACACGAGAAACGCAACAGCCGTATGGATCTCAAGACCAAACTCTGACAGCGGCAGGACGCCTTCGATATCACCGAGTTCGCCGTTTGGTCCACGCCAGATTTCGTAAACGAACAGTGTGGCTTTGCCATTCCGAATTCTCCACACCGGACGATCGATATGCGGCGTGCATTGAGTGATCCTGAAGCCCTCCGGAAGAATAAGTTCGTGCAGATCGGCTCGATCAATCTTGTCCTGATTGGGTATCCGCCCGCGTCGCTCCGATGACTGTTTGTCACCATGCGAACCATGCTTCTTCGCCGTACCAACCTTCTTCTGTTCGGCTTCTTCGCGACGCTTCTCTTCAGCCGTCATCGAGTACGACTTGTCGAGCCGCTGCGTCGGATTCTTCTTTCGCAACTCGGCATTCTCGGCGTGCAGCTTCGTATTCTCTGCCTGCAGCTTTGTATTCTCGGCTTCCAGTTCGAAAACCCGTGCCCTCAGACCCGCATTTTCCGCTTCCAGATCCTCAATCCGTTGCGTCAATCGCGCCACCGTGGCCTGCAACTGCACCACCACTGCCGCCAGCTCAGCATAACTCGGTTGTTGACCCGCTCCGTCCATACGCGGTGTCTATCACACACCGCAATTCACTCAAACCCCAGTTTCCACGAGGAAATGGACAGCTACCCGAGTACGCAAGTTCGTTGAGAGGCGAGGATGGAAGAGAGATGCAGCTGTAACTCACCCAAGCCTCGATATCTATGTGAAGGAATCACAGGACTCCGGGAGCCTCACGATTTCCGTGGGAATTCCTCGCACTGAAAAATGCTCTGATTTACGAGGCCGACTTCTTGACGCAGTCTTGACAATCAGCGTCGTGGAGAATTTGGAAGTCAACGAGACGCTGCTGCTGCTCTCATACGGGAAAAAAGACTTCGCGACGAGCAGGCTCAAGTGGTTTAGAACCGTCTTCCCTGCTGGAATTCTGCTAGCGGTCCTCACGAGTTTTATCGCTTCAGTTTGGTTTGCTAGACAAGACCAGATCGGTGATCTGTCGAGAACTGTTAAACAACACGACGAGATGATGGCTCGCACGGAAGCATCATTAAGAGAGACGGAAGCAATAAAATCTGACTTACAGCTGCTTGGAGAATCGATTGAGAAGACGCAGAAGGAAACTCTTTCATTTGCGCAGAGTGTGCGTGAACTTGATCAAGAACTCTCGCGTCATAAGGCGAACGTGGTACTCCGATCCGAAATTGCGTCCCTGACGCAAGATAGAATAGAGAAAACTCTGGCGTCCGAAAGCAACAAACAATCGCAGCGACTAAATGAATGGCGAGAAATTGAGCAGAGACTCTCGGGTCGCATTGCGGAGGTGGTGGATTTGCCGAGGCTTAGTCTTGGTGAGCTGCGATTCGGCTTTGACGAGGCGATGCCGCTCGAAGCCCGCCGCGAACTTAGCGGCCCTTTTAGTTCCAAGTTTCTGCGAGAAGTTGGCGGTGTGTCGTTTGCCACCTCCGCTGTATCAACGGACGGTTCTACTCTCATAGATATTGAATTTGAAGTTGAGCAAGGCGAGCCCACGCTGCTGGCAAAGATAAGGACAAAATCAGGTGAAGTCATTAAAGCTAGCGTAGACATCCCCGCATGGCAGTGGATTCCCGTCGTTAAATTCGCAGCATCAGAGAATAACGCATGCGTTACTGTATACGGCAAGCTAAAGAATAAGCAATCCGAGATGCGCAGGCGATTGAAGGGCGAGAGGATTATAAACTACCACCCCGCGTTCCGCGACACCTTGCTTGGACTTCGGCTGTTTCAGGCTGATATTCTTTCTCTACATTCACCGCTTGTCGCAATTGACTTGCCCTCATGGTATGGTGGCAGCTGTGTTCTTGGAAAGACCGAGAGTGAACCGGATCTTGAGCAGAACCTCAAACGATGGAATTTGGCGAAGCATTCTCTTTCAGGAATAGACTTTTCCACCTACGTCATAGTCGACATCGACAGGAAACCAGAGTTTTCTGTAGATCTGGAACAGAAGCGAGTTATCTTGGGTGGCAGGCCATGGTGGGATCTTTATCTAACAGACGCTCTTGAGGTTAATGCATTTGTGTCTGTCGATAACAAGGACGAGGCGGAGTTCAATCTGGCGATTCAAAATGGGGAATTCAACCCCGCCGTCTATTCCGCACTTACAAACACACTAAGGCTCTCCGCGTTTCTTCGAACTATGGAAAAGAAGAGGCTTTCATTGTTTGCAGAGAAGCTGCCAGTTCTTGACAGTCAACCGAAGACTCCAACAAGCTACGTAGACGATGACGTAGAAGATGCCGAACTGTTGAAGAGAATTCTAAATTAGTAAGAAGTAGAGGTGATTTGATCGGCAATTCAGACGCCACTTGCAGCGAAAGGCATTTGTCCGGCAACCACGGTGGTTTCTACCCTATCTGCATGCTTTCGCACGGCTGCATCCGCAACTGCGTATCCCCAGTTCATCAGCCGTTGCTGAAGTTCGTCCGGCATCTTTTTCAGCCGAGTTGGCGTATTGGCCAGTTCTGTCGTGCGAGCGAAATTGCATGGAAGAGCGTCAGGGAGTTCGAAGTCTTTGATGTTTGAGCGAATGCTCCAGTAGGTTCCTTCTCGCTTTTCATCCCCTTTGGCCTGAAACAGGCTCATTAGAATCCGCTTACGCAGGTTTCGGACTTGGTCGTCCACGATATCCAAAATGCGTTTCGAATGTTCGGCCCAGTTGCTGGCTGGTTCTTCCTCAGGAACAATCTTGGCTCCTGCGTCGCTGACGAGAAGTTTGCGAAACTTCGACGCCGTTTCCATGCCAAGGTTGTCGTAGACGCCGCCGTCAGTCAACACGACCGTGTCAGTGAACGGCACTCGGCTGAGGTCACTGCCCTTGTCCGGTCGAAAATCGGCGGGATTGACGTCAATCGTCATTGGTGACAGGAACGGTGGAAACGCTGACGATGCCGCGACCGCTGTCGCCAGCGGAAGTTTTGGCTTGTTGGCCCGCCCGATGCGGTAGTCCCCCATATAAGCCTTGGACATGCGAAACAATGCTCCACTCTGGACATTGGTTGCATTCAGAACGAACCGTGGTCCCTCTGCATCGTCAGGGAAATCCTGTAGCGTCGTATCGCCGAAGAGGATCTCTGAATACTTTGAGGCGACCCATTCCGCCACAGTGCCTCGCCAGAAAATTCCGCCCATCACGGAATTGGCATCGATGGAGGTGCTGGCCATCTTCTGAATGGGGCTGATTAGCATTTCAGTCAGGTTCGTCGCGACTCCTTTGTCGTCGAATTTGAGTTTCTTCCAGTTCAGGCCGAGCACGGCGGCCGTGATCGAACCACCAGACACGCTGGAGACTCGTGCCAGCTTCTTCATGATGCCCAGTTCGTTCAAGCGAATGAGCACTCCCGCATGAAACACCATGGCTCGATATCCACCGCCGGACAAGCAGAGGGCAATGCCATCACGTATTTCCGTCTTCTCTTCGTCAGCCATGATTCAAACGCTCCGTGAATGTCGATTTTGATGAGGAATGGGCATTCCTGCCCGTCGAGCTGCAAACGTCAACTGTGTTGTGGAAAACACTCAGACAAGAATGTCCAAGGTACTCTTGAGAGGACTACAGAGTTCTACTTTGGGATTTCCAGATCAAAGTACAACTGATGGCCGGTTGTCCTTGCCTGAAATCGATTCCAGTCCGTGTCGCTGGCATTATCAGGTTTCTTCATGTCTTCCACCTTGGTGTCCGTCTGGAACACTCGGCCGGACGCCTTTTTCAACAGGGCGTCTTTGATGGCTTTTAGTGGATGGTCCCAGCCCTTTTGAGTCTCCGCCCAGGCTCGCACAGCCGTAATCATCGCCGTGAAATCTTTGGCATACTTGCCCTGTGCCATCCAACTCAGGTTCGGGCTGGAGTCAGACTCCTTGCCATCAAGCGTCGCATTGTGACTGCCATGATGGCCCACCTTGTAAAGAACCGTGCGGCCAAGCAGGTCTTTGGCCGTGACGGTGTCATTTCCATCCTTCCAGTCCTCGTCCGCCCACGAAACCCAGTTGCCTCGCTGAGCGTCCGCTGCAAACAACAGGACTTTGCCACTCTTGCCCAGCTCAAACGCAAGAACCAAGCTTGCATTGTTCGTGTAACTGTTCAGGTCAAGTGCTAACTGCTCAGCCGAATAGAGCCACTCGGTATCGATTCGCCGCCAATCTGGATTCGTTTGGCACGGGTCATCACCTGCAGACATCTGTGCAGATTCAGTCAGGTCAAAGGCCGGAGGAGTTGATTCACTACCATACCATTGACTGAAGAACTCAGAGTACTCGCCGCTGTATTCATTGAGCTTCAGTGGGATTCGGTAGCGTGCGGAGAATGGTGATTGGCTTTGCCCTGCCGCAGCCGATGCGAAGTAGTTTCCCGGCGATGCCGCAGCAAAAGCTGCACTGTGGAAGGATTCACTTCCCTGCGGATCGAGATCCTTTAACTGGTCTTCATCTCGCGGGGGCCCCATTGAGTAGACACGTACGTTCTTTGCTCCTGGCAGAGTAAAGACCTCAGCGTGCGGTTTCAGGTATCGCATGCCATTTTCTGCGAGGTCCTTGACGACCTTCATGGACTTCTTGTTCATTGATACGCCTGTCACAGAACTAGCCGCTGCTAAGCCAAGTCCGCCTGGCGTTGTCGGAGTTGTCTCGACGCCCCCCAGTTCGAATTCAAGAAGACTATCGATGAACTCCGTTCTTTTGCCGCCCGCCGCCGCCAACTGATTCCTGGCTGCGATCAAGCCAAGGAGTTTGTCCTTGAACAGTTTTCGAAGGCTTTTTGCGAGGTCATCTTCAGGATCCTCGGTCCACGCGAACCATGTTTCTCCGATCGTAATTCCCTCAAAGTTCTTTTCCGTGATTCCGTTTACGTGATCCTGATGTTCATGAGTAATCACTGCCACATCAATGTGACCACCCGTCGAATTGCGAATACTCGCCGTGATGTCCCTGATATTCGTCGGCGGAACAATCATCCCCGGCGAACCGGGCTTATAGCCGCAGTCGATGAGGACGTAGATCGGTTTGGCATCATCATCTCCAGCAAATGCGAGCAGGAAACAATCGCCATGTCCCGTCCGATACATCCGAACGACCGCTCCACCATCTGGGGGGATTAGTCGATCTGTTCCTGTTAATGACTTAGCTTTGGAAGAATCTGCAGTTGAAGCTTTTACAGCCTTTTTCTTCGCGGCCTTTGTCTTCTTGACTTTCGCTTTGGCGACCTTCGCACGCGCCGTGACCTTTGTTGAGGATTTTGCTGCTTTCTTTTTGGCCATGATCAGCACTCCGTCTCACGGTGAAGTAATGCGAACGGTTCGCGGGCATCAATCTGGAGTGCTGACCGCTCAAACGCGTTGGCGGGCTCGAGCCCGCCGTCGATCAGGAAGCGACGTAACTTGTTGAGTTGTCTGTCGTCAGCAATCGTACCCGGAGTCTTGATGACTCGGCGGACCTCCATTGTCGATTGATTCATGATCAACGTACAACCGGCGCGGTAGATGAAGTCAGGCTTATCGAAGTCCTCATGGGGATTTCTGGCGTCCATTTCTGCCTGGATATCTGGACTGAAATAGCCACGGCGACGTTGAGTAATCTCAACTACAAGGTCAGTGGTGATGTCGCCTCTCGAACTTCTTCGCAACGCTGTTCGAACGGAATGGACTTCAACTGCAATTCGATTCTCAGAGTTCTTCGAGCGAAAGATCGTCGCCATCGGTGAATCGGTCAGATCTTCGTCCAAAACGATCCCGATTGCCTTTGTCAGTTTGCGCCCTTTACCCTTGATCAACCACGCCCACAAAACGGCCGCGTTATTGTCAACGCCTTTCCACGTATCGTAACGATTGCTGTCCAGCGTCCACGATTTCAACTTTGGAATTCGAGACTTCGGCTTCCTGGGATTCAACGCGGCCTGTTCCATTTCCATAAGTTCGATCGGCTGATCTTCCGTGAACAAAGACCGCATTTCTGCCCGATCAATTTGAACCTTGGCTTCATCTTCGGCCTGATCGCCAGTTGGCCAAAGCAGACCCTCAACCGACATACTCCTCATTCCATCTGGACTAATGCCCCACTGTCGGAAGCTCTCAAGAAAAGCCAGTCGATAACCGAGCGAATCATCGGGATCGTAGTCATGATCTGCTGTGACAATTCCTCGCAGGTAGTCACCGAAGGTGATTCCTACTGGCGGGCAGTAGTCGATTGCTCGAATGCACATCCGGAGCGTCTGTTGGGCACAACGAGCGGCTTCTTCCGCAAGTCGATGGGCCAAGTCGGGATGGATGTCTCCATCACGAAGGATGCCGGTCCCCTCGCTGGCAATTCGGTAGAGATCAGCAGTTCGTGCTCGATAGACCTTCAGGAATGCACCGAACACTGCCGCCACCAGAATGGCCCCGCGGGCATGGGGTTCGGCGACCTTATCGAGCGAAAACACATCTGGTCGATGAGGTTCCCATTTTCCTGTCTGCTTGTTGATTTCTCCAAGAGCATCTCGAAGTGCCGTGCCACGGCCCGACGCCTGCCCAAATTGCTGTGCCAATTGTCCAAGCAAGTTCTCACTGGCCAGATTCCCACGAGTCCTCGCAATCTGATCTCGAAGGACGCCCGGATAAGCAAAGTGTTGAAACAGAGCCACGATGTCTGCGAAGGCCTCATGGAAGGCATGAACGTCGGGGTTCACGGGTTCATTGAAGCGAGGATGAACGCCATCCAGAAGAGCATGCGTCGTCTCATGAGCAACAATATCATGCGACAGGCATGTGAAGACGAGCGTTCCTGGAGTGCTGTTCGAGTCCTTGACACCTACAGGAAAATATCCGAACAGCAGCGCCTTCTTCTCTGGGCTGTAGTAGGCGTTTCGATCTCGCAATGCATGCGGGTAGATGCGAAGCCGCCGAACGAACTTCTCATCATACTGATCACCCTCCCTGATCGTATGAGTTGCCCAAAGTGCGACACGCCCCAGAGCCTGTTCAAAGTGGCCGATCGTCGTCATGGCCACCGCATAGACCATCTGCTGATGGAACTGCGGATTTGACTCAGACGGAGCCAAACCATTCTGGGCCAGCAGTCTTGGGTCGTTCAGATCAACCGGCTTGTAAAAGCAGCCACTCGCCGGATCTGCATCAACGACCTCGATGTATTCCCCAACAGGACCTGGCTGGAGATCCTTCTCCCACGGAATGCTGATCTCAATTTCGCTGATCTGAGCCGTGTTGAACTGAGCAGAAACGCTCGGATCAAAGGCGAAGATCCTCAATTTTCTCGACACCGGATCCGGAATCAGATCATTCGCCGCCATGACTCAGCCTTCAATGGGAATCAGGAGTCTGTTCTTGGTGTGCTCAAATCGCCGGGCGGTCGTGAGTCCGCGCTCAGGCTTCGAGCATTTCGCCCTTAAGTCAGAGCATAACCGGGTGATACTCCCCATGTCTATCAAGTGCCTGCAATTTTGATCGGTAGTGCGCCGAATCTACCTAGTGTGGTGTCTCTCAAGTTCGTTTCATTTTGGCAGCCAGCGATAATAAGTAGCCGGGTTCGTCAGAATTCGGACGCACCGGGGGATTCTCACGAATTCCGCTACAAGTTGATTCAACGACACCGTGAGACACGACACGAGTGAGCACACCGCTGGCAGACGTTCGTCAATGCCCCAGAATCGATTCAGCCAGGGGAATCCAAACCTTTAAGCACTTTATCTTTGGGTAACACTCGATCGACTTCCCGTGTGCTCAGGATCTCATTGATGACGTTCTCTGCGTCAATTGCACGAAGGTGCACATATCCGTCAGCCGTGTCCTTGTCGAGGAACGGAATGAGACATTCACCGACCATCGGAAGTCGAAGTTGCACCTCATCCTTGTGCTTCCGAAAACCTTCATAAAGAGCAATGAGAAACTCCTCTTCCATGAGGATGAGCCGCACATCTCGATGTTGCTGCTTCAGCCCATCCGTACTGAAAACATATTCAGCGGTACTTTTCATCTTGGGGATCGAAAGGTTGTTCGAAATGATGACGTGTGCTCGGAGTCGGGCGTGCTCGTCCATGAACATCTTCTTACGGCGAAACCGACCGATGTATTCTACCATTTTGCGTCGCTCATCAATTCCAAGATCATACCCCTTGGAACTGTCAGAATGTTTTGCGTCATAAGTCCAAGTCCACGATCTGCCTTTGCCAAGATCACGATCTCCCTCTTCGCCGTAGTAAGGGATGCTCACAATTCCGTCAGGCTCAGCTTTCCCTTCTCTGCCAAGTTGATGAGCGTACGGAAATAGTGATCTGAGAATGTTAAAGATCTCGGTCTCGTAGACGTGCCCTTTGTCGCCTTTGGTCCCCGCCTTCAGGTGAGCATACGAATGCTGCGCTGCCTTCTCGATTCGCAAGTTTGACGATGTTTGAAGCCTGGAAAGTACCTCTCGACAAAGCCGAGCAGCCTCATCAGCGGATTCAGGTGTCGCCTGAGAGGCGATCATGTACGGAAGACTCACGTGGCAAATGCCATGAGTGTCCACGAAAATGTGCTGACGATCACTGGATGCGGTAACGAGTACAATCGCCTCACTCGAGCGTTCGTATTGCTGGCGGTCCTTGTCCGAGAGGTGATCTCGAAACAGAATCCAGACAGGTGTATCGCGATGCCGTTCGGCATTTTTCAGCTCAAAATACTCTCTCTTCTCAAATGAACGCATATCACCCAACGCCCAACCAGCCGATCTAAAGAAGTCACCTGCAAAAGCACGCAAGTGGGACATCGATCGGGCGACCGTTTTGAATTTCATTGCGCGGAGCGGCTGATCACACACTAGACATGCAGTTGCTTCCTGATCAGCAACGTTCTGTTTGTAGCGGGGGCAGATCCTCGTTGGGCATGCCTTGCCAAGCTTCTGCTCCGTCTCAAGTATGCCCCGTGAAATCAGATTGTCATATTCAGTTCGCTGGTAGTTTTGAACCTCAGTTTCAAGGCGAACATTCAGCAGAAAGCTGATGATGCTTGCTGCTCCAAGGGCCATCTTTTGTGGATCAATCATCCGATTCAAGGGGAGCCCAAAGGTGTCTTTGAACTGCCCCTTGACGCGATCCACGAAGTCGGCAGAACAATTTGCGTCGTCCAACGCAAAACGGACTGCCCCGCCTCGAAGCTGCTCGACTTCGACCCGGACAATCTTTTCATCAAGAGATAGGTCGAGCCACTCAAGATCATCAAAAGAATCGAGAACGATGATCTTGTCGTCCCGGAGTCGGACTAAGTCATCTCTGATCGAAGAATGATCACTTCGAGCACGGAGGCTGAGAGCGGAGCCAGTTTGCAAGGAAGTTCTGCGAAAGCCTGCGCCAAAGATTTGTAGTTGGCTGTCAGCATCATATCCCCCAAGCAAAAGTGACTGGACGGTGGCAGGCTCATATCCAGAGAAAGCCATCGCCTGCTGAGGCTTCAGCTTGATCTCAAACAGATTCTCAAGGAAGGTGCTGATGCTATTCGTAATTTTTGAGTTCTGATTCTTGACGTGAATGAAATCCCTGTCCTTCGAGATCCCGAAAACAACGTCGCCACAGCGAAAGTGAACATTGAATCCGGCACGAAAGTCCTTTCGAATGGCTGGGCTGTATTCTCTGTCAAACGCCAGGACCGTCAGTCCATTCGGTAATGTGTGCTGGCCAAATTTCCTGACCTGTGCGCCCCATGCTTTTGAAATTGTCGTCTCGAGGTCTTTTAGGCCGTCTTTCAGCTTGTTCGAGAAGTTTTTTGGCAGAGCTTTGTCGGATTCGAAATCAGTATTTGTTCGTTTGGCTTCCCAGAGGTGCGAATAGAAGATGTTGCGAAGTGAATCTGGCGAATGGTGGTACAGAACAAGCAACTGTGAAAACGGCTTTAGCCTCCTTGATCTCAAACTCGCAAGATCAACCCTCAAAGTTCGGCTCTTTCGCTGCCGTTCAAATTCGCGGGCAATGAATACTGAGCGACGCTTAAGAAAACTCGTGAGGCAATACAGGGTCTCAGCGTCGCTTGCCGCTAATATTGTTGTGATAAGCTCTTCGACATCGGCCCTATCTGTGACCAGCAAGTTGAAGTGCTGACAAATAACTAGGAGGTCTGATCGAGCCAGAGCCCGCAATCGCTTCCGAGATTCCTTCAGTCTCTCGCTTTCGTTTGTCCCGGACTTCAACGCATCGGGAAAAATGCCGACTGACGTCCAAAAGTCATTTGCTGGAGCCTGCAAGATCTTGACTTGCCCTGCGGCAGTTGCCTGAATCATTTCAGCGTTTCTCACCAAACTGAGTGCACATCAGACCGATCGTCCCGCGGGTAGAGTTGTACCCAAGTCGCCCCTAGTCTGCACGTGCGACGATGCCATTTGCCAGCAAAGTGCGGTCATCGAATTCTGTTCTACAGCCAAGGATGGCCGTTCCGTTAATGGCTGAACTGACAGCGGCGTTCGTGGAACGGTCACGTAGACAGTACGGATTGCCTGATTCAGGCAGATGGTCGGATGTCCGTGCCCTTATCGCCGCATTTGTTCTTTGTTTCGCTTCACGAGCCAGCAGAGTCCGAAAGTGGGGTACCGTGGCATCACAAGCTCAGGCCCCGTCTGCCGAGCCATTCTTGTGGCCTCCTCGGGTTGGTCGGGTCTAGGCTCGAGAAGAGCCGATGCTCATTTGACGGTCCACAGATTCCCGGACGCCAGCTACCAGTAAAGAACTATAGGAAGTCTCTATAGGTTTTACGGGGGGGCGATTCATCGTGAGTTTGAGGGACCAGCGGGGGGCGATTCATCGAAGTGGCGGGGGGTGTTTCATCGTGGATAACTTGTTGATAGATTGGACTTATCCACAGCAACGCCTGTCGAACAAAATCGGTACGGGCACCCTCCAGCAGCTTCGCTCTTTGCATGATGGGGTGAGTTGTTGAGAGCCAGTCCCGGTTTTGCAAGCAGTCGAGAACCGGGGGCTATCGCCCGGCGGCTGATGAGACTTGGGAATCAGCGATCACTCCGGCGGATTGAGTCGCTTTAACCCGGCAAGGCTGATGCGGGTGGCGGACATAGGGGCTGGTGAGTAGTGTAGGTGGATGCCGCCGATGACGTCGGAGATTCGGGCTTCGGGATAGACGGCACAAACTTGCCGCAGCATGTTGCGGAATTCGCGTTTGAAGTCTTTGGACGTTTTGTATTCCTGCCCGAACTGCTCTCGCAGGTTGTTCCAACTGAGCCTCACGCCTTGTGGTCGGTTGATCCGGCACAGACGATGAGCCAGCCATGTGTAGAGGTCCAGTCCGAGCGACGAGTGCCTCAGGGCCGCGAGGGCTCGATAATCGAGCGGCACGGCGTGGCGAGTGAGGGTTTCAAAGAACTCCGACGAGAGTTCCAAAACACCGGGCCAGAGTGTCCGCTGATCTCCGGCCGTGCTGAGCCATGCCTCGAAGCGTTGAATCGGCTTTGCATCGACCGTGACGACTCGTCCTTCGGATTGCATGCCGATCATCAGGCGACATGCAGCAAGTGCTTCGATTTGCTGACGAAAAACCGTGTAGCCGCCTCGTGGGCCTCCCCCGTCGCCCAGTCCAAGCCTGAGCAGAAACTGGCGAACACTGTCGCCGACATTCACCGTGCGAGATTGTGTTCGTACAGCTTCCGAGCTGACATGGACCATCACCAGCCTTGGAGCCGTTCCATATGGCAACGGCAGCTCCTTCCAGCGTTGGCCGTCCCAGAGACGTCCGGCTTCCAGAAGAACGCTCACATGGCCGCTATGGCGTTCGAAGGTGCGTTCTTCCGTCTTTCGCCGAGGCATACCGACCTGACACAGTACTGTATGCAGAAAATCGTTGCGATCTGGACGGCCTTCCATGATCTGTTCGCGAGCATCCAGCAGCCGCTTGCTGGCGGAGAAGCGATCCTGCGGCTGCTTGAAGAGTGGTAGATCGTTGTCGTCTGAGTACGTCATGCGTCGTAAATGCAGAAAGTTACAAAGTCGTATTTGCGACAGCCGGAGTGCTCTCATCCAGTCGGAGGGCATCCTGCGTTCGCTCGCCGGGGAATTTTTCGTCGAGAAGATCCCGAATGACATCGGCCATCTTCAATCCCTGAATGGCACACTGACTTTTGACTCGCTGATGCAGAGACAACGGCACGTCGATCGTCAGCCGCTTGTTGGGTTCCAGACGGTGATTGGAGCGATCCGACACCCAATCGTCGGCTGAGGCGGCTCCCGGTTTTGGAGCTGGTTTGCCTCCGAAGGCAATTCGTTTCATTGGCCCCTCCCCCCTACGCAATGTTGGCTTCGCGAGGCAAAGCGACCTTCGCCGTTGATGTTTTGAGCGATTGCCCGAACCGAGCGATCACTTCTTCGACAAGCTGTCGGATCTCTGAAGCTGCGGGGCTCGTCGGACCGGCTTCCATCACCGTTCGTCCCTGAGCAGCGGATTCGGCAAGGATGACTCGCTGACAAATGGACGTCTTCAGAACCGGTATTGGATAGTCCGCCAGAGCATCAGTGACGTCGCGTCCCAGTGCCGTGTTTACGATTTTACGATTAATCGCAAATGCGGCTTGTAGTTCCGGCCGGTAGACTCGGGCTTCGTGGATCAAGTCGACGATCTCTTTCGCCGCCCAAACATCGTAGGGTGATGGCTGGACGGGAATGAGCACCACGTCGCTGGCCATGATGGCGGACTTGGCGACGTCGTAAACTCGCGGTGGTCCGTCGATCAGGACGACGTCATAGCCCTTCGCCAGTGCTGGCAGCTCTTTGTGAATGGAGGCTCGCGGCAATCCGGCGACTGCAAAGATGGGGTCGCCTTGCCGAGCGGCTGCCCAGTCTAGTGCTGATCCCTGAGGATCGGCGTCTACAAGCAGGACGCGATAGTGTTGTTGTGCGAGTACTTCGGCGGCGTTGACGGCGAGTGTCGTTTTGCCAACGCCTCCTTTCTGGTTCAAGAATCCAATCCTCATAGTCCTCCTGCTGATTTACGATTTTGCGGAATTGCGATTCTGTGAGTACCACGTTTTTTTGTGGTCGTCAACGACTGAAACACGACGAATCGCACAATCGTATTTGCGATGAATCGTGATTGCGGAGAGGCGACGATCTGCAAATGCTGGAAGTCGCATTTGCGACTTGTCGCAAAATCGTGTTTCCGGAGTTTTACGGTAAAACTCTTCCTTAGCAGTGCTAAGGGAAGACGTCTGATGATTACGTGAGGATTTGAGGGGTTGTTTTACCTGTCCCGAAACTCAACTTTTACGGGCACGTTTACGGGGTTTCGGCGGATGCTAGTCGCAACAGTCTTGGGCAACGAACACGCATGGCGTGAATCAACTTCAAATCGGATTTCGATTGGAGCCAGCTCCATTTGCTTTAAAGGAGCGTTAACGAGTCTTCAGAAAGTTGTTGCCAAAAGATTGAGAGGCGAGTAGTCGTTGGCGGCTCTTACAGAAAGGAGACACACAATGACTGATGAGCATTTCGAAGAACAGAGTGCGGCTGCTGAGGCCACACCGGATACTCAGAACCAGCGACCTGTCACGCGTTTCAGTGGAAGCGGAGGAATCTCTGTGGCCATCTGGAAAACGAAGTCGGAGCAGGGACGCGACAACTACTCGGTTCGAGTTGATCGAACCTATCGCGTTGGCGAAGGCGACTACAAGTCAACGCCGTATCTGAGGGAAGGCGACCTGCTGAGGACTCAGCAGTTGCTGAATCAGGCCGACCAGTGGATTGAGCAGGACAAGGCCAAAGGCCGAGCCAGTGCATCCGGGCAGGGAGCTGCTCGGTAAGACTTCCGGCGTTGCACCAGTGAGTCGATTGACTGACTGGTGCAACTGCAGGGCAGAGATCGTCAGCGACTCTGCGAATTGGGACGGTCAAAAAGTCTACGACTGGATTCGTGATTCAGCCAAAGCGGACTCATACAAGGCGTAAGCTCGACGACGAGTCCGCTCAGCATCCGGGCGACCGCACGTTCGTTGCCATTCCTCAAGGAAGGCTTCGAACGCACAGCCGTGGAACAGATCATCAAGAATGTCGCTCTCAACCGTCACTGGACAAACTCCCGTAGATCGGTCGATTCACCGAACAGGGTCTCAGCGGCATATGAGATCGTGTCCCAGTTGACTCCATAGTCGGAGTCATGGCCAAGCCGGAGTGCTTCCAGCACAGCAAAGGCTTCACGATCGGACAAGTCTGGGCGGACTCGTTGCACATCGTGAATGGACCAAACGAAAGGCACTTCGCCACGCGATGCGAATAGAGCCGTGGCGTTGGTCGATTTCGACAAGGTGCCGTCCGGGTCATCGGCCGAAACGACCACGACATCATTCAGTGACGCAGGCAGCATGGGACCGAGTCCGGTTCGCAGCAATGATGGCAATCGGTCATAGAACTCAGGCTTGGAGAGATCGTCATCGATCTCCAAATGAAGGGTGAGTGTGAGTGAAACAGTGCGAGACATGGTGAGACTCCTTTCTATTTCGTGAATATCGCACAAACATCGTGCAGTCCAGGAATGAATGACGAGCGATAGATTTTCCGAGAACTGCTCGCACCATGACTGAACCGAATGATGTCGGTGGCAGCTTGCTTCAGTCCGCACTTGAACGCAAGGTCCTTTGTGTGCCACGTCAGAGGGACAAATCCAGTGTCACGGTCCGAGTAGTCTCCCATCAGGATCGCGAAGTGACCGCCGGGCTTTAGTACTCGGGAACAGTGCGTGATGGCATCGCTGTAGCGTTCGAGGAATGCCTCCAGCGTGGGGGCTCGCGAGAGATCGCGGCTGTCAGTCGCATAAAGCTTCTGACGCCAGTACGGCGGATGAATCCATATGAAATCGAAACTGGATCGCTCGATGATCGCCGTATGGCCGTAGAAGTTCACTGGATCGCAAAGATCGAATCCGCCATGAATGTCGGCCGACCAGCATTGGATGCCAAGCTCGGTACAGACATCGCGACAAGTCCCGCTGCCGGACATGGGATCGAAGACCGACGTCGGTTTGTAGTACAACAACAGGTCGCGGATCAGATTGCCGCCACAGTTGCCGGGATAGGAACGGTCGCCGTAGTTGCCGGCCTGATCGTCGTGGTACAGACTTGTCAGGTGAGGGACGGGGCTCGCGTTGCGAGGTGCCATAGGTAGCTTGGCAAAGACGGGCGTCGGCTCGAATGTCCGTGCATGGAAGAATGGATTGATGATTGAAGTTTCAATGGTTTGCATGGTTAGTCTCCTTGGTTGTTGGTTGAAGTGGCGATCTGAAAGGGCTTTTTGGAAAGCCGCTCCATCAGGGCGAGGCAACGCCGATAGGTGTCGCCTTCGTCACCGGCCTGTTCGTCGTAGTCTGCGAGAATGCGGATGCAGTCGCAGAGTGTTTCCAGCAATTCCGTCGGTCTGATGTTGCTGGTGGTCGATCCTGCCGTGGCCGGGTTGCCATGCAGGGATTCAGAGCATTCGGCCTGTGCTGCCTCGTAGTCGTCAACGTCGCCGTTATGATCGGCGAAGATGACGTCCGAAGCTGTGTCTTCGATTTGGCTCGCGATGTTTCGCAGCCGGTATTCGGCGGCTGACGGGTCGCTGGCTTCGACGATGATGGTGATCTGTCCGATGAACTGATTGGACGACGTCGGATCGGTTGGATCCGGAGAGGTTTCCGCCTCGTAGTGATACATCGCACGATCCATGGCGGCGTCGAAGTCATAGTTGTTGCGGTCCGCCCAATGCCGGAGGTCGGTCAGGAGGTCGCCCAATGCGTCCTCCTCATCCGCTCCGGTTACATCTCGGAACGCCGTAATGGCCGTGAAGGCCCATTCAGCCCGATCGTCGTTCTTCAGATCCGGATCAGGCGGAAGCACGCGATCAGAAGGTTGAGATTTCAAGTTATTGGTCATGTGCCGAGTCTCCTTGGTCGTTGGTTGAAGTGATGATTGCGGCTCGCAGTTCGGGTTCGAATACGTCGCCTCGCCAGCTATTGCTGCCAAAGGCGATATTGCCGTCGGCCAGTTTGGCGATATCGAGGACGGCCACGTGGTACGGCGAATCAAAGACGATGCCGACCTTGCGGCTGGATTCCTCGCCGTGGTCCTGAAAGACCACGACGTGGAACGGTGCCCCGCAGATGCCGTTGCGATGGCGTTCGATTGCGAAGATGTGCTGGATTCTCATGGCGGCCTCCTCAGTAATCTTCGGGAAGGAGAATCGTCGTCACCGAGCGATCGGCTTCGGTGATGATCCAGAACCGACGGGAACCGGTGCCGTAGGCCGAGAGGATTCGGTCGCCGTGTTCCAGGGCTTCGTCATTGCGACGAGCGTCCTCAGGATCGAGGTTGCCCCAGTCGCCCTGGGCATGCCGCACGACAGCTGGGATGTATTCAAAGTGGCTGAGCTTCGCCATGGCGTTCGTGGTGACCACGATATTGCCCAGCGGAAAGAGGGCTTCGTTCGTGGGGATGATGGTCTTTGTCATAGTCAATTCCTTTCTGTTTCAATGAGTTACCAACTGGCTTGATAGACGACGAAGCGGTAAGCCTCGTCCGATTCATCCAGCCAGCGGATGGCGTTGGTGAAGACATGAATGTCGTAGTCCTTCTCGCGACCGGCTGAACTGCCGAAGAAGAAGCCTTCGGTGTGCGGAAGCTGGTCGGTCTGAACTGCATTCAAGATTTGCTCCATCTGTTCCGTCCCGAGCGTGATCTCCTGACAGTCGTCGCGGCCTTCAGCGAAGCGATTAACGATGTAGCCGTGGAGATTTGGATGTTTCCGCCAGTAGCCCAGGCTGTAGCGTTCACCGACAAGCGTTCCTTCTGACTTGTCGATGCGGGAGAAGCAGCGTTCTCCGGTGAGGTACATATCGAGTCCCATAGTTGAGTCCTTTCAGTGGGTTGCCGGGCGGACTTCCATCCGCCCGGGTTGCGTTGCGTTATTCGGTCGGAGCTGGTTTGTCTGCTGGCTGGCAAACGATGCGGCCGTCGAGTGGAACAGATTCCAGTTGGATCGTGAGTCCGCCGTTCTTGTTGCTCCATGCGACTCCGACGCGGTTCCAGAAGTTCTTTCCGTTGCCGATCTCACGAACCTGATAGGCGACGTGGCTGGGTTTCTTACCGCTGCCGTTCGAAGTGGTTGCTGCATTTGTCATAAGGTATTCCTTTCTCTTGTTGGTGGAGGCCACACCATTGCGACCTCATGGCACGCGAACAAAAGCCGCGAAGGCGGAGTGAACACGCTCCATTCAAGCTGAAAATTGGGGGGACCTCTGGGGGAGCCGATTTTCTGCTTGAATGGACGGACTGCGGCTTTAAGCACGCCAAATGATCAGGTCGCAGGTTGGCCTTGCTCACAGTCAGAGAAAGGCGAAGCCGGTGATTGAATCAACCACGCAGTGACAGCATTAGAAAAGCCACATCAGCCGATGTGACGTGGCACGACGGCAACGAAAGGAATCGACGATGTCGAAGAGAGCAGGGGCTGAGGCAGACTCAGAAGCGTTTCTGGTGTTCGCTCTCAGGGCAGCGATTGTCGATCAGTCATGCTGACATAGCGGCGGGACTGAACGCCAACCATCGGGCGGAGTCAACATGCGACGGACTGAAAGGACTGCTGTTGGGACAGAACCCGAACCAATGCGGCGAGTTCTCTCTGTCGAACAACGGCGAAGCTCAACCGGTTGAACGTGCAAGCTTTGCAACATTGGCCCGCGTGCATTTCGCTCAGGTCGACTGCCAAGCCTGAGCGGCTCCGCGATGACATGCAGTCTTCGGACCGTGCTCAGGCTGATGCTGATATTTGGGGAGCGAACAACGTGAGCGTCGTCGAAGTTCGAGCCGGTAGGCTCACCCGGGTCAAGGGGCTGTCAGCTCCTTGTCATCGGGACGGAACCTCGGGCTCACCTGTGAAGAGAGTCCGCTCAGCGGCCTGCAGATAGGCGGGGCGAGTTCGTTCAGCTTTGTCGATCAGCGAGACGATCGATGAATGGCCGTTTCGATCGGCCAAAGTGCGAGCGGTCCGCCCGGACCGGCTTCGAGGCGACAGCAGGGCATCGGCCTGTAGCAGTTTGTCGGCCATGTAGAAGTTTCCTTCGCGAGCCGCCAGCATCAGCGGAGTCGTTCCGTCGGTCATCCGAGCATTCACATCAACCCCATGCCGCAGCAGGACCGTCGCCACACCGATCGCACTGTTCTCAGCCGCCCAGTGCAACAGTGACTGCTTGCGACGCCCAAAACGAGCACTGACGTCGGCTCCATGACGCAGCAGCAGATCCATGATCTGCAGATGCCCCTCAGACGCAGCCACCCACAACGCCGGCCGCTTCTGAAAATCCCGAGCATTCACATCCGCCCCAGCCCCAATCGCCTCGACGGCATCCTGCACCAGCCCAAACCGCACCGCCTCCAACAACCGATAATCCGGCAACATCGAACCTCAACACATTGAGGTTCAACCATGCCATGCCCCACACAGTCGCGCAACCGAGATGTGCAATGACGAAAAGAAAAATCCAAGTTGCGACGTCAAATCGGTACAACAAAACTGGAGGAATCCTTGAACCGCGAGCTGCAGTCCCGATTTTCGAGCGAGGATCCGCATTAAAACTCAGTCGCCGCTGGTTTGTACTATCGCCACATTCTCTCACGTTGTGATCATCATCCGCGATGTTCTGCTCGACCTCCCAAAGAAAGCTTCGGGCTTAGCAAAAACAGGGCGGGCATTTCACGCCACTGCTAGCCAAGGGGCATTTCTCGACTGGCAATGGATTCACTCAGCATCTGACCACGGTTTCTCCAAGTCAAAATCAGGCCAGTTCGCAGCAATCCACGCGACTGCATCATCAAGGGTGCGGAACTGACGGTCAGGGCGTGGATTGGCTGGAGTACGGTCGTGATAAAAATTGTTACTCATATTACGCATATGATAGGGACGACCTTCATTCAGTACACACTCCTCAAACCGAGTTAGCACCACCTCTTGAACAGTGTCAACACATGTTGGGTGCCGCAGCAAAGCAGCGACATCTGTGGGAGAATCGATTAGAGCGACGACATTTCTGATGGCATCGGAGCGACCAACATAGTAAACCGAAAAGTCATGGTTAAGTTTCCCGGCCGCGTACCGTTCTTGTGCCAGAAACAGCAAATTGCAGCAACTCTTGATCATGGGTCTCCATTTTTCTTTGTTCACGGTTGGGGCAAATATAACAAGCGCATCGGTCACCCCAATACAGAAGACGGCGTCGTAACCGCTCAATCCGCTGCGTTCAAGATTCAGTACCAGCTTCTCAGTAACCTCGTCGAGAGAGAGGTTGGGACTTCGGAGTTTCAATTTACTCAGCACCCAAGCAGTTGGCCCAATCGCATAACCATCATCTGACTTGAGCAGGATTGCTTCGACTTCGTCGATACACTTCTGAAGGTCCGCGTCGGCCAGTTGAGGCACCAGCATGACCAGTGCCTCCGCAGCTGGATTCTCAGAGGAATATCCTTCCTTGTCCAGCATGGGAATTAGCATGTCCCACGCACGTTTTGCCTGATCGGCAGAGACTTTCGAGGCAAGAGCCAGAATGACTTGTCCCAGTTCGTCTTCTTTCATTTTGTCGGGGTCTATCACGTTCAGCACTTCATCGATGAAAGTGGGGTCTGTTTCTGCACCCAATTGCCGAAGTAGTGCAATGACAGTGCTCCACGCTTCAGATCGTTCCCACGACTCCTTTGATTGCTCGATGACATGAATCGGTAGTCTGCGCCAAGTTTGTATTTCTTCTCTCGAAAGTACTTGAACTAAACCGGTCATGCCAGTTGCACCGATCGAGATTGCACCGTCCGCAGTGAGGCGTTGTAAGGCCTGAAGTGCTCCAGCCCGGAGACGGGTCAATTCGTCCGGTGGAAGCACCGAGGCAGTCGCAACGAGTGCCGCACAGAAGTGCAGACGAATCTCCTCGCTGTACTGAAGCCCCTCGAGCAGAAGATCAACATACGCCTCTCGCTTCTTCGTTGTCAAACGGGGAGCTATCCGGATGGCAACCTGATTCAACTCTCGAAGCCGAAGGCCTTCCTCTATGATCTTGAGATTGGTGACAGCAGAGAACAAACTGTCGGCGACGTGCTCGGCTTGTGATTCTGAGAGTTGATCTGTCGACTCCATTGCTCCGTCAATAAACTCTGAAAAATACCATTCGCCATGCCTTTCGGGAGCCTGCAAGAAGGCAGCCCAGCCCTGTTGTGTTTGATCAGCAGGAAGGTATCGCATGATCGCAAATAGTGCGTCTAAGGCATCTGTCTTTGATGCGCTACTGTTGTCCCCGCGTGAGATTTCACCCACTTTCGCAATTACGACATCCCCTGCGAAGCGAATCTGTTCTGGATCAAGACGACGTATCAACACTTGCAGTACAGAAACGGCCTCGCGGCTACGAGGCGTATCAAGGAGATCCAGGATTGCTTTCATGGCGGAGTGCAAATGTCGCTCAGGGAGTACCGGAGCGATTTGCTCTAGTTGAAACTGTCTTTTTGAGAGTCGCGACTCTATATCCATAGACTTTGAGAGCAAATCCGTCAGTGTATCCCATGCGACAACAATGTCTGATGGGCTCAATTGATCAATATGACGGCTGACAGCGGATGTCGTTCGATCGAACCACTCCGGCGACTGCGAAGTGGACCACGTCAAAGTTTCTTGTAATGCCGGAAGTTCGACTGGTGCAACTTCAAGACTGAGTAGACAGGCCGCCACTCGGCATCGAACATCCTGCGATTGATCTCGCTGCTTTTCCAGAAGCCACCTACGAATTGTTTGTCGTCGGTGTGGGTCGATCCCGCAAACCGCATGGATGACTCTGCCAGGATGTAGTGAAAGCCTCAATGCGTCTTCAGGATTCTGAAAGGCCACCTCCACGATCATCTGTCTCAGTCGAAATTCATCGATTCGGGACCAGTCCATAAAGGACGTGACCTCAGCCTGATTGATAAGATTATCAACAGAGGTTCCAAGTGGCCGCAGGATGCCCCTCGCAAGGACTTGTTCGGTATTTTTGAGCGAGATTTCTAGATCTCGCATCGTAGCTTCACGCGTTCGATACTCGTAAAGCAATGCTTCGCCTAAATCTTCAGCAACCTGCATCCTTGCTGCGTGCATGTTCGCGCCTTCCTCAATCCAAGTGCGTACTTGAGGCGCGCCGTCAGCATAGTCGACATGGATTCGGAAGCCGCCCGCAAGTCTGGCTTCCGAGGAGCCATCTCTCTTTCCGTCGCCACCGGGGCCAGGCCATGCCTTGCGATTGGTTTCTGCGTACCACTGCCCAAATACATTCTGCAGTTTGTTTGCGTAAGACTCCAATTCCCCGTTTGCGATCTGAGCATGTCGAAGTCCGAATGCCGTTCCTGCGATGCCCAGCAGTAATGCCAACATCACGGCGGCGATGGTAGCCACTGGACCTTTATGACGCCGGAGAAGCTTCTGCAGTTGGTACAACTTGCTCGGTGGAGCAGCCTGGATGGCTTCGCCCTTCAGATGGGATTGAATGTCATTAGCGAGGCTTGTTGGCGTTTCATATCGGCGCTTGCGGTCTTTTTCGAGGGCCTTCATGACGATCCAGTCGAGTTCGCCGCGGACCAGGGCTCCCAGTCGTTTGGGTTCGGTTTTCCTTGAGGTTGCCAGCGTGGTCAGGATCTCGCCGCTTTCACTCAAGCGAGTGCTGGGCTTGGGCGGATCAACTTCCATGACCTTCTTGCGTAACTGCTCCCACGCCGCCTGCTTCAACTCCGCGGCGGAAAACGGAGGACTGCCGGTCAAGAGCTCGTACAACAGAACACCGAGGCTATAAACATCCGTGCGAGTGTCGATGTCCAGGCTGCCTTCGGCCTGTTCGGGACTCATGTACTGCGGGGTCCCCACGAACTGATCGTGCAGCGTGAAAATGGTCTTGTCGGTCAATTGGTGACCGATCGCCTTGGCGATCCCAAAGTCGATGACTTTCGCAAACGGCTGGCCGTCCACGGTACTGACCAGAATGTTCGACGGCTTCAGATCACGATGAATCACGCCTTTGTGATGAGCGTGCTGGACCGCCTGACAGACCTGCTCCACAAGCCCCAGTCGCTCGGCAATGGAAAGTTGCTGCTTGTCGGCGTAGCTTGTAATCGGCTTGCCCTTGACGTACTCCATCACGAAATAGGGACGGCCTTTCTCATCGGTGCCTGCGTCAAGCACCTTCGCGATGTGCGGATGATCCATTAGGGCCAGTGCCTGGCGTTCGGCTTCGAACCGAGCCAGCACTTGCTTCGAATCCATGCCGGCTTTGATGAGCTTGATGGCCACTCTTCGCTTGACCGGTTCTTTCTGTTCCGCCACCCAGACGGAGCCCATTCCGCCTTCGCCGATGTTCTCCAGCAGCTTGTAACGGCCAGCAATCATCACACCCGGCTTGCGGAATTCATCCGGGATCACATAGGAGTCCGACGACGCCATAGGCTGTAGGTTGGTGACTCCCAGGTGGTCGTAGTCGTTGAAGAATTTCTGCAGTTCCACGGCAATGTCTGCATGAGCGGCCAGCAGAGCATCTCGGTCTGGCTTCTCACCACGTTCGGTGGCTTCAATAAAATCCGCGATCACTCGGTCGAGCTTTGAAGAATCAGAACCAGAGGCGGGGTCGGACATGGTGACTAAGCCTTGAGGAACAACACAGCAGATCGACAAAACGGTATGAACTTCTTCTTTACGCTTCCACAAGTGGGCCGATCTTATGACTAGCATCACACCCATAGCGGCCTGATTGGGCACCGTCAAAGAATCACTTACTCATCGAAACAAAGTCGCCCACGGGTTTGCCGTTGACGGAGAGTACAGTGAGCACAAGGCGACGTTCAATGACATAGCCAGCAAGATCCAGCTTTCGAGGATTTCCATGCAATGTGTCGGTTGTTGTAATGACGACACGATTGCCTTCGCAGCGACCTTCAAACGCGAGCCCGACTTTTGTCCAGGTGTTTCCCGCATCCTGCCAGACCGACCCTTTCAGAATGCCGTTGTCTGCGGTGTCCAG
This sequence comes from Ottelia alismoides, assembly GCA_037367405.1. NCBI lineage: Eukaryota > Viridiplantae > Streptophyta > Magnoliopsida > Alismatales > Hydrocharitaceae > Ottelia > Ottelia alismoides. The sequence goes on along the minus strand of JAZKJV010008916.1, from coordinate 1,213,937 downwards.
ATGCAGATGGAAGTCGACGGCTCGACCATCTTTGCGAAAAACACGGCGCCCGTGCCAGCGACCGGGAAAGGACAATTCTCCGGCTCCCGGAAGACTGCTTTCCCACTGACGCTGCCGTCGCTGGAATTCCTCGAACATCTCCGGATCATCAAGACTGTGCTCCAGAGCTTCACGCTGCAGTCTCTGCAGAGCCGCGATCTCTGGTTGCAGACGATCGAGGTATTCAATGGAGAGCGGAATCAACAGATCAGACACGGGCAATGTGTGAGCGACCTGAAACGACGATTTGGCTTCCTCGATTTCCCTGATCAAATTTGCTTTCTCGCCGACAACCAGATTCCTGTCCTTCTTGACCTCACTGATAGCCCGATCAAACCCTCTCAAAAGCTTCGCATCAGCATTTTTCTGAGCTCCTTCAAAGGCAACAAAAGCCTTATTGAGCCGAGCCAACATGGCGTCGCTGGCTCTTTGATTCGTCTTGAATCCTGCAAGAACGGGATGGGACGACACTACACCACAAACGATGCAGATCCACGTCACCAAGGCTAACTGCAATCGTTGCTGAGAAATCACTAACAACAGAAAGGTAACCCATGGTCGCCGATAGCTCGTGATCTGTTGCATCTCATTTTCCCCGTCAGATAGACCTGTCCCTGCGAATCGAGGTTTGTAGCCTCACTGACTGAAAGGACGTGGTCCAGTGGCGGACGAACCGCAGGAATTCTGAGATTCTTGAATGAGTTGAGTCTCGCTGCCCGAAACGCGGGCATACTCGCAACGAGCAGAGAAGTGTTTTGCAATACCTGTAATACATCTGCTGCCATTACTTTGATTCCGGCCGTTCCTGGACGGGATGTGTGGTTTCCAGATTAAAGTCGGGCCAGTTTTGCTCGATCCAGGCAGAGGCAGCATAGGTCGTGTAGAAACGCCGTGCAGGGGTAGGATTCTGCATGATTGTCGGCAATTCTATGTTGCTGGACTCAGACGGCAGCGGCAGAAACACTCGCCGACCTTCATGCAGAACAAGTTCCTCGAAACGTTGCAACATCCACTCTCGAGGTTTATCGATACAGGCGGGGTGTTGCAGCAGCAGGGCAAGGGAGCGCGGACTGTTCATTGCCATGATCACAGGGCGAAACGATTGAAGTTCAATACTCATGAACTCAAAATAACGGGGCGATACTTGCAGCCGGTCGCAAAGAAGTGTTAGGGTTTCCGTCGCAAGGCGATCCTGTATTGCAGGATCGAGGTAAGACAGTATCGTGAGCAAGTGTTGCGTTTCAAGAAACCTGTCAATCCGCCGGAGTAAAGCAATCATTGCCTCAGCAGCACCAATTTGCTGCTGATCGTCTAGACGTGCAGCAAGTGAGACTAAAAGCTGCATTGCGGCGTTCTGACCCAGCCCATTGTCGGTTGTCCGAAGTTGCATCATGAAGACCTCTGCACTTCGATTCACTTGGCTAGGGGTCAGTCGCAAGGCTAACGCCCCAAGGCAGCTCCCCGCCGCTTGCATCACCTTTGCATCCGTAGTCGTTTCCATCACAGCTAGTAAAGCATCCGCAGCCCGCGTGACTTGCTCATCACTCAATCTGTCAACCACGCCAATCAGACCCGTAATCGCTGTTTCCAAAGATTCTCCACTCGTCCCCTTTTCAACGACACCGATCAGCGCGTCGATGCCCCGAGTGAGTTGATCCGTGCTCAGCATTGGTGCGATGTAAACAAATAGACCACTTGATGCGTGGAACCCCCATACATCATCAGCGGACATCATTCTGCGTATCATGGCCTCCCCTAGCAGAGACAGTTGATTCGAATCAAGAGTCCCAGCGATTGACATCAGTAAATTTTGAACAACACTGAATGGTTTCGATGATACTCCGGATGTGTACACGCTCATTTCCGCGCATAGGGCGTCAAGGGCCACTTGGAACCGCTCTGAATCCAATCGGGGGAGTATCGCAGCAAATGCAGCAATGCTCGGCGAATACATCCCGACATCGGATACCGCCCCTTTTGTGTACCCTTCGACGGCAATCATGTAGACGTCATTTACTTGCGAATCCGTAAGGCGAGCGGCGAGAGCTTGCAATATTTCCCTTGAAATATGGTCACTGGAGTAAATGTCCAGCGGTTTCGCGTAGGTCGCAAGGACGGTCTTCCACACTGGAGTAATCTGCAAATCCGGAAGTCGCATAGAAAGAGCGTTTATGACTGCTAGTCCAACCGGAAAGTAGCAAGGCCCTTCAGTAGTCTGAACTGGAACTTTGGTTGTCCGTTCCAAAATGCCGATGAGTTGGTTAATCGAGGGGCTATTATCTCCAGAGACTCTTGGAGCAATGGAAATTAAAACACTTTCGATGTTTCGAGCTAGTTCAATTCGGTGAGTACATTCACTTAGTCGAACAAGCAAAGCTTTCCAATTTTGATCGACCTCGTCGGGGCTCAGCTTTGGAACTAGTGCCTTCAAGCAATTCCCCAATGCGTCAAAACTGCGGGTGCTCCAATCTGGTTGCTGTTCCATTGCTCCAACAAGTGCGTTCCAGCCACGCGTGATTTGGTCAGGACTGAGCCACTGTGTGAGCAAAGCGAGTCCGTTCGCCGCTGGCTCAAGCACGTTCTGATCCGTTTCGTTTTCAAGTAACCTTATCAGCGCATCCGCGCCCCGTGTAATTTGGTTGACGCTCAATCGTGGCGCGAACGCGACCAATCCGTCGGTCGCGGCACGTAACGCAATTTGGCTGCTTGACTTCTCCAGTACAACGATCAGGGCATTTCCTGCGCGAGGAATCTGTTCCGTGGTGAGCTGTGGTGCCAAAGCCTTCAGACCGTCGATTGCCGCCTCTACGACGAACGGATTGGACGAAGTTTCCAAGACTGCCAACAACGAGGTCCCTCCGCGTATTGCAGATTCTCGGTCAAGACGCACTGCCAGAGGCTCAAGTCTGCGATATGGCCCGGAATCCATAAACTCACCCACTCCCAGCTTAAGCAACGCGATCAGGGAATCCCAACGCACTTTCGCTTGCTCAGCAGGCAGTGATTCTACACCGTGTGACATGGATTCGATCAGTTCGGAAAACTCGGGACGCTCTGTCCTGGAACCACCGCCGTTGCTCAGCCAAGTCACTGCTTCAGGTAGTGCGATCAGATCATCCGAACCGAGTTCCATTGCGATCCAAGCGGCTGCGGTTCGTATGCGGGGATCGGCGTCGGCACGTCGCTGCTGTGCTGATAGAAAGTCGATAGCCTTTTTCCGACGAGACAGGCTAAGGGAAATACAGGCGGCAGCGACTCGGTCAGATCGCCGAGCGACGCGCAATGCAGTTTCCGGTTCTTCAAATGCGACTTCGAGCACGCGAAGTTTGAGGCGGGAATCTGCGATCGCGGCCCAGTCTACGAAACATCGTTGTTCAGCCTCATCCGGAACGTCGCGACCATTGAAGCCTATTGGGCGAAGAAGTCCGTGGATGAGTTGCCGCTCAGCGAAGTCACGTGCCGCTGCCTCAGCAGAGAGTGCAGCCGTCTTTTCATTGAGTGCCACAGTTTTGGCGTCGCGCTCTTCAGAAGTCTGTTTCAGAGACGCGATGGCTTTCTTTTCTGATTGAACAGCTTTTTGGTGAGACGCCGTCGCTGCAAGTTCCGCTCTGGTCGCACGGTAGAGCCCCCATGTTGTCCCAATGATGCCAATGATGAGGCTCAGCAACATCATCGTCCCAGCCGCGACTGTGCCACGATGCTTACTAACGAATTTCTTCAATCGATAGGCGACTGATGGCGGACAGGCTTCAACCGCCTCTTCGTTGAGAAAACGTTCGATGTCACGAGCGAGGCCGTTAGCGGTTTCGTAGCGGCGGGAGCGTTCTTTTTCGAGGGCCTTCATCACGATCCAGTCGAGATCGCCGGCCAGTGATCGTTGCAGGTGTTTGGGATCGACGTTGCGTTGGGCTGCGATACTCGGCAGGCTGGCACTGCCGCTGAGACGGGTGCTAGGACGTGGCGGCTCGACTTCTCGAATGATCCGCAGCACTTCATTGGCCGCCGCCTTTCGGAACTGCTCACGCTCCAGCGGCGTTGATCCCGTCAGAAGCTCATACAACAGCACGCCCAGCGAATAGACGTCAGTGCGAGTGTCGACATCCAGATTGTTCAATTCGGCCTGCTCGGGCGACATGTACAAAGGGGTGCCCACCATCATTCCGTGAGCTGTATGCAGCGAAAGGTCGGTCAACGACTGATGCATGGCCTTCGCCAGTCCGAAGTCGATGACTTTCGGAACCGGCCTGCCGTCATAGAGGCAAATCAGGATGTTCGATGGCTTGAGATCTCGATGCACAATGCCTTTGTGATGGGCATGCTGAACTGCCTGACAAACCGGGATGAACAACTGCAGTCGTTCCTTCAGCGAAAGCCGAGCCTTATCGCAGTACTCGGTGAACGGAACGCCTTTGACGTACTCCATGACAAAGAATGGCCGTCCACTTCCGGTCATGCCTCCATCAAAGACTTTCGCAATGTTCGGGTGATCCATCAACGCCAATGCCTGGCGTTCGGCTTCGAAGCGAGCGAGCACTTGCTTCGAATCCATTCCGGCCTTGATCAGCTTGATCGCGACTTTGCGTTTGACGGGTTCTTTCTGTTCGGCCACCCAGACGGAGCCCATGCCGCCTTCGCCGATGTTCTCTATCAGCTTGTAACGTGCGGCAATCATTGAGCCCGTCTTCGGCTCATTCTGAGGCACGAAGGTCACGTCGGGATCTCGGCCGGGCTGCATCTTTGTCAATTGCAGGCGGTCAAAGTCTGCACAGAAGGCTCTCAATTCTTCGGTATATTCCGGATATTGCTTCAAGAACTGTTCTCGGTCCACAACCTCGCCACGTTCGATGGCCTCCAGATAGCTGGCAATGATGGCATCAAGTCTTGATGAGCCTTCTTGAGATGGTGCAGCGGTCATTGTTGTGGTTCCGAAGTGGCCAGCTTGAATAGTTAGAGCGGCGTGGGTTTTCTGATACGTTCACAACTGAATCAATACCTGCCAGGCTAAGGGTAGTTTTGGCTACTTTTCCATGACTTCTCTCAGCGTTGCAAGGCCTCGTCGCAGAAGTCCGGCCACGGCGGGAACGGTCCGCTGAGTCTCCTCCGCAATCTGCTGCAGTGTTCGTTCGCGCAGATGCTTCAGGATAACGACTTCCCGCTGGTCCACCGGCAGTGCCAGCAGTGAGTTCGCCAAATGCAGCAGTTGCTCGTTCCGCTGAGCTGCCATACTGGGAGAAGTTTGATCGGCGACCAGCCACTGTTCCATGCCGATCGCCGATTGATTCAGGTCAGCCGCCAGAGATTGTTCACGAGCGACATCGCGTTTGTCTCGATGCAAATGACGGATTTCGTCAGTAAGCACACTTGTGAGAATCTGCCGGAGCCACGCAACCAGCACGTTCGGGTTTCGATCCCGCAATTCACCTAGGCCCGCATGAGCCTTGAGCAGAGTCTGTTGCACAATGTCGGCGGCATCCAGCTTTCCACGCAGTTGGCGATCCAACTGTGCATGAGCCAATGCCCACAGATAGCCGCGGTAGGATTCAAGCAGATTTTCGTCGGTGTGGTTTGTCATTGAGGTCTCTTCGTAGGGTGACTCATGATTCGAAGAGACGACACGGCTTGCGAGATTGACCACGAAATTTTCGCAAATTGTGTCCAATGCTTGAGACACACACGAAAACACTGAACATCTGATCGTGAGGATTGTTCACGTAGGGCAATTGAGTAAGCCGACATGTCCGGACGCGGATCAAGAAAAGCCCCATGCCTTTCGGCATGGGGAGCGTGGAGAAACTCCCTATTTCCTCAAGTCCGTTGGAGGAGTCCGGCATTGAGGAGCTGAACTGGGGAGTAGCCGAGTTGGAAAAGTTCTTCGAGACTTTTGGATTCCGCAATCGAGTCCAGTCGGGCTCGTTGCAGTTGGCGGCATTCTCGCAGGTCCGCAGCGGAGTAGCCTGCGATGCGGAGTTGCGGGATGGGTGCTCCGGCGGCATACAGTTGAACGGCGGTGTAACCCGCTGCCATCAGTTCTTCGATGGTGCAGCCAGCTTCACGAAGTTGTCGAGAATTGAACCCGACGGAGCAAAGCTGCCAGACAGGAAACCCGGCTTGAAATAACTGTCGGGCCGTGAAACCCGCATCTTTCATGTCCTGAAGCGAGTACTTCGATTTCAGCGCCATGATCAACACTCCAGTCCGCCGCTGGCATCATGACGGACAACAGGAACGAGTCAGCCAGATGACTCGGTAACAGTCCCTCTGTGAAAACCTCGATCAAGAGACAGCGGACCGTGAGACCGCTCAGACTTATCACGCTGGCTGAACTCGCGCAAGCAAAGACTCGCCAGTGCTCATGAATCCGCTGCAGTTCGCATTTCGTCGGATGATGTCTGAGTCTGTGGCGGTGCTTGCAGATCATGCAGAAACTGAGCGGCTTTCGATGCCTGCGAGGCCGCAGTCACAACAGCTTTGCGGTCTTTTTTGAGGACTCGCAGCCAGCAGTGGATGTAGGCGGCATGGTCTTCGCGGGGTTCAGCGTGGATCTGCAGATCCGCACAGAGGAACGCGGCAGAAAGTTCCGCCACTAGTTCTTCCATGGCATACCCATCGCTGCCGAAGCGATCCGTTCGATTGAGCCGGTTCAAACGGGACTCATGACCGGTCCAGTGAGCCAGTTCATGCAGCAACGTTGAGGCATGATCGGCTTCGGAACGAAACGCTTTCAATGGTGGCATCCGGATTCGGTCCAAAGTTGGTGAGTAGGAAGCCTCATTGCCGCCTTCGACGATAACAGCCTGAGTGTTTCGGACGAATTCGTCCACGGCTTCAATGCGTTCCATGGGCTGAACTGGCGACTTCACGTGCGTCGAAAACTGCTGCGGCAATCCTTCGCACTGATCCGCGTTGAAGACCTGGTATTCCTTCAGAAACGGGATCTCTTTTTCAACCTCTTCGCCGTCGTCGTCGGTCTCCTTCTTTCGGAACCGGCTGATGTAAACGACGCCGGTCCCGTGCTCGCCCTTGCGAACGAAGCCGCCGAGTTGTTTGGCCTGCTGAAACGTGAGCCAGTGCGGACTGTCGTATCCGGCGGTCATGGCTGCGTCCCATAGAACGAGCACATTCACGCCATGATACGGTTCGCCGTTCGACCGCAGCGGCCGTGAGATCGGGCCGGAGTTCCATGGGCAACTCCACGGGCGGACACCCTGTGCCAGTTGCTCGACGATGCGATTGGTCACTCGTGTGTAAACATCGAGTCGTGGTTTTGTGGTCGCGGTCATCTGAAATCTCCTCGCCAAAGACGGTGATTGGTTTTCTCAGGCGTTTCCGAAACGCCGCTTCGCAAAAGCAAATGCTTTTGGCGGAAGCGGGGCGAATGCCCAACAACACGGGGAGAGAGCGTCAAGGGCTGCAATCCGGGAGGGCACCGGCCTGCACAAGCGCAGCGCGGAAGGCCGGGACGGGGCCCGGATTGCAGCCTGGCCCGACCCTTGACGCTCTCGGGGTGTCCCCACAATTAAATGACGGCAGAGCCAACCGTTTCCGGAATAAAGATTCCGGCGCATGAGGGAATCGGAGGGGAAGTTCCTGCGTTAGCAGAACCGCAGCGCAGCGGAGCCCGAAGTCACCCGTCCCGTCAGGGCATGCCAGAACGACAGCGTTTTGAATGATTGAAGCGAGGAAAGACCGTGACCAGATACCAGTCCCGTGGTAGAATGATGAAGAGGAGCCTCTAACCATGACACTCGATATCCACCTTCAACTTCCGCCGGAATACATTGACGCGTTGCGACAACATGCTGCCGCAAATGGCGAAGACATCAATGCGTACGTCAGTCACCTGATCACAGATCATTTACAGCCTGATGTGTCGTCCACTCGCCGAACAAATGGTACTCCTCGGGATTTCGGCGAGTGGCTCAAATCATGGGCAGAGCGACATCCTCAGCTCAAACACGTTGTTGATGACAGTCGCGAGTCAATCTATGCAGGCTGCGGCGAATGAAGGTGCTGGTTGACACCAACGTGATTCTGCGATTCACACAGAATGCAAATCCGAGCCATGCTTTGGCCCGATCGGCTCTGACGCAGCTATCGAAATCCGGGCATGAACTGTGTCTTGTGCCTCAATCGATCTATGAATACTGGGTCGTCGCCACCCGTCCTGTCGCCGTCAATGGGTTTGGAATGTTGGTCCCGGATGCCGATCAGCAAATACAGGATCTATTGCAGCACTTCACGCTGCTGCGAGATGAGCGAGGCATCTATTCACGATGGTATGACCTCGTCGTCGCCCACAATGTTCACGGGAAGCAAGCTCACGATACTCGACTTGTGGCCGCGATGGAGCGGCACGGCGTAAAACACCTGCTGACTTTCAATAGGTCTGACTTCGCACGGTTCCCGTTAATCATTGCTCTTTCGCCAGATGAGATTGTGACGGGCATCATGCCGGCTTAGGCTGCGTCGCTTCGTTCTAGAGAATCCATGGCATCCATTGGCTGAAAGCTCAGACCTTTCAAACGGTTAACCAGTCCTTTCGCACGATCGTTCACGACACTTCACTTTTCGCGTGACGATCACGCGGAAATGCAGTACCAGAGTCGTCCGCAAACGCAGCCAGCAACGCCAATAGAGGACGGAGCGAATGACTCTGACATCAATAAGTGATTAAGATCCGACATCGGACTCGCAGCCTGTTTGAGGCGGACGATCGCTGGCCGTCCAGCGATCCACAAAACTCAACCGGAGAGGACTCAAACCATGGTGCCGTACATGACGATCATCCACGACTTGGTCGACAGCCTGCCCACCGTGAAACAACGGTGGAAAGAACAACGCCAGTTGTTGTTTCAACTGACCCAGACGGCGAAACGACTGTCGCTGAAACACCAGCAGTGTCTGGCCGAACAGCTCGAACACGCCCCCGGCAGCAATCCCTCAGTGGCCTCTTCGACGGCACTGGAGATCGCGACGCAGGAAATCCGGGAGGAACTGACGGCGATGGAGGATGGGCCAGCATCCATCGAGTCTCCCGAATTCTTCCTCGATCCGCTTCAACTGAGACCGCTGAAAACTTCGCCAAACGAGTAACTCGTTCGAATCGTCCGAAGTCACTCTTCGACAGACCGTCGCGATGCGACGAATCCTCCGGCAAGCCGCCACCAGCGTCTGCTGACCCCGCGATTTCTCCCAGCACTTCAGCGATCGCCAATGAAAAGCCTTCGGTCGTCATCAGTGCCGGTGAATCCGGCAAAGCCCGAGACATTCTTGCGGCGATCCGAACACTCAAGACCATCGAAGCCGAACACAGACCGGCTACTGATGACGAAAAGGCTATCCTGAGACGATTCGCAGGCTTTGGCCCAATCGCACTCTCCATTTTTCCGAACCCGGTCACTGGCCGATTCAAGGATGCAGGTTGGGAAACGCTTGGCAGTGAACTGGAATCGCTCCTGTCGAAAGAAGAATACGACAGTGCGAAGCGAACAACCTTCAATGCGTTCTATACCTCGCCGGAAGTCATCCGGTCGATGCATTCCGCGATCGGCCAACTGGGTGTCCCCGAACACGCAACAATCCTCGAACCCGGCTGCGGCATCGGCAACTTTGTGATACACGCCAATCCCGGACAACGATTCATCGGCGTGGAAATGGACTCGCTCTCCGGCCGCATCGCGAAAGCGATCCATCCCGATCACGACATTCGTATCGAAAACTTTCGCGACACCAAACTGCCTGAAGACCGCATCGATGCCGTCATCGGCAACGTTCCGTTCGCCGACGTCAAGCTGACTCACAAAGGCAACCGTTATTCCCTCCACGATTACTTCTTCGCTAAATCACTCGACGCCCTTCGTCCCGGTGGCGTCGTGGCACTGGTCACATCGCATTTCACGATGGACAAACAGAATGCCGCAATCCGGGAATACCTTGCGGATCAGGCCGACTTCGTTGGAGCCATCCGGCTGCCATCCGACGCCTTCAAGCGGGAAGGGACCGCTGTCGTCACGGACATCGTTTTCCTTCGCAAACGGAATCCGAATGAAGCCGCGAAGCACGTCGATCAAGACTGGTTTAAATCCGGCGAACTGAACATCGACGGCGTGTCCGTCCCCGTGAATCAGTACTTTCTGAACCATCCCGAAATGGTACTGGGCGACTGGTCCCGCAAAGACACGCTCTACGGCGAAGGCATCAGCGTCATCAGCCGTGAACCATTGGCCGAAGCTCTGCCCCGGGCCATCAGCCACCTGCCAACGTTCACACCCGCTTCGAAGTCCCTCGAAACGGCCGATCCGGCTCCGGTCTTTGTGCCGCCTCCGCCGGAACGGCACATGAATGAAGGCAGCTTCTTCTTCGGCAGCGATCGAGCCATCTATCAGGTCGAAGGAGGGCAGGGAGTGCCCGTGATCTATGGCGGCGTTACTCTGCGAGCCGACGGCACGATGACTGGCAAACGACTGGCGGGACTCATCGAACTCCGCGACCGGGCACGTCAGGTGCTGCAATCGCAGAACGAAGGCTGGCCGGAAGAACACCGCGAAATGGCGAGGCATGAACTGAATCGCAGCTACGACCGGTTTGTGCTGGCCTATGGGCCGATCAACAAAACCAGTTTCAGCGAAACCAGGGACGGCAGTGTCATTCGCCGGATGCCCAACATCGTCAAGTTCCGTGAAGACCCAGACGCCATGCTCGTCATGGCTCTGGAAGATTACGACGAGATCACCGGCAAGGCAGACAAATGTCCCATCATGCATCGCGATGTTGTCGGCCAGCATCACGAAGTCAAACAGGTCGATTCGGCAGAAGAAGGGCTGCTGGTGTCACTCAATCGCCTTGGTGGAGTGAATCTGGAAGAGATCAGTCGCCTCTATGACAAACCCGAAAACACCATCATCGACGAACTGGGCGATCTGATCTTTCTGAACCCTGAATCCGATCGCTGGGAAACATCCGACGTCTATCTCTCCGGCAATGTGCGAGACAAACTGCAGATCGCCAGAAACGCTGGCCCCCAATTCCGCCGCAACGTGGAAAGCCTGGAATTAGTCCAGCCGGAAGATGTGCTCCCCGGCGATATCGACGCCAATCTTGGAGCCCCATGGATTCCCGCCAGCGACGTGCAGGCGTTCGCAGCCTTTCTGTTCGGCGTTGCGGAATCCTCTGTCCCTGTGTCGCACCTGAAGAAAGACGCTGTCTGGAGTCTTTCCCCGGGCTACGCGGCCGAACATTCCGTGCCGGCCACGTCGGACTATGGAACATCGCGAGCCAACGGTACGCATCTGCTGGAACTGGCCCTCAACATGAAGGCCCCGTCCATCTATGACACGGTCGTCATGGACGGCCATGAACAGCGAATCCTGAATCAGCAGGAAACACTGGCGGCTCGGGAGAAACAAAAGCTCATCAAGGAAAAATTCCGGTCGTGGATCTTTAGCGATCCGGACCGCACCGAACGTCTCGTTCGTACCTACAACGACACCTACAACAACCTGCGTCCCCGCCAGTTCGACGGCTCACATCTGGACTTCCCCGGCATGAACGATGCCGTGTCATTGCGTCCTCATCAGAAGGATGCTGTCTGGCGAGGCATGAGTTCAGGCAACACTCTGCTGGCCCATGTCGTCGGAGCTGGCAAGACCTTCACCATGGCGGCGACCGGCATGAAGATGAAACAGGCCGGACTAATCCGCAAGCCCATGTATGTTGTCCCGAATCATCTGCTGGAACAGTTCGCTCGCGAGTTCATGCAGCTCTATCCGAACGCGAAACTGCTGGTGGCCAGCAAAGAAGACCTGTCGAAGGACCGTCGTAAGATGCTCACTGCCAAGATCGCCAGCGGAGACTGGGACGGCATCATCGTGACTCACAGCAGCTTCGAACGCATCGGCATGTCACGCGACTATCAGGAACGATTCCTCAACGAACAGATCGAAGAGTACAACGACCTTCTGTGCGAACACGCGGCCGACAAAGGCAGCGGTCGCAACATCATCAAAATGATTGAAAAGCAGAAAGCGAACCGGGAAGAGAAACTCACGCAACTGCTCGCTGAAGACAAGAAGGACGACGGCCTCGTATTCGACGAACTTGGCGTTGACCATGTCTTCATCGATGAAGCTCATTATTTCAAGAATCTCGAAACGCCCTCCAAAATGGATCGCGTCACAGGAATCCAGACCGGCGGCTCCGAACGAGCCTTCGACGTCTACATGAAAGCCCGGTATCTGAGCGAGAAGAATCCCGGCCACGGTGTCACCTTCGCCACTGGCACGCCGATCTCGAATACCATGGTGGAGATGTACACGACGCAGCGGTTCCTCGATCCCGAAGGACTTCGGGCGAGGGGCATCGAGCACTTCGATGCCTGGGCCGCGACCTTTGGCGAAGTCATTGATTCCATGGAGATTTCTCCCGACGGATCTGGACTGCGAGCCCGTTCACGGTTTGCCAAGTTCACAAACCTCCCAGAACTTCAGCAGATGTTCCGAGCCTTCGCAGACGTGCAATCGGCCGAGATGCTCAATCTGCCGCGTCCAACTCTGAAAGGCGGCAAGCCGATCGTCGTGGCATCCCCGATGTCACTGGACCAGCACACGCTGCAGCAATCACTTGTCGATCGGTATGAAAAGATCCGCAGCCAGAAGATTGATCCCCGCATCGATAACGCATTGGCCATCACCACCGACGGCCGGAAACTGGCCACCGATGCACGAATGCTTGATCCCAACGCCGAAGATTCGCCGGACTCAAAGATCAACCAACTGGTCGCCAACGTGGCTGAGATCTGGGAGCAGTCCAAAGAGCAACGCGGCACACAGTTGATCTTTGCCGACATGGGCGTCAATCCGACCGCGTGGGGCTTTTCGCCGTATGACGAGATCATCCGCAAGCTGATCGAACGCGGCATCCCGAAGGAAGAAATCGCCACGATCGGCGATGCCGATTCCGATGCACGCAAACAGGTCCTGTTCGAAAAGGTTCGCAACGGCTCTGTGCGAATCCTGCTCGGCTCCACACAGAAGATGGGCACCGGCACTAATGTCCAGAAGCGACTCATCGCCCTGCATCACCTCGATGCACCCTGGAAACCAGCCGAAGTGGAGCAACGCGATGGCCGAATCCTGAGGCAGGGTAACCTCAACAAAGAGGTCGCCATCTATCGCTACGTCACCGAAGGCAGTTTCGACGCCTACATGTGGCAAGCCCTTGAAACCAAAGCCCGATTCATCGGGCAGGTAATGACCGGCGACAACACCTCCCGCCGAGCCGAAGACATCGGCGGGCAGGAATTGTCGTTTGCCGAAGTCAAAGCCATCGCCAGCGGAAATCCCTCTGTGTTGACGCTCGCCGAAGCTGACGCCGAACTGCAACGACTCGCCATTCTGCGGAAGAATCATTTGGACGAACAATACGTCGCTCGACTCCGCGTGAAAGAACTACCGCAAACCATCGAACATCTTTCCGAACGGATCACCAATCTGCATGCCGACCGCCAAACCGTGCAGGAACGATCAGACTCGGGCATACAGATCACCAAACACTGGATGCCACGTGAGGATCTGCTGGAAGCCCTCGACAAACGGCTTGAGCTGTTACCGTCAAAAGTCGTCGACAGCCGCACCATCTCGCTCGGCAGCTACAAGGGCCTGGAATTCGGAGTCATCCTGCATCCTGACGGCAATCCAGATGCGTATCTCAAAGGGCAGGCCACTCACTGCCTGAGACTTCACGCCCCCAAATTCGGCCCACGAGCCCTCATCAACGCCCTAAGCCGCCTCGAAGAAACGCTCAACTCGGATCTGGAACGTCTGTCACGCGACCTCTCCGTCTCACAATCGCAACTCCACGACTACAGCAGTCGCCTCAACCTGCCGTTCGCCCACGAACACTATCAAAACACCCTCGCAACCCTACGCGACTCCCTCAAAGACCGCCTCACCTCCGGCCGTCAACCCATCGACGGAGAGTTGTCCGAAACCCAACTCGCAGAACGGATCAAGTCGCTGCTCTCCGAAACCAAAGTCGACAACACCCACTCCCGCTCACCACGGACCGCATCCCAATCCGCAGAACCAATCACAGCCCAAATCCATCGACGAACCGCAACAACCTCGCACAACCACCTCGTGGACGAGGCGCATTTGCAGAGCACGCAACCGCTCTTTGCTTCACCCTGAAACCCTTTCCAGCTCAATCCTCTACACTGCTCCGGTCGATGTGACCGGAGCAGCGAACGGCGGGACGCAAACTCGCTTCGGTGTCTTCGGAGCGAGCCCTGAGTCATTGCAGAGAAGGGGGCTGTACGTTGCAATCCTGGTTGCTCATCTGGCGGCGCCACACACAATAGCTATTTGAGACGATCCGATTTAGTCTACGCCGCAGAGGTAATTTCAAAATCGGGGCTGGCTCCCGTTTGCACTGGAAACGCCAACAACTTCAGAAACACAAAGGGTGCCTGTCCTCGTCTTGATACTCGCAGACTTTTTGCAGCGAACGAAGTTGTGTCAGTGTGTCGATTGATTTTGGGGCATGAACTTGGGTGCTGTTGATCATAAGCTGGATGTCCTTCTTGCAGTGTCGCGAGCGATTGTCTGTCATCGTGAACTTCCGGTGCTCATGCGGGAGCTTGTGAGCGAACTTCGGCGACTGGCGGATTTTGATTATCTGGCATTGTTGTTGTACGACGCAGGCAGTCACCGTCTTTCTGCGACCTTTCTGGAACCTCCTTCGCTTGCTGACGAGGCGCAGCGAATTGTTGCGACGATTGATGGTTCACCAGCAGGATATGTCTGGCAGACGCAGACTCCTCTTGTGATCCCCGACATGCAGCGGGAAGAACGCTGGCCTGAGTTTCTCAGCATGACCAGAAAGTTCGGTGTCGTTAGCTCATGCGAGCTGCCGCTGACCACGTCGAGACAGAAGCTCGGGACGCTGGTATTCGCCAGCAGGTCAGAAGGCTCATTCAGCGCCGCAGACGTTGACTTCCTGCAAATGGCATCCAATCAGGTCGCGGTGGCGATTGAGAATGCGCTGGCGTTTCAGCAAATTGCCAGCCTGAAAGAGCAACTGGAACAGGAGAAAGCATACCTCGAAGAGGAGGTTCGCAGTGATCACAACTTTGGAGAGATAGTCGGTGAGAACGCGGCCCTGCGACAGGTCCTGAAGCATGTGGAGACCGTGGCTGTTACAGATTCGACGGTGATGATCTATGGAGAGACCGGTACCGGAAAGGAATTGATTGCTCGCGCACTGCATGAACGGAGCCCCCGGCAGAGTCGCACGTTCATCAAGCTCAATTGTGCGGCGATTCCTTCGGGACTTCTGGAGAGTGAACTCTTCGGGCACGAAAAGGGAGCGTTCACCGGAGCCGTGAGTCAGAAGGTCGGTCGGTTTGAACTTGCCGACGGTGGAACATTGTTTCTTGACGAGATCGGGGATATTCCCCAGGAGCTTCAGCCGAAGCTGCTGCGCGTGCTGCAGGAGCAGGAATTTGAACGACTTGGAGGAACCAGGACCATCAAGGTCAACGTTCGACTGATCTCCGCAACGCATCGCGATCTTCAGAGCATGGTGGATGATGGACGGTTTCGCAGTGACCTGTTTTATCGTCTGAATGTATTTCCCATCTCACTGCCCGCGCTGCGAAATCGCGTGGACGATATTCCTCGTTTGATTCGATATTTCACAAGTCTGTTTTCCAGACGTATGGGACGACGGATCGAGACCATACCGCTGCACGTCATCGAGCATCTGTGCAAATACTCGTGGCCCGGAAACATTCGAGAACTGCAGAATGTTATTGAACGGGCCGTCATCCTGTCACACGGAACAGTGCTTGACGTCATGCTCGACGATCTCCGAATTCCAGCGGCAACACTGGGTCCATCTCCTGCCTCCGCCCGACTTGTTGCTCGTTCAGCAATGCCAAACGGAAGTCGATCGTCACTCGCCGATGCGGAGCGCAATCACATCCTCGCCGCGCTGGAGCAGGCGTCATGGGTGCTTGGTGGTCCCCACGGTGCGGCTGAGTTGCTCGGTCTGAAACGCACGACATTGCAGAAGAAGATGAAGAAGCTGGGCATTGAACGTCCCGAATCCGGAACCCGCTGAAATCGCGACGCGGATGTGATCGGCAACGGGCTCGACACGAATCGGTGCCACCGTGTGCCGCTCCGGCGTCGATCGATGCCGCCTGGGCGTCGCACACAAGATCGGCTTGACACCGTCGACAGCGAACTCCAGCAGCAGAGCATTTCGTAAGTCACATGCCAGAAGTGACTTAAAGCAAACCGAAGAATCGCTCCATCGAATTGGCACAGAGAGTGCCTTTACCTTTTGGCGGACAGGCATTTGCCTTGCCCCACTTCTTCGGACGCTTTCAGGGACCATAACATGACACTTCGAAACACCCGATCGAACACCGCCGTACATATTGCTCTTTGGTCACTGCAGATTCTGCTGGCCTCGGCCTTCGTCATGGCGGGATCTTCAAAGCTCGCCAGTGAAGCCACCATGGTGAGCAACTTTGAGAAGATCGGCATGGGCCAATGGCTCCGGTATGTGGCTGGAGCGATCGAGGTGACGGCTGCATATCTGCTGGTGACTCGACATCTGAGTTCTGTTGGTGGAGCACTCCTGGTGTGCACGATGATTGGAGCGACGGTTGCCCATCTGTCGACGCCGCTGGGTGGCAGCGCTGTTCCGGCAATGGTTCTTGGCGGATTGGCGGCGGTTGTTGTTGCCGGGCGATGGCGACAACTTGCGTCGACCTCCCGATCCCCTGGCCGCACGCCGGTGGCTGGAGTTCCGTCTGTTTAATGAGAGCCGACAAACATCTTTAAGACTCAAGCTCATTCTAAGCTCACGGAGGAGCGGCGATGAAGTTCCTGTTGAAGTTTCGATTGGCATCCATCTTACTGACTCCCGTCTTCCTGCTGGCGATCTTCACCGCAGGATGCATGTCGATACCTGCGGACATTGCTGCACCTCGACCTGTCGCGGCAACAGACGGAAGTGATTTTCAGGTGCAGAAGGGGCGAGAAATCTACGTCTCGTTCTTCAAATGCGCGATGTGCCACCGGCCGAAACCGGTCTACGACTACTTCCCCGAAACCTGGGAGAACGACATCCTTCCACGGATGGCAAAGAAGGCCCGCCTGAGTCCGGAAGAATACAGCGCCGTGCTGGCCTATGTGACATCGCACGCGGCAAAGGTTCAATAGCATACCGTTCGAGCGCTCACGGCACCTGTTTTCCATGGGCCATGTGTCGACATCGGCCGAGCGAATCGTTATCAACGGGCTGTGGAGGAGAACAAGGACTCCTCGAACAGTCAAGGACTCATTGCAAGAGGGGCTAGAGCACGCACAAACATCCGACCGGCAGCGACGGGGCCTGCCGGGACGAGACTCCAGGTTCCATAATTCAGGGGGATGTTCCTGGCGAACTGGTTTCGCAAAGACGAATCCCGTTGAGAGCGAGGGAAAAAGCGGGTTTTCTCACTCGCCGAGTCAACGCTGGACGGGATACAATCGGGCTTCGTGTGACACCCCGGAAAGACGACTCAGAAGCGAAAACGCGATGCAAGGTCCGTGTGCATCGTTACGAGAACATGCAGCCCTCAGCCATTGTCGTGAACCAACTCCTGACGAATGCCAGAGCCGGCTCAAGCAGTGCGGTGGAAGAACTGCTGGCAGCCTATGGGGATTACCTCAGAATGCTGGCTGGTCAGCGACTGGGCGGAAGACTGGCTGGTCGCCTCAGCCCGTCGGATCTCGTTCAGGAAACACTGCTCGCGGCCTGGAAAGACTTTGAAACCTTTCGAGGCACTGACGCTCCGCAGTTCGCGTTGTGGATCAGAACGATACTTCTCCGAAAAGTCTCAGCGGCGATCACAACGCACCTCAAGGCGTCGAAGCGGGGCGTTGACCGGGAATGTTCCCTCTCTCCGTCATCCGGTTCTTCCGTTCTTGAGATCGTGAAGGGATTACAGAGCCGAGAGGAAACGCCCAGCAAGGTGATTTCGAATGGCGAACAGAACGCCATCATCGAACGACTGATGCAGCAACTGCCTGAAGACTATCGTCTTGTGATTCAATGGAGAAACCTCGACGGAGTGCAGTTCAACGACATCGCGAAACGGCTGGGCCGGACATCTGGAGCGGCACGATTATTGTGGCTGCGGGCGATCCGATTGCTTCAGGAATTGAGCGAGTCTCAGAACCCATGATCAAGGCGGAAGATTCACAGCTTCGCGTCTCCCGCAGTCACATGGACTTCGAAGCGTTACCGGAACCGCTTCAGGAGATGCTGGCTGAGGCGGTTGATGAATACGTCATCGCCATCGAAGAAGGGCGTCGTCCCGATCGAACAGCATTCGTCAGCCGCTTCCCGCCGATCGAGAAGCACCTGAATGCGTACCTCGATCAGATCGAGTGGCTCCATCATCATGCAGACTCGCGGTCCGATTCTCTGAACGAACTCACTGAAGAATCGAAGGAGGGCTTGCGCTACGACGATTTTGAGATTGGGCCGGAACTTGGCCGCGGCGCCATGGGGATCGTCTATCAGGCCTTTCAAAGGTCTCTTCAGCGATGGGTGGCGATTAAGGTTTTGCCCTACGGGCCGCTGCTTGATGAACAACGCACGCAGCGTTTCTGGCGGGAGGCTCGAATTGCCGGAGCACTGGAACATCCGGGAATCGTGACCGTCTATGGCTTTGGTCAGCACAAAGACGTCTGCTTCTATGCCATGACGCTGGTGGAAGGGCGGTCTCTTGATCGTCATATTCGCGATGCAGAGGCTTCCCGGCGAAACGTCGACAGTCGCGACGAACAGCAGCTCAGTGGTTCGCCATCGCCTCTTGAAGGCTCGGATCGATACCGCAGCATTGCGAAGCTTGTCGCTGAAGCTGCCGATGCCATTCACGCGGCACATCTGGCGGGCGTTGTTCATCGTGATATCAAGCCATCGAATCTGATTCTTGACTCACAGGGACGAGTCAAAGTTACTGACTTCGGGCTCGCAATTGATACCGCGGACCTCGGTCTGACACGATCGGGAGAAGTTGTTGGGACGCTTCGCTACATGAGTCCCGAACAGGCCGCCGGCAAACGAGGCCTCGTGGATCATCGCAGCGATATCTACTGTCTTGGGGCAACGCTGTACGAACTGCTGACATTGAAGCCGCCGTTTGACAGTGAGTCTCTCGCTGAGATCGTGCGACTCAAGGAAGGTGGCGCGCTCGTTTTGCCGCGAACCATTGACGTGAAGATTCCCAAAGCTCTTCAGACGATCACGCTGAAGGCCATGCGAGCCGATTCTGCCGAGCGTTACCAGTCCGTAAATCAGTTCGCGCAGGATCTGCGTTGCTTTCTTGATGGTCGACCAATCTCAGCGGTGGATGTCTCGCTGTTTGAAAAGGCCAACTGCTGGGCTCGACGCAATATCGGGATCGTCCTGACGAGTGCGTGCTGTCTGGCCATCCTGTTCGCTGTTGCAGTGGCTTTCAACATCGCCCAGAAGTCTCAGCAGATCGCCCTCGAAAAAGCGATCGTCGATCGGGAGAAGAACTTTCAGAAGGCACGAACGGCAGTGGATCAACTGGGGATTCAGTTTGCGGAGAGGCTGGAACTGATTCCTGAGGCAAATGAGCTTCGACGTGACCTGTTGCGAACCTCGCTCAACTACTATTCCGAGTTTCTCCGAGAGTCGAAGGACGACGACCAGGTCACTCAGGCTCTGGCAGAAGCCAGATGGAAGATGGCTCAGGCAACGGCCGGGCTGGCTACGCTTGAAGAAGCTGAAAGACTGTACTCGGATGCTGACAACGAACTGGCCAGTCTTGTGGCGGAACATCCCGAACTTTTGTCCGTACGAGCAGAGATGCTCAGTGACTGGTCGACGAGACATATGGGACGATACGTGGGTGAAGCGAGCCATCCGACGACGGCTCTTGCCATTCTCGATCGCATCTCGAGTGATGATCGTCGCTTGTCATCCACGCATCGAGCACTCCTGAAGAACAATCGGGCCTTCATCCTGATGACGTTGCTGCGTCCCGACGAGGCGATCCGTTCCGCCCGTGACGCAGTGGAAGTTCTGCAACATGATCCCGGTAACAAGTCGGAACATGCCACGGCGAGACCACTCTGTGTGTCCATGCTGAATCTCAGTCAGGCACTTGAGGATGCTGGTCAGACGGATGCTGCGCTCGACGTCGCGAGGCAATGTGTGGCTTATGTTGCCAGCATGATTCCAGAGGATTCGGCTGAGCAGGTTTACCTGAATCAGCTTCGTGCCAAGTCCATGGCCACGCTGGCGAACCTGCAGTGGAAACATCAGGGAGCAGAGGCCGCGATCGGTGGCCTGCAGTCGGTCGTAGACATTCACACCGAGCAGTTGTCGGCGTATCCAGGATCGATTGATCTTCGATGGGACCTCGCCGTGGCCCTGAACAATCTCGGCATGGCCCTGTCGTCTGCTGGCGAGAAGGACCCCGGATTGAGAAATGCCGCCCGCGACGCATTTGAGAAAGCCTATTCGATTGCAGAAGCGGAAACACAGGCGAACGCGAAGGATGCCCTTGCCGCGCATCGAGCAGCCAACATACAAAACAATCTTGGTCTGCTGTTGATGAAAATGGATTTGATGTCAGAATCCCGCGAGTGCCTGAACAGCGCAGCGCGGCATGCGCGTCACGCTTCATTCCTGGAGCCGGAGAACGCTGCAATTGCTGAATCTTTGGACCGCATTCAACGGAATTTGAGCAGCCCGGAGAACTCGCGATGACTCAGAGAAATCGCCGAAGAGCGGCTCGCTTGCGAAGTCATCGCTTCGCGCCCGCCGAGATCATGGAATTGCGGGTTAACTTGTCTGCAGGCGTCCCAACGATCGCCACGGAGAGCGTTGCTCCCTCGTCAGCCGCCGCACCGTCGATGGATCGCGAGTCATTCGAGGAATCATTGCCGCAATCAGCTTCAACCGACAACATCCCACAGGACCTGTATGACTTGCTCCTGGATGAGGTGGATTCGCCCGGTTCGGACACAGGGATTCTCGCCGCGACGACGGCAACCCCGGACTCTCAGCAGGACCTGACTCTGAATTCTCCCTCGTGGCTGATGACCTTGGGAACCACCACGATCCGCTATGTTTCATTTGACGTATTCGCGGAGAAAGACATCGTCGTTTCTGGACCGATTTGGCCTCCAGTTGAGAATGCAAGTTCGTACTATGTGTTTGGACCGGCCTTAGTTCCGTACATCGAACTGGTTGATGAAGCCTCGTTGGTCCAAATCGTGGCTGTCGATGCTGGACTCGTGCACCACGCGGTTCCGCATCGCCACTTCGCGGATCCGATACCAGCAACGGCCCTGACGGCAGTTTCCAGCAGCGAGGTCGGTTCATCCGACAATCTGCGTGAATCGTCCACATACCAGCCTGAAGGGAACAGAGGATCCACGTTCAAAGAAACTGCTCAGGTCGACTCCAGTGGTTCTCTTCGTCAGACGAGACGCCTTTATCAGAACCTCGATCACATTGACCCCTCGGAAATCATCAGCCAACCTGATGGACTCCTTTCCAATCGCGTGAGGATTCCGAAGCCACCCACGCAGATCAGAAACACCGATGACGCCGCAGAGAACTCTGACGACACCGCGTCCAGAAACACACAACTCGTGGACAGTCCCTTCCCGGAAGGCATGCTGCCAATCGGATTCGAAGTCGGACTTGCCTCCAGCCGTCGAGTCAGTGTGATGAGTCGCTCAGAAAACTTCATCGCTCAAACATCACTGATCTGCGAAGATCTAAGGCTCGTCGACAAGCGTGATCGCCAGCGGGTATTGATCTCTGATGCATCAACCCCGGCGAACTCTGGATCAGTCAGTGTTTATCACGCCTTCATCGTGCAGGCTGTGGCCGCATTACACATCGTCTGGACGCGGAACTCTTCCGGTCGTCGCGGTGTACGGAAGCTGTTCGATCCAATTCTGAAACGACTTCGACGCGAGCGATGAAGCTCTGTGATTCGAGCGAAGACGAAAACTGCCAGCACGTGATTCAGGCCATGGCGACACACTTCATCCTGAGTCGGCTCAGTAAGCCACCTGGTCTGAGACTTGATCAAATCATCTGATCGACGTTCGAAAACGGCTGTCACCGTCACGCGTGGACTTGAGCCAGGAACTGGTCGATGTGTGTCTGTTGTGTGTGGGGATTCATGAAGACGGCTTTCTCGCCCGGAATCGGAAACCACTGGCCCTGTTCATCGTAGTCTGAATGGGTCACATACTGGATCCAGTTCGTATACAGACCCACCTTGCCGCGTTCCATAAAGATGCGACGATGATATGCCGTGTTGTCTGTCACACGCTTCCGACCGTCTTCCGTTCCGGTGGCCCGCTTTTCCATAGTCAGCTCAGCGGCCGGGTCAGAAATCCTGGCCGGATCATAAACGCGAAAACCGACGGATGGGCCACAGTTCTCAGGTGCAATCACAATGGCCCCGGGAGTTCTTTCCAGCCCTCGACGAAGATAGTCCGCATTTTGCAGGCCATGGGCAATCAGGATCTGGTAGCCCTGCTTGCCCAGTGAATTCAATGCCGCGTAAGCTCCGAAAAGTCCGGCTGCTCCGCGAGAACACTCAATGGTTGACTGCAGGTGCGTCTGTCCCTGCACGTCCTTCTCGAAGTATGAGAAGTTCTCTGGATCATGTTCCAGGGCCTGCATGGAAGCCCTGTCTTTCACCATCACCAGGCTGCTGGTGTAAGGAACATAGCCCCACTTCTGGAAGTCCACAGTAAACGAGTCTGCGTACTTCAGTTCGCGAAAGCGATCGACATTCTTTCGCAGACCTTCCAGCGTCTGGTGCATGATGTGCAGCGGATTGCGGTCGAAGTCGTAGTCCAGGAAAAAGATCAAAGGCCAGCCCACGGCTGAATCCACATGAATATGCGGCTGGGCGATGGAGAACTTCTTCGCGAGCCGATCTGCAAGCTCACGAACGGGCTTGACCTGATCCACCGCAAATGTGTCGGTCGTACCCATTGTCAGCATGATGGTCGGTACAATGCAGCCTAGTCGAAAGCAGGCTGTCAACTGATCTTCAAGATCCTTCAGGTCAATGTTGCTGGCCTGAGTCAGTTTAATGCGAATCGTCTTCTTCGAAATGTTCACGCCAAGCAGGGAAAGGTTGGTGGTGTTCGAATAATGACCTCCCTGCGAGTTGATCATGCGATAATCCTGACCGTACTCAAGGCCAAGATGCAGAGACTGCGGCATCGCCTTTCGGATCCCGAACAGGTAACCATACAAGTTACAGAAGGTTCCGCCCTGTGTGAACACACCGGTTGCAATGTTCGGGTCGTAGCCCACGAGGTTGGCAATCT
This sequence comes from Ottelia alismoides, assembly GCA_037367405.1. NCBI lineage: Eukaryota > Viridiplantae > Streptophyta > Magnoliopsida > Alismatales > Hydrocharitaceae > Ottelia > Ottelia alismoides. Next base: position 1,190,499 of record JAZKJV010008916.1, on the reverse strand, counting down.
GACGGACGACCACTCGCTCAAGCTCTTCCGCCATTCCGGCGTATTCGCTGTAGACAAGATTCGGGTTGGCCAGGACCCCAATCGCCGCGCCCTGAATCGCGGCATCGCACGGAGTCGTGATGACGTTCTCAACGCTGGCAGGATCTTCCTAGCACTTCGACAACGCGCCGACAAAGACGATGCGGCGAGTAACTTCCGTCAGAGAACGACCAACTTCCGGTACGCAGTTGTCGCTCAGCAACTCATGATACTCAGACATGCCGTTGGGATAGGCCGTCAGCCGATCATTGGGCGGAAGATAGTTTTGACGGAAATGAATGATGTCAGATAGGGCAGGATCAGAGAAGATCGGCCAGCGACGTGCGTCTCGAGAAAAGAACTCCCTGCGGATTCTGGCGATGCGTGACGAGAACTCTGATGTTTCGCTGACATTGATCGACGTGGAGAGTTTGGACATATCGGGGACTCATCAGGAAACAGGGGGATCGTTCTTCCCGGCGACAGAACAAAGCAGATGCTGCAAACAAGGATGGTAACAAGGTCACCGGAAAAATCCGGCACCAGAGACTCAGCCCCTGATCGTGCTCACGTTCTCCATGCCGTCATTTGAACGGGGGTCGTTCCGCCTTGAGAATTCCGGAAGAACTCATTCGAAAAAGAATCACTCTTCGCGATGCATCGAACCTCTGTGACTTGAGCCTTACTCTCAATCATGCGCGCATCGAGCGCGCATGATGGGCAAGTGAACCACGCGAGCGTTTTCAAAGCTCGAGCCGGCAAGTTCGACAACTCCTACAGCTTGCGTCCCGAGGTGTCACCATGTTCTCCGTTACCCCTCAGAAAAAGATGGGAACTGCCACCAATTCCTGAAAACCGCGAAACACTCGTCAGAAAAATCGCACTTGTACCCCATCGGACAATTCTCACCGCCAAAGCTGATCATGGCGTTGACCCAAAACCATTCCCCTGAGGTGTGCGATGAACAAGCGGAACAAGCAAAACAAACGACGACGTGGCTTTACTCTGATCGAACTCCTTGTGGTGATCGCGATCATTGCAGTTCTGGTTTCACTGCTGCTGCCTGCAGTGCAGCAGGCCAGAGAAGCGGCTCGCAGATCGCAATGCATGAACAATCTGAAGCAGATTGGTCTGGCCGAGCACAATGCAGAAGGCGCTTTCGGCAAGCTGGCGAAGTCCATGTACGAGGGGCAAAATGGAATTACTGCCGTTTCTCCGTATCCAAACCTGGCCAACTATCTGGAACAGGCAAATCTTGTTCAGGAGTTGCAGTCCCGGTGCGAGGCAGAGAGTGCAATTTCGTTTGATTCGCTGGATACGACTTCTGTTCCACCCTTATCGGTGGCCATATGCCCTTCCATGATTGATCCGGAAGTCTGCTGGAGCATGTATAACTACCCGGTGGACTTTTCGTCCCCTTCAGACCCTGTGACGCGAGCAGCGCTCCGTTCTGATTACACACGATGTGCTGGGTCCGCAACCGTCATCACCAGCATTGCCGACCTGAATAGTCTGCCACCGGGTATGGGCCTCGCTGCCACCAATGGCTACGCATCGGCTGAACGTTGGCGAGATATCACCGACGGCCTCTCGAACACGATGATGTGGGGCGAATCCGTCGGACTAAGAATTGGCCCTAAAAGGTCAAGAGCGTTCAGTTATCTCTTTGCGGATCCCCTGTTTATTGACCTGGCTCGTGACAGCAGTTCGCAGTACGTGGATCCAGCGCCATTCCTGAATTCGTTTCGAGATCCTTTCGAGAACGATGTACGACTTTCGGGCCAGTTTAGTTCCATGCACTCTGGCGGAGTTACTCAGTTTTGCCTGTGTGATGGGTCGGTTCGAAGCCTCAGTCCTTCAACGGACTCCGGAATCCTGACCGGAATGGCGACGATTAACAACGGTGAGGTTGTCAATCCGTAGAGCGCATTTCAAAACCGGGACAGGCACCCTTGCCGTTACAGAATTTGCCGGCGAACACCGCGATCTTCGGGAGCCAGTCCCGGTTTTGTCCCTCTGTAGGCAGTGATATCCATTTTTTAAGGAGACTTTGAATGTTGACTGTTCGACTGGTTCGTTTTTTCGGTGCTGCCATTCTGGCGACGGCTCTCTGCTGTGGCTCTGCTGATGCTGGTGGACGTGGCCGAGTCAACTGGGGCGCTGTGGCTCGTCATGAGTCGCGTCACGGCGATCCGAATCAGCACGTAGTGCAGGGGCGATCTCTCCAGAAGCTTGCTCAGAGCTACGGAGGTGCCGTCTTTATAGGTGTTGGCCAGAACGGAGCGACCTGTCATCCCGAGGGGCCTGGATGGCGCAAGGTTGCCGACACCCGCAGCGGCGGCAAGTCGACCCGAATTTGGGTCAGATGATTGCTCAAGTACGAGTGATACATCAGCCTTGAAATGAGGGACTGTATTTCGTAGGCCGAACCGAGCGATAGCGGGCTGTTGATTTAATTACAACCCGAAGCGTGAGCGAGGGATCGTTGTTCAAAAAGACCACGAATTCTATCCCTCACTGACGTTTTGGGTTATGAAAACCATTAAATCGACACCCGCCTAGCGAGTTCCGGCAATTCAGGTCACAAACCTGGGCCGATGGCCCATGGCCCAGGCTATGCAATCCAAACAATGAGCCTTTCCCACACATAGAATTTCATGCGCTCCGAGTCGTAGTGGAACTCGCCAGAGTTCCCCCATGCGACGAAAGTCATGGGATCTCTGGCGAGATCCACTACAAACTACTTAGCGCAATGCCCACCACCAGCGAACCGGCTACAGCATATTGCGGTCAAGTCTCACGGATTGACCGCCTCTCCATTGTTGATGGTTGCGATTCCAACAAGGACGCCTGCATCTGTTGAGGGGCTTATTGATCGCACCGAACCGTCACACAGGGCAAATTGGACGACTCCACCGGAATGCATGGAGCTGAACTGACCCGAAAGTCGTACGTCATTTGCAAATGGGTCGCGGAACCGATTCAGGAACGGCGGGGGATCAACATACTGAGTACTGCTGTCACGAGCCAAATCTATAAAGAGGCCATCAGCAAACACATGGCTGAAGCCTCGCTTGCGTTGCGAGCCGATTTGCAACCCAACAGTTTCCCCCCACATGACTGTGTTCGAAAGCCCGTCCGTGATGTCTCGCCACCGAGTTGCGGAGGTGTAACCATTTATGTTGGTAATTCCCATTCCGGGCGGAAGGCTGTTGAGGTCAGCAATGCTGATAACCGGAGTGACAGCGCCCTGGCACTTTGTGTAGTCGGAACGCAATGCACCACGTGTCACCGGAAAGCCGAAAGCCCCAAAATCAATGTCGAGCGGGTAACTGTAGAGATTCCAGCACTGTTCTGGTTCGACCATCGAAGGGCAGATAGCCACTTGCAGCGGGCCCAAGCCGGAGGTGTCCATCGTGTCGAAAGAAAGGGTAAACATTGATCCAGCGGCCTGATCTGCTGCGAACTTCGCCTCAAGATCCTGCACCAAATTCGATTGCTCAAGCTGGGGGGCAATATCCGGATAGGGCGATATGGCAAACGAAAATGTATTCACATTGATATAAACGGGCAAAGGCAGCTTGCCCTCACGCCCTTCAAAATTATGTTCTGCTAAAGCAATTTGCTTGAGGTTGTTGATGCAGGATGACCTGCGAGCCGCCTCTCTCGCCTGCTGAACTGCCGGAAGAAGCAGGGAGACCAGGATCGCTATGATCGCAATAACGACCAACAGCTCGATCAGTGTGAAACCTCCTCGACGACGGTCTTTTCCCTTGTGCCTTTTCATACGTACCTCACTAGAAGACATTTGAATCGATAAATGACAACTTGCGGCAGAGAACACCCTGCTACAACGAAACTCCCGAGTACAATGAGCAAACACCTCTCTCGGTTTTTAATGACTTTCTATTCACTTGACGCTCTGCCCATGCTTATACAGTCAGAGTCAACTGGTCAGATTGTCGGTCCCTGAAAGGCACAGGTTCGGCAGTGCGGGGCACAGCAGTTCATACCGATGCTTTGAATAACCAAACGTGCTAACCGCGCCATGGAATCGCTAGAGTTCGGAGGCAACATGAGGATGGTCTCTGAGTCTGCGGCATGGCTGCCAGTCGCAACGACTGGCCGGCCAGCACTGGCTGGCGGCCAGGGTGGTAGATTGGTTCCAAACCAGCTCTTTCCGCCGCATTGGGTGCTCTCGGCCGAGTGGGCCCAGTTGTTCAGCGTCTTGAAAAACACAAAAAATCTTCACTTCGCTGAGGGGCGTCGCCCCTGCCTGTCGCATGACATGGTGTGCTCTGCGATTTTGCTGTCTTTTCAGCACTTTCCGCACTCTCAGCTCTCGTACCGAAGCAATCAATCGAGGGGGCGTTGCAGGCATTGTGAGTCTCGGGGTGCAAACTTACGGCAGAAACAAAGGCAGTTCAGGGCAATGAAATCTACTCGCAAACCAGCATGGCGAACGCTCCTCATTTGTTGCGTGATGAGAATGTTCGTTGGCTGTGGTGACGACACAGGAGAGGTTGTGGTTCCTAAAACGCCACCTCTTTCTGCAGAGGCGGCAAAAGAGAAGGCAAAGCTTGAACGAGAAGGTCGTATTGAGGCGTTAAAGGCGCAGGTCCAAAAGAAAGCCGGAAAGAAGTAGGGCGGCGATTAAAGTCGGGGCAGGCACCTCTAATGGCTGTCGATTCCGGGTGAAAATGGAGCCTGCCTCGACTCTTAAGCACTTCGCAGGTTTACTAGAATCCGTTCAAAACCACGCGTTTTGTCATATGTATACAAAGAGTTGATTCCTTTTCAATGCTTAGGAATCCGTTTTTTGAATATCAGCCGGAACGAAAAGGCTTCCGGCTTTGGACTGTTTCGTTCTGCGCAGTTGCTTATGTGTAAAGCCGATAATTCGCTCGATGTGTTGGCGATTCGTCGAGGTGTCTATGTGGTGTAGAGACGTGAAGCGAGATGTCGTCACATTTGCTGTTAGCTGCTATCGCAGGCTCCGGGTGCTTGGCATTGGCTGATCACAAGTGGTTCTTTCTTTATTGAGCTTGTTTTTCATAAGTTTCATAGATTAAGGTAGACTTCAGTGATGGTGAATCATTCGGTGGATGTCGGGGCAGATGACGTTGCACTCATCGATGAGCTGGGCAAGGTGAGTCAACGGCTCAAGCAGCAATTGTCGCGGGTCATCGTTGGGCAGGAAGATGTGATTGATCGTCTTCTGATCTGCCTGTTTGCTCGCGGACATGCGCTGCTGATGGGTGTGCCGGGTCTTGCGAAGACGTTGTTGATCAGCAAGCTTGCGGAGACGATGTCACTGGACTTCTCTCGCATTCAGTTCACGCCCGACCTGATGCCCATGGACATCACTGGGACCGATATTCTTCAGGAGTCGAGTGGCGGCAAGCGAAACTTCGAATTCATCAAGGGCCCGCTGTTTGCCAACATTGTTCTGGCGGATGAAATCAACCGTGCTCCGGCAAAGACGCAGTCGGCGATGCTCGAAGCGATGCAGGAACGCAAAGTCACCGTGGTGGGAAAGACGTTTCAACTCGGTGCCCCGTTCTTTGTGTTGGCTACACAGAACCCAGTGGAGCAGGAAGGCACTTATCCGCTGCCGGAAGCGCAGTTGGATCGCTTCATGTTCCTGATCGAAGTTGGCTATCCAACTCGCGATGATGAGATTCAGATTGCTCACAACACAACCGGCGACGAGATGCCAAAGCTGGACCCGGTGCTGACTGGTCCGGAAGTGATGAAGTTCCAGTCGCTTGTTCGGCGCGTGCCGGTTCCACGGCATATTTATGAGAATGCAGTGGATCTGGTGCGAAGCACTCGGCCGGGAACCAGTGAAGCTCCTGCGTGGATGAACCCTCTGGTGGGGTGGGGAGCCGGTCCGCGAGCTGTGCAGTATCTGATTCTCGGTGCGAAGGCCCGAGCCGCCCTTTCTGGAAGTTATGCCGTTCGACTGGAAGACGTTCTTGAAGTCTCTCAGCCCGTTCTCAGCCATCGAGTGCTGACGACTTTTGCCGCGGAATCGGAAGGTTTGAAGAGTCGCGATGTTGTGAAACGGCTGGTCGATGATCTGACAAAGGGCGGCTAGCATGAGTCGACCGCACGGTTTTATTGACTCGAAAGTGATCAGTCGCCTGCGTGCCTTGCCGATGTTTGCACGACTTCCCATGGTCGGCAGCGTCACGGGCATGCATCGCAGTCCTCATCGCGGCAGCAGCCTTGAGTTCGCCGAGTATCGTAAGTACAGCCCCGGTGATGATACTCGGCGTTTGGACTGGCGTGCCTACGCTCGGAGCGATCGCTTCTACATTCGCGAGTTCGAGGCCGACACGAACCTGCGACTGGTGCTGGTGGTCGACACAAGTGGTTCGATGAACTATGCCGTGAATGGCTGCAGTAAACTTGAATACTCTCGGCGAATCGCAGGCACTTTGGCCTATTTGGCCGTTGAGCAGGGTGATGCGGTGGGTCTGTTCTGCGCTGCTCAGCGTTTCGAAAAGACCATTCCGCCCAAACGTAGTTCCACTCACTTGTCCGTTGTTCTCGATGAACTCGCGCAGGCCAAGGCCGCTGGCGAAACAGGCCTGGTCACCGCGCTGCACGAAGCGGCGGAACGAGTTCGGCAACGCGCCCTGGTGGTCGTTCTCTCCGATCTGTTTGTCGCTCCGTCGGAACTGAAAGATGCTCTGCAACACCTGCGATATCGCAAGCATGATGTGGTGGTGTTTCACATGCTGGAGCGACAGGAGCTGGAGTTCGAATTTGATCGTCCGATTCGCTTCAACGATCTCGAAGGCAACGGTTCGATCCTGGCGGACCCCAGCATTATGGCTGAACAGTATCGAGAAGCCATTTCGGATTATCTCGCGTCAGTGAAGCAGGTCATGCAGGATACGAGCACGGACTATCGACGCGTGAGTCTTCACGAGAATTACGGCGACATTCTGGCGAGCTTTCTTCTGCAGCGATCTCCCAAGACCAAGTAGCAATTGCTTTTTCATAACCCGTGGCGTCAGCGAGGGACGACTCGGATTTGAATGAAAACCTCGCGCTCAATCCCTTGCTAACGCTTCGGGTTGTGAAAGAGCGCCCAAGTTCAATGACATTACTTAACCCAATCTGGCTGATCCTCTTACCGTTTGTGCTGCTGCCGGTGGTGATTCACTTGTGGAATCAAAGCCGGCACAAAGTCGTCGACTGGGGTGCCACGCGTTTTCTGATTGCTGCGCAGCAGATTCGTGGCGGCAGGCAAAAGCTGCGTCATTGGCTGATCATGGTGGCCCGCATGCTGGCGGTCGCTGGCTTGATCTTCCTGCTCGCGCGACCTCTGTCTTCAGGTCTGTTCGGATCGATTGCGGGTGGGCAGGCTCAGACGGTCGTGGTCTTGCTGGATCGATCTGCCAGCATGCAGCAGCAAGCGTCACTGGGCGGACTGTCAAAACTCCAGTCAGGACTGCAGACGATTGTTTCGACTCTGGAAGCTGCAGGCAGAAACTCCAAACTCTATCTGATTGATACCGCATCAATCGGTTTGAGAGGTGACGGCACGGCCGTCAGCCCGGTGATCGAAGTTCAGAGGCCCGCAGACTTGCTCGACATTGCCGCTTCTTCTGCGACCGACACACAAACCAACATGCCGTTGATGCTGGAGACCGTTCTGAACTTTGTGAAGAACAATCAAACAGGTCGAACCGATGTGTGGATCTGCTCAGACGGATCGGACAACGATTGGCAAGCCAGCAGCAGCCAATGGCCGGTATTGGAGAAGCAGTTCGCAGAGCAGAAAGGTGTCCGACTTCAATACCTGCACCTACCGGAACCCTGCCCGGACAATCTTTCTGTGCGAGTTCAGCGGTGCGAACTGCGTGGATCAGCCGAGTCCCCTGAACTGTCCATCGATCTGTCGGTGCAAAGCAGCGTCAAGGACAGTCGCACTCAGGACGTTCCGCTGACCATCATGATCGGCAGTGCTCGGCATTCGCTCAGCATTCCCCTGCAAGGTGGTCGGGCCGAGTTAACAGATCATCGTATCCCACTTGCTGAAAAGACTGAGAAGGGGTGGGGATATGTTGAACTGCCGGGCGACTGCCAACCCGCCGACAATCGATGTTACTTCACCTTCGCTCCGGTCAGCGCCATGCAAACGCTGATTGTGACCGAGCAGGCAGCGGTGGGTCGGCCGATCGAGCTAACGGCCAAGGTACCAATGCAGGAAAATAGTCAGGCCAACGTGACCATGGTCGGTGCTGATCAGGTCGCGGGGCTTGACCTGTCTACGTTCCACTTGATGGTCTGGCAAGGTGTGCTGCCGACTGGCACACTCGCGCAGAAGATTGAAGCCTATGCCCAGTCTCGTGGAACGCTGATCCTGCTGCCGCCAGCAGCCCCCAATGATACGGAGTTCATGGGTCTGAGCTGGGGCCAGTGGCAGACATGGGACGAAGGTCAGCGAGTGGCCAGTTGGGAGAGTGAACGCGATCTGTTGCGAAGTTCGAGCGATGGAACCAGTTTGCCCCTCGATCAGCTTTCGATCTATCAAGCCTGTTCTTTGAAAGGCGTCCATCAGGTGTTGGCGGTACTTGGCAACGGTCAGCCTCTGATCACCAAAAACACTGCAGTCGGCGGCGGCGTGGTTGCACTCACGACCTGGCCCCTCGGCACGCATTCGACGCTTGATAAGAACGTGATTGGGCTGTACGTCATGGTGCAGCGTGCGCTGGAACAATCCTTCCAGAGAAGCGCTGGCAACCATTCCATCGCCGCCGGAGCAGAGGGTTCGCAAGTCGCCGCAGCTATGCAAGTGCTTGCCTCCAATGCTCGCTCTGCGGATGCCCCGCCGCTGCCATCGTCGGCTCGTCCTCAAATGTCCGGAGCTTATCGGGACGACAAGTCGCTGCTGGCCATCAATCGTCCTGTGGATGAAGATCAGGCTGTGGTTCTTTCCAGCGACGAAATCAAAAAGCTTTTCGGCCAACTGGACTTTCATCTGATTGATGGCCGTGGCAACGAAACCAATTCCCTGGCCAATGAAGTTTGGAAGAGTCTGGCTGTCATGATGGTTTTGGCATTGTTAGTTGAAGCGATTCTGACCCTGCCGCCGAGGCGGTCTGCGAAGCCCGTTTCGCTGGCAAATCAAGTGAGGATCGCCACATGATCATTCTGGCCAGCCTCTCATTCGAAACTTCTGCTTTAGCACTAGTGTTTAGTATTCTGGTGCTGGTGTCGGTCGTCGTTCTTGCGTTCATCGCGATGCATCGCAGCTTTTATCGCAGGCCGATCGTCATCCTTGAGTCCATGCGAATCGGCATCGTCTCGCTGGTGCTCCTTGTGCTGAATCAGCCCGAGCAGTTGCGGCAATTCATTCCTGACGAGAAGCCGACCATCGCTGTGCTGTGGGATGATTCCGGCAGCATGCAAACGAAAGACATCTCGGCCGATGGCACTGCGAACGGATCATTGGTCAGTCGTCGCGAAGCCATCTCAGAACTGACTCGCAGCGAGAAGTGGCAGCCGTATGCGGAGAAGTTTAACGTTGTTGTTGAACCTTTTTCGTCAACGGCAGCCTCGCAGGCCTCCAGCGGGACGGATATCTCCGGAGCTTTGGAGGAAACATCCAACAAGCACAGCAACCTGCTGGCCACGGTGCTAATCAGCGATGGTTCCTGGAATCGCGGCAAGTCGCCATCGGATGTCGCAGCCGATTTTCGCTTGAAGAAGAGTCCCATCTTCACAGTTTGCGCGGGCAGCCCGATCGCGCTGCCCGACCTGGAAGTCTCCTCGCTCGACGCGCCGACGTTCGCGGTCATCGGCAAACCAACCCGAATTCCGTATACGATCCGCAGTACGCTGAGTCGGGCCATGACTCTGCAGGCTGTTCTCTCCAGCGATGACGGTCAGGAGTCAACCAGCGAGATTGAACTCGAGGCTGGCGGCGTGTTGAACGATGCTTTGCTTTGGAAGCCCAGGAGCGTTGGAAACTTCACGCTGACGCTCAGGATTCCGACGGTCGAAGGCGAAGTCTCTGAGGCCAACAACGTCATGACGGCGACGATATCCGTCCGGCAGGAGTCACTTCGCGTCCTTGTCGTCGATACGTATCCGCGATGGGAGTATCGTTTTCTTCGCAATGCGTTGATGCGAGATCCCGGCGTCGACGTGTCCTGCGTCCTGATTCACCCCAAGCTGTCTCAACGCAGCGAAGGCAAAGACTATCTGACGCAAGTGCCCGACTCGATCGAGGAACTTGCAAAGTTCGATGTCATCTTCCTGGGCGATATCGGTCAGGAGAAAGGGCAACTGACCATTGATGATTGCGAGCGGATCAAAACGGTCGTGCGCAATCATGCGGTGGGGTTGGTCTTTATGCCAGGCATTCACGGCAATCATCTCACACTGGTCGATACCGAGCTTTCGGAACTCCTGCCAGTCACTTTTGATCCAACGCAGAAGATGGGCATTGGCAGTGCCACGTCAGCTCAATTGCAACTGACCGAAGCAGGCAGTGCCAGTTTGTTGACGAAGCTCGCCGATTCGCCCGATGCCAATCGCGGTCTGTGGCGAAATCTGCCTGGTTTCCAATGGTATGCAGCGGTCGAGCGTGCCAAGACCGGGTCTCAGGTTTTGGCTGTGCATGCCACTGAATCCAATCGCTTCGGTCGTATTCCGCTATTGGTCACGAAGACCGCTGGAGTCGGCAAAGTGCTCTACATGGGCAGCGATGGTGCATGGCGTTGGCGCGAAGGCGTTGAAGACAAATATCACTATCGCTTCTGGGGACAAGTGGTTCGCTGGATGGCTTACCAACGCAAGATGGCCGGTGGTCAATCGATGCGACTGTTTTATTCACCGGATCGTCCCAAGACCGACAGCACGCTGACTCTGAATGCCAACGTGATGGGTGCCGATGGCGAACCCCTGCACATGGGTAACGTCCAGGTGCAGATGATCTCACCGTCTGGCAAATCGCAGGTCATCAAACTGCTTCCCGCCCAGGCCGAAGACAGTTGGGGATTGTACGCAGGTCAGTTTACGCCCAGTGAGGCTGGTCCGTATCAAGCCAAACTCTCGGCTCAGGAGAGTAGTGAAAGCATCGAAACCACGATTGAAGTCCAGGGTGCTGAACTGGAACGCATTGGCAAACCGGCCAATCGTGAAGCGTTGTCTGAGATCGCTGCGATCAGTCGCGGACAGGCATTCGTGCTCGGCGAAGACAGTTCTTCACTGTTCGAGAAGATCAGCAAACTGACCGAGCCGGCTCCGCAGATCAAGCGCACTCAACTTTGGGCACATCCCGCTACGGCCGCGGCATTTCTTTTATTGGTCACAGTGTTCTGGGTCGGTCGCAAACTGGCAGGAGTCGTATAAATGCAACCAACCAACAACGCTTCAGCGGTTCGAGACGATCGCGCGGGAGAGCCTGCTCGTGAAGTACCGCCCAGTGTGGTTCGTGTGCTGAACGAGTATCGTTCGCGAGTCCGATCGATCCGACTCATCGAAGCCGTCTGTGCCGTGACACTGGCATTGTGTCTTTCGTACATCTGTCTGTTTGCGCTGGATCGCGTTTCTGATACCTCACGGTGGCTCAGAACACTGCTGTGGGGGGCAGCCTTTGGAATCTTGTTCACATGGCTGCCATGGATCGTCTATCGCTGGGTCTGGCAGAGTCGCCGACTTGAACAAGTCGCGCGGATCCTGAAGTCGCAATTGCCTCGGGTTGGCGATCACTTGTTGGGGATCGTCGAACTGGCTCATGCAAAAAACAATGCGGGTCAGAGCGAAACACTGGTTCGGGCTGCGTTAGCGCAAGCCGATCGAGAGATGGCGCAGAAGAGCTTTGTGGCCAATGTGCCTCGTCCAAGACATCGAGCCTGGGGACTCGCGGCCGGAAGTATGTTGCTTCTGGTCGTGGTTTTGTTAGCGATTCTCCCCGAAGCCAGCATGAACGCCTTTCGTCGCTGGCTATCTCCGTGGTCACTCATCGAACGATTTACCTTTGCAAGGATTGAAAAACTGCCCGTTGAGCTGGTCGTCCCCAGCTCGGAGGAATCAAAACTGCCCGTGACTCTAGCTGCAGATTCGAAGTGGTCGCCCGAAGAAGGCACGCTGCGAGTTGCCAACCAACTTGTGAAAGCCGCGGCTCAGGATCGACAATTTGACTTTCGCATTCCCCCCCGTAAAGAAGCGGCCACAGCGACTGTGAAGGTTGGTGATGCCATCGCTCGGTTGAAGATTCAACCCGAGCCTCGACCGGAGCTGGGTGAGTTATCGGCTCATGTCAAACTGCCGGACTATTTGCAACGCAACGACCTGACAACGCTGCCTGTTCGTGGTGGTGCCATCAGTATCGTCAAAGGCAGCCAGGTTCGAATCAACGCGACGGGCAGCCGCGAACTCATCACAGCTCAGGTGAACGATCAACCGATGCAAGTGGACGGTGCACGCGTGACTTCATCGCTGATCGACAGTACCGAATCGAAGGCGCTGAAGCTCACCTGGACCGACCACTGGGGATTGTCGCCAGCGGTGCCGCTCAAGCTGCAAATGAACGTCGTGCCCGATGCGCCACCGAGTGTCTCGGTGCGTGAACTCAGCAAGCAAACGGTGTTGATGGAACTTGCGGTGCTGACATTCAAGGTCGATGCCAGCGATGACTTCGGTGTGCGTCGAATCGGATTGCAGTGGAAGCCTTACGTTGAAACAGGAGCGATATCCTCGACGAATGCAGCCGATGCTCCAGAAAAGCAGGATGAAGGTCAATCGCTGGAAGGCGAGCGTGTTGTCTATGCCGGTGGACCGGAACAATCAAGTCTCACAGGGCTCAGCGGCACACTGAATCCAATCCGCGATCAGATTAAGCCGCAATCGATTGAGCTGCGAGTCTTTGCGGAGGACTATCTGCCTGGTCGACCTCGTCAGTACTCTGCGCCCTTTGTCGTTCACATTCTCTCGGAAGCCGATCACGCGACATGGCTGATGCGACGTATTGATGCCTGGATACGTCAGTGTTTCGAAAACTATGACCGCGAGCAACAACTGTTTCATGTCAATCAGGAACTGAGCACCCAACCGAAGGAAGAATTTGGTTCGCTGAAGTCGCTTCGTACTCTGGAACGGCAGGGCACTGCGGAGCAAACACAAGCCAAACGACTGCAAAGTCTGAATGATCTCGCGAGACAGGTCGTCAGTGACTGCACTCAGAACAGCAAAATCAATCCTCAGCATTTGGAACAACTGACCGGCTTGATCACTGAACTCGTGGTCATCGCCGAGCAGAAGATGCCGGCCACGGCACAGCACCTGGAAGAAGCGGCGAAGTCGGCGAATCAAGCCACTGTGTCGTTACCGAAAGCTCTCGATGCTCAGGAAGACCTGTTGGCCGATTACCAGTCGATTCTGGAGCGTCTGCGTGCGTTGATGAGTCGAATTGAAGAGACGTCGTTTGCCGTTCGTCTGCAAGCTCTCAGCCGACAAGAACTGAAGCTGGCAAGTGAGATTCGAACGGTGAGCGCGGCTGACTTCGGCAAGCCACCGGCGGTGATCAGAGAAGCTCTCGGTCGCAGGCTCGAGCTACTGGCAGGAAGTCACCAGCGTATCAGCCAACTGATGCAGGTTGTGATGTCGGACATGGAAGGCAGCCTGGAAAGGACTCCCAACGAACAACTGCAAGAGGTCCTGGATGACATGTCCGGCGAAGACGTGCATGCCAAGTGCGACTTCGTTTCTGAACAACTGAAAGTCAACGAGTCCGGCGTGGCGACCGCTCAGTGCGAATACCTTGCGGATAGCTTTCATCGCTGGGCCGAACAGTTGATGCGATCGAAGTCACCGCCGCCAAGTGATAAGAAAAGGGTCACATTGCCTCCCGAACTGGTTGTTGAGCTGATGCGAATTCTCAAGCGAGAAACCGATCTGCGAGAAGAGACCCGTGCACTGGAGCAGTCGCGTGCAGAACTCACTGCGAACGACATCAAGAAGCAAGCGGAGGAACTGGCCAAGGTGCAACTTGACCTCGCTCGTCGTACAGCCAAAGTGATTGATCGCATTATCGCAATTCCCAACGGGGAAGAAGACCATGGACGCGACATTCAGCGTCTGACAGCCGCCGTGGAAGCCATGCGCGATGCTCAGGTCTTGCTGGAGAAAGGGGAGACCGCTGGTCCCACCATCGCCGCAGAGACCGAAGCCATCGAGTTGCTTAAGAATTCAAGAAAAGGGGGGAAGAGCAATGGGAACGGAAGTGGTGGAAATCCAGGCATGGGCAGCCGTACCGGCGCGGACCTGGATGGCTTAGTGGAATTGCTCGACAGCAAGCCAACGGATGGACTCGCCAGACCCGATCGGAACACCGAACTGTCCTCGGGTAATGAAACCGACTCAGTGCCATCTGAATTTCGATCCGGTCTGGATCGACTCTACCAGGCGATGGAAAAGAACAACTAAGAGGCACTAACAAAACCGGGACAGGCACCTTGCCGGTCATTTTTCAAAGTGATTTTGCGAGCTTTCGGGAGCCAGTCCCGGTTTTGTTAGGCGTTCTAAAGACTCAACTTCTACATTCGAGACTTAAGGAGACTTAAATGAAGAGATATGACTTTGCGAAAGCAATCCGAACGATGTTATTGACGCTAGTAATCACGTCGCTGGCGACATCCGTGGTGGCACAAGATCCGGTTCTGGACGTGCAGGCGATACCAGCTCAGCCGGTACAGGCATTTGGAATCGCTGTCGGAAACGAAATGCCGTCCGAAGAGATCCTGGGCGGAGCGAAACAGTTTCAAATGATGCGGCTCTATGCGATGGAAATCCGTCGTGTCGAAGCGGCCGCCGAGCTTGAGAGTGCGCAGAAGACTAAGCTGACAATCGGGGCAAAGGGCCTTGCGAAGAAGAAGTCTCAGGAGTTCGTCAAGAACACGTTGGGGATGGCAGGGGGGATGGCAATGCCCAGCGGCGGTGCCGCTCAGCCCACGAATGATGAGACCGAAGTGAAATTTGTCGAAGTCAAGAGTTTCGACGACATGGACGCCAATACCCGGGCAATGCTCGACAGTGGGATGTTTCCGGAAGCCAAACCCTACGACGATGCTGAATGGCTGAAGCTTGTCAAAGCGGTGTTGAAACCCGAGCAGTTCTCCAAATACGAGCAGGTTATCGCGGAGAACAAACTCAAAACAGACAGAGCCATGGTTGAAGCCGGAATGGCCAAGCTCACTGAGAGTTTGGCACTGAATGACGACCAGAAGAACAAGCTGACGACGGCGATCCTCGAACAAATGGCCAAGGTCAAACATGTTCCTGGTCTGGCAGATCAAGTCATGATGGCGATGCAGATCGAAGGACAACAACTGACTTTAGAACTCGCCAGAATGGACCCTTCGAAGCTGCGAAGCATTCTCACTCCTCAGCAGTTTGAGCAGGTGAGTCTTAAAATGGAGATCATTCGAAATGTCGTCCACCAATTGAATCCCGACATTCAATTGGATCCCGCTGAACAGAAGCAGTGATCGTGACTGGCTGGTCTTGAACGTTCAAAATCTATCGTGAAGCATATGGAGCCTGAAATGAATTATCAAAATCGTCGCTTGCGTCTAATTCGTGGCCTGTTGCCCGCAGCACTGGCCGTTGCGTCAATGGCCCCTGTGGCTGTCGGGCAGGATGCTGTTCAAAACAAGCCTGTCCCCGTTGGGGCGGTCCCCGTCGGAACTTATGAAGTCCAGGCCGCAGATGTTGCTGCTGCCCCAGTCGTTGGGATGCCCTCTAAAGAGAAAATCGGGGGTGCCAAGCAGTTTCAATTGCTGAATCTGTATGCGATTGAAATCGCTCGTATTGACGCGACCGTCAAGCTTGATGACTCGCAAAAGTCCAGGATCAATGCCGGCGTAAGGGATCTTGCTGCGGCAAAAGCTCAGGAGTTCGCCAGAAACACGGACGCCATGATGGGCGGAGGAGTGATGCCTGTCGGCGGCGTTCCTGCATTACCCCCCAAGCCGAAAGCTGATGCACCTCCGTTGAAACTTGAGGAAGTCAAAAGCTATGCCGATGTCGATGTGAATATCAGATTCCTGCTGGAGGACATGTTCTTCCCACAAGCGAGCCATCGAGAAGATGCTGAGTGGAAAGAGCTTGTTCAATCGGTGTTGAACAAGGAGCAACACGCCAGGTACGAGCAGGCAATTGCCGCACAAAAGCAAAACAAAGACAAGACTATGGTTGCTGAAGGCATAGCGATCCTGAGTGTTGACCTCGTGTTGAGCAAAGACCAGGAGGCCAAACTCACAGCGATCGCGATGGAGCAATTGGCAAAGCCCAAACCAGCACCTCCAGGCGCTGATGCTGCAATCATGGGCGTTGTCTACGGCATGGGTGGTCAAGCCTTCTATGCGGAACTGGCCAAGGTCGACCCAAAGAAGATTCAAGATGTGCTCGACCCTCAACAGTTCGAACTGCTTGACTTGAAGCTCGAGAATCACAGGCGATTTAGCGCCGAGATGGAAATGATTCCTGGAGTCATCATCACTCAATAGATAAAAGGTTGCCTTTATGAAAACGATCATCACTGCTCTGATTGCAATGGTTTTATGTGGGGCGCTGGACAATCGCGCGATCGCTCAGTTTGAAGTGCGTCAGGACATTGGAGTCGCCCCTGATGTTCGACTGATCTATCGAAAGGCCGCCGATTACCTCGCCAGTACCCAGGACGTCGACGGCAGTTGGAATGGTCGAGAAGGCGAACAACCCGCCGTTGCGGCCCTCTCGGTCATGGCATTTCTGTCCACGGGTGAAGATCCGAACTTTGGCAGGTACGCCAGCAACGTTCGCTCGGCCTTGCGGTTCATCATCAGCAGGCAGAATCCACAGACCGGGTACATCCCCGAGAATATGTATGTCCATGGATTCTGCATGCTTGCCATGTCCGAAGCCTATGGTGCGGTCAGCGACGAATTGCTCTGGGGCGAAGCGGATGCTTCCGTGGAAGATCGACGTTCGATCGGGGAAGCCCTGGAACTCGCTGTCAGGCTGGCCGTTGCGGCTCAGAAGGTGAATCCGTTCAAGGGCTGGCGATATAGTCCGAAAGATACGTCTGCGGATACGTCCGTCACTGGTGCGGTTCTCATGGGGCTGTTGGCAGCGAGAAATGCCGGTATCAATGTCCCCGATGAATGTATCGATAATGGCCTGAACTACATACGCAGCATGACGTCAGTCGAAACGGGCATGGTGGGTTATTCCGATATTGGATTTAGTAACTCACCGATTCTCCCCTCGATCGCTTGTCTGGTGTTCTCGATCGGCAAACGCTACGAATGGCCGGAGCTGAAAGCCACCAAAGGCCTCCTTGCTCAGCATCTCGACACGGATGATATCAACTATGGGTTCCCCGAATACCAGCGCTACTATCAAGCGCAGGCTCTCTTTCAGGCAGACTATGAAAGCTGGAAGACATGGAACGCCGGATTGATCGGTCACTTCCGCGAAATGCAAACTCCCGAAGGTCAGATCGGTACATGTCCGCATGGTCCGACCTATAGCACGGCCATGTCCATGCTGGCCCTAGCTCTGAATTTTCGATTCCTGCCTATCTATGAGCGATAACATGCCTCGAACCAATAATGCCTTCTCTTTACGAACACTGACTTTGACTCAGGTATGTGCCTGCGTGCTGGGTCTCTTGTTCTGTGCGGGAGCGACGATTGGCGGCGATCCTGCCGACGTTCCTGCGAAGTCGATTCTGAGATGGACCAACGGTGACCAGTTGGCAGGCGAGGTGATCGAGGCTGGTCCGCAGACTCTGAACTGGAATTCGAACCTGTTTGAAGAACCATTGCAGCTTCGTCTCAGTGCCCTCCGCTCGATCACGTGGCAGTACGCCCAACCGTCGAAGCTCTCTCGAAGCCGTTTTCGAGTGGAGACGGTTCGAGGAAATCTGCTGGTCGGCGATCTGGTCGGTGTTGATCAGGACGTGGTGCGGTTGGAAAACTCCAGCCTCGGCATCGTGGAGATTCCGCGAAAGAACGTGCGATCAGTGGTCAACCTCACCGGCTCAGCAGGTCGCTGGCTGGGGCCAATGAGTCTAGATGACTGGGACGCAGAGCGCCAGTCGAAGCAGAGTCTGATAGAGACCGCTCAAGGCCAGATCGTGTTTCCACAAGAGAATCTGGTCTTCAAGAAGTTCGCGGTCAAAGAAAAGACGCTGATCGATGTGTCTTTCCGCTGGGCAGGAACGCTGGACATGAAGTTCGGCTTTGCGGTACCTAAGAAGTGGGGCAACCTGGCAGCACCGAGTTCGAACAAGGAAGAAGGAGGTAAAGAAGAAGCAGGCAAAGAAGTTGCGAGTAAGGATGAGGCTGCAGCGAAAGAGAGTGCAACCAAAGAAGACGCAACCAAAGAAGACGCGAACAAAGAAGGTGCAACCGGGGGTGATGCAACCGGGGAAGATGCCAAGTCCGAAGCACCGGATACCATGCAGGGTTCGAGCATGGTGGTCATGAAAATGGACCCCGGTGTTCTGGAGCAGCTTCCGAGGCTTGAGATGTTCTCCGACGCGATGGTCCTGCAGCAGAAGGAGACCTTCGACATTGTCCTCGAAGAAGTCGATCTGGCATCCGGCTTTTTGCGTCTGGTGTTTGAGTGGAATCCGCACGCCAGCGAGATGAAGGCGTTTGATGCTTCCGGTAAGTTGTTAGCCACGGTCGCACTCAATCCGCTGAGCGATGATTTCGAGCCAGGCCTCTTTGTGCTCAATCAGAACGGTCGTCTGACATTGGACAACCTGGTTGTGACGACGGTACCTGAAGGGGCGAGCCCAATACAGGCGGTTGCCGTCACCAAACAGGGGAGACTCGCAGGAACGGTCGAAGGGTTTGATGGCAAGATGTGGTCGATTCGGCTCGCATCGGATCAGTCGCTGGTTCAAGTGCCCAAAGATGACTTGTACATGTCGCATATCGCGTGCGTGCCGAAAGAACCGGCGGCAGATGGAGTAGCTTCTGGAAACCATCAGTCGCTCACAAAGATCGAGCTTCGTGATGGCTCCCGTGTGACAGGGGAACTGCAGAGCATTGCCGACAAGAGTCTGCAACTTCTGTCTGATCTGGGCTCAAAGGCCGCGACGATCCGCCTGGACCGCGCTCAGCGTTTGGATTTTCCGAAAGTGAATGCCGAGCAGACCGCCGCAGGTCAGGCGGATCTGGGGACGCATCTGCTGGAAACTGCCGAAGGTCAGTGTCACGGTTCGTTGAGTCAGGGAGCGAACGACTCGAAGACACTGCTCTGGAAAGCCGTCGGGAGTGACGTCCCGGTTTCATTGTTGAATTCCGGTTTCCGAATTTGTAGCACCGATCCCAAAACGGTGAAGGCGCGGGAGCTGATTGAATGGACGCCTCCGAAGAACCCTCAGGGTTATCGTGACCAGTTGTATCTGCGGAATGGCGATCGGTTTCCGGCGAACATCGATCGTGTTCAGTCTGGCCAGTTGCACGCGGAAGTCTTCCAGCAGAAGACAATCTTCCCCTCCAGTGAGGTCTTGCGTTGCCTGCTGGGAGTGCCCAACGGATCGCAGTCGACGATTGATGCTCCACCGTGGCAAGTCATCAAAGCCGAAGAGAAGAAGCCGAAGCTTCAGGCCATGGAGGCCGCAGGAATCGCCTTTGATCGCTATGCCTGCCATCCGTCGTTGCTGGACACCGGCGGCTTTGCGGTCACTGTGCGGGGTGGAATGAATAAGACAAAAGTTGAAGTGGGAATGGCGATCAATAATAACGACTTGACATCGCGCCTCGAATTCAAGTTATTCGCAAGTAAGCCTTCTGACCCCTGCACCGAGGCTTATCTTTCTGTCTCGGCCATGCCGGATAACATGGTGTCTGTCAACCTGGGCACCGATCCGATGCTGGGAGATGGAATGATTCCCATGTCACTGCGCGCCACGGATGATATCGTCTGCCGTTTCAGGGTTGTAGAATCGGAAGTGATCGGGAGCATCAATGGTAAGGAAGCCTACCGCAAGAAGCTAAAGCTGTCCCCGGATTCGACGCATGGCGTTGTGATCGGTCTGAATGACAAGCTCCCCATCGTATCGATTCAACAGGACGACAGTTACTCCATTCGCAATGCCTTTGTTCGTCAGGACAGTCGCGAAGTCGCTCTGACAGAGCCTCGCTTTGTATCGCATCAACCAGCCCGCAGCCTGCTGGTTGGTCGGAACGGTGACCTCTGGCGAGCCGACATTGTGTCGATGAATGACGATATCGTTACGGTCCGCAGCGGTGGCAGGCATCTGGTGATTGAGCGTTCCCTGGTGTCGTCACTTCTCTGGCCTGATCTTGCCCCCATGGAAGAAACGCCAGTTGAAGCAGAGCCATCCAGCGAGGCTGAGCAGGGCAACGCTGAGCAACCTGTTGAGGAGGCGGTCAAGGGAGAAGCGATTCCACCGGAGGTCGCACTTGTACCGGAGAAAGCTGGCAAGGTGACCGATGTGCAATTTGTGATGAGCGACGGCACCAAGCTGACGCTGAAGCTGGAGAGCTGGGGGAAGCAAACTGTTGTTGGCTCGTCCCCATATTATGGACGCATGGAATTGCCGATTGCGGAGATTATTGAACTCCGCAGCGGCAGCCAGATCACTTCGGCCACTGACTATGAGGGCCAGCTATGGCGGTTCAAGCTCGGGAGGAACCTGCCCCCAGAGCAGGCTCCTCCGGAAGGCGGCGAGGGCCAGGGTGAAGGCCAGGAAGGCGCGGAAGCAGCCATGGTCGGGCAAGAGGCCCCCACGTTTACGATCAAGAGCCTTGACGGTTCCGACTTTGATCTGGCCGCCTATCGTGGTAAGGTTGTCGTGCTGGACTTCTGGGCAACCTGGTGTGGTTACTGTGTCGAAGAATTGCCAGGAATGGTGGCCGAGATTGGCAAACTGCCACAGGATAAGGTCCAACTGATTACGCTCGATCAGAACGAAGAGCCAGAAGCGATCACGGCATGGATGAATGAGAAGGGGCTGAAGTTTCTGGTCGGATTGGACAAGGATCAGGTGGCACCTCAATACAAAGTCAATGGACTGCCAACGACTTTCGTCATCGATCCGTCGGGGAAGATTGTGCATGTGAAGATTGGTGGAGGTGAAGAACCCTTCAACAAGATGATGGACGTTGTGCGAAACCTTGCTGCTGACGGCGGCAACTCAGCAATGGCTTCAGCGCCATCGTCAGGGGCCTCGGATCCATCGAGCACGACATCCGGTGGGGCGACGGCCGGGAAACCGGATCAAAACACCGGTGGCACCGTGACGAAGCCCGACATGCCGGAGTCAAAGAAGTCAGAGCCTCAAAAGAAGGCTCTGGTAAACGTCGCTGCACATATTCAACCGGCCCGAGCCGATCAACCTGCACTACTGGTGATTCAAGCCACGATTGTTGAAGGTCACAAGATCTTTTCGCTGACGCAGAAAGCCGGCGGACCAGTGAAGACCAAAATCAAGATGGACGCTTCTGAGGCCTTCAAGCTCAACGATTTTCTTTCACTGCAGGAACCAAAGAAGTACTCCGAGCCGACCTTCAACAATATGGAAGTGGAGGTTCATCAGGGTGTCGTAACCTGGTACGCGCCGCTGGATGTCGCAGCCGGTACTGCGTTGGAATCGCTGGAACTCACCGGCAAAGTCAACATGCAGGTGTGCAATCAAAGCAACTGCTTTGCGCCTCGTGACTACCCCTTCACGGCCAGGCTGGCGACTTCGCTGGGCGAGAACGACGTGATCGATTTGTCGAAGACGAGGGCTGACAAATAGGTCATCCTGACTCAGCATCATCAATGGAGCAATGGAACAGTGGCCGATCCGCGTTTTGCACCGTACACCATCAGGATGGACGTGCGATCGGAACCTGCTCTATTCGCTCCGTTCCCCCCAGCTCGACGCGCGGATAGCACTCCACTGAAGAGCCCCATTTCCCCTGAGCAAAGCCCTGAAAAAATGCCTTCCGTCGCCTCAAAATCGAGGCGTTGCGGCTTTGACGAGAAATGTTGAGGGAAATTGTCGGCGGACGTCGCATGAATGACAGTCCCTCCGTCCAGTGTACTCAAAATCGGGACGGGCATCTGGGGTCGATAGGGCATTGCACCGGGTTCAGCAAAGCCTCGGGCGCCGATCCCTATGTTGAATGGTGCTCTGAGGTTCTTTGGGTTCCTGCCACTGTTCGATCGAGTTTCCGAACCGGGACAGGTCCTTGAAGATGTCGAGTTCTCTGAAATCTTTCGAGTCCCCGGATGCGACTCTCCGCATTGAATCGACCTGTCTTGAAACGCAAAGGAATCACTGATGAAGACATCTCTGAGCAGGCTCGTGACATCGTTGGTCGTGTCACTTGTCGTCGTAAACAGTTTGCCGGTGTCTGGCCAGGACAAGTCGACAGACAACAGCAAAGCGAATTCGGGCGAAGAAGCGAAACCTGTGACCGCTGAGTCAGGTATCGGCGATGCCGGCCTGAAGAAGGCCGCCGATGCTGTTGTGCGGGGACTCAACTACAGGGACGTGGAGGCCGCATTCGTCGTGATGACAGACCGAGGTGCGGATAGGTACATCGGAAATGTTCTGCAAATGGCAATTGCGGTCTCAGGATACGATCAAGAGGAGTCTGGCGTCGCCCCTGAAAAGCTTGAGCAACTTCGGGCGATCGTTTCGAAGTGCGGTCTTGATACGGTCGAGCTTCCAGAATCGTTCCCCACTGATCTCGCGGAGCTGGAGAAGACCAGGGCGAATACTGAGGCGATGATTCTTGCGTGCATTCCTGAAAAGGACCGCCGGAAGAAAACTCAGGAGATCGTGGCCGCAATGCAACAGGCGATCGATTCGCCCGAAGTGTTCACGACAGGAAAGATCGAAATGACTGGTGAGCGAGCTGAGGTTGCCGTGATGCCCAGTGATGTGGCCATCGCTGCCGTGCCAGGCGAAGAGGCCCCGCTGACAGAGTCGAACGAGGTGATCAAGGCCACGGCCGTCGACTATCTGGTCTTCGTGAGAAAAGACGGTGTCTGGAAATTCGACGGATTCAATTCGGAGCGAGCGATGCGTGAGCTATCCGCAGTTCAGTGATCCATTGTGATTGCCGGAGTATGGCTCACAGTGATTGGTTTCGTCATCCGTGGACTATGGGCAGATCAACTGGAGTAATGGAGCATGTTTAAGATTCTTTGCACGAAGATGCTCGTTAGCACAGCATTCCTGCTGTCGACCTTTATGAGTGTTCCGGTGTATTCCCAGGAGCAAGCCGAAGAGGCATCGCAGGAATTGAAGAAAGCCGCCGAGGCGGTTGCCAGGGCGATGAACCAGAAGGACGGCGAGAAGGCTTTCGAGTTCATGACTCAGAAGGGGGAGAATGAGTTGATCGGGACCATGCTGTTTCAGTTGGCTTCGTTTGCAGAGACTGACCAGGCCGGTGGCGGTGAACTCCCCGAGGGCTTCAAAAAGATGCAGGTGATGGCAGAGGAGCTTGGACTTGATCAGGTCGAGATCCCTCAGTTCGTGCCGACAGGGGCCCCTGACGATCTCGAAAGGATGCTGAAGGAATCGGAAGCCGTTCGCGAAAAGTTGCTGGCATGCGTTCCAGAGA
Organism: Ottelia alismoides; assembly: GCA_037367405.1. Classification (NCBI taxonomy): domain Eukaryota; kingdom Viridiplantae; phylum Streptophyta; class Magnoliopsida; order Alismatales; family Hydrocharitaceae; genus Ottelia; species Ottelia alismoides. The sequence goes on along the minus strand of JAZKJV010008916.1, from coordinate 1,166,872 downwards.
AAGATCGCCGGACAAAAGTTGTGGAGATTATGGACGCGATGAGCAAAGCGTTTGTTTCTCCCATGTTGCTTGAAGTCGGTCCAATTGAGGTCACTGGAGATCAGGCGGATGTGGCACTTGTCATGAAACTGGATCCAGCCTTTGCAGCCGAGGTCGGTGATGCGGCAGCAGCAATGGGAGCCGAAGAATCCGGGCCCGCCGAGTACCTGATGTTCGTGAAGAAAGACGGGGCATGGAAATTCGACGGGATGAATACTCGTCGAACCATGATGCAGATGGTGCAGCGTATGATGAAGGGTGCCGAGCCGTTCAAGGCGATCGAGGACTTGAGTATTGAAGGCAAAACGCTGGACGACAAAGCCATCAGCCTTAGCGATTACAAGGGCAAAGTGGTGCTTGTGGATTTCTGGGGGACGTGGTGCGCTCCGTGCGTGGCCGCCTTGCCTGAGCTGTCTGGACTTTACGAAAAGTACAACTCCAAAGGATTCGAGATTCTGGGTGTCGCCGGTGATGACGCCGAGAAGCTGAAGACATTCCTCGAAAAGAAGCCGTTGGCATGGAAGCATGTTGTCGATCCGGATACGGAGGTGGCTGCCAGATATGAGATCGAGGGATTTCCGACCACTTTGTTAATCGACAAGGAGGGTAAGCACGTCGCGACCAACCTGCATGGCGAGCAATTGGCCAGGGCGATCGAACTGCTGCTGGACGGAAAGACAATTGAATCCATCAACGGCAGTGCTCAGGACATCCTGGCTGCCGGACAAAAGCAGGCAGTTCTCGAAAGAAAATTTGTGTTCCTGCATTTCACGGCCTCATGGTGCCAACCCTGCCAGGCGCTTGAAAAGTGGATGGCACAGCCCGAGATTCACGAGCTGCTCGCGCCTGTCTTTGTGGATGTCAAAATCGACATGGATAGCAACTCAGGTGCACAGGAACTTCTTGAGGAATTGGCTCAGACAGAGGGAGCCGAAATTGGCATCCCCTGGTTTGCCATTATGAATGACACAAATTCCACGCCACTCATCACTTCCAGTGCCGAAAAGACAGGGAACATTGGTCTGCCAGATTCGCCGGAAGGACAAGACCACTTTGTGAAAATGTTCGAGAGCACCGGTGCGTTCTCAAAGGATCAGTTGGAACTGATTCGAAATTCGATTCAGAAGGCTGTGGAAGATCTCTCAGCGACGAAGTCCAAGTGAGATCATGCTCCCTGACGACATGACGATGAACTCGAACCCGATGCAGCGCGGCAACGCGATGCTAAAACTGATTGGCAAGACGGCGATGATCCCGCTCCACTTTCCGGAAGCGGGTCGAACGCTGTACGCCAAGTGCGAGTTTCTCAACCCGAGTGGCAGTATTAAGGATCGCCTGGCAAGGACGATCATCCTGGATGCAGAGAAACACGGACGACTCCATGCGGATTCGATCATTCTCGAATGCACGAGCGGCAACACGGGCATTGCGTTTGCAATGCTCGGGGCCGCTCGCGGCTATCGAGTCTCAATCGTGATGTCGGAGCGAGCGAGTGGTGAGCGACGACGGCTCATTGAACAGTTGGGGGCTGAACTCATTCTTTTCTCCGAACCCGGCTACCAGGCGGGTATTGAGCTGACTCGGAAAATGGCAGCCGGTGATGCTCGCTACTTTCTGCCCCGTCAGTTTGAGAATCCACTGAATGCACTCGACCATCAGCAGGAGACGGCAACAGAGATCCTCGAACAGATGGATAGTGAAGTGGATGCGTTCGTTTCTGGTTATGGAACCGGCGGTACCGTCGCCGGATGCGCGACTGCACTTCGTGACTCCAATCCCGCGACGCAAATTGTGGCGATGGAACCAGCCGAGTCCGCTCTGCTCTCTGGCGAAGAAGCCTGCTGCCATTGGATCGAGGGTGTGGCGGGTGGTTTTGTTCCCCCGCTCCTGCAAGGCGTTCAGCTTGACCGAGTCATCAAAGTCTCAAGCGAAGAGGCATTGAAGATGACTCGGCGACTGAATCGCGAATTTGGCCTTCTCGTGGGCTCATCGTCCGGTGCCAACGTCGCAGCAGCATTGCAGGTTGCGACTCCCGCGTGGTGACGATTCTGTGTGATCGAGCGGAACGTTACTTCAGCACCAGACTATTTGCTCAGTGATCAATGTGAACTGTTACATCGAGTTTTGATATCAGCCGGAACGCGTTAGCAGAGTATAGATTTAATTTGACGTAGGGTGCGTGAAGTGGAGCGCAACGCACCATTTCCGAACGGCGTGAGGAAATGGTGTGTTCCGCTGGCGCTGCACACACCCTACTCGAATCATGAAATCAACAGCCCGCTAACGGAATCTTGATTCAATACCAACCCGATGCGGGATTTTGAAGTTGCGATGTTATAGGCCCGGAGGGCCGTCATATCCAATGCCGGTGGCGTGAGCCACCGGTTTGTAATCGTGATCAACTTGAGGCCCGGAGGGCCGACACACTATCGTTTGTGTCGGCCCTTCAGGCCTGAAGCGCTGTGTTTTTCCTGTTCCGGTGGCTCACGCCACCGGCAAAGGATGTGCCGGGCTTCCAGCCCTAACGAAACGCGCAACTTCAAAACTGACGCTTCGGGTTGTGATTCCGGCCGCCTATTTCAGCACTATTCCTCAAGAATCTATTGATGTTTCGGCTTCGACGAAAATCCTTCGAAGATTCGAAACCATCCCCTTTTCCGAAAGTCATCATCATGAGTCTATTCTCCCGGATTCGGCAGATCGTTCGAAATTCAGTCGTTCATACTGCCATCCTGTTTGCTCTGTCGATGCCTGTCGCCGGGATGTGTCAGGAGAATGTCGACGCTTTGCCGGATCGAGTGGTGGAGGTCGAAGGAGTCTCCGAATATCGCCTGTCCAATGGATGTCGCGTCGTTGTGTATCCGGACGCGTCTGCTCAGGTGCTGACGGTCAATATGACTGTCCTTGTCGGTTCTCGCCACGAAGGATATGGCGAAACGGGAATGGCCCATCTTCTTGAGCACATGTTGTTCAAGGGCACCGCGAAGCATCTCAATGTGAAAGAGGAGCTGAAGCAGCGCGGTGCCTCGGACATGAACGGCACGACCTGGTATGACCGAACCAACTTCTATGAAACACTGCCAGCGACGAGCGAAAACCTTGAATGGGCCATTGCGATGGAAGCAGATCGCCTGGTCAACTGTCCGATTCGCGCGGAGGACCTGAATTCAGAAATGACGGTTGTTCGCAGTGAGTTTGAAATGAATGAAAACTCTCCGCAGCAGATCCTTATGCAGCGAATGAATGCGAGCGCCTTTGAATGGCACAACTACGGAAAGACGGTGATTGGAAGCCGGGCTGACATTGAGAAAGTGCCTGCGAGCAGCCTCCGACGTTTCTATCAGAAGTATTACCGACCTGATAACGTCGTGCTGATCGTCACAGGGAAAGTCGATGAAAAGGAGGTCCTGTCATTTGCAGTCAGGCACTTCGGATCGCTCTCGAACCCGGATACGATGCTTGAGCCAACGTACACACAGGAACCCATTCAGGATGGTGAACGAACAACGTTCCTGCGACGAGTTGGTGGGACTCCTGTTGTCGGCTCGGTTTACCATATTCCCCCAGCGGCCCATGAAGATTATCCCGCCGTCAAGGTACTGTCGGAGATTCTTGCTGCCGAACCGACCGGGGTTCTGTACCGCGAACTCGTTTACACAAACCAGGCCTCACAGGTTTCGGCATACGCCATGGAGTGCCGGGAGCCGGGGATGATGGTCACTTTGGTCGTTTCGAAGGACGCAGACACGACTGAATCCGAGGTCATCAAGCTGTCAAAGCAGTTGTCGGATTTCATGGAATCTGATCTTCTGTCAGAACTCAGTCCGGAAATGCTGGAGCAGGCAAAGGCGAAGCTTTCGAAGAACTACGATGACTCGTTCTTCAACTCGAAGAACTTCGCGATGACACTGAGCGATTGGTCTGCCTACGGTGACTGGCGACTATTCTTCGTGACTCGTGACCGCATTCAAAAGGTCTCGCTGGACGATGTGAAGCGAGTGGCTGGAGAGTATCTGCGAGCGAGCAATCGAACCAGCGGCATCTATCTCCCCACAGAGAAGCCTCATCGATCCACCGTTCCAATGTCTTCTGATATCGAGACACTTGTCGGAAACTACAAGAGCGCTCGATCAACGGTGTCGGTGGAGTCGGCCTTCGAACCAAAACCGTCGGAGATTCAGAAGCGACTCCTCCAGGGAAAACTTGACTCAGGAATCCCCTACTCCCTGCTGCCCAAGCCAACACGTGGGGACGTCTTTCATCTGCAGCTTTCCCTCGACTTTGGAACGCCTGCCAACTTCAACACACGGGAAATGATCAATGCCGTGACAATCCTGGGACCGGCGATGATGCTCGGCACTGAAAAGCTGAACCGTGAGCAGATCGATCAGCTTCAGACAAAGTACAAAACTCAGATCAACATCATGAGCGAGCCTGGAATGCTTCAGGTGAACCTTGAAGGACGGAAAGAGTTTCTCGCGGAGACGCTGGATCTTGTTCGTGATCTGCTTCGCAATCCTGCGTTCCCGGATGAAGAGTTCGGGCAGTTCAAGTCAAAGCAGCTTAGCGAACTTTCTCAGATGAAGAACAGTCCTGAATTGACGGCCCAGCTATCAATTGGACGAGCCTTACACCCTGTCGAAAGCAGTGACTTCCAATATGTCCCCACCTACCAGGAGATGTTTGCTGACCTTCGGAAGGCAAAGAGCGAATCCCTAAAGAAGGCTCACAGCCTGTTGTCCGGAAGTCGTGGTTATGTCAGCGTTGTTGGAAGTTTCGATAAGGACGAAACACTGAAGAAGCTGAATGAAATCGTCGCTAACTGGAATCCAGAGGCAGAATTCGTTCGATTGGAGAAGAAGGTTTATTCACCGAAGAAAGAGACGATCGAATTGAAACTTCGAGATCAGGCCAGTGCGATGTATCTTCGTGGTCTCAGCCTGAACGCCAATTACAAGGACGACGACTTCGAAGCACTGACCATTGCAACTGACATTCTCGGAGGCCCCTCCCTTGACTGCCGGCTGGCGAAGCGTGTCCGGGACAAGAAAGGGCTCTCCTATCAGATTGGGTGTCAGTTTGGGACCGGTGAGTTTGATAATGCTGGCCAGTTCATGATCTACGCCATTATGAATCCGGCGAATAAGACTGCGCTGGTGAATGCGGTCGATGAAGTTCTGGAGACGGTGAAGAAGGATGGCTTTACCGAAGAAGAGCTGCAGGCCAGCATCACAACATACGAAAAGCAGACCGAAGCATATCTGTCCGATGATGCCAGCCTCATCGGCGTTGTGCAGCACTATGGACGGAGAGGCGTGGGACTCGATTATCTCGCTCGAAGGATTGACCGGGTGCGGGGCTTGAAACTTGAGCAGGTAAATGCTGCCGCGAGAAAACTGCTTTCGGCCGATGCAATTACAGTTCTTGCAGGAGATTTTGAGGAGGCCACGAAGGAGGACAAAGAGTAACGCGAGTGAGAGATCAAGTCCGGAGAGATGCCCTTGCTGTTGTGGCTAGCGAGGGATGTGCATTTGCCGGTCGTCAAGTGTAGCGGCAGCATCCTGTCGCCGAGTCCAGTGCGTCTTGCGGCGGCAGGAATCCGCCGCTACGGTCTGTTTTCATCTGCCGCTCGCCTAAGGCAGAGGCGTCGAAGAAGAGTACCAGTCGTTACTGGAATGCAATCGTTGTGAATTTACCCTCCCATTGGGAGGGTCATCGCGATAGCGATGGGGAGGGCTGCGATTCTGATCTCGCGTCGAGGCACTGGAACATCAATCCTCCTGCCCTCCCCGCTCGTTCCTCGCGACCCTCCCAGAGGGAGGGTGAAGAAAAAAATGCCCGCTTCGTATCTGGTATTCTTTTTTCACGCCGCTGCCTAAGAGAAGCAAAACTCAGAGAGTGGGTTGATTGCTACTGTTGCTGGCTGAAAGAAGAATTTAAACTGCCATCCCTGCTGTTGAGTCTTAAACACTCAGGGATGAACAACTCGTCATGGATCACCGCGAAAGCCTGACTGAAATCCTGAAGGACATTGGAGCAAGTCCATGTTCGTCGGAGGCGAACGACAGACTTCTGGCACTTGTGTACGATGAGCTTCGGCTCATGGCTTCGAACCGGTTACGTTCGGAGGGGAAGAGTCAGACTCTCCAGGCAACGGCACTCGTTCATGAAGTCTGGATTCGGCTGAACGATTCGCTGACCAGTCGCGGTGCACCTGGCGATCATTGGCAGAATCGGAGTCATTTCTTTGGTGCAGCGTCGGAGGCCATGCGACGGATTCTGATCGAGAAAGCCCGTTACAAGAAGCGTCTGAAACGAGGCGGTCAGGATGCCGTTCGCCATGATGTTCAGGAATCGTCTCAGGTCACGAATGCCATTGAAGATGAGGTTCTGGATCTGCACGATGCGCTCGAACAGTTCGAACGAATTGACCCGATCAAAGCCCAGATTGTGAAGCTGAAGTTTTTTGCGGGACTGAAGACCGATGAGATTGCCACTGCGACTCGTTTGTCTGTAGCGACGGTCGAACGCTACTGGGTATACGCGAGGGCCTGGCTGCATCAGAGGATGAGAGAGCACGAACAGCGATGAGCCAGAATCCAAGTGAGAAGCAAACCGACGAAGAAGTCTTCACCTACGCTCTTCAGGGATCGAATTCTGAAGAGCAGATTGCACGAGTGATCTCGGTCTGTGGTGATGAGCCCGAGCAGCGTGATCGTGTACTGAGCCTTTTGCGATCACACCAGCAACTCTCGCAGGTTCCCAAAGGCAGTGTGCTGGATCGACCGGAAGAAGTGTGTGAGAACCTGCTCAAGGTTGATGGCAATGCTCCGGGCACGATGATTGGGCCGTACCGCATCATGCAGTTTCTTGGCGAAGGCGGCATGGGGCTGGTGTATCAGGCGGAACAGGTGGAGCCGATTCGTCGTCGAGTGGCCATCAAACTCCTGAAGCCCGGGATGGACACGCAGAAGGTCCTTGCCCGTTTTGAACTGGAGCGTCAGGCTCTTGCAGGCATGGAGCATCCGGGGATCACTCGAATTCTCGATGCCGGCGTTGCTGATTCCGGTCGTCCCTACTTTGTGATGGAGCTTGTCAAAGGCACGGCGATCACAGACTATTGCCGTGTCCATCATGTGCAGCCTCTGGATTGCATCCAGCTCATGATCCTCGTGTGCAGTGCGATCCAGCACGCGCATCAGCGAGGCGTGATCCATCGTGACATCAAGCCGTCAAACATCCTTGTCGCCCAGAGTGACAACGGGCCGATGCCCAAGATCATCGATTTTGGCATTGCAAAGCTGATCAATGATTCGATGAACCCGGCGGATCACTTCACGCAGCATGGGGAGATGATCGGAACGCCGGAATACATGAGTCCGGAGCAGGCTGTTTCCAGCGCGGAAGGCGTCGATACTCGGACGGATGTCTATTCACTGGGCGTGTTGCTTTATGAGCTGCTGACCGGCGAGACTCCGCTGGCGGGGTCTGATTCGAAGGTCGGATTGGCTCGAATGCGTCAGCTTCTCAGCGATTCGAAGATCGAATTGCCATCCCAGCGTGTTTCACGGCTGCGCTCTGCCGTCAGATCCGCCGATCGCAGTTCGGTGGCTGATGATGGCAAACCGGAGAAGTTCTTGCGCGGCGATGTGGACTGTATTGTGATGAAGGCCCTCGCTCGAGATGTCAGAGATCGATATCAGAGCGTGACGGAACTTAAGCGTGACCTGGAGCGATTCGTGACCGGACTGCCGATTGAAGCGGCCCCACCACGCGTCTTTTATCAGCTCACGAAGCTCATCAGGCGTCATCGAGTCATTGCGACGGTTGGTGCGATGGCGTGTTTGCTTGTGCTGGCGGCCTCTGCGATTGCCATCAGGTATGGAATCGTGGCTCAGGAACGTCTCGAGGCTGTTCTGAGTATGCAGTCGGAGTTGAAGACAGAACGAGACCGGGCTCTTGGCGCAGAAAGGAAAGCTCGTCTACTCGCTCAGGAGTATTTGATTCCTGCTGTTCTTGATCGCTCTTTCAGGAAGTATAGTCTCGAGAACTGGGATCAACTCGTCGCGATCAATCCAAAGCTCGGGACTCTGCCAAAGCCAGATGAAAAGAAGCCGTTGCCGCCCGAGGTGTCGGAAACGATTTTCACTTCTGATCTTATGGGCAATGACAGACGCTTCATTGTGACTGAGGATTCTGGCTGGCTGGTCAAGGTTCTTTCCGATATCTCCAAGAAAGACGTCGGAGCCCTGTTCAATTTGGCTATGCCCGCCTACTCAATTGGCGCTGCGATTCCCATCGATGCCACTTCAGCAACTCCAGTGCCCGGATCAGAGACAGAGACGGCCGTTATTGTTCCAACGGCCGGGGCCGATCCTGTTGCTGCTTTCAGCCCAATTCCGATACCCACTCATCGTTTTCCGCTCGCGGAGAAGAAGAGATGCTGCGAGATGCTATGCGAGGAGTTTCGAGCGATTGATCCGCAACTCCCTGTGATTGCCGATGCGGAAGACAATCTGGGGCTGGTGCTGATGGATATGCAGGAGATAGACCTCGCGATCGAGCACTTCCGCGCAAGCGAAGAAGTTCGCAAATCCTATCCCGAACTCTTCTCACAAGTCGTTCAAACAAGGATGTTCATTGCAGCCTGCCTTCAGAAAAAGGGAGAGCACTCTGAAGCGACAGAACTCATCGCACAAACGCGATCGACCCTGCTCACAAAGAAGGATACTATGGATCCACAAACGGTGGAGCGACTTACGAAGGCTCTTGACACTCTGGAAGTCACGCAAAATCTCCCGACACAAGAGTAGATCGCTTCTCAAAACCGGACTTCGGTGCCACCCGATGCCGCCCCAGCGGCGAACAATGCCACCTGGGCGTCACGTAAACTGGACGTAGCAAGACGAATCCCGCTTGCAGGCTCGTGTCTGAAATACCGTAGAACGCTTCAGGAGCGGGAAAGGCCCCGCTCGAGTTGCTGGTGTTGTCAGCGCAAACGGAAGCCAGTCCCGGTTTCGAAGCCACCTCTCAGCGTCAAACTGAACGAAGCGGAATTCGATCTTGATGCTCCTGGGGATAAAGTGGCACGGAGAATGCAAATGTGGTGCATCAGGCGATGCCATCCGCATGTTAAGTGACCATTGTGGATGGCCGTCGATGTCTGTCGATCTCAAAGCTACTCGAGCAGCGGCGTTGGGAAAGCCTCCGTCTTCCTGAGAATCTTAAACCTCGTGAACAGAAGGTGTGTGTCATGCAACGGCGAGTCTTTACAGCTGGCATCATGAGTGTTGCGGCAGTTCCCTTGTGGATACAGGCTGACGAAACGCCTGGCTCAATGAATGACGACGAGCAGTCACAAGCAGAGTTTGCCACATTTGGTGCCGTGCATCTGAACAATACGTCTCTGCAGCGATCTCATCGCTTCTGGACTCAAATTGTTGGTTTGGAATGCCGGGCATCGTCGAAAGAGATGGCCGAGTTTGGGACCGAGACTTCAACGCTCGTCGTCGTTCATCAGGCGGCAACCGAAGGGTTCAGGTCGGGCTACAGCGGCCTCTATCATTTTGCCATCCACGCTCCGGATGACAGAACATTTGCCAGCATGGTCCATAGACTCATCGCAAAGAACTACAGATTCTCGCCGACAGATCACACGATGTCGAAGTCAGTCTATCTCAATGATCCAGATGGAATCACAGTAGAGTTCACCCTGGAAACTCCGGAGCGTTTCAGACGTGTCATCACCCGAAATGGTCTCATGATGGAAGCATCGGACGGATCTGTTCGACCGCCATCTGCAAAACTGGACGTTGACGATGTTCTTCGTGCGCTGCCTGAGAGAAATTCTGAGAGAGCAATCATCACGGGAGCGAACATCGGGCATCTTCATCTGTATGCGAGGAACGTGATTGCCTCCAACGATTTCTACAAATCACTTGGATTTCAGTAGTTCAATGATCTGCGAAAGTTTCAATATGCAGACGTCGGTGCCGGGGGAGCCTACAAACACCGGATAGCGATGAACGCCTGGCATGGCAACAACAAGCCACTTGCTCCTGATGGCTCAGCAGGATTGAGGCATTTTCAGATTCGCTTCGCATCACTGGACCGGTTGCAAGACGCTGTCAGCAGCGCTGACGTCGAAAGAACCGCAGAGAATCGCTTCTGGGTCAGCGATCCTACGGGCAATAAAATTCTGCTTTCGACCGAGACACACGCTTCATAGTCCCTGGTCATCTTTCGATGCTTGCTCAATTCTGTTATCAAATCGACGAGGCACCACGATCATGTGGATCCGATGAGATGAGATATTCTTCGCTCGGGGTGAAATGTGGGGTTCATGTGACCTGCGATTTGTCCCCTCTCCCCCGCGAAGGAATGGCTCAGAACGTTCACGACCCTTCGGGGGAGAGGGTCAGGGTGAGGGGGATTATTTCAAGGTTGCCATCTGAAGAGAAACCCTTCATCCGGCCTCCGGCCACCTTCTCCCCTTACGAAGGGGAGAAGGGACATTGTCACAGATTTTGGATTTGCCAAGTGGTTTGAATCCGTTGAGTTACCTCACTTCACGCCGAGCGAACAATAGAACCAACGGAATCCGTCATGTCCACTCGACTTCAAATTGCGATTTCCTGTGCAGTCTGGGCGTTTCTGACATCTGCAAGCAGTCTCGCGCATGATGAGTCCGAAGCCACATGGACAGTTCTGCAGAACGCCTTCTGCTGCACAGATGAGACTCCATTTGTTGAGCATCGCGAATCACAACATCGTCGCCCGCCGGGAAGCGAGCCGCACCGATCGGGTGCATTAATGATCGCCCTTCCTGAGACCTCAGCAGGCATCGCTGAAGAAGTCTTGTTTCGGAGCGGAACGGATCTGAAGGATGGATCAGCTCCCGTGTTCGCCAGAGACACGCGAGACACTCTGCTGAGTTCTCAGTCCCTTCTGCCGGTTACGCAGCAGGTGGAAACGTACCAGCCCCTACAGTCTTTTCCCGACCAGCAGCGACCTGTCGATGTGCAGTACTCGCAGTTGTCGCGGCCGACGGACTCCAGTTCAGAATGGTTTCTTCAGATGCTTCCGGACGGAATCATCTACCGTTCTTACTGGGCCGGACTTCACGAACCGAGGCTGGGGGTCCAGTTAACCACAGAGTCGTCGGGACAATCGTTTTGGGATCCGACTCTGGATGCTCGCATCGGACTGGTTCGGTATGGAAACGACGACTCACTGCATCCGCAAGGATGGCAGATTGACCTCGAAGGCGCTGCGATGGCGCGCTTGACACTGGACTATTGGCGGGATCTTGACACCGTCGATTTCCGCGGCGGGATTCCTCTGACGTACGGTATTGACAACTGGCAGTTCAAACTCGGCTACTATCACCTGAGTTCTCATCTTGGTGATGAATTCGCGATCAACAACCCTGGCAGTCTTGGCAATCGGATCAACTACGTTCGAGACGCGATCGTCCTTGGCGTTTCATGGTACCCGATCGACATCATGCGACTGTACGCGGAAGGTGCGTACGCATTCGTGTCGACAGGTGGCGCTGAGCCCCTGGAATTTCAGATCGGTTCGGAACTCTCTCGACCAGGAGTCACTGACGTCGCAGGCACACCGTTCGCTGCGGTCAATGTCCACCTGCGAGAGGAACACAACTTTGGTGGTGATCTGACGATCCAGTCGGGCTGGCTCTGGCGCAACAAAACCGGTCGCGTTTTCCGCATCGGCGCTATGTACTTCAACGGTAAATCAAGCCAGTACCAATTCTACGACGACTGGCAGGAACACATCGGCGTCGGGATGTGGTACGACTTTTGATGCGTGTTTGAGGCAATCGTCTTCCTAAATACTGGCAGAGACGAGATCGGATTGGTTCGGTGGTCGTTGCGATCGTGGCAGAGTACGAACCGGATCGGTACGCGCTGATACGGTGGTCACGACCGGAGTAGCAAGCCAGCATTCAGTTCACTGCTCCGGTCCGACACGCCGACGCACCGAAGGCTTAGGGGCGTTTACGGCCGAATACAGGGACAACTGGCCTCAACGTCTCACAACAGCAACGTGCCACGTTGCTGTTGTGAAGTTTCCCGGTGACAGGCGGGATTCTGTGGCGTATTGATGGTGCCATGTTACGCATCATCCAAAATCGGTCGGCCGCGCAAGCGAAGTCGTATTATGCGCACTCGGATTACCTGAGTGAGTCGCAGGAATTGACTGGTCGGTGGGGAGGTCGCGCGGCTCAGTTGCTGGGGTTGTCGGGGGATGTGAAGAAGGAGCACTTCGATCGGCTCTGCGATAATCAGCATCCGCAGTCCGGGGAGCAACTCACGCTGCGAAACGATACGGACAGGACGACTGGCTACGACTTCAACTTCCATCTGCCCAAAGGCGTGTCGCTGGCTTATGCGATTGGCGGTGATGAACGAATCCTCGAAGCATTCCGTGAGAGCGTCGAGGAGACCATGCGGGATGTCGAGCATGATGCGAAGACTCGTGTTCGCAAGCATGGGATGGACACCGATCGCACAACCAGCAATCTCGCCTGGGCGACCTTCATCCACAAGACTGCAAGACCAGTTCACGGTGAACCTGACCCTCATCTTCACGCCCATGCATTCTGTTTCAACACAACATGGGATCAAAAAGAACAGGCATGGAAAGCCGTTCAGTTTCGCGATTTGAAGCGTGACGGGGCCTATTATCAAGCAGGCTTTCATGCTCGCATGGCCATGCGAATGCGAGGACTTGGATACGAGATCCGCAAAAAGGGAAAAGAGTGGGACCTTGCAGCCATTCCACCGTCACTGTGCGACAAGTTCTCCCGTCGCAAGGACCAGATCGAGGAACTTGCAAGGACACTTGGCATCGACAACCCTGACGAGAAATCAGAACTTGGAGCAACGAGCCGCGAAAAGAAGGCTCCGCAGCTTGGGATGGATGAACTGGGAGGATTATGGCTCAACAGAATGACCGCGGAGGACCAGGCACACATCGATGCCGTTCGCAAGCAAGCCGCGATGGGTGCCGAGCCGACCAGCATCGAAGAACGTGAAACCGCATCAATGCAGTACGCCATCGATCACTCGTTCGAACGTCACTCAGTCATTGCCGAACGCAAGCTGCTGACAGAGGCACTGCAGCATGGAGTCGGGCATGTCACTGTCGAAGGTATGCTGCGGCAGTTGGAGCAGTCGGATGTGATCCGCCGCGAAATCGATGGCCGAAAAATGGCGACAACTCGCAAGGTACTCAAGGAAGAGTCCAAAATGATTGAGTTCGCCAAAGGCGGCATTGGACAGGAACTGCCTTTTAACTCGAACTGGCAGATTCGTCAGCAAAGGCTGAACAAAGACCAGAGAGCCGCTGTTGAACATGTGCTGAAAAGTAAAGATCGCGTAATGATTGTGAAAGGCGGGGCGGGCACCGGCAAATCGACCTTGATGAGGGAGGCCGTTGATGGCATTGAAGCCAACGGCCGCAAAGTCTTTACCTTTGCACCGTCATCGGAAGCCAGTCGAGGCGTCTTGCGCGTGAAGGGGTTCGAAGCGACAACGGTGGCTGAGCTTCTGGTCAACAAGAAGCTGCAGAAAGAAGTCGAAGGCAATGTCTTATGGATCGACGAAGCTGGGTTGTTGGGTTCTCGAACCATGCGACGAGTGTTCGAGCTTGCCGAACAACAGCACTGCCGAGTTGTGCTCTCAGGCGATTGGCGACAGCACGGAGCTGTTGAAAGAGGAGCGGCCATGCGAATCCTGGAGCAGCAGGGAGGCATCAAGCCGGTCGTTGTCAGTCAAATTGAGCGGCAAACCGGCGCGTATCGCGATGCAGTGGCTTTGCTGGCAGAAGGAAACACCGAAGATGGCTTTGCCGCGTTTCAGAAAATGGGTTGGGTTCGAGAGGTCAAGGATTCATCGGAACGTTACGAACAGATGGCTCGTGACTATGCCGACATCATGGCTCGAAAAGAATCCGTGCTCGCGTCGGCTCCGACTCATGCTGAATGCGACATCCTCACAGACCACATCAGATCAACGGTTGATGGCCGACCACAGTTGAGACCTGGGGGACAATCGCTATCCTGTGTGGAGGGTGATCACCTCAAATGCAGGACGGCATGACAGATCAGATTAACGGAGTGCTTCGGAAACGGCACGAAAACCGCAAGTCTGACGGTAGAATCAAAAGACAAAGGTACATACTGCCGGATCGCTCCGGGAATATCCATGTCCAACGAAGCCGACACATGCAGAAAGTACGTCACCCCGAAGCTTCAGGCAGCGGGCTGGGACGACGATCCGCATTCCATCGCCGAGCAACGGACCTTCACCAAAGGCCGAATCGTCATCCAAGGCACTCGCGCTTCACGGCGAATTGGAAAACGAGCCGACTACCTGCTGCGGTACACACGTGACTTCCCGATCGCAGTCGTGGAAGCAAAAGCTGAGAACGAAACCGCCGCCAGCGGAATGCAGCAGGCGAAGGAATACGCCGAAATCCTGAAACTCAAATTCGCCTACGCCACCAACGGTCACACCATCATCGAGTTTGACTCCAGCACTGGCCTCGAACGTGAACTCAACGCGTTTCCGACTCCCGCAGAACTCTGGCAACGATACCGCACTGCCGAGAAACTGAGCGACGACGGAATCGCCCAGCGACTGCTCACGCCGGCGAACCTGTTGACCGACAAGGAACCCTACTACTACCAGCGAATCGCCATCGATCGCGCGGTTCAGGCCATTCTGCAGGGGCAGAAACGATCGCTGCTCACGATGGCCACTGGGACAGGAAAGACCGTCGTCGCTTTCCAGATCTGCTGGAAGCTCTGGACGTCGAAATGGAACGCCAAAGGCGACCCGACTCGCAAGCCGCGAATCCTGTATCTCGCCGACAGGACTTTCCTCGTGGATGATCCCAAGGACAAAACGTTTGCTGTCTTTGGAGACGCTCGGCACAAGATCGAAGGCGGTGTCGCAACCCTTGGTCGCGAACTTTATTTCTCCACCTATCAGTCCCTGGCTGAAGACGAAAATCGACCGGGCCTCTATCGACAGTTTCCACGCGACTTCTTCGACCTGATCATCATTGACGAATGCCATCGAGGAAGTGCTCGCAACAACTCCACGTGGCGTGAGATTCTTGACTACTTCTCACCCGCGTATCAGCTTGGACTCACGGCCACGCCGCTGCGAGCTGAAAACCGCGACACGTATTTGTACTTTGGCAACCCGCTCTATCAGTACACGCTTCGTCAGGGCATTGAAGATGGTTTTCTTGCCCCGTATCGTCTGTATCGCATCATCACACAATGGGATGCGGCTGGCTGGCGGCCCAGCAAGGAGGATCTCGATCGCTACGGCCGCGCGATTCCGGACGATGTGTATAACACCACGGACTTTGAGCGCCGGATTTCACTCCTCGCTCGCACCGAAGCCGTCGCGAAACACCTCACGGACTTCCTGAAGAAGACCGATCGGTTTGCCAAAACAATCGTGTTCTGCGTGGATCAGGAACATGCGTCGCAGATGCGAACGGCCCTCAACAATCTCAACGCCGATCTCGTCCAGCAGTATCCGAACTATGTCTGTCGAGTCACCTCTGACGAAGGCGACGTCGGCCACGGGCACATGCAGAGATTCCAGGACCTCGAAGTCAACAATGATTCGCCCGTCATTCTGACCACATCGCAACTGCTCACGACGGGTCTCGATGCGCCGACCTGCCGCAACGTTGTGCTGTTGCGAATGGTCAATTCGATGGTGGAATTCAAGCAGATTATTGGCCGCGGCACACGAGTACGTGACGACTACGGAAAACTGTGGTTCAATATTCTGGATTACACCGGCACGGCCTCGACGAACTTTGCCGATCCGGCGTTTGATGGTGATCCCGCGTTCGCAACACAGGAAGAAATTGACGAACACGGCAGAACGCAGGCTGTGACCGCCATTCAGAACGATGAGGAGGTCGGCGAATCCACCGACGACGACAACGATGCTCCCATCATCAGCGATCCGCCCGTCGGAGGCCGCACGAAAATCTACTTCGACGGCGGTCAGGTCGAAGTGATCGCCGAACTGGTTCACGAACTCGACCCGGACGGCAAACAGCTCCGTGTGGTTAAGCTGACCGACTACACGGCAGAGAAAGTTCGGACCATCTGTCCGAATGCCGAAGACCTTCGCAGTCGCTGGGCCGACAGCGATCAGCGAGAAGCGACGTTGCAGGAACTGGCAGCTCGGGGCATCGACGTCAACCATGTGGCGGAACAGGCTGGAACACCAGGAGCTGACCCGTTCGACCTGCTCTGTCATTTGGCATACAACACGCCGGTGTTGACTCGTCGGCAGCGTGCAGATCGAGTCAAACGGCAACAGGCAGGTTTCTTCGACTACTACGGCCCCGAGGCCCGCGATGTCCTGAATCTGCTGCTCGAAAAGTATGCCAATGACGGCGAGCTTCAATTCACTCTGCCGGACGTGCTGAAGGTCCCTCCGATTTCGGACTTTGGCAATGTCAATGAAATCATCGGCAAGTTCGGCGGCGCCGACAACCTTCGAGCCGCCGTGGGTGAACTTCAATCTTTGGTTTATGCAGGTTAAGACAGTGCTTTATCGCAGCCTATTGTTAACAACTGGGACACCTCAAGTTGTCTTTTGCAAGATGTTGAAATCAACGAGTCACCTCAGGCCCGGAGGGCTGACAAATCCTATGCCGGGGCCGTGAGGCCCCGGACAGAAAACAGCAGAACTCCAGGCCTGAAAGGCCGACACAACGAATCATTGACAACAAATCGATAACTCTTGTGCCGACCCCTCGGGCCTCAAAGAGTTGGGAATTCGTCAACCGGTGGTTTACACCACCGGCAGAGGTTGTGCCGGCCCATCCGGGCCTGAAACTCAGAATTCCCGACAGCACTTGACGCAGTCAGAAGAGCCGAGCCATGAACATGTGTGTGCAGACTCTTCAGGAAAATCGAAACTCAGGAAACGATGGCAAAGAAACGCGCCAGTAAGGCAAAGTCGAACTCAGGCAAAGAACTGTTTGATGAAGTGGCTGAATCGCCGGAAAAAGTCACCCTCCCTGCGGCAGCAAAGACCACAACCCAGTCCCTCGCTGCGCTGCTGAAATCTGCTCGCGATATCATGCGGAAGGACAAGGGCCTCAACGGAGACCTCGACCGACTGCCGCTGCTCACGTGGATCATGTTTCTGAAGTTCCTCGACGATCTGGAAATCCAGCGCGAGGAAGAAACGCAGCTCGCCGGGAAGAAATTCAAACCCGCCGTGGAACCGCCCTATCGCTGGCGAGACTGGGCCGCAAAGGCCGACGGAATCACCGGCGACGAACTGCTGGCCTTCATCAACAATGACGAAACCACTCGTCCCGACGGTACACAGGGCGAAGGACTGTTTCGTTATCTGCGAAACCTGTCCAGTTCCAACGGCGACAACCGACGCGACGTCATTGCCACTGTCTTCAAAGGTGTCGATAACCGCATGAAAAGCGGTTACCTGCTTCGCGACGTCATCAACAAGATCGCGGCCATCCATTTCACGTCCAGTGACGAACTGCATACCCTTGGTGCTCTGTATGAATCCATGCTCCGCGAGATGCGGGATGCGGCCGGAGATTCGGGCGAGTTCTACACGCCCCGAGCTGTGGTTCGATTTATCGTCACCGTCGTCGATCCACAACTGGGCGAATCAGTGCTCGATCCCGCCACAGGAACAGCCGGGTTCCTCGTCGAAAGCTACGCTCATCTGGCGAAGCAGGTGAAGACCGTTGCCGATCGACGCGTTTTGCAGGAAAAGTCGCTCTTCGGATGCGAGCCCAAACCGCTGCCGTATCTGTTGAGCCAGATGAATCTGCTGCTCCACGGACTGGATGCACCGCAGATCGATCCGGGCAATGCTCTCCGGCATAAACTTACTGACATCGGCGAACGCGAACGTGTGTCGGTCATTATGACAAATCCGCCGTTTGGCGGAGAAGAAGAGAAAGGCATTCAGGGCAACTTCCCGAGCGACAAACAGACGGCGGAAACCGCGTTGCTGTTTTTGCAGTTGATCATGCGAAAGCTGCAGCGAGTCCCCACCAGTGCCAAACGTCCGGCTCGGGCGGCCGTGGTCGTACCGAACGGGACTTTGTTTGGAGACGGTGTCTGCGGGCGAATCAAGGACGAACTGCTGCGTGAGTTTAACCTGCACACGATTGTTCGACTTCCGAACGGCGTGTTTGCCCCGTACACCAGCATTCCGACCAACATTCTGTACTTCGATCGCTCGGGCCCGACCAAAGACGTGTGGTACTACGAGCAGCCAATTCCCGAAGGTCGCAAGAACTACACCAAGACCGCTCCGATTCAGTTTGAAGAATTCGCCGACTGCATCTCGTGGTGGAACAAGCGAAAAGAAAACGACCGAGCGTGGAAGGTACCGGCGTCGGAATTACTCGAAAACAACTGCAACCTCGACCGCAAGAACCCCAGTACCAAAGACGACATCACTCACCTGCCGCCCGAACAACTCGCCGCCAGCATTTTGAAGAAGGAACAACGCATCGCTGAGATCATGGGAAACATTCAGGCTCTTCTGGGGAAGCAGGGATCATGAGCAAGTGGCCAACAGTGCAGTTGGGCACCGTTTTGCGGCTAGATTTGGATCGCGTCCCCGTTGATCCATCCGCGAGCTATCCAATGGTGGGCGTTTTGAGCTTTGGACGCGGTCTGTTCGAACGTGAGTCGATCGAAAACGCAAAGACCAGCTACCGGATATTCAATCGGTTGAAGGCAGAGCATGTGGTGATGAGCCAACTCTTCGGTTGGGAAGGTGCGTTGGCGCTCAGCGACGAGAGGTTTGCTGGCAGGTTTTTATCCCCACAATTCCCAACCTTTCTCTGCGATTCGGATGTACTTGACCGACGCTTCCTTGGTTCATTCCTTAAACTCCCATCGCTATGGGACGACCTCGGCTCGCGAGCCAGCGGAATGGGTGACCGACGGCGAACACTGACACCAGACGCATTGTTCAAGTGTGAAATTCCGTTACCGCCGTTGTCGGAGCAGCGGCGAATCGCGGCGAAGATCGAAGAACTCTCCGCCCAAATCCACGAAGCCCGCACCCTGCGCGAGCAAGCTGCAGCAGCATCAGAGAGCCTGTTCGTCAGTATTCATCTTGAGCTCTCCGGTGCACGCACCGCTCGCCTTGGGAATGTCCTACACCTGGACGAGGACGTTTCGCCGATCGAGCTGCACGGCTCGTATCCGCAAGTTGGCGTTCGAAGTTTCGGCGGCGGTCTCTTTCCGAAGGCTGCCGTTGCAGGATCTGACACCACCTATCGTTCCTTCAATCGATTGTACACGGGGGCGCTGGTTTTAAGCCAAGTCAAAGGATGGGAAGGTGCACTTGCGGTCTGTCCTCCAAGCTTGAGTGGATGGTACGTGTCGCCAGAGTACCGCACGTTTCGGTGTCGCCAGGCGGAGGCGATTGCAACGTATCTCGACCCAGTCATTCGCACGGAGTGGTTCTGGACAAGATTGGGCAGTGCGACTCGAGGTGTCGGCGCTCGTCGCGAACGAACTCGGCCTGAGCAGTTTTTGGATATCGAGGTGCCAATGCCTACTGTCGAACAGCAGCACCGTGGGGTCGCCATTTTCCAAGAGCTACAAAACGCGATTCGACTTCGAACCGAGACCACCGCTGAACTCGACGCACTCTTCCCCGCAATCCTCGACCGAGCCTTCAAGGGAGAACTGTAGAATTCCCCCGACACTAGAGTAAATGACATCATTATCTCCACGACATACCGAAGGACTTCGAGAAATGACTGAATCACGTCCGTTCCAAGTATTCCGTTCGCGCTGTGAGTATCTTTCACAGCATGTTCAAGTGGTTGACGTAGCGCTGCAGTTAATGGCACCAGCCATCCAGGCATTTGACAGCAACTCCAATATCAATTCCTCCGAGAACAAAATGAAGGATGTTTCCTTGCAGGCGGCATTGCAAGTGGATGCCATTCAGTATCATCGACTGACGCAACTCCCGGCAAAGCAATGGCCGGTTACATTGTTGAAACATAGTCAACGCCGAAACGTTGAGTTTGCACTGGGCGAACTGTACGCGTATTTTGAAGAATACGTGGCGACAATCGTTAATGATCTGCCGAGACGGGGCTCAAAGTATCCGAATCGAGCGTGTCATGACCTTGAATTTTCCTCGGACACAGTCCGTAAATTGGCAGAAGGCAAGATCGACTTGGATAACGCCGTTGGAGAGGGAATCATCGGGAAGATTCGAAAGTCCAGATATGGGAAGGGCATGGCGGACACGGTGTGCGAGGTGACTGGGATTGCAGCCGATAAGAAACTGCGCCAGTTTGCTTACTTCGTCTTGGACGTACGAAATGCGTTGATTCATTACGGCGGTAAAGTTTCGAATACGCTGGCAAGAGATTATGGATCGCTCGTAAAGAAGCACCTGGGTGTTGCCCCGGAGCAACAGATCAAGCTGTCCTTCAATTTCGTTAGCTTTGCAATCGAACACGTTGCACGTTATGTGGAACATTTGGATCAACTACTATTAGGCGGCGGGTACCTAAAGGCACGTGTCGAACCAAAACGCAGATAGATGGGGCAGCCCTAGAAATGCGATAGTTGTGCCTCACGCTGAAGTCGACGACCTGAAACGTGTGAAAGCTGAGACAACCGTCGAACTCGACGCACTCCTCCCTGCAATCCTCGACCGAGCATTCAAGGGAGAACTGTAGTTGCCGGTAGCCAGTGGGGTGCGTGAAACGCAGCGTAACGCACCAATACAGCCCGCCTCAACGGTGTGTTCCGCTCCGCTTCACACACCCTACTCAAGCATTCTCAATGCTGTTCCGCAGTTCAGCCAAAGGACAATCAATGTCGGACGGTTCCGGCTCCAAAGTCTACTTCTGGCCATACGACATTTTCGGCTACCTGCTGCCCGGAATCATTGTCTGGGCTCCCTTAACGCAGTTCCATACCTCGATCCGATCCATCATCGAGAACCGCTATCAACGAGAGAGCATCTCTGACAATGTCATCCTCGTGGTTCTCTGCTACGTGACTGGTCACCTGGTCGCAGCGGTATCCAGTTTTGTGCTCGAACGAGGTGCTCTGCAGATCTTTGGCTATCCGCTGGCTCAATTCTTCGGAGAATACTCGTCCGGCACGTGGCCAAGACGTCTCGTGATGAAAGCAACTCGGGCTTACAAATGGAGATGGATTGCCTGGATGAAAGACGTTCGAGTTCTGTCCATTCTCTACGCCTGCATCAAATGGCTACTGGAATTCATTCGCCGCCGACTTGATTGGCTTCCCGGTTTCGTCCATCCGTACGACGCCAAATTTATCGAATGCCTCAACGCACATTTTGACAAACAATTCGGGATCGCTCATTCAGACTGGACGCTGAACCGCCGCTCACACGACATGCTTTGGGTGGTGGAAACGTATGTCATGGAAACCATGCCGCAGGTCTATCGATCGTCCATGCACTTCCTTGAGTTGTATGGGTTCTCCCGAAATGCGTGCATGGCCTTTATCATCGTTGCTTTGTTTCCCTGGTGCCCTGAATGGCACATCTCTCTGTGTTGCGGTATTGAATTCCCCGACGGCATCTGGACTCCCGCATGTCTTATCGCTGCGGTCATCATGTACCTCAACTACTGCAAACTCATTCGCCGACAGAACGACCTCCTTCTCCGTGCCTTCGTCGCCAGTAAAGGCCAGGCCCCCAGATATCTATCCAGCACCGGAAACCCCGAATGACGGCAACGTCAGGAACCGGAAATCGAACGGAGTATGTAGGGTGCGTGAAGCGAACCGTAACGCACCAATACAGCCCGCCTCAACGGTGTGTTCCGCTCCGCTTCACACACCCTACTCCAGCTGCTGGATTGCCGGAACAGTCGTGGTACTCGACTGCGGAGTTTGGTCGTCTGATTGATCGCTCTGCGTTTTGTGTCCGCGAATGGGCGAGGGGAGGGAGAATCGTTGCCCGGAAGCGACCGATAGGACGTGGTCGCCGTTGTGAGTGGGAAATCCACATTTCGGAGCTTCAGAGATATCGTGACCACGGATTGCTTCCATCAACAAGGGAGAGCAGCCATGAATGCTGTCAGCCAAGTACTCTTCACAGTCGCAGAAGCGGCTGATCGCCTTCGACTCTCGCAGGCAGCAATCTACGAGATGGTTCGCCGTGGTCAGCTTCCGGCCGTGAGAGTCGGCCCCAGAAAAGGAGCCATCCGAATTCGAGTGAGTGATCTGGACGATTGCCTTGAACCGGTGCCGATCGAGGCTCAATCAGCAAAAGCTCGCCCTAAATAGAAGCTCCGGGAAATCGGAGTGGTCTTTTAGAAAGGAGTGGCCTGCCTGTAGAGTTTTGGTGTGTAACAAACTCCGAAACTCAGCGAGGACAGGCCATGGAAGGCAGTATCCGAGTCACGCGTGCGGATCGCAAGACACTTTTGAAGCTCTGTCGGTCTGGAGAGAACGTCCGGACGGCTCGATACGCACAGGTCATTTTGTTGCGAAGCAAGGGCTGGACGTGGGAGAAAATTCGGGAAGCTTCGTTCTGCAGCAACGATCTGATACGAGCGGCACTGAAAGCGTACGAGAGTCAAGGCGTTGCGGGGCTGACAAAATCACTCACACCTCAAGTGGTTCCGGTGTGGCTGGTGATTGTGATTCGCTGGATCACAAAACGCACGCCTCATGACTTTGGCTACTTTCGAACGCGCTGGACATGCAGCGTCCTTGCAGAGTTGTTGTCGTGGGAAAAAGGAATCCGCGTGGGCCGGGAAACGATCCGGAGAGCCCTTCACCAGGCGGGTTATGTTTGGAGACGACCGCGTCCCGTTGTCGGGCCAGACGATCCACGATATGAAGGAAAGCTGCGGAAAATACGGGGTCTTCTGGCATCGTTGCCGTCGGACGAGACTGCTGTTTTTCAGGACGAAGTCGACGTCAATCTGAATCCCAAGATTGGATCCGCATGGATGAAACGCGGCCAGCAGGACACGGTGGAAACTCCTGGCAATAACGTCAAACGATACGTCTTCGGTTCACTCAACTGGAGAACAGGAAAGCTGATCGTTTCATCCGCCAGCCTGCGACGCAACTCGGCAGAGTTCATCCGGCACCTGGATGATCTTCGCACCCGAATGAAAGGATGGACTCACATTCACGTGATTTGCGACAACGCCTCATTCCACGACAGTCGGGCTGTGCAGAAATATCTGAAGCAGTGGAGCCACCGCCTGACGATTCACTTCCTGCCTTGCTACGCCCCCGAAACCAACCCGATCGAACGAGTCTGGTGGCACATGCACGAAACGGTGACTCGGAATCACAAATGCAAATCGATCGAAGAACTGCTTGACAACGTCTACAACTGGTTCGCCAGAAAAAAGTCCTTCGACATCGAAAACAAAGTCAACTACCCCATCGCCGCATGACACTCCGATTTGCTGGAGCTTCTATTTAGGCCAGCGAAAGTGAAACTGAGGCATATCAGAATTTGAGACAAGGGGCAGGCTTCCATGGACGGAGGCCTGCCCTCTTTCGTTTTCCATACATGGCTGCCACCGGCTGCCACAGCAGTCGATGTGCAGATCACTTTAGAGTCTTGCGAAGCTGCCCCAGCAGATGCTCAGGATTGTGAGCCACGTGCTGATACACCCTCGCAAGTGTCGATGGATCGTTGTGTCCGAGTAGAATTCCAACGGTCAGCCCATCCAAGCCGGACTGCAACGCACCTGTCGCAAACCCGTGCCGCAGCGAGTAGAGACAGTATTTGGGGGCGAAATGTGCTTTCGCACAATTGCCGATCCGCCTGCGTTCCGCCGCAGTCAGCTCGTCCAAGGAGCGTTTGTCGCCCCGTCGTTTCATCTCATCAGCCATCGCATTCGAGAGACTTACGCCCTGCTGCTTCATTCGGTCTGCCCCCATTCGAAACTGTAGACGGGCAAAGGCACAGTTTACCGCGTCTGTAGTCCAAGCCCGTCCTTCTGTGTTGCGAAAAAGTGGCCCCGAAGGAAACGCTTCGACCAGCTTTTTTGTAACGGCCTCAGCGTATGGAGTCAGGTAAACAACTCGAGGTTGCTTTTTTCCCTTGGACTGTTTCACCGGAAATACCCAGCGAGACCTCGCAGCGTCAAAATGGCGAGCCTCCACAATCAAGCTCTCCTGGGGCCTGCAGCCGGTCTCAAATGTGACCTGGCACAATTCCCTGAACTGATCATCTGGAATGTGCTTCATCAGCTCTTCGAATTCTGCCGGAGAAACAAAGACTTCGCGACGCTCGGCGGCGGGGACTTCCATTCCCTGAATCGGGTCGAGGTCCATGTAGCCTTGTTTGCGTGCCCACGCCACGCAGCGCTTCATAGATCGCAAATAGTTGCGTCGAGACGTCTGTGACAGATCCGGATAGCTATCGACCCATTCCTGTACATGCCGCGGTTTCAGATCGTCCGCAAGTAGGTTGGGATTTTTCTGGCAAAATCGCTCAATGCGATAGCGATACCACTCGTACGTTTCCGCCGCACGATGACGTTGCAGCCATTCGAGGAAGGCATCGGCGACGCCAACGAACGATTGCCTCTTGACCTGCTTTCGAGTCGGCTCGCGCATCAGAGCGTGAAACTGTCGGAACGCTTCCGACCTGTCCGGGCCGAGATTGTGCCGTACCCCGGATATGGTTACGAACCAGCACTTACGATCTTTGCGGTACCACGGTTTGGCAGAACGAGCCATGAAACGACCTCCAGCAGAGAGCCAGCAAAAACGCGGCTGGTGAAGGCAAAGCCAAGTGCTCAACAAACAAGTCAGAGCACCCGTTTCATGTGACGGCACTCCCATCCGTTTCCGGATGGGATTCTGTACCGAATTCTGTACCACTTACTCGACTCACTGGTGTTTCGTTTCAAAAACCCAGTGATTAATACTGCACTCGAATGGGCTCGAACCATTAACCTTCGGTTCCGTAGACCGATGCTCTATCCAATTGAGCTACGAGTGCGTCCGTTTTCGGAGCGGCGAAGTGTAGCCGCGGGGAGGGGTTTCGCAAGCGGTTTTGACGTTTTCGCACCAATCCCGATATGTTGAGAAAACGGGGCGGCTGAAAATCGCTACTTTCGACACAGCCTGGCATGGGACACGCTCTGAATGCCGGCGTTCGGGGACGCGGATTCTCGCTGGACGGTCGCCAATTGCGGAGAATGAATGGGATCTGTATTTTGTTCGCCGATCGGAAGTGCCGCAGATTCAACGGGACCATGCTGTTGCGATCCCTCTGAGAGACTCCGATCGATTCACATTTACAGAGCAAAATCCATGGCCGCAGGTCAAAAGAAGCCCGCTCCCGGAACGACGGGATCGACGGAACGTCAGATCGTCTGCACGAACCGTCGCGCGCGGCATGATTTTGACATTCTCGATGAAATTGACTGCGGAATCATGCTGAATGGCAGCGAAGTCAAAAGCATTCGGAACAACAAGATTTCCATCGAAGAGGCTTACGCTCGAGTCGACGATCATGAAGTCTGGCTGGTCGACTGCGACATTGCCGAATACGCTCAGGCATCGATTTACAATCATGCGAGGACTCGAAAACGCAAACTGCTTCTGAAACGGCGGGAGATTCGCAAGTTTGCGGAAGGCGCTGAAAACGATGGTCTTACGCTGATTCCGCTGCAGGTGTTTTTCCAGCGGGGACTGGTCAAGGTCCGGCTGGGGCTTTGCAAAGGCCGGAAGGTGCATGACAAGCGACAAAAGCTGCGAGAACAGGACGATCGTCGGGAAATGCGTGATGCGAAGTCCGTTCGTCGCTGAGGCCATGTAATTTGCGGGACGGCCAGCGTTCTGGACTGTCGAAACTCCTCAATTGCGGTGTCTCGTCCCGAACCAGTTTTGAAAAATGTGGTCTTCCGTTTCAGAGACAGCATGTTCTCTGCCGAAATTGTCGTGCGGAGTTCTTGAAATGAACTCAGGAAGGCGATAGTCTTCCGTCGCCGAGAGGCAAGCGAGGGGTCGTAGCTCAGTTGGTTAGAGCGCCAGCCTGTCACGTTGGAGGCCGCGGGTTCAAGTCCCGTCGACCTCGCTGAAAAGCCCGCCAGTGGTCAAAACTGGCGGGCTTTTTTCGTTTATTGAGGTCGGTTCGATCTTCAGCGAAGTAGCCCTCCCCGCTCCTTCCTCGCGGCCCTCCCGGAGGGACGGGAACAGTGTGAGGTTCTTTAGCATGGGATCGACTTACGGCAGATCGTTGAATAGCCTTTACTTCTTCCCCTTCTCCCCGTGGGCCGCGGAGGGTTCTGTTTTCAAGGTCGTCAGGTATTCGACGAGGTCACGGATTTCGGATCGGGTCAGATTCTTTGACAGATCCTGAGGCATTCCGGACTGACCTTTCAATCGTTCTTCGATGTCTTCTTTTGCCACAGACACAAGAGAGCCGGTCGGCGTCATCAACTGGACGATCTTGTCGTCCTCGTTTCTCAGAATGCCCGAATGCGTAAGGCCGTCAACCGTGACGAGGATCGTCGTTTCGAACCCTTTCGCAATCTTTGCGTTCGGATCGACAATCGCTTCGAGGAGATAGTTGCGATCCTTCTCGCGTCCAATCACCGTGAGAGCTGGCCCAACATCGCCGCCACTGCTTGCCACTTTGTGACAGCGTCGGCAGGAGGCGGCACTGCGACCGAAGAAGATGCTCTTTCCGCGATCCACATCTCCACCCTCAAGGCAATCTGACCAAAGCGCGAGCGTTAATCCGGCTTCCGTCTGGGACTTGCGAAACGCGGTGACCTTTTCTTTCAGACCGTTGGTCCCCTGAGCCTCTGCAGCCATGAGCAGGTCGAGTACGGCCGCCGCTGGCAACTGATTCTTCTGTAGTCGTTCGAAAGCAGCCAGCAAAGCCTTCTCCGCGGACTCCTTCTTCAATGTCCCAAGCAATTGCAGCGTGGACTGTTGGGCCTTGATGCTGCCGCTTGCTGCGATTTCGTTGAGGCGGAGAACTGCCGTTTCCGGATCGATCGCAGAAAGTGCTTCGACCGCAGCAAGCTGAACAGATTCCTGCGGGTCCTTCAGGCCGGTCTCAACGATGCTTCGTGAGTCTCTCTCCAGAGACACCAGCGCTCGGAAGGCTGCAACTCGAAGCCCTTCTTCAAGATTCGTATCGTGCAGGATCGTTTTCAGCGAAGGCGCGAGGTCTGTTACGCCAAGAGATGTGGCGATGGCAATCGTCTTCTTTCGAAGATCGTTTGAACCGCCCAGCATTCCGGGCAGGTAGGAGCTGATGGCATTCTGAAGACCATCGACTTCGCGAACCGGCAGAGGCCGCCAGCGACCGGTCACGGTGTCCGTGTTCTGAGGACGATTCCAGGTTTCCAGCATCGTTGCCGCGACTATTCGGATCTCTTCGGCATGAGCTGGATTCGACGCAATCTTTGCAATCATGGCGGCATGATTCGATGTTCCGAGACGGTACGCAGCGTTCATCGCTCGTCGCAGAACAGCGTCCTCAAGCGCCTCATTATCGACAATCGCGGCCAAAGCAGGCTGAGCGGCTTCGATCGGCAGATCGTTGATCGCGCGGGCAGCTTCGGCCATGACCAGCGGGTCTGCGTCGTTCAGATACGTTGCGATCGAAGCATCTTCCAGTCGACGCATCGCGAGAGCAATACCGACGCGGCCCGGAGCTCCTGCATAGCCGGAGAGCGATGCCAGAAGTCCCGGCGTTCGTTGTGCAATGTACGTCAGCCCCATCGATGCCTGATGACGTGCGACGGGGTCTGAGTTGTTGACTCGATCCAGGAACGCCAGCAGGGCCGGAGCCTCCGCGGATGTCCCGACTCGTCCGAGCATCACCGCGGCGAATCCGGCGACTCGCAGGTTGTCAGACGTCATCATTTCGAGCGCTGCAGCGGTGACTGTCGATCGGAGCTCGCCGGGCACCGACTTCATGCCGTGTCGATGAATGAGATCGCCGATGATCCTGAGAGCCTGTGTCTGATCTTCATCAGTGAACACATTTGATTCGTCCGAGACAGCGTGAAGCAGCTCAGGGATGATGGTCGTTGCTGAATCGCTGGTCCTGAGCCCAAGCTGCCAGAGTCCCCACATGGCGTGCCGCGTTGCGACAGACTTTTGAGGAGCGTGCAGCAGCGAAACAAACAGGTCTTTTGAGTCACGTCGCGCGAGTTCAAACTGGGCTTCCTGACGAACTCGTCGATCCGGGTTGCTGAGCGCATCGGCGAGTTCCGTTTCGGACATCTTCGCGAGGACTCCTCCAAGAAGTTCTACGGAACGAGCGTTTGTTACTGCGGACGCAGATGCATCATCGCGGAATCGATACAGTCGCCCTTTGCCTTCTCCAGTCCAGCCGTTGACCCAGTCACTGACGACAACGCTTGCATCCGGTGCGAATGTGACGTCCGTCGCGAGGATCGACCAGATGAACTGATGGGAATCTGTCAGTTCGAAGGATGCACCTTTCGGCGTCACCGCGAAGCTTCTGATTCCACTGTTGCCCGCGGTACCTCGAAAGTCTGCGAGGAAGAAGTGGTTGTTGTATCGTTCCGGCAGGCCAACGCCCGGATAGAACGTGAGTCCCGAAGGACCGTCGCCGAGATTGATGATGGGCGGCAGAGTCGAAGCAGGCTGAACGGCCGTTGTCTGATCGTCGAAACGGAACGGCCTCCAGATCAACTCGCGATTCCAAGGGCCTCGATCGTCGAGGTATTGGAAGTACATTCGCCAGCCGGTATCGCCGTCCTGAACGACGTTCACCCACCGAGCCTGGTCGCCACTGTCCGAATTGTTGTCGCCGGTGAAGAGGTTGCCGTCGTTGTCGAAGACCAACTCCTGAGGGTTGCGAACTCCAAAAGCGAAGACTTCAAGATTCGATCCATCCATGTCGCAGCGGAAAACGGCTCCGGTGTCTGGCCGCTTCAGTCGAGTTCCTTCCTTCGTAATCACGTTGTAGCCGCGGTCGCCGAGGCTGTAGTACAATCGACCGTCGGGACCAATTACCAGTCCATGCATGTCGTGGCCGCGAAAGGCGACTCGAACCCCATAACCGTGGTGCAGTGCTTCCTTCACATCCGCGACGCCATCTTTGTTGTCGTCTGTGAAGCTCCAGAGCTTCGGGATGCAGGTGTAGTAAACACGGCCGTTGTGCTCAATCACGCCTGACCCAGTGCCGTCTGCAAGTCCGTTGAATCCTGCGGCAAAGATCGTGTCGCGTTCGTAAATGCCATCACCGTCAGCATCCTGCAACATCCTCAGGCGGTCTTGCTCCTTCGTCCATTTCTCGACGTCCGGTCCCATGTAACGACGAAACATCGCTTCACGCTCTTCGATTGATTCGAGTTGAAGATCATTGTCCAGCCAGTTCATGTGGTTGCGATTGTCTTCGACGCCGACTTCCTGGCGGAACGTTTCGCAAACGATGATGCGACCGTCATTCGTCACTGTGAAGGCAACGGGATTGGCAAGAAGAGGCTCAGCGGCGATCAGCTTACCGGTCATTCCCGGTGGAACGACAAATCCCTTCAGCGCCAGTTCTGCGTCTCCTGATGCGTCGGCAATCTTTGGTTTGTATTCGTCCTGAGCAAAACTGCCGGCCGCGATGAAGGCGATCGCAATGATGATGGCTGAATGTCGGAGGAACGTGGAACTGGTGGGCATAGTGGACAACTCGGAAAAACTGCCAGGCGAAGGTGACTTGAGAAAACTGTACCGCCACGACGATCTATACATGGCAAACCGATCGCATTTTCCGGCCGACTCTCCACGTGAAGAGAACTGCACAGATCGGTTGTGAGTCAAGAGTCGCACGCAGCCGGTGTGAAGGCGGCTGTTGAACGCGAATCCTCTTTCAGATGGTAGGTTTGTCCTATGCGTCTTTCAGCCGCGGAGTCGAAAACGGTCAGATTTCGCCGCATTTCACATGGATTGAGACAGCTTTGTTGTTGAATGAACCAGAATTTCAGAGGGAAACGTTTGGCACTCGGGGATGATTTGTCGTAAAACCATCATCGTGGCGATTTTCCAACGCTGGTCGGGTGGTCCATGAGATTTGTCAGCACAATTCTGCTTTGCACGTGGGGATTCTTTTCCCTGCTCGGAAACGCGGGTCTGCATGCCCTCGCGGACAGTGCTGGCTTGTGCTGCGTCAAGACTCACGACGAAGCCAAAGCGAATCAACCAGCGAACTGCCATCACGATGGATGCGTATTCTGCCAGAAACGGTCGGCTCAGTCTGATGGCGATGATTCGAAGTCTCCTGCAGGCCATCGTCACGATGCAGAGAACTGTCACCTTTGCGACTGGATCGCAAAGTGCCAATCGCAACAACTGTCTTTTGTTGTTCTGGTAGCTGAAACGGCTCTGGAGTTTCGACAGCCAGAGATTTCGACAACGATCGTCGCGGTTGATGCCATTCCCGCGACCTCCCGCGGCCCGCCCGTCATCTGAACGAGTGTGTCGAGCGATGCGGCTTGCGGATTCAGTTCCGGCGCGTCGAAGCGTTGTGGATTTGTCTCCGGGCCTTCACACATCGTGTGTGACATGAAGCCGGAGGCAGATTGTGATCGAAATGGAATCAGAGGCGATTTGTACTTCGCTCACGAGCGATGGATGCAAATCCACTGATGAACTTGCCGAGGGTTGATCAGGAGACTGACGTCCCCCGCTCGCCTTTGGTCGCACTGCACTTCGATTGATCATCCATATCGCGATGACGTGGCCTGCTTTTTGACGCCATTGTCTCTGCATGCGGCACACAACATTGCCCCAGTCGAGTCACTTTGAAGCCGCTTTCCGCGGGCGGACGTTGAGTGCTCTGAGCCTGAACTTCCGCTGACACACTTTCGACTCGATCCGCCGTTCTTGTTTCGAAGCCAGTCCGACTTGTGTGAGATGACAAATGTCCGCTGATCTTCTGATTGCGCATGGCAGAAAGAGCCACTTGAGTTCTCTGCTCAGCATGTTGCGACGTGCCAATTCGGCTCTGAACCATGACTTCTGCCCAAATGCAAACCGTTGGGTGTACTGGCTGAAGAATCCATTCTGGATTCTGATGCTGGCGATTGGATTGTCGATGATCTGCGGCATCTTCCTGAGTGTGTCCGCTTTGTTCATTACGGCGATTCTGACTGTGCTGGCCGGGATCGGCATCTGTCTTCCGTGGCTGGCGATCCGAGGCATTCGTGCCACGGTGACTTTCGACGTCCGTCGCAGTCGGGTTGGACAACCGGTGCTGGTGCGACTGCGAGTCAGCAATCGGTGGCCCATCCCGGTGTGGGGCCTGTCGCTTGTGCGAGGATTCGCACTCGACACGTCCAATGATTCGAATGAAGGCGTTGCTCTGGCGAAGGTCGGCCCGTTTGCCACTGTTGAATTCACCTGGGCATTTACTCCGCAGATTCGAGGATCCTATCCGCTGGTCGAGCCAGAAATCGAAACGGCATTTCCATTCGGACTCTATCGGGCAGCGAAGGCCGTTGGTGTTGAAGGCAGCCTTGTCGTCTGGCCCGGCACTGTTAATCTCGACGGACTTCCAGATACTCCGGAATCAAGTCAGTCAGACGACCAATTGGCTGATCGACGAGTTGGCGACTTTGGCGACATGCTCGGCACCAGAGCATTCCGTCAGGGCGATTCGCTGCGACGCATTCACTGGGCTCAATCGGCGCGTCATCAGAAACTGATCGTCTGCGAACGACAGGCTGCAGCGACATCGGCAGTCTGTGTGATGGTGGATACGTCACGTTCGAGCCATTCTGACATCACGCCATCAAGCCTTCGTCGCATCGACGATTCCTTCGAACTGTTGATCGCCGCGGCGGCGAGTGTCTGTGAATCTCTTCATCGACAGCATTGTCTGGTGACGCTTGCCATTGGTGATCAGCGAATTGTTGCCGGAGAATCAACCGTCAGCTTTTCTCGTTTGATGGATGCGCTCGCTCAGGCAAAGCCGACAGACGAATGTCCGAGTGTCCGACGAGGAATGAACGCGAATGGATTCGGGATTGCTCTGACCACATCGACCGGACGGCAATCTGCTGGCACCAGATTGCATAGCTGGCACATTGTGACTGTGGATGCAGATCGATCAGGCTCTGAACCAGCAAACAGGGCTTCACTTGCCGCTGGTCGCCAAGCCTGGATTTCAGTCTGCGGACTGAACGGACTCCGAACGGTTCTTCCTCAGAAGTGGAAAGGTGCCTGCGATGCCCGCTGATCAGCGACATCCAGAGCCTCCAGCCAGCGAAGTCTCGGTTCGTGCAGTGCCGCAGAGGGTGTTGGCGTCGAATAAGCTGCCTCGCGTTCGGCCGAGCATGACAGCAGCGAACAGCGATGCAACATCCGGTGATGATTCAAGTCTGAATCGATCTGCGTCGGTCTTTCTTCACGGACTTACGATCGCTCTCGCGGCACTGGCTTCGGCGATCTTCGTCGTTACGGATTCGGACGGTGATCGAGCGAACGCTGCGACGATGTTGCAGACGGTCGTCGAGATTTCGTTGATGATCGCCGGGGCGGTGATTCTGCGACGACCGAGCGTCTTTCTTCGCAGTCGGTCATTTCTCACGCCCTTGATGGTCGTGCTGACTCTCGGAGCCATTCTTTGGGAACCCGTTCACCGAGTCATCTTCGAAACGGGGCGTCCGCTTGAGATGATGATCATGAACAGCCAGAAGGTTCTGATGCTGGCGGCCGCGGCTGCTGGCTGCTGGCTTCGATATCAGCGAATGGCCGTCGTGATCGCCACTGCCATTGCCATTCTTTGCGCCGCGATCACGACCAGTATCCGAGTTCAGTGGATGATCGCGATCTTCGGATTTGCGGCCGTTAGCTGGCTGGTGGCGAGTCACTGGGAAACGCTGCGGCAGCGACTTCGATCTGATGATTCACGTCGACTCCCAATTCGCTGGCTGATCATCGGTCCTGCCATTCCTCTGTTGCTGCTGTTTGTGACAGCGGCTGGCGGCAACAACGCGATTCGTTCTGTCCGAGGATTCCTGCCCGGTTCCGGTGGTGAAGACGACTTCGATCCATTCTCGCGAGGTGGCGTGAAGGACGGCGATGCGTTGGTTGCGGGGGCGGAGAATATTCAGAGCTTCGCTCCAATCGAAGATGCTCCGTTTGCGGATGACAACAAACCCAGTCTTTACGACGTGGTCAATGATCAGTTCGAAGAGCCCGTTCGGAAGAACCGCAACAACGAGCGAGCGATCGCATTGGGGCCGGAGCTGATGGCGGAAATGCAGGCCAGTCGCATGGCCAAGTCGCGGGAAGCCGGGCGAGAGTTTTCCACACTTCGAAAGTCGAGCCAGCAGAAGAAGGAACGACCTAAGGACCTGGAAAGCCGAGCACTTTTCTACGTCGCTGGTCGAACGCCAGTTCATCTTCGGATGGAGACTTATGACATTTTTGACGGTGTCGACTGGCTTGCTGAAGTCGAAGAAACGGACGAGCCACGAGGACTCTGGCTGACCAAACTGGCCGATAAGCCGTGGATCAAGCTGCCGACGCACTTCTACCATGAGCATCTTCGAATCTACTCACCGGTCGAATCACATGCGATCAAAGTGATCAATCTCAGATCGCCCGTCATTCCCGCGCCTCTGGAACTTCGCGGCATTCATGTCGATCGAGTCGACGATGTCGCCATGTTCGGCTGGCATAGTCCGTCGATTCCGAAGATGACTCGAAAGGCTCTGCCTGAGTTCACGACCATTCACTTGCTGACCCAAAGCGTCTACCGAGACGAATTGCCGGATCATCCGGAGCTGAGTTTTCAGGGGATGGGACTGACTCGCCGAGTACAACTTCCTCAGATTGCCGAGATGCAGAAGATCTCCGACCTCGCTCGGGAATGGACCGTTGGAATTCCGTATGGATACGATCAGGTGGATGCCATCTGCTCGCGACTTCGCAGCGAGTACATGCTCGACCGCACGACGCGGGCGCCGGAAGATTGTGCCTGTCCTGTGGCACATTTTCTTTTCGAATCGCGCCGCGGACCGGACTATCAGTTCGCCACTGCTGCAACACTGATGCTCAGAAGCCTCGGGTACTCCACGCGAGTAGTTTCCGGGTTCTACGCCTCTCCCTCAAGCTTCGACGCGCGGAAGCAGCACACTCCTGTGCTCTCAAAAGATGTCCACTTCTGGTGCGAAGTGTTCGCTGGCGGTAACACCTGGATCACCGTCGATCCGTGTCCCGGTTACGACATCCTGCTCCCACCGCCGACGCTTTGGTCGCGACTGACGAACGCCGTTCGAATGTTCGGTCTTGCAGCGATGCAACACTGGATCGTTTCCCTTCTGTCGCTCCTGGCAATCATCACCGTGTGGGTTCAGCGAGATGCCGTGGCTGATCTCGCGTTGACGCAGTTCTGGGCCACTTCGCGAGGACTCTCATCCCGAACCATGATCCTTCGAACGAGCCGGCTTCTCGACTGGAGGTTCCGACGAACAGGACTCCGTCGCCCGGGCGGCATGACACAAAGCCGTTGGTTGCGACAGCCGGCCATGCTCGAAGCGTGCAGGGATCTCAGCGAATTCCAGCGATTGACGGATCTGGCAGCATTCGGACGTCCGGAACAACTGGATCAGATTCCCAGACAGTTGATTCTGGAGTGCTGTTCGAACGTCCGTGCTGGCTTGTCATTGAGACGATGCCGCGACCTTCGCAACACGATCGTGTTGGCGGCAAAAGCAGAACAGGACTTGTCGATC
Source organism: Ottelia alismoides (assembly GCA_037367405.1). Taxonomy (NCBI): domain Eukaryota; kingdom Viridiplantae; phylum Streptophyta; class Magnoliopsida; order Alismatales; family Hydrocharitaceae; genus Ottelia; species Ottelia alismoides. The sequence goes on along the minus strand of JAZKJV010008916.1, from coordinate 1,132,054 downwards.
GAAGATTCGATCGTGACAGCAAAGTCCGTCCCCGAAAAACGCATTCGTTTGACTCCACATGGAACTGAACGTTCTCAGGAAAAGATACTCACTCATGCCGATTGCTGAAGCCATTCCGTCTCGAAACGCAACGGGCGACCTGCATGCCGTAGGCCACCTGCGCGATCGACTCAACAGTGCGATGCGAGGCAAGGCCGATGTCGTCGAGATGGTGCTCGTCTGTCTTCTGGCCAACGGACACTTGTTGCTTGAAGACAAGCCGGGACTCGGGAAAACGACTCTGGCAAAAGCTCTTGCTGCCGCGATCGGAGGCCGATTTGCACGATGTCAGTGCACGCCGGATTTGCTGCCGAGTGATATCACCGGCTTCAACATCTTTAGTCAGCGATCTCACGAGTTTGAGTTTCGCGAAGGACCTGTGTTCGCAGACGTTCTGCTGGCTGACGAAATCAATCGAGCAACGCCTCGAAGTCAAAGCGCTCTGCTGGAAGCGATGGCGGAACGTCAGGTCACCGTTGATGCCCAGCGATATTCTCTCAGCGATCAGTTCTTCGTGATCGCGACTCAGAATCCTGTCGATCAGCACGGAACGTATCCGCTCCCGGAGGCACAGCTTGACCGATTTGCCATGAAGCTCAGTGTTGGCTATCCGGAACGAGCTGACGAAATGCAAATGCTTCAGGATGCTATCCTTCAAGCGTCTCAGGGACGAGCTTCCGCCGACAACTCACCGGTTCTCGAGCCCGGACAACTTGCGGCGATCCAAAGGGCAGTGGCAAGCCTGCCGGTCGCGTCGATCGTTCAGGATTATCTGGTCCGACTTGGTCACGAGTCTCGTCGGCATGCCAGCGTTGTGCTTGGATTGAGTCCTCGCGGGCTGCTGACCTGGCAGCGGACGGCTCAGGCTCGAGCATGGTTGCAGGGACGAGATTTTGTGACTCCTGATGATGTTCAGGATGTGGCAGGACCAGTGCTTGGCGTTCGTCTGGGACTCGATCAGACCGAGTCTGCAGCCGTTGTTCAGGATCTGCTGAGCCGAGTTCCTGTGCCCGACTTTCGAGATATCTCATGACGAACGACTGGCATCCCTCAGCGTCACACGCAACGGGTTGACCAGCTTTTGTCGGACTGATTCGCCTTCCGTCGCCAATTGTTTTTGATGACTCCATTGATCAGGCAACCGCATGTTTCCGTTCATCTCACATTCTGAATTTCGATACGGACTGGTTCCGTTGATTCGAGCGGCGATGGCTTTGATGATCCTGATGGGCCTCGGGTGCTCGAAAGGGGCTTCTCCTGAAGCCGAAGTTCAAAGCGACGAGCATTCGCACGAACATGATCATGAACATGATCATGAACATGAGCACGATCATGAGCACGATCATCACCATGTACCGGATCACAAACCCGAGAACTTCTCGATGCTCGTCAAGAGTCTTGATGAACGACTCCATGCTTCTGACATTGACGCACATGACTGGGAAGAAATCATCGACCTTGTTCGCTGGATTCCTGAACTCGCCGCCGACAGTGATCTGCGTCGCAAGGACTTTGAATCGGCACTGCACATTTCTGAAATGTTGATTGCGGAATTGCAGCCACAGCCGAAGCCAGCTCCGACTTCGAAGAAGGTCGAAGATGCCATCGGTGCTTTAAAGGATCTTGCGACGCGGTCTGACCTGCGTCCGAAAGTCGAATCGGGGACTTCGGAGGCAGCGACTGAATCCGGTCAGGGTTGACGAATTGGTCTGGATGAGTTGTCCGGGGACTATTCCCGAAACAACTTCCCGATTTGACTCGAATGATCAGTAAATGCGAGTCATGGAATGACTCGCCTACGTAGCTCGGTCATTCCATGACAGAGATTCCTGACCTGCTCGGTTGTTTCGAAACTGTTACCAATCCGCTCGAATGTTGTTCGATAGGGCACCTGAGATGTTTCAAATCATGCTGTCGGGATTCTGCGTGCGGGCTCTGACCAGTCTCGTCCAGGCCGCTCCGTTCATTCTTGCGGGATTCGCTACCGCTGCCGTGCTGAGTCGTTTTTTCGGCTACGAAGGGACTCGCAAGCTGTTTGGCGAAGGCACTCGTTCCGCGTTGTTTCGGGCCTGGGTGATCGGCATGCTGCTGCCTGTCTGTTCGCTCGGCGTGATTCCTGTGATCAGAGAAATGCGGCGAGCCGGGATTCGCGGCGGGACGATCATGGCCTTCGCGATGTCCGGCCCACTCTTTAATCCGCTGTCACTTCTGTACGGGCTGACTCTTTCCGAGCCGATTGCCATCATTTCATTCGCCGCGTGTTCGCTGGTCATCGTGACCGTTGTCGGTGTGATTTGGGACTGGCTGTTTCCGAACTCCGCCGGGCCGATTGTTGAGCAGAAGGAGGTGGCGTATGGATACCGACGAGTGCTGGCAGTGTGGGCCTCGTCCGCTCGAGAATCCGCAAGTGGCTCGCTCATTTACATTCTGCTTGGGCTTGTTGGCGTCGGCCTTCTCGGTGCCTTCATTCCTGCAAACAGCCTTCAGCACACGTTCAACCACGATAACCCGATGGCTCCAATCTACATGACCGCGATGGCCATTCCTGTTTATGCCACTCCGATGCTGGCCATGGCCCAGTTGGGAATGATGTTTCAGCATGCAAACTCCATCGGAGCCGCTTTCGTCCTGCTGGTTCTTGGGGCAGGCATGAACATCGGGCTTGTCGCGTGGATCTACAAGGAGTACGGATTTCGACGCGCGACGACGTGGATGGTTCTGTTACTCGCGGTTGTGCTCGGGCTGGCTTACGGCGTCGATCAGCCGTTGTTTCCCAAAGACATCGAACCGGCAGATCACACACATGCCTTTGATGTCTACTGCCGTCCATTTCCTGACACAACCACCGGTTCGGTGTGGAGTCTTGCCTCGGAGAAGCTCCAACGTGACATCGCTCCATTTGAATGGAGACCGCTCTGGCTGTTGCTGGGACTGTGTGTTTCAGGAGTCGTGCTGAATCTCGCAGATCGCAGTCGTCGACTGGAGCTGTGGCTTGAACAGGCTCCGGCAAAAACGCTCTCCGGAAAAGGTGACATCATCGTTCCCGGGCCGGTTCTTGGCGGCATTTCGCTGCTGGGACTCTTGGTGCTCAGCATCGCCGGAGCGTTCGCGTACTATCCGGCTCCCGAAGATTGCCTCGAAGCGATGACCGATGCACGCATTGAAGCTCTCAGTGCCGCGATGACCATGAATCACGCTGAGACAAAATACTGGTCAGAACGCTACGACGACTGGACCCGCAAGCTCGAAGTTGGCACCTGGATGCGATACGGTGAACTGAGCGAGTACCATCGCTGGAAGGCCCGAGTCGTCCGCGAACAACTCGAGCTGCTGGAACATGAAGTTGAAGACAAAGAACAGGATGAAGTGCGAAAGCTCGTGCCGAAAATCTCGAGGTCTCACCTCCGCATGTCCGCAGCATTCCGCGAAGAGTTGACTCCGCAGGATTGAATGCTGATTGCGAATGATGCTGCCCTCCCCGTCGCTGTCGCGACGACCCTCCCAGAGGGAGGGTGACATGATTTTGCAATTGCTCAAATGTCAGCGGCGGAGGAACTTGGCGTACTGTTGTGGAAGAATGTTGAACGGGTTCTCCACGCCGAGCTTCACGGCTGCGTGATATGGCCAATAGGGGTCACGCAACAGTTCTCTGGCCAGAAGAATGAGGTCACCATTTTGCTCCTGAAGGATGTTCTCTGCCTGAGCGGGATCTGAAATCATCCAGCCAACGGCAACGGGGATTTCTGCTGCAGATCGAATCTGTCCGGCAATCGGCGCCATGAAGCCGGGAGCCCACGGGATCATGGAAATATCCGGCGTCACAAAACCGTGGCTGACGTCGAGCAGATCAAGTCCCTCGGCTTTGAGTCGACGAGTCAACTCAATCGATTCTTCCACAGTCACACCACCGTCCTGCCAGTCTGTCACGGACAATCGAGCGGTCAACGGCAGTCGCTCAGGCCAAACGGCCCGCACCGCTTTGAAGGTGTCCATGATGAATCGGACTCGATGATCGAACGAGCCGCCGTAGAGATCCGTTCGCTGGTTTGCCAATGGCGAATAGAACTCGTGAGCCAGATAGCCATGAGCAAAGTGCAGTTCGAGCCATTCGAACCCGGCGGCGAGAGAACGCTGAGCCGCAGCGACGAAATCCGACTGCACTCGCTGGATCTCTGCGATCGACATTTCTTTGGGAACCTTGGGAAGATTTGCACCGAATGCAACAGCCGACGGCGCGATGGTGTCCCATCCTCCTTCGGCCGTGGGAATGTGGTCGTCACCTTCCCACGGCTTTCGAGCACTCGCCTTTCGGCCGGCATGGGCGAGCTGAATGCCGGGAACCGCTCCATGTTCCTTCATGAAGCGACAGATCTTTGCAAAGTGCTCAACATGAGCGTCATGGTAGATTCCACTGTCGGCAGGGCTGATTCGCCCTTCGGGAGAAACCGCGGTCGCTTCCACGATCACCAGTCCAGCACCGCCGATGGCTCGTGAGCCAAGATGCACCAAGTGCCATTCCGAGGGGAATCCGTCATCGGACGAATACTGACACATCGGAGAAACGCCGATGCGATTTCGAAGTGAAACATCCTTGAGTTTGAACTGATCAAAAAGCATCGGCATGCGAAAGAACTTGTCTCTGAGGTTTCCGGCGAGCAACGCGAGGGGCGGATCGTAATGCTGACGTTGTTCTTCTTCTACTCTTTAACGAAACCTTCACAGATGTCCCAGCTCCGGGGCAGCGCATGCGGTTCTATGAACTTGCCTCCACCAACAGTCCGTCGATTGAACGGAAGTGTCGAGCGTCAGAATTCGCAGATCTTTCGTTTCATCCAATCGTGCTGAGATTCGATGTCTGCTATGCTTCGTGGCCTTTTGTGCAGTGTGATGAAGCGCAGTTGTCTGACGCGAACATCGTGGACCACTCGCTGGCTGATGAGCATCAATCGTCGTTGAGGAATCCCGGATATGGCGGAACTGTCCGTTCGCCTGAATCGTTTGACGTTGAACAATCCGATCCTGGTCGCGTCCGGAACGTTCGGATACGCGAAGGAGATGACGGCATTCGTCGACTTCAAATCGTTAGGCGGGATCATTCCGAAGACTGTGACACCCCAACCGAGGCCCGGCAATCCGCCGCCTCGCACGGTTGAAACTGCAAGCGGCATGTTGAACTCCATTGGTCTGGACAACGATGGGTTTGATCAGTTCGTCGCTGAGAAGCTGCCATATCTGGCCAGTCTTGGTACAGCGGTCATCGTGAACATCGCCGCAAAGACGAACGATGATTTTCGACGCATGGCGGCCTCACTGGGGACTCAGTCAGGAGTGGCAGCCATCGAACTGAATATCTCATGCCCTAATGTTTCCGGTGGCGTCGATTTCGGAACAGACCCGACGCTGGCTGCCGAGGTCGTTACGGCCGTCCGAAATGAGTGCGACATTCCTGTGATCGCAAAGTTGACTCCGAATGTTACCAGCGTGATTCCGATTGCCCAGGCTGTTGCTGATGCCGGAGCCGACGCCGTGTCTCTTGTGAACACGTTTCAGGGAATGGCGATCGACTGGAAACGACAGAAGCCGGTTCTTGGCAATGTGCTGGGAGGACTGAGCGGTCCGGCGATCAAGCCGCTGGCTCTCCGGATTGTCTGGCAGGTTGCGAAAGCCGTGAAAGTGCCCATCATCGGCATCGGCGGAATCCAGTCCCCGGACGATGTCATGGAATTTCTGATTGCCGGCGCATCGGCGATCCAGGTTGGCACGGCAAACTTCTACAATCCGGGTCTGGCGAACCAACTGGTTCAGGATTTGCCTCACGCGTTGAGTCAACTCAAGGCCGATTCGGTTGAGAGCATCGTTGGGACGCTGAAGACTTCCTGAAACAGATTCGGCATCTGAGTTTCAGCCTGGTTCTCCGTCCTAGGATTGTTGTCGACTTATTCTTCTCCACACTTTGTATTGGTTTGTTTCTCCGATGGCTCAGGAATCTGACAAAATCGCGTTCGTTGGGACGGGACAAATGGCGACGGCTCTGGCCGCGGGATTCGTCCGCAACTTGCTTCGTCCTGATCAAATCAGCGGTTGCGATCCCTATGAGCCAGCTCGCAGAAAGTTCCTTGAATCTGTTGGAAGCACAGCCGCGGTTTCTGCAGACCTCAAGTCCGCTCTGCACGGTGCGTCTGTGATTGTTCTCGCGGTCAAGCCGCAGATTATGGCGGAGGCTCTGCGGGAAGTCTCCGGCGCGATGACGGGCAGTCCGCTGGTGATTTCTGTTGCTGCCGGAATTCCAATCGCGAAGCTCGCCGCTGGCCTTCCGAATGGAACTCGAATCATTCGTGTGATGCCAAACACTCCGTGCCTGATTGGCAAAGGAGCCAGCGGCGTTTCCACGGGACCAACCGTGACGACCGACGATGTGAAGCTGGCAACAACTCTGCTCGAGACCGTTGGGCTCGTTGAGATCGTTCCAGAACATCTTCTCGATGCGGTCACAGGACTCTCGGGAAGCGGTCCAGCTTACATCTTTCAACTGATCGAATCGCTGAGCGACGGCGGAGTCAAGATGGGCCTGCCTCGAGCAACCGCAACTCGCCTCGCCGCTCAAACGGTCGCCGGCGCGGCTGAGATGGTTCTTGCGACGGGACAGCATCCGGCTTCGCTGAAAGATGCAGTGACGAGTCCGGGCGGGACAACGATCGCCGGCATTCATGCACTTGAATCCGGTGGTTTCCGAGCTGCAATCATCAATGCTGTTGAGGCGTCGGCCGTGCGATCGAAGCAGCTTGGCCAGTAGCCGACGGCTGCCAATGCACTTCCTGACTTCGCGGAACCGGATCTACCCGGACCGCCTAAGTCAGAGAATTCCGACGTCCTGTAAATCGGCACAAAGGACGGATTTCGGGCTGAATCAGCCAAAACGTTCCGGTTTTTGCTCCTACACGGGAATTCCCTCGGAACACAACCGTTGCGGCCTCCCCAGTCCGTATTGACCCGCACGGCCGAAGCGGCGTACTGTTCAAAATCGGCAGTTTTTCGAAGTTTGCAGATCTCATCGATCGGATCAACATTGATCGACTGACCGCGGAAGAACACAAGTTTAATCACAACGGCTGCAACAGACATGGATGGACGTTGCCTGTACCTCGTAAGCTTCCTTGCATGTTCGCTCGCCGCGAACGCACAGGACAGCGTGCGCGAGTCGGCAAGTCGCGTCACATCGCCTTCGTCAACAGGCAAAGGTATTGGTGTCCTCGTCCTTGCAGACTACGAAGTGGTCCGCGGCAAATGCACTCCGCGACCTGATGGTTATGACGTTGACGTCACCTCCGGCCGGATGTTCATCGAATCTGCTCGGATTCGTATCGCCGCGAAAGACATCGAAGATGCCTACCTTCAGTTGAGGCGTTCGCAGGCTTCAACGACACCTGAAAGTCATATGCAATTGGCTCGCTGGTGCTTGAACAACGGTATGAAAGAGTTCGCGGAACTGGAAGTTCTCGACGCGCTTCGGCGCGATCCCAATCGAACCGACGCCAAACGACTGCTCGCAGCACTTCGACAAACCGAAAGCACTGGCAGCAAGGGGCAATCCGGGCTGACGGAGTATCCAGCGCTGAAACGTCCGGCGATGAACATTGAGACTCGCTCTCTCGCAGGCCTTTCCCGCCCGGTGTCGAAAGAGTTCACTGCTCGTGTTCAGCCGATCCTGAAGAATAACTGCTCCGCAGTAGGTTGCCACGGTTCAAATGCGACATCCGAGTTTCGTCTATCATTTTCTGCTCATGGGAGCAACGCTGTTTCTTCCGAACGCAATCTCGCTGCCGTGCTCAAGCAGGTTGACCTGACACGTCCTTCCAGCAGCCCACTGCTGCTTGTGCTGGATGGAACTCATGGCGGCCAGGCTGGATCGATGTTTCGTGGCCGAGCTGGATCAATTCAGATGAAAGTCCTTCGCGACTGGGTTCAGTCTGCCGCAGCGGACATTGCTCCCGAAGCGAATCTCGAGGTGAAGGAGCGAAAGGAAGCCATCGAAGCGGCTCGACGGAAATCGATGCTTACTGCAATCCGCGAAGCCTCAGAACGTCCCGATCCATATCAGGCTTTTGCTCGTTCAACAGATGTGGTCGGGGGAATGGAATCGACACACGGACAATTGAAGAGCATCGACGAAACAGATCGTGAGTTTCTGGCCGAGGCCGACCGAACGAACGTTACCGACGCGTTCAGTCCGTCGGCGTTCAATCGGAAGTACCACGGCACGGAAAGTCCTGCGGACACCACCGACGCCGAAGACAACGACACTTTGACTGAACCGAGTCCTTCAGACGAATGACTCAGGGTCTGCTCTGCGGACCATCGAAATCTGAATCACCATGACCCAATACTCAGGAAGATGTTGAGCGACCAACAACCCAACTCCTGGCAATCCCTAACCTCGACCGGCACGAAGATTGAGAACCTCAGGTCTCAACCCGAAACGCTACCTGGAAAGATCATGGGGATTGCAGCCGGAGTGTTTGTTCCTGACGGAGAAACCATATGAACCCGAAGGCTATTGCCCTCTCTCTCACCGCATCGTTGCTTCTCTCCACCGGCTGCGCTGCAAAGAACCGTTGGTTCTCCCGCAAGGACTACTCTGAGGTCCAGGACCCTTTCATGGAAGGCAGTGAGGTTGCCGCCAGCGAAAAGGACTCAGGCGACACTGCTGGGCGTGCAAAGCTGGGCAGCAGCACACTCGCCTCCGGATCCGGGCCTAAACCGATCACACGATCTGCGTCATCCACGCAACCGCCCGCGACCACTCCTGCGGCTGGATCTCGAGCGACCGCGTCGTATCCGGACGAGGTTCACTCCGCGCCAAACGCAACAAAACCACCAGTTCGCTCATTAAGCGGCTCTGACCTTTCACAGTTTCTGAACAGCGGCGGCAAAGCTCTCCCGCCAGAAACAGCATCGGCCGATCGAGCTGGGCTTCCTGGTTCGAACCTCGCTGATCCTAAGTCCGCGGCATCCCGTCCATCAGCGGGATCACTGTCGCCGGCAGCAAGAGCAGCATCAATGCCGACTCTTGAGGAAGAGGAAGCTTCATTCTCCGGCTTTATGCAGAAGCAAACCAACGCGATCAGCTCAACCGCTCAAAAGGCGACAAACAAGGTTCAGGAAACCGAAGACTCCGCTTCCGACTTCGCGTCTTGGGCCAGCCAGCAGAAGGCTCAATGGACTCAGGAAGGACAGGCTGTCACCGAAACCGTCAAGTCCGCTCCGTCGTCTGCAAAGAACAAGATCCGCGCAGCTTCACACGAAACGAAGGCCGCTGTGAACAATACCGCGGCGGACTTCATGGATGCAGCGGCATTCGAAGAATCAGCAGGCTCCTCAGAAGACATGACGGAAGAGCCGGCCGAGCCACTGTTCAATCCAGTTCGAAGGTCATCCGCCATAACTCAGAAAGCTCAGCCAATTCCGACTCAGAGCGAAGAAGAGTTTGAGTTCGCTTCGCCTTCGACTGACGCCGAAGAGTCTATGAGCAACGACGAACCGAATCCGTTCGAGAACCCTTTTGACATGGAAGAAGAACAGGCGGTTCAGAAGCCTGTGTCAAAGAAACCGTCATCGTCTGCGAAGAAGTCATCTCGTCCCACGATCGACGAATCGTTTGATATGGACAGCGGCTGGAAGCCATCCGGAGTTTCTCGTCCATAGTCTGCGGTTCCGCAACATAACCACACAAACTCACAGGACGCTTCTCGGATCGCCCCAATGGCCGATCTGAGAAGCGTTCTTCGTTGGTAGCCCGATGACCGTTGCGTGCTGAGAAAGGGATCTGCGCGAAATGCAGTGCGCAAGCGAATGTGGGAAGGTGTCGTCCATGCCTTTCACCGTTCAGGAAGGCGACTGCGATTCACCGCAAAGCGGTTCAAGAGGGTAGCCGGTGGTCAGCGGAGCGCCAACCACCGGTTCCGGACTCACCGGTGGTGCGTCTGTCGGCGACCACCGGTTACTGTCTGACATCCTTTCAGGATGAGTCGCAGCGATTTCCTCCTGCCATGCCCGCGCACTTCCATTTCGCGGAGAACCTGAAGAATTCAGCCACCCGAAACAGCAAGACCATCGATATTCAAAGTGATTTGTGTTCCGTCAACCTCCCCGCGAGATCTTCGCGGGACATCGTCGCTTGGTTGAACTCGCGGAATGACGTCATTTCACACCGAACGAAGAATCATGACGACCATCCTGTAGTGAGAGAAGGCCGTCGAACGAAGGGGGCCCGAAGCCGATCGGCCCCTTCTCTGATGATCATTGCGAGTTCGGTGGGAGCCCGTACACTTTGCGTTCCTGCTTCCCCTGCCAGCCTGAGCCCGCCGTTGAAAGCTTCGCATGACTGACGAGCAAATCCTCTCTCTCTTCCGCACGATGGTCATCATTCGTCAGACGGAAGAGGAACTGGCCCGATGTCATCAGCGCGGGCTGATTCATGGAGCCTGCCATACCTATGTTGGTCAGGAAGCGATCGCGAGCGGTGTTTGTTCGCATCTCACCTCGAAGGACACGGTTTTCAGCACACATCGCGGTCATGGTCACGCTCTTGCGAAGGGGATGCCGCCGCGAGAGCTCATGGCAGAGTTGTTCGGTCGATCGACAGGATGTTCCCGCGGACGAGGCGGTTCAATGCATCTGTTCTCGCCCGAGATCGGAATGATGGGGACAAGCGGCATCGTGGGACCGTGCATGCTGCAGGCTTGTGGAGGCGGTTACAGTGCGAAGCTGATGCGATCCGGCCATGTGGCGGTGGCGTTCTTCGGCGACGGGGCCGTCAACAACGGAGCATTTCACGAAGCCCTGAACATGGCCAGCATTTGGAAGCTGCCGACGTTGTTCATCTGCGAAAACAATCAGTACGCGACCGAGGTTCCGTTCTCATATTCCAGCGGCTCTTCCTCCGTCGCTGGCCGAGCGGCCGGATATGGGCTGGCGGGTATTGAAGTTGATGGGAACGATGTTCTTGAAATTGCTCGAATTGCCGGTGAGGCTGTCGCCAGAGCCCGCTCCGGGCAGGGATCGACACTGATCGAATGCAAAACTTATCGAACCCGCGCGCATGCGGAAGGAATGGGCGACTTCACTTATCGAACACGTGAAGAAGTCGATGCATGGAAACAACGGTGCCCGATTCTGCGGCTGCGTGCATCCGCTCCACATTTGAAGGAGCGTTTTGACCAGGTCGAAGCGGAGGTTCTTGAACTGGTCCGTGAGGCTCGTGAGTTCGCCGAGAAAAGTCCGATCCCGGATGCCGGCACCGCGACGACTCATGTCTACTCTGAGCCCATTCGAGTCACGTCAGCATTGCCCGAGAAATCTCCGGCAACGGTTCGAGAGATTACGTTTAGCCAAGCCACGGTCGAAGCTCTCGCGGGCGAGATGTCTCGAAACGCTGGCATTTTCGTCATGGGCGAAGGCATCGGAAAACGTGGGGGGAACTTTCGAACGACTCCGGGACTTTACGATCTTTACGGACCAGAACGCCTGTGCGACACCCCCATCTGCGAACGCGGATTTGTCGGACTCGCCGGCGGAGCAGCGATGACCGGAACACGGCCGGTCGTTGACTTCATGTTCGCGGACTTCATTCTCGACTCAGTCGGTGAGATCATCAACCAGATTGCAAAGATGCAGTATATGTCGAGCGGTCGTCTCAAGATGCCCGTGCTCATGCGAGGGTGTATCGGGATCGGTCATTCGGCCGCGACGCATCATTCCGGAAGTTACCATTCACTCTACGGTCAAGTGCCGGGACTTCGTGTCGTTGTGCCGTCGAACGCTTTCGATGCGAAAGGCTTGATGCTCAGAGCATTGCGATGTAACGACCCGGTGATGTTTTTGGAACATCGCGAGATCCTGCAGCACAAATGTCACGTTCCGGAACACGACTACGAGATCGATTTTGGAGTCGCTCGCGTGATGCGCGAGGGATCTGACGTGACCGTTGTCGCGCTGGCTCGCATGGTGTCGCTGACGCTTTCGCTGTGTGATCAACTTCAGCAGAAGGGGATCTCAGTTGAGGTCATTGACCCGAGAACCGTTTCTCCGCTCGACACGGACACGGTTCTGAAATCGGTCGAGAAAACCGGGCGTCTGCTGATTGTGGAAGAGACTCCGGCTGCCTTCGGATTGGGCGCTGAAGTGGCAGCTCGCATCGCCGATCTTGGGTTTGATTCGCTTGACGCGCCGATCAAAAGGCTCAACGGCGCGTTCGCTCCGACTCCGTACAGTCCATCACTCGAAGCGGCTGTTGTTCCATCTGCGGATGAGATTGCTTCAGCAATTGAATCGCTGATCCGTGAGTGATCGGCGTCGGTCGCTTATGTCCTGTCAGGACGCCAATTTATTCGGCAGCCGAATTCGACCATAGCGTTTGCCGGTGGCATCGTAGAGCAGGATTTCGTTGGATGGTTCTGCCCAAACAGCGGCCAGTTTCACGGATCGAGGCCCGTGAAGCACGAACTGAAATCCGCAGCGTCGTCCATTCTGCAACAGTTCGAGTTCACTCATCGGAAAATGATGTTCAAGCAGATTCTCTTTGCGGCACAGAGTCACATGAATGAAGGTTCGGAGTTGATCCAGTGATCGAACCTCTGAGGGGGACGCTGGAACACACGGCGCATTCACGGGCTGACACATTCAGGATGAATCCCTAAGAATCAGGAGAGAGTCGCTGCTGGTTGGAGAGAGTTTGATGACTGTAAGACCGGTTTCGTCGTGGACAATTCGACGCTTCTGAGCCAGAGACGCGCAGAGGGACGAGTTGGGGAGCTTGAGTCGATCTTCCCGAAGCACGACAAATGACAATCACAGTCGTCCCTGTACCTGCAAATGCAAGCCTGCATGCCGAGATCGCAAGTGGCAGTATTTGCTGAGAATTACATCTCAGCCGTGCATCACAGGGACAGATGCCGCGAGCGTGAAACCGTTTGCCTCGATGTTCGCCACGAACCGTTGAGAATGCAGTTCGAGGAACTTCCGGCCAAAAGGACAAGACGCCGCAGGTGGCAAAGGTATCGGATCAGCACTGCGGTGACTTTCCGGTTTGCACGCCGCGAGTCACAGCCGATACAAGCCGTTGGATGCGCATGACCGACCTAATCGGAGAGGTTTCAACGATCGTGGACCGCGTTTGCGAAATCCTCTCAAGTCGTATCCGGGAAGTCGAAATGACAGTCTTACTCGATTCTTCGTGAGCACCGAGCTTTCAGGCCGTAGGATGGCCGCCCTCGGCCGTCAGCAGATTTCTGCACCGTCGACGGCCGACGGCGGCCATCCTGCTTTGAATTGCAGGCGCGTCGGGCTTGCAGGGTTGGTAATTCTCGCTTTACCGCTCGCCTTAGCCCGTTGTCAGGAATTCGCGGCACCGAAGTCTGACACTTCCGGCGAGGTGCACTTTCGGTCGAGATGCGTATACCCACCGTCGACAAAAATGATCTGCCCGGTGGTGTGGCTGGACCGAGGCGAGGCAAGGAACACCGCCATGTCTGCGATCTCTTCGATCGTTGTAAACCGTCGACCAAACGGAACCATCTTCTCGAGACTCGCTCGGGCCGCCGCAGGGTCGGGCATGGCGGCGAGGCACTTTTCGTAGAGCGGTGTCCAGGTCTCTGCGGGAAGCACTGAATTCACTCGAATCCCAAACGGCGCGAGGTCTACTGCCCATTCGCGAGTCAGCCCGTTGATGCCGCCTTTCGATGCCGCATACCCCGACGTGCCGCCCTGACCGGTCTCGCAGACTTTCGAACCGATGTTGATGATGACTCCCCTGGAAGCCTTCAGTGAATCCAGCGCGTAATGAGCCAACGCGTACACATGAATCAGGTTTCGACGAAGAGATCCAAGAAAAGCATCCACACCGGCATCGAGACCAACGCCATCGTTGACACCGGCGTTGTTCACGAGGATATCGATTCGCCCGAATCGCTCGAGCGTTTTCGCGACCGCATTCTGGCAGGCTTGAACATCGGAAAGATCGCCGGGAATGAAGAAGCATTCTTTGCCCTGTTGCGAATACTGTTTCTCCAGTTCACGCCCTTCTGCTTCGCTGCGGTTAACGTTGGCGACTCGAGCACCTTCGGCGATGAGTCGGCGAACAATGCCGAGTCCAATTCCTTTCGAGCCGCCGGTGACCAGAGCGACTTTTCCCGTCAGTTCGAGATCCATATTGAGCGTTTCCCGGAGAGCTTTTGAAAAATTGGGACAGGCACCTCGCATTGATGCATATTTCTAGCGTTTCCGCCTCGCCCGCTCGGAGCCAGTCCTATTCTTCACAGCCTCGGAGCGAGCGATCCCGTGCGAGTAAACAAAGACCTGTCGATCATGCGTCCCGCAGCGAGAAAGAGGTTCATCAGTACGAACCGTTTGGTTCCTCGTACAAGGATAGTGAATCAGACTCGGTCTGTAACGTCAGCGAAAGCCATTTGCCAAACCGGAAAGGTCGCGTGACAGACCGCAAAGAGTTCGTCAGCACCATGGCCGTTCGAGCAAAGATGCCATCAACATCGCCCGTTCCAAGTCCTGACGCTGTTGCCAGAGAGCCATCCGCGCGTCATCCAAATTGACGAGACCAAATCGAACTTTCTGGCCTGGCCGAAGCTGAGCCATGATCGCCAGGTCCGCTGAAATTACGTGAGCGATGCGAGGATAACCTCCCGTTGGTGCACTGTCCGACATCAGGACGATCGGATGGCCATCCGGAGGCAATTGGATCGTGCCGACGGTTGTTCCTTCCGATTGCATGTCGACGGCTTGATTCAGCGTCAAGGCTGCCCCGGTGAGTCGATATCCCATCCGGTCTGAGGCAGCGGAGACAACGAACGGCGAATTCAAAAAGCGTTGCTTCGATTCGTCCGAAAGGAGTTGATGATGAGATCCGGTCACGATCCGAACGGAACATTCTGCGTCGTTTCGGCCTGATGGCAAATCCACCGGCCGAACAAACCAACTGGGGAATTCGATGTCGGATGGAGCCACCGGGGTTTGAAGCTGTTCGTGATTGCTTCTTGCAACCGACAACCTATCCCCTTGCTGCAGCTTGCGCCCATGTTGCCCGCCAAACTCCGCGCGAATGAGCGTTGACCGGCTGCCTAAAACACTGGGGACGTTGAATCCTCCTGCAATGGCCAAATAGCACCGACAGCCTCGCCGAGCCGTTTGGAATCGGATCGTTGTTCCGCGAGGAATACGGACTGGGCGATGCGTCGGCACTGGACAGTCAATTGCTTCTTGAATTGCTTCTCCCTGAAGTGTCGCGATCGGCGACATGTCCGCTCCGGTGATTGCGATCACAGCATCATGGGTCCATTCAAGCTCGTCGCCTGTCAGAGTCATCTCCAGCGTTGCCGCGTTTGGCTGGTTTCCGACGAGGCGATTGGCGAGTTCATGCGACACACGATCCATCGCGCCGCCCACAGCAACGCCAAGATGCCGCGTTTGGAAACGACCGAGATCCTGAATCGTCGTCGATAGGCCCGCTCGGCGAACGTGAATCTCCCTTGGAAGACTCATGATCTGGAGACCTCCGACAATTGATCGAACGCTGTGCGATCAATCGGTCGAAAGCGCACTCGGTCACCCGCTGCCAGCAAACACGGTTCTTCTCGAGTCACATCGAACAGTCGAAGCGGCGTTCGGCCGATCACATTCCAGCCGCCTGGCGTGGCCTGCGGATAGATGCCTGTTTGCGAACCGCCAATCGCAATAGAACCCGCCGGAACACTCAATCTCGGCGTTGCGCGGCGAGGGCATTGGATCGATGCTGGCAAGCCGGACAGATATGGAAATCCCGGCGAGAATCCGATCATGCGAACGACATAGTCCGCCCTGGAATGAATCTGCACGACGTCGGCGACTGACATGTCACTGTGCTCAGCGACATGCTCAAGATCCAGCGCGAGGTCGATGTCATAGCAGACGGGGATCTCGACGCTTCGAGCCGCTTGTGTCGGAAGGTCAGAAGCGTCCTTCACCAGCGACAGGACAAGGTTTGCTGCGTCGGATGCGTGGGTCTGAGTCGCATCAAAATGAACGGCGAGTGTCACGAACGACGGGACGACAGCAAATTGATCGGGCGGCAGGGCCTTTGTCAACGCCTGAGTTGCGATGCGAATCTTCTCGGCAATGTCTTCGCCCACGTCCGGCCATCGCACAATCAGGGCCGAATCCCCAAGTGGCTCCACGCTGACGATGGTTTCGCGCATGTTCGTTGAGCCCTGAAAATCACAGGATCATCTCATTCAATCATCAGGCCATACAAAGTCCCTTCTCCCCTGCAGGGGAGAAGGTGGCCGCCAGGCCGGATGAGGGGCCTCCGCTATTGGATCGCAATTCAACGAACTCCAAATCCCTTCCCCTCGCCCTCTGCGCTTGCTGGGGAGATGGGACGATGATCGCCGGAATACCTGGTCTGTGAATCGCTACTTGTGATACACCGCTTTCGGATCGAACACTCGTTCGCCTTCGACAGCAAACTGCTGAGTCGCCGGGTCGATCTTTCGAAAGAAGCAGCTTCGGTATCCTTCGTGACACGCTGCACCGCCGATTTGGTTGACCTTGACCAGCAGAGTGTCCCCATCGCAGTCGAAGTAGATGGCATGCAGCTCCTGCACGTTGCCGCTTTCTTCGCCCTTTCGCCAGAGCTTCCTGCGACTGCGGCTGTAGTAACAGACTCGACCTGTTCGCAGAGTTTCTTCGTAGGACTCTTTGTTCATCCATGCCATCATCAGAACGTCGCCAGTGGCAACATCCTGAGCGATCGCCGGGATGAGTTCGTTCTTTGAAAAATCCGGTCCGTTGACCTCAGCCATGTCTCAATTACCAAAACAAAAGTTCGGCGAACTGGCGAAATACATTTTCAGGCGAGCGGGGGATGTCAATCCCTGATTAATCCGCATACCATTTATCAGGGGACTGACGTCCCCCGCTCGCCTTGGAACGCCTCAATTCTCGCCACGCGAACGCAGCGCGCGAACGAGCATCACACACCCAGCGACAAGAACAACGGCACCGATCATGGTCGGAAGAGCATGTGACGGGTTGACCACATAATGACTGACGCCATCCTGATGATCCGGATGTCCATGACCTTCATGAGCCAGAATCGAAGAAGCGTTCATACTCAGTGCAGCAACAGACAACGCGAAAATGGCAAGGGTTCTGTTCATCCGGGACATGCATCAGCTCTTTTGAGGAAGTTCATTTCTCAGCGAGTCGGCCAATTCCATTGTCGGCCTTCGAAGATCAAAGGTTAACGCCCGGACCACTTCATTTCTATGGAGTCACCGCCGTGGAATTCCAATTCCCGGGCTTGCAGGCTGTATTTGCTGTAGGGTGCGTGCAGCGAAGCGCAACGCACCATGGTTCTGACGACCGGGCACTGGTGTGTTGCGCTCCGCTGCACACACCCTACGAAACAAAATGGGTTTCCATAACCCGAAACGTCAGTGACGGATAGAAGTTTCCGCGTTTTCAACAACAATCCTTCGCTCACGCAACGGGTTGGGATACTTCACTGTGTCTTCGTGCCCTTTACCAATCGGGTTCGCGAAATGCGCAACTTCAAAAGGCGCGAGCGGTGGTCCGGCGACAGGATGAAGCCTGGGATTTTGACCCACAGCGTTTCCTTTGCAGCGCTGTCGGCGGAGTTGCTTGAACTCGCTATCCGAATCGGGCACGATGATTGAAGTTCAATCCGCCCCGCGATGGAGAGTGCGATGTGTGCGCCTCGTAACGCCATTTTTGTCGTCGTCCTGCTGATGTCGGTTTTCGGTCGTCCCCTGCAAGCGCAAAATGGCGGAGGCGGCAACGGAAATGGCAACGGAAACGGAGGTCAGTTTCCGGGAGGGATTCTCATCTCGCCGGAAGGGCTTGTGAATCGTGCTTCGACTGGGGCGTTGCCGCCCGCCGCGTTGCGTCAGTTGCGAAACCAGGCGCAGAAATCGCTGAACGCGGATCTGACTCGATCATCAGACCAGAGGTTTGTGTCTCTTGCGCGACTCGACAAGGCGATCTCTGAACAACTTGCCGCCAACATGTCTCTTCCGGCGGACATGCGGTTTCTTGCGGGACTCACACGAATCGACTTTGTTATTGTGGAGGAGCATGACGTTGTTCTCGTCGGCCCGGCATCCGGATTCGCTGCGACTCCCGAAGGTCGAGTCATCAGCGTCGAAACGGGACGCCCCGTTCTGAATCTGGACGATCTTCTCGTCGCCATCCGCACCGCTGGAATGGAAGATCATGTCGGATGTTCCATGGATCCGGACGTTAATCGCCTCAACCAGGCAATGGACTGGCTCAAGGCAAATTCGGCACCGTCGACTCGCGGAGATGCCCTGGCGAGGATGAATCGATGCGTTGAGTTGCAGGGCGAATGGTACGTTTCGACGTTTGGAGTCCCGGACACGTCCCGGATGTGTCTCGCGATGGTGGAAGCGGACTATTTGATGAAGCGAATCGCCATCGGAGTAGAGAATCCAGGCGTCCGCGGACTGAAAAGCAGCCTTGCGCTCGCTCGGCCGAATGACAACATGATGCGTCGGTGGTGGTTCTCACCGAGATATACGCTGGAACGATCCGAAGACTTTCGAGTTTACGCCTTCTCTGGCCCGCGTCTGCAGCTTCATGGCCGCGAAGAGTTGATCAACGAAAACGGCGAAATCATTGACGCAAAGCTGACTCAGCCGAGTTCAGAGAAGTTCGCTCAATTGTTCAGCGATCGGATCGACCAGCTGGCAGCAAAGGTTCCTGCGTTCGCAGACCTTCAGAACATTTTTGATCTTCTCACTGCAGCCGCAATCCTGAACAAGGCAATGGCAGAAGGTCGGCTGGACTGGGAAGTCACAGCACTTCTCGACGATCAGGCACTTCCCGTCGCTGCCTACAATGTTCCGAAGACGACGCTGCCGGAAGTCAACACGAAGGATGCAGGGTCCCTGATGATCGGAGCATTCTCCGGGGGCGTCACCATTCGGCCGCGGGATGTGATCGCTTCCGCCAGCTTGCGGAATGCGTCCCGAGTCGCATCGGAAAAAGAGCAGTCGTCGAACACCGGAAAACAGGATGCTCCGGCGTGGCCGAACCACGCGACGCATCCAAATGATTCCAAGCCCGATGCGTGGTGGTGGGATGCCATTTCAGATGCAAAAGAGAAAAGACGCGACTGAGGTGATTGACTGGCGGATATCGCACCAGGTGCACGACGCGCTGGTCGCCCAAATCCTGTTGGTTAGCGTTCGGAACGGCAGACATCCAGCATCTCAAAGCGGCCCTTCCTTTGCGGAAACATCAGCAGCAAGTTCAGCAAAATCGGCAGGAAGGCGGATCACGCACAATCTGCTGGAAGCGAGTCAAACGCGAGGATGGCCGCGGCGGTCAACGGATTCATTGGCGGTTCAGCGTCTCGAATCGTTGTTCGGCACAATGCGAATAACCGGTCGAATCCGAAAACACGGCACATCCATAACAATCGCTACAGTTTCACAAATTACCTGACCGATACTTCCCGCAAGACCGTCATGTTGCGCGGACTCCTTGGACGTTTCTCAGCGTCAACGAGTTCAAGCCGGACGGGAAAACATCAGCGAAGGCAGTGAAAACTGCAGCTTCTCCAAGGATGGATCAATGCGGATTCGGCACTCACTCAAGGCGTTCGTGCCCTTCATTCTGATGCTTGCTGCCGGGCGAACCGTTCAGGCTCAATACGGTCCGGCTCCATCCGACGGGATGTATGCCCAGAATTACGGCGTCTACCAGCCCCAGTCGCCGTATCAGAACGTGTTTGAACAGAACTACGTCTCTGATGGCCTGTGGTTCAACAATACGCTCTCGGGACTCGACGCAAGGAGAGACTGGTACTTCAATCTGAAATACGTCCGCACGAATACACGAAGACTCGAAGGTATTGTCGGTGCCAGCGGCGTCCAGACTTACACACAGCAAAATGACCCTGCGTCAAACGGACTCGCGCCCGGCCTTTCGTTCTACAACACGTTCGATCCGGCCACGGGAGACCTGATTCCTCGACTGAAAACCCATGGCATTCAGTGGGGCGGAGGATTCTGGAACGCGGACGGCTCTGGCCTGATGCTCAATGGTATGTTTACTCCCGAGCAAACGTCGACGTACGACGCGAGGGCTCGCATTGAGGCACAGCGAATGGCCGCCTATCAGGCACTGGCTCTGCAGGCTGGTGGAGGCCGAGTTCCGCTTCCGGGAGCGAACTCAGGAGGACGAACAGATCTCGACATTCTGAAGAATGAAATCCTTGCTCCCGGTACAACCTTTGATGCTGCCGACAACAACAACTATGGCTTTAATGGGTCTACGTTTGACGTCCTTGACCGAGCGTTGATGAATCTCCACGGTCTGCCATTGCTTCATGGAACGCCAATTGTTCCAGTCGATCCTCTGGACCCAAGGACTGATCGAGGGGAGTTGAACGGAACCACCGTTCCGTTTGACATGCAATTCATTATGAAGCACTCCGTTTCTGTCATTGGAGGATCTGCCGACTGGGCGTTTACTCCGATGTACGAGCGATCCGGATTCACGGTCCGCCCGGTCTTCGGCGGCCGATATCAAAAGCTGAAAGAGACATTTCAACTCTACGGAGAAGGTTCCTTCCTCTCATGGGGAACTGCTGACGGAGATGCTCCGATCAATGTCAAGGTTCCGACTCCGGCGGACGGTATTGACCAGGACGGAGACTTCATCATTGACAACATTAATGAGGGATCAGGGGCGGCCGGCGCTGGGGCCGGGACGTTTACGCTTCCGGTTCGCCGAATTACAGACACCGATCTATATGCAACGACCACGCTGATGAGTCAGGTGACGAGCAACCTTGCCGGGCCTCAGTTCGGCCTCCAGTATGAATTGGGAGATCGTGATGGTCTGCAGTTGATGGGAGCAACCCGGTTCGGCCTGATGTTTAACACGGAACGCATTCGGCTTAGCGGAGACAACGTCGTTGACTTCATGGGGCGAGAACGAACCATCGATCCTTTAACTGGACAGCAAGTTGAGCTTCGCGGATTTGACACCGGTACTGGTCTCAATGCCTTTACAGATTCCACCAGCAGCACGCACCTGTCACCATTGTTCGAGCAGGGGATCAACGCTCAGATTCCCATCTTCCGCGGGGTTCCTGTGCTGAAGGACATGTGGCAGTTCGAAGACGCCAAACTGTCTCTCGGAGCATCAGTTCTTTGGGTTGGTCAGGTCGCAGACCCAAATCAGTCGGTTCTCTACCAGTCATCGCCGGTGGACAACATCTTCCCGACGATTACTCCCGATCGAGGCAGCTTCTATCAGACCAGCTTCAACGTCGGTGTGAACTGGAGTTATTGATCCAGCGAAGACCATCAGATGAAACGAACAAAGGCTCGAAATCTCTCCGAGCCTTTTCTTTAGCCGCGATTCAGGCAGAACGGTCAATCGAGGACAGATTCCTCTGAGTATTCAGACTCGTTCTCTTCGAAGACAGACCGGGACGACGTCATGTCCAGCTCCCAGATGGAATCCATTCGTGATCCATCCGCGTCGTCATCGGGCAGACCAAAGCCCTTGAAGATGGCATCGTCATCGTGCTGTAGCTGAGCAGCGGGTTCGGAAGCAGGAGTCGACTCTCGAATCAGCAGAAGCCCAGCGCATGGAACGTCGTGTCCCTTGACCTGAACCCGCAGTTCAGGCCAGACCGTCGACCGAGTCAACACTTCGATCCCGTTGTTTTGAACGAGCACGGTGTCGCCGGGCATGGCTGCTGCAACTTCAGGGTGCCAAAAGACTGGCATCGGCGCCTGAAGCTGGAAGTCAGACGACGGCGTGAGCTGATGTTCGGAGACTCGGTAGCCCATGATGTCGGCCTGATCTGCGAGCTGCCATTCGGACGCCAGTCCGAACTTCTCGTAAATGCGTTTAACCTTGGGCCAGACGTCCTTGAGCTGCTGCTCGTGGCGCGAGAAGAACATCCCAGTCGCATGAACCAGCACGGCTTTCTGATGAGCCGCCCAGAGGTCCTGAGGGACTGAATCCAGACAAACGGTTCTCGACACCGCGACGTGCAATCCCCAGCGGCGAGCCACACAACTCACGGTTGCATACGATTCGATCGGATCTTCACCGAACGACCAGTGCCGATAGCGAACATTGCGACCATCGGCACAGACCTGAATCCGAACTGGAGTCACAGTTCGGCGCAGCAGGCGGTGACTCAATTCGCCCGCAACAGCCGCTTCAGTCATTCCCTTGCGAACATGTCCGGCCGTGACTTCCACAGCATGAACCACTACTCGACTTAGCTTGCGAAGGCGGTCGACTTCCAGGTCGGTCAGCGGCAAACACAGTTTGTGAATTCTTTTCGCGGCCCCTTTTGTCCCTTCGACTCCGGAATCACTGACGATCCTGCGTCCACGGCACAGATCCTCAATCAATGCACTGTGAGGCTGGAACCATTCGCGTTGCTTCAACTGAAAACCAAGCCCAAACACTTCACGCTCGAACAACTGCGCCGAATCAACCGCATTTGTGGCGAACAGACGAGCGTCTTCGGTGATGAACAAACTGGTCTGACAACTTTCGGATGCCAGTCGGCTGACATCGGCTCCGGCGGTGAACCAGGCAATGTTCGCGGGATCCTGAAGCAGAACCGCATCGGCTCCGACGGCGCTCAGGAATTCTCGAATGCGGCCGTGCTTCTCATCGACGTCAGCAAATCGCCGCTTGTCCTGAACGAGACAACGTCGGGGTGAGGCATCATCCATGCTGCTCGACATTCAGTAATCTCCCCGCCGTTCTGTGCTTCGGTTTCTGGACACGCTCTATTCTGCCGAGAACAATTGGCTGGAACAATGTTCAGGCAACTCAGCCTCCCAAAAAATTAGAACGCCGATGACAGAATCGTTCCGACAGTTTGTGAGGTTTACCGAGTCGGAAGGCCGGAAAAGCCCGTTTGTGCCAATTATTCAAGACACGAAACGTTCGCGGGCCGACTCATAAAAACCATCGCATCAGAAATCGGGGCCGCGAAAAAAACCTGAGCTTTCCCGTCCGGCAACTGTTGATTCGCAGGGCTGCCCAGGGGGAACACCATCAAGGTCGAGAGTCATGAAGAAGGCTCAATCCGCTTTTTGACTTGGGCAACGAAAGCGGCCAAAGGTGAATCCACGCCTGGAAACGTGTTTTGTTTTCCGGCCAGCGGTTCGCGATCGCCAAAGCTTGAAAGATGACGCGGCCAGCTCCCGACGCATCAATGCAATCACTTCCCCGGGAGTCAATCCAAACTGGCTGCGAATGGCGTCGAAGGTCGTCCGATCTTCCCATGCCATTTGGATGATTCGATCAACTTCTGCGACCGAAAGTTTGCTTGTCAGACGTTCTTTCATTTCCCTTTGCCGGCCGTTGAGAGCAAATCGTCCACTCGATCGAATCGCCCAATCGATTTCACACGCAGACGACGTCGATTATAGGCCGGAAGCGTTTCCCGGCTTCAGATCTCTTTGCAAGTGCTGGGACTAACCAGATTCATCAAAATGGTGCTTCTGATTTCACCCCAAAGCAGTCCGTTCAGCCCACTCAAAATCTTCCGCGGTGTTGATGTTTCGGAGCGAAAGCAGTTCCGGGTCTGCCTGACGAAGGAACTCTGAATCGACGTGCTCTGTGCGAACACGAGGGAAGATCGACTTCAGTGATCGAATCCCACCGCGGAGCAGTTCTTCAACGACCGGCAGCACGCTGACGGAATACGCGGCCGCGAGCGGTTGAGGATATCCGTTGTGCACGGGAACCGCGGCATCAATCGCGTCGCGACACTTGAACATCATGGCATCGACAAACTCGCTTGCCAGAAATGGAGCGTCGCAGCTTGTGAGGAAACACCTTTCGATCGGCGTCAGTGCCTTTGCCTGATTCCGAAGTTCGACCAGTCCGGTGGCGAAGCCTTCGAGCGGCCCGCAGTTCGGCGACCGATCTCTTGCAACAACGACGGAGCCCGGAAGTTCCGGCAATTGCTGATCTTCTGCCGCCACGACGATGACCATTTTGCACATTGGCATTGATTGCAGCGTCGAAATGACTCGGCCGAGCATGGTCTGCCCGCCGATTTGCAGGGATGCCTTGTCACGCCCCATGCGAGTCGATCGTCCGCCGGCCAGGACAATTCCTGCGAAGTTGAATTCGGATGACATCTGAGGTTCCGTCTCGCACATCTCAGCTCGAAACCGCGTGAGCCAGTTCATTCCTGATCAAGCATGATCAGGGGACCAGAATTTGCGGCTCGTGTCGCCACAGACAACGTCGTCAAACAACAATGTCCGGAAAACGCTACACGTTCATGGACAGCGATCGGCTGGTTCCGGTACTTTGGGAAGACTGGCACCCAAACTCCCCCGCATCTAACGAGTCTACAGACGATGGCCATCGAATCCAATTCGAATCAGGAAAGCAGCAGCCGACGCCCCACGAAGCGACGCGGCAAGTCATCGAAGACGAATACGACAACGGGTCGCAAGCCAGTGCGTCGTCGATCACGGCGCACAAAAGCCGGAGATGTTGGCTCTGCAACGACGCCAGCCGGTATTCGGAAGGAAACTGTCAAAGAATCCATCGTTTCCGCTCGGGAGGCCAAGATCAATGCCGTCATCGATATGGTTCGAAGTGTCCCCGCGAATGATCTTGATTCGCTCAAACGGATGCTTGACGCGATCCTGAAAGGCAGTTCGCCGGATGACGCGGAGGCGATTCGGGAATCTCTCAACGCGGAGGCAACGAGCACAACGCCTGGCATTGACACTGACGCTGTGCTGTCTCCGACATGGCAGTCGGGCGGATATCCATATCAGTATCTGTTGTCTCGAAAGGCCTACGAAAAGCAGAAGTACCGACTGCAGGTCGAACTTCTGAAGCTTCAGTCGTGGGTCAAGAAGACCGGGCAGCGTGTGGTGATTCTCTTCGAAGGACGCGACGCAGCAGGCAAAGGAGGCGCGATCAAGCGATTCATGGAACACCTGAATCCTCGAGGTGCTCGAGTTGTCGCGCTGGAAAAGCCGACCGACATGGAACGCGGCCAGTGGTACTTTCAGCGTTATGTTCAGCACCTGCCGACTCGTGGCGAAATCGTGATGTTCGACCGATCGTGGTACAACCGCGCGGGCGTGGAGCGAGTCATGGGATTCTGCACGCCGGAGGAATACAACGAGTTCATGCGACAGGCTCCCGAGTTTGAGCGGAATCTCAGTCGCAGCGGAATTCATCTGATCAAGTTCTGGTTCTCCGTGAGCCGCAAGGAGCAACTGCGAAGATTTACAGAACGCGAACGGCACCCGCTGAAGCAGTGGAAGCTGTCGCCGATCGACACAGCCTCGCTGGACAAATGGGATGACTACACGAAAGCCAAAGAAGCGATGTTCTTTTACACCGACACGGCTGACGCTCCGTGGACGGTGGTCAAGTCTGACTGCAAGAAACGTGCTCGCCTGAATGCAATGCGATACGTGCTGCATCGGATCAACTACTCCGGACGCGATTTGACGGCGATCGGCACGGTCGATCCACTGCTTGTCGGTCGGGCGCAGGTTGTGTTTGAAGTTGGCGAACATTCGCAATTGCCAACGACGGTTGAGGATGGCCAATAGGACAGGCTGGGACAGGTTTGCTCGGCGATCGTCAATCGATGGCTTTTGCAACAAGTCGTGTGCGATCAGAGCAGCAAAGGTCTGATCGATTGCCCCGGAAGACGGACTTGATGCCGCAATCGAAAACTCGTCGCAAGGACCGAATCGGTCGCCTGTCACGACAGAAGAGACAAAATCCAGTTTGCCAGAAGAACTGCAATCAGAGAATTTCCGAACCATTTCGCGGTACGCGAGGACATCGTGTATCGCCTGTTCCGCAGTGCGAGCAGGCGATATGGGAACTGGAGCAGAACGGCTATTGCCATAATCGCACCGACTCGATTGACCCGAAACGCCTTGCCGAATTCTCCGCCTGCCAGGTAGACAAAGCTCCGAGTTAGACCACAGCCTGGGCAACTCACCCCGAAAAACAATTTGCTCCCGCACGTTTCAGGCAACACCCAACTGGGAGCAAAACGGAATGCGACGCGATCTGGCGGCACCACTCTCAGAAGAAATGCAAAGACAACGATCGAGGTGCTGATCACCAGAATCTGGAGATGCCGCGCCGACGTCACCGAAAGTGAGCCATCGTTCGGAGCAGATTCAGATCCGGACCGAGATCGCGTCGAATCAAGTGATTTCAATGCCATTGTCACTTGGCGGTAGTCATCGCTGCTGAAGCGCGATCTGAATAAATGCTCGCACAATGTTCCAGACAATCACAAACGCAAACGAAAGACCGATCATCTTGCCAGCATTTGGCTTGCCCTGAATCAAACGTACGATTCCGACGATGCATCCAATTCCTGAGCACAACACGCACAAAAGAATGTCGCCCGTCGAGAGACTGGACGAGTCCTGAGATGTTGAAGAAGTTGTTTGAAGGGATCTTCCAGGTTCGAACGGATTGTGGGAAGACATGCAGACCTCAAGGTGCAGCGGAAAACTCAGTAATCAGAATGAGATAAACTACCCAAAAGCGGCCGACTGTGAAGGACTGTATCAACTTCACACCTAGCTGCAAGAGATGACAGTCCCCACAATCGACGCCTGACACAACCGAATGATGCCTGACCATGCAAGTTGTGTGACGTTCGCCAACTGCCGTCGATTGAGACATCAAAATCTCTCATCGCTGAAACATTCGGTCCGTTTCGAACAATCGCCGGGGCTCATCGATTCCAGATCATTGAAAAAACGATCCGAAGACGTCACAACACTTGGCCCGAAATCGCTGACCGGTTGGTCAGACAAGTTACGCAGTGCTCATCAAAATTCGATTCAGGTTTTTCCATGGTCCAGATCAACCACAACTATCTCAAGCTTAAAGCCGGTTACCTGTTCCCGGAGATTGGTCGACGTGTGACAGCGTTCGCTCAGGCCAATCCGGATGCGAAGATCATCCGTTTGGGGATTGGTGATGTGACGGAGCCGCTGCCGTCAGCAATCGTCTCGGCGATGCACGCCGCCGTGGATGACATGGCCAACCGAGCGAACTTCAAGGGATATGGTCCGGAACAGGGTTATGCCTTTCTGCGCGAGCCAATCGCCGAGCAGGATTTCAAGGCTCGCGGAGTCGATATCTCGGCCGACGAGATTTTCATCTCCGACGGTTCCAAGTGCGACACCGGCAACATCCTCGACATTTTTGGTTCGAGCAATCGAATTGCTGTTTCGGACCCGGTCTACCCCGTCTACGTCGACACCAACGTCATGGCAGGACACACGGGTCCGGCGGATGCAAGCGGGCGGTTCGAAGGTCTGGTGTACCTTGAGGGCAACGAGGCAAACGGATTCGTTCCAGCATTGCCGAAGGAACGAGTCGATCTGATCTATCTCTGCTATCCGAACAACCCAACGGGCACAGTTGCCAGTCGGGAAGTGCTGAAGCAGTGGGTGGATTACGCGTTGGCCAACGATTCTCTCATTCTGTTCGATGCGGCTTACGAGGCATTCATTTCCGACCCCTCGATTCCGCACAGCATTTTCGAAATCGAAGGGGCGAAGAGCTGCGCGATTGAGTTTCGCAGTTTCAGCAAGAGCATTGGCTTCACCGGTGTTCGATGTGCTCTGACCGTGGTTCCGAAGCAACTGATGGGCAAGACCCAATCCGGGGAAAAAGTTTCCATTCACCAGCTCTGGAACCGACGTCAGTCCACAAAGTTCAACGGCGCGTCGTATGTCGTTCAGAAGGGTGCGGCGGCTGCGTACAGCCCGGAAGGCAAAACGCAGATGAAGGGGCTGATTGACTTCTACATGAACAATGCCCGGCTCCTTCGAGAGGGCCTGCAGAAAGCCGGCATCAAGGTCTTTGGTGGAGTCAACGCGCCCTATGTTTGGCTGAAGACTCCGAACAATCTCAGCAGTTGGGACTTCTTCGACCTGCTGCTCAGCAAAGCGCATCTGGTGGGAACACCGGGCAGTGGCTTCGGTGCCGCCGGAGAAGGCTACTTCCGTCTCAGTGCGTTCAACAGTCTTGCCAATGTTGAGGAAGCACTGACTCGGATTCACAAAGTCATCTGAACGGCTGATTCTGCCGTTTCAGTTGTCTGAAAGTAGCGGATTTTCCGCGGAGAACCGCAGACAGGCGCATCCGAGTAGACTCGATTTTCGAACTCTGTTAACTTCCGACAGTCCGGAGTCGAAGCCTCTGAAAGGGCGTCATTGACTGAGCCCGTCGAGGGATTGATCAGGGGCCGGGCGCATGTGATTTTTCTCCTTCTCATCGGCATGGAGGCCGTCATGGGATTGAAGCGAACAAACCAGCCAGTTACATCCTCAGTTCCGGTACCGGACGCGTCTCGAACGCAGATCCGCTGGCTGATTCGTCGTGATATGGACGAAGTGCTGGCCATCGAACGTTCGAGCTTCCAGTTTCCGTGGACGGAAGAAGAATTCCTCTGCTGTTTGCGCCAGCGCAACTGCATTGGGACGGTGGCTGAACTGGATCATAAGATTGTCGGGTTCATGATCTATGAACTCCACAAGTCGATGCTCCGTATCCTCAACTTTGCGGTCGCGCCTGAAGTGCGACGAAGCGGGATCGGACGACAGATGGTTCAGCGACTGATCGACAAACTGTCTCAGCAGCGTCGTCGCGAGATTGTTCTCGAGGTCCGCGAGACCAACGTGCCGGCTCAGTTGTTCTTCGCGAACAACGGATTCCGCGCTGTGACCGTGCTGCGAAAGCACTACGACGATACCTGCGAAGACGCTTATTACATGAGATACTGCCTCACCGATGACGAGGCCGTGATTCCATTTGTGAACCACAATCGCATCTCAGAATTCGACGCGGCCTGATCCTGGCGGCGATCTGAATCTGGATTGAACCAAGGCAGTGTCTGGCAACGGACCCTGCCTTTCTTCGTTCTGTTCGCGTGGTCTATCGCCAGTTTTCTGCAGAAGAGTGCCGAACGCCGTACCGAGACTCCGTGGCAAACTCCGGACGACTTTCGAACGTCGGCATTAGCGGAGCGGTCAGCACAGGAGCCGCGGCCGCTCGGAATTCAATGCCCTGTCACCACGCCGCCGGAATGCCTTCAGAATAATACCTCGCACCCAAACCACGTACGTTCCGAGCGAAAGGACTGCGGTTGGAGTAAAGCTGGTCGACCGTAAGCCGCAGCGTTGCTGGAGTCCATGGCAGGCTCATCTCGCCACGACGTCATTCGTTCGTATCAGGTGGCTCTGACCATCACCGGCGATCGCGACCGCTGCGCGGCTTGAGAAAAACATCGACCAGCAAGCGATGGCAGATCTGGTGACGTGGCTGATGACGTTGGAATAATCGAACAGC
Source organism: Ottelia alismoides (assembly GCA_037367405.1). Lineage (NCBI taxonomy): Eukaryota > Viridiplantae > Streptophyta > Magnoliopsida > Alismatales > Hydrocharitaceae > Ottelia > Ottelia alismoides. The sequence goes on along the minus strand of JAZKJV010008916.1, from coordinate 1,102,564 downwards.
ACCGCACATCATTGTAGAGCAGTTGTCCCAACTGCTCATCAGTCATCGTAGGGTGCGTGAAGCGAAGCGAAACGCACCAACGGAAAGCAGCAATGGTGTGTTTCGCTCCGTTTCACACACCCTACTTGGCTACTTGGCTGCGCACAACCAGAGAATGATCCAAGCGTGATTTCTGGGTTGTGGCCGGTATTTGACCGAGCCACTTCCGCTGACCGCAGGTCTCAGTTTCCGAGGCTTTGTGCAGACCTTCGGTCACGGCTTGTGCCAGGTCACAGACCTGCGCAAAGCATGGGAGTCGTCCATTGGCTGCAGCTTGGGCACCGTTGTTGCGACTGGCAGACAACTCTGGAGATGCCACCAACGCATCTCGTCTCGGCGGAGCGAGACGGCTAAGTGGCCAACACGCTCCGCCGTGTTGAGCGCGCAGCATCGGCGACTTCGACGTGTGGCCGATGTTCGGCTGCTCGCTACTCGGCTGCGATTGATCCTGAAAGGATGGCAGAGATTAGCCGGTGGTCGCCGACCGGCGCACCACCGGTTGCGGATCGTCTATTGATGCTCATCCTGAAGGGATGACAGAACTCATGATTCTAGCACCCATTTCAGGGTGCAATCGCACGTTGCGACACAAACCGGTGGTTACGCTCCGCTGACCACCGGCTACCTTCTTAAACCGCTCCGCGGTGAATCGCTGACAATCCGGTATCGTCGCCGGTCTTTGCGTTGTGGCCGGTCCCTCTCACAAATCTTCGCAACCGACCTTTCGATCGAATCAGGCAGCAATTGTCGAATGGCTCGGACCTCACAATCAATATCAGCACTCAATCACGGAGTCCGCTTCGAGCATCAGAAGGCGGGTGGAGATTTGGGTTGGGGCGAGGGAGAAGCAGTGGGTGAGAGCTTTGCGGTATTCATGCAATTGCGGTGCGTAGTGAGATCGGCGAGACGCGATCCAGGATTGACGATCGCCGGCGAAGCGGTCGGTTTTGAAGTCCACAATGTCGGCCGCGATGAGCTTCCGGTGATGGGACAGCAGAACGAGTCGATCGATCGTTCCCTGAACCAACTCGCCATCCTGCAACAGCACAAAGGGGCGTTCGCGTTCGACTCGAATGGACGCCTCTCCGGACGCGATTTTTGACAGATGCTCCTGAAACACGGGACTGCCTCCGGCGACTTCGCGATCGAAGACCCGGCGAGTCTCTGGCTGAGTCAGCATGCGCAGAAAGTCCGGCAGCAGCCGAGACGCGATCTTCGCAGGGACCGACAGACGTTCTGCATGTCGCAGCAGTTGTCGATCGTCGGGCATTGCGTCGCCATCGAGCCATTCGATGCACTCAAACCACGCGTGCATGACGGTCCCTCGAGTTCGCGCATCGACTTCAGGCTTTGGGAAATGATACGCAGCCTGATGGGGATTCTCGCGACGTGCGATGGCTTTTGTGACATCGGGCAGGTACAGCTTCGTTTCGTCGTGTCGAGATGGTGCCCGTCGGCGGAGTCCTCGTCGTCGTCCGTCGCGCATGGGAGACAAGGTGACCCTCGGGACTTTCGAAGTCGACTTCTTCGCATGTCGTTCTTCGTCCAGCATCTCGGGAAGCTCGCGGAACCAGTCCGGATCGCCGTTGGTGTAAACCACTTCCTCCGGTGCGGTTTGCTTGTCTTCGCCGAGCGATGCCAACAGAAGGCCAGCATACGTTGGCGGCAATTTGTCCGATGAGATTGGTTCTGACAGCATATGCAGAGCGTGCTTTGCTCGCGTCAGTGCGACGTAAAAGACGCACAAACTTTCGGACACCTGGCGACTGATTGTGTCGTGAAAGGCGTCCTGAATCGGCTTGGGAAAGATCGGCCAGATCTCGCGCCGAGCCCACACGCAGACTCGATCCGGTCTTTCAACCGAACTTGGGCCGGTGAATGCGACCGGTGGTTGTCGGAAGAGTCGTTCTTTTAGCTCCGGCAGGACGACGATGTCGAACTCGAGTCCCTTGCTCTGATGAACCGTCATGACTCGAACCGGCGCGGGTTCGGACTTCTGGTACTTGCTGTTTTCAAGCAGTCGGACGAAGTCCGCTGGATTCAGCGAAGGCGTTTTGTCGAACCGCCAGCCTTCGGCGACAACCTGTTGCAACCGGAGCAAGTCTCGCGCGTTGCAATGAGATCGCACGGATTCAGACAGGGTCTGAAGAGTTCTTCCGTATCCATCGTCCATCAGCCTCGCTCGAATGGCCGACGAGACATCGATCGCCATCTTCTCGTTGTCGAACGACGTAAGTCCAACGACCGGCCCGAACGGAGAATTCGCAACGTGGTATCTCGACACTTCGCAACCGGGATGCGACGACAGATGAAGCAACGACAACAATGCCAGCACGGCCGGGCTATCGGTTGGTGCAGTTCCACCTTCTTCACTCGCGCGAACTCCAAGCAGTGAGAGTTCATGCACAAGCCAGGCAACAGAGTCATTCTTTCGAGTGAGTACTCCAATTTCCGCGCCGGGCGTTTGCTTGTGGAGGTCTCGAATCTGCTCCGCGACCCATCGGAACCACTGTCCCTTTTTGTCGTCTCCGGTTTCGCCTTCGAACTCGGGCGACGTTCGAAAACATGCGTAGCCCGGCATCTTGGATCTTGCCGTCGAGTGAGCCGGAAACGCATTGGACCAGTCTCGGACGGCCCCGGTGTACTCCAGCAGATTTGTATGGTTTCCAAGGTTCTGAAACACATGATTGACGGTCTCGATGACCGCCGGCGACGATCGACGGCTCATGTCGAGCGGCTGGACTTCAATGCCTTTGATGGAATCCTTGACCTCGTCCAGCATGTCGGCGACGCCTCCGCGCCAGCCGTAGATCGCCTGCTTGTTATCACCCACGCAGAAGAAGCTGGACTCATCATGATTGTCCAGCGATTGTTCGAGCCGCCGAAGGATTCCCCATTGGTCGGACGACGTGTCCTGGAATTCATCGAGCAGCAGGTTCTTGATGGTGCTGTCGAGTCGAAAGTTCATTCGCTGCCCGGTGGCGGCTGAGCTTGAGTCCGCGAGTACTCTCGTCACGTCACCGAACTTCATCCAGCCGCGTTCGTCCTTGAGTTGTTTGTACTCGGCGTCAAACCGAGAGATTAGATTTCGAATTCCCTTCATGCGTTGAATGATCACGTCCAGGATCTCAGCTCGGGCGTGAGTAATGAGCGGCTCGAAGGCTTCGATCAGTTCGGTTGGGATCTTTTTTCGCTGATACGTGGGCTCGCCGGATGCGATCTTGCCTGCCAGTCCTTTCGAGAGAAACTCCTCCCACTTTTCGGCATCAAATCGAGCCACGTCATCTTCGCGAGCACCGGCGGCTCGACTGTCTTCCGGCAACGGAGCCTGCAGAACAAGGGCGCGATGTTCGAGACGTTGCTCCATCTTCAGTCGATGCAACTCCGGCAACTGTTCCCAGGCATCCTGATTTGTCATCAGAAACAATTCATGGAAGTTGCGGACCGTGTCGTTGATAAGGTCGCGAACGCTGCGTTTCGACCGTCCTTTGGCCAGCATGTGCATCAACTGCTGAGCGTCTCGAGGCATCTGCTGCGACAGAACCGCGTCGATCGCCTGTTCACGCAGTTCGGCGTCGGAATGATCGTCGAGAATACTCCAGCCGGGAGTGAGTCCGAGTTCCAGTGTGAGACTGCGAGCGATCTGCTGGAAGAAACTGTCGAGGGTACAGACGCGAACTCGGTGAAGAGACCGTGTGACGTCAGCCAGCATCGACTTGGCGCTGTCGGTTGTGACTTTGGTGGGTGCGAGAAACCCCGAGAGGTTCTTCGCCTCGGCGGCGCTTTCAGCGGCGGCTGCCAGTCGGATCAGTACTCGACCCTGGATTTCGCCTGCGGCTTTGCGAGTGAACGTTGTCGCCAGAATCGTTTCCGGACGGTGACCGAGGAATAGTTGTCGCAAAAAATGCAGCGACAATTGAAACGTCTTGCCGCTTCCTGCCGAGGCGGTGATCAGCTTTTTCACATGCATCAGAAACACATCCCTGCAAGGTTCGATCTCCCCCAGTTTCCTGAGGCGAGCGGCATGAGTCAAGTTACCCGTTTTTGATGAAGACAAGCCCGGCTCACCGGCGCGTCAGCGAGTGAGTGTCGATCGTGACTCACTCGCTGGCGCGTCGGGCTTGTAGATCAGGTCATTCTTCTTGTACCGCGCGAAATCGCTGACGGCCGAGGACGGCTATCCTGCGTGTGTTTCTTCAGTGTAAGAGCTGTCAGCAAAAGTGGCCATGAGGCATGGCTGATCAAATGTGCGGGTGTTTGAGAATTCCCTGCAAAATCGTCATTTCTGACGATTTGCCATCTTGACCATGAGCAGTTCGACGAGAATGTGTAGGTCGAGATCTGTCGCGCCATCAGCGATAGAAGTCGATGGGCACATGACGCCCGCATTTCTCTATTCGGCCCGTGCTACAACCGAATGTTGGCCAGTACGAAAATGAGCAAACCGTGGAAGTTTGATGACGATCCAAACACTGCGTGCATCACGACAGCCGACATTGTTGCGCGGAGGGCTCCTATTACACAGGTGTACCACGACTACGGTGGTGGTTGGCAGTTTTTGAATACCCGCGACACCCCTTTTACCGCGGACGATGGACGTCTCGTCTGCCTGTCTTCAGTTGTTGAGTTGGATGATTCGGTATCGGAACTGTGCTTGCTCGACTTCGGCTGGCGCGCATTCCGTAACTCGCCTGCCGAAAAGTGGACTACCGAGAGGAATCATTCTTTCCCAGAGTTCAGCCAAGTAGGGTACTACCTCGAAAACGCCGACTGGATCGCTCAGTACATCAAGAACATCAATCCTCCGCCACTCGAATATCGAGAGAGGCTTATCCTCGGTCAACAGTGCAAACTGATTTTTCGGTTCCGACACGAACAGAGTGTTCGAGAACATCACGATTCGGAACGAATGTGGGTGGTCATCACAAATGTCGACGAGCATGATTTCTACACCGGCACATTGCTGAATACGCCGGTGGCCAACGGAGGCTTAGTTGAAGGCGACGAGATTCATTTTCACCCAACACATATCATCGAAGTTGCTGAGCAAGGCTAACAATGCAATGCACGCCGATTTCGCGGCGGTGCCAGATTCACTTTATCAAGTCGCTCGCGCCAACCGGGTGATTGCCGTGGTTAGAATGAGAATCCTGTATGAAGAAGCATCCAACAACTGTCGCGTTCCGGATCCGTCCCCAGCCTGAACGACATGGGTTTACATTGATCGAACTTCTTGTGGTGATTGCGATCATCGCCATTCTCGTGTCCATTTTGCTTCCGGCCGTTCAGTCCGCTCGTGCTGCGGCAAGAAGGACTCAGTGCCTGAACAATCTGAAGCAGATCGCACTCGCGCTGCATCAGTTTCATGGGGCTCATCAGGCATTTCCTCCGGCGCGGCTGATCATCAACGAACAGCGGGCCACCGTGAATGAGACGGCGACCGACGTGGGGCTCGACGAACCGTCATGGCTGGTCCACATTCTTCCGTATATGGATCAGGCCGGAGTCGCCTCGAACTGGGATGTCTACAAGACCTATGGCGAGCATGACGAGAAGACTCGGAAGTACGTTGTCGCGGCATATCTGTGCCCGAATCGTCATCAGATTACCAATGCGTTTTCGCCCGATTCGAGGAGAGAAATCCGACTGCTTTGCGGTTGCCCGGCGGGCGTTCAAGTGATTCCGGGAGGAGCTGTCGTTGATTATGTCGGCAACCATGGCGACAACTCGCCCGGAGCAGCCGGATTGCCGACGGACTTTTACTGGGGTGGCAAAGGAACCGGCGTTTTGATTTCCAGCCGCGCGTCGATCGATGAGGCCAAGTCAACAAAAGACAAGCCCGTTCTTGCTTACGAGTGGCTGGACAAGATTCGCATTGCAGATGTCACCGACGGAACGAGCCAGACATTGCTGGTCGGAGAGCCTTACATCCCAGAAGGTGAAATGAGTCGAAGCCCGTACAACGGTCCGGCATACTTCGGCCGTCACCTGACTCACTTCGCCCGAATTGGTGGCCCCGGAGTCCCGATTGCTCACAACGACGCCGATGCTCGAGCCAGCGCATACTCGTTCGGTGCAGTTCATGAAGGCGTTTGTAATTTTGCATTCGCCGACGGCAGTGCATCGGGATTGTCATCGTCGATCAGCACACAGGTGCTCGGAAATCTTTGCAGCCGATCCGGCGGGATTCCCGCGGCAGGCTTTTGACTCAAGATTCTGAATGTTCCCGGGCCAACTGGATTTGCATCACGATCATGATTTCACGACAAGCCTGCCTGCTGTTGACTTTCCTTTGCCTGACAAGTGCCGGTTGCGGTGAGGATCGCCCGACGGTTTTGCCAACTCAGGGCAAGGTTGTGTTTTCTGACGGTACTCCGGTCAAGCTTGGCACGGTCGAGCTCCTCTCCGACGAACACAAGCTCAGCGCGACGGGAACAATTCGCAATAACGGCTCGTTCCTTGTTGGGACGTTCACAGACAACGATGGAGCAGTTCCCGGCAAGCACCGAGCCATTGTGACTCAGATGATCGTCAATGACACTCTGCCTCGGCATATTTTGGATCACGGCGCTCCGGTCGATCCGATTTACGGATCATATAACTCGTCGCCGCTCGAAGTGACGATCAGTGACTCGGGACCGAATGAGATTACGCTGACGGTGGAGAAGGCGAAGAAGCCGAAGTGATCAGCCGTCAACCTTGGCGTGAGTTTGCTTTGCACGACGTTAGAATCCATGAATCATTGCGTTCCACTTTCGACATTAGGCCGCCCGACATGGATGAGATGTTCGAACCGATTGTCATCATTGTGGTCATCGCAATTATTGTCTTTCGTTCTTTCGGCGATTCAGACCACTCATACAGAAGCTAAAACTACTCCGCGGCGATCCAACTTATGACTCATATAACTCGTTGCCGCTTGAAGTGACGATCAGTGACTCAGTAACCGTTCACAGCCTGTCCGGGGAATTGGTCTTTTCATGAAACGGAGAATCTGCGACATCATGCGGTATGAGTCATGGACTGACAATACCTCCGGAGTTGGATGCCGAAATGACGCCTGCGGTGCGGGCGTTTGTGAAATTGCTGCTTGGGCGGATTGCGCAGCAGGACGCCGAGATCGCCGAGTTGAAGGCGAAGCTCGCGAAGTACGAAAAGTTTGAGCGACCGAGCGGACCGCAGACGCTCGCGGAGCAGCCGAAGACGGACACATCGGCGGGTCCGGCAACGAAGAACATCCCTCGTCGCAAGCGAGGCGCACAGCCTGGTCATGAGCGACACATGCGGAAGCTCATTCCGACCGAGCAGTGTGATCAGGTTGTCGAACTCAAACCAAAACACTGCCGTCGCTGCGGCTCAGTACTGTCTGGTTCTGATCCGGCCCCGATTCGTCACCAGGTCGCTGAGCTTCCAGAGATTTGTCTGCACTTCACTGAATACCAGTTGCATCGACTGGCGTGTCCCTGCTGCAGCCGACAGACCTGCGCGGAGCTTCCATCGGGCGTGCCTTCTGGTCAGAGCGGTCCTCGTCTGGTGGCCTTCACATCTCTGCTGATGGGCATGTTCCGGCAGAGCAAACGCAGAGTCTCATTGTTCTGCGAGACGCTGCTGAATCACCCGGTCAGCGTCGGGCTGGTTGTGAAGCATCAACAGCAAACGAGCAACGCCGTCGCTGCCGCATGTGAACAACTGGTGCAGTTGATTCCGCAGCAGCATGCCGTCTGCGCGGATGAGACACCAACGCGACAGCAGAACCAGAATGCGTGGATCTGGACGGTTGTGGCGACAACGTTCACTGTCTTTCGAATTCGGATGACGAAAGCGGCCTGCGTAATCAAAGAACTTCTGGGCGATGATTTTCAGGGAGTCGCCACCAGTGATCGTGCAAAGACGTATCACTGGCTGTGGAGACATCAGTGGTGCTGGGCTCATCTGAAACGTGATTTTGAAAAGATGAGCCTGCGATCGGGAACAGCCGGAAGAATTGGTCAGCGTCTTCTGGAATGCACTCATCGACTGTTTCATCACTGGCATCGCATTCGCGATCAGGAGATCACTCGTCGCGGTTTCGAATGTCAGATGACACGTCTGAAGCGGGAAGTCGAACAGATTCTGTCCGAAGGTTCATGCTGCGAGGATCGTGCGACAGCAGCGACCTGCACGGAACTGCTGAACGACTTCGACAATCTCTGGCTGTTCGTCTACTGCAAAGATGTGGAACCCACCAACAACGCTGCGGAGCGATCATTGCGACATGCGGTGATCTGGAAACATCTGTCGTTCGGCACTCAAAGCGAACATGGCAGTCGCTTCGTGGAACGTCTCCTGACCGTCATCGAAACCTGTCGGCAGCAGAAACGAAACGCCTTCGACTTCCTCGTTGATTCCCTCAGCGCACAGAACGCCGGTAACAAACCACCTCAACTCCTGGCCGGAGTGTGAACGGTTACGTGACTCAGGCCCGAGCAAGATTACGCGGACGGTGGAGAAGGCGAAGAAGCCGAAGTGATCAGCCGTCAACCTTCGTGTGAATTTGCGTTGGTCTACTTGAAAGCAGACTGAGCCAGCGGCATGACAACGCGACCATCGTGAGGTTTTGCCATTCTGAACCATTGTGTTCTTCGAAGCGTCGCTTGCGAGTGATGGTAGCCCGTGTTAGTCTCAGGAACGACGAGCAAAGACGCAGCATCGCGTTTCGCGAGTGACTCAACTTTTGCCAGTCCTGGATGGCCTGCAGCGTTCTCTTCGTGAAATCTGTTCTCGATGACTTTCCGCCGAATCGTTTTCTGTCTGACCGCTTTCTGTGCTCCGTTCTGCGCAATCTCGCTGGTGCTTGGGCAGGAAGCTCAGGATGCAGCGGCGAAGTCCAGCGTGCGACTCTCACTGCAGTCCGATTCACGATTCGGCGTGCTCACCTATGTCGCAGATCGCTGGGGTGAGCTGCATTTCGATGTGGAAAACAGCGGTCAGCAGCCACAGGAACTGATCTGCGCGTCGTATGTTGGCAACAAGACGGGGCTGCAGTTCGCTCGAGAATTCTGGGTGCCGCCTCAGGCCAAACTGACGATTTCTCATCCGATCCTGATGCCAAAAGCGGATCAGATTGAAAACGGCTCGGCTGCAATCCGTTCCCTGCTGATCGAGCGAACGCCTGGCAATGAGGTGCTGCTGAAAGATGACTCTGGTCAGCTTCGCCACGAACGATCTTTGCTTGTGAGTTCAGTCGAACGTCACACGGCGGTGATCGCTGGATGGTCGCCGAATGAGACAGTCCCGCAGGATGTTCTCGACCTTGTGATTGCCGCACGAGTGGCTCAGGGGCTGAACAATCAGGTCACGGTGCTTGGCAGCCAGTTTCTCCCGGCCGATGAAGCGAGCCTCAGTTACCTCGACCATATTGTGATTGCCGAGAATCGAATTGCTGACGACGAAGCGGCTCTCGCGGCAGTTCGACGCTGGCTGCATTCTGGCGGCCGGCTCTGGGTGATGCTGGATCGCGTTGACGTCCGAGTGATGGAGCGACTCTTCGGCGACACATTTCGCGGCAGCATCGTTGACCGAGTTGGTTTGAACTCCGTCCGAATCGACGTGGCACCAACGCTGTCTGCTCCTGCGGGAGAAACCGGCGAAGTCGTTGAGTTTGATGACGCAATTGACATGGCTCGCGGCGTTTTTTCGGGGTTCGACGTTCAACATGCGGTTGATGGCTGGCCTGCGTCGCTGACTTTCCCGTACGGCGAAGGACAGGTCATGCTGACGACGGTTGGCGCTCGAGCGTGGGTCAAGCCGTACGTTCTTCCCGACCCAACGAAACCCGATCCTCGTCCGCCGCTGATGGTGTCGCGATTTGTGCCAGCGTCGCCGATGGAAGATCTGGCGGCCTTCGCGCTGGCCAAGCGCCCGGCGGATACGTTGCCAACTTCCGAACTTCAGCCGGTCGCGGAAGAATTCGTCTCGTACGAGATCCCGGACTGGTCCGTTGTGATCGGTGCGATGGCTGTGTTTGTTCTGCTGCTGTCAGTCCTCGCTGTGCTGCTTGTTCGAACAAACAGGCTCGAACATTTCGGCTGGAGCGGATCACTGATCGCCGTCGTGTTCGGCATTGCTCTGATGTGGATTGGCGTCTCCAGTCGCTACAGCGTTCCTGAGACAAAGTCGACGGTTCAGGTCGTTCAGGCCATCGGCGGCTCAGACGATGTTCGATCGAAGGGTGTGATTGGAGTCTATCGCCAGGAAGGCAACGCGGCGTTGATTCGTTCTGTGGCTGGCGGTCGCATCTGGCCTCAGGCGGCTGGCAGCGAAGGAACTGTGACTCGATTGGTCACTTCAGATCTTGGCATTTCGCACTGGGAAGGTGTCGCTCAGCAGGCTGGAATGCAGGTTTATCCGGTTTCATCGTCCGTTGCGATGCCCAGTCGGTTGTCGGCTCGTGCAACTCTGGACGGACTTGGAATTGCAGGCACGACTTTTCAAGCGACTGCACTTGATGGCGACGCGATCCTGGCGACTCGTTATGGGCGGATCGGAGTCAACATCGACAATAGCGGTGCGTTTACTGCTCCGGCGGATTCGGTCCTGAATCCGGATCAGTATCTCACCGCAACGTTTCTGGGCGACGTTCAGAACCGCCGGCAACGAATTCTTCAGAAGCTGTTCGAGAACCCAGCGTGGCGATCATCGCTGGATCAGCCGCATTTGCTGCTCTGGTCAAAGGGATGGGAGAACGGTTTTGACTTCGGCGACGGATTGACGCCGCAGGGTGAGACGCTGTTGACGGTGCCCGTTGAGCTGACTCGGCCGACGCCCGGAACAGAACTCATCGTGCCCGCGCCGTTGATTCGATATCAGACGACTCGGCCTCCTGACGGTTCTGTGCAGGCCGGGTGCTGGGATGATCTGCGAGGCGAATGGCCGGAGCGAACCGGATCGTGCGTGACCTGGCTTAGTTTCCAGGTTCCTCGAGAGATCCTGCCGATCAAAGCAACGAAGGCATTGGTTCGAGTCAAGGTCGCAGGAGCGATGGGGCAAATTGGATTACTGGGCATCAAGAACGGTGCTGCCTCGGAGATTGAGTCCATCAGCAATCCCGTCGGAAGTTTTACCTTCAACATCGATGATCCGGAAGTTCTGAATGTTTCGATCGACGGCCGAGTTTCTCTTGGCGTTTCAACTGGCGTTCAGAATCAGCCCGGTGCTGAAATTCCAATTGGCGGCGACGGCGGCGCGAGTTACTGGAAAATCGAATCTCTGACACTGCAACTCTGGGGCATCGCTTCAGAAATGAATACTGAGAACTGACGAATGACATCTTCGACAACTTCAACCGGCGGTTCTGAATCGCCGGTGCTCGACCTTCGCAATCTGACAAAAAAGTACGGCAGCTTCACCGCGCTGGATGACCTTTCGTTGTCTCTGAATGCAGGTCAGATTCTGGGACTGATCGGTCCGAACGGCGCTGGCAAGACGACGACGATCAAGATTCTTGTCGGACTGATTCGACCGACCGCCGGTCAAGCGAGCATCGCTGGCGTCGACTGCGTCAAGAACTCGAAGCAGGTGAAGCGTCTGGTTGGTTACATGCCAGACAAGTTCGGTCAGTACGACAACGTGCGAGTCTGGGAATACCTCGATTTCTTCGGTGCGGCGTTTGGCATTCCAGTCAAGGAACGCACGAAGCGAATTGAAGAAGTCATGGAACTGACCGGCACTGCGTACATGCGAGATCGCTACGTTGACAGTCTGAGCCACGGGATGCAGCAACGAGTCGGACTGGCTCGAACGCTCGTTCATGATCCGAAGGTTCTGATTCTTGACGAGCCCGTGAATGGGCTCGACCCGCAAGCTCGAATCGAAATGCGAGATCTGCTCATCATGCTGGCTGGACAGGGCAAGACGTTGCTGGTCACGAGCCACATTCTGCCAGAACTGGCTCGAATCTGTCACAAGTGTGCGATCGTGACCAACGGCAAACTTCGAGCGTTCGGTACTGTTGAAGAGATCGGACGACAGGTCAGCCAGAAGCGAACGATGGAAGTTCAGCTTGAACGAGCCGATCAGGTCAAAGGTGCCGGTGCGCTGATTCGGGCCTCGCTGGGTGACAACGTGGAAGTCACGGAATCAGAGACCGAAGCGACAGTTCGTTTTCGATCAGCGATTCCGGAGACGATTCTCGGCAAGCTGCTGCGACGATTGTTGGCCAAGGACTTCCTCGTGACTCAGTACCGCGAAGTTCAGACAGACCTCGAAGAGGCGTTCATGTCGTTCGCGCGGCCCAAGGAAACGCTCGACGACGAGAAGCCAGCCACCAGCGGAGTCAAACCCAATGCTTAAAGCTCTGCTTCGACGAGAATTGATCACACCACTGCGCCGACGGCGAATGATTGTGTTTCAGATCGGCCTGGCGTTTTTGTTCGCTCTGTTGATTGCTATTCGATGGCCAACGGACGGCCAGGTCGCTTTGACGGGAAGCCGATCGCAGCAAATCTTCCATCTGTTCAGTTACGGACTGATGGCGACTCTGCTGTTGCTTCTGCCGGTGTTTCCTGCGACCAGTATTGTCAGTGAAAAGCGACGAGGAACACTCGCGCTGCTGCTGAACACGCCGCTGGGGCCGCTGCGAATTTTTTTCGGAAAGTTCCTGGCAACATTGTCGCTGGCCGGGATGATTCTGGCGATGAGTCTTCCCGCGGCAGGAGCCTGTTATTCGATGGGCGGGCTGTCGCTCTATGACGACATTCTGAAGGTCTATCTTCTGCTGATCCTGGTTGCGGTTCAGTACACGGCGATCGGCCTTCTGGTCAGCAGCTACGTTCATTCGATCGATTCAGGAGTCCGCGTTACCTACGGCGTCGTGCTCGCGACGACTGTTCTCACACTGGGGCCGCATTACTTCTTTCAGGGGACTGAAGGTTCGATGGCGGATGTCGGTGAAACGCTCCGAGCGATTTCGCCGTTGTCATCACTGGCCGGGGCTGAAGCGATGGGCGGTCAGGGATTGATGACGAAGTCGGACGTCATGGGCAAATATGTTGCGTGGGCGTTGCTCAGCAGCGTCGTCGCATCCATTTGGACGATCAGTCGCCTGAACCACCGAATCTTCGACGAATCCAGAGCCGTTGGAACGATGAGCGACGATCTGTCCTGGTCGAAGCAACTCATTCGACGATTGTTCTTTCTCGTCGATCCGAAAAAGCGATCCAAGCCGACTCCGAATCACTTCAATCCAGTCATGGTCAAAGAGTTCCGCTCGCGACGATTTGGCCGACTTCACTGGCTGATGCGTATCACGGCTGTTTGTGCCGTGCTGTCACTTGGGCTCACGTATGCGTCGACGGCTGGCACGTTTGACTGGGGCGTTGAAACGATCGGGGCCATCATGGTCGTCATGCAGGTGGCCTTGATCATCCTGATCGCGCCCAGCTTATCTGCGGGGCTGGTCAGCACCGAACGAGAACATGGTGGCTGGGTTCTGCTTCAGATGACGCCGATGTCGGTGGCTCGCATCGTTTGCGGAAAACTTCTCAGCGCGGTGTTGCCGCTGATGCTGATCCTCTGCGCGACGATGCCGGGTTATTTGGTCATGGCGTGGATCGCTCCCGGAATGCAGCAGCAGGTCCAGCGAGTTCTCGTGTGCCTGGCCCTGACCGCTGTGTTCTCGATGCTCACCAGCGCGGCGATCGGCTGTATGTTCACACGAACAGCCGCCGCGACAGCGTGTGCTTACGGCGTGTTGCTATCGATTTGCGTGCTGCCCATGCTGGTTTGGATGGGGCGAGATGCTCCGTTCGGTCATGCCGCAGTTGAGTCGGCTTTGTCGTTCAGCTCGATCGCAGCGGCATTCTCCGTCGTCCAGATTTCCGGGTTTGAGCATTACGATCTGATCCCATCGAACTGGTGGTTCCTCGGCATCGGGTCTGCCGTTTCCCTGTTTGTGTTGCTGTTTCAGTCGTACCGAATTTCGGTGCCCCGTTAACCGTTTCCGAGATCGACAAACACTCGCTGAATCTCTCGTCTAAAGTCCAATGTGATGTTTTGTCCCTGGTTTCAAAAGTTTGCCGTTAGCGTTGCACTGCTCGTCATCGTCTGTGCCGGAAATCTGTTGGCGCAGGACAGTGTGCAGATCGACTATCTGATGGACTCAGATCCGAAGATCGAGATTCCTCAGCCAACGGTGTACTTTCACCCGAATCTCAAGTCGCTTCTGGTTCCGGCATTGCAGCGTCCCGAGGCCGATATGCAGAGAATGGCGGCGGAGACCATTGCTCGAACGCACGAACTGGGACTGCAGGGGCTGGAAGAAACGATTCCGCAGCTTGAACGAATCGTTGAGTCCGCTGAGGCTCATCCGGCCGCTCGGTTCGCGGCCTGTCGCGCATTGATTGTACTCGGGGCTGAGGGCTCAGCCGACAAACTGTTCACGGCATCTCAGACCTATGGTGCAGATTTGAGGCAACTCGTCGAGCCCGCGCTGGCGAATTGGAATCATGCTGGTGCGAAGGCCAAGTGGACGGAGCGACTGACGTCCAAAGACACGACTCATCGAGATCGAATTCTGGCAATTCGCGGGCTGGGAGTCGTTCGAGAATCGTCTGCACTCCAACCGCTGCTCGCGTTCGTCAACAACTTGACCGAAGAACCTGACTTCAGACTGGAGGCCGCATCTGCCGCTGGCCAGATTGCAGAAACCGGGCTTGAAGTTCCGGCAGAGAAGCTGGCAAAAGACACTCGGTCAGCATCGTTCGTCAATCAGATCTGCTCGGTTCGACTGCTGGCTCGACACGCGGGTCCAGAGGCAACTCGTCTGCTGATTGAACTGGCATCTCACAACGAACCCGTGATCGCGTCTGCCGCGCTGGAGCGTCTTAATGAGATCGACTCAAATCTCGTCGTTGGGCTCGTTGATGCGGCCGTGAAGAGCAAGGACCCTCGAGTTCGTCTGCAGGGAATCGTCGCGTGCCTTAAACTGCCAACAGCGGAACGCATGTCGGTCGTGGGACAACTGTTGACAGACGCAAATCCGGCGATTCGAACTCAGATTCTTGATGGTCTGATCAAACTTGCCGAGCAGACTGAACTGAAAGACTCAATCGCTCAGGCCGCAGAACTCGCTCTTCAGTCGGACAAACGTCAGCGAGAGGCTGCGATGTTAGTCGGCGCATTGGACTACAAGCCGTCTGCCAGTCGGCTCGTTAAACTGCTCGATGCGGAACAGCGAGATGTCAAGATCGCCGCCGCGTGGGCGTTGAAGAAACTCGCGGTACCAGAGACTGCGTCAGCGATCCTTGCGAAGGCTCAGCAACTGACCGAACTGCGTCGCACGAAGAGTGTGGACGGGCTCGATGAACAGGTGGCTCATCTGTTTGAGACGCTCGGTGTCTTCAAAGCTGTCGAGGCGGAGTCGCTCTTGCTTCAGTATCTGCCGAAAGAGTTCTACTTTGGCGATCTGTCCCGCGGAGCAGCCATTTGGGCTCTGGGCAGACTGAAGGAGGGCACTCGGAATGAAGAACTCGAATTGGAACTGGCAGAGCGTCTGCGGGATTTTGCAGACCAGCGTCCGGAAACATCGCGAGTCAAGCAGATGTGCAGTGTGGCGTTTGTTCGAATGAGGGCAACGGATCAGGTCGATGTGCTTAAGGAGCTAAATGCCCGAGTGAAACGTCCTTTGACGTTGTCAGCGACTCTGCGATGGGCAATCAAAGAATTGAGCGGCGAAGAAATGGCAGCTCCAGAACCAGACGCTGTCTCGCCCGGAACGTGGTTCCTCGAGCCGCTGCCGTAGCGACGACTGGTGGGATTGTGGTAGCATTCCAGGCAGCGATCGGGGATGTTGCAGAACAGCCCTGGTGAGAAATTTCAGGGCTGAACAGTGATTCCTGCAACACACGGTGGACTCGGGCATCACCAATCCGCCCGATCGTTACGGATGTTGAAATTGGTTCTATGTCCTCGTGAGTCGGCAAGGCACGGTGCCATGATCGCAGAACAGACGAGCCCCTATGAACCTCCTGCAACGCGAGACCGAGACAATTCTCAACGTCTGACGGTCTGGTCTTTGGGTTCCATGCTTGTACTGGCGATTACGATAGCAACATATCTGTTGCTTTGGGTCAAACTGAAAGACGTGGCGATCGGATTTGGGATACCAGATCCGACAATTGACCCTGCGAAGTTGATGATCGTTGGCTCGATACTCATCCTGCAGCTTCTTCCAGTCGGAGCAGCACTCATCGTGATCACCACGGTCAGTTTTGCCGCTGTCTTCAAACGGGGGACGTCGAAGGATCGAGTCGTTGCCGTCTGTGCTTTGGTCCCAGTCGGATTTTGTCCCATCGCGGCGTTGTTTGGCCCGCTGATTCTGAATCACGTTCTTGCTTACTATTGATCGCAACCATTGAAGACTGTGCATGATCGCGCGAAGAAAATCAGTGGCTTTGGTGCTCACCTTGTTGGTGGTCCTGATCGGCGGAGTCGTTTCGTATCGCCTGTTCAAGCCGAAGAAGACAAATGTCATTCTGATCACGCTCGACACCACCCGGGCGGACCGGCTGGGCATTTATGGATACGAAAAGGGCGAAACAAAATCCTTCGACGACTTCGCAAAGACGGGCGTCGTTTTTGAGCGCGCCTATGCTCCATCGCCGGTCACGTTGCCGTCTCATACGACGATGCTGACCGGTCTGTATCCGCCCGAGCATGACCTGCGAACCAATGGTTCCGGCAGGCTCGCATCGAAGATTCCTTTTCTTCCTCAGATTCTGAAGGAGAACGGGTTTGAAACCGGAGCATTCATTGCGGCAGCGGTCCTAGGATCGCAGTACGGGTTGAATCGTGGCTTCGATCACTACGATGACGGACCGCCTCGCAAAGTGCAGGTGCCTCGTCATGCTCACGAACCTCGACGCGACGGTTCGGAAATCGTCGATCTCGCACTGGACTGGCTGAAGGGGCGAACCGAAGAAAAACCGTTCTTCTGCTGGGTCCATTTGTACGATGCCCACGCACCGTACGATGCTCGTGCGGATCTTTTCGCTGATCGATTCGCGGAACAACCTTACGATGCCGGAGTCGCCTGGGAATTGAAGCAGATCGAGCGAATCAGAAGCCACCTGAAAGAACGCGGACTTGACGAGAACACTCTGATCGTCATTGCGGGAGATCACGGCGAAGGTTTGATGGAGCATCATGAGAATGAGCACGGCATGCTGGTCTACAACTCGACCCTGCATGTGCCATTGATTTTCCTTGGAACGTCAGATTGCAAAGCTGAAATTCGAGTTTCGTCTGCTGTATCTTTGGTCGACTTAATGCCAACGGTGCTGGAACTGCTGCACTTGCCTGTGCCGGAAAAGATCAGTGGCCGGAGTATTGCTCCAGCCCTCAGCGGCGGTTCGATCGAGCCTCGCGATTGCTACGCGGAAACCGAAACTCCGTTCGCGATGAACCGCTGGTCACCTATGCAAACCGTGATTTCTGATCAGTGGAAATTCATCGCATCGACAAAGCCGGAACTCTTCGACCTGGAGAACGACGCCGGTGAGCTGAACAATCTCCTTGATTCGTCTCCGGAGAAGCGTAAACAGCTTCAGGGTCTGCTGGCGGAAATGAAACAGTCGTTTGTTCGTTTCGGCTCGGAGGATGCAAAGCTCACCGAAAAGGACCTGGCCAATCTTCGAACACTCGGATATGTCGATGGTGGCTCGCAATCGAAATCCATGAACGATCCGGAGCAATCAAAAGAATCGCTGCCTGATGTGAAAGACTTCCTTCCGCAGCTTGCGGCCTTTGAGGATGCGAAGCATCTGGCAGTGGAGCGGAAGATTGAACCAGCCATCGGTCTGCTCAAGGGAATCGTTGAACAGACAAAACAGTTTCCCGCTGCAGAGCTGCTGCTTGGGGATTGCCTCGCACAATCCGGGAAGCTGGCAGATGCGGAGCGGATCTATCGATCAGTCGTCAGGGAACATTCGCACTTTACTCGCGCCCATCAATCACTGGGGCGAGTGCTGCTGGGGCAGAACCAGCCCGAAGAAGCTTTGGTCGAGTTTCAGAACTTCGTCAGTTCGAATCCGGATTCGGCGGTCGCTCACGCTGAGTTAGGTCAGATCCTGGCTCAGCTTGGGAAGCCGGAAGACGCGATGCCGGTGTTGCAGAAGGCATTGCTGCTTGATCCCACACTTGTCGCGGCCCGAAATACGATCGGACAAATCCAGTTGGCAACTGGACGACCAGTGGATGCCATCAACTCCTTCTCGGAGGTTCTGCGGACTGATGAGGACAATGCGATGGCTCATGGAAATTTGATGATTCTGTACTCACAGTCCGGGCAGATTCAGCGTGCCATATCCCACGGAGCCCGCACAGTGGAACTAGCGCCCGAGATCTTTGAGTTTCGATACAACTACGGTTTGCTGCTGGCGTCGCAGAAGCAGACGGCAGAGGCACTGAAGCAACTCAAGGCGGCTGACAAACTGCGTCCGAACGTACCGAATCTCAAAGCACAAATCGAACAGTTGGAATCGCAATTGAATCGCTGAATCCGCAGAACGTTCAGAACGTTCATCTCGACTGAAAGAATGGTGTCCCAAGGGGTACTTGAGTTAACCTCCCTGCCAAATCATGACATAGGTTTTTTGCAAATTTTTGATTTGGATGTCCAATAACTGCCTTGAAGGAAGTTGCCTGTTCCCGGTATCAATGTGAGAGTTGGAGAAATCTTCTCTGTTTCACAATCTTTGTTGTTTCTGAGATTCTTGAGTTTGCGTTCGCAGTGTGCCAGCGCGGGGATTTTGGGACTGAGGAATGTTGAGGCTCTGAAGACTTGCGGGCTATACCAGGTCTTCGCGTGTTTGGTTCTTGAAAGGAGCAATTATGGTTCAGTTGTCAAAGGGCCGAAATCGGCAGCGAGGGTTCACGCTGATTGAACTTCTCGTGGTGATTGCAATCATTGCGATTCTGATTGCACTTCTGCTGCCTGCTGTTCAGCAGGCACGTGAAGCAGCACGTCGAACTCAGTGTAAGAACAACCTGAAGCAGATGGGGCTTGCGTTTCACAATTACGAATCGACTTACGGTCGTTTCCCACCAGCTCTGACCTTTGTTGACCCAGGTGGTTCAACCGTTGGAGAAGGTATCACTTCTCCAGGGGCAACTCCCAGCTACAACGTCCACAGCTTCACAGAGTTCCTGCTTCCTTACATCGAGCAGGCACCTTTGTATGCTCAGATCAACTTCAACACGCCAATGGGTTTCACTGTCAACAACGGTAACGGCACCGGGTTTTCCGGTATCAACGGCTTGACCTATGTTGGTACTCAGAACTTTGCGGTCATGAGTCAGGCCGTCATTCCTGGTTACATGTGTCCGTCAACCCCACGAGCGTCAAACAGCTACAACTACCTGAATGACTGGTGGACTGGTAGCTTCGGCAGCAACATGTACTCAGTCGGTGGTGGTCTGGACTACCAGAACTCATGTCCTCTGGGTGCTCTGCGAACCCTGGCCGGTTCCACGTCGGATGCAAATGTTCTCGGTGGCAACACCGGTACCTATGTTGGCGCCAAGATTTCTGCAATCACCGACGGAACTTCGAACACGATCATCGTTTCGGAAGTCGCTGACGGCAGCAACGAATGGTCGATGGGCAAAAAGCTCCGCGGAAACTCCGACGAGCAGATCGGTGTCTTCGCGGGAGCGTGGTCAGACTGGACAACTGCAGTTCACTTCCTGCGTCCGATCACCCCAGGTTCATGTAATGCAGACTATCCGCCATGTACTCGTACCAACGGTACCTGCGTGATCAACTGTAACAACAAATGGAACCTCTACAGCTTCCACGTCGGTGGTGCTCAGACTGTACTGGCAGACGGATCAGTTCGATTCCTGAGCCAGAACATTGATGCAGCAACCTTCGGCCGACTGCTGATTATGGATGACGGTCAGGTCATCGGCGAATTCTGATGTCAATCGGAAGTTCGTTTCAGCCTTGAGAAATTGCACACCGACGCCGAGTATTCTGCGTCGGTGTGTTTGTTTGATAACATCAGTTTGTACCGTTTTGTTTGGGGACTTTGCAAAGTCCGGACGTCTCTGCGGTTGGCGTTCGATTTTGCTGTCGTTTGGTGAAGAGGGAGTAGAGACCGTGCGAGTGAATGCAAATGTAATTGCGGCTCTTTTGTCGATGTCCGTCATTTTGACGGGTTGTAGTGGGGAAGGTAAAGAAGACGTTTCCGCCGAACGCCTGAAACAGATGTCCGGCGGACAGCTACAGCCAACAGTGCCTGTCAGTGGTGTCGTAACAGTGGACGGAACGCCGGAACAGCATGTGACAGTTTTCCTGTTCTCTGCAGGGAGTTCATCTCCTGCCGCCAATGCGACGACGAACGACAAAGGTGAGTATTGCTTCTCGACTTACCTGTCGTGTGATGGAGTGCCTCCCGGAGATTATCATTTTGGCTTCACGTTCACTCCGAAGCAGAAGAAGAACGACGAAGGGCAGGATGTGTTCAAAGGCAAGTATCGCAGTCCGAAGGGTGATGAGTACAAGCTCACCGTGGCGACTGGTTCGCCCGTGAAGGACAAGAACTTCGATCTGAAGTCCAAATGACTTTTTGCCGTGGCTTCCGGCGGACATGCATCCGCCGGAGCTGCTCAGTATGAACTCTGGATGTTTGTCGTGTAGAATTCCCTGCAGGTATTGTGCGATCTGGCCATTGCCCGTTTCTCTGAGTCTTGAGTGCCATGTCGACTGTTCCTGTGCAAAGTCGTGAATCTGCTTCCGGGACCTCGCCGAAGTTCTCAAGCCGATGGATTGTGAACTCGTGGATCGACTGGATTCTGATCATTTTCACGCCACTGATCGCGATTCCGTCCGTCCTCCTGTTGATGAATGCAGGAGTGCGATCCGAAACGATATCGCTGGTCGTCACGGCGTTCTTTGCGACCGGTCACCATCTGCCGGGCCTGATCAGAGCCTATGGTGACACTGAGTTGTTTCGTCGATTTCGCTGGCGTTTTCTGCTTGCGCCGCCGCTGGTGTTCCTCGCGTACTTCCCGCTGTATCAGTACCACTTCAGTCTTTATCGGCTGATGATTCTGTCGTGGGCCACATGGCACGGGCTGATGCAGCTCTACGGCTTTGTCCGCATCTATGACTCAAAAGCAGGCTCATTCTCGAAGACGACCGCATGGTGGGACTGGCTCGTTTGCCTCTGCGGATTTGTGACGCCACTCTTCATCAGCCCACAGCAGTTCTCGTTGCTGCTGGATTATTGGTACACCTCCGGTGGCCCTGATGTACGGCCATCTGTCGTAGGCGGCATTCGAACCTTCTGGATTGCATTCACCGCGATCTCGCTGACGGGATTTCTGCTCAACTATCTTCGACAGTGGCAGCGCGGCCCCAAACCGAGCCCTGTCAAACTTCTGATGCTCTTCAGCGGGCTTGGCCTGTGGTGGTATGCAATCCTCGGCATCGAAGAGATGATCATCAGCATTGCCCTGTTCGACATTTGCCATGACGTGCAGTACCTCGTCATTGTCTGGCTGTTCAATTGCCGCCGTGTCAGTGCGAATCAGCAGCTTGGCGGGTTCATGAGATTTGTCTTCCGTCGGGGAATGGTTGCCATCTATCTGGCTTTGATTTTTCTGTATGGTGGTAGTGCCTTGCTGGGATCGTCGATGCTCGACGGGACGATGCAGCGGATCTTTTACGGCGTGCTGTTCACCTCGACGATCCTGCACTACTACTACGATGGCTTCATCTGGAAAGTGCGAGAGCCCGTCAATCAGGTGAGCCTTGATCTGCAGAAGTCCGGGACATCATCCGCGACTCGTCAGCGAGATGTTTCGGGGCTGGTTCATTTTCTGAAATGGAGCCCCGTCGTCGCCTGTCTCAGTGTTCTCTTTCTCGGTGACTTTCTGTCGCCTCCATTGTCGACATCTCAGACAGATGTGCTGCGACGACTATACTCTCAGTCACTCATCGGAAATCCCGTGCTGCCGAAGACGGAGGACGAGCAAAGCTGGCTCTACCAGCACTTCGAAAGTCTTCAGAAGATTTCTGGAGCGGTTCCGGAAGATACTCGGCTTCAGGTTCGCGTTGCCATGATGATGGCAAACTTCGGTCAGTTCGACGAAGCGTTGTTGCGTCTTCGAAGCATTGTTAAGGAGCACCCGGACTTCTTTGAAGCATGGAGTACTCTGGGCGGAGTTCAACTCTATCTGGGACAACTCGACGAGGCAAAGGCCTCCTGCGAACAGGCATTGGCCAAAGCAACTCGAAAGGACCGACGTGCTGAGGCGTATGTGCGACTAGGTGAGATTGAAGCGTATCGCGGAGACGATGCGGCAGCCGAAAAGCAATTCGAGCAGGCGCGGGCCACGGACGCTTCAGTCGGCCCGCAGATTTCGGACGCGCGTCGAAGAATTGATGCCGTTCGACGCTCAAAAAAACAAGAAGCTCTAACAAAACCGGGACAGGCACCCTGACAAGCCGCTTTTCTCATTGATTTCAGACTGTTGGCGAGAGCCAGTCCCGGTTTTGTTGTGCGTCCCAGGAGTCATCTCACGTCCCGAGGAAGTCACCTGTTGAGGACTCCTTCGAAGGCAATTTCCGCCGGGCCTTCTAGAAACACTTCGTCGTTGTCAGCCCAGACGACTCGCAGAATTCCGCCACGCATGTTGATTTGAACGGCTCCCTGAGCATCAGGTTTCAACAGTCCACCTTCGATCCCTGCGACGGCCACCGCACAGGCTCCTGAGCCACAGGCCAGCGTTTCTCCGGACCCGCGTTCCCAGACTCGCACCGTCGCCGAGGATGTTCCAGCCACTTCGACAAACTCGACGTTGGTCCGATTTGGAAACAATGGGTGTTTTTCGATGAACGGTCCCAGCACTGCGAAGTCCGTCGACTCGAGCGATTCCACGAACAGGATCGTGTGCGGATTCCCCATCGAGACATGCTTGACGTCATCAACAAGCGAGATGTTTGGTTTGCTCGCTTCCCCCGCACGCGGCAACGAAAACGCTTCGTGGCTGATCCGCTGGACGAATCTCGCGCGGCCGTTTGCCTGTGGTTCGAGAATCACAGGTGGCCCGATCTGAACACGAATCTCTCCTCGTCGTCGATCGATGTCCGACGAGACGACATGGACGCCGATGCATCGAGTTCCCATCTCCACTTCGAAGTCAATTCCCGCACGCCCGGTCTGATGAAGCCAGAGAGCCATGCATCGAAGTGCGTTGCCACAGAGGGCCCCCTCTGACCCATCTGAGTTGAACATCCGCATCCACGCGGTGGCGTTCGAATTTCTCGGCGGGAGCATCAGCACAAGCCCATCGCTGCCGATCGACCGATTGCGATCGCTGACACGTCGAGCCAACTCGGAAATGTCGTCCGGAATCTGATGCGAGAAGCAATCGAGATAGACGTAGTCGTTTCCGCATCCGTGCATCTTGATGAATGGAATTGTTTTCATCACAGCATACTGATCTCGGCCCGAGAGACTTTCAATTCTGACCACGTGTCTCGGTCGGCAATCCTGGAAGTGTTGGTTTGGAATCAATGCCGGCACGGCTGCGCACTGTTTCAAGGCGGGAAGCCTGTTGGGTGTGACAAGCGGAGCGCGGGCACACCATTTTGCAGCAAATTGGTGTGCCCGCGTGTTGCTTGTCACCCCCTGGCTTCCCACCTTGAAACAATGCGCCTTCGTCTGGCCAGACTCGGGCAAGGTTGCGTGATTGTCATTCGCAACCGATACTCCCGGCGCCCATTGGGGATCGAGGAACTCCATTCGCGTCGTGTGGGGCTCATCGGCCACTGCTTTCGGGATCGGTTGATGCATCATTCTGTTCCATCTGACAGGCAACGTTTCGATGTGTTGTTGCGAACCACAGAAAGCAAATGCGTGCGATCATGACCGAGCCCCGCCTGCGCGTCGCTGTTTTATTGGGTGGCAGTTCTGCAGAACGCGAAGTGAGCCTTGAAAGTGGTTGCAATGTTGCGGCGGCTCTGGAGGAACGAGGACATCAGGTCGTTCGACTTGATCCGAGTTGTGAAACTCTTGAGTCGCTACTTGGCCAGGTCGACATCATCCTGCCGATGCTGCACGGCACTGGAGCCGAAGATGGCTCGTTGCAAAGGCAACTGGAAGAACTTCAGATTCCATGGCTGGGCAGTTCGTCCGAAGCATCGGCCCTCACGTTCGACAAAGATGCGACTCGAGAGCGACTGAGTTCTTTTGGACTGCCGGTACCTCCGGGCTTGGCTCTTCATCGATCCCGTCATGTCTCTGGCATTGTTCCCGACTTCGCATCTCTCGGCTGGCCGGTTGTTGTCAAACCCGGCGCTCAGGGATCGAGTGTTGGAGTAACGATTGTTCATGTGGAGGATGAACTGACTGCGGCCATTGATGAGGCGTTCCGATGGGGCGATGTCATTCTGATCGAGAAGTTCATCGCCGGCCGTGAGCTGACCGTGCCCGTAGTCGACGGAGAAGTGTTTCCTCCCGTCGAGATCATTCCGAACCGATCATGGTACGACTACGCGGCGAAGTATTCAGACGACGCCACTCGGTATGTGGTGAATCCTCCCGATTTGCCACCAGAGTTGTCGGCCTCCGTCGCAAAGGCTTGCGACGTCTGTGGAGTCACCGGGATCTCTCGGACGGACCTGCGACTCGATAAGGACGGCAGGTTCTGGATCCTTGAGATCAATACCATTCCTGGCATGACATCGCATAGCCTCGTTCCAATGTCGGCAGCGTCGCTCGGCCTGTCAATCGGTGAACTCTGCGAATCGCTATTGCTGAAACGCCTTCGGAAAGCCGGCAGTAATTCGAGCGTATGATCCGTTCGTCAACCGAGAACGACAGTCCGGCCACCCTGACCGGATGCGATGCCGAAGACGAGATACTCAGCGTCGCAATCCCCGATGTTGATCATTTGATGAGGCTCACGAACATCCACAATGACGGTGTCGCCGGCCTTCATCTCCACCGTCTGATTTCCGCAGCGCATTTCCACGTGACCGGACAACAGCACGAAAACTTCCTGCATGTCCTCGTGGTAATGCAGTTGAAACGAAGACGATTTCGGCAAGCGAGCCCAATTGACCATCTGGACCTGGCCGAATTGAAGATCATCGCGTGTCGCAATAACACGCTTTAGCACACCGGGTTTCAAGGGATCTTCATGCGACGCGGGGACGAAACCAGTTGCTGTTGAAGAAATGAATTTCATGAATCTCTTCGCGTTAAGCTTTGCTCGGGATGAATTGACGCATCCATATTGACTGTGATTTGTCCCCTCTCCCCCGCAAATGAATCCCTCAGAACGTTGACGACAATTCGGGGAGAGGGTATGGGTGAGGGGAAATTCTTATAGTTGCAATCTGAAGAACAACCCCTCAACCGGCCTCCGGCCAGCTTCTCCCCTTACGAAGTGAGGAAGGAACAGCGGCGAGCTTTCTGAACCCACCGTCGCAAACTTTAGATTCGTCAGACGGCTTGACTCCCTGGCACGGTTTGAATCTGTTGAGTGACCGTATCTCACGCCAAGCGAAGAACAAGAGCCCTCTGGATGTCGTTTCAAGTCGACCGAGAGTTTTGCGACACGTTCGTGTCTTGCTCAGAATCATGCTGGCACCGTGCTTGCATGTTGTAGAATGGCGGCCCTCGGCCGTCAGCGACTTAGTACGCGGTCGACGGCCGAGGGCGGCAATCCTACATTAGCGTTCCAAGCGAAGCCCGCGTTAGGCAAGGATTTCCTGGACCAGTTTGCCGTGCACATCGGTGAGTCGAAAGTCACGACCTGCGTGATGGAACGTCAACTGTTCGTGATTGAGTCCCAGACAGTGAAGCAGAGTGGCCTGCAGATCATAGATGTGAACCGGCTTTTCTGTAATGTGGAAGCCAAAATCATCCGTTGCTCCGAGCGTCATGCCGGGACGAATGCCTCCGCCAGCCAGCCAAACGGTGAAGGCCTGCGGATGATGGTCACGACCCTGAGATCGACCAAGAGCCGCGTTGGATTCGACCATCGGAGTTCGTCCAAACTCACCACCCCAAAGAACCAGCGTGTCTTTCAGCAGCCCTCGCTGCTTCAAATCCTGAACCAGCGCCGCGCTGGCCTGATCCGTTGTCTTGCAATTGCTGGTGACATTGCCCTTCACATTGCTGTGAGCGTCCCATCCGCTGTGGAAAATCGTGACGCACCGGACGCCGCGTTCAACCATCCGTCGGGCGAGCAGGCACGCTCGAGCGAATGACGGTTTTGCAGGATCGCAGCCGTACAAATCGAGCGTGTCCTTTGTCTCCATGCTGAAATCCATCAGCGCGGGAGCCGAACTTTGCAGCCTTGCAGCCATTTCGAATGATGCAATTCGAGTCGCAATCTCCGGATCATGAAGCTGATCCATGCGATGCTGATTCATTCGCTGAATGAGTTCGAATGTGCTTCGCTGAACATCGCTTGTGATTCCCGCCGGCGTGTCGACATTCAGGATCGGCGCACCCTGACTGCGAAACTGCACTCCTGTGTAGACGGTTGGCAGGAAACCGCTCGACCACAATGACGATCCTCCGCTGATTCCGTCGCCGGTGCTCATCACGACAAATGAAGGAAGCTCCTTCGTCTCCGATCCGAGGCCATACAACAACCATGAACCCAGACTGGGTCGGCCGGGTTGCGAGAACCCTGTGTTCATCAGCAACTGAGCTGGGGCGTGATTAAACTGGTCCGTATGCATCGAGCGAATCAGACAGATGTCATCCGCGATCGATGCCAGATGCGGCAACGCGGATGATATCTCCGCCCCGGATTGTCCGTGTTTCGCGAAGTCAAACTGCGGCCCAAGAACCGCCGCATCGGGCTGAATAAATGCGTAACGCTGATCACCGATCACCGACGGTGGAAGAGGCTTGCCTGCCAGTTCCGTCAGCGTTGGTTTGTTGTCGAACAACTCAAGCTGACTCGGCGCTCCAGCCATAAACAGCTGAATGACGGCTTTGGCCTTCGGCTCAAAATGGGGCTTCCGGATAGCCAGAGGATCACCCAAACCGTCTTCACTGTCCTCGGATGATGCCTCGGCGCTGCCAATGAGTTGATGCAATGATGCAGCCCCCAAGGCGGCGGGGAGTTGCGTCAGAAAGAACCGGCGCGCAATCGCGGAAAACATGTGGGACCTCACAATCTCCAGGTGGTGACCGCCATGTTACATTCGGAAAACTCTTTCGGCGAATCCATGAGCGAACAGAATGACTTCTTTCTTTGCCCGGACTTCGGTACTCGTTTTGGAATGTCCCACGCAAATCCATGTGGCGATCAGAGTGAGCGCAGCAAACGTACCAACGAAAACAGGGGACGACCTTGCAGCCGTCCCCTGTGGGAAACTCTCAATTAAGTCGATCGTTAGCGTACGCGCGATGGAACTTGCTCGTCCTTCGGGGCACTTTCCTCTGCCGACTCGCGAACCTTTGCTTCAGCGTGTGCCATGATCATCTGGCCCTGCTGAATATGCTCTGGGCGGAAGAAATACTCAACGCCCTGCAGAGTATTGAAATTCTTCGCAGCCAGTTGATCCCAGGTCATGTTGTCAGTTCGTGTCCAGACAGCCGCCTGAGCGGACTTTGCATTCAGCTTCCCTGTACCAACCATGCGAATCAGTTCTGTGAGAACTGGGTCTTCGGTGTATTCAGAAACCTGAACCAGCTTGTAAGGCACGTTTGGATTTGGGTCCGGCTTACCATGATTCAAGCAAGCAGAAACGTAAGGGACCTTGACTGTTCGCTCTGGTGGAATCGAGAAGAAACCCTGTCCGCCACCTCCGCCAAGGCCGCCCTGTTGACCACCACCAAAGCCACCGCCACCCTGTTGACCACCGCCAAAGCCACCGCCAGCAGCCTGATTACCGCCGCCACCCTGTTGACCACCGCCAAAGCCGCCACCCTGTTGACCACCACCAAAGCCGCCACCGCCAAGACCGCCGCCACCCAGCTGATTGAGCACCGGAACGGCGACAAATGAATCAGGCAACTCGACAGTGATCGGTTGGTCGCTCTCATTAGAGACCAGCACAACTCCGCCGTGAGCATCCCTTGGGACAACTTTTGTCGACAGCCGACCATCTTCCAGCCCCGCAAACAGTTCCACGCGTTCCGCGGTCGGATCGAACTTTGGATTTGTCAGGACCGGCTTTCGCGCGTCCCGTCCTTTGGATCCTGCCTCCGTCGACACGGACGCGGCGACCGTCAGTCCGAACACCGCGGCGACCAGCGAAAGATTGCGAACAAAAGATGACCAAGGCACCATAAGAATTCTCCTGCGCGGCGTAGGAACCAGAATTTGCAGTGCCTTCGCACGACGTAAGTGCTTTGCGAGAGCGACTTTCAGCGACCCGACGAATCTCGCACAACAAGCCATCCGGAGCCTCAATTACACGACAAGCGGATGTCAGGCGAATACGAAAACGCCGTTTCTTTTCGAGTATCAGGAAGTTTATCGCTGTTTTCAGACACTTCACAACAAAAAAGTCGCCCGAGTTTCGGCATCCGTCGTCTCTACGCGCTGCGGGCGCGGAACAGCGAGCGACTCCGGGATCTCCCGAATGTTCCTTTTTGGCAACCCTGTCAGGATCTAACGGAGTCATCCGCGGACAGCCCCGGATCGAATTGAACCCATCGGCGACGCTATCGGGTCAGCCCGATATGATGATTGCTCAGCCGTTCGAAGCCGCTTTCGCGAATCACGTAATTGTGTTCAAAACGCATCCCGCCCTGACCTTCGATGTAGCAACCGGGCTCCAGGGTGATCACGTCGCCAGAGACCAGTTCGTCAACACTCTCTGATACGAGCACCGGAGGTTCCGGGTGCTCCATACCGAGTCCGTGGCCAGCATGATGCGCGAGCGGACCGAATCCTCGGGACTGCAAAACATCTGAGGCTGCTTTCCAGAGATCTCGACATGCCGCGCCGGATCTGAGCAGACTCTCTGCCGCCAGCATCGCATCGCGACACGCTTCAAACTGCTCGACAACTCTCCCCGAGGGAGTCCCAACACTGATCGTGTTCGTAAAGTCACTGCGGTATCCGTGAATCACCACGCTGTAGTCCAGAATAAACAGGTCACCATTCTGCAATCGGTAGCCGGTAGGATGGCCGCCAGCTTTATGGAGCTGAGCATTCGTCGCGCGGAAATCGCCGTAGACAATGCAGGGTGCCCCGGCGGCCTCCTGAGCAGCTCGTTGAACTTCGAAGTAGACGTCAAGTTCGGTGATCCCAGGTCGAATCACTTCGAATGCTCTTCGGTGCCCGGCTTCACAGGCTGCCATGCATGTTCGAAGCAAAGCGACTTCATCCTCAGACTTTGACCGGCGGAGCGACCGAATGACATTGCCCAGAGTTGTCGGTTCGGAATCATCGTCCTCTGCGAACTGCCACGCAGCGTACTCTGCAACCATCGCGGCGTTCATTTCTGACACGCCTTCGGGTTCAATGAGTCCCGTATTGCCCGCCCAGATGTTCTTCGCCTCGGCCAGAGCCTGACTCAACGCATCATCCCGGTTGATGACTGACGTTTTGTGGGTATACCACGGAACAATCACTTCCGACTCAACGAAGTACGGAACCGTGGCGGAACGCTTCGTAAAGTTGTCGGCCAGCAACGTGGCTTTACCGCTTCGAGTCAGCAGCAGCAACGATCGCTCGGCGGCGGAAAAACTGATCGGGTTGACTCGGAAGTTGCTGAAGTATTGAACGTGCCTGGGATCGCCAATCAGGACCCATTCGATTTCCTCCGGAAGTCGTTTCCAAAGGTTCGCGCGACGTTCGGAGCATCCCTGTGCTGTGAGCATGATGAAATCAGCCTTGAGGGGCGGAGTTCGCTCAGGGAAAACATGCTCCTGACAATTCGCGACTCTGCCGTGCAAGGATTGTATCACGCAACGCACTGACTGGCCCGGACGCTCGACCATTCAGCCCGATTCGCGCTGCAGATGAGAATCGTTTCGTCGTATGTGCTTCGGGGCAGAGAAGCACGACAGGGAAATCACGGTTCGAAGATCGCAGCAGCATTTGATGGCCAAAGGTGCGTGTCTCTCAAGTGCGTCTCATCCTTGCAACTGAGCCCAGTTTTGTGGCCGGATTCGTTCGAATCATGACACAAACGTGTCGGCGGATGCTCTCGAGTTCGGAAGCAAAGGGAATTCTGACGAATTCCGCTACGGCGGAAGTCGAGGAATGCGTGAGACACGAACCTAGATCTTCGGTTTTGACGCTTCTCGTTTCCGAGCCATCTCTGCGGCCTGGCGGCGACGTTGTTCCTCTTCGGGAGCAAACTGCGGGCGACGGCCCGGATCGCCGTTTTGCATCTGAGGAACGGCCATGCGGCCTTCCTTCCATTCCCAGCCAAGCGGTTCGCTGATTTCCATCTTGGCCATCAAAGCCCAAGGCGTATCCGGATGCTCGTTGATCACCCGATTCAGGTATTCGATTGCCTTGTCGTTCATTCGACGAATGTTTGCTCCGGCGTTGATCGTTTCGGATGGCTGCAGAATCCATTGATTGTTGTCGGAACCTTCAAACTTCTTCGGGCTCGCTTTCATTTCTGCGAGGATCGAGTTGTAGCCGAAGGCACGAACTCGCATGGCGAGAATTCGTCCCATTGCCAGATCGTAGCTGGCTCGCCAGCGGTCTGAATCCATCTTTGCACGGTCCTTCTCGCCAGCCTCAAGCGTTGTGTGAACCTGAGCGAGGAAGTAGTCCAGCACTGCGAGCGGCTTCTGAGCTTCTGTGATCTCTTCGCGGAGCACATTGTCGTTGTAGGCCGAGAACTGCTTCTGGATGTTTGGGACCGGTTCTCGAACGGCCAACTGGGCTGCAGCAATCAGGGATTGCTTGGCAAGGTTGCCCTGAAGCTGACGGCGATACTCCGATCCAGGGCGGTAGTCGGGAGCGTATTGTCGCATGATCATCGGATCCCACTTGATCCGATTCGTGTCGTCGGCGATAAAGAAGATGCCGCCGGTTTCGGCGCACAAACGCGACAATGTGTACGGTCCGTAGCCGGAGGACATATGCTCGAGACCAGCAGCATTCGCGGTCCAGAACGGAAGTTGCAGGCCTTCTGGCAACGGAGATTCTGGTCCCTGATCTGCTTCCAGTTCGCCTTCATGTTCAGTCCCCTCTTCGTCCTTCCACTTCATGTGGACGAGGCCCTTTTGGCGACCAAACGGAGATGAGTTGCCGACGACGTAAACCTTGACGCCATCGCGTGCCAAACGCTTGACCGAATCCTCAAGGACAGCAAATGAGTCCCCTCCGAAGTCGTCGCCTCGCTCATCGGTGACGATGATCAGCATCATGTTGGCCCGCATCTTCTTGCGAACCGGTCCGTAGGTCTTCATCGCCTGCTGGATTGCAGCAAAAACATTTTCCGCACCACTCACGTCGCTTGTGATGGACTTCACCGCTTTTGTCAGTTCGGC
This sequence comes from Ottelia alismoides, assembly GCA_037367405.1. Taxonomy (NCBI): domain Eukaryota; kingdom Viridiplantae; phylum Streptophyta; class Magnoliopsida; order Alismatales; family Hydrocharitaceae; genus Ottelia; species Ottelia alismoides. The sequence goes on along the minus strand of JAZKJV010008916.1, from coordinate 1,071,047 downwards.
GATGTCGCTTGTGGGTTCTTCCACCAGGACATGAATGTCCTTTCCAAACCCGATGACGCCCGTCTTGAGAGCATCCTTCGTGTCGATGTCATCCATCAGCCCAAGCTGGCGATAAACGTTTTCAAATCGCTCGATGATTCGTTCGCGACGAGCCTCCAGTGACAGCGATTCGTCGAACAGCCAGACAGGCAGAGTTTTTCGTTGACGAAGGGATGATGCGATCTCCAGCGTGAGGCGATCCACAGCTCCGTCGGTTCCGCCAGCATGCTCGGTCGTACCGGTGAGGTCTATGTTCTCGAGCATTGTTGCTTCGTTCGGAGTCGAAATCGGCTCAAACACCGCGACCTGTGGGTTCACGACATCTTCGATTCGCGTGATTTCTTCCCGATGATTGTCCAAACCGCGGTCCTGAGCAACCGCGGCCGACGGACTGGCGATGTTCAGATCGCTCTTGGTTCCCAGAGCTTCCGAAGGCTCGGTGTCAAGAACGTACTCGACCTGCTGAAGTTCCTCGGTTTCGACGGTCGTCGTGAGGTTCAGTTCCGGGAGCACAATCTCGGGTAACGAAATCATCGCCACAAGCAGGATGATCCCCACATGAACCAGCAGGCTGACTCCCCACGCGGGCATGGCGTCGAACAACGACCAGAGAGTGCTCTCCTCGACGGGTTCATCAGTCGCAGATATCGAGTTCCTGGCTTGAAGAGTACTCACGGAATTTCTCCACGGAAAGAACCGCCGGACGTCCGGATTCAACAGAGCCTCAGGAATCCTAAACCGTGTTGTCTGGCGATCCTTCGGCAACGACTCACTGACATCTCGCAATTTTTCCGCAAAATCCTACTTCCGAATCGTGTTGGAAGCAATGAATTCCAAACGACGAAGCAGAGAGATTCTGAGCACGCAGCGGTCACGGTCGAAACAAATACGCGCTGAATTCGAGATCTGTTCGCTCAAATTCTGCACATGGGCCGTTGCTGCGTTTTCGTCGAGATGCAGGGTTTTCGCGGTTTTCAGGGGGACGCCGACTTGAAAAAGTCTGCCATTTGGGCGAAATGAGTCGACTGAAAATCCGGCAGGACCGTTTTGCGTGCCGAGGATCAAATCTGAGCCCATTTGCCTCATCAGATTGGGTGTTTCCGACCACCCAGAGGCGTCGATCGTGAAAATTTTGGCAAGCCGGATTTGGTCTGGAGCAGTTCTGTCAACAGAAGTGACGGTTCGCAGAGATTTCCACCGAAATGCAGTTGCGAGCCCCTCTCAGTCATCGAGATGATGCCAATTTCGGCGGCAACATCGACATTTTCGTTAGGTCAACGCCGTCAAGACGTCCAAATGAGATTCAGGAACGCTGCGCGAAGGATTCGCGATTGCGTACCTGATTCCTGCTGGATCACTTTCCAGAGTTCTCTTTTTTGCAACTTCAGGGTCTGACCACTATGTGGCACAAAAACAACCGTCGCCGCGGATTCCTGGGACATTTGAAGTCACTCTTCCCGCAAAGCCATGTTCGTAGCAACAGGAGTTCGTGGAAGCGAGGTCCTGCAGAATCTCTGGAAGCCCGAATTGTGCTCGCGGCGGACTACGTGGAAGACCATGTGATCGTCCGCATGGAACCGGGTGCGGACTTTAAGTTTATGGAGGAACTCGACATCGCTTTGGGCAAGTCGACGATTAAGCCAATGGGGAATTACGGGCTTTATCTCATCAAGCTCCCAGCGGGACTAACCGTTCCGGATGCGATTGACAAGTTGCGGCAGAACGATTCTGTGATCTACGCACAGCCCGACTGGATCGGACAAATCAGTGCCGTTCCAAACGATCCGGCCTACAACCAGGTGTGGGGCCTGACAAATACAGGACAAACGCTGAATGGAACGACCGGCACTGCCGATGCGGACATCGACGCGGATTTGGCCTGGGATATCACCACTGGGTCATCCAGCGTGATTGTTGCTGTCAACGATACAGGTATTGATGATCTCCATCCGGATCTCATTGACAACCTGTGGACGAATCCGGGTGAAGTCGCCGGCAATGGCATCGACGATGATGGGAACGGATACGTCGACGACATTCATGGCTATGACTTCGTCAACGACGATGCCGTTCCGTACGACGGGCATGGGCATGGTACTCACGTTTCCGGGACCATTGGTGCGACGGGAAACAACAATGTGGGGATGGTTGGCGTCAACTGGGACGTGACCATCATGGCCATCAAAGTCGCTTCCGATTTCGGTTTCTTGACCACCTCGGCGGCAATTCAGGGGATCAACTACGCGGTCGATAACGGAGCTTTCGTTTCCAATCACAGTTATGGTGTGTTTCCGTCGCAGGCTCTCGAAGACTCGATCATTCGTGCCGGGTCATTCAACCATTTGGTGATTGCGGCTGCTGGCAACTCGGCTTCGAATATTGACATTCGACCTGCATATCCTGCAGCTTTCCCCGAAGACAATATCATTGCGGTTGCTGCAACGGATCAGAACGACAATCTTGCCTCGTTTTCAAGCTTTGGTCCAACGCGCGTCGACCTTGGGGCTCCTGGGGTAAACGTCTGGAGCACCACGCCGCGTGCCGGTGGATTCGGTTACCCGGCCAACTATTCGTTTAGCAACGGCACCTCGATGGCGACGCCGATGGTGACCGGCGCCGTTGCTCTGCTGCGCAGCGTGGCCGCTGGCAGCAGTTACACGGAGATCAAAGACGCCATTCTTCAAGGGGTTGATCTTCTGCCATCCCTGACCGGACGGGTCCTGACGGGTGGCCGACTGAATGTCTACAACGCGCTGCAGCGACTTCCCGTCGCAACGATCTCTGTGACTCCTGCATCGATTTCAGAAAATGACGGCACTGGGGCGGCGCGGATCACGATTCAGAAAGTTAACGCACCGGTCAATCAACCGTTGACGTTGACGTTGGTAGTCAGTGACACGAGTGAAGCGACGGTCCCGGCACTCGCCGGGAATCCAACGTTCGTCATTCCCGCCGGGCAAACCCAGATCTCGTTCACCGTCGATGCTGTCAACGATGATTTGCTCGATGGAACTCAAAACGTAGTTTTCGATATTCGGTATCTCGGCGCATCTGTCGACACCGCGGTACTTGCCGTGTTGGACCATGAGTTCCTCACTGTCGTGGCGAATCCATCGGTGGTCGCCGAAAATGCTGGTCCGAACGCCGGAACATTGACCATCTCTCGCAGCAACACGGATGTGTTTGCGCCTCCACGAGTTGCAGCGGTTGGGAACGAACTCAAGTTCTACAATAAGCTCGGTGTTCAGGTTGGCGCGAGTGTTACCGTCCCATGGCCCACTGGCCCTCGACCTGTCGGCCAGAATGTCCGTGACATCGCAACGATGGAAGATGGCAGAATTGCCGTTTTCAACGGAACATCAACGGTCTATGTGTCACTGTACAACCCTTCGAATGACACATGGGTCCATCAACTGGTCAGCGGTGCCACAGCTTCCTCTGCCGACAACGGTACTGGTGGCATCACCACCGTTGGAAATTATGTGTTCCTGAGCGATTTGCAGACATCGATTGGAGACCCGTACGGAATTGTGCGAGTCGATGTCACGACAATGACGGTCACACGATTCGGTACAAAATCCTTCGGCGATCGGCTATTTGCAGCTGGTCTGAATCAAACCATCAGCGAATTGAACCCTCAGACCGGAGCGGTTCTTCGAAGCTTCGCTGCCCCTGTGCAAAACGGATTCTCTCAAACTGGCCTCGGTTTCGACGGCGTTAACCTTTGGTTCATCGATTCAGGAAGTGATGCCCTCTACAAGCTCAACCCCGATACCGGGGCCGTCCTTGATTCGTTCAATGTCAGGACCAACTCAAACAGTGGATTCGAAGGCATTGCCGTGATGAACGGTTATGTCTACCTCCTCGACGCCTTGTTTGTAAACGAGATCGTCGTCTTCGACCCAATCCTCAGACAGGTCGTGAACAGATTGCCAGTTGGAACTCTGAACGGTGGGCTGAATCTCGAAGGGGGCCTCGCCGCGAATCCAAGCCGAAACTCGTTGTATGTCACAGAATGGATTACTGATCAGGTTTACGAAGTGAGCGCTGCCAACGGAGCTATTCTTCGGACGCCCGCCGGGGTTAGGCGGCAATTCGCGTCAGGAACGCAGTTCGATCTCGGATTGGCCACGGTTGGGAACCGCCTGTTTGTTGGTCCATATCTTGACAATACGATCCGTATTTTGGACCTTGACGGGCTGTTCCTGGGATCAATTCCGTTGCTGATCCCGAACAATTCCTTTGGTGTGGGAGCCCTTGGGGGAGACGGAGTTCAGGGACTTGTTGACACGTCGTATCGCTACAGAGATGCCGTGATCGGATTAGACGGAAGCCTCTATGCCCTGGATAACGGTGGACTGGTTGTTGCGCAGTTTGACACCGGAACATTAAACCCCACGAGCTTCTTAACACTTAGCGAAGCTGTTACTTCAATCGCCATTGATGGACTCGGAAATCTGTTCGGTGGCACAGCCGCTGGCGATGTTGTCGCGTTTGATTCTGCTGGCGCTGTCACAAGGAGACTGTCACTCGGGATTGGCCTGATTAGTGATCTTGATGTGAACATTTCCGGAGATATTCTGGCGGGTTCATCAGGCGGTTCATTCGCTGTGACGGCCACATCTCTGTCAGCATTCACAACGGTGGCGACAGGTACGCCGAGTTCCGTCTTTATGTCCTTTGGCGAGCACATCTCGAAGAATCGCGGTGAGCTTGTTGTAACAATCACGAATTCTGACGTGACAGAATTGACCACCCCGTTAACAGTGGTGATTCCTGAAGGCCAGCAATCCATTACGGTTCCGTTCGGTGCTGTCGATGATAATCTCCGCGATGGGAGTCAGGACGTTATCGTTTCAGTAGCGGCGTCTGGATACAGCCCGGATGACACGACCGTCACGGTCACTGACTTTGAGCAGATAGCAGTGGATGTCGAAGCGGCGAGTGTCAAGGAGTCGGCTGGTACGGCGGCAACTCGCGTTAAGGTTTCTCGCACGGATGTCGACGGACCATTCAACTTTGCTGCCACGCAGCCATTTCCGGGTAATGCCAATGATGTCCCATTCCTGATTGACGCGGGAACTCGCAGGTTTGTCATCAATGTGCCAACTCAAATCTCAAGGCTGACTGACGTCAATGTGACGATCGATCTCGAGCACGCGAATCTTCCGGACCTGGATGTGTTCCTGATCAGTCCGAAGGGAACTCGAATCGAACTCTTTACCGATCTGAACACGAACTCGACCAAAATGGTCAATACGACGCTCGATGACGAGGCCAACACTTCAATCCTGACTGGCTCTGGAACATTTAGTGATCGCTACATGCCTGAGCAGTCCCTTAGCAAGCTGATTGGCGAGCCAATTACCGGGGACTGGACTCTTGAGATCACAGATGACAACATCGCTCATGTTGGGCAGTTGAATTCATGGTCGTTGAGCTTCAAGACTGTAGGTCTGGAGCCGACAGTAGTTACATTGTCCGGAAACGACCTGACGGAAGCTGGCTTTAACGGCAGCAACACCGTACAGCTGGTCATTCCAGCAAATCAGTCAGAGGTTTTTGTGAATCTCGACGCAGTCGATGACACCCTGCTGGATGGCACGCAGGTGGTGACAGTCGCCGCAACCGGAGTAAACACTCAGGGAATCCTGCTGGGTTCTGACACTGTTCAGGTGACTGATGACGAGAAGTTGACGTTTTCGGTGAGTCGCACATCCGTCCTGGAATCTGCGGGACCAGCCGCCTTGATCGGAACATTGACAAGGTTCAACAGCGACATCACTCAGCCATTCAGCGTTCAGCTTAGCAGCAGCGATACCACGGAATTGACCGTTCCGGCGACCGTGACGATTCCTGCTAACCAGACGTTTGTGAACTTCAATATTGCAGCCGTCGATGACAATTTAATTGATGGCACTCAACAGGTAACGATTACGGCATCTGCTCCTGCCTATGGAGGCGATCTGACCGCAGTCATTGCTGTTGAAGACATTGAACCAAGCCTCGCTCTCACCTCAAACAACACAACCGTCCGAGAAGACGGCGGTACGATTGAAGTGACCGTGACGCGTCTCGATCAGGCGAACATGAGTCAGCCGATGATCGTCAATCTTTCGTCGGCAAATGTACCTGCCGGTGGTACGCCGACGATCTCGGTTCCAGCAAATGTTGTGATTCCCGCAAATCAGTCGAGCGTTACATTTGTCGTGAGCGTGGTCGACGACAACCTGCTCGACGGGACTCAAGTAGGACAGATCACCGCCAGTGCCAACAACGTTATCTCGGGAACTCTTAACATCAACGTGACTGACGCCGAGTCGGTTACGGTCACGGTCGATAAAGCTCAGTTCCTCGAGAACGCTGGAGCAAACGCTGCCGTGGGTACGGTGACTCGAAGCAATACAAATGTTTCGCAGCCGCTTGTCGTCACCCTGACCAGCAGCGACACTTCCGAATTGACGGTTCCGGCGACAGTGACAATCGAGGCAGGACAGTCATCAGCGACATTCGAGATCGCCGCAGTGAACGATCCAAACCTGGACGGACCTCAGGCAGTTCAAATTTCTGCCGCGGCCACCGGGTACATTGGCGTATCGGGATCTGTAACCGTTCTTGACCACGAACCTCCTGTCGTGACTTCTCCCGGTGCAAAGACGGTGAACCCGCTGCCGACAATCCGCTGGAACGCGATTCCCGGCGCCATTCGTTATGATGTTCAGGTTGCGAATCTGAGTACGGGGGCGAACTTCCTGATCTTCCGAACGGTGACCGGAACCAGCATGACGCCAGTCGAAAAGCTCGGAATCGGTCGCTATCGCGTGTGGGTACGGGCGGTCGATGCATTGGAGAGACCGGGCTTCTGGAGCAATCCGCGAGACTTCTTCATCGAAACCGCACCGACAGTCACAGGCCCGATTCAGAGCGGAACAGTGGCATATCCAAGCTTCCCGGAAATCTCGTGGAGCGCGGTGGCAGATGCAACTCGCTATGAGTTGTGGGTGAACAACAACACGACAGGAAAGGCTCGCGTGATCAGTCAGACGAATGTGCTGACGACCAGCTATAAGTCGACGGAAGGTCTGAGTTCCGGAACCTATACAGCCTTCGTTAGAGCCTTCAATGCCTCATCTGAAGTAGGTCAGTGGAGCACCGGGCAGACCTTTACTGTTCTTGCAGCTCCGTCGATGATCACGCCGTCAACCGGCGGTACATTCGATCGCACTCCGACATTCTTATGGAACAACGTGAGCGGTGCGAGGTCTTATGATATTTGGATCACAAACCGCACTACGAACAAGGTCGTGATCCGCAACAGGAGTGTGAGCACCAACTCATTTACGCCTGCGACCGATATGGCGGTTGGGGATTACACGGTCTGGGTTCGAGCACAGTCCGGTCCGTTCTTTAGCTCCTGGTCGGCAGAGCGATCGTTCTCGGTAGGAATGCCGCCGGTGATCAACTCGCCGACAAACAACTCGTCCGGAAATGCTCGACCGACCTTCCGTTGGACGAGCGTCAGCGGTACAGAAAAGTACGAACTCTGGATTACAAATCTAACCACGAACGCGCGTCAGATCATCGGCCTGACAAACACCAGTTACACTCCTGCGGCGAATCTCTCTGCTGGAAGCTACCGCGTTTGGATTCGAGCCATCAGTGTGATGGGAGAAAAGACAGAGTGGAGCCAGCCAGTGGCCTTCACCGTTGCTGAGCTAAATGCTCCATCGGTTGAGCTTCTGGGCACAGAGATGATGCTGGCATCGCTTCCGTCAAGCGACCATACAGCGAGGAAGGCTGTTGCAAAGCCAAAGTCAGTCGTCGCTCACGTCGAAGCAACAGCTTCGGCGCCACCTCGATCGATTGCAAAACCAACGATTCCTCAGCGACGAGTCGATGTCGTCACGGACATTGATGCCTCGGCGTTCGATGCTGTGATGGAGTCCTGGGATGCTTCCGATTGGTGGGCTCCTGCTGATGTGACCAACGACCAGAAGCTGAGTGCATTGCAGGTCAAGAACAAGGCACGACAGAACTAGACAGCTTCTGAATGCCGAGTTCAATGCCTCTCAGAATCGGATACTGAATTGACCGAGCCCTCGAAAGTTACTTTCGAGGGCTCGTTTGTTTTCGTCCGGTCTGTTCTCATCGCTTGCAAGTTCCACAGGCAGCAGTGCTGTGGGACGCTGTGATAACTGAACGTACACGCAGCGCGGCCCTGAGCAGGAACCGACTTGGCGAATGCCGCAGAATCAAGAACTGTTCCCATCGGCGATCGACGCGATGTGCTGTCCGATTCGAAGTGCTGCGGTCGCGGCGGGAGACGGAGCGTTACAGACGTTGATCACTCGTTCGTGGCGAAGAATCATGAAGTCGTCGAGCAGCTTCCCATCCAGGCCGAGGGCCTGAGCGCGAACTCCAGCCGGAGCGGTCACGAGGTGTTTCGACTGAATCTCGGGAACGAGTTTCTGCAGTGCACGAACAAAGGCCGCTTTGGAAATGGACCGCCAAACTTCTCCCAAACCGGCTTTCCAGTTGTTCTTCGCAAGCCTTAGAAAGCCGGGGTATGTCAGGGATTCGAAAACATCCTTCAGATGAATCGTTTTCCAGTTGTACCCTTCACGTGCCAGCGCGAGGACGGCATTCGGCCCGCATTCGACACCACCGTGGATCATCCTTGTGAAGTGAACTCCGAGAAACGGAAACCGAGGGTCCGGAACCGGATAGATCAGGCCGCGACACAAGTCGTGAGCCTCAGGACGCAGTTCAAAATACTCGCCGCGAAAAGGCACGATCCGCTCACGGAATCTCTGTCCCGACAGTCTGGCAATGCGATCGCTATGAAGCCCGCCGCAATTGATCACCAGCTTTGCATTCATTCGTCCGGATGTGGATTCGATTCGCACAAAGTCGGTCTTCTGTCGCATCGACTCGACTTTTGACTGGAGCCGAATGATGACTCCGTTTTGCAGAAGAAGCTCTGCCAGTTTCGAACAAACTCCGGGATAGTCGACGATGCCAGCTTCCGGGACGTGAATAGCCTGAAGCCCGCGGCAATGCGGTTCAAGTTCCTGAAGCTGGTGCTGATCGACAAGCCGGCAATCGACGCCATTCTGCTGTCCTCGCTCAAAGATCATCTGAAGCTGGAGCAGTTGTTCGTTGTTTGTTGCAACGATGACTTTTCCGGTTCGCTTCCATGCCACGCCATGCTGGTCACAGAAGTCTTCAAGCTGCTTCTTCCCCTCGCGACAGTTTGTTGCTCTCAACGAACCGGGCTTGTAGTAGATCCCGGAATGGATCACGCCGGAGTTTCTACCAGTCTGATGAAAGGCAAGGGACGACTCTTTCTCAAGCACCACCACGGACCAGTCTGGTCGAATCTGGTTGAGCCGCCATGCCGTCGCCAGACCGACAATGCCACCGCCGATGATCGCAGCATCGAAGGAGTTCTCCAGTTCGGACTGAGCAAGCAATACAGGATTGGAAAGGCTACTGTTCGCTTCCATGTCACAATCGCGAGGCCTTTCCTGCCACGATATCATCGTCAACCATCTGATAGAGACTCATTGGCCATTCTCGTGATAGCGATTCATCATGCGGCTCAACTGCTCGATGAATGGACGCTGAAAGCCCTCGACAAGCACAAGTCCATTGTACGAACCAGCGGACCTGAGAATGGAAGGCCGACGAAGAATCTTGACAGTCGAAATGACAAGAATCAGGACGATCAGGACGGTGGCGTCGACGCGACTATTCAGTGCAAGGGCCAGAATAAGGAGAAAGCCACCGACTGCAGCGTAGATCAATCTCCAATGCATTCGTTCCCTCGCCAGTTTCTCAGCGGCCGCTGGGGAGATGTACCAGCGAAGTTGCAGTCGATTTGGATTTCGAATTGCTGCAATGTATACGGGTAGAATTGAGAAAGCTGCGATGGTGACCGGAATGAGCAGCTTCGCATTTGGTGGATCATACTCGATGGAAGCAAGAACCATGAACAGCATCACCACTGCGGTAATCACAAGTCCGAGCAGGCCACGATACCTCGCGGAAAAGGCGGTGATCGTCGACTCCTTCGCGATCAATTCGGTTCGCTCGCCGGAGACAACACAGATCTTCGGCAGTTCCAAAGTTCCGATCGATGCGAGATACTCATCATTGAAGAGGAACTCTGTGTCTGGCGGCAGAGTCCAGTAGGGTTCTGTCTCTTCCTGCGGCGGCGAGTACGGATTCAGATCTGGAGGGTTCATGACAGAAGTTTCACAACTTGACGCGCTAACAACAACCGTTGGTGCGAAGAGTGGCAACCAGAATCTGCCGCTGCGAGACTCCCAGGAACTACCCGGCGTCGTAAACCAAACATTTCGGTGAGGATGTGAACGCATCCAGAATTCCGCCAAGTTTCCAGATCAGGCTGACACCGCATAGACTAAACCCGCAACGATCGAAATGCAGTGACCGAATCATGAGCAGACCAGAGTACTCTGTCCCTTCCTCCAGCAACGGACGTCAGCACGTCTGGCGCTGGTGCATCTGGTCAGTGTTATCCGTGGCATTCCAGTCCTGTGCTCCTGCGAACGACAGAATTGCCTTTGTTGCCGCGTTCGAACGATTTGGGCGTCACGGAGATATCTCCGTCGAATCGAGCGGAACTCTTCTTGTTTCAGAGCTCAGTTGTACATCCTGTCATCAGAGTTCCGGGACGCAATTCGCACCGAAGAAGGGCCCAAACCTTGATGCGATCGGCAGTCGTGTCCGAGTTGATTGGGTTCGTCGATTTCTCGAGTCGCCATCTCGCGTGAAGCCCGGCACAACAATGCCGGACGTTATGAGTGATCTGCCCGACGATGAAAAGGCCGCGACGATTGACGCGATCTCCATGTACTTGTCGACCCTCCGTCAGCCGCATGTGGAGATCAAAGCATCCGGGGCAAATCCGGTCCCCGCAGAGTTCTGGAACAAGGGCGATTTGGAACGAGGCCGAAAGTTGTATCACCAAATCGGTTGCGTCGCGTGTCACGCGGCCGAAGAAGACTTTGACGTTGCTGGGTTCAAGCCATCGCCGTATGACGAAATGCTGGACCAACTGGAGCCCGAAGAGCTGAAGGAACTTGGACTTTCGTCCGCGGCGAGACGATTTGAATCTGTTCCTCTGCCAGTATTGGCGGAGAAGTACTCGGCCGAGTCGCTGACATTTTTCCTTCTGAACCCCGAACACTCTCGTCCTTCCGGTCGCATGCCAAACTTTCAACTTCAGGCAATCGATGCGGCAGACATTTCGTCCTGGCTCCTGAAGAAAGTCGAAAGCCATCAATCAGCCTCGAATTCGCCAAACGATTCGACACAACCACTCGATGCCAGCAAGCAAATGGAGTTGGTTCAGCGTGGACGCAGACTCTTTGTTGAGCTGCGTTGCATCAATTGCCACGACGTGAATGGTCTTGATCGTCAGGCTGTCGAGTCACCGTTTGAGCAGCTCGAGCTGGACTCGGGCAAGTCCTGCGTGCATCTTCATGGCTCCGGGGCTGAGACATCGACCGATCGTCACCGCAGGCGAGGCCAGCCCGTTTTCGAACTTGATCAGCAACAGATCGACGCGATCCGTTCGGCGCAGAAATTAGAAGAGTCTCCCGAAGCACTTGAGCAGAGCCTGCTTCGGCACAACTGCTACGCCTGCCACGAACGTGATTCGCTCGGCGGAGTCGGCCGCGACAGAAAGCCATATTTCGAAACGGTTGGTGGCGTTGATGTCGGCGACGAAGGGCGTCTGCCGCCAGTTCTGACCGGTGTTGGCAGAAGATTGAATTCGAGCTGGCTTTCAAACGTCATGAATGGCAAGGGCAACATTCGACCGCACATGACAATTCGCATGCCACTGTTTCCAAAGGAAGTCACGACATCGATTCCTGAGATGATCGCCGCAACGGATGGCGTCGACAGTCCCGCGCCTGCGGAACAGGTCTTTGTCAAAGCGGATCGTGATGTGCTTCTCAAAGCCGGGCGACAACTGATGGACACAGGTTGTGTCCAGTGCCACTCTTTCAAGGGCAACGCATTGCCTGGTGTCGTCGGTGTCGATCTCGAAGGAGTGACTCAACGGCTTCGCGCAGAATGGATGCACGACTTTCTGAAGGATCCAGGTGCCCAGAAGCCGAGAACTCGTATGCCGACATTCTTTCCGAATGGCAGAAGTCAAAATGCTTCGGTTCTCGACGGAGATACAGAACGCCAGCTCGCCGCCATGCACGCATATCTTGACGATCTGGCAAATCAGCCTTTGCCAGAGAAGATTGAGGAGGCTCGTTCCAGGAACTACGAGCTGACTCCGACGGATCGTCCGATTCTTCTTCGCACATTCATGCTGAATGCCGGAACTCACGCCATCGCAGTCGGGTCACCGCACAAGATCCACTTCGCTTTCGATGCCGAACAGGTGCGACTCGCGGAACTCTGGAAAGGCCGATTCCTCGACGCGGAAGGGACATGGTTCGTCCGATCGGCTCCGCCTGCAAATCCATTGGGCGAAGCTCAGATGAGTCTTCCTGCAGGCCCGGACATCGCGGTGCTTCAGAGTGAAGACTCTCCGTGGCCCACAAATGCTGAAGCCGCTGGCGTCAAATTTCGGGGCCACAGAATCGACAAACAGGGAACTCCAACGTTCCTCTACGAAGTGGGATCACTGCAGGTCTCCGATCAAATCGTGGTGGCGGATCAGCACACGCTTAGAAGAACGATCTCGACCAGTCCTTTGGCTTCATCGCCAAAGCAAGCAAATCAAGTGTGGCTGAGAGTCCTGTCGGACTTGCCCGCAACGGCAGCGATTGAAGTCTCGGTGCCTCCCACCAATGCTAGCGGGCGATCAACGATCACGTCTCCACAAGGGCTTTCGGTCAGTCTGGTTTCACCAGACAACACGATGCCCAAACAGCGGAGCAGAATCCAACCTCGCGGAACAACCGCTGATTGGCTGCATCCCCTGACACAGGATCAAGGAGAGACGTTGGTGATTGAGTATCACTGGTAAAGCCAACGCGGAAGTACTTGTGGTCAGACCATTGATCAGCGATTCAGCATCATTCGTGGAATGGCACACGTGAAGACTGTCGTGGGCGAGCTTGGTGACAGTCTTCGAAATCACTCCGCGGTTCAGGAATCCCGGTCATGGAATGATCGAGCTACGAATGCGAGTCATTCCATGACTCCCATTCGCAGATGCCGCAATGAAATTGGGAAGTTGTTTCGGGACGATTCCTTAATCGAAAGCTCTGCCACTGACGCGCTGGTTTCACTGCCGGAACATTCAAAAGCTGAGGCATTACGCTCCATATCGAAGATATGCAAATCTAATGGTGGAAATACCGATAGCCTCATGAACATTTGGCACACAATCCACTTGATCACTGCTCATGAATTCACTACTCATACCGCATGCGATCTTTTGTGCGGGCAATACATCTTTGTTGTGGGAGAATTTTGTGAATCTGCAAAACCGTCGTCCTGGCTTTACTTTGATCGAGCTGCTTGTCGTGATTGCCATCATCGCGATCCTGGTTGCGCTTCTGTTGCCAGCCGTTCAGAACGCGAGAGAAGCAGCCAGACGAACACAATGCAAGAACAATCTGAAGCAGATTGGACTTGCGATGCACAACTATCACGACGTGTACAACCTGTTTCCCGTCGGTGCCTGTGCGCGACCGAGCACAACCTTTGGGCTTGATATCTCAATCGGAGCTTTTTCTTCAATCCTTCCTTACATGGAACAGGGAAACCTCAAAGGGTTGTACAACGATACGATTCCGTGGGAACAACAATTGCCTGCCGTTGCGCAGACTGTGATTCCGAGCTATCTGTGTCCTTCCGCCGTTGGTCCATCAATCGATACGAATCCTGTCCTGGCATCGTATCCTATCGGGACAAGGATCGGAGCCATTCACTATCTGCTCAGCAAAGGTGCGGATAAAGAGTGGTGCTTCAATCCAAGCTCGAACGGCGTCGGGATGTTCGGTATTAACCTGCGTACGAATTTCCGTGATCTAACGGACGGCACCAGCAACACGTTGTGTGTCGGTGAAGGTGCAACAGGCGGCGCATGGCGAGTTTCGTCCGGCAATGCTCCTCTGACTCCAATTGCACCACCGGCGGGCCGAGTTCAGCAGGGCTGGATCGCTCCGCAGCCCAATCCTCTGGGGATTCAAAGCCTGTCCGGATTTACGACTGCTGGAAACTGGGGCACAACCGTTGTGAAGCTCAACCAGAACCCCGTCGTGGAGACCGTCTACGATGATACAGGCCTTGGAACATGTGCGGCGGGGACCAGAGATTACACAAGCAACTTCCGCAGCCAGCATGTCGGCGGTGCCCAGTTTACCCTTGGTGATGGGTCCGTTCGCTTCATCTCCGAGAACATCGACGCCGGGATCTACAACGCGCTTGGTGGTCGTCAGGATGGAGTGGTCGTCGGGGACTTCTGATCCCTCCGGCAGCCTGGCTTGAGAACGGCTGATCGACAACATCGATTCTGAGTGGCCGACCATATTTCTGGTCGGCCACTTGCTTGTACCGAGGTCAAAGTGCGTGCAGCGAGTACTGATCTTGAAACGCTCTCAAGTTCCGTGGCCACGTTTGCGGCTGGCAATGTTCGCTGCGATATCCATGAGCGAATTCTCATACACCAGCAGTGCATTGCGTCCGGTCCAGTTGTCATCACCAAACGGAAAGCCGCGTTTGACAGTGCGGCGAAGTGAGTTCAATTCTGCGTCCGTCTCAACCTTGTTCGCCCAGGAACGCCAACGTCGCGGCAACAGGGGCATCGGGAATCACAAGCCAGCGGTGTTCGTCAGCACGTCGCAAGCGAGATCTACACGTGCGAGCGAATGAACGTTCAGAAACCATTCACCGTTTCCCCACCGCGTGGGGTTGCGAGGGCCTTCATCACGGAAAGGTCGGTGGATTCTGGAAGGAACTCAACAGAGCCATCGCACATCAGGAACATCGCACCGGACCAGCACGGTGGTCCGCCGAAGCCTTCGGGGATTCGATTGATCCCAAGTGCTGGATCACGAACATTGGCAGGATGGCCCCATGGACGGAAACACTCGGCGACACTTCCCACCAGAATTGTCGAGCTCGTGCCGTCAGTGATCTGATCAAGAGAAGTGGCTCTCCCTTTCGATTCTTGTTCCATCGTCCGTGCTCGGTCGACGGTGGCCGTTGATGATTCGATCCGAGTGGCGACAACCGGCATGACATGGCAGTTTGCCGCCCAGTGAGCAAGTCCAAATCCTCTTTCATCGAACAGTGGCCCGGGCTGACAGGGATTGAGCAGATCGGGAATCTGACATCGATAGAACCGAGCGTTTGCTTCGCTCCGCCAACTCTGGTGTTCATCAAGATCCGGAGCAACAAATGAAATGTATGGGCCGATTGCCATGATCCATCCGTGACGCAACTCGCCGTCCTCGGACATCGTGCCGCCGAATGGAAGCGAACCGTACGTGTGGTGATAGTTGTGAATCGCAAGTCCAATCTGCTTCAAGTTGTTCTTTGCATGAGTTCGACGAGCCTCATCCTTCATCTGTTCGATCCATCCGAGATCCCGTGGCGTGATGATCTCTGATCGATCCGCTCGACCTGTCCAGAGCCAGACGAACTGATGGGACATTCCAACCATAGCAGTTCCGGCCGCAAACAAGGAGAACAGAGCACAACACACAGAGATCGTCGTTCGCCACGTCCACGATAGAGCAGTCGTCGTACTGAAGTCCTGTGTTCGTCCGAACTTCCTTCGTCCAAAGCGATCAATTGCGAGCATGAACACCACGACCGAAACCATTCCCGCGGTCATCGAAGGCCAGTCGACTGTGATTCGCGGGATGACTCGAGTCAGGAAGTAGAGCCAACCCAAAAACAACTGCTCGACATTTCGCCCCAGCGCTAGACACAGGCAGATCGCAACGAACGGCATAACGATTCGAAGCCACGAGTACCGTCGTATCTCATTGTTCTTTTCCGTAACTGTCGTTTGAAGCTTCACTTCGTCACCTCAGACCCCGATGGGTTGCTTGATGACTTCGACGCTTCAATCGCGGCCTTGATTTGAGCGGAGTTCATCGTGCCAATGAATCCGTTCGTGAGCAGCACTAACCGTTCGTCGCCGTCTGCATCCGGCTCAAAAACGTAAATCCGTCCCGCGTCCTCCGCAACCCGATCGCTCAGGGAGAGGTACGTCAGACTGGAACTGTCAGGAATCTGCCAAAGATCATTCTGGATGGCCGAATTCGTCGCGTCCGGGAGTTGTCCGCCATGTGTCGCAGCGTACTGCCATAAGGCGGTGCGGAGTTTCTCAAGTCCACGCTGTCTTGAGGCAAGAGAAGTGGCCGGATCAGTGTCCTGGCGAGCAGAGTCGTTGAGTTGGTAGGTCCAGCCCTGTTTCTTCCATGCTCCAGGTGTCATCAATTCTCGGGCACCGGAGATCATCGTCAGCACCACGATGAATGCAAGCCCCCACAAGATCAGGAACGACAGGGCTCGACGATAATCAATGTGCCGAAGTCCAAACATTCGCGGAACGAACGAATTCCATGATCGCTGCACGATCCAGCCGCAAGCCAGAAACACGACAAGAAAGAACGAGATCGTCTGAACTCGGATCGCCGCTGCGGCATTCAAATCTGCCTCCGCCGTCGGCTGGGGCGACTCAGCAGTCCAACCGTTCGGCAACAATGCAGGCATCCCAGCAACGAGCTGAATAGGCTCCATCGCCAGAGATGCAATGACCATCCACGTTGCGATGAGGCGGCACGATCTTGATTGATCACCACTTACAAATCGGAACCCGGTGGAATCGCTGCGTTGGAGTTGGCCAATCATTTTGTCGGTGCCTTGTATGGCTGTCGGCTGGTCGGTGCGGTGCGTCCGGAATTGGGATCCGTCAACGTCTCAAGCAGCTTCTGCATTTGGACACGACGTTCCGCCTCGACGAAGTAGAGGTTCCTCGTTTCGCCGGGATCGTCGTTCAAGTTGTAAAGTTGCCCCGGTGCTTCCGGTTCTGATTCGATCATGGCGTATTTCTGCAAGGGGCCCTTTGAGTAATCATTGCCGCCTGAGCCTCGATGATGCAGATACTTCCAGTCTCCGACGCGCAACTGGAATTCTCCGCGAGAGCTTTGAGTCAGCATGTGCGGACGAACCTGGGAGTCGTCCTTCTGATCCCCGACCAGAACCGGTAGCATGTCGAAGCTGTCAACAGCCACATCATCGGGAAGTGGTTCTCCGACGAGCGACGCGATTGTGGCAAACACATCTGTCGTGTTGATCAACTGCTTCGATACCTGCGATGGACGAATCTTTGCCGGCCACCGAACAATCATGGGAACTCGATGCCCACCTTCCCATCCATCCCGCTTCATGCCGCGGAATCCTCCGGCAGGGTCGTGCTCATAATCCGATCTCATCCAGTCGACATGGACGGTCTCAGGACCATTGTCCGAGGTGAAAATCACGAGAGTATTCTCGTCGATCTTCAGTTCCCTCAGGGTCTCGAAAAGACGTCCGACCAGGACATCGAGCTCGAACACAAAATCACCGCGAGGTCCGGCTTGGGTCTTGCCGCGAAACTGATTCGCCGGCAACACAGGAGCGTGAGCAATCTGCGTTGAGAGAATGACGAAGAAAGGCTGACTGACGGGGGCTGCGGAACTTCGCCTGATGAAATCCACGGTCCGATCGTAGAACAACAGATCCGCGTCCTCGAAGCGATAGTCCTCAGCCATCCAGCCTTCGTCATTGTCCCAGCGCCATTTCCCGCCGAGGTTCGGCAGTGATTCGCTCTGGTGACGCTTCGATGCTGGTTGATCCACAAGACCGTTCTCGATGTAGACATACAGCGGATCGGTCGTCGGACAGTTTGGCGTGATGAATGATTCGTCAAAGCCTCGACGATTCGGCCCGTCGACCAACGGAGTGCTGCGTTCGTAGTCGATCAGCGAGGCAGTCTCAAATCCTCCCGCGAGTTGCTTTCCGTCTTTGTCGAACCATGTCAGCCCGAGATGCCATTTGCCGAAGATGCCCGTGCGATACCCATGCTTTTGCAGTATCTCGGCCAGTGTCGACTTTCGCGGAGCGAGATAGCTTGGCCCTCCGGGACCTTCAAAAGCCGTCGGACGGCGACCGGTTCGGCAAACCAACTGTCCCGAAAGCAGCCCGTAGCGAGATGGCGAGCAGATCGTGCATGGACTATGTGCATCGACGAAACGGATACCTTCGGCCGCCATGCGATCAAGATGCGGTGTCTGATAAGCGGCCCCCGGGTTGTAACACGACAAATCTCCGTAGCCCAGATCGTCAGTGTAGATGACGATGATGTTTGGCTGCTCAGTCGCAAAGACGCCACTCTTCACGACGATGAGAGAAAGCACCGCGAAGACCGATGCAACAAAACGCCCCCGCTTGCTCAAACTGCAATGGACACGAATGGTCATGGCGAACTTCCTCGGTCCTTTGATTTCGGATCTCGAATCATCTGCCGTCAGATCGAACACAACGATTGAGCATCACGGCAAACGAATTTGTCTATCGTGGACGAAAGATTCAGAACCTCGCCTGCCGTTGAGTCAGATACTCGACCAAAGCCTTATCGAACGGCATGCTGGTGTCGAGCGGCACGTATTCGGCGCCGATGTTCAGGCAGGATGTCCGGAACCGTTCGCGCATCTCATTGAGTGCCTGAAGGTACTCTGCACGGATGCCTTCGGCGTCGACGATTTCATGATCATCAGATTCCGGCTCCAGCAGATCGACCGCGCCCGAGAACGGAAAGGTGACTTCCGCTTCATCCAGCACATGGAACAGGATCACGTCATGACCGCGAAACCGCAACATCCGCACGGCATCAAGGATCTCATCCGGCTCTGCGAGCAGGTCTGACATGAGCATCATCAGGCTGCGATGCCTGATCATCGAAGAGATTCGTCGAAGATTATCGCCAATCTTCGTGGTTCCCACCGGTTTGATCTTCTGCAGCACCGACAGGATGTCGCCCAACTGAGACCGACGGCTCCGTGCGGGCAGGCTGGCTTTGAGTTCATCGCCGAACGTCATCAGGCCAATCGGATCCTGCTGATGAATCATCAGGTATGCAATCGCCGCCGCCAGACAGATCGAGTAGTCAAACTTCGTCAGCGTTTGTCGGTACGTGTATCCCATGCTGCGAGACAGATCCATCAGCAGATAACCGGTGATGTTCGTCTCGGCCTGATACTTCTTGATGTAGACGCGATCCGTCCGCGCGAAGACTTGCCAGTCGATGTCCTTCGGATCGTCGCCGGGTTCGTAACGTCGGTGTTCGCTAAACTCGACACTGAATCCGTGGAAAGGGCTCGCGTGAAGCCCGGACAACAGTCCCTCCACAATGAACTTGGCTCTCAGATCCAGCCGCGAAATGCTCTGAATGACAGCAGGTTTCAGGTATTGCTCGGCAGATGACATGCGACGGCCTTCAAGGGACGAGTGGTCTCTGCCGGAGTATCGCACAAACGATGCGATGTTTCAAAACCGCCAACATACCGTGCAGCAACGGAGTGTCTCCTTTTGCCGTTGGATGCGTCCGTTACCTGCTCGGCTTCGTAGCGGAATACGTCAGAATTCCGTGTTCTGACGAACTCGGCGACAGGCCAGTGCAACGCACCCAGTCTCACGCATCGAATCTCATGCAGGCTCTATTGATACAACTTGTGCTGAGTCAGGAAGGCTTCCACAGCTCGAGGAGTTCGAAACCGGAGAGACTGACCATTCCGAGCCCGCTGTCGAAGGTCGGTTGCGGACAGGTCTGTTCCAGGAATCTGGACGGGGATGACTCGTGATGCGATCGAAGGTCCAACCCAGTCCTTGATCTGATCGGCTGACATGGGAGCAACACCCGGTCGATTGCAGGCTACAATCGATGCCAACTCTGCAATTCGTTCCGGCTGCCGCCACGTCAGAAAATCGCGAAGTGAATCAGCTCCAATGATGAGGTGGAGTTCCGCATTTGGAAACTCTTCGACAAATTCTGCCAGCGTGTCGACCGTGAACGAAGGCCCCTGCCGCTTGAGTTCTCGACGATCTACTTTGAACTCGGGATATCCCGACAACGCGAGCATCAGCATATCTGCCCGAGCATGTCCGTCGGTGATCTTCACGCCAGGCTTGTGTGGAGGCGACGCGGCAGGTACCCAGCGAACTTCGTCCAGCCGCAGTTCTTCTCGACAGCATTCTGCAACGATCAGATGTCCGTAATGCACCGGATCAAAGGTGCCACCAAAAATACCGAGCTTCATTGGAAAATGTTCCGTCTGCAAAATGATTCGGCGAGTCCTTTGCTCGGACTCTGACCGTATGTAGTAACAGGAAACCCGCCGTTTCTCCACCCTTGGCTTGAGTCGCCTGGGATTGTTAAAGCTTCTGCCGGCGAGAAACGATCGAACTGACACCACGAGACGGTCGTTGGCAATCCTCTTTCCTCGCACATGTGACAACTTGCGAGACGGGCGAAACCGCAACGATGAGATGTCCGTGCCCAGAGACTCAAGCCTCAAAGCTTACAGATCTTTCTTCCTGCGAAGCAGCCACATGGGTTCACTCGTGCGATCTTCGGTGGGGTTCATCGGCTGTGCCGGTTGTAGCAATCTCGGAGAATTGTCAGTTCCGAATATTCAGGCTCTGACAACCGTAGTAGGTTGCTGAGTGACTTTAGCTCAATCCGGCATCCGTCCGTTTCAGTAGCGACTCATGCAGCGACGATCTCGATGGCAGGTTCCAAGGATGGAACTTTGTTGTTGATTGAATGGAGTCGATACCATGAAGCCTCGCGGGCTGTCGCTTGCATTTGCAGGCACCTTATTGACGGCTGCAGTCGGATGTCAGACAGCATCCCGATGCTGCTCTGCCCTCTTCGCCCCTGTTCCGGCATCCTTTGCCGATGCAACACCGGTCCCCGAAAAGTCGCAACCGGCATCGGCATTGTCGGACGCGAAGGTCGCTGATCGCGTTTCAACCGAGACCGAGCAAGCCGCGAAGAACGAATCCGAACCGCCGCGGCGATTCAACATCCCGCCGGAACTTCCCGGTGCCGACGCATCCCCGTTGGCGCTGCCTCCGATGGACGACAGCAAGACGCCAGAGCAGAAGCGTTCGATCGCCGAATCGCTCTTCCCGGACGTCAAATCGCTCGACGATGCCGAATCCACGATCGCGCCGGGGGAACCGCTGTCACTCGCAACGCTGCAGCAGATGGCTGTCGACAACAGCCCCGTCATTCGACAGGCGGCGGCCGATGTTGAGTCGGCTCGCGGCAACGCCGTCCAGGCCGGACTGTATCCAAATCCGACAGTAGGATACGAAGGGGACACGATCGGCACAGCAAAAACTGCTGGCTACAACGGTGTGATGGTCACGCAGGAATTCGTCACCGCGGGCAAACTCACCTACGCTCAGAATACTGCCCTGAATCAAGTACGCGCAGCTCAGGCAGACCTTCGCAAGGCTCGAATCAGACTGGCATCGGACGTTCGTCAATCTTACTTCAAGGTGCTGATTGCCCAGGAGCAGTTGAAGTTCACTCGGGCCATCGCAAAGCTCAGCAATGAGGTCTATCAGGCTCAGATTGATCTCGTTGCCGGTGGCGAAGCGGCTCCATACGAACCGCTGCAGTTGCGAGTGATCGCTGTTCAGGCTCGCAATGATGTTGTGTCCGCAAAGAACGGACTAGAGGCCGCATGGCGACAACTTGCCGCGTCGGTCGGCATTCCTCATCTTGAGCAACAGCATGTCGCTGGCTCCGTTGAGCACCTGATTCCTCAGATGGACTATCAGACTCTGGTGACCGCTCTTCAGAGACATTCGGATCTGATTGCAGCGAACGCCCGAATTGCTGCTGCCGGATGCAACCTGCGACTCCAGGAAGTCACGCCGATCCCGAACATCACCGTCTACGGTGCGTTTCAGCATGATGATACGACGCCTCTGTCGGACTATTCGACCAACGTGCAGGTTTCTGCACCGGTCCCTGTTTTCAACAAGAATCAGGGTAACATCGCGACGGCACATGCCCAGCTTGTACGAGCACGGCAGGATCTGACGGACGTGAACAACAAACTGCTGTCACAGCTTGCCGAGGTTCACAATCGGCAGAAGACAGCTCACACGATCGTGGAAAGCTATCGAACCGATCTGCTACCCGATCAGGTTCGAGTCTACCGAGGGGTCTACGATCGATTCCTGCTTGATGGTCAGTCGATTGACTTCGCTCAGGTCGTCGTTGCTCAACAAACTCTGACGCAAGTTGTGAACAACTACCTCAAAGCGCTGAGTGATTCGTGGATGGCCAATATTGAGCTTGCCGAACTGCTTCAGGTTGATGACCTGATGACGATGGATGGCCTCACCGCTTCGCTCGTAGAAGTTGAGTCTGTTGTTCCCGACGCTCCGGCAGCCGGTCCAGAGATGGAAGTCCCCCGGGCAAACATCAACTTGCGGGAGTCGAATGGTTCTCAGGAGACGAAGGACAACAAGAAAGCGGACGGCAATGGCTTGGCATCGCATCTCGTTTCAAGCAACTCCGGCCGAAGCCACGATGAGGAAGCCGCGGACGACACCGAGTCTGAAACAAAGGGTGCTTCCTCAACCGAGGATTCCGGTGCCTCCGAAGCAAACCCGGCATCCCCGCCTCAAAGAAAGCGTGCTCGTCCCCGCGCGGCGATGCTTGAAGATTGACTATTCAATTGCTGCGAAACCATTGTTTCGTGACTGAATCGTGCCATTGCTAATTGGTCTGCGATCGACTCCGATTGCAAATAGGCGTCTTGTCCATCAACATGCCTTCCCACCTTTTTTGTCGCCACCGGCACATTGAGCCGCGCGAATGACAGAACCATCCCCATGCCGGATGTCTCCGTCAATCAGCCCCGCATCAACAAACGTCGCACGAAGTCGATTAGAGTCTTACTCAGAATCATGCGCGCACGGTGCGAGCATGATTGGCGAGCGAACAACGTGAGCGTTTTCGAAGCTCGAACCGGTAGGTTCTTTTGGGTCAAGGGCTTTGCGCCGCTGAAAGCTCTTGTTAGGGATTTCAGCCAGAAGACCGCTGGAGTTGAGTGTTTCGAACTCGCATCCGATCGGCCGGAGGACGCCCCGTCGTCTTCCGTTCCTGAAACAATCCGAAATCATCCCCCCATCGCTCGTCAGTGAAACAGCGACGTATCTTGAAACAACTCCTTATGCATGTTGGTGCGTACTCAATTCATCTCATGATGATCACGGACAGAACAGTTTTCTGCCCGTGCCAGACGCTCCGTCACATCAGGAAACAGGGGCCACCAATACAATTGAGCTTACGAAACACTTAGTGACAGTCTTGAAAGAACAGGGCGTTTTGGAAATCTCGGTCATGGAATGACCGAGTTACGTAGGCGAGTCATTCCATGACTCGCATTCGCAGATGTCGCAGTCAAATCGGGAAGGGGTTTCGGGACGATTCCTTAGGCGAATTGGGCATCCAGTCTCCTCCCGGGGTGGGCATCGAGGCTGGTTGACGCAGGACTCGCAGTTGGTGTGGTTGTTCAGCCTCGCCATGCGAGATCATTGAGTTTTCTCACGGTGGCTTGGGAAATCGCTCAGAATTTGAAGTCGGTCGCTGCCCTGCTTGACACTCAATTTTGGGGCCTGTACAAGGCCCGAGTGTCTCTAGGTGTAGCGAGGTTCAGCCCGGAAGCGACGTCGGATTCGTGTCTGGCGTGTTCGTCGGGCCGTTGAGGTTTCGCTCGTTCAAGCGTGCGGGGGCCCAAGGGAGAGCCGATCAGCAGGGTCTGAGTTTCGCTGCGGATGGTCCAGTCGAGGCAGGCAGGCTGATGGCGAAGAAACCGACTCCGAAGGCTCCAGTCAAGAAGGTCGCGAAGAAAGCACCGCCACCGTCGACGGCGAAGGCTCGCCCGGCGAAACCGTCCGCTTCCACACCGCCGGCTCCGAAGTCAGCTGCGGCCCCGGCAGCACCGGCCACTCGCCCAAAACCCGTCGCGGCTGCACCAGAACCGGCCGTTCCAGTGTCTCCCGCCGAGCAGTTGCAGCAGCTTGATGAGCAGTTGATTAGCTTGTTAAACAAACGAGCATCGCTGTATCTCGAGAAAATGCGAGGAGTGCAGACACCGTCCAAGATCATGTTCAGTGATCAGGACCAGCAGCAGGTCTGGTCGATGATTGACCGACTAAACCAGGGACCGCTGACCTCCGCCGAAATCAAGACGATCTTCAGACCGCTGATGAGTGCTGGTCGGCAGCGGATCAAGAACATCCGAGTCGCGTATCTCGGCCCCGCATTTAGCTTTACGCATCAAGCAGCGATCTCAAGATTCGGCGAAGCGGCGGACCTTGTGCCGGTCAGCACCATTGCGACCGTCTTCGAGGAAGTGAATCGCGGCCACGTCGATTTTGGACTTGTGCCAATCGAAAACAGCACGGACGGTCGAATTGTCGACACCCTGGACATGTTCACTCGTCTGCCGCTGCGTATTTGCGGAGAAGTGCAGGTTCACGTTCATCACAATCTGCTGGCCCGCTGCGAACGCAGTGAGATTTCCGAGATCTACAGCAAGCCACAAGCGTTGTCACAGTGCCGTGACTGGTTGTCGAAGAACATGCCGCATGCTCGGCTGATTGAAGTGACCAGCACATCCACGGCCGCCCAATTGGCTCGTGACAAGCCGAATGTCGCTGCCGTCGCCAGTCACCAGGCCGCACTGCAGTACGACGTGCCGATCGTGGCGGAGTGCATTGAAGACAACCAGAACAATGTCACTCGATTCGCCGTGATCGGAGAAAGCGTGGCAGATCCGACCGGTTCTGATCGGACAGCGATTCTGCTTCAGATTCCGCATCGTCCAGGATCGTTGTCGGAAGCACTCGAAGCGTTTCGTCGCAACAAAGTGAATCTCACCTGGATCGAATCATTCCCACTGCGTTCGCCAGCGATTGGCTACTTGTTCTTCCTCGACTTTGAGGGTCATGTGAGTGAGCCTCGAATCAAGAAGGCGTTGAAAGAACTGGAAACGCTTCCGCCGGATCGATTGGAAATCCTTGGCTCGTATCCTCGCAGCGAGCCATTGAAGTAGAATTGGATCTTTGACCTTCAGAGCCTTGCTCTGACTTGAATTTGCTCACATCGTTTTGAAAGTTCGAACACACATGCGTCGGTTTTTGATTGCTGGTAACTGGAAAATGAACACGACTCGATCGTCGGGAGTCGCTTTGGCGGGAGAACTGGCCGCCGTGGCAGCTCAGACGGAAGCGGGAGTGGAAGTTCTGGTTTGCCCGCCGTATCCATACCTCATTCCCGTTGCTGAGAAGCTGTCCGGCAGTGCCGTTCATCTGGGTGCTCAGGACGTCTACTTCGAAGCACCGGGTGCGTTCACCGGCGAAGTCGCAGTTGAGATGCTGCGAGACTGCGGATGCCGCTACGTGATCCTCGGACACAGCGAACGTCGGCACGTCATGGGAGAGACGGACGCGGTCATCAATCGGAAGGTTCGAGCCGCAATTTCCGGCGGTTTGGCTGCCGTTCTTTGCGTTGGCGAACTGTTGAGCGAGCGTCAGTCGGGCCAGACCGAAGAGGTTCTCGACCGGCAAATGGAAGGGGCTCTGACCGGGGTTTCTGAAGAAGACGCTGCGAACGTTGTGATTGCCTACGAGCCGGTTTGGGCAATCGGTACAGGCGTTACGGCGACTCCGGAGCAGGCCGAATCTGCTCACGAACACCTTCGCAAGTGGCTGGCTCGGCGTTATACTCCCGCGTTTTCCGAAAAAGTCCGCATTCTGTACGGCGGCAGTGTGAAGGCGGATAACGCCGAATCTCTGCTGTCTCAGCCGAATGTGGATGGCGCCTTGGTGGGTGGAGCGAGTCTGAAATCGGCTTCGTTCGTGCCCATTATCGAAGCAGCTCGGAAGCTCAGCGTGTAGTGCTGTTGTCCGTCTCGCGCGAGTGTTTGAAAATCAGGATCGGTTATGCCGGTCGCGGGTTGTTTTGTCATGAGGACACTGAGCAGGCCCGGAATTCTGCTCGTCTGAATTGAAGAGAGTCCAATGTCATTCCTGATCGTGTCGTTGTCACTGGTGATGGTTTTCCTTAGCCTGTTCCTCATCCTGCTCGTGCTGATTCAGCGTGGTCGAGGTGGTGGTCTTGCCGGCGCATTCAGTGGGATGGGCGGTCAAAGCGCATTTGGTACTCGCGCTGGCGACACGTTCACGCGAATTACGATCGTCGTGGCTGTGATTTGGGTTTTGCTGGCGGGCTTTCTCGGCATGTTGATGCGAAATGATGTCGCAGCAACGAAGACCGGCGAGAAGACTCGCTTCAGCGAAACAGAAGAAGCACGCGACGCCGCCAAGAAGGCCGAAGAGGATGCGAAGAAGCTCGAAGAGAAGTCCAAAGATGAAGAGAAGTCCAATGATTCTGTCGACGTGAAGGAAGTCACGAACGACGAGGTGAAGAAGGACGAGAAGGCTCCGGCGAAGGAAGAAGCCAAGTCCGGGGACGCTCCTGCGGATGCGGCAAAAGGCGAAGCTCCGAAGGCCGATGCACCTGCTGCTGAGGGCGAAAAGAAAGACGCCCCCGCTGCTGATGCTCCGAAAGCCGACGCTCCGAAGGAAGAAGCTCCAAAGTCAGAAACTCCGGCTGAGGCTCCTAAGGCAGATGAAGCTCCAAAAGCTGACGCGCCTAAGGCCGAAGAAAGCAAAGAAACACCGGCGGCTCCGGCTCCCGGTGACGCAGTTCCTGCCGAAGCTCCGAAGAACTGATCGAAGCCTCGTTCGTTTGGTCATCTGATTTGCGTGGCTCACTGATGTGGGCCACGTTTTTCGCTTTCAAAGGTTCTCCATCGTGCTGTTGAGCATGACCGGATTTGGCAACTCCTCTTTGACCAAAGAGGGTGTGCATGTCAGCTCCGAAATCAAGTCGGTGAACAACCGATATCTCAAACTGTCCGTTCGTCTTCCAGACAGCGTCGCGAGATTCGAAGCAGAGATCGAAAAGCTGATCCGCGGCCGAGTCTCTCGAGGTGCCGTCCAGCTTTCGATCCGAGTTCGCTTCCTGAGCGGGCAGAGCGAGTATCGAATCGACACGGACCTGCTTCGCGGATTCCAGAAACAACTTGCTGAACTGCACGGGATGGGACTCGGTTCTCCAAATCTCGGAGACCTGCTCACGCTGCCCGGAGTGGTTTCGGAAACGGAACTGCCGGACGAGTTTGTGAATTCACTTTGGCCAGCCGTTGAAGCATCACTGAACGATGCGCTTGATCATTTCGAAGACTTCCGTCGTCGCGAAGGCGAATCAATGCGGCTGGACCTTCAGCGGCAGTGCGAAGTCATCGAGACGGAACTGGTTCAGGTTGCGACATTAGCACCGCAGGTCGTGACCGAGTATCGAGACAAGATTTTGGAACGTGTTCGAAGGCTGATCGGCGATGCGTCCATCACGATCAGCGAGAACGATGTCATTCGAGAGGTTGCTTTGTTCGCCGATCGATGTGACATCAACGAAGAGATCACGCGACTCAGAAGTCACACCGAACAATTTCGACGGCTTCTGAATGGCGATTCGTCGCAGGGGCGAAAGC
The DNA here is from genome assembly GCA_037367405.1 of Ottelia alismoides. Classification (NCBI taxonomy): domain Eukaryota; kingdom Viridiplantae; phylum Streptophyta; class Magnoliopsida; order Alismatales; family Hydrocharitaceae; genus Ottelia; species Ottelia alismoides. The sequence continues at coordinate 1,043,367 of JAZKJV010008916.1, read as the reverse complement.
TCGAGTTCATCGGGCAGGAAATGTTTCGAGAGATCAATACGATCGGTTCGAAGGCCAATCACGTCTCGATTGCATTGAGCGTCGTGGAGATGAAGTCGGCGATCGAGCGAATTCGGGAAGTGCTTCAAAACGTCGAGTAGACGTGGAACCTTGGGGACGGAAATGAGTCAGGGACAACGCGAGCGAATCGTCGTGCTGTCCGGACCCAGCGGAAGTGGCAAGACTACGCTGGTTCGGCTTCTGGTCGAACGCGCTCCGGTGAAGCTGATGATGTCGGTGTCGGCAACGACTCGGCCGCCTCGTCCCGGTGAGCAGAATGGCAGAGATTATTGGTTTTTGACCGATGCAGAGTTCCGGACGAGATTGGCGGCTGACGAGTTTATTGAACATGCCGAAGTCTTTTCTTCCGGTTTTCTGTACGGAACGCTGCGATCCGAAGTAGATCGGGCCTGGGACAACGGCGGATGGGCTTTCCTGGAAATTGACGTCCAGGGAGCGATGAAGGTAATGCAGCAGTACCCGGATGCTGTTACGATTTTCCTTCGAACTCCGTCTCCGGCGGAGTTTGAGCGGCGGCTGAGAAGTCGCGGCACCGAATCTGAAGAGATCATTCAGCGCCGACTTGCGACCGCAGAGAAAGAACTGCAGCAGGCCGGTCGCTACAAATATGTGGTTGTGAACGATCAGCTGGAAACCGCGGTCAGCGAGATCTGTGAGATACTGAAGGCGGAGGAGAAAGCTCGAAATGCTTGATGAATTCCGAGAAGACGAAATCGCTCGCAAGGTCGGTGGTCGTTTCAAAATGACAGCCCTGATTCAGAAACGCATGGTGGCTCTGAATCGAGGAGCTCGACCGCTCGTCGATCTGCAGACCAAGGATCTGATGCAGATCGTCGTGGCTGAGATCATGGGTGACAAGATTTACCTCGACACGTCCGGCAATGTGAAGTCAGTCGATGACGACTCGACGCTCGTCGATAAGCTCGACAAACTTCTCGCCGACGACGGCGGTCCGGGAATTGATGATCTGTAAGATCTGAAGATCGCGCAGAGTCCTTACGGTTGAAAAAGCTGATGGCTCGAAGCAGTCCAACTGCTTCGAGCCATTTTCACGCGCTGGTTGATGGTGATCGGCGTTGAAGAATGATGGCCGTTGGCTGAATGATGGTCAGATCGCGCAGAGGTTTCACAGGCGAGGTTCAGTCGGTTCGTTTCATTGATGGTTGCTGAGTTGTTTGCCAACGCTTACGCTCTTCGACACTTTTGGCGTCGGTATTGATCTCGCCACGTCGCAAGGAATCTCATCTCACCATCGGATCGCATCGAATGACTTTTCTGCCACGCGTCCTGCGTTCGTTTTTGTTTCTCGTCGCGCTGCTGATACTGCTGACAGACTTCGGATCTGGCTTGGTCGCTGCGTCGCCATTCGATGCTCCGGCAAAGCAGCCGAACATCATCCTGATCTACGCGGATGATCTGGGATACGGCGATCTCGGTTGCTACGGACACCCCACAATTCGCACTCCGAATCTTGACCGCATGGCAGCAGAAGGAATGCGGTTTACCCAGTTCTATTCGGCCGCGGAGGTTTGTACTCCAAGCCGCACGGCTCTGCTGACCGGAAGGTATCCCATCCGAAGTGGCATGTGTCACAACCAGTTTCGAGTTCTTCGCAACCATGCGAGCGGCGGATTGCCGAAGGATGAGATCACGATCGCTGAACTGTTGAAAACTGTCGGATATCGAACCGGCATGGTTGGCAAGTGGCATCTTGGTCATCTTCCTGAGCATCTTCCGCCTGCGCACGGATTTGATGAGTACTTCGGCATGCCGTATTCGAACGACATGCTTCCGGCGAAGGACGCACCTCCCGGTCGAGACAAGTTTTTTGCTGAGAACAATGACTACTGGAAGACTCCGCTGATTCGTGGCACCGAGATCATTGATGAGCATCCTGACCAGCGGCAGGTGACGCGGCAGTACACGGACGAAGCGGTGCGATTCATTCAGGGCAACAAGGATCGGTCGTTCTTCCTCTATGTCGCTCATACGTTTCCGCACGTGCCGCTGTTTGCATCCAGCGAGTTTCGAGAGAAGAGTCGAGCCGGACTTTATGGCGACGTGGTTGAGGAACTAGACTGGAGTGTTGGCCAGATTCTCGACACACTTCGGAAAGAGAACCTGGCTGAGAACACGATGGTGTTCTTTAGCAGTGACAATGGTCCATGGCTGATCTACGACGCCCACGGCGGCAGCGCCGGTCTGTTGAAAGACGGCAAAGGATCGACCTGGGAAGGCGGTATGCGCGTGCCAGGGATCTTTTGGTGGCCCGGGCATATTCAATCCGGGGTGACTCAGCCGAACGTTGCTTCAACGATGGATCTCCTGCCGACCTGCGCGGCGATTGCTGGAGTGGAAGCTCAGGATCGAAAGCTTGATGGAGTCGACCTGACCCCGCTGTTGTTCCGTCACGAGCTGATGGAACGCGAGCCGTTTTTCTACTACCGAGGTGCGAAATTGTTTGCCTGTCGCCTTGGCCCGTGGAAGGCACACTTTCAAACACAGACGGGATATGGACAGAAGCAATCTGACTCGCATGAACCTCCGCTTCTGTTTCATCTTGAAATCGACCCGGGCGAGAAACGCAATGTCGCGGCGAAGCACCCGGAAGTGATTGAACAGATCCGCAAGGCCGTCGCAGCTCACGAGGCCGGGATCGAACCGGTGCCGAGCCAGCTTGAAGCGACGATTCCGGCCGATCCAAAGCCGGAGCCAGCAAAAGAGGATCAGAAGTAAGGAGGCGGTGAACGGGCGAATTGCCAGCTCTACAAGCCCGACGCACGAGCGAGTGCTTGTCGATCGTGACGCACTCGCTGGCGCGTCGGGCTTGTATTCAACAACTCCAGCTAACTTGATTCATGTTGCTCGCCTAAGGATATCAACTCCATGAAAAGTCTGACCGAGTATCTGACGTTTCACATCCCCGAACGCATGGGGTTCCTGAACATCACTCCGCAGATTGAGAGCCTCGTCCGCGACAGCGGTATTCAGGAAGGTTTGCTTCTCTGTAATGCGATGCACATCACAGCATCCGTTTTCATCAATGATGATGAATCCGGCCTGCATCAGGATTATCGGAAGTGGCTGGAACAACTCGCGCCGTTCGACGCATCTCCTCAGCGGTACGCCCACAACAGAACCGGTGAAGATAACGCGGACGCTCACATGAAGCGACAGATCATGGGCCGCGAAGTCGTTGTAGCGATCACGAAAGGTCGACTCGATTTCGGTCCGTGGGAACAGATCTTCTACGGCGAGTTCGACGGACGCAGATCCAAGAAAGTGCTCGTCAAGATCATCGGCGAGTAATGTCGCATCGCGTTTACGGTCATTCCGAGATTCGAGGCCGCGGTGAGTTCGTTGAGTTTCGGTGGCTCAGCGGTAAGATTCCGGCCTTTTCGGAGTCGACACGCCTTTCGGTTTTGTCGGCACCAGTGGCTGCGAAATCAACGAGCACCCGAGACTCATGGCTGAAAAACTCTCCCCGATGATGGAACGCTACAAGGTCGTTAAGGCCGAGCATCCGGGGGCGATTTTGTTGTTTCGAATGGGCGACTTCTATGAGCTGTTCTACGAAGACGCTCAGAACGCATCGCGAGTCCTCGGCCTCACGCTCACCAGCCGCGATAAGAACTCAGAAAACCCCGTCCCGATGGCCGGGTTTCCGTATCATCAGCTCGATGGATACCTGCAAAAGCTGATCAGCGCCGGTTTTCGAGCGGCCATCTGCGATCAGGTCGAAGATCCGAAGAAAGCGAAGGGACTCGTTCGACGCGAAGTCACGCGAGTCGTCACGCCGGGCACACTGACCGATGATCAGATGCTCGATCCACGGCAGTCGAACTTTCTCGCCTGCGTCGCGCCGTCGAAGACCACAATCGGACTCGCATGGCTGGAAGTGTCGACCGGCCGTTTTCTGATTCAGGATGTGGAGCCTTCGCAGCTTCAGGATGAACTCGCTCGAATCGGCCCCGCGGAATGTCTCATCCCCGAAAGCGCGGCGCAGGAGGGCCATCTGCCAATGCGTCGGCCGGAACCGGGATCACTGGTGCTGACGACTCGGCCCGACTGGTGCTTTGCACGCGAAGAAGCCAAACGACTGCTCAACGAACACTTCGGCACGAAGACGCTTGAAGGTTTCGACGTCGACGACACGCCCGCCGTCACCGCCGCAGGAGCCTTGCTCGAATACGTCCGCGAAACTCAGCGCACCGCGCTGCCGCATATCGTGCGATTGGAAACATGGCGTCGCAGTCGGCACATGATCATCGACGAGGCAACGCGACGAAGTCTCGAACTGATGACCACCATCCGCGACGGCCGGCGCGATTACACGCTGCTCGGCGTGATGGACGAAACCTGCACGCCGATGGGATCGCGGTTGCTCGCCGAATGGCTGTCCAGCCCGCTGACCGATCTGGAACAAATCACACAGCGGCAGGACGCGATCGAAGAGCTGCTCACACAGATGTCGCTTCGAGACGATGTTCAGGAACTGCTCAGGCAAACCTACGACCTGCAGCGTCTGACGTCTCGCATTGCCACCGGCCGCTGCAGCCCGCGAGATCTGGTCTGTCTGGCTCGAACGCTGGAACAGTTGCCTCGTCTGCGAGCCAAACTGGCCGAACGCAAATCGAAGCGACTGCAGACTCTGGAACAGCGGATTGAATTGTGTCCGTTGGCGCACGAAGAGATTACCCGAGCAATCGTCGACGAACCGCCAATCAATGTTTCGGACGGGGGCGTGATTCGTCCGGGCTTCAATGCGGAACTGGATGAGTTCCGTGATCTCATGCGAGGCGGTCGTCAGTGGATGGCGTCCTATCAGGCCAAGGAGATCGAACGGACCGGCATCAGCAGTCTGAAGATTGGCTTCAACAAGGTCTTCGGTTATTACCTGGAAGTCACCGCGGCCAACAGCAGCAAAGTTCCGCCCGAGTACATCCGCAAGCAGACGCTGAAGAATCAGGAACGCTACATAACGCCCGAGTTGAAAGAGTACGAAGACAAAGTACTCCGAGCGGAGGACCGCGCGAAGGCGTTGGAGCAGGAACTGTTCGCGGCGCTGCGAGATCAGGTGGCGGCATTTGTTCCGTTGCTGCTTCGAACGGCCGATTCGATGGCCGAGATCGACGTGCTCGCGGGGCTGGCCACTCTGGCTGCGAAAGCGAACTACTGTCGTCCCAGGCTGACGGCTGATCCGATCATGGACATTCGCGACGGGCGGCATCCGGTTCTTGATCGGTTGCTTCCCGCAGGTCAGTTTGTGCCGAACTGTGTGCGTCTTGGATGTCCAGCGTCCGATGATCCGCAGCGGATGATCGGTCGAGTCCAGATCATCACAGGCCCGAACATGGCTGGTAAGAGCACGTACATTCGTCAGGCCGCGTTGCTGACGATTATGGCTCAGATGGGTTCGTTTGTGCCCGCAAAGGAGGCCACGATCGGAATCGCGGATCGAGTGTTCGCTCGCGTCGGAGCAAGTGACGAGCTGGCACGGGGACAGAGTACCTTCATGGTTGAGATGACCGAGACGGCTCGTATTCTGAACGCGGCAACGCATCGCAGTCTCGTGATTCTCGACGAGATCGGTCGCGGGACGAGCACCTACGACGGGATTTCGCTGGCGTGGGCAATTACCGAGCATCTGCACGACGAAGTTCAATGCCGTACGATGTTCGCGACGCATTATCATGAGCTGACGGATCTGACGGCAACTTTGAAGCACGCGGCCAACTGGAACGTCGCTGTTCAGGAGAGCAACGAAGACGTGGTCTTTCTGCACCGCATCGTCGAAGGCGCGGCCGGGAGGAGCTATGGCATTCACGTCGCCAGAATCGCTGGCGTTCCGCGTCTTGTTACGGATCGCGCGGCGAAGATTCTGGAGACTCTTGAGACGGATCACGTCAACGCCGATGGTCGCCCAAAGGTGCCTCAGCGTGAAACGACAAAACAACGCCGCCAGCAGAAGTCGCTCTTCGAGTTTCCGGAAGATCCGCTTCTGGATGAAATCCGTAACCTCGAAGTCGACAACCTCTCGCCGATGCAGGCGTTGCAGGAGCTGTATCGGCTGAGGAAGACGCTGGCGGATCGGAAGTAGGGCTGTCGCGGGGCGATCGTTCTTCCATAGGCGAGCGGCGGATGAGAACTCATCAGCAGCCAAAGTGCCGCCGCGACATCGTGCCGCCGCGTCCTATGCACACCTCACGGCGGCAGGATGCCGCCGCTACGGGGAGTTTTCATCCGATCTGCACTACGGAACCGTCACTGGCTCGCCGTCATTGTGTTCGATCATGCGGAGAAAAGTTGCATCATCGACATTGGAATCGATGAACTTTGCAAAGCCGTCGCACATCTGAATCATGATTTGGTCGCCCACCTTTCCGAGACAGTCCTTTGGATTCTCGGGGTCGTACTCAAGCCCGGATGGTTTCGTCCAGATCTCGGCTTTGTCAGGACCGGCCTGAACCACCATCAGCGTATTTGATGTTCCGTCTGTAATGTGGTGCAATTTCTTTCGCTCGTCGCTGCCGAACGGAGTCTTCTCACCAAGAAACACATGAAAGCTGGTCTTTCCGGGCTCTTCAACTTCGGCGCTCTTGAAGATCTTCGGCATTTTTTCGATCAGCGTTTTGTTGTGTTCGCTGTCCCACGGTTCATCGAGATGGAACTGTTCATAAAGTGCTCCTTCATCGATATAGGGAAGCAGATAGACTCGCCAGCTCAGCCCCTGATTGTCACCCTTTCCCTGCGGAGTGTTCCACGAGGGAAATCCGTTGTAGACGTCATGGTAGTTGTGCAGCGCGAGGCCGATCTGGCGGATTGAGTTGAGCTTCTCGAACTCCTTTGCTCGAGCTCGACTTGTGCGAATCCCATCGAGAACCTCCTTCAATGCGGGCTCAAGATCCGCCATGAGTTTTTCCGGATCTTCAATCTTTGGGATATCGAGCTTTACCGCCGCGTCATCGGCTTTGATCGTGACGCTGTCGACCAACTCCGTGAGGACCGCGATGACGTCTTCTGACACTCCGGCTTGTTCCTGTGAAATCTCACTCAGGAACTGCCCCTTAAAGATCTGATAGCCACCATTCAAAAGTCCAGTAATCTGTTGTGCTGTCTGGGGATTCTCAGTTTCAACGGTCGCGGCAAGCAGAGATTCGCCGTCACCAGTTGCGTTCAGGAGCACTGTCGCTTTCGTGAGATTCTGCAGCATCCCGAGGAATGGAGTACCCTGGAACATCGTCTTGATTTCCTCGTCCTCGAGATCAAGACGGCTGACAATGGCCCCGTCGTTCTTCGGGAACAAGGACTGGAACTCTTTCTTGACGTCCCCGGCCGCATCGTGCTTCGCCACCATCGTTTTCAGAACGTCCTCGCTGCCCCAAAGCATCGTCTTTCCGTCGACGAACATGATTGATGCGTCAGGATGAATTCGGAATGCTGGATGGCCGTCGATCTCAATGGCCTCTGGCTCTTTGCTCTTCGGTATCGCCTGGATGAACTCGTCCTGATTGAAGTCTTCAGCATATCGCACAATCAGGCCCGGCGTTGGCATGGACGGTCCGGAGGACTCATAAGGAAGGTCGACAATCTGGTTGTCCTGGTGCTGAGCCGCATGGAGAAAAGTCTCCTCGTCGACATCAGCAGATATCTCACGGACACTTCCATCCATGAATCCGACGACGAACTTTTTCTCGACGTTTCCAAGGGCTTTCAGAGGATCTTCGGGATCGATTTCGAGGCCGCCGGGCTTGGTCCAAACCTCCGCCGTGTCAGGGCCAGCGAGCACTGTCATGATCGTGTTGGACGTTCCGTCCGTCACATCCCGAAAGCTGATTGGTTTTTTCCCGCCAAACGGCATGCCTGGCCCGGTGAGCACGTGGATGCAGGTCTTGCCGGGGTCCTTAACTCCATCGACCTTGAACGCGTCTGGCATTCGCTTAATGAGGGCTTTGTTGTGTTCACTATCCCACGGCTCATCCAGATGAAATTCTTCATAGAGTTCGACCTCATCAAGGAATGGCAGCATATGGACCCGCCAACTCAGGTTCCCCTTGGATTCTTCGAAGCCATCGCTGTTGGGAAAGCTTTCGTGCGTGTCGTGAAAGTTGTGCATCGAAAGTACGAGCTGCATGATCTGTTTTTTTAATTCGACACGCTTTCGCGACTCAGCGAACTCGGTCCGCATTTTCTCCAGCATCTGGTTGTCGATGAAGAATCCCGCTTCCACGATTTGGGATGGATCGAGCAGCAGCTCTCTCGTTGCCTGTTTGAGCACGTCGTCGACAACATCATCTCCACCCGCTTTGCTGATAGATTGGCGCAGCAGGTTTGCATTGATTAGCTTCGATGGCTGAATCGCAGCAACGATAAAGACTTCGTCCGGAACATGCTTCAGGATTACCGACTCAGTCGCTCGAGCTGGCTGGATCTTTGCCATCGGCACCTTGGCAGCCGGTGCCTTCTCTTTTCCATCTGCCTTCTCTTTGGGAGTTGCCTTTTTCGGCGGAGTCTTCGTGGCTCCTTTGTTACCAGCCTGAGCGGGCGCAGTCTTTTTCGTCTGTTGAGCCCACACTGATGCCGGTGAGGCGATCAAGCCGAACACCAGAACAAACACCATCATCCATCGACGCATTGCAGTCTCCCAACAAGGGGCTGACAGCCCCTTGACCCAAAGGAACCTACCGGTTCGAGCTTCAAAAACGCTCACGTTGTTCGCTCACCTATCATGCTCGCACGGTGCACGCATGATTCTGAGTAACACCCAAGAATTCCACAAGTAATCAGTCGGCCCGCGGAAGCGTTGATCGTGTGAAACAACGAAAGGCTTGCCTTCGTGATGACTTCCACGCCGCGATGATCCCGTGTCGGGTGAGTGTCTCCTTCGTCCCGAAAATTGCAAGTTTCATGTGACCGGCAGTTGCTCTGATGATTGCGACAACATCCTGACCCTTCCCGCTTCCCGTCCGGATTCTTCCAGGTATCATGAGTCCGGGCCGACGTTATCTATTCTGGACGTACTTTTTTTCACGTTCTGCCAGGACCGAACCGATGAGCCGATTCGTACCTTCATTCCTCCGAACATTGCAACGTTTATTGCCTGTTTCCATCGCGACCGCAGCCCCGTTGCTGCTTTGTGGATGCGATCAGCTTGGCATTCCAAAGCCTCCCGAGACAACTGCAACGCCGGCCGAGCAGGTTCCTGTGGTGATCAATTCGCCGGAGATGAACAACGCTCCAAAACCTTCGTTCGCCGACGCGACCGCGAACAAAAGTCCAGAGGAACTGGTTGCGGACTTCATGAAGAAGACCGGTCAGGAGATCACCGATGCAGAACTTCAAAAGATGGCCACATTATCGCCAGCGAATTCTGCGATCGTGTCCATGGATCTTCGCGGAGCCCAGTACACCGCGGCCGGAGTCGCGGCACTGCAACAGCTACCAAATCTGAAGTCACTGAGTCTTGTCGGATGTCCGTTTCAGGGGAATGACTGGTCATCCATTTCCGGGTTGACTCAACTTGAATCACTGAACCTTGAAAACGCGTTTCTTGATGATCAGACGGCGGCAGCCATCGGTCCACTGGTGAACCTGAAAGCTCTCGATCTCGGACGAACTCGCATGACAGACGTTGGCTTTCAGCACCTGGTGAAGTTGTCAAAACTTGAAGAAATTTATTGTTACAACATGCAAATCACGGGCGGCGGATTTGAAGCCTTCTCGGCGAAGTATGCAAAGTCTCCACTTCGAATTGTGGCGGTCAGCAATACACAGTTTGGTTCGTACGGGTTCGCTCACCTGGAAGGTAAGGACACTCTGGAGAAGATTGTTGCTGGCTCTGCGGGCGTGTCAGATGCTTCGTTGACGCATCTGAGAGGCATGAAGAATCTCAAATCACTTTTGCTTTCCGGGAATAGCATCAGCGACATGGGGCTGAAGGTGCTGAGTTCCATGACGGATCTGGAAGAACTGGATCTCGGAGAGAACGCGCTCGTTTCGGACTTCACCCTCGGCAAGATTCGGAACTTCAAAAAGCTCAGGGCTCTGCGTGTGCAGACGACATCGTGCACGTTGGGAGGCGTTCAGGAATTGGCCAAGCTTCTTCCGGACTGCGACATTATTTTCCAGGACCAGAAGTTCTGACGCCTGGTCGATCGTCAGGTGTGAATTGCATGCCTCGTTCATGGAACGCTCAATGGGCGTGCTTTCCGCACTGCGGGTGGCTGGGCTCGCCGCATTTTCCGATCAGAATCCCTGATTTTGCGGATTTTGTAGCTGCGAATGGAATCTCGGTGAGTTTCCGAAAACACATTGCGGGTACGATTCAGCTCCGAAAAGATCGTCCCACAAAGATTCAGGAAGCTCCCGACTTTCATGTCTCCACGAACGCTGGTCATTTCCAAGCATCGACGGTACCTCGTCCCGTTTGATCCGAAACGCATTCCGCATCTCTTCACCGATGTTCTGGTGATCGGAGGCGGCATCGCAGGAATCCGCGCGGCACTAGCGGTTGATCCGTCGCTTCAGACAGTCGTCGTGACGAAAGACTCGCTGCAGCACTCCAACAGCGCCTACGCGCAGGGGGGAATTGCCGGAGTTCTGGATCCGCTTGATGATTTCTCCAACCACGTGGCTGATACCATCGCTGCCGGGAAAGGATTGTGCCAGCAGGATGTGGTCGAACTGGTCATTCGCGAAGCTCCGGAACGAATTCGTGAACTCATCCGTTTCGGCGCGCAGTTTGATAAGGTCGGCGAAAACATCGCACTGACCCTGGAAGGCGGACACAGTCATCCGCGAATTGCTCATGCACTGGGAGATGCAACCGGCCAGGAAGTCATGCGGGCGATGAATCGCAAAGCCGCAGAAGCTGAGCATATTGATCTTTGGCCAAAGACCTTCACGCTGGATCTGTTGACCTCTGATGGAGTCTGCCGCGGAGCTCTTGTCTGGAATCCGAACCACGGCCGCACGTTTGTCTGGGCTAAACAGACGATTCTTTGTACCGGCGGTGCAGGGGCCTTGTATCGCGAGACAACCAATCCGCCGATCGCCACCGCCGACGGACACGCCGTCGCTCTTCGCGCGGGATGCGAACTTCGCGATATGGAGTTCATGCAGTTTCATCCCACGGTGCTCTACATCGCTGGCAGCTCACGTTATCTGATCAGCGAAGCAGTGCGCGGCGAGGGGGCTCATCTGGTTGACTGCCACGGTTATCGCTTCATGCATGACTACAACCCCGCTGGCGAACTCGCGCCGCGAGATGTCGTCAGTCAGGCAATCACTCATCAGATGACAAAGACCGCTCATCCATGTGTGTATCTTGATCTGTCTCATATCGATGCCGCGAGAATTCGGCAGAGGTTTCCTCACATCGGCAAGGTCTGTGCGGACTTTGGACTCGATATCACTCGGGATAAGGTTCCCGTTCGTCCCGGCGCTCACTACATGATCGGTGGAGTGACGACCGACATCGAGGGGCGAACATCAATGCCCGGACTTTGGGCCGCGGGTGAAGTGACATCCAGCGGGCTTCATGGTGCCAATCGTCTCGCGAGCAACAGTTTGCTTGAAGGTGTCGTCTTCGGACTTCGCTGCGGACAAAACGCATCGCAGGCGGCGCTCGATCAGCCCGATCAGTTCGCCGCGCCGAGAATTCAAGCGGAACCGTCGCAGGAAACGCTCAAGGGCGACGAGCAACTGGACCTGGCAGACATTCGCAACTCGCTGCGAAGTCTAATGTGGCGAAGTGTCGGGATCAGTCGCAACGAGACGGAGTTGCAGGCTGCGATTCAGCAACTGGACTTCTGGGCGAGTTACGTCTGTCGCAGAGACCTCAACGAACCGGCTGGCTGGGAGCTCCAAAACATGATGCTCGTCAGTCGTGCCATGGCGACAGCAGCACTCGATCGTCGTGAAAGCCGCGGCGTTCATGCTCGCAGCGATTTTCCAGCTCCGAATGAGAACCAGCGATCTCACATTTGCATTCGAACGTCTTGATTGCAAATCGCAGCGGCGACGAACATGAAGCTCCGGACCCATCGAGGAATTCTGTAAACCTCGTCGGGCGGGCTGTAAGGCGAGCGGCGGAATGAAATCTACCCTTTGAGCCTGAGGCGTTAGCCGATTCTGCAGTTGAATCGGCTAGCGCCTCAGGCTCAGGTCAGTTGGGACTGGTAAGTCTGTTTCTGCCGCTCGCCAATCTGGTGCATTTTTTGTACGCCGCTGGTTAACTCTGTTCAACCGGGTGTTCGCATCTTTCTGCAGTGCTGTTCAATCGTATGAGAGAACTCACGAACTCGCTGCATCTGTTCTTCCAGTTGCTCCAGAGGAATCTGCGAGTCATGAATCGACTTCATTCGGCGAGCGAGCTGATCCCAATCGCGGCTTCCTGCTGGTGGCAATGTCAGATCTTTCGCGTTTCCTCGGACCATGCGAAGACAGTCAATCAGCTCTCTCAGAAAGACGTAACTTTCAGCGATCTGACGTGACTGTTCCGGGTCAATCAGACTCAACCTCGCCGCTTCCCGCACGACGCGCAGCGTGTTCGGATGTCGCAGAGTGATCATGTCTCGTCCGAACGTGAGTTGCAGAGCCTGCACGGCATATTCGCAGTCGACAATTCCTCCGTCGCTGAGCTTCGCATTGATCGAGCCGCCGCGAACCAACTGACGAACCTGACGCTCCCGCATCCCGCGCATTGCTGAGAAGTCGAAGACACCGGCCGCATAAATCGCCTTGTGACAGGACACGGTGACTCGCTGACCGAAAACTCGATCGCCCGCGACGCATCGAAATTTCACAAGAGCCTGTCGCTCATACGGCCACGCAGGACCGTTGGCCGCGTAGTACTGTTCGAAGTCTGCCAGCGAGACCGCGCCGGATCCGGCCTGACCGAATGGACGCATCCTCAGATCGACGTGAAAGATTCCATCCTGTGGGGCTCGGATGCCGGCCGCAACTTCGCTCACCATGCGATCAAAGAACTGAGCATTCGATACAGGATTCGTTCCGTCTGTCCGACCAGATTCGCCATACACAAGCATCAGTTCAATGTCCGATGCGAACCCCATCTCGATGCCGCCGAATTTTCCAAGTCCGGCCACGACCCACGGACAAATCGTTGCTCCATCCTCGCACTTCGGCAATCCATACTCGCGACGTAACTGGCTCTGCGCGATCTCGAGCGCTTTCGAGACGACAAGCTCTGCAAGCTCCGTTAGTTCTTCAGAAAATGCTCCGAATGGACGACAATGTCCCAGCACATGTCGCATCTCGATTCGGAACAGATGTCGATCCTTGAAGTTGTTGAGAACATCCCACGCCGCCCGATCGGTCTCCGCGGCGGCCAGGGCCTGATTCAACTCCAGCGACAACGAATCGCGGCATTCTCGAAGACCGAGCTCTTCTGCATGAGCGAGCATCGAGAAAAGTTCCTGATGCCGTGATTGCAGGAATGTCTCCCAAAGGTACTGGCTGACGCCGAGGACTCTGGCCACTGCATGAAGCACATTCGGACGCCGCAGCGACTGCATGTTGTCCGAGAGCATCTGCGCCGGCTGGAGTCGCGCGACAAGTTCACGGAACCTCGCCAGCGCGTGCTGAGGATCGCTCGTCGATGGCAGCCAGTGAGTGAACTGCTTGATGAGCGTGGCCGCGAGCTGAAGTTCCTGCAGACGTTCGCGACTTTCGATCGGGCGACCACTTCGTTCGCGGACATACAACACGTCACGAACTTCATTTCCCTCCGCATCGATAATGGCGCGAAGAACTCGGAACTTACTGAGCGACAGAGCACTGGCGAGTTCGTAAAGGAAGCCCCACGAGTCTGAACCCGTGATGTTCATCTGCGTCAAAACCGAATTCGGGAGACGTTTGAGCTGAACATCGACATCAAGAGTCTCGCTGAAGTCATCCGGTCGATCCGGGACCGCTTCACAGAATCGCGACAACAACTCTGCCCGCGCATCGTCTACTCGGCCGTCGCGAGACAACTGACCAAGCCTCGCGATCTCATTCTGCAGAGACTGAGCGAGGTCGTCACCGGATGTTTCATTCTCAAGTGGCACAACGTTCGCAGTGAGCCGAACTTCGAAGCAGGCGAGGAACCGACCGGCAATACAGCGGTCACCAAAGTAGTTTGTTCCTTCTCCGGTCAATGCATCGCCGCGCCGTATGTCGAGACGATAAATGGACAGCAGACCGCAGATAACAGACAACCACCCCGAAAAATCGACTCCACAGACGGTCAGATCCCAGCTCTCCGGATCGAACATCGACGGACGATAAGTCACAACGGCTGTTCGCCCTGCATCCAGCAATGCGAACATCTCATCAATGTGACGCTTGCGGAGAACTCGCTCCGATTCCGACAGCGTCTTGACCGCGTCAGGCTGCTTTGCCGCGTCGGGCGTCGACGGCAGCGATTCGTTGTCAATCACAACCGAAAGCTGTGCAATCTGCAGGCACTCTTCGAAGATCGTTCGAACGGCGTGACGATGCTCGTTGAACCGCAGCATCAGCGTCTCTGCATCCGGATAATCAAGTCGATTGGCAAGCCATTCGAGCTGTCGCTTATCGGCGGGCAGTTCGTGAGTCTGCTGGTTGTGGAGCAACTGAAGCGAGTGTTCCACCGTTCGCAGGAACACGTATCCGGCTCGAAGCTGCCGATACCACGCTGCACTGATGAGTCCAAACTCCGCCAGCCGAACAAGTGAATCCAGCGTGTTGAAGCTCAGGATTCGCGGCTCCGATTCTCCGTGGATCAACTGCAGGCTCTGAACCAGGAACTCAACGTCTCGAATGGAGCCGACACCGAGCTTCACTTCAGAATTGAGTCGACCGCGCTGGCGCAGGCGAAATTCAATTCGCTCCTTCATTTGTTGGATGCTGCTCCGCACCTGCACAGCCGTGCCCGAGAACAACAGAGGACGAATGCGATTCAGGAACGTCACACCCGTGTCGGCATCGCCGGCGACGACTCGGGCCTTCAGCATGGCCTGCTTTTCCCAGATGGCCGCATCGTTGGTGAGATAACTCAGATAAGAATCCATGGTGCTGACCAATGGCCCAGCTTCGCCCCATGGACGAAGTCGCAGGTCGACTCGGTAAAGAAACCCGGGCGGAATGTTCTCGGACAAGCCATCAATCGTCAGACGAGCGACTCGCTGTAGTTCCGGGGTATCACGATCGCCGATGAGCACGAGGTCGATGTCTGAACTGTAGTTGAGTTCCTCTCCCCCATGTTTTCCAAGCGCGATGATCGCGAGACGTCCGGGTGATCCGCCGACTTCAGCGTGCGCCAGATTGAGGCAGACCTGAACCATCGAGTCGGCAAGCAGCGACAACTGCAACGTGACGAATCGGAGGTCAAGAAGTCCGAAGGCGTCACACATCCCAATCCGCAGCAACTGACGACGTTGATATCGACGCAGTTCTGCCAGCATCGCAGGACGCTTGAGTTGCCGTTCCGTTGCCATCATCGCTTCGTTGACGAACTGCTCGCGCGACTTCATTTCGGCAGTGCGACCGTGCAGAGTCAGCGTCGTCAGGAAGAGCGGATCAGCAAGAAGTGTCTGTGTCAGGAACGGGCTCGCGCAGGCCAGCCTTGCGAGAATATCGAGGCATCTCGGTGACTGCTCAAACAGCGAGAATACGTCCATCTGCGTGATCGCATTGCGAACGAACTGCTCGATCACATTGAGAACCGTGTCCCGCAACGGCGCTTCGCGAAGTACTCGCTGAAGAATCACATACCACGCCGGACTGTCACTCAAAGACGAATCGACACTCGGCGTCGTGGCGTGCATGACCGCGCGTGGATCCGCACGGCGGCCGCTCCACGCATCGCAAATTCGAAGAAGTGATGAGACGGCCGATTCCGGCGACAAAAATCCGACGGACTGAAGTCGCCGAGCATTCTCGGAGTGATCCAGAGTCCTAAGCTGTTCGAACGATGGAAACATCAAGACCCACCGTCCCGCCTAACCGTACGGCACTGCATGCTCACGATGATACAACATCGATCGCTCATCGATGCGGTGGCTCGCTGGAAAGCTGGACCAGCGCTTCGGTGACTCGGACCTGTTGTTCCGGAGTCAGCGTCAGAAAACGGTGCAACCCAGCTTCTGCGGCGGTGAATGTGGTCAGACCTTTGTCGTCCACGGTCACAGTGCCGGGACCTGAAATCCCGAAATAGTTTCGGTCCGGGAACACGGCGTACAGCACGCTTGTCAGGTCCCAGGTCGGCCGATTGTGTGGCGGCGGTTCATAAAGCACGTAGGACTCTTTCAACGGATGATGAGCCACGTAGTTGTAGTCGCGCTCGATGCTGACCGCCGGATAAGGAACGGCCAGTCCAATTTCGAAACCGCTGTAGACAATCTGCGTCGGCCACTCTGCAGCCAGAACTTTTGCCGACGGGATGTCTTCCACAACATTGTATTCGTAGTGAGGCTGACCGTTGATCGGTGCGAATGCTCCGGCCATGACAGACACAAGGCGAACTTTCTTTGCCGCGAGTTCTCGTCCGGGCATCGGGCTGATGTCATCGGGAGGCGACTTCAGCAGATTTGCGAGATTGGTCGAGAACCCGACCTGCACAATGACGACAGAACCATCCGGTTGCGCAGCGAGAACCTTTCGGAGCACGGTCACTGCATCCGGCGCGTCTTTGCCGGATCGAAGGTCATGCGGATATCGTTCCAGTTCGGCATCTTTCGATGTGACAAGGCCGGTGAAACGGCTCTGCTGAGGAGTGATGCCGGACTTGCAAACACCAATCGGAATCTCTCCTCGACCGTAGAACGTATTGATGGCGTCGACAAACGGAGCACACTGATCGTGGTCCTTTGTGATCGTCACCGCCAGCAGTTCACACAAACCACGACTCTGCAGCGAATGGATGACACCCATTGCCAGAACATCGTCACAGTCATTGCCAATATCTGTGTCGAAGATGAGCGGAATCTTCCCCGCTGGAGCCTGCGCAAAAATGGGCTCCGCGGACACGAGTAGATGTATCAACAAAAGAGTCACTGCAAGACGACTCATCAGTGCACCATGACAGGATGAAGAACACATTTGAACGAACGAACTCGCATTCGGCACTGGCCACAGCGATCAATCGCAGGACCCGCCGACCGTAACCGTCAACCGGTCCGGGAACGAGAAGCTCAGCAGGATAACATGCCTTCCGATTCCCGTCTTGCCGCTCGTTCGATTTTCCGAACGTCAGGTCCTGGGCGGCTTTTGTTACCAATCTGACATTGACTCACCGCTGCAGCAGCCATCGTTTGGCTGATCAGTCGTTGAACTGTCCCTGAAGAGTCACAATCAGCCGACGGCGTCCACCGTCGTTGCGATGTTCACACAGGTAGACGCCCTGCCACGTGCCGACAAGCAACCGCCCGTTGCTCACCGGTATGGAAATCGACGAGCCCGTCAATGCGGCCTTTACGTGCGCGGGCATGTCGTCCGGGCCTTCGCAGGTATGACGATACGGCCATGTTTCCGGTGCCAGCCGATCGAGAGCCATCGCAAGATCTCGAGGAACGTCGGGATCGGCATTCTCGTTGATCGTGATCGACGCAGACGTGTGCTGAATGAAGACGTGCAGGATCCCGACACCGCACTGCCGCAATTCCGGAAGCTCACTGAGAACATGCTCCGTGACCAAATGGCAGCCGCGCGAGTATCGTGGCAGGACGACTTCTTTCTGAACCCATCGAGTCATTCGGTTCTTTCCCCTGTCGATTTGACGAGCACTGAAATTGTGAATGGCCGCGAAACGATTCACCCGGATGCCGCCACCACGCGCGCTGAGACACTCACGGTGAACGGTCGCACCTTTTGTTGCAGCGAGACAACAGCGGCTGTTGCATTTCAACCACAAGGCAGACCTTGCGAAGGCTGCAGAAGACAAGCAAGTTGCCGACTTGTACAGCCTGTTGACTGGCAGCAACACCCGACCGTTGCGATTGATGCATTTTACTCAGTCTTTGCATTTCTCCCGCGATAAGCTCTTTATCCAGACGGAAGTCCGAAAAGTTTCGGTTCGGAAACGGACTTTGGGAAGGGTTTCCCTTTGAGACCTGCTTTGCAGCATGGGTAGTCTGATACGGTCAGTTGACAGGTCAGACGGTTATCCCACATCGTGGCAAAGCTGGTCTGAATCTCACAAGGTCGGTTTCTTCCATCTGCTACCTGTCATTGAATCGTCTCGGCGGAGTGCCGATTGACCAACACCATGAGGCGGAGTCTAAACATGCGGATCAGGAACATTTTGGCAGCGGCGATCACACTGCTGTCTGCACAGGGTGTAGCGTTCGCGGGCTTGTGTGGGGTTCCATCGTACAACTGCTGTCCAACCGCGGCCTGCGCCCCGGCGTCGTGTTACACGACCTGTCGAGTCCAGACAGAGACGTGTTATCGCACGGTTTGCGAAACCGTCTACGAGCCGCAGGAATACACGTCGACTCGAACTGTTTACGAACAGGTTACGGAGAATGTCGAACAGACATGCTATCGCACCGTGACGGAAACGGCTTACCGCGAAGAAGCGTATACCGTTTGCCGACCGGTGACAGAAACCACGGTTCGCCAGGAAACTTACTGCGTTCAGCGGCCGGTTGTGGAAACCATGTACCGAACCTGCAACTACACCGTGCAGCGTCCAGTCTGGGAAGAGAAAGTTCGCGAGTGTCGCTACACCGTTCAGCAGCCTGTTTGCGAAACCATTCAGCGTGAAGTTCGCACCACCGTGATGAAGTGCGTGAATGAGACCATTCAGCAGGAACGCTGCTACACGGTGATGCGTCCGGAAACACGGACTCGTTGTGTCCAGCGAACTGTTGGCCAGTGGGTGACACAGACGCAGCAAATCCCCGGACCAGTCATTCCACGCGTTGTTTGTGGTCCGTGTGGTCCTCAGGTCTGCATGACTCAGTGCCCTCCTCGACAGGTTTGTCGACGCGTATGGTGTCCGCGAGTCGTTCAGGAGCAGGTTCCTTACACCGTCATGGTGCCTCAGGTGGTGAAGCAGAACTGCCCGGTTACGGTGACTCGATACGTTCCTGAGACTGTCGTGAAGACGGTTCCGGTCAGCGTGACTCGCATGGTTGCGAAGGAAATCGTTCAGCAGATTCCGTATCGCGTTTGCCGTATGGAAACCGAAACGAAGACTCAGCAGATTCCTTATCAGGTCTGCAAGATGGTTCAGGAACAACGAACCCGCGAAATTCCGTACACGGTTTGTCGTATGGTGACAGAACAGAAGACTCGACAGATTCCATACTGCGTGTCTCGGCAGGTTCCCTACACCACGACGCGACAGGTCTGCCGCATGGTGCCTCGACAAGTCGAAACGACCTGTACTCGCATGGTCGCTCGTCAGGTCATGAAGCAAGTCCCGTACACACGATGCGTGCTGGTTCCGGAAACCGTTTGCTGCACATCAACATGTGCTCCAGGTGCGGCAGGAATCATGAGCGGTTGTGCGTCCGGAGACTGCAACGCCGTGCCAGTAGACACAGCCAAGCCAGTTCAGCCGACTCCGGATAAGGGCATCAATCCGTGATCATGGTGTGCTGAAATTGATGATTCGGTTCTCCGCGAACAGAACGTTTCTCACGTCGCCTCGGCATTCACGATCGCGCCCGAAAACGCGTGGATGTCTTGAGAGCGAACAACGTGCGTGATCTCGAAGTTCGAGCCGATCGACTCCTCAGGATTAAGGGCTGACAGCACCTTGTTTGGTTTCCCTGTGTTCACAAGGAGATGAGGATCGGCCGTTGGGCACCTCACCTGAAGCGTACTGTTCGCGGAGCGAACAACGACGATGGGGCGGTCGGCGGCGGCTTACGAACACAAAGTCGCAGTTTCCGAGCGCGAAGTGGTTGGGATGAATTGACGAGGACGAGACGAAAGCGTTTGATATGGGCGTTCTGCCCACCTCATCGTCCTGCCAAGATCTCTCCGGAGCGGTTTATGTCGCCGAATTCCCGCGCACCACGAACATTGACTCGTCGCTCGCTGATCCAGTTGTCGACCGCAGCCGCGGCGGCTGGACTTGTGCCCTTGACCGCACTTGAAAGCTCCGCGCTGGGGATGTTCGCCAACACGCCGCTTGAACTTCCGAACGACTCGCGAATCGGAAAACTGAAAGATCTGGATGGTTACTTCCCGTTCTCACCACCAGCGACGAAAGAAGAATGGGAGAAACGTAAGGAGTATGTTCGCAGGCAAATCCTTGTCGCGTGCGGTATGTGGCCAATGCCTGAACGACCGCCAATCGAAGCGACCGTGCATGGGCGAGTCGAACGAGACGACTACACGGTCGATCGAGTCATCTTCGAAAGCAGTCCGGGATTTCTCGTCACGGGCAGCTTGTATCTGCCAAAGAACCCGACCGGAAAGTTGCCAACCATTCTGTGTCCGCACGGGCATTGGCCAAATGGTCGCTTCCATGATCACGGTGAAGCCCAGATAAAAAAAGAAATCGAATCCGGCGGCGAGCAGTTCGAAGTGAGCGGTCGCCATCCGTTGCAGGCTCGATGCGTGCAACTTGCTCGCATGGGTTGCATGGTCTTTCTCTACGACATGCTGGGATATGCCGACGGAGGCTCTCTGACTCAGGACCTCGCTCATGGCTTCAAAAAGCAGCGACCGGAACTCAGCTCCCCAGAACGATGGGGCCTGTTCAGCGCGCAATCCGAATTGCGACTGATCAACGCGATGGGCATGCAGACGTGGAACTCCGTTCGAGTTCTCGACTGGCTGACATCGCGACCGGATTGCGACACAAGCCGAATCGGTGTCACCGGTGCCAGCGGCGGCGGAACTCAGACGTTTATTCTCGCAGCCATTGACGACCGAGTGACAGCAGCGTTTCCGGCCGTAATGGTTTCAACCGCCATGCAGGGCGGTTGTACCTGCGAAAATGCGTCGTATCTGCGAGTCAACACCGGCAACATCGAGTTTGCGGCGATGGTGGCTCCGCGGCCAATCGCCATGACGGGTGCCGACGACTGGACCGTTGAGATTGAAACAAAAGGATTGCCTGAGTTGAAGAAGCATTTTGCGATGCTCGGCGTTCCGGACAATGTCAACGCGAAGTACTTCAAGTTTCCGCACAATTACAATCATCCAAGCCGCATGATGATGTACGAGTTCTTCAACAGAACTCTGAACCTTGGTGTCAAAGAAATCGTCGAACGCGAATACAAGCCGCTGACGCGTGAAGAAGCGACGGTGTTTGATGCTCAGCACGTCGCTCCGGCGAAATCAGAAGAAACCGAAGTGGCGATTCTTCGATCCATGGACGCTGCGTCTCGAAAGCAGATCGACGGATTGATGCCTCACGATGCCGCGGGTCTCGCCGAATACAAACGCGTGATCGGCGGTGCTCTGGATGTGATGATCGGTCGATCGATGCCAGCGGCCGGTGAAGTCGCGTGGGAGAAGACGAACGAAGTGACTCGCGATGGGTTCCTCGAGTTCCAGGGGAAACTTCGAATTGCGAAATACGGCGAAGAACTGCCGGCAACGTACCTGCTGCCGATGCAATGGAATCGCCGAGCCGTTCTGTGGATCGACGGCGAGGGCAAGTCTCGCCTGTTCGAATCCGATGGCAAGCCGATCCCTGCTGTCGCGAAGCTGTTGAAGTCCGGTTTCGCTGTTGGAAGTCTGGATCTGTATCTGACGGGAGAATTTACGGCCGACGGCAAGCCTGTCACACAGATGCCGGTCGTGGCCAATCCTCGCGAGTTTGCTGGCTACACGCTCGGATACAACCATCCGCTGTTTTCGCAGCGAGTGCATGACGTCCTGAGCATCGCGTCGTCGACGATCTTCCACGAGCAGATGCCGCAGTCTGTTCATCTTGTTGGAGTGAATGGGGCCGGGCCGATCGTGGCGGCTGCGATCGCATCGATACCGACCGGCCTTGCATCGGCCGCGGTCGACACGAAGGGGTATCGATTCGGCTCGATCACCGAGATTCGCGATGTCAACCTGCTTCCCGGAGCCGTCAAGTACGGAGATGTCCCGGCACTCCTCGCGCTGTGCTCGGGCACGAAGCTCGCGGTCGCCGGGGAAACGGCCGAATCTGTTCCTGTCGCAACCGCGGCGTTCAAGGCCGCAGGCAAAGAATTGGCATTCTTTCCGAGCGAAAACAGCAGCGTGGCGATTGTAGACTGGCTGTTGAAGTAAAGGTCTTCTGCCTGCAAGCCGGGCGGTGCACTGACTCTCTGGCAGTGTCTTCGACTGCAGTAAAGTGAATTCGCAAAGAGTTGACCACAGATTCAGAGAAGCCACAGATTAGAAAGCCTGACAGCTCCTCCGCTCCTCTGCGGGTTTTATGAATCTGAGGTTCCTTCTGTTCTTCGTTCCGTTGACCGGCATTTGCTGTAACAGCCTTCGCTTGTCACCGGCCGGTGCGGTATCTCTCTGGCAGTGTCTTCGACTGCAGTAAAGTGAAATCGCAAAAAGTTGACCACAGATTCAGAGAAGCCACAGATTAAAAGCCGGACAGCTCCTCTGCGGGTTTTCTGAATCTGCGGTTCCTTCTGTTCTTCATTTCGTTGACCGGCATTTGCTGTAACAGCCTTTGCTTGTCACGGGCCGGTTCGCTGCCGAATGTGTCAGTCCGACGGTACCGCAAGCGCCTATTCGAGGAGCAACGTGCGGATTTCGATGCACCAACCGGGAAAAACAACCGCCGAACAGCACGAATCCTTAGAAATCGACGGTCCACGTTTGGAAAACGAGGGCTCGGCAGTAAATTGGAGAAGCATCCGAACCGGATGTTGGCCATCGCCGACGTCCGGTTTCTTTTTGGAATCCGAACGGCGTTTGAAGCGGCCATCTGACCCCGCTGCACCGTCCAATCGGTCACATTTCCCCACCCGTTCAATTTTGCGAGTAGGTTCCGTGCCGGCAACATCAGTCATTGGGCTTCAATGGGGCGACGAAGCGAAGGGCAAGATCGTCGATATCCTGACCGAAAAGCATGACTTCGTCGTTCGCTATCAGGGCGGAAACAATGCCGGGCACACCGTGAAGTTCGACGGCGTGACGTATAAGCTCAGCCTGCTGCCGACCGGCATTCTGCAAAGCCACGTCAAGTCCGTGATTGCGCCGGGCGTTGTGGTGAATCCGCATGCCGTGCTGAAGGAACTCGACGGGCTCAAAGCGGGCGGCCAGAACTGCGAATCCCGACTCATCATCAGTGATCGAGCACACGTCATTTGCCCGTGGCATCTTCTGGAAGAAGCCGCCCTGGAAGCATCTCGAGGCAGTGCAGCGATTGGCACAACGATGCGAGGAATCGGGACCTGCTATCGGGACAAAGTCGGCCGATCTCATGCGATTCGCATTGGCGATCTGGTCAACAAAGATGCATTCGCCACCAAGGTCCGCGAGATCGTTCCATTCAAGCAGAAGATCCTGAACGCGCTGAATCCCGGCGGCGAACAGATGGATGCAGACAAGATCATCGCCGAGTATTCGGCCGCAGCCGATCGAATTCGTCCGATGGTCGCGGACACCACTTCATTGCTGCTTGATGCACTGGATGCGGGCAAATGGTTGCTGTTCGAAGGGGCTCAGGGAAGTCTGCTGGATGTGGATCACGGAACGTTTCCCTACGTCACGTCGTCGAACAGTTCCGGCTGCGGAATTCATAACGGCAGCGGAGTTCCCGAACGCGCCATCGTGCGGATGATCGGAGTCGCCAAGGCCTATACGACCCGCGTTGGTGGCGGTCCGTTTCCGTCGGAACTCGACAACGAGATCGGGCAAAGAATCCGCGTTGCTGGCAATGAATTCGGTACGGTGACCGGTCGGCCTCGTCGGTGCGGCTGGTTCGATGCCGTTGCAACTCGCTACAGCGCGAGGATCAGCGGAGTTGATGGCATTGCCGTTGCTCTGCTGGATGTGTTGAGCGGCTTCGACGAACTATTCATTTGCGAAGCGTATGAGATCAACGGACAGACGACGCGGATGCTGCCGTCTCGATGCGAAGACCTTGAAGCCGCAAAGCCTGTTCTTCGACGCGTTCCCGGCTGGAAAGAAGACATCACCGGCATCACTGAGTTCGCGAAGCTGCCGCCTCAGGCTCAGCAATATGTGCGAACCATCGAAGAGATCGTCGGCCGACCTGTCCAGTACGTCTCTGTCGGCCCCGATAGAAAGCAAACGATCGAGATGCATTAGCAGAGTCCGACTCGGGCCGATCTTGTGACCTGGCGGCAAGGAATGAATGACGCAGCTTGGCGTACTGCTGTCTATGGCGAGATGATGGACACCTGGAAGGATGGGATGAAGAGAGTTGAGTTGCGGTAATCCGGAGGAACTTGGCGGACGTCAGAGGTAAGATCACAGCCAAATGAGCGGAGGCTTTGGATGCGGGCTTGTGGAAATCCGGGATGAATCGAGAAACTGTACGCTGGTCTTTGGTGGCCGCTCACGATGGTTGCGTACCCAATCTGGCGTGTCGCGGTTTCGAAAATCGTGAACGTCTTGACGGCTCCGCTCCACACGCTGAACGACTCGGTCCAACTGTGATTGTTCAGACAGCCAACTTGCTGAGTTTCCATGGTGACTGACGTCTTTGATAACGATCCGAAGCACCCTCGATCGTCGATCAGTGGCGTCGGCGCGCAGGGACACTCGGCGAGCACAGAGATGGTTGCTGCACCTCAATCATCCGTCATCATGCTGCGAATGCGGTTTGATCTGGTGATTCGTCGGCAGGACGATGGACGATGGGTCGTGAAGGATCCGCTGACTCTGAACTATTCGATGCTGTCGGATGCCGAGATGTTTGTCCTTCGATCGCTCGACGGACGAATGAATCCGGTCAGTATTCTGGAGCAACTTCGGGAGACCTCGCCGTCAAGTGACTTCGGCATGCAGGACCTTCGCGACCTCGTTGGGCAATTCGTTGCGAACCGACTGGTCCTCGGTGCGCCAACTTCGACGGGCACGACTCGCGGTGTCGTGGGATGGTTCGGGAAGATCGCCAGCGTTTTTCGTCTTCGAATCCCGCTGATCAATCCGGATCGACTGCTCGAAATGCTACGCCCTGGGTTGAAAGCTCTGTTCCAGCCATCAGTGCTTGCTGGTTCGCTTTTGCTGATGGTTGTGGCCCTAGGCATCGTTTGCGTCAGGTTTGGCGACTTTGTTCGTTCCCTGCCCGGCCTGAATGAAGTGACGACGGGCGAGAATCTGCTGACGCTGATGATTGCATTCGTTGTGATCAAGGGACTTCACGAATTCGGACATGCCGCGACCGCCAAACACTTCGGGGCTGAATGTCACGAAGCGGGAATCTGGCTGTTGCTGCTCACGCCGATTCTCTACACAAACGTCACAGACTCGTGGCTGCTTCCACGTCGGCAGCGGCTCATAGTGACCGTCGCCGGGATCTTTACCGAGTTGATCATCGCATCCATGGCGGCAATTCTCTGGTCGCTTGCGAACCCGGGATTTGTTCAGTCGATGCTGGCAAATATTGTGGTGCTCTGCACGGTCAACACGGTGCTGTTCAACGGGAACCCACTGCTGCGATACGACGGATACTTTCTGCTGGCGGATGCGATGGCTTTGCCGAACCTCGCCCGGCGATCGGCGTTGAGTGTCCGGCATGCGACGGAGAATCTTCTACTTGGTCCGTCGGTTCCGGAATTGAACGAAGCGAACTCCGATTCGACGTCTTCAGGCGGTCTTCGTTGGTTTTTGCTTGGTTATGGATTGCTGTCGACCGTCTATCGTTTCATCCTGACCCTGACGATTCTGGTGCTGTTCATGCGGCTGTTCGATCGCTGGAATCTGCGAGTGCTGGGAATCGGTCTGATGTCGTTCGGCGCGGTGTCGATGCTGTTGATTCCGTCGATTCACAATGTGACAACGTTCGTGGCAGCCGTGTTTTCTCGCGAGAATCCTCGACGCAGCATGATCCGAGCTGGCTGCATTCTGGCCATGTTGACCGCGATCGTGTTTGTCCCGTTTCCGCGATCGATTGTTGTTCCGGCTGTTGTCGAACCGCACGGAACACCTGTCTTCGCGGCGC
This sequence comes from Ottelia alismoides, assembly GCA_037367405.1. Classification (NCBI taxonomy): domain Eukaryota; kingdom Viridiplantae; phylum Streptophyta; class Magnoliopsida; order Alismatales; family Hydrocharitaceae; genus Ottelia; species Ottelia alismoides. The sequence continues at coordinate 1,017,233 of JAZKJV010008916.1, read as the reverse complement.
TGACTGGCCAGCTTCAGCAGACGATGGCTTACGACAGCATGGTTCGCCGAGGTGACGTAATCGCGACGCTCGCGGAGCCTCGCCTGCAGCGAGAACTTTTGGAGCTTCGTAGTGACGTGACGGTTCGCGAGCAACAACTTCGCGCGCTAGAACTTTCGCGAGACAGCACGATGCAGGCCTTGATTCCAGAGGTCAAGTCGTCGCTCGAAGGAACTCGCAACCGACTGGCTCAGTTTGAAGCCGAGGTCAGTCGCCTGACCATTCGAGCATCCGCGGATGGCATCCTTCGAGCTCCTCGCCCAGTCGCGCGCGGGGTGATGAATCCGGATGATCTGTCGTTCTGGACCGGGCTGGCACTGGAACCTCGAAACCTCGGCGCGACGATCGTTGAAGGCACGTTGCTGGGATATCTCGACTCGCCAGTAACCGCACCGTCGTCGAAGGATGCCCCTTCGTCAGCAGCGACTTCCAACAGAACAGATCATCATCCTGAGCGATTTGAACTGTTGCTGAGCCTGACAGATCGTGATCGGCAGCGTGTGTTGCCGAAACAATCCGCCGCGTTCTGTTTGACCGGGCACCCCGGCTTGTCATGGTCGGGCGTTGTTCGACAGGTGGCGTCGTTGCAGGTGTTTGAGATCCCGCGAGAGTTGATTGCATCTGGCCTCGATTCGGACTCAGCGACGACGCAGATCGACGATCAGAAACGTCGCTGGCAGGCGATCGTCGATGTGATCGTCCCTGATGAACAAGCTCTGCCTGTTCTGTATTCAACTGGTCACGTGCGGATTCACATCGCACCGGCCTCGATTGCGTCGCGTTTCAGCGAGTTCATCAGCGATACGTTTCGTTAAGGAACAGTGTCGAAACAACCTCGGGTTTTGACTGAGGCGAGAAATCACAACCCGAAACGTAAGTGAGGGATTTCTTTCTGCGCGACACCAATCCCTCGCTGACGCGTCGGTTTGTGATTCTGGTCACATGTTTCGGAACTGTGCCACGGGACTGCGCCAAAGGCTCACGGCGACGGACTTTTGCTGAGTTTGCGAGTAGGCACAGTATCGTTCCGTTGAGATCTCGATATGATTTCTGCATCGCTTTTCTGAAACGCCTGCATCGTTCAAACGAATGACTCCGGATTTCTCATGACATCTGCCTCCATCAGCACAACGGAAACGGTTCCCGCGAGCACTTCTCAGGTCGCATCGTCGGGTCGAATTGGGTCTCTCGATCAGTTTCGCGGCTATTGCGTCGCGGTGATGTTCATTGTGAACTTCTGCGGTGGATTGAAGGCGATCCCGGAATGGATCAAGCATCACGACACGTACTTCAGTTATGCCGATTCGATCATGCCGGGCTTCATCTTCGCCGCGGGTTTCTCGTATCGGCTCACGATGCTTCGCCGCATTCCTCGCGACGGCGCGGGCAAGGCGTATCTGCATGCGGTGTTCCGCGGACTGGGGCTCGTGCTCGTGTCGCTGGTGATGTACGGCTTTAACGATTCGTTCGTGAAGACATGGGCCGAAGTCAACAGTAACTCGGTGTGGGACTTTGTCGCGGGACTGATTAAGGCGAATCTTTGGGAGACTCTGGCAATCATTGGCGTGAGTCAGATTGTGATCCTGCCGTTCATTGCCCGACGGCCGTTGGTCGTGTTCCTCACGTTCATCGGGCTGATGGTGACTCATATGCTGGCCTGTTACTCGTTCAACTTCGCGTTCATGTTTGGTCAGCCCAACTGGATGAACAACATCTTCGGCATTCCAACGAAATCGTGCTGGGATGGAGGCTGCTTCGGCACCATCGCCTGGGGCGCGATCATGATGGCAGGTGCGGTGTGTCATGACCTGGTGATCGGCAAGACCGCGAAGCAAATGCTGACTCGACTGGTGTTGCTGAGCGTCGCGTTTATGGGAGCGGCTTACGGTCTTTCCTGTTTGTCGACAGTTTACGATCTGCCTCGCGATGCGGCTCCGGTTCCGCGAGATCTTGCAGAGAACCCTGTGTTCCCATCGGGCGAGCAATTGAAGAACAATCCAATTCGACTGGCGGAACCTCCGTTCGTGGCTCCTCCGCCGAAGAATGACGGCGACCTGACGAGACTCGAAGCCGAAGGCCGCGCGCCGTCGCCACCGCGGATTCGTCGATACAATTACTGGATGATGAGCAAACGCCTGGTTTCGATTCCGTTCGTCCTGTTCTCGGCCGGTTTTTCGATGGCAGTCCTGTCGGTGTTTGTGATCCTGACCGACATGAGCGGGATCACGATCGGCCTGTTTCGTACCTTCGGCACCAACGCACTGGCGGCTTACTTCCTGCATCACTTCGTCGAGATTGCCATGCATCAGATCGTGCTGGATGATGCTCCACTGTGGTGGTGCCTCGTCGGACTCGGCATTTTCTACGTCACCAGCTACGGCATGGTTCGGTTTCTGGAAAAGCAGAAGGTGTTCATTCGACTGTGATGTTTGGAGCAGGAACACCTCAAAGCCAGCAACATGATTCAACTCCTGTCATCCGAAGTTCTCTTTGCCTACATCGGGCCCGGGGCTGGGTTTGCTCTGGCGGGTTCGTTGCTGGCGATGGCAGGAGCGTTACTTTCGGCGGTTTCGATGATCGTGTTCTGGCCGATCCGTCGATTGCTTCGTGCCATCTTTCGAAAACGACCGCCAAAGCCGCCTCGATTTAGACGAGTTGTCGTCCTTGGTCTCGATGGACTTGATCACGGGTTGACCACACGGCTGCTCGAAGATGGCCGACTTCCGAATCTGGCACAACTTCGTGACCGCGGGAGTTTTCAAAGTCTCGCCAGCACGTTGCCTCCGATCTCTCCGGTCGCTTGGTCCACGTTTCAAACCGGCGTGAATCCGGGCAAGCACAACATTTTCGATTTCCTGACTCCCGACGAGAAGACATACCAGCCGAAACTGTCGTCGGTTGAGATTCGATCCGTACCCAGGAGTTTTGGAATCGGACGATGGCGGTTCTCATTCTCTCGTCGCGCTGATGTGAGGATGCTCCGGAAGAGCCGCCCGTTTTGGGGTGTGCTCAGCGATTTCGGAATCTTCAATTGCGTAATCCGAGTTCCCATTACATTCCCGCCCGAGAAGCTCAACGGTGTGCAGCTCTCGGCGATGTGCGTTCCGGATCTTCGAGGAACTCAGGGGACGTTTTCGCAGTACACGACGCGGCCGAAGAGTGATCAGAGCAAAGTCGGAGGCGATGTCCATGTCGTCAAACGCGTTGGCGATGTCGTGCAGTGTGAACTCGTCGGTCCACCAGATCCTGATGATCCTTCAGGAGGCAGCATCCGATTGCCGTTCACCGTGACCATTCGCGGTGAGTCGGCGACGCTGCAGATCAACCGGCAGTCCATTCCACTGAATCGCGGCCAGTACTCGGACTGGGTCACAGTGACGTTTCGAATTCGGCTTGGCGTCACCGTTCGCGGCGTGTGCCGTTTCCTGTTGCTCGAAACGACACCTGAGTTCAATCTGTACGTGACACCAATCCACATCGATCCGGAGAACCCCGCGATGGCGATTGGCTATCCGAAGATCTATCCCATTTATCTCGCCAAACAGCAGGGACCTTATGCAACGCTCGGGCTTGCCGAAGACACGTGGGCGCTGAGCGAAGAGGTTCTGGAGGATCAGCATTTCCTGACGCAATGTTCGGATATTGACGTCGAACGAGAACAGATGTTCTTCGATGGGCTCAAAAAGGTTCCCGAGGGATTTACAGTTTGCGTGTTCGATGGCACCGACCGCATGCAGCATATGTTCTGGCGGTATCTCGATCCGTCGCATCCCGCGCGGCCGGAGCAGGTGCCGTCTGCGTTTGCTCGAGCGATTGAAGATCTGTACGAACGAATGGACAAGCTCGTGGGCCGCACGATGGCCGAATGTGACAACGAGGAGACGCTGTTGATTGTCATGTCAGATCACGGCTTCAACTCGTTCCGTCGCTGTGTCGACCTGAATCGATGGCTGGAAGAACAGGGATATCTGGTCGTTGACGACGAACGTCGGTCTGAAGATTATTTGGCGGGTGTCGACTGGAGCCGCACACGAGCCTTTGCTGTTGGTCTGACCGGGATTTTCATCAATCTCCGCGGACGATTTGAGCATGGCGTCGTTTCTCCGGACGATGCTCCGGCACTGCGAGACGAGATTGCGTCAAAACTTCGAGACATCATCGATCCGCAATCCGGCAGCCGTGCGATCCGCGCGGTGTATCAGGCTGCCAAAGTTTACCGAGGTCCGTACAAAGAGAACGCTCCTGACTTGATCGTTGGCTACGAGTCCGGCTATCGCGTGTCGTGGGATGCAGCGGTTGGTCGAGCCAGCACGACTGTGTTCAGCGACAACACGAAAGCGTGGAGCGGTGATCATTGCGTTGATCCCTGTGTTGTGCCGGGAGTGTTATTCGCGAATCATCGCATCGAAACAACCAGCGCGAGGTTGCTGGATCTGGCACCGACGATTCTGGATCTCTTCGGCTGCCCTGTTCCGGACTACATGGACGGACAGGTTTTGACTGTCGGCCAACGATCGGCATCGACGGATGCATCGTCTCATCGAGACTCGCAATCGATCGCATCGGAAGTTGCCTAGATGACAGCTTCATCGCAACATGTCTCGCGTCGAACGATTCTCACCGGTGCGGCACTCACGGCAGCGGCGGCCGTCGGTGCGGCGAGCTACTTTGTGGGTGGCGTGAACCGAGTTTCCAGGGGACTCGGAAAAAAAGTGATCGTCATTGGCGTTGATGGTATGGACCCGCGATTGTGCCGCGACATGATGGCGGCGGGTGAACTGCCGAACCTGACGAAGATGTCTTCAGCGGGCGGCTTCAGCGATCTCGGCACAAGCATTCCGCCGCAAAGTCCCGTGGCCTGGTCGAACTTCATCAATGGGTCCGGGCCGGGTTCGCACGGGATCTTTGACTTCATTCATCGCCATCCGCACGACCATTGTCGGCCGTTTTTTTCCGCTGCTGAGACCGTTCCGGGCGTCGGTGGGATTGAATGGGGCGACTACAACCTGCAACTGGATTTCTGGCCGTTCAATCACAAGCCGCCGGAAACAGTCCTGCGTCGCCAGGGAGTGCCGTTCTGGGACTATCTCGACGCGAAACGAATTGATTCGGTCTTCTACGATCTGCCTTCCAACTATCCACCGAGCCCATCGCAGTACGGCCATCACAAGTGTGTCTGCGGCATGGGCACGCCGGACATGATGGGTTCGTACGGAACGTATCAATACTTCAGCGAAGACACGCCGACTCGCGGTATAGAGGAAGGCGGCGGACTTCGTTCGCGACTTCGCTTCGATCGGGATTTTGCCAAAGGCCGACTGCGCGGACCGCCGGACGCCATGAAGAAGACCGCGCCGCCGATCGAGATCGAGTTCGATGTTTATCGTGACAAAACATCCAACTGCGCGGTGATCGAGATTCAGGGGCAGAAGATCATGCTGCGCCGCGGGCAATGGAGCCGCTGGATTCGGCTGGACTTCGCCGTTTCGACGCCGGGGCTGATTCCCGATCAGCATGCAAGCGGCATCTGTCGAATGTTTCTGCAGGATGTCGCTCCGACGTTTCGACTTTACATCACACCGATCAACATAGATCCGTCAAATCCCGCTGTCAAGATCTCGGAACCACAGTCGTTCATTTCGGACATTTCCGAAGAGCTCGGATTGTTCTACACAACCGGATTTCAGGAAGACCATAAGGCTCGTTCCAACGGTGTCTTCAATGACGATGAGTTCCGGCGACAGGCGAATGAAGTGCTCGACGAACGGCTCGCGTTGTTCGAGTATGCGATCAACAACTATGACGACGGCCTGCTGTTCTTCTATTTTTCCAGCAGCGATCTTCAGTCGCACATGTTCTGGTGGAACGAAGCCGATGGGGGATCGCAGCACCCAACGCTCAGCAATCCGGAAGCCGCCGCGCGGTTCGGCTATGTGAAGGATCTCTACAAGCGGCTCGATGGGATCATCGGAGATATCTACGATCGCTACGGTGGCAAGGCGACGGTGATTGTGATGAGCGATCACGGATTCGCGAACTTCGGGCGTCAGTTCAATCTGAACTCATGGCTTCGCGACCACGGCTACCTTGGACCGAAGGAATGTCGCAGCATCTTGACCGATGCCGACTGGTCGCGAACGCAGGCTTACGGTTTGGGAATCAACGGATTGTACCTGAACCTGAAGGGACGCGAATCCGACGGAGTCGTCGAACCCGGACAGCAGCAGGAAACACTCCTGCGGCAACTGACCTCCGAACTCAAGAAAGTCCGCGACACCAATGGTCAGCAGGTGATTCGGAACGTCTACCGATCCAGCGAAATCTACTCCGGCAGCGCGACGGCGTTGGCGCCGGATCTGATCATAGGATACGCACGCGGCTATCGAGCTTCGTGGGAGACGTGTCTTGGTGAACTCACGCCGGACGTGCTGCTCGACAACACATCTGCCTGGGCCGCCGATCACTGCGCGGACGCTCTGGAGGTTCCGGGAGTTCTGTTCAGCAACAAATCGATCCAGAAGGCAGTTCCATCGCTGGTTGATATCGCTCCGGGGATTCTCGGCGAGTTCGGTCTGCCGACGCCGTCGACCATGTCCGGGCGAAGCATCTTTGAACGTTAAGGGGCATCCAGTTCCGGATTCTTCCCACGGCGATTGATTCGACTCTTCGTGTCACTCACGATCGATAGTACAGAGAAGACGAGGGTCTGATGATGCCGCATCGGCGTTGACAGGCTGTTGAGTTCATCAGCCGGAACGCACCAGCGGACGGTCGATTCAATACCGACCCGAAGCGCGAGCGAGGCAAACCGCGACGAATTCCTCGCTGGCGCTTCGGGTTAGTATGGGATTCACGCTGAAAGTCAACGAAATCAACCGTCTAATAGTTCCAGTGGACCCTGGGACGTGGCGTTGAACAGACTGCCATCCGGCGTTCGATACTGTTCCACGTTACCCTCCCACTGGGAGGGTCGTCGCGACAGCGACGGGGAGGGCCCCTCGACGGTTTGCGCAGACTTCACAGGAACATAGAACGAAAAGCCCTCCCCGCTCGTTCCTCGCGACCCTCCCGCGGGGAGGATGAAAGAAGGGTTCATTCAGGCCGCCGAACTTGTGTTCTGAACTGCGAGGGCCGACTTCCGTTTTCGCAAATATCGCTGCCAGAGGGCTCTGATCGGCGAAGCGAATGCGAAGGCACAGAACAGTACGGGCAGAGCCAGTTCTCGGACGACGAACACGAGGACACCGGCAAACACGATCTGCAGGATCTGCTTCCGGCTGCGGCGGCCTCGAATCATCTGATTAAAGACGTGCGCGTAACGAATTCTTGAGACCATCAGGACAGCGGCCGAGAGAGTAATCATCGGCAGAAGAAGTGCGAGCGCCGGCAGGAGATAGTCGAGTACACTCGATGGCAACTGTTCGTTGAGTTCTCGCAAACCAATCGGAAACGACGCGACGACACCGGCGGCTGCGGGAGATGGCAACCCGCTGAAGAACTCGTGAGAGTCTTCTTCATCGGTCTCCACATTAAATCGCGCCAAACGCAGGATCGCACAGACCATGAAGAGCACGGTAATTGCCCACAGAATTCGTGGATGAAACACAGCAAGCTTGGCTCGAAGCGCTGCCAGGCTGTTTGGGCTCAACGGAAAAACGCGTGGCGCTGTCGATGCCGTGCCAGCATCTGTTGCCGCGGCATTCAGATCTTTCGTGGGATCAGCAGCTTCGCCGTTCAGTGGTGTTTGTTCGTAGATCGTCGGCGTCTTCGTCACATCGGCACTCGGCTGTGCTGACGCGACAATGGCTGTCGCGGGATGTTGGTCGAACTGGCGATGATCGGGATGCACAAGCTGCAGCAGAATGAACGCCGGCGCGAGGCCGAAGCTGATGGCGTCGCACAAGCTGTCGAGCTGTGCGCCGAAGTCGGACGTTTGATTGGTCAGTCTCGCCGCACTGCCGTCGAGCATGTCGAACAGCATGGCAAGGAAGATTAGCTTTGACGCGAGAATGAGATCACCGGTCCCGACGTGTTCCGGGCCAACCTTGGCGGCAATCGTGATGGCTCCAAATCCGCACGCCGCGTTGCAGAGCGTCAGCAGAGTTGGAAGAACCGCGAAGACTTTTTGCCGACGAGTTCGACGTGACTTGTCCAGCGTTGAGGTTACGGACATTTCAGAATGACCTGATGGAACCAGCCAAGTAAATCAGGAACGAATGATGGATCTATAGTGCCGTGACGGAAGAAGGTGGCCGAAGGCCGGATGAGGGGTTCTTCTTGAGATTTCAACCTTGAAACGATCCCCCTCACCCTGACCCTCTCCCCCCGAACCGTCGTCAACGTTCTCAGGGATTCCTTCGCGGGGGAGAGGGGACAAATTGAGGTCTCTCTGCCCACCACATTAGAAGCCTCGTGATGTATCGCTCGTTGTGGAATTCGTGAGAATTCCCCATTGCCTCCCGAGTTCTGACGAATCCGGCGACATTGCCATGCGTACCGGAACGGAAAAGAGTACGGCTCAGTCCCTTCAATTGCAAACTGTTGGCGAAACTCGGCGCGACCGCAGGTCCACTTCCGACATCTTGCATCCGCTACAACCGAAATGCTCGGACCTGAGAAGCAGGAAACTGCGTCGCGGCCCTCTGATCGGCTCAAGTGTGCCTACGCAGAGTTCGAAATCGATGATGGTCGTTTATCGGCGGTTTTTGCCGGTTTGATTGATGTTTGTGCTCAGAATCGAAGGGGATTTTCAGTCGGCCTGAGCCACTGAGGTCAACTTCCAGCCTCGAAGCATCAACTCCGGCGGATCACGATTCTCGTCCCTCGACAGGCGCGTGGCGTACTTAACGAATCATCAGCACCCCGCGAATCAACTATGCATACGGACCGAAAAATCGGGTTTGCCATGGGCATCCTGCTGATCGGGATCGTTGCTGCGCTGTTCTTTCGCAACGAGCCGCTGATGAACCAGGAATTGCCGACCGTTCGCCGAGAACACGAGCTGAACGAACGGCTTCGCGAGCGTGACGTCGCGGTGTATCTGGAAGACTCAACGAAACCGACGAACTCAGAGTCGCAACAGAATCGAAAGCCGAAGTCGCTCCGAGATGCGCTGGATCAAATGGGTGGCCGAAAGCAAACTCGGAGCGAGTCCGAAAACAAGCCTCAACCCGTCGGGAAAGAGGTCCGTGACGACGACAAGCCGGCGGTTTCTCCGGATGACGAAATCGTGCCAATTCCAACTCAGGAGTCTATCGACGCAGAGAAGAAATCTGTCACTCCAGCACCATCTGGATCGGACGCCGCAGGCTCAGACGATGTCGCATCGCCTGTGGTAGCGATTCCGTCTGAGCCGTTGACTGATCCCGTCGAACCGCAGACGGATGCCTTTGTTCCACCAGCCGAATTTGAAGAGTACACAGTGAAGTACGGAGACACTCTGTCAGGAATTGCACAGAAGTTCCTCGGAAGTCAGTCGCGATATCAGGAGATCTACGAAGCGAATCGCGACCGCATGAGCAGTCCTGATCGACTCGACGTCGGCAAGCCACTTCGAATCCCAAAGTCCGCTTCGACACGATTGTGATTTGTCTGTCGCTTGCCGACGATGGCATCCGGCCCGTAGCGGAATTCGTGAGCATTCCGAGCGTTTGTAAGCCGGCAAACAGAAGTCCCGAGTTGGGCGTGCGGCTCGTTGTCAATGTTGTCAACGGGAAATTTGAGGACCATACCGGTCGGTTAACACCAACCGCTCGCCAGCAGCAGGTTGCCGGAGCCCCAGTTCGCTGAGAAGCAGAACACTGCCTGCCGATCCTCGGTTCGAATTGTGACAGGGAGACAATCCCGCTAAGCTCTGCGATCTCACGCGCTCTTTCACAGGCGGGATAAGTCCGATGGTCCAAGCAAGGCGAGAAGCTGTTCAGTCGCTGCTGACCGAAGCCGTTGCGGGATTGAGCTATTGCCAACAGCATCGCATGGCCGTGGACGAGCAGTCTCAACGGCTCGTGGAGATGGTGGAACGGCTGCTTCAGGATGATCCGAACGATCGGATTTCGATCGAGCAGGAAGATCTCACGGCTGTTTATGAATTGGCTCGCGTGAATCAGCGGATTCACGGACACTGGCTGACGAAGCTCGTTCAAACACACATCGTCGCAAGTTGGCTCGCCGCGATTCCTATGGCGATTGCTGGGATCGTGACAGGTGAACTGCTGGTTTTCATGATCGCGATGGCAGCCCCTCTGATCGCGGGCTTGCTCATCTATGTTTATCTGCCATGCCGACTTTTGTCGTATGCTTTTTCGATTCTGCTGGCGTCCCTGCGGCCATTGTCTCGCTGGCCCGAATTCATCGACGGCGAAGACTACGGGATGTGGTTCGCCATTATGGCGATGGTGATTGTGCTACCCATGCTCTGGCCTTCATGGCTGCTCGTCCGACAATGGAGGACAGGACGTCCCGCGCGCGGCGCTTGGATCGCCGTCGGCCTGCTCCTTCTTTTCGAGGTAGCGTTTCTGTTCGCTTCGCGGCTCAGATTCCGAACGGGACTACACTGAAGCCCGGTCGTCGCGGGATTCGTCAGAATTCTGAGTTCTCACGAACTGGGCGACGGGGAGATGATCCGCTCGTTCAAGCCGGATGCATCCACATCGGCCGGTTCAAAAAGCACGGATTGCGAACGTTTTGGGCTGTTCGAACCGGCGTTTCGAGCTATCCTGAGCATCCCACCTGCCATTTTTCCCACCGTTGAGGGACCAAGGTTCCTCAAGCCACTGACATCACCTTCGCTTCATTGAACGCAATCGACAGGGATTCGACGTTGGCTCTTCCGTCCTCAACACGATACATCCATCCTCGAATTCCGCGCCGATCGGCGTTGGAGATTGGGTCGATCGGACTGTTGGGACTGGGAATGAATCACGTGGCGGGCCTTCGAGCCATGGCCGTCGATGGCACTCAACCGGCCAGACCGGCAAAGTCGGTCATCTACATTTTTCTGTCCGGCGGACTCGGTCAGCACGACAGCTTCGACATGAAGCCTTCGGCACCGGCTGAGATTCGCGGCGAGTTCAGCCCGATCTCGACGCAGACCCCGGGAGTGCAGATTTGCGAACACCTTCCGGGACTCGCCATTCGAAGCCATCTGTGGTCAGTATGTCGATCGTTGACACATACGACGAATGATCACTCGGCCGGACATCACATCATGCTGACCGGGCGTTCGGATCTTCCGCCCGGCTTCAATCCAAACACCGCGAGACCTCAGGACTGGCCCAGCATTGCCGCTATTGCAGGTGCGGTCACGACGCCTCGCAACAATCTGCCTCCCGTCGCGGTTCTGCCGGAACAGTTGGTCCATACAACGGGTCGAATCATTCCAGGTCAGTTCGCTGGAATCATGGGAGCCAGTCGCAATCCGTGGTTCATCGAAGCATCGCCGTTTCATTCCAGTTCGTACGGCGCGTTTCCGGAATGGCAGTTCGATCATCAGAAGCGAGGCAACGTCGATGCTCGATTGTTCGAAGCTCCAAGCCTTTCGCTTCCGCACGGTTTGACCCGCCCGCAGCTCACGCGACGCATGTCGTTGCTGAATGAACTGGAACAGCAATGCCAGCGATTGGATCAGGCGGCGGAAACCGAACGGTTCGATCAGTACCGCGAAGGGGCGATCTCGTTGCTGCTGGATCCGAAGGTTCGTGATTCGCTGGATGTGACTCGCGCGGACGATGCGGTGCAGGCTCGATACGGCCGAAACTCCTTCGGCTGGTCATTGCTGATGGCAAAGCGGCTGGTCGAATCGGGAGTCAACCTCGTTCAGGTGAACCTCGGCAACAACGAAACCTGGGACACGCACGGTAATGCGTTTCCGCATCTGAAGAACAACCTCTTTCCGCCAACCGACAAAGCGCTCTGTGCGCTGCTGGATGATTTGTCAGAGTCCGGATTGCTCGAGAGTACTCTCATCGTGATGGCCGGCGAGTTCGGGCGGACGCCGAAGATCTCACTGCTCCCGAAGCACTACAAAGAGCCCGGTCGTGATCATTGGGGTGCGGCTCAGTCCATCTTTCTCGCCGGTGGCGGGATTCAGGGCGGTCGAGTGATCGGCGCGACGGATCCAATCGGCGCGTATCCGACGGAAGATCCGCAGCGACCAGAAAACTTCGCGGCGACGATCTATGAAGCGCTCGGACTGCCTCAGACCATCGCCTGGCACGACGACACCGGGCGGCCTCATCAGGTCTACGGTGGCGAGCCAATTCCGGGGCTGACATAGCGTGTCCTGTCCGGTCTGCTGATCATTCGTCCGGCATTTCGGTGACAATCATCACAATTGCCGACGCCGGACGGGCTGAAAATTCATCGAACCATCGCATTCAGGCTCACGACGGGAAACGTTCTGGCGTAGAATGCCCGCCCTGATGTTTCCTGTCATCTGATGGATTCGTTTTGTAATGATCTGCGTAAGCCTCGGACGGACCCGCCATTCGTCCATGATTGAAGAGCACAAGTCCCTCGCCGAAAAGGGAGCCGAACTTGTTGAATTGCGTGTCGACTACATGCGAAAGCGTCCTGACATCGGACGACTTTTGAACGGCCGACCGACTCCTGTCGTGGTCACCTGCCGTCGACGCACCGATCGAGGCCGCTGGTTTGGAACCGAAGAGCAACGTCAGGCCGTTCTGCGTGAAGCCATCATCGCAGGTGCAGAGTATGTAGACCTCGAAGATGATATCGCCAAGTCGATTCGTCGCTATGGCAAGACGAAACGCATCGTGAGCTATCACAACTTTGACGAGACTCCCATAGAGCTGTACGACATCCATCGACGGATGGCTCAGTGCGATCCGGATATCGTCAAGATCGTGACAATGGCCAATTCCCCTGCTGACAACGTCCGCATGCTGGAGCTTGTCGAATCGGCTCAGATTCCGACCGTCGGATTCTGCATGGGCGAGTTCGGGACGATCAGCCGCATTCTTTGCGGCCGTGCCGGTTCGCCGTTTACGTACGCAAGCTTCAGCCGGGAACGTGAGCTGGCTCCGGGGCAGCTTTCATTTGCTGAGGTTCGCAATCTTTATCGATTCAACAAGATCACTAAGTCGACGAAGGTCTTCGGCGTTATTGGTGACCCGATTGCTCACAGCAAGAGTCCTTTGATTCACAACGCGGCGTTTCGCAAGACGGGGATCGATGCGGTCTATGTGCCGCTGCGAATTCCCGCGGACGGGTTGATTGCGTCGCTGAAGGAATTCGACCGACTGGGAATCTCCGGCTACAGCGTCACGATTCCTCACAAAGAGGCGGTCCTTCAGTTCTGCGACACGATGGATCGCGACACCGACGACATCGGAGCGGCCAACACGTTGTATCGTCTGAACAACGAATGGGCGGCGACGAACACCGATGCCTCGGCGGCTCTGGAGGCCATTCAGGACGGACTCAAAAAATCCGGCGGAGTGACCGATCTGGCAAACCGCAAGGTGCTGATTCTTGGTGCCGGCGGTGCGGCTCGAGCGGTTGCGTTTGCGTTGAAGGCGAAAGGGGCGATTGTTGTCGTGACGAATCGCTCGCGCGAACGAGGCAAGTCACTGGCGGAAGAACTGGGCTGCCAGTTCACGTCGTGGGAAAACCGAGCGTCGGAGGTTTGCGATATCCTGGTGAACTGTACGTCGGTCGGGATGCATCCAAATGTCGACGAATCGCCATTTGAACAGACGTGGCTGAGTGATTCGATGCTGGTTTTCGATACGATCTACAATCCCGAGCAAACGCTGCTTCTGAAGCACGCGCGAGAACGGGGATGTGCGACGGTGGGTGGAATGGAGATGTTCATTCGCCAGGCCGGTCGTCAGTTTGAACTGTTCACAGGTGTGGCGGCTCCGCTGGAGTACATGACCGAAACGCTGCGACGGGCGATGTCCGCCGCGCGAATGGTGGTGGCTCCGGAGTCGTCGAAATCTGAAGCGGACGAAAAGTAAACTGTATTCGATATCGGCGAGCGGCGTGGTGTGAACCCGCCGGTACACAACGGTGTAGAGTTTCGGTTTTTTGTTGAATGTAAGGTGTAGCGGAATTCGTCAGAATTCCCCATGGCATTCGAATTCTTACGAACCCGGCTGCCTGTTCTTGCTGTGCATCAAAATGAAACGAATCTCAGAGACACGACACAAGTCACAAATGGTTCTGAAGTCGCGTTGATCCCGATGGAGTCGGACTTTTCGCATGGTCATCACATTGATCGGATACCGCGGTTGCGGCAAATCAAGTGTGGCCCCGCGCCTTGCGAAGCGTCTGGGATGGGACTGGGCGGACTGCGACATCGAAATCGAAAAACGCTGCGGCGCGTCGATCCGAGACATCTTTGAGCATGAAGGCGAAGCTGGATTTCGCAAACGCGAGTCGGAAGTTCTGGAAGATCTTCTTTCCAGCCCGCAGTTGGTGCTCGCCAGCGGAGGCGGCGCGATTCTGGCGAAAGCGAATCGTCAAAAGATGAGAGCTGCGGGCCCGGTTGTTTGGCTCCAGGCAACCATCGCGACGCTTGCGAAACGATTGAGCGGCGAAGGCCATGCGAATCAGAATCGACCAAGCCTCACGGGCAAGCCGATTCACGAAGAGATTGCCGACGTGCTGAAGGTTCGCGAACCGCTCTATCGTGAGGCATCGTCCCTGATCGTGGACGTTGAGAATACTCGTCCTGATCTCGTCGCTCGGCGAATTCAGGAGGCACTTTTGCCGGTTCTTCCGCAGGAGCGAAAAGCATGATGCTGGTAGATCTCCCGCGGTTTTTCGTGCTGCCGTTTCTGTTCATCCTTGGATGCTGCATCGGCAGTTTCCTGAATGTCTGTATTCATCGATTCCCGTCAAAGGATCGACTGCTCGATCAGCTCCGCGCGCTGAACAGTCACAGTTCGGGCTGCCCGAAATGCTCGGCGGCGATTCTCTGGCGAGACAACATCCCGCTGTTCGGATGGCTGATGTTGCTGGGTCGATGTCGGCAATGCCGCCAGCCGATTTCGGCTCGCTATCCGCTCGTGGAACTGCTGACCGGAATTCTGTTTGTCGTGGTGTATCAGGTTGAAATGCCGACCGAATTCTGGGCTCCAGTCAACGACTTCGGCGTGTATTCCGTCGACGGTCCTCAGAACGTCAACGCGTTTCTTGATGCTCCTGGCTGGCTGCATGTTCGATATCTGCTGCACATGGGCATGATCTGCTGCCTCATCGTCGCGACGTTTATCGACTTCGAACTGAAGATCATACCGGACGGTTGCACGATCCCGATGCTGCTGACCGCGTTGATTGCCCACACGGTGTTCGGTCAGTTGTTTCTCGTGCCGCTTTGGTTTGATGATTACAGCGTCGTGAACACGCTCAAATCGATTTCGCCGGACTGGGCCAAAGAACTTGTGTTCTCATGGGATGCCTTGGGCTTTGCCGTTCGCCATCCGCATGTGCATGGTTTTCTGGTGAGCGTCGCTGGCATTGTTGGCGGAGCTGCCGTGGTGTGGATCGTTCGAGTCACCGGCACTTACGTCCTCAAACAGGAAGCAATGGGCCAGGGCGATGTGATTCTCATGGCAATGGTTGGCAGCGTGATTGGCTGGCAGCCGGTGGTGTTTGCATTCTTCCTCGCGCCGATTCTGGCGATCTTCGCCGCACTGACCGCGTGGCTGCGAAAAGGCGGTCGCGAACTTCCGTATGGGCCATGGCTCAGTCTCGCGACGCTGCTGCTGCTGCTGTTCTGGCCGAAGCTCTGGCCGCTGGCTGAACGCATCTATGACATGGGACCATTCATTCCGGTGATGGCTGTGTTCATGGTCGTATCGCTGCTGGCAAGTCTCTACATCGTTCAGCTCATGAAGAGAATTCTCGGCATCCCACTGGGGCCGGAAGAATTCCCCGACGACGGCGGCTGGACCTCGGCCGATCATCTCACATACTACAATTCCGAGCGAACCGATCAGCAGGTCGGCCAATGGTCAACACCCCTCTGGCCCGGCGTCCGCTCCGGCCAGGGACTGTCGTCGTATCATCAATGGCGACATGGGAAGTAACGGCGATTGTGATAGGTACGCAGGGAGCAGTCTGACGGATGCAAACGGTCCAGTTCCGTTCCATGCCGTTCCGTCCCTTCTCCCCCTTCGTAAGGTCGTATGGGGAGAAGGTGGCCGAAGGCCGGATGAGGGGTCTTTCTTCAAATTGCAAACTTACAATAAGCCCCTCACCTTTGCCGTAGTCGACGATTCATCGTGGACGTTCTCTGGGATGCATTCGCCGGAAGAGCGGACAAATCACATTCCAGATGAACGCCTCAATTCATCCCAAGCAAACCTTCAATTCCTGCAAGCCTTTTTGAAAAAATGTTAGCGTGCTCAACACGTGTTCGTTTCGCTGACGCTTGCACTTGTCGGTGGTCCTTTGGACATTTCGAGCATGCAGAGCCACCTTGCGTTCCGACCGTGGCTATGTGACAGTCTGGAATGACTTGGCTGTTTATTCTTCGCGCGGAGTGAATTGATGTTTTTGGCGAGCGGGGAATGTCAATCCCCTGATGAAACTGCAGCGAACAGATCAGGAGACTGACGTCCCCTGCTCCCCTCAAAACAGACCGAGCGAAGAATAGAAATCTCGGTCATGGAATGACCGAGCTACGGGGCGAGTCATTCCATGACTCGTGAGCTCGTTGGGATGCAGCGGGTCCTCAAACAAGCGAAGTCGTGTCCCCGCCGGGTTCATCCCAGTGGTTCTCAGCCCTTTGCACTAACACCGGCTTCAATTTCAGGTAAAAGTCGCTGTCGTGCAAAAGCCTTGTCTCCACTGAGATCAACCCAGTGAGGCTTGGAAACAACAGTTGGGTGACCCGAATGAAACGAACTTGAGAGACTCTAAACGAGGAAGAACGATGGTCCCGCTGAACCGATTGGCTGCGACTGCCGCGGTCTGTGTGTTTGCACTCGCAATCCCAAAGGCCGTTCTGGGGCAACATGAATTGCTTGGACACTGGCAATTGCGAAATGACGCGAAGGATCTGTCGTCGCATCGTCATGACGGCAATGCAAAGAACGTCGCATTCGGAACGAATACATCCGCCGATTCCGGACCAGATCGATCTTCGACCTTTGATGGGCAGTCGTCAGAAATCCTGGTTCCATCGTTCAACGCAGATCTGTTGGCTGATGGTCCGTTTTCCATCGCCGCATGGGTTCGAGTGCCAGATGCTCTGGATGACGTGCCTGGCGATGTTCTGAATCTCTTTGATCCGGCGACGCGGACGGGCTTGAACCTTGGAATCTACTCCCACACCGGAGTCACCAACTCGCAGCCCAACGACCGGCAACTGCATTTCGGAATTGACGCCGGGCTGAACGAGTTCGATTTTCAGGATCACGGTCAACTCGGGAATACCGTGTTCGTTTTCTCGTTGTGTGTCCATAACGGAGAGCTCTACGCTTCGACGTGCCATTCTGGTGAAAACGAAGCCGGACGAGTGTTTCGATTCGAGGGCGGCGATCGGTGGACCGATCTGGGCTCGCCGGGCAAAGCTAACTCCGTTTCAGCGATGATCTCATGGAACGGGCAACTCTACGTTGGTTCCGCCAAATATCGGCTCGGCGGATCATCGCTGGCAGAGTCCCAGAACCCGAATCTCGGCGGTGCTGTGTTTCGACTCAATGAAAACGATACTTGGGAAAGCTGCGGCCGACTGTCGTCGGAGACAGAAGCAATCTCCAGTTTTTGTGCCTTCGGCGATCATCTGTATGCTGCGTCACTTTACAAACCCGCCGGGTTCTTTCGCTTCGATGGACGCGATCAATGGACACCTTGCGCACTGCCGGATGGAAAACGAATTGAGGCCACAACGGTCTTCAACGGTCAGCTTTTCGCATCATGTTACGACGAAGGTTCCGTCTTTCGGTTTGACGGGGAGAAATGGCATCCGGCTGGAAAGATTCCGAACGCGACTCAGACCTACGGCTTTGCGATTCATCGTGGCGAACTCTTCGTCAGCGAATGGCCGCAGGCTCATGTGTATCGATATCAGGGAGACACGTCGTGGGACGATGCAGGCAAGCTTGGCGACGAACTCGAAGCGATGCCGCTTGTTGTTTACAACGGCAAGCTGTACGGCGGGACCCTGCCATCAGCCGAGATCTATCGTTATGACGACTTGAAAGCATGGACCAGAATTGCTCAGGTTGATGCCACACCGAACGTCAAATACCGTCGAGCTTGGTCGATGGCGGTGTTTCAGGGACGACTATTCGTTGGGACTTTACCATCTGGCCGAGTCCATTCGTTTGAAGCTGGCAGAAACGTGACGTTTGACCATCGTTTCCCCAGCGGCTGGCATCATATCGCCGCCATTCGAGACAACGAGCGGCTCCGACTGTATATCGACACGAAGCTCGTGGCCGAATCGAAGATCATGGACGGAGCCAAATTCAACCTCGCCGGCAAGAGTCCTCTCTGCATCGGATTTGGCGCGCAGGATCACTTTCACGGAGACCTCGCGGATTTGCGAATCTACAAGGGGGCTTTGTCAGAGACAGAACTGAAGGCGATTTCCAGCGAAGCAAAACCGGCACGGTAGGCGCTTTCCCGCCACCCATGCATCATTCGAGACTATCGTGGCGGTCGAAGCTCCGCAAATCGGGCGATCTGAGTGGCAAACCGTGTCCGACTGAAAGTCACGGCTTTGCCGCGAACTCCAGAAGCATTGCGAAACCATTAGCCATCGCAATGGAGCGGGCATGGAGAGTAACGACTCACTGTGGCTTGTCTTACGAATTGAATTCTGGATCGCTGCCTGCTTTCCGTCCGCCGTGTTTTCCGACTCTGGCATAGTATGCGACGCAGATTCGGAAGGTCAATCAAAGCTGTCGACCAAATCAGCCCGTGGTGCGGTGCCGCGGTGTAACGATCGGTTGGTCCCACGACCCAGTCGGACTGGAGCTTCACAGTGACAAACAATCCGCCCGTTAGTAAACTCAACCAACCCGCCGAGTGCCCCCGATTGAGTCTGCAGTCTGCGCATCAAACCAATGATCACTCGATCCACAATGTGGAGAAGTTCAACGCACGTTCTGCACTTCGGCGAATCGCACGACACATAAATGGTAATTCCACCTGCTGACATGACCGAGTCCGAAGTCTCCAACATAAAGTTGTCTGAAACGTGCCCTGTCTGCGGCGGCGCTTTTTCGTTCGCAGAGATTCGGAGTCAACTCGAGAATCGGCAGGCGAATCAAATCCATTGCCCGTGGTGTGACATCGGATTACTTCGTTGCTGCGGTGACATACTTGGGCATCAACGTCATGAAGTTGATCCGACAGTGCCTTCCGAGCAATGGCTCGGTGCGTTTTCGGGATGGTACGATCCCGTTGGCTGTGAACCCTGCAGTTGCGGAATCCTTGGCCGCGGTTATTACCCAAAGCACTATTCATGCTGCCCAGGCGTGATGCAATTGGCACTTGAAATGGCCAGCGAACCACGTCATAGAACTGCCGCTGTCGCCTTTCTCTACAAACATCGACCTGCTTTTGTAAACTCGCTTCGCGGTGAGTTCTTCTCCAGTTACGATCTTCGAACGCTGGAAACGTTTCGTGACCATCACGCGTGTTTGGAGCTTGCTGGCACAATTCAAACCATCATCGATCACCGAACTACATAGAGCCACGGGACCGCCAAACAAATCTGAATTATCCCTTCCACAGTTTTGTCGTCACTCCTCCGGCACAAAGAAATTGATGCTTCACTGTGAACCTCAGGCTGAAGTCCGAGGCTATCAGGACGCGACTGCTCCGAGGCCAGTCGTAGAGCAGGGAGTTGCTGGCATTGGTGTTCCTGCCGAAAGAACCGCGCTCAACACGGCGGAGCGTGTTGGCTACGTACGTAGCCGTCACGCTCCGCCGTGACGAGCGCGCGGTCTCGCGACTTCGCAAGTCAACGCACGCACGGCTTCTCACCGATACAACGGCACTTCGATGTGATTCAGGTTCGGTGGGTCGCAGGTCAGCCGTGGCGGTCGTAGGCACAGTCGTTCATCGTGCCCGCATGGGATCGGCGGCAAGATGCCGCCGCTACTCTCCGAAACTTGCTCAGCCCTTATTGAGCACCTCATCCAGATTCATCATTTGATTGCACAACATGGTCCATGCGGCGAGGCTGGTCTTGTCGAGTGATGCATCGGGCGTTGATTCGCCCGTTCGAATCAATTGCTCAGCGTCGTTTCCGTTCGCGGAATAATGCTGAGTCAATTGTTTGAGCGATTCTCGCAGGATGGCGACTTCCTCGGGACGGAACTCACGAGACAAAAGTCTCTTCGCCGCCCACTGAAGCCGCTGTTCGTCAGCAGTCGCTCCGCACTTCAGGATGGACTCGGCGAATCGACGAGCGGCCTCAACATGCTGCTCATCATTCAGCGTCGCAAGAGCCTGCAGCGGCGTATTCGTGCGCTCTCGGCGGATCGTGCATTGCTCGCGATTCGGAGCGTTAAAGATGTCCAGTGACGCCGGCGGCGCCATGCGTTTCACGAACGTGTAGAGGCTGCGTCGATACAAATCTTCGCCGGAGTCTCGTTTGTAGTTCTGCGTCGTGCTGCCGTTCATCGCGATGGCTTCCCAAACGCCCGGCGGCTGGTACGGCTTGACGCTTCGGCCACCGATCTTCGGCGACAGCAGTCCGCTAACCGCCAGCGCGTTGTCGCGAACCATTTCGGCATCCATTCGGAATCGTGGACCGCGAGACAACAGACGATTTGCCGGGTCCTTTTCGAGCTTCTCCGGCGTGACGGTCGAACTTTGTCGATAGGCCGCCGAAGTGACCATGAGGCGAATCAGCTTCTTGACGTCCCAACCGCCTTCGCGAAACTCAACGGCCATCCAGTCGAGCAATTCCTGATTGATGGGCAGTTCGCCGGACACGCCGAGGTCATTCGACGTCCGCACGATGCCGGTCCCGAACACTTCCTGCCAGAATCGATTGACCGTCACGCGAGCGGTCATCGGATGATCGGGCCGCAACAGCCATTTTGCAAAGCCCAGTCGATTCTTTGGTGCATTCTCGGGGAACGCTCCAAAAATCGCCGGCGTGTTCGGAAACACCTGCTCACGGCGCTGATCGTATTCACCGCGGGAAAGAACATAAGCGGTTGCCGGTTCCGGTCGCTCATTCATGACGTGAGCAATCGTCCCGCGAGCCCGAATATCGGCCAGCTCCTGATCCAGCGCGGCAAGCTGATTCGATCGCTCGATAAACACGGTGTCGAATCGCTTCAGCCAGAATTCAAACAACTGATTTCGCTCGTCATCAGTTCGCTGATCCGCAGCCTTCGCAAGGATCGACTGGAACCGACTGAGTCGTGCCAATGATTCCACCTCGCCAGCGGAAAGTACTCGCTTTTGAATCCGGAAATCCTGAACAGATCCGGTCAATGCTTCGTTGCCAGCTCGCTGACCAAGTCTCCATGGAGTTTCGGTTTTGATGGACGCATCCGTCAGCGTCTCATTCTCAATGTTTTTCTCCTGCAGCGCGCCGTTGATGTAGATCTGCATGCCGGACGCTTTGCGAGATCCATCATACGTGACGGTGATGTGAGTCCATTCGTTTGCAGGAACCTGAGCCTTGCTGACAACCTTCAGGGCATTGCTCGGCCAATCGTGGACAAGATGCATGCCAATCCGGCGCTGCTGAACCCAAAGGTCCCAGCCGCGATACTTCGGGCCAACTTCCATTCGAGCACTGATCGGACCGTAGCCATCATTCGGGGGCAGTTTGACCCACGCCGCGATCGTGAACGGTTCGTTGCCTTCGAAGTTGCCAACGTCCGCCAGATCGAAGGCCGATCCCTGAATTTCCAGAGCCTTGCCGGTCGGTGCGTCAGTCCACTTCGCCGACGGATTGAATGACACATCTCGCGGAGTCTGATCGACGATCACTCTCGTGGTTTGTCCCTGGCCCTCATTCAACGCCATCTGCAGATGCATTCCTTCGGACGAAACCGCTGCCCCGATTGTTTCCGGAGTCGCAGTGGTCAGCCACTTGTCGAAATCTGGTTTCGCCGCGGCCTTGCGTTCGTCCATTGATGATCTTGCTGCAGCGATCAATGCTGGTAACGCATCGAAGCGAGGGCGGTCTTCTTCCAGAGGCACCGGGATCACCGGCGGCGTGTCCTTGATGTTGCCGTCGCGAACTGGCTGCGTCGTGTTGTTGAAGAACGCAGACATTTCGTAAAACTCCTGATGACTGAGTTCGTCAAACTTGTGACTATGACAAGTCGCGCAGTTTGCAGTCAGACCGAGCCAAACAGCCGATACCGTTTCTGTGCGATCGCGTGTGTAGAGAACGGCATACTCTTCATCGATGATGCCACCTTCGTTCGTCGTCATGTTGCAGCGATTGAACCCGGAGGCGATCTTCTGATCCAGCGTCGCGTTCGGCAGCAGATCACCGGCGAGATTTTCAATGGTGAACTGGTCGAACGGCATGTTGCGATTGAACGCCTTGATCACCCAGTCGCGATACGCCCACATCTCGCGATAGTTGTCGAAGTGGATGCCGTGAGTGTCCGCGTACCGTGCATAATCCAGCCAGTATCGACCTCGATGTTCGCCCCAGCGAGGCGACTGCAGCAAAGAATCGACGTACTTCTCGTAAGCGTCCGGAGACTGATCGGCGACAAACGCATCGACCGCTTCGACGGCTGGTGGCAGACCGGTGATGTCAAAACTGGCTCGGCGAGCGAGCGTTCTGCGATCGGCCTCGGGTGCCGGCGTCAGTCCTTCGGTGACAAGTCGCTGCAGAATAAAGTTGTCGATGGGGTTCTTTGGCCAGTTTGCAAACTCAGCCTTCGCTGATTCTGGAACGGCCGGAACTTCGGGACGCACAGGAGCCATGTATGACCAGTGCTTCTGATATTCGGCCCCCGACTGAATCCAGTCGATCAGCAACTTCTTCTGCTCAGCGCTGAGTGTCTTCTTCAGTTCCGGCGGCGGCATGATCTCGTCATGATCGTTCGACAGAATTCGTCGGATCATTTCGCTTTCGTTCGGATGCCCTTCCTTGATGGCTCCTTTGGCGATGGCTTCATCTCGTTTGTCGAGACGCAGGTCACCTTTCCTCGACGCGCTGTCCGGGCCGTGACAGGCAAAGCAGGTGTCATTGAGAATCGGCCGGATGTCGCGGTTGTACTCAATCTCATCGGCGACGGAGTTCGATGGGAAAATGGCGACAGCAATCGCAACGACTGCAAGTGGCGTGAGAAATCGATTCATGGCGAGCACCTTTCGTGAGGTGTGATTCGCGGGTGGGAAGTCATCAGGAAGGCGGATGCGTTTTCAACTGTTGAATCTCAGGTTCTCGATATCAGCCGCTGGGCGCTAGCCCACGGTTGAAACCGGACGCCTGCGCGTCCCGGCTGATCTTTGGAACCCGCGGTTTGAAATCGCTCCTCTGCAATTTACTTGAGGGTGACGCAAAGGCGATGGCCGAGTCAAGAAGTGCCATTTGTGGGAGACGCTCGCTGGTGTTCATGTGCCGAAGACGCTCACTTTGCGGCAAAAGTGGGCCGCATCGGCACGTGCCGTATTGAAAAATCAGATGAGCAGCAGTCCGGAAATAAGCTGCCTGAATCACAACCCGACGCGTGAGCAAGGGATTGATGTCGCGCCGAGAAATCCCTCACTCACGTTTCGGGTTGTGATTTCTGGCCTCAGTCAAAACCGGTAGTTATACTTTGCTGGGGATGAATTGAGGCGTTATTGAGGCGTTGACGCGAGCTGCGATTTGTCCCCTCTCCCCCGCGAGTGAATCCCTGAGAACGTTCAGACTGAATCGGGGGGAGAGGGCAAGGGTGAGGGGGATTGTTTCAATGTTTCAATCGGAAGAGAGCCCCCTCATCCGGCCTTCGGCCACCTTCTCCTTTCGAACGGGAGAAGGGACAAGGGACGCGTTTTCTGAGTTCACGGTCTCAAGCTTTGGATTCGTCGCACGGCTTGAATCTGTAGAGTGCCTCATTTCACACCGAGCAAAGAATATTTCCGGACTGCCCGTTAGCACCTTTCACTCTAGATTCTTCCTCAGAATCATGCACGCACCATGTGCATCTGCTGGGAGAGCGAACAACGTGAGTGTTTTCGAAGCTTGAGCCGGTAGGCTCCTCTGGGTCAAGGGATTTCAGCCCTTGTTTCAGCCAGTGCAATCAGGGTCAAAGTGTCGGCCATGGAATTGCAAAGCGGCGGTAGATCAGTTGACCAAAGTGATCGCAGCGTTCAAATTCCCGATGGCAACGCTAACAAAGGTCGAATTGAGTTCGATCAACACGCCACAGGTTTTCACTCGGGGACTTTATCGTGCTGCTGTTTGATGCTCATCTGGATCTCGCCCTGAACGGCGTGGACTGGAATCGTGATCTTCGCTGTTCTGTCGACGACCTTCGTGCTCAGGAACGAGCATTGGGGATGACTGACGCCGGGCGTTGCGGCAGCACGCTGAGCTTTCCCGAACTTCGGCAGGCGGAAATTGGCATTTGCCTCTCGACGCTGCTCGCCCGACAGGAAAAGGAGATCAGCCACTCATTCGGATGGACGTCTCCACAAACATGTTACGCCATGGCACACGCTCATCTGGCCTGGCATCGAGCGATGGAACGAGCCGGATTTCTGCGTTCGATCAGGACCAGGCATGACCTGCAACATCACCTGGAAGACTACAGAGCCCGGCCCGACAAAGCACCGCTCGGCTTCATCCAGACGATGGAAGGAGCAGACCCGCTGCTCGTTCCAGACACGATCGATGAATTCTATGAGCATGGTCTTCGAGCCATCGGGTTGACTCATTACGGTGCCAATCGATACGGCGGCGGCACGAGTTGCGAAGTCGGGCTGGCGCTGGATGCAGTTCCCCTGCTGAATCGAATCGAGCAGCTCGGCATGACCGTCGACATGACTCATCTGTCCGATGTCGCATTCTGGCAGGTGCTGGAGTACTTCAACGGCCGCATTCACGCGAGCCATCAGAATTCGCGGCGCATTGCTCCGTGGCAGCGACAGTTTTCGGATGAACAGTACAAGGCCGTGATTGAGCGAGATGGAGTCATTGGCATCGCCTTCGACGTCATCATGATGCAGCCCGGCTACGTTCGACGAGTCAGCGAAGTGACCGTGACGATCGAACGAGCGGCAGACAACATCGATATCATCTGCCAACTCGCAGGCAATGCCTTAAACGTCGGCATCGGCAGTGACCTCGACGGCGGTTACGGCGTCGAACAGACACCCGCAGACTTCGATCGCATCCGCGACCTGCAAAAGCTCACCGACATCCTCCACCGCCGCGGCTACCCCGAATCCGACATCCGCGCCATCATGCACGGCAACTGGATTCGCTTCTTCTCTGAAGTCCTGCCGGAGTAATCGACAAGACCATGTTCAGCGGAACAACGGAAATCCCGCCCCTGCTGTCTTCCCGGCGGCGGACGATACAAGAACGACTTCTGGCCGGTGCTTGAGTTCATCGGCCCGTAACCTATTTCACTCGAGTATCGTCGCAAGCCACGTCTGTTCCTAGTTCGCACTCCGGTGCAAAGATTGACAACTCAGCGATTTCCTCCTTTCGAATCCGCCCAGATGGCAGAGTGCTCAACGCCTTTCGGCATCTACGAAGGAATCACGATGGAAGGACAACGTCGGAACGACTCCGCCGATTTAGTGCTCAACGCCTTTCGGCATCTACGAAGGAATCACCGGTACGTTTGGTTTCTATTTGGATGCGGCTGTTTGTGCTCAACGCCTTTCGGCATCTGCGAAGGAATCACGCCTGATGAAGCGTGAATGGGAAGGGGCGACTCGGTGCTCAACGCCTTTCGGCATCTGCGAAGGAATCACTTGCATTCTTTCCACCTTTCTCGGGAGCCTTCAGGTGCTCAACGCCTTTCGGCATCTGCGAAGGAATCACGCGAGCCGTTCTGCTTCGGTCCGTGCGGCCATCAGGTGCTCAACGCCTTTCGGCATCTGCGAAGGAATCACACAGCCGACATCAACGAGTTCGCCAGACTCATACGTGCTCAACGCCTTTCGGCATCTGCGAAGGAATCACTGAAACCAATCGAGGATCTCCCGAACAAGCGAATAGTGCTCAACGCCTTTCGGCATCTGCGAAGGAATCACGTGGATTGCCGGGCGTGTCTTTGTCGGTCATGACGGGTGCTCAACGCCTTTCGGCATCTGCGAAGGAATCACCATTGCGGCAGAGTTTTTGAGCCACACTCTCAGCAGTGCTCAACGCCTTTCGGCATCTGCGAAGGAATCACGACCAAACCGCGCGTCAAATACAACTGAACGACCCAGTGCTCAACGCCTTTCGGCATCTGCGAAGGAATCACCCACGGGAGGTCGGAGCGGGAAAACTGGTGGGTTTAGTGCTCAACGCCTTTCGGCATCTGCGAAGGAATCACTTGCATTCTTTCCACCTTTCTCGGGAGCCTTCAGGTGCTCAACGCCTTTCGGCATCTGCGAAGGAATCACCCACGGGAGGTCGGAGCGGAAACTGGTGGGTTTAGTGCTCAACGCCTTTCGGCATCTGCGAAGGAATCACTTGCATTCTTTCCACCTTTTCTCGGGAGCCTTCAGGTGCTCAACGCCTTTCGGCATCTGCGAAGGAATCACGCGAGCCGTTCTGCTTCGGTCCGTGCGGCCATCAGGTGCTCAACGCCTTTCGGCATCTGCGAAGGAATCACGGCACGGTCAAGCTGTTCGCGAAACTGCGGCTTACAGTGCTCAACGCCTTTCGGCATCTGCGAAGGAATCACTAAGCCTAACGTGTAGGCTTAGGCTTTAGTTAGTGTGCTCAACGCCTTTCGGCATCTGCGAAGGAATCACGCTCTGGAAGCGACTGCAAAGGACGCGGCCGCGATGTGCTCAACGCCTTTCGGCATCTGCGAAGGAATCACACTGTCGTGCTACCAGATCGGCCCTGTGGTTCGTGTGCTCAACGCCTTTCGGCATCTGCGAAGGAATCACCGGAAGTCGCGATTCCCGGATCCATCGGCCTGACGTGCTCAACGCCTTTCGGCATCTGCGAAGGAATCACAAACGGGCTTGCGGGCAACTGATGATCAACGCGCGATGTGCTCAACGCCTTTCGGCATCTGCGAAGGAATCACTGCCTTTTTGCGTTCGCGTTCGAGAATCGGCGAAAGTGCTCAACGCCTTTCGGCATCTGCGAAGGAATCACTCTCTGAGGCGTGTGGGAGTGAGATTCGGGCGGAGGTGCTCAACGCCTTTCGGCATCTGCGAAGGAATCACCCCTTGAGAGCCTTGGGTTTGAATCCAAGCGATTCGTGCTCAACGCCTTTCGGCATCTGCGAAGGAATCACCTTTGCAATCGCTGGCCGCGAATCAACTGGAATGCGTGCTCAACGCCTTTCGGCATCTGCGAAGGAATCACGGTAGCGGGTCCACATAATACCGCCCCAACGAAACAGTGCTCAACGCCTTTCGGCATCTGCGAAGGAATCACACTGGCGCCAAACGATGCGGGCCGCGCTGGTCGAAGTGCTCAACGCCTTTCGGCATCTGCGAAGGAATCACCGGGACCACGCGCTGCAAATCCAGCGAATCCCAAAGTGCTCAACGCCTTTCGGCATCTGCGAAGGAATCACTCGTTCCCGGACGGTATCCGGCGCCCGAACGCCGGGAGTGCTCAACGCCTTTCGGCATCTGCGAAGGAATCACCGCGCCAGCAACGGCGAATTGTTCCGCGACCCTCCGTGCTCAACGCCTTTCGGCATCTGCGAAAGGAATCACCGCGCGATCAGTGGAATGCTTTTGTCTTTCCGGCTCGTGCTCAACGCCTTTCGGCATCTGCGAAGGAATCACCGGCTGCACTCCGATGCTTGAGGAGCGTCGGAAAATGTGCTCAACGCCTTTCGGCATCTGCGAAGGAATCACTATCACTTTTCCCAGGCGTCGGTCTGCTGGACCGTGGTGCTCAACGCCTTTCGGCATCTGCGAAGGAATCACGTTCACGGACAAGGCATACACCAGCACGAGCTTCAAGTGCTCAACGCCTTTCGGCATCTGCGAAGGAATCACCCAATCAGCGGCGGGCGATGTGGAATCCCGTGCAAGTGCTCAACGCCTTTCGGCATCTGCGAAGGAATCACTTCGGCAGGTTTCGAGGTAGGCAATGACTGAGTCTTGTGCTCAACGCCTTTCGGCATCTGCGAAGGAATCACACGACTCACGGAGATTCGTCGCAACTCAGGCCGCATGTGCTCAACGCCTTTCGGCATCTGCGAAGGAATCACAATGTCATCACACCTCTCCAAACAAATCTTTCGTCAGTGCTCAACGCCTTTCGGCATCTGCGAAGGAATCACCGGGAGTTCCAGCCAACTGGAGCAGCTTCGTGTAGTGCTCAACGCCTTTCGGCATCTGCGAAGGAATCACTCCGCTGCTGTGGTGTCATCGACTCCCATTCTTCGTGCTCAACGCCTTTCGGCATCTGCGAAGGAATCACTGGATCGTCGACCGCTTCCTGAAACGCTTTGGCAAAGTGCTCAACGCCTTTCGGCATCTGCGAAGGAATCACGCGAGATGTGCGAGTTCGCGGCGGTGGTGGTTGAAGTGCTCAACGCCTTTCGGCATCTGCGAAGGAATCACCCCTGAAGTCCTGACCGGAATGGTGTTAGCGACTTTGTGCTCAACGCCTTTCGGCATCTGCGAAGGAATCACCCGGCCTCACAACGGAAGCGGATCAGTCTAGATTGTGCTCAACGCCTTTCGGCATCTGCGAAGGAATCACGCTGTGCCCGCTTGCGTTGATCCTGACCGCCGAGACGTGCTCAACGCCTTTCGGCATCTGCGAAGGAATCACCTGAAGTCCTGACCGGAATGGTGTTAGCGACTTTGTGCTCAACGCCTTTCGGCATCTGCGAAGGAATCACAACGTCAGCAACGGACCGTGTTGCGGAGTGCGAGTGTGCTCAACGCCTTTCGGCATCTGCGAAGGAATCACAGTGAGCGGCGACACGCTGCAGCTCGGTGAGGTAAGGTGCTCAACGCCTTTCGGCATCTGCGAAGGAATCACCGACGCGCGGCCCTGTACGAGGATGACCGCGGTTTGTGCTCAACGCCTTTCGGCATCTGCGAAGGAATCACGTTTGGTTTGGTGAAATGAAAAACGGACGGGTCGCCCGTGCTCAACGCCTTTCGGCATCTGCGAAGGAATCACGTTTGGTTTGGTGAAATGAAAAACGGACGGGTCGCCCGTGCTCAACGCCTTTCGGCATCTGCGAAGGAATCACATCAGGACGGAACGTTTCATTTTGTCCGCGTGTTGGGTGCTCAACGCCTTTCGGCATCTGCGAAGGAATCACCGGATGATTCGTTCTCACTGTCGACGGCAGGTCGTCGTGCTCAACGCCTTTCGGCATCTGCGAAGGAATCACCATGAGGTCAGGGAGTAGTGGTGCAAGGGTTTCTTGTGCTCAACGCCTTTCGGCATCTGCGAAGGAATCACAAGTTGTATCGGATGGATCGAAGCGCAAGCATCGACGTGCTCAACGCCTTTCGGCATCTGCGAAGGAATCACCCTGCAGCGTCTCAGGACGGCGGGGAGCGGGTGTTGTGCTCAACGCCTTTCGGCATCTGCGAAGGAATCACTAGCCTCTAGGTTTCGCCAAGTGTCGCCGGTTACAGTGCTCAACGCCTTTCGGCATCTGCGAAGGAATCACTATGCCTGCCCTCTCAGCTTCAAACAGAGCGAAAAGTAGTGCTCAACGCCTTTCGGCATCTGCGAAGGAATCACACCTCTAGCCATGATAAGAGAAGCGAAGGCGTCTCGTGCTCAACGCCTTTCGGCATCTGCGAAGGAATCACCACTGTTCATCAATCATCTTGCTCCCGAGGACACGCCGTGCTCAACGCCTTTCGGCATCTGCGAAGGAATCACTACGTAAACCGTGCGATGAAGTCGACGTCGGTTCCGTGCTCAACGCCTTTCGGCATCTGCGAAGGAATCACTGGGCAGCTGATCGCAGTGCGTGCAAACGAGATGTGTGCTCAACGCCTTTCGGCATCTGCGAAGGAATCACAGGTTTAGCGTCTAACCACGGGCAGAACGTGTTAAGTGCTCAACGCCTTTCGGCATCTGCGAAGGAATCACCGCTCACAGCATAACTCCCCAAACGGAAACATGTTAGGTACGGCGGTTTCAAGCATCTGTTTTCGTTCTATC
This sequence comes from Ottelia alismoides, assembly GCA_037367405.1. Lineage (NCBI taxonomy): Eukaryota > Viridiplantae > Streptophyta > Magnoliopsida > Alismatales > Hydrocharitaceae > Ottelia > Ottelia alismoides. The sequence goes on along the minus strand of JAZKJV010008916.1, from coordinate 986,956 downwards.
GAGGATGCGTGGATGGCTTCCCGTGATTGGCACCATTTTGCCCGAGGGCTCGAAAAAACACGGCATTCATGGATCAACTCAACCACAATCGGCATCCGAAGAGCTTGTGGGAGTTCATCTTGTGTGCAATCCAGGCCGGGCTTCTGCCCACCAGAGAGCGGAGCATGACTACGCAATCCGAAATGTCGACGCTGGGTCAACCCAATCAGACTGATCGCCGGTCGAATGCCGGGGCACTTTCGCTGCACAGCAAGCGCAGATGGGCATAACGAGCAGATCATCAACGGAATCCATTTCCTTATTCAGTTCCCAATGCAGCTTTTCCAGCCCTCGCGATCGAGACGACACCGGAAGATACTGTATTGAATCCGAGTTCCATAGCCCTCAAGGATTTTTGCCACTCGACGCAATCTCTTCGGATCTCTCACGTCGTAAGCGATCAAGTGCCAGTGTTTGTCGGACATGGGAGTGAGGTTTTCGGTTGGAGGTGTTTGGTTTTCGGGAAAAGCGTTGAGTGTTCAGTGTTCGGTGTTCAGTAAGGATCTGCAATCGGTGGGTGGGTTTGCGATTTGTGACTGTCTGAAAACCGAACACCTCAAACCGAAAACTTCTTTCCTACCTCAATCGCATTTGACCGAATTCGCCGGGGTAGCTGCTCCATTCTTTCTCCAGCAGTCGACACTCCAGTTCGACGATCCGCGAATACTCCACCGACGTGCCCGTATGTGGATGCTTAAAGGTTTCCGAAGCCGCGACTCAAACAACTGGATTGCCTGCTTCTTCCCGGTCCCTCTGACAACCAGATCTGTCCCGGTGAGATGCAGAACAGACTGCTGTCGTTCCACATCGCTCGATTGACACTTCCCACCAGCGGCATGTCCCAGATCGCTGTTCGAAAGAGTTCCATCACATCCAGTACCAATGGCGGAGCGGCCGATCTGGGCTGATGGAAGTAGCCGAACGCGGGTTCGAGGCCGACGGCGATCAGGCTGCGATGAACGAGCCCGAACAGCAGTGCGTATCCATAACTCAGCAGGCAATTGAACCGATCTTTCGGCGGGTGCTTTGTTCGTCCTTTGGGAATCAAATGCTCTGTGGCCTGATTGGAGATCAAAGCGGGCAGTGCTGCGAAGTAGGCTTTTGCTGCCTGCCCTTCGAGCCCTCGGATGGTGTCAAGATTATTCGCTCCTGGCAGTCGGGCGAGAGTTTCACGAATCCGATCGATCTGCGACTGAGTATCGCCGCGTCGTTCATCGTTACTTCGAGTCGCTCGCATCAGATACCGAAGTTGAGACTCGACTTTCGCCAGAATCGTGACTCGAGCCAGCCTGACGCAGAATTCCGGATCAGACAGTGCCTTGAACTGGCGAATTCTCTGACGGACTCGCCCTGAAACCGACTGAGTCCCCGCCATGAATTTGCCGCCCATCGAATACCACTGCACGGGAATTCCACGAGACGAACAGAGGTGCAGGGCCTGAGTCGTCATCTGTCCGGAACCGTGAATCACCACGCTGTCGACGTCCTCCACGGGCAGCTTCTGCACATCGTCTTCCACGGTCACGACGATCGTGTTCGCACTGCGGCCGACTCGAGCCTTTGGCGAAACCACATGCAGAGTCTGTCCAGAACGTCGTGACGGGAACAACTGGATCTGTTCCGGCTTGCTGCGTTCTTCTTCCGGCAGACAGACGGGAGCCAGCGAGCAGGTACTGCAGAGTCGTTCGTTTTCGGTCACCGGAGGCCGCAGATCGGAACGGCGCAGTTCACGAGCCCGCTCAATGGCGAGTTTCAAATCGTCACGGGCCGCGTCGTCGATGATGACTTTCGCGGTGACGTTGTCTTTGTGGTACCGGATGCGAGCTTCCGGAACGGGTTCACCGAGCGTCTCTGAGATCAGCACAGCATACGCAATTGCCTGAATGCGATCACTGGGCCATGATGTTGGAGTGTTATCAGCTTCCCGACGACAGCGTCCCTTCTTGTGTTCGTATGCAATCCACTGCCCGTCACGTTTTCGAACAGCGTCCGCTTTTCCGATAAGTCCCCATGTTTCACTCTCCACCTGAAACGAACGTTTCTCCGGGGAGATGTCGTCTTCAGAGACCACGTCATCGTGAAGCCGCCGACCGGCGTAGACGTTTGAGTGGGGGACGGAGATCTGTTCGACTTCCTGAAAATAGAAGAGTCGCTCACAGTACTTCATAGCATGGAGTGACTCTGTTCGAAGCGGCGGTTCCGACAGCACAGCCAAACTCAGGTCGTCAGGAATCGGGGCTGCATCTTCAAAAAGCAACGTGTCAACACTGTCACGTATGGGATTGGGAAGACAGTCAGGGGATGTTTCCGGTGATGAGCCGTCAAAGGAATTCTGGAAGGGAATTTGAGTGGCCATACGATGACTCCTGAAATCGTGGTGACGATGGGTCTCTCCGTGGTTACAATATTCCTCCGTAGTGCTGTTTTTTCGTATTGCTGGTCTTAGAACCGGAGATCGCCAATGTCCGCCATAATACCGCCAGAGTTTCAAGCATTTGTGATAGAAGGGATTGCCAGCGGTCGATTTCGTTCGGAAGAAGAAGCAGTAAAGGAAGGACTCGACCTGCTGCGAAGTCGCGAACGTAAACTCGATGCTCTCCGCAAAGACATTCAAGAAGGACTTGATGATCTTGAAGCAGGCCGATCGTCTCCGCTTGATGTTGAAGACATCATTCGACGAGGCCAACAGAGGCTGGAAGAATCGCGAGCGTCCCAGTCATGACGCAGGTTTACAAATCTGCCGCCGCAAGTATCGATCTCGATAATATCTGGTTCTACATAGCCTCCGATAACCCTGTCGCAGCAAACGCGTTCCTCCGCAGAATTTTCGCTCGGTGTCAGTCGTATGCTCGACAGCCGCAGCTTGGGGAATCTCGCCCGGAGCTTGGACGGGACGTTCGTTGTTTCTCCGTTGAAAGGTACGTGGTCTACTACAAGCCGATCAGGGATGGGATTGAACTCATCCGCGTGCTGCATGAATATCGCGATATTCAGCAACTTTGAGACACTGGAATCAATGACTGGGCCTTTGTGGTCATGATTCACCAATCTGAATCCATGCACTCTCGGGCGGTGAGGTACTGGCTTCTGGCGTCGGTCCAAACAACGCAGACGTCGTTCGGGACAGATCAGCCCGATTGACTGAGATTGTCAATCGAGCCGCGCGGTTCCGTATTCCTGTTTCAAAAGTTGGCCCGAGTCGCTCGAACCAGAACGCAGAGACGATGGGATCGATCCTTTCCAGACGGTCGGGCAGGAAAGAATTGTCTCCGAGAAACGGAACTCCGTAGCGTCCGGAATTCAGTTCACCAGCCAACCCCTGACAGATGCGGGTTTCAAAATCCTCCGAACCACGCAGCACAATAATGGCTCGAACGTCCGACAGAAACTCGCGACGCACGGGTGTGATATTGTATTTGTTGCCTTTGCAGGCAGCAGCTCTTTCCTTGCCGGATGCGCCGACGGGATAGTTGTGCAATTGCTGGAACACCGTTTGGACTCGGGGATACACTTCCGTGTCCGGCAACGGGACCGGCGTTCGCTTTCCGTGCAATGCAACAGTTGGAACACCGATGGCCAGCTCTGCGGTCGGCAGACCCTTCACGGTCAAGGTGGCGGCCGCCGAGCCATCATGATCTTCGTGCTCTTCACGAAGCCGACTCTCAATGCCTGCCACGTTCAGCAGCAAACCGTAGATGGCCGAAGGGGTGAGAAACGTCGCGGTGGGCCTGTACCAGCCTGCAGTGAATGTCCTGCAGGCGGCAAACGGCGCTTCGAGGTACAGCGAAATCATACAATTGCTCCTGCGAGTGCCTTTTCTGTTACTGTTTCCAGCAGTCGCCGAGGATCACGATCCAACGTGACACCGTGGGCTTTTAACCGGCTGATGGTGTCTTCGGACATTTCTTTCACGATGCGGCCTCCGATGAAGAATTCTGAGCCTTTGTAGTCCGGTGCGTCCTGGAGTTTCCCTTCGGCGTCTTTTTCCTGATGCAGAATGCCATCGACAACCTCGGGGAACTCGTAGTTGTCGGTCTTCTTTCCTTTCTGGAAACCGTAGGTTGAGTATCCAGCCACCAGAGAATTGGTAAGTCGAACAACGATGCTGGCCGGTGCCATTTCGAAGTAGCTTCGAGCATGGTTGCCAGCGACATTGTTCAATTCGCCGATTGCTTTGAGCAGAGCCTTCGTCCATTCGGGCTTTGCCGCGCAGTCGTTCAGATTCAGTGCAAACGGGTACTGAAACGGCGTGACGGCCGTTTCTCGGTGAAGCAGGGCAGACTTCTCTGCGTTCTTGTACGCACTGCCTTCCGCTGCGAGCGGTGACTGCGTGAATACCGCATTATGTCGATAGGGTTCCAGCCCCTTTGCAAGATTCATTCGAAGTACGGAATCTCGCTTGAAGGTAAAATCAGTGCGGCCCGACTTCTTTTGGCTGTCGCGAATTTCCTTTCGCTTGTCTTTACCAGCCGCAACAAGGTAACCGAAAAAGAAATCATCAATGTAGTTGTTATGGTCTGGATATTCTGCAAATGTGACCGATAGTTCGTCTTCGTCATGCAACCGACTGCGGTTACTCGGCAGCCCATATCCGGCCAGGATCTCACGCAACGCATTCCGCATGGCTTCGGGGGAAATGATCGGATAGTCGAACCGACCATCGGTGACTTTCTGAATGATCGTGCGGTTCAGTTCGCTCTCGCCTCGGTAGTTCGCGGACGGAGCGGGATAGGTCAGTACAGTGGCAAACAGATTCATTGTGAAATGTCCTCAAAAAGAACGCGGAATCAGGAATTCGCAGAAAGCGCCATCAAGGTTAGTGTTTTGACATCTTCGGTTCGGTTCAGCAGTGCCAGTCCGACAGTGCTGTAATGTGCTTCGGACAAGAACTGCTTAGCGGCGAAAAGCGTTTGGGTAAAGTGGTCGATAAACGCCTGATCGCGGCGAGACCGCAACTCCAGAAAAAGTGACTCACCCGCTTTGCGTCGTGCTTCAGAAAACTGTTGAGGGACAGCATCCCAGTCAATGCTGTCGCCTTTCTTAAATTTCGAAGGATCAATCCCCGACTTTGCCGCAGCTCGTTCGGCAAGATGTGTTCGGACGATGCGATGAATCAAGGTCGCCAGCACCTTGTCATCCGGTGGTGGTGATTCAGGATCAACGTCATCAGACATATCAATCATCTCCAGTTGAAGTTTTTTCCGAGCGTCCGACCAAAACCACGATAGCTTTGAGGGAGACTTCTCGGATTGAATAAAGAATTCAGCAGGCCATTCCTGGAACAGCTTCGAAAACGGCTGAAACCACGGAACATCAGACAACAACGCCATCATCAGCCCACGCCGAAACAGTGGATTGCCGAACGGTGGTTTCTGTCCCGGCAGTCCCCGAATGGCCTGATAATCTTCCACAAGGTTCGGCCGTGGGGCCACGCGACCAGTCGTCACAAATTTCACATTGTTTCCAGCCTTGGTGACGTGGAAGTAATCGACGGCGGCGATCGAGCGGCGGACTTTGGTGTCCGCAAGTTTCCCTGGAGCCAGCACGGCAAGATGTTCGATGAATGCAAACGCACCTTCGGCCGGAATATCGATAAGAGATTCACGAGGCCGGTAAGCAGCCTTTTCCGTGTCGAGTTGCTGAAGCATCCTTGGGAAGTCTTCGACGAAGCGAGTCAAATCACTGACTTCCGGAATGGCAATACAGTAATGAGGGTCAGAGTCTTTCTTGCTGCGGCGACCAATATGAGGTTCACCGTCGCTGTCGACAAAGACCGGCACAAAAACCATCACGGCCAGCGGCCAGAAGTGCAGCAGCAGATTCTGATCAATGCGACCCTGCAGAGTCAGAGACTCGGCATTCTTCTCCATCGCTCCCAGCAGCATGGCCCCCGACAACTTCCCCTGGGCGTCCGGTCCTTTCCTTGCCAGCTTCAGCAGGTCGTCCCAGGTACTGCCATCGCCGCGACTGGTTTCGGTTTCATCGTCTGACGTTTCATCTGAACCTTCGGTATCGTCATCAGTGGCCACAGCGTCCTGAAGTTCTTTTTTCTTCGCGGCTCGCTTGATGTAAGGTGCCTTTTTCTTTCCCTCACGAATGATCTGCCAGATCAGATCGCGCCACAACTTCACCCATTCACCTTCCACTGGAAGGTAATGTGTTAACGTGCTGAGGCTGGGGGCAAGCTCCAGATAGACGTAGCCCTCGATCGTTTTCTCGTTCCCCTTCTTGTCGGTTTTGATGAAGGTCTGACGGCGTAACAGCGGAGTCTTACCCTTAGTAAACGGTTTCTCTCGAACCGCTCCTTCGGCCAGAGTTGCATCGTACAGATCATCGAACAGAGCCTGCAGCGATGCGGCTGTAAACTCAATCGTCAACCGCGTGTCTGGGAAATCCGTATCAGGAATGACGGTCGGAACGGGCAGGTCACGATTGCGATTGATCATCGACTGAATCTGCAGCATCAAACCGGCGAGGCCAGCTTTATGTTGAGCTGTCGGAAGTTCGTACAAATCGTAGGGAATCCGAACAGTGGCGGTATCGGTGTTCGCCGCGTCGCCCGAGTCGGCGACGTTAGCCACCCGAGACTTCGCAGTCGAAGATTGTCGTTGGCTTGAACCTTTTTTCATGTCGAAGTCCTCCACTCAGAAACGGGCATGTCCAGAAACCCGACAGCGCTGTGATAGTGACTGTCCGGCGCGACACCCAGCCATGCAGGCAGGTCGGTTAAAGGTGCAGCGAACTCGTCGCCTTTCAGCACTCGGCGATTGGGAACGGGAACGATGAAACCAGGCTGTTCTTTGCGAGATGCCCGCAGATAGGTGGCAACGTCCTGCTGCAGCACACATTGTTGACTGAATTCATTGGTGTCGCGAAATCCTTCACCGCCATCGTCGCGAGGCCCGACCGCATAGGCCCCGCTTTCAAGAAAACGCGACAGCTTGTCGCCGGGCGGTTGCGGACACGGAACATCGTCCATCATCTGTTCGAGATCGGACTGAGACAGATCACGGTTTTGTGCAAGCGCCGCGAACTCGGCGAGCCCGCTCAGATCATTTCGATCGTATGGCAGGGTGTCATTGTTCTCAGGCGAATACACGACGACGTGACCGGACGTCGTCAGCGGCCGAGCATTTCGATTACGGTTACATCGCCCCATGCGTTGCACCAGCGATGAAACAGGGCACTCTTCGGTGACCAGCAGATCGACGTCGATGTCCAGACTCATTTCACAAACCTGTGTCGTCACACCCAATGCCGGGCCGCTATGAGATGCCTTCAGAAACTTCATAGTTTCGGCATGTCTGGCCACTCGATCACGAAGCCTAAACCGACTGTGATAACACACCACGGGAACATCATCGATGGTTCGCAAAGTTGCGTCCGGCCGGTCGTCGGCGGGAAGATTCTGAACGAACGACCGTACGATATCGTGGGCTCGTTTCACCTGATTCACCACCCAAAGAACACGCTTACCTTCCGCCAGGGCCTCGCACACCGTATCCTCGGCGGCTTGACGATCGTCGACGTGAGTAAAGCGATACCTCGGACGATCGGCCACGAGTTTCAAATCGGCTGGCCATTCCGGTGGTTCAGCAAGGGCGCAGTCATGGACGAGTTCTTCGCGGCGACGCCCCGATAACGTGGCCGTCATACACAGGACCGGAACATCGAATGCTTTCAGAAAATCTTTCAGTGCCGAAAACATGTTGTTGTCAAAGCTGTGGACCTCGTCGATGACAAGGACGGAATTTGCGAGCACAGGCAGCATGCACATCGGCCCATAACTGTATTGCATGAAGGCAAGGAACTGATCCACCGTGGCGGAAAACACACGTCGTGGCCAATACGCGAGGGCGAAAAGTCGTCGTTCGGCTTCAAAGTTTCTGCCGCGGCGATCGTCGTTTTCCGGGGCGTTCTCAAACATCCCATCCAGATCGAATTCACTGGTGCCATGCATCAGGGCCGCATCTGTTTCCGGAGCCCATGCGACATAATCCTGAAAGCCTTCTCTGGCGGTGGCTCTGGTTGGATACAGAAAAATCGCATGACCCGCCGGTCGATTCCCTAATTGCGCAGCGATCCACCGCCAGGCTGCCAGTGTTTTGCCACTTCCGCACGGAGCAAGCAATAACGCGCGCGAAGGCAAATGATCACAGGCCAGTTGGAAGTCGTTCCATTTGTCCCAATGCCCTGCGGCGACCATCTGCTGTCGACGTTTCTCGACAATGCCATCGAGAATCTCCTCACGCGTCAAAACCTTCCGTTGAGTGACATTTTCGTGAATCCATGTTGTCACCCCACATTCTGCCACTCGCACAATTCCGGACCCTGCCGAATCTGCCGCGATCAACGCGCTTCTGACGGCCAACAAAAGGCGACGCTCCTGCTGGTTTTCGCTCCGCCGCATCAGTCGTTCGTACGGTTCAAGGATGTTGTCCTGAACTACGCTGCGCAGTTCTCGCACATTCTGCCGGCCCGAATCAAATGTCCACGACGCAGGCAGATCAGCAAATGACAATGGTGGGATTCGCAGTTCGCGGGCAGCGATGTCGATTGTGTCCTGAAATCCACCGTCGTCATTTACCAGTCGAAATCGCGACGCTCCCAGCTTCTGAGCGAAACCTGAGACAGCGTCCGAAGCCTTGAGATGATGTGTCAAGACCGCTGAAATGACCAACGGCACATCTACGTCGGCTGATTGCAGCCATGACCGCACGCATGGAAGTGCCATCAACAGAGCGCTCAGATGCTCGTGGCGAATCGCTTGCTGGTGACTTCCACTCAATGCCCGTTGGAACGAGTCATTCGCCTTTCCCCAGTCGTGCAAAGCACAAGCGGCAATCAGGTTCCGATGAAATCGCTCCCAACAATCCGGAAGACCAAAGAAACGCAGCCATTGCTCGCCAGCAAAAGACGGAACATCGTCCCCGAAAAGACATTTTGCCGCATCGATCACGTCCTGCGTGTGTTTTGCAAGGGTGACTTCGGTAACCGAACCGTCGTGAGAGAGGCGTCGAGATTTTGCGAGAACCTTTTCCATTCGGTTAACCTTTCGCCGCCACAAACACTCCGCATCCCATGTGCCGTCGGCCGCCGAGGCCGGTTTCCTGGAGGGTGATGGATTCCTGGGCGGTGAGTCCTTCCAGTATCACTTCGAAGCCGACGACTTCTTTGTCGCGGATTTTGATAGTGCGGCGTTTGCCGATGGTCAGCAAGACTCGTTCGCTGATTTCCAGCGCGTCCAACTGGCGGCGGACGGCTTGAGCGAACGTCTCGGCATCCATGAATCCTTTGATAGTGACAAGTCGGCTGCGAAGTGCGGTCGCGGGTTCGAGGCCCTGGACTTTGGGAACTCCGAGTCTCACCTGGCGGTCGCCGATGGTGACGGTCTTCCCGGCCAGGCCAACCAGGTCGCCGATGCGCTCCTGCGGTGTTCGAATGCGAACAGAACTCCATGGCATCAGTTGCAGCATCCGATCGCCGATCTGACGGCCGGTGATCGGATGCACGGCAATGCCGTTTTCAGAATGCACGGTTGCCAGAGCTTTCGAGAGGCCGGCGTACAGATGATAGCCGTGATCAACGGCGATCGCTGAGGTTGAGAACACGGGGAATTCGAGATCGAGTTGCATGTGAGGGCCTCAGGTTTTCAGTTTTCGGTTTTCCGTTTGAGGACAAACAGTCGGTTCTGGAGGTCGGCCGTAACGTGTCATCATCTGCTCAAGATCTCGCTGGATCTCTTCCACCAACTCAATTGGCCCCATGACCGTCGCATTGGGACCAAATGTCATAATCCAGCGTTTGATTTCTGACGTATCCGTAAGCCGGAATTCAGCGATGAGGCTGCCGTCGGGTTGTGAGATGAGTTGCTGGCTTTTGTGCCAGTTCGATTCCCTGACGTACCTGGCCACGTCGCGAGCGAAATGAATTTGGATCGTTCTCAGTTCGCCTTCGGCACTGCGGAAGACGCCGAAGCTGTGTTCGAGCCAGTCTGCGAGATCGAAGTCTTCCGGAATGACGGCGCTGAGTTTTGTCGCTTGAACAGACTCAATCCGATCCATTTTGTATGTGCGTATCGCGTTTCGCTGAACGGACCAGGCAATGAGGTACAGGCTGCCACGGTGAAACACAAAACCCTGCGGATAGATTTCCTGCTCGGCGGGTTCCGAGGCATGATCCGACTGATAAACAATGAGTGAAACGAATCGATCTTCAATCGCGACCATGAGCTGGTCAATCATCGCCCATCGCTGACTGTAGTCGCTGGCTCCTACGCTGGTCGCGTGCAGGGACTTCGCCAGCTTCTGAAGATACTTCAATGCTGACTCACCAAGAGCCCCGCGGATCTTGCTAAACACTTTCTGCTGGCCATCCCAAAATGGAGTGCCTGCCAACGGCTCAAGAAACTGCCGACCGACATAGATGGACAGGAGATCTGTAATGTTCAGATGAAAGCTGTCTTCAAAATCTTCGACTCGCCAGCGCTTGACGCCGCGAAAGCCGACGTTTTCTCGGACTCGGAAACCGGCTGACGCAAGGTCTCTGAGGTCCCGTCGGACTGTCTCAAGGGACACATTCATTTCCGTCTGCAACTCCCGTACTGTGTATCCATGACGAGCGTCGGCCAGAAGCCGGAGCAGTCGCCATTGTCGAATGAGGGCTTTCGAATCGCTCATGACAGGTCAAGGTAATTGCGAGGTTGGTCAGCCTGTGTGTAATGTCAGGCAAATTTTCTTTGCAGATTCTGAACCGCTGAGAACACACACACTGCTCGGGAAAGTCTATGCGTGTGGAAATGAACGTAGGCTTAAACGATAGCTCTCTTCCACATTACACCGATGCTATCCATCGAGTCGTGGTCGCTCACTCAGCACGCATGAAATTCTGAAACTTCCGCAAAGTTGTTCGGTCGCGGATGCCGGGAGTTTCAGGAGCATGGCTCAAGAAACTGCCGGCGAGGCACTCCAGATGACCGGGATCCGAAGCGTCAGGGCAATCGGCGTCAAGGTCCAAGTGTTATCCTCAAAATGGTACACCTCTCCGCGTCCCGTCTTGAAATGATGCCGGGCACGTAGAGCCTTTTCAGGTCCGCGAACGCAGCTTTCTCGAAGTCACATGCTCTTGTGAGTTGTTTCTTCTGTTGCATCCTAGTTCAATGTGAGTGGCGACTTTTGTTTCTTGTCACTCAACTCATTCGAGCAATGCGGTATGTTGAATTGTTCTGCTTCAGACGCTTCCTGGATTTCGCTGAAGATTGCTTTGCTGGTCGCTGCGGTCGTGACTGGTCAGGTTCAATCCGCGTTTGGAAGCGATGCGGCTAAGCGGCCGAATGTCGTCGTCATTCTGGCGGACGATCTTGGGTATTCGGACCTCGGTTGTTACGGCAGCGAGATTGAGACGCCACATCTGGATTCGCTGGCGGCTGGCGGACTGCGGTTCACTTCGTTCTACAACACGGCACGTTGCTGGCCGACGCGAGCGTCGCTGCTCACCGGATACTATCCACAACAGGTTCGGCGTGACGCGCTGCCAACCGTTCCCGGCGGAGGAGCACCGAAGTTTCAGCGTCCGAAGTGGGCTCCTCTTCTGCCCCAGATGTTGAAGTCGGCCGGGTACCGAAGCTACTACTCCGGCAAGTGGCACATTGATGGAACTCCTGCTGACGGAGGTTTCGACCGAAGCTACGAACTCGCCGATCAGGGGCGATTCTTCAAGCCTCAACGACATCTTGAGGACGGCAAGGAACTTCCACCGGTCAAGGACGGAGAGACGTTCTATTCCACGGTCGCAATCGCAGATCATGCGGTCAAAGTTCTGAAGGATCATGCCTCGGATCACAGCGACAAGCCGTTCTTCCAGTACGTCGCATTTACCGCTCCGCACTTTCCGCTGCAGGCGTTGCCGCAGGACATTGAGAAGTACTCGAAGAAGTACCTCGATGGCTGGGAAACGTGGCGAACTCGTCGGTGGGAACGTATGCAGTCGCTGGGAGTTTCTCACGGCACTCTGTCGCTCACGGAACGAACTCTTGGGCCACCTTATGCGTTTCCCAGTGACGTTGAGAAGCTCGGCCCGAATGAGGTGATCCTGCCAACCGTCTGGTCGGAGCTGACTTCCGACCAACAGAAGTTTCAGGCGATGAAGATGGCGATTCATGCCGCGATGGTTGATCGCATGGATCAGGAGATTGGTCGCATCATCGCTCAGCTTCGCTCGATGAATGAGTTTGAGAACACGCTGATTCTGTTCCTGTCCGACAACGGAGCTTCTGCGGAAATCATGGTTCGAGATGATGGTCATGATCAAACCGCTCCGATGGGCTCTGCCGCGACGCATTTGTGCCTCGGCCCCGGCTGGTCGACCGTGAGCAACACGCCGTTTCGACGTCACAAGACCTGGGTTCATGAAGGTGGTATTTCAACGCCGTTGATCGCCCATTGGCCCAAAGGGATCTCAGGGCACGGTGAATTGCGTGCCGTCCCCGGACATGTGATTGATGTTGTTCCGACGATTCTTGAGCTTTCCGGTGTCTCGCGAAAAGACGTGGTGGCTGTTCCTGGCCCGGAATCCCCCGGTCGAAGTCTCGTGCCGCACTTTGCAAATGGAGCGACTGAGTCGGATCGCTCGATTTGGTGGCTTCATGAAGGGAACCGAGCCCTTCGACGCGGCCACTGGAAGATTGTTGCGGCGAAGGGGCAGCCTTGGGAGCTGTACGATCTTTCAACGGATCGTGCAGAACAGAAGAACCTCGCGGATTCGGCAAAGGATCGTCTGGCAGATCTGGAGAACGAGTGGCAGCAAATTACTGACGAATTCACTGCGCTCGCAAAGCAGTCAGAGTAGTCGGCGTGGTGTGTGGCCGTCTTGCCAAAGGACACAGGTTGTCAGCGAGACTGCAATTTCACTTCTTCAGTCGCGGGACCCCGTCCGTGCCAGGAGCTTCCACTTTCGAAGGATCTGCTGATTCCTCGACTGGCTTCTCCGCCGGTGGGAAGGTCAGCAGCAGTCGATGAGCATCCCGGTATCGCGGCGCGTTTTCGAGAGCAAGCAGAACCTGGCGGCGAGCTTCCTTCGGATCGGATTCAACAAGTTGCTTCGCAATCAGAAAATGCAATCGTGGCGAGTCGTCGGGTTGAAGCACAAGAAGGCGATTCAGTTGTGTGACGATGACATCCTTCCGCTGCAGCGCTTCTGCAGCGGCAAGTGTGCGTTGAACAGATGAAGTCTGAAATGGATCGACTGCGGCGATGGCGAGACCAAGATTCATGACTTGTTCCTGAGCAGATTCAGCAACCCGCAGTTCCTGCAGTCGCAACATCGCTTCAAGATCATCCGCGTTCGTTTTGAGATGTTCTTCAAGAACGGCCGCCTCCTGTTCGGGCTGATTCTTCTTCTGATACAGCGATGCCAACAACCGTCGAGGTCCGTTCAGACTGTCATCATCAGGAACCAGAACCGCAAGAGCCTTCAACAGCGCCTCGGCTTCATCCAGTCGATCGTCCTTCAATAGAAGCGCCGCTTTGGAAAGCAGTGCAGGGAAGTGATTCGGATGATCCTTAACAAATGCATCGATGTCTTCAATCGATGCGAATGGGACGTCTTTCATGACTTCGCGATCAAAACTCGCACCTGGCGCGTACGCCTTCGCCTGCTCAGTCAGAAACGCCGTGAACGACTGCTGCAACGCATCGAGCCCTCCCGTGTGACGATCCAACGCGTCGTTGATCTGCATGCCCGTATTCAGGTCAGCAAGAATGGCATTCAGCGCTGGCAAACCGTGAAGCGTGGCGATGTGTTCGACCACCATGGACGACTCGTAGTACGCGAAGTTCATATCTTCGCCGCTCTTCGCATTCTGAAACGCGCTGCTCAGCTCCGAGATCGGAGTCACGTTGCCAGCCAGCACTCGATCGCGAAACGTCGCATCCATGCGCTGGCCCCAGCGTCGATCGATTCGCCGTTCTTCGAAGACAGAAATGCCTTCACTGAGCCATCGCGGAATCTTGTTGCCGGTCTTCTGCAATGTCACAACGTGGAAAAACTCATGCCACAGAATCGATTCCCAGTTCGTTGGATTGTCCCGGCGTGAAGCGGGGCTATTGGAGGTGATGACTTTGCCAAAACAGACTCCAAGAAACCCCGAGACATCCGGCATTCCGAAAGTTCGAACCGCAAAGTCATCCGCGCGAGCGTAGATTTCGACAATGACCGGTGTCTCCGGCGTGAACTCATACCGAGTCGTCGCCTCGGACCACGCTCGTTCCAGCAACGACGTCACCTGAGCCCCATAGACCGCCGCCTCCTGCTTCTCCATGCGAACCTGAAAGTGCTCGCTGGTGACGGTTGTGAATCGATCCAAACTATCCTTCAACTGGAGCAGGTTGAACAGGTTGGTGTCGTAACCGTCCTTCTCGTGAGCGTCTTCAGCCAGCTTCCAGCCTTCCGCTTCTTCACCAAGTCGCAACAGGTCCTGAGCCAACTGGATCTTCGCAAGGACGAAGTCCGGATCGGCTTCGATCGCTTTGCGTTGAAATGATGCTCCCTCACGGAAGCGATACTTCTGAGACAGCTTTCGTCCGATCTGGTAGTCGACTTTGGGATCAGTCACGGAAAACTTCAACGCAGCCTCACGACTAGCCGCAGCAAGTTCCGGCTGATTCCGGACATGATGAATGACCGCCATCATCGCATGAGCTTCCGGATGATGTGGATTCACGGCAAAAATCTGGTCGAGCGTCTTGATGGCCGCTTCGTAATCTTCGGCATCGAATGCTCGCTCGGCCACTTTCAGAAGCGCCGGAAAGTGCTTTGGATTCAGCTCCAGCGTCTTCTGAAGCAACGCGACGGACTTCTCTCGATCCGCAGACGAAAGAGCCTCCGAGAGCAAAAACAGAACTTCGGGGTTGTGCGGGAATTGCTTCGCAGCAGGTTCGAGAAGCTCCGCAGCGAAGCTCAAGTCACCTTTATCCAGCGCGAGTCGTCCGGCTGCGACGAAGCCTTCGGGACGATTCGGATAGTTTCGACGCGCTCGTTCGTAGAAGCCTTCCTGAACCGCCTTCGCATCCGCACCAATCGCGAGTGCCGCCGCTCCGAGCGATGCCATGTCATCGGCATCGGTGTATCGCCACGAATTCGCTCGGACCTGATTTTCGATGTCCGTCAGCGCGTCGGCGGCTTGATCCTTCTTGCCATTGGCCAGCGCCGCTTCATACTCCATTTGTCGAAGCCGAACGCTCCAGTTGTAACGTTCGATACCCGCTTCGATCGTTTGCAGTGCCTCCGGATACTTGCCCAACGCGATCTCAGCCTGAGCCTTCAGGATCGGCCATTCTTCGCCGTAGCTCTTTTCTTCGATCGCTTTCGTGGTCGCGGCGAGACATTCTGCGTACTTCCCAGCATTCAGGTACGCCTGACACTCCGCCACCGTTTCCGCAGACAGCGGCGAGAGGTGATTCGTCATGACGAACGACAGAACGACGATCAATACGAGCTTCTTCAACATGGACCAACACCTCATCCGATGCCTCAATTCAAATCCACAGGCCCCCGAATCCTCACCGATTCCCGCCCGGAACTCAAGCGGCGTGGATCTATCAGCGTTGGTGGGTGAAGCAATTTCTGGTGCCAGATCACGGATCGGCGAGGGTTGTACGATGAATGGATGGCCACATGCCACACCGGACGCTCTTTTGCTGAGCTGCGACGACTCGAACAGGACTCTCAAAGACGCGAGCGACATGACACCGCTTGTGGATCGGTGCGAAGTGATGCTGAGCTGTGTCTCACAAATTCAGCCCACGGACCAGAACGCACTAAAAATGACTGAAATCGTCATCAATGTTTCGTGACCCCAATTCACGCCACGTCAGTTCTGCGATGGTTTCCGACACAAACTGCACCGAGCCATCGACCAGCACCACATTCACGCCACCCGCGTGAGCGCTTAAAGGAGCTTTACTCGCGATGCTAGACGGTAGGGGAAAGTCCCATACACAGGGACTCGAGTTGGGAGCACTAATATGTTGATAGTGTCGGGTGATCCAAAACGTATGCCGCATGCCACTTTCCGGATGTACCCCTTGAGCTATTGCACAAAGACGCCGCAAATCCAGCAAAGACTTCGGTTCTTCTGTGATTCGTCGCCAATACAGTCCCCGTCCTTTTGGTGGCATTTGCGGAATTCCACGCTGCCACGACAGAGTCTCTGACCAAAATGCCGTATTCGAGGTGCCATCCGTTACGTCAGAAAACCGCAGGGGATTTTGCACCACGACGTTATGATATAGCATTCCATTTGACTGAACACCGGCACTATAGGGGTCCAATCTTGTCCCGGCGTTCAGTACGACACTCACTTCATTACCCGTAGTATCCACATCGCTGGACGGGCACATAAACACGGGAGCGGTTCCGCCGATCTCAACCTCGTAGTTGAATGACGAGCGAGCCTTTTCGACCTCGTCCATCCGATCAGCGAGATTCTGGAGTTCCAGATAAGGCATCAACCTGCGCAGGGATTCATGCCACCGCGGAAAGGCACGATGAACATCGTGAAAGCTGTGGCATGCAAGACCAACTTGTCGAAGCCGATTCTTGCAATCCGTCAGTCGTGCCGCTTCACGGGCCGACTGGATTGCTGGAAGCACCAAACTCAACAAGATTCCTATTATTGCGATGCTCACCAAAACCTCCACGACCGTGTAGCCATTCGGTCGAAGCGTTTTGACGGGGTAAATGCAATTCCGGGGCAAGTTTCTCACTGGTCAGTACCGCCAAGGCTTTCATTCGGGTCGAACAATATCAAGATCTTAGAGGCTGTTTCAAAACCTGAATTGTAGGTATTTCAATGGCATGAGATTTGAAGCTGATTGAGAGCGAAAGGAGTAGCTCTCATGTTGATCAGCCTGTCCTCATGGCCGAAACGACGTCGGCCGAATACGACAGGATCCAGGACGGCTCCGAAGCCCTTTGTTTCTGATTCGCAGTGGAACATTATCAAGGATTTGTTTGAAGACCCGGATCCTTCACCTGAAGGCGGACGACCGCGAGTTGATGCGCGAGCGTGTCTCGAAGGCATTCTGTGGATGCTGAAGAACGGAGCGAGATGGAAAGATTTACCAGAGAAGTATCCATCTCCTGCCACCTGTTGGCGTCGCCATAAGGCATGGACAGAAGCCGGACTGCTGGTCAAAGCCTGGGAAAGACTGATCAGCGTGATGGATCGGCGAAAGCTGCTGGACTGGTCGCAGGCAATGGGTGATGGCACCTTTTCGCCTGCAAAAAAGGGGGTCTTGAGGTGGGTAAGACCAAAAAAGGCAAAGGCACAAAGCTTATGCTGATGACAGAAGGTCATGGCATTCCTATCTCGGCGTTTACGACATCGGCTTCGGATGCTGAGGTCAATACGATCGAAACGCTTGTTGATATTCGCGTGACGAAGAAACGTCCCGCTCGACTGCTGTATGACAAGGCCGCGGACGCCGACTGGCTGCGAGATGCTCTTGAAGGTCGTGGCATTGAACAGGTAACTCCGCATCGCAAAGGACGAAAGAAACCTTCGCGCCAGGACGGACGAGCGCTGCGGCGATACCTCAAACGCTGGAAGATCGAACGCACGATCAGCTGGCTTCAATATCAAAGACGACTCCTCGTTCGTCACGAAAAACACGCCCACCTCTTCGAAGGTTTTCTCCATCTCGCTTGCATGATGTTATGCTTGAAGGGGTTTTGAAACTGCCTCTAGTCTGTGCCTTTACGTTCAAGCCGAGTGTCGCCCTCAGGACATCCAACGATTCGCTGGGCGGATCTGGCTGCGTTATGGTTCCGGAGCACGCCTCATCACGCACATCTTCTACGCGGCCGCCAGCATTCAGGTACGCCTGACATTCTGCCACCGTCTTTGTAGAGAGCGGCGAGAGGTGATTCGTCATGACGAACGACAGAACGACGATCGACACCGGGTTCTTCAACATGGACCAACACCTCAGCCGAGGCCACAATACAAATCACAGGCTGACCGAATCCTCACCGATTCCCGCCCGGAACTCAAGCGGCAAAAGACGACAGATCGTCGTTGTTGGCTCCGCGAGCAGAACGCCTCAGTGTTCTAATTCGGAAACACTGGGCATGAGTTTCTGTCATCACGCCACCTGATTCCGCCTGGTGGATCTCGAAAAACTTGCAACCTCACTGTCGTTGCTGATTCAGCGCACTCCTGCAAAGATGCTTACGGTGGATTCTTGATCTGCGTTTTGTGTGGCCGCAATCTTTCTGTCAAGTGGGGGATAGTTAAGTGTCGCCGTGATTTTGGGGCGATCGAGTTGGCCAATCACGTGCGCACCATCCCCGCGAATAGAATGAACTTGTGAATGCACTCGCATCGTGAGTACCGGCCGGTTCACACCGGCCGCTCGCAAGGGTCGCTTTTTTTCTGCCCCTGCCTCTAACTCACGACGCGGCGCCGATTGATCCATCACTGCACTGCAATATCAAACAACCGGAGTCTTTCTGAATGAATTCCAATCGTCGTGCTTTTCTGGCTGCTGCTTCAACGGCAATCGCCGCACCGCTTGTGTCAACGTCTGCTGCTCACGCGTCGCGGTCAACTGAGGCGGCAAGCGGCTTTCGGTTTTGTCTGAACACCAGCACGATTCGTGAACCAAAGCTGGGGATCGAAAAGGAAGTTGATATCGCTGCTGCTGCCGGTTACGACGGGATTGAGCCGTGGATTCCGACGCTGCGTGAGTTCGTTGAAGGCGGCGGAAAGTTGTCTGATCTGCGAAAGCGAATCAGCGATCATGGCCTGACCGTTGATAGTGCGATTGGATTCGCTCAATGGATCGTCGACGACGAGGGCAAACGCAAAGCGGCACTGGATGAAGCGAAGCGAGACATGGACATGCTACGCGAGATCGGCGGAACTCGCATTGCGGCTCCGCCCGTCGGAGCCCATCAGGGCGACGCGCCGAAAATTGATCTGTTCGCAGCGGCCGATCGTTTCCGAGCCTTGATGGAAGTTGGAGACCAAACAGGAGTCATCCCGCAGCTTGAGGTCTGGGGATTCTCGAAGAACCTGTCTCGACTCGGCGAAGTTGCGTTTGTCGTGGCCGAGTGTCGTCATCCCAATGCGTTGCTGCTCCTTGATGTGTATCACATCTACAAAGGCGGTTCTGACTTCACCGGACTCAGCCTCTTCAGCGACGACTCGCTGCAGGTGTTTCACATCAACGATTATCCGGCGGATCCACCACGAGCCGAGATCAACGACTCGAATCGCGTCTACCCCGGCGACGGCATCGCTCCGCTTCCTGCGATTCTCAACGCGATCGGCGGCAAGGGACGCAGCGTGACGTTGTCATTGGAACTGTTCAATCGCGACTACTGGAAGCAGGATCCGCTGGAAGTGGCCAGGACGGGGCTTGCGAAGATGAAGGCTTCAGCCGCCAAGGCAGAGTCGGCGGGATGACGTACGCCGGGTGAAGTCGTGTTGCGGTCGACGAGGCCGCAAGAGTTGGAGTCCATTCCGCAAATTGTGGGAGTCGTTTTGTGGGTGATTTTTTTCAGACCGTTCGCAATCTCGCGACTGAACACGGAATCAAAGTGCTCACGGCTGCGGCATTTACTCTCGCCGGATGGCTGATCGGGCGATGGCGCGCGGCAAGGAGCTGGCGAAATCGAGAGTTCTTCAATCGACTCAACGTGTCGCTCAACTCGTTTCATGACGGCAAACTGCTGATTCGAACTGTGCTGGAGAAAACATGCGAGGAGATTTTTCTCAACAGTCACGCCGTTGATCGACTTCTAAAGGCTGCCCAGAAAACGACGAAAGACAATCCGTTCGTTCCGATCGAGAAAGACGACCGCTGGTTCTATTTGAATGCCGTATTGAATGAGCTATCGGAAACGTTCGCCACGGGCCTGTTCCGCCGAGAAGCCGGACAGCCTCATCAGGCGATGCGCTATCTGATCTGCCTGACGAATGAGTGCGATGGCGAGGTCAAAACTCGCAAGATTCGGGCCATGGTGGTCCGCAAAGATGCGTTGATCAATCTGCCAAAGGAACAACCATCGCTCGAAAGTCCGAATCATCAGATTCGGTGGAAGACGCTGCAGCAAATGCAGAAAACCTATTCGACGGATCCAACGATCTTCATCGAAGCCGAGATCGTCGTCTGACGTGATGCAGTCATGTATTCTTCTCTCCGGGTGAACTGAAGCGTTAATGTGAACTGCGATTTGTCCCCTCTCCACCCGCGAAAGAATTCCTGAAAAGGTTCGCAATTGTTCGGGGGAGAGGGTTAGGGTGAGGGGATTGTTTGAACGATGCCATCGGTTGCTCGGTCACAGACCGGCCACAACCGAAGCAAGCTGAAGAAGAAAAACTCATCCGGCCTTCGGCCACCTTCTCCCCTTACGAAAGGGAGAAGGAACGCTGTCGCGGACTCTTAAGTTCATGGTCGCGGACTTTGGAGTCGTTGCACGGTTTGCATCTTTTGAATAGCCTCATTTCATCCCGAGTGAACTTTGAAACACGAGCAAAATGCCGGTCCGACGGAGCGGCCGATTGCGATTCGTGACAGTCTCGAAATCACCTTGCTTCTGAAATATCTCGGTCATGGAATGACCGAGCTACGTAGGCGAGTCATTCCATGACTCGGAGTCGCAGATGTTGGAGTCAAATCGGGAAGTGACTGCGGGATGGTTTCTCGGAACAAGTTCACACGCCGAAGGCGAAGGTGTGTTTGGCAGAGCTGGCCGCCTGCACTTCAGTGCTGATTCTTGTCACGCAGAGAAACAGGACGAGACAGGATTTCGTTGATCACCATGGCCTTTCGGGCTCCATCGGGAGACTTGAAAAACGCGAGCATCGATCCGGCGGTGTGAGGCTTTGGACGCTGCCCACTTTCGGCTGCCGGTTTGCCAAGATGCTGTTCGACACGCTCGTCAATGTCGCGTTTCACGAACTGATCCACATCGCGTCCCATATGCGATCGAACGTGGTCGCCTATGAACGACTCGACGTGTTTCGAAACGCCGGAACCGATGTCTCGTTTCTGTTCTGTGCGGCGAACCGGCTGGCGATTCTCTTTCTGGTCCTGCTTTGGTTTCTGTTCGGCGGCCTGTCGGTCTCGCCGTTCCTGGTTTCGTCGCTGGCTCTTCTCGACAGATGTCGGTTTGCCGCCGGGCTTGAAAGGACTCGATTGTCCGCCGTTGGCTTTGGCGAGAGCCTGCATGATCGAGCTGATGATGGAGATGCCAAATACAACAAACACAACAAGCTGGATCAGCACTTCAATCAATCTGGCCATGCTCATCTCCCTTGTCGTTTTGAATGGTCGCAATCGTTTGGGCTGGAGTCGTTTCGGTCTTGAAATGCGGCTTTGATCGCGACCTTGCCGCCTCCATCCGACGCTCCAGTTCCTCCCGCACATGTCGTCGCTGCATCAAGCCGCGAAGGCACGCGTAAAGGAAGACTATGAAGAAGACCGTCAGTTTGTCCATCGTCGGCCACGTCCGCTTCGAGATGGAGTCCGTTTCAGAATATTCTTCGCTCAGTCTGAAGTGAGGCACTAAACAAATTCATACCGTGCGACGAATCCAATATCTGCGACGACGAACTCAAAAGTGTGTTCCCCTGTCCCTTCTCCCCTTCGTAAGGGGAGAAGGTGGCCGAAGGCCGGTTGAGGGGTTTTTCTTGCAATTGCAAGCTTGAAACAAGCCCCCTCACCCTGACCCTCTCCCCCCGAATCGTCGTGCATGTTCTCAGGAATTCAATCGCGGGGGAGAGGGGACAAATCGCAATTTACATGAACGCCTCACTTCATCACGATCAGAGTATCGTTCTCAGTGTGACTTAAGAACCGGGCTGTCCTCACATCCCCATCTTCGCCATCGCGTCCTGCAGGCCCGGGATATTCATTCCCTCGGCAATCGCTGCCATTTCTCGAGCTGCAGATTCCTTGGCCGACTGAATCGCAGAGTTGGTGGCTTCGGTGATCAGCTTTTCAAACAGTTCCTGATTCTTCGACTCAATCAGCCACGGATGAATCGAAACGCCAGTCACGCGAAAGTCGCCCGTCATGCGAACCGTGACCGCATCACCGCCGGCGGTCCCGGAAACTTCAATGCGCGCGACGCGTTCCTTGGCCGCAGAGACCTTGCCCTGAATGTCGCCCGCCTGACTCATGAGGCTTGCCATCTGGGCGAGATTCTTCAATCCTCCAAACATACTCCACACTCACTTCCGGCGAGATTTGATCGTCTTCCACTGCCACAGGCCGCGACTTCTAGCGGCAGCGCTGTCGTGACTTGCCAGTGGTCGTGTCGCACAAAGTCATTGAATTCTGTTGTAGCGGAATTCGTGAGAATTCCCCAATGCGTCCGAATTCTGCCGAATCCGGCTGCTGCCTGCTTCGGGGACGATAACCGGACGAGCGGAATTTGCGAAGTTTGCTCTGAAGAATTCCTTAATGGACCGGCGTTTTCACTCTTTCGGTGCTGCGTTTCCGCCACCGAAATTGAACGTGCCGACGCGACGTCGCACCGTCCCGGTCCCATCGCCCGGCGCTTCGAACTGAAAATTCATGCCCTTGAACATGCGACTTTGCGAATCCAGAAACTGAGCAACGGCAAACTGGGCCAATCCTTCACCGGCCTTCGCGTCGACCAGAAGTTCTCGCTCCGCGGCACGAACGCGAATCTCCAGTTCAGAATTTTCCGGCTTGAGTGCCTTCGCGGCGTATGACGTAAACTCAGAGTCCTCGGCTTCAGGCTGTTCCACTTTCTGGCCGTTCATTGAGATCGACATTTTGGGCGATGTCCGCTTCATCAGAAGTCGCTCCAGCGTTTCAATCCATTGAGCAGGAACCTTGCTCATCTCGTCGTCTGATTCACCCAGCCATTTGTTGAATTGAAATCGCACAAGCAACGGAACCGCCGCCGCGCCAGTTGACGTTGCATCGCTTTGCTTTGCGACGATCTCATCAAGCATCGCCGTGGCCCGATCGTCACCAAGAGTCATCCAGAGCCACGAGCCTGTTCCGCAGACATTCAACTGCACTGGAATGCTGGCCTTGGCAAATGGAATCTGAGTCTCTTTCGTGCGGATAGAAATCGTCGCGTAGTCTCCGGACTTGCCTGGCGTGACCGTGAGTGCTTCCCGAATCGCCGTCACCTGCAGAACCGATTGCAGCACAGAGAGGAACTCTTCCGCGGAATTCAAACGCACCGCTGCGCACGGAACAAGCCCGTCCTTCACGTTGCCACGAAGACACACGGTCGCGTCGAGAATTCCTTCATCGATCGTCTGCTGCAGCGGCCTTGTCAGATCGTCCACAAGGATCTCGGCTCCCGGAGTCTCCGACGCTGCTTCCTTCAGTCGAAGGTTGACGGAATTCACAAACGCTGTCGCGAATGGTCGAACGAACTCAGGGACCACCGTCGTTGTCGACACGACCAGAGGCGACTGATCATCCGACAGTGCTGCGTGCTGAGTACCGCTCTGACTGAGCACTCCAAGCACCGCAGCAAGCGAACTGTTCTCGCGAGCCGTGATTCGCAACTGACTGACAATCGGCTTGCCGTCACCGGCCAGGCTCAACGAAAAACGGGCTCGATCAATGTCAAAGAGCGCTCGCTGAAGAACCCCAAGTCGTCCTTCCGCAAGTATCCGCCGCAATGAGTACTCGCCTTCCGCTTCATTGTCGAATCGCTGCAGAAAGACAGCCGCCTGGCTCTCCAGGGCCGACCAGAACGTGTTCTTCATGTCGGCAGGGATTTGGGTCAAATCGAAGTCAGCGTAGACATCGTGACCGGCATCATCATCCGTCAGCTTAAGCTCTTCCTTCGCAGGAAGCTCGACCGAAAACAGAGCCTTCGAACGGGACGAATACATCACGCCATCGACGTAGCGATAGAATGTTGACATCGCTTTTGGAGGAGCGACCTTGGCTCCGTCGGGGCCGTTTGCAGTGACAGATGACGAGATCACAATCGAAAAGGACTTTGTCGTTCCCTTCTCGCCTTTTCCATCTGCGGGTGCTGGTGCACCGATTCCGCTGGCAAGCTTTTCAAAGTCCAGCTTCACTTCGTAGCGATCATCAGAGCCGATCAGTTCGGCGGCTTCCCCCAGTGAATCCCGTTGCTCCGTCACGAGCTGCGTGAACGTATCGAGGTCTTCAACGAGCTCAAACGAAATGGGGTTGTTCAGGCTCACTTCGGGCGTCAGTTGAAGGAAGAACAGCGTCCCCTTCATCTCGATTTCCACCGCAGCCGCGCCAGGCTTACGGAGTCTTCTCGGTCCCATATCCACCTGCCCCGTCATCATCATCATGACTGGCGAAGCGGGAATACTGAGTTCTTCACGAACCTTTCCCATGTACTTGAACCCGTCCTCCATGCGGACATTCGTATGCCAAACTTTGCCAAAGATTCGTCCGGTCGCGACTTCTTCTTTCGCCGGACCATCCTGCGCCAGACAAACGTGACCTGTGATGGCAATGGCAAGAACACTCAGAATGGCTCGCATTCGTGAAACCTCTGTTCGATTCATTCGAAGATAAAGGACGTTTGAATGGCGTGACGCAACAGATTCATGTCGCTCACAAGTTGATGACGGATCGCAAAGGGACCGAATACCCTGACCCGAAGGAGCCGAACGTCTCGATCGGGCCAAGAACGCTCACTGAGTTCATTCACCAGCCACGGGCGCACATCGCGTATGATTCGGAGAACGAAACTCTAACGGCCGAGTCTCCCTCAGAATTGTCATCGCCCCAAATTGTGACGAATGAATGCCACGTTGCCGAGCCCGATCGTTTCCCGAGCGTTTCTGCCAAATCATCGGGAAATTCCTCGAATTCGCTCGGTCAGTGTTTTGTTCGAGCCAGAACATCCGATGTCCCGCTGCCTCGCCTGAGCCGGAGTCATTTTGTGTATCTGCTCTCATCTCCATCATGGTCATCATTTGGGCGTTTGTGAGGCAGTCAGGCAGAAGTTCCTGTTCCAACTGTTGAAGATTCAGAACCCGATTCTGCACCCCCTGCTGCTCCTTGCAAGAGCCGGACTTGGGGAGCCGGCTGCGAAAAAGGAAGCTGAAGGCTGGCAATCCCTGCTTTCATCAGAAAAAAGAATGAATGTAGACGGTCTAACGGTGATCGGGAATCATAGGCTTTGTAATGCTGTCGACTGGGCGGCAAAAGCGGTTCTTGAAGGCAGGCAACCGTTGCCTATTCTGTACTGACAATTCCGCCATTAGATTGCAGAACAACGTGGGATTCGGCGAGCTACGTTTTGAACTTTGAATTGCAAAGGTGTTAGGCATCGCGCTTGTCACGACGGAGCGTGGCGGCTACGCAGCCAACGCGCTCCGCCATGTTGAGCGCGGTTCTTTGGGCTGGTGCACCAATGCCAGCTAGTGCTTTCTTGGCGACTGGCGGGGGCATCGAGCATCTCGGCTGTGATCTGGCTGCGGAGCAGCCGCGTATTGATAGCCTCGGGCTTCAGCCCGAGGTTCGGGAACAAACATCAAACCCAAAGCTCCGGAGGAGCGACGTCGAAGCGGGTTGATTGTGAGAAGCCAGAACGTCGCTGCTCCGCAGCTTGATGGTTCAATGGGACTGCGAACCTGTGGCTAAAGCCACAGGCTATCGAGACGCCGCTGCTCCGCAGCGAATCGCATCGGTGCCGGATTGTTTGCAACAGGCAAATGCCAGTCACGCAGGATGGACATTCTTTCCCGTTGGTTATCAAATGCGAAGAATGTGGTTCCAGATCGACGTGCGTCGTCCTGAGCCTGTTTAATTGAGCGTTTAGAAATGGAAGTCCAACCTGGTTTCTCGTCGAATGGCTCCCTTCAAATGTATCAACAACTTCTTTCAGCCCTTCGCCGGAGCGCGGAAACGCAACCGTTTGATACAAAACAAGAGTTGTTGTTTAGGATTCTCTTTGGTCTGCCCGCAAATGTATCAATCCAGATAGCTCAAGATTCAACGCGTCGCTTCCTGCCAGTCTTCCAGAACCAATGGCCCGATTGTCAATGGCCTGATTGTCAATGGCCCTCGGTGCTGTTAAGCAACTTGCCCGCTTGGGTAGAAACTCATGGATGCGCCACAGGAGTCTCGCCTGACGCAGACCGCCCTGCGGATAACGCATGGCTCTATTCGCTGGATGCCTTAGTGAATGCTGTTCATTCTCGAACCGATCCCTTCTGTTTGACCTCGTCATGTTCGATTGCAATCACTCAGGCCAGGTTCGCATCTGCCACATTTGCCTGGGAGACCGACGATCCTGAGGCAGTTCAACTTTGGCGAAAAGGCAGCATTGGGCATGGACGAGGGTTAAAGGACAACGCGGCTTCGGAAGTGGCGGCAGTCCGTGAGTGGACGAACCTGATCAATATTCTCTCTGACGACGCAGTTCGGTCGATGTTTAGCGTCTACGCCGAAACAGACATTCTTTCGTATGTTGAACGTTGGCGAGATGATAAAGAGTTCTGTCTTGTTGGCCCGTTCGAAGCGGAATCCTGACCGCGAGTGAAAATTCATTTGAAAAGGGTGTGTGAAGCGGATCGCAACACACGATCTGCATGGTCGCCGCTGGTGCGTTACTCTCCGCTTCACGCACCCTACGATGGCTGCCAAGTACTCGCGTGTTAGTGGCTTTAGTCGCAATCGAGAGAAGAGGAGTCTTGCCATGATCATCTCCTTCGTGCTGACCAACTCTGCACTGGCTCATCCGTGCGTGGACTTGCATCATGCAAAGAGCCTCGCCACACGAGAAACAGAATGTTCTCGCCGTTCTTTCTCCGACACGGTGTGCTGGTTATCGGAATTCTACAGAGCCCCTATTCTCCGCTGGTGGCCCGCCAGCGATGAACTCACTGTGTTCTGTTCGCTAAATCACGTTGAGTACTGGGGCACAATGACAACTGCCAATGCAACGCAATGCCTGAAGCGACTCCCGGTGGCCGAAGATGACCTGCGTGCTCTTTCGGCTGTCATAAACAGAGCCTTTGTTGATATCTGTGAAGAGGATATCGTCGCCTGCCTTTGCCTATTGAAATATTGTGCGGAGCTTACATCAAATCAGGCGGGACGGTGATTCCTTCGTAGATGCCGAAAGGCGTTGAGCACATAGCAGCGGCGAGAAGCGAGAGACGAGAGTGATTCCTTCGTGGATGCCGAAAGGCGTTGAGCACTGTTTACGCAGCAAGCTCTGGGGCAAGTGAACGATTCGATGCGGATCGGTGGTGCGGATTTGCCTCAACACCGAGACCTTCTCAAACCAATTCGCCGCTCTCAAGGACCGTTACGGCATCACGAACTGATGACCTTCCGGTTTGACGGTCAGGACCGGGCAAGGGGCTTTTCGGACGATGCGTTCAGCAACACTGCCCATCAGGACGTGCATCAGTCCGGAGCGGCCGTGGGTGCCGATGACGAGCAGATCGATGTCTTCCTTCTTCGCGTAGTCGATGATTTCAAGAAATGCGGTTCCGACTCGAACCGCGCGGATGATGGGTCGACCGTTCTCCCATCCGTCGCTCGGGAGTTTTTCCAACACCACAGCGGCATCCTTCGACAACTGCTCCGTTTGGCTTTCCATAGCTTCAACAGAGAATGCAGCAGCTTCGGGGATCAGCATGGCGGGGTCGGGTACAACGTGCAGCAGGTGCAGTTCAGCTTCGAAACGAGCGGCGATGGCGCAGGCGTAAGTCATGGCAGGCTTGCTGAAGTCACTGAAGTCCGTTGGAACAAGAATCTTGTTCAAAGTGATCATGCTGACGTCTCCTCTTCCAGGGAATTCTCACCATCGGACCAAACAAGGGGCTGACAGCCCCTTGACCCAAAGGAACCTACCGGTTCGAGCTTCGAAAACGCTGACGTTGTTCGCTCGCCCATCATGCTCGCACCGTGCGCGCATGATTCGGAGCAAAACTCTCACTGTCGAGCCGTTCGCGTGAACAGTGTGTTGATTTCGTCAGTGTGGTGATTCGCTATGCGAAAGAAACAGGGCCTTCGCGGAGCAAAAGCCGACACTCATCGCAACGCCAAGACGAAATCAACAGCCTGATTATTGCGGCGGCATTTGAATTGTCATAGTTGCGACTCCGACAATCACAGCACCGAGCAGCAGAAGTCCGATCAACAGGCCCACACCGTAGACGGTTTGCAGACCTCCATCGGGAATTTCTTTCTGACGCAGCAACTTCTTTGCCACAACGCTGCAAACCCATGTCCAGTGAAGCATCACGTGGACGACAATTCCAAATCCGAGGAATGCCAGAATGCCAAACTGGATGCCACTCCAGTGATTCAGAGACATGCCCCACAACATCCAGCCTTTGGAATTCACTCCGGGCGGAAACACGAACTGGACAATGACTGACACGATGCTCAGGGCCACAAAGGCGACCATCAACAGAGCATCCAGCCAGAAGTTGATCAGCGTCTTCGAGACGCTCGATCTCGAGTTGTCGGAATTGTCACCCGTGCTTCGCGAAGTTTCAGATTCTGTTCGCTGCCCAATCGCTCGCAGTGCTTTGATGTCGGGGATCCTTGAGTGTTCGTCTGAGCGGGAGACCTTGTGTTTCAGTTCGGTGATGGACATAAAACTTCTGCCACGATGTTCGGTGAGCGTGAGAATCGCAGGGCGGTTTGTGTAGAATCCGCCAGCCGTCAACCGCTCGGATCCTACGGTCGAGCTGGTTTGTCTTCGATTCATTGGAGCATCGACGCAAAGCGAGTGCCGTGTGCCGACCAAATCTGCTTCGGATGGAAATGTCGCGAAGTGTCGACAGGATTTGGAGCTTTGTTGTGATTCTCCAGGGAATTGACGAGTACTGATTCTGGGTTTGGTTTGCGATGTGTGCCAAATCTGTGCGATCTGGCGCGCTGGTGGCTGTCTGGGTTGGCGGTGTGTGCGAGGATGCTCATCGGAGACGATGGCTTCCAGAGCATTTTACAGACTGTTGATTGAGTCGTAGGGTGCTTGAAGCGGAGCGCAACGCACCATTTGGGGAAGGCGTGAGGAAATGGTGTGTTCCGCTGGCGCTGCACACACCCTACTCGAATCATTAAGTCAACAGTCTGCTAGCGGGGTGTTGATTTCGTTGTTTCATTAGCCGCAGGGCGCTAGCCCCCGGTTAGATTTGCTGCGTTTTTGCAGCAAAAACCGGACGCTAGCGCGTTCCGGCTGATTAAGTCAACACTCTGTTTCAAACGAAGGAGGAAATGAGATGCAGAATGTCCTGGCCGTGATTCTTGCGGGAGGCAAGGGGTCTCGACTGGAACCGCTGACGCGGGATCGCAGCAAGCCGGCGGTGCCGTTCGGCGGATGTTTTCGGATCATCGATTTCACACTGTCGAATTGCATCAACAGCGGTCTTAGAAAAATCCTCGTGATGACTCAGTACAAGGCCGCGAGTCTCGAACGGCACATCGAGCAGGGCTGGCATTTTCTTCCGACCGAGCTGGGCGAGTTTGTCAGTGTGCGACCGCCCGAGCAGCGAGTCGACGAGAACTGGTACGTCGGAACCGCCGACGCGCTGTATCAGAACATCTATACGATCGAGAAGGTCAAGCCGTCACACATTGTGATCCTGAGCGGCGATCACATTTATCGCATGGACTATGATCGCTTCGTGCGTGACCACAT
Source organism: Ottelia alismoides (assembly GCA_037367405.1). Lineage (NCBI taxonomy): Eukaryota > Viridiplantae > Streptophyta > Magnoliopsida > Alismatales > Hydrocharitaceae > Ottelia > Ottelia alismoides. Next base: position 957,259 of record JAZKJV010008916.1, on the reverse strand, counting down.
TGCATCGAAGGCCGAGGCGAGCATTGCCTGTCTTCCTGTTCCACTGGCAGACGGCAAACGATTTGGCGTCATGCAGGTTGATGACAGTCGTCGGATTGTTCGCTTTCGTGAGAAGCCGTCTGAACCAGACCCGATGCCGGATCGAGCCGATCAATGTCTGGCATCGATGGGCATCTATGTATTCAACACGGACTTTCTTTTCGAACAGCTTTGCGTGGATGCCAACGAGCCTGGCAGTCATCGCGATTTTGGCAAAGACATCATCCCTTCGATCGTCGACACACATCGGGTCATGGCGTGGCCGTTTGAAGATCCCGAAACCGGCGGCCCGGGATACTGGCGAGACGTGGGCACGATCGAATCGTACTACGAAACGAACATGGATCTTATCGCCGTTCAGCCGCAGTTGAATTTGTACGATCAGAACTGGCCCATTCGGACGTTTCAGCCGCCGCTTCCGCCGCCGAAGTTCGTTTTCAACAATATTGATGGGGAAAAACGCCGAGTCGGGCAGGCGATGGACAGTTTGATCTGTTCCGGATCGATTGTGTCCGGCGCGACGGTGGAACGCTGCATTTTCTCGCCCCGAGTTCGCGTTCACAGTTACGCTCATGTGACCAATTCCATCCTTTTTGAGGGTGTGGAAGTGGGCCGACATTGCCGGATTGATCGGGCGATTATTGACAAGGGCGTCCAAATCCCGGACGGTATCCGTATTGGAATTGATCGCGACGAGGATCTGCGTCACGGTTTGACGATTTCCGACGAAGGAATTGTCGTCGTACCGAGAAACGCTCGATTTGTTTAGAGGTGGTCTCAGAACCGGCCACGTGCAAGCTCCTTGTGCCGGTGGTGAAGCCCCCGATTGAAAAACTGCAGCCTCCCACTGGCTGAGATTGAAAGTACGGACATGTCAGATTTTGAAGAACGACTTCAGAAAGCCATCCAGCGAGGCCAGCAGGCTCGTGGATCTGTCGGCGCGGCGCAAGATGCGGATGCGGCGACGGAAGAAGAACTGCGAATGAAGCATTCTTCGCTGCGGAATGAATTGACCGAGCATATCGAGAAATGCCTGCGACGTTTGTGCGATCATTTTCCGGGCTTCGACTACGACACCGTGCTGAACGAGAAAGGCTGGGGCGCGCGGATCAGTCGGGATGACATTCGACTCGGCCGCGGGACAGCTCGCAACGAATACAGCCGCCTCGAAGTGCTCGTGCGCCCGTTCAATGACACGCATATCATCGAAGTGGCCACCAAGGGCACGATTCGAAATCGCGAATCCCTGAATCGCACCAACTTCCGATTCCTCAAGGATGCGACGCTTGATGTTCTGAAACAGATCGTCGACGGCATCGTCCTTGAGTTCGCCGAGCAGTATTCGGCTCATTCGTGAGCAAGGACAACGCCGCTTGCTGAAACTGCATCGTCGCTGTTGCGGCGTTCGTGGATGAACTCTGGCATGTCCTCTGCACGATCGTCTTTTGACTGGAGCGTTTCCATGATCCGTCGTTCCGTGATCTATGCGTGTCTCTGCGGATTGGCTTTCGTTGTGTCCTGCGTTGCGGGAGCATCGAATGTTCAGGCGGCAGACGGACAGGTCTCAACGTTTGCGGGCACAGGAGAAAAGGGTTTGTCGGGCGACGGTGGGCCAGCCTCAATGGCTCAACTCAACAACGTCTTCGCCGTTGGTCGTGGCCCCGACGGCGCGCTGTACATTTGCGACACTGACAACCATCGAGTGCGTCGAGTTTTGCCTGACGGAACGATGGAGACGTTCGCGGGTACGACCAAAGGCTATTCAGGCGACGGTGGACGAGCGACGGACGCGCAGCTCAATGAACCCTACGAAATGGCTTGGGACAAGGCTGGAAATCTCTTCGTTGTCGAACGCATGAATCACTGCATCAGGCGAATTGATGCCGAGACCAAGGTGATTACCACGATTGCAGGCACGGGGACCAGTGGATTCGCCGGGGATGGCGGCCCAGCGGTGAAGGCTCAGTTCAATCAGCCGCATAGTATTGCGTTTGGTCCGAACGGCGACTTGTTCATTTGCGACATTCTGAATCACCGAATTCGCCGCATCGAAATGGCCACTGGAATCGTGTCGACATGGTGCGGCAACGGACAGAAGAAGACATCTCCGGACGGCACGAAGATCGGCGATGCGTCACTCTTCGGACCTCGCGCGATGGCGTTCACTTCGACTGGCCAATGCTGGCTTGCATTGCGAGAGGGCAATGCGTTGCTGGTGATCGATACCGCCTCGGATTCGATTCGCCGAGTCGCAGGGACAGGCAAGTCGGGCTTCACTGGAAACGGTGGCCCGGCACTTGAGGCAACTCTTGCGGGCCCCAAATGCGTCGCACTGGATTCGACGGGGAACGTGTATATGGCCGATACCGAATCGCACTCGATTCGCTACTACGATCCGACGACGAAAACGATTGAAGTATTGGTCGGCGATGGAATGAAGGGGAATGGGCCGGACGGAGACCCGCTGAAATGTCGCCTCGCTCGCCCGCACGGAGTGTTCGTCGATCATGACGGCAGTGTGTTTATCGGGGACAGCGAAAATCATCGCGTCCGGGTCTGGAGAAACGGCGGGGAATAGTCCCAATACTTCAAGCGGCTTGAAATGTTGTGAGCAGAGACAGTTCCGTTTGTCCCCTCTCCCCTGCGAATGAATCCCTCAGAATGTTAACAACAGATCGGGGCGGAGGGCGAGGGTGAGGGGGCTTTGACGATGCAATCGGAAGATCAACCCCTCATCCGGCCTCCGGCCACCTTCTCCCCTTTACGAAGGGGAGAAGGGACTGAATTGCGTCTATTGGACGGTCATCAAAAACTGACTGAAGAACACAGTGTGCGCATGATTCTGAGCAAGACTCCAATCACAGGTCTCTTGCTTTTCGCAGCGATTTGACGAACGATGTGTGCATGGCCTATCCTCATCACGTCGGCGACCCTCGCTGAGCACTTGATGAACAGTGTCGTCTTTCGCTCTGCGAAAGAAACGCGGCTTTCGCGGAGCGAAAGGCGACACTCGTCAAGCGCCCGACGGCGCCGACCAGATATGGCTGAATGTTTATCGTAAAAGGAGTTCGAAGAATGAAGTTGTTGTCGTTGATTGCGGGGCTCTGTGTGCTGTCGTTCGCGACCGTCTCAATGGCGGATGAAAAAGTCGGAGATGCAAAAAAGGTTCCGGACGTTTACAAGGTGAAGTTCGAAACCTCATGTGGGGACTTTGTGATTGAGGTGAATCGCGAGTGGGCTCCGGTCGGAGCTGATCGCTTCCATGAACTCGTCGAAATGGGGTTCTACGACGACTGTCGATTCTTCCGCGTCGTTCCCGACTTCATGGTGCAGTTTGGCATCAACGGCAATCCGAAGGTTCAGAAGGATTGGCGAGACGCGAGTATTCGAGACGATCGTGTTCGCAAATCGAACAAGCGTGGCTACATCACATTCGCGACGTCTGGCCCGAATTCGCGAACATCGCAGGTCTTCATCAACTTCAAGGACAACAGCTTCCTTGACCGCCAGGGCTTTGCACCATTTGGAGAAGTGGTCGAAGGGATGGATGTCGTTGACAAGATCTATTCCGGTTACGGTGAAAAACCTGACCAGGGTGAAATCCAGTCGAATGGGAACGAGTACCTGAAAGCATCATTCCCCAAGCTGGACTACATCAAGAAAGCAACGATCGTGAAGTGACGTTGTCTGCTGTGCTGATCAGAGTCTCGGTGTCGCGAGGATGCCGAGACTCGTTTTTTGTTTGAATTGGATCTGTGATGTTCCGTCACCTGTTGCCCATCCTGATTGTCGCCCTGACTTCGTCGTCATCCTGTGGTTTGTACGCTCAGTCGAGCGACACGAAGCCCGCCACGGAAGATGATTTCTTCAGACTGGAACGGTTCGAGATTCCCAAAGGGATTGTGCTCGAAGTTGGAGCGATGGAGCCGCTGCCCGACGGCACGCTCGCGGTGGCGACTCGTCGAGGTGACATCTATCGAGTGGTCAATCCGTGGAGCGATGATCCGAAACAGGTGGAATTCAAGTTGTACGCTCAAGGACTGCATGAAGTCCTCGGATTGACGTACAAAGACGGCTGGCTGTACGCGACTCAGCGATGCGAAGTTTCGCGACTCAGAGACAGCGACAATGATGGTTTGGCTGACGACATTCAAACGTTCTGCGATGAATGGTCCATCAACGGAGATTATCACGAGTATGCCTTCGGCTCGCCGTTCGACAAGGATGGCAATATGTGGGTCGTGCTGTGTCTGACCGGATCATTCGGCAGTGACGTGCCATGGCGAGGCTGGGCCGTGCGAATCGATTCGAATGGCAAGATGATTCCGACATGCAGCGGAATCCGTTCTCCGGGCGGTATCGCCTTCAATGCAGAAGGGGATGTCTTCTACACCGACAACCAGGGACCGTGGAATGGGACGTGTAGCCTGAAATGGCTTCGCCCCGGTTCATTTCAGGGGCATCCAGGTGGTAACCGCTGGTTTTCAAAGACGGAGGGCGGCAGCAAGTCGGCTCCGAAGGAACCAGAGAGCGGCAGCCGAATCGTGACCGAGGCCGACAAGATTCCGGAGTACGAACCTCCGGCGATCATGTTTCCTTATCAGAAGATGGGCCAAAGCGCGAGCGGGATTGCGTGTGATGTGTCGAAGGGCAAGTTCGGCCCGTTTGAGAATCAACTGTTCGTCGGCGATGTCACTCACAGCACCGTGATGCGTTGTTTTCTTGAGAAGGTTGACGGGCACTATCAGGGTGCGTGTTTTCCGTTTCGTGAAGGGATCGGTTCCGGCACTCTGGCATTGCGAATGACCGAAGACGGAACAATGTTCGTGGGTGGCACGAATCGCGGCTGGGGCTCGAGGGGAACGAAGCCGTTTTCTCTTGAGCGGCTGCGTTGGACTGGCGAAGTTCCGTTCGAGATCCATGAAATGCGCGCCAAACCCGACGGCTTCGAACTGACATTCACGGAACCGGTCGATCCAGAGATTGCCCGTAAGCCGGAGACCTGGAAGTTTGATGCGTACTGCTACATCTTCCAGTCATCATATGGCAGTCCGGAGGTTGATCACGTGAAGCCAGAGGTGAAAGACGTGGTTGTTGCTGACGACGGCCGCTCTGTTCATATCAAACTGGATTCCATGCGACGTGGGCTGATTCACGAGCTGCACGCGGACGATCTGCGATCCAAAGCTGGCAGACCCCTTTTGCATGCCGCCGGGTATTACACGCTGCATTACGTGCCGAAGTAATTGCGGCAGCGCTGTTCAATCGAGCCGCATGAACTTCATGGTTAGAACGCCGATGATGCTCAGGGCGGTCGCAGCGATCCAGAAGCCGGCAACGATCTTCTGCTCTTTCGTGCCGCGGAAGACAAAATGATTGTGGAGCGGACTGCAAAGAAGAATCCGTGTTTTGGTGCGTCGATACCAGAACACCTGCAGCATCACGCTGAGCGTTTCGACGACGAAAACTCCGCCGCAGATCACAAGCGACAGCTCGGTCCTCGTCGCAAGAGCACAGGTGGCAAGAATCCCGCCGATTGGCAGAGACCCGGCGTCTCCCATGAAGACTCGGGCGGGATGGCGATTGAACCAGAGGAATCCAGCACAACTGCCAGCCAGCGTAAACAGCAGTGTTGCGGCCTGGCGGATCGAAGCGGTAGATGAGTCGGCTCCCAGCAGCACAATCAAACCTGTTCCAAGGGCAACAGATGTGATCACTGTGCATCCGCTCGCGAGCCCATCAAGTCCGTCCGTCAGGTTCACTGCGTTGGCCGTTCCGGTAATCACAAGAACGGACCAGAGAATAAAGACGGCGATGAACACGATGTGCGTGGATGTCGCCGGAACGCGGTCTTTGCCAAGAAACATCGACGCAACCACGGCGATTAGAACCTGACCGAATAGTTTTTGACGAGCCGTCAGACCTTTTCGGGAAGTGGTTCTTTTGATCCAGTCATCGGCGGCTCCAAGAATCATCAACGCGATGGCCGTCAACGTGACGCACCAGAAGACTGTAGTCGATTCCATCCCGGCAGCCGCCGCTGCGACGACAAACGTGGCCACGATGAGAAGGCCACCCATCGTTGGCGTCTCTTTCTTCGCGGCATGCAGTTGATTGAGACGTTCCGAATCGCTCTTGATCGATTCCCGCGCGAACTTTCGCAGGAGCCTTATCGCGACCGGACCGACAAGGAGTGTCAGCATGAGAGAAGCGACAAATCCCGTCAGCGGCGACGTCCACGCTGCGTCTTCGAACAGCACCGCTTGAGGCAGATTGAGCCCTCTCAGAAAGTCGTCAGCCACTTATGGGGCCTCAATCTTTGGCAACAACTCTTGATCGCCAGGCTCCGGCATGGATTCCAGATCACCGACCTCGGACGCCTCATCCTCCGAGGCATCTGACTGAGTCGTCATGCGGAGCCGCGTCACGGTCTCAGCAGACACCATTTCAATCATCTCTTCCGAAGCGAAATGTGCGATGCGGTACGGTCGGCGACTGGAAATCAGCTTCTCTGAAATCAGCTTGCCCGTTGTTCCATCCATCAACTGAACCCGAATGCTGCCACGCTTGATGACGTCATCCTCGCTTGTCCATGACGTGTCACGAAACGAAACCAGGATGTCGGTCGGATCGCCTGCGGGGATAACAAACGCCTGGTTCTGGACTCGCTGATGCCATCGAACTTCACCAGCCTTTGCATCAATGTGGAACAACACGCCGAAGCGAACCGTGGGAAGATCCTCGACCGACAGATCCAGTTCTGTTCGATGCATGTCCAGCTCGTCGTCAACGCCAACATACAATCGTCCGCATTGTTCGAAGACAGTCAGCGAGAAAATCTGATCGTTGCGAAGGTGCTGCTGAAAAGGAATCACACACTCAACATGGGCCGTGGTCACATCGAAGATGACCAGCTCATTGCTGGCATTGACCATCACAATTCGGTTACTCGAGATTCGATGGAAGGTCGTCGCGAGCGTCGTCAGTCCGAGTTTTCCCGTCTCGCCCTCGATGCACTTAAACTGCCCTGTTTCGCCATCAAAAACGCAGACGCTTCCTTGTGGATCAGGATAGATCAGGAAACGTCCGATTGGCAGCACGTCGGCATTTGCTCGAATCTTCAGAACGCCCGCACCGAGTGACTGGCCGTCTCGAGTTCGGAATCGTTCGAAGCGAGAATTGTCTTCGCTCCAGACGACGATCGCTCGATCATCTCCGAAGAGTCGCTTGAGACCGCGAACGTAACTCTCGGAACCCTTCAGGTGCATCCGCCGAGTCCAAAGATCTTTGCCAGTGATGGTCTGTGTGCAATGAATGGTTCCTCCCGCGTACCAGATGAGGCACTCCGGAAGAATGGGCCCGAATTCAATATCGACCGACAAGGCTCGATGGCCACTGGTGTGAACGGGGCCGGTTCTCCACAGAACAGAGGCTCGTTCTGGTCTGGTGCATGCGAGCATCTCGAAAGAGTCGCTGCAAAGCACTGGCAGTAACGCAGGATGATCATTGTCTAACCCGGATGTGGCCGTCGAGTACACAACATCATCCAGCGGAGCATTAGGAATCACCGTGGCCATGATCACACCGGAACTGCGGTCTGTGATGTTCAGATATCTTTCGTGATCTGTCGTTTCAGAAATTGAGATGTGGCATGGCAGCCAGGATGGCAAATGCTGCGACGCCTTCAGCGACATGTGATTGAAAGTGTTCCACGACATTGCCGCAACGCTTACGTCCATGCTGTTGATCACATCAGCCTTAATCCTCTTGCCAGCGATGTTCTTCGACACGAATCCTCGTTCGATCGATCCCGTTGCCGATAGAGGACTGCTCCGCCGAACTGCCTGCAACAGGCGATCCGCTTTCGGTGATGAACTGGATCTTTTCCAAACGAGCAGCATCGATTCCGCAAGCGGATAGTCCTCCAGCGTGATCAAACTCTGAGCGACGGATTCGGCCCGATCTTCGTCCGTCATTAGTTCCGGGAACTGAACCATTCGCAACGCCATGTCGCGACAATTCGCTACTGTGATCGGCTGTTCTTCGGCCGCGTTTCGTCCAGAACTCACGAATCGAGACAGCAGCAGATCCGGGCGAACGGACCAGTCGTCCGTCATCGGCTGGATCTCGCTCCATTCAGCGAATGATTCCAGCTCGGCCAGGTCCTCTGTCTCTGGCTGAAAATCCGGTCGGCTCAACATCGCCAGAACTGCGGCGCGAAGTTGCTGATCCGAATCCAGTTCCAACTCTCCAAGCTGCATCACTTCAGGTGATTTCGAGTACTCCGCAAGCCGCATCTGAGCCGGACGTTCTTCGGTCAGAGCGACAGAGTCATTCGGCAGCTCGGCGGTTTGCGTTTCGAGACGTCGAGACTCCGATGATGCGAGAACGTAAGAGTCTGCCCAGCGTTGCAGAATCACTTCCGCCAGAGTTCGATGCACATCGGCCATCATTTTGGGACTGACCGACGTGGACGGATCGGAGGAACTCTTGCTCGCTTCCGTCAGAAGGGCAATTGCTTCGTCGTCAGCATGGTTTGTGAGCAACAATCTCGCCCTTGTCAGGACGGATTGTTCGGGGTCCACCGACTTAAAGAAGGCTTCATTGCTCAGGACCGCATCGCTCCGCAGAAATGTTCTCACCGAAACGGGAGTTGAAAGGAAGACATGAGCCTCCGACGAGGACAAGGCTCCCCACGGTTCTTCGGGATTGTCAGGCAGGAAGCGATGGCGCACCTGATGAAGTCGCCCCGACGCCAGATCGACGGTCAGCAACTGTCCATGCTTTTGCGGAATGAGGCAACGATCACTTGAGACCTCCGCGCGACCGCTGGATTCGCCAGTATCAATCGTCCACTGCTGCTCTCCGGTCTGAACGTCCAGAGCTCGGCAATGATGTTCGCCGATGAGGATCACCAGAGATTCCGTGATTCCAGCGATGTAGTGATCTTCTTCCCCATCCACCGACGGCAGACCTGACGCTGAACGTGAAACCGTCCAGCGAACATGACCCGTGCGAGCTTCGATCGCGAAGATCTGATCCGATGACGGATGCATCGCGACCACCAGCGACGAATTGGCGACCGGAACAATGACTGCATCTTCTGAGACAGCCTCGGAATTCAGGAACTGGAATGGCCTCATTCGGTCTTCATGATCGGTCTGACGAAGTCGATAAGGCGTTGCCCAGAGAATCCCGCCATCGACCGGCCTGAGTCCCGCGATGATTCCATCATGAAACACACAACAAAGAACACCATCACACAGCATGCAGGTGCCGCGAATACGCAGATGCATTTCGCTCGGCAGATTTCGGAGCCCAAAGTTTGACACGGCACGCTGCCAGAGAACCTTGCCATTCTTCCTGAACAGACAGGTGACATAGGTCTGCCGACCAAACTCGGTCAACACAAACAACTGATCGCCAGCGCCACACGGAGGCGACAGGAACACATGGCCATTCAGACTGACCTCGCCGTCTTTGGTGAGTCTCTCGGATTCGGCTGCCCTGATTGTTTTCGCTGACTTATCCGAACCATTCCGATCGCCATGCGGCTCAGATGCCTTGAGTTCCTCCAGCGTTCGAATCACGCCGTACTTGAAGTCAGTGTCACGCGCGCTCTGTCCGGTCGCTCCGGCAATCCATGAAACTTCCGGCACGTCATTCTCTCGAAACCGTAACGCGACAAGGCGGCTGGGGTATTCCGGATCCTGCGATTGCCACCGCTGAAAACCAAACTGTTCCTCCACAATGGCAGGACCGGAAGTCGCGTTCACCAGAGCGAAGCCGTCGAGAAAATAGAGCTGCTCATCATCGGCAGAGATCATCCCGTAGGCTTGCATATCGCGGATCGATTCGATGTTGGTCGAAACATCTTTCTGACGAGGCGTGACCCTGCTGTCACCGGCGTTCGCCTCCAGATCGACATTGGGATAAGCCACAGTGTCCGTCGGCACCGACCACATTTCCTGACCGGTTTCGACATTGAGAGCCACGATGCGGAGTGGCGTTCGGTGAATCACGTGACCGTCGGCAAGAATCGGACGCCAATTGTTGAATTCATCGAGTGAAAAGAATGACTCACGGACGAATGGATACAAGGACTCCCACGTCACAGGCTGAGGAGCGTTTGGATAGTTGTCGATTGCTTCCGACCAGCTCCAGACGCTCCTTGGCCACACCGGAGCGATGGTTGAGGAGACTGACCGCCCGACCATGTTGGTTTGGACAGGCTTTTGGTCTGGAGAACCTGCCTGAGCGTTCAACGCCTTGTTGACTGCGTCACGGATTGGCGATGAGGCGTCGTCAAATGTCCCTTGAAGATGGCTTCCGTGGTAGAGTTCTTCAAGTGTCCTGAGTCGCGCGGACGCATAGTGATTCATCCCGCTCAAATGCAGCATCGCGACAGATGTCAATGCGGCTCGCAGTCCAGAGTCGGTGAACGGGAAGCGGCGTTCGACGCGGGTCAGTTCTTCAATCGTGGTGGCATGACTCAGTTCCGTCGCTGCAAACGGCTCGCGAGCCTGTTGCCAGGACTTCATCGCTTCCAGACCGGCTGCCTTCAGAAGTCGGATGGCTTCTTCTCGAACGTTGGCTGCCTGACCAGTGCGGCTGTCAATTCTCAGCGAGTCGTTGTCGGCTTCGAAAACCTGAATCAGAGCTGGAAAACTCTGTTCATTCACCGGCTGTGATAAACTCAATGCAGAGCCCAGCGCGACGTCTGCATCACGATTGCGAATCAGCAGGTCCGCGAGAACGCTCAAGGATCGATTCTGCTCCGAGCGATCTTCGGAGGACTCGGTCTGCAGCGGTTCGTCGATGGCAAATGTGGTGACGTGCCAGCAGGCCACGACCGCGACGGCCACGGAGCATGCCGCAGAAAGAATCAGGAAGCGAGTTTGAATTCGGTTTGTCTTCATCGGCGGACGCAATCTACCGAGATTTCAAAACGGCGCGAAGAACTGTCTCTCGACCGATTCCGACGCAGTTTCCACGGCATGGATACGCAGGAAAAGACGCTGGGCGTCATCGATTTGATCCACCAATCCCTTCCAATTTTCCGGTTTTCGGTCTTTCTGCGATGACAGACGTGCAGTAGGTTGGGGACTCGTCTGGGCCGCAGAGTTTCACTGTTCGGAGCACTCCGACGGAACCGGCGAAGCGGAACGGTTGGCAAGGTAACCGACGATCGAATCAAGCGTTACGACGTCACAAGTTTCGTCAATCGATGAAACGCAACTCGGCCGATGGTCGAACGGTCATGAGCAATCAGAAACAACTTGCCGCGCTCAATCGAGGTGGTAGGCTCATTTCAACAGGCGTCAATGGTGACGCTGGTCATTGCTCGAAATGATGCTTTGGAGTTGACGATGTTGAAGCGATTCGTGATGAGTGTTGTTGCCTGTACTCTGGTTCTGAGCCTGATGTCTTCTGCTGCAGAAGCAGGCGGAAATGACTGCTGCTGCAAGCCAGCAAAGGTTCCAGCTCTGAAGTGCCCAAAGATCAAGCTGCCAAAGCTGAAGTGCTTCAAGCCAAAGAACAAGTGCTGCGAACCAGTCTGCTGTGAACCGAAGTGTTGCGAACCACAGTGCTGTGAGCCAAAGTGCTGTGAACCAGCCTGCAGCTCATGCAGTTCTGGTGGATGTGCTGGCGGTGCATGCGGAGCCCCTGCAGCCGCACCAGCACCAGCCGCCGAGGCTGCTCCTGCCCCTGCTCCTTCAGCCGCTGAAGCTCCAGCAGCCAAGTAATCGCAACGACGGCCTGCAACCTGCCCTGCTTCCACCGAGCCGTCTAGAATCCGACCAATGAAGTTTCGACATAGTCATCGATCGTATCGATGACCCACACTCCAGAGCCCGACCGGCCCCTCCGGTCGGGCTTCTTTTGTTGCTTGGGATGAGACATTGCAACGGATGCAAAATGCGACAAATCCAACGTTTCCCGATTTGACTGCGACATCTGCGGATGCAAGTCATGGAATGACTCGGCTACGTAGCTCGGTCATTCCATGAACGAGACTTCTAACACGCCTGGTGATTTCGAGAATGTCACTCCGTTCCCTCGTGCGAAAAACAAGGGCCGCGTTTGGGCCAGTCGACGAAGCAATCATCTCACTTCCGCCGAGCCATCATCAGCCTACGAAAACCGATCGTCGGAGAATGGATGTAGCGCTCGGAGGCCGCCGGGTTTGGGGAGGGCGTTGAGGTAGAGTTCGGCGAGCTTGAAGTCTTCGTTTGTTGTGATCTTGATGTTCATCGGCCATCCGTCGATCACATAGACCGGGTGACCAATGGCCTCGACAAGTGACGCTTCATCTGTTGCATCGGAAGCATTCTTGTTTTGAGAATAGGCTTCCAGCAGAAGTTCTCGTCGAAAGACCTGAGGAGTTTGTGCCTGAACGAGATTCGTTCGGTCCACCGTCTGATGGATCCGTCCGGCTTCGTCAATCTTCTTGACCGTGCTTGTGATGCGGACACCCGGAATCACGGCTTTGAATTTCTCTGCAGCCGAGAAGATCTGATCGATCCACTGAGACGTCAGCAAAGGTCGCGCAGCATCATGAACAGCGACGAAGTCCGGTTCCCCCTGAATGCTTGCAAGTCCGTTTCTGACACTCTCGGCTCGAGTGTTTCCGCCAGCGACGACTGTGATGTCAGAGAACGCAAGGTTCGCCTTGTAAGTGTCGCGAAACCAATCCATATCTTCGGGTGAGACAACAAGAACTGTCTGAGACACATCCGGGCGGTTCATGAAATGCTCCGCCGTGCGGAGCCAGACCGGACGCCCCTTAAGATCGACAAATGGCTTCTTCCTCTGGAAGCCGGTCATCCGTGAGCTCTTCCCCGCTGCCGGGAGAATCACCGCAAACTTGGACATGGGGCTCATCCCTGACTGACATCGAATGAGTGGAAACGAGTTGATGTTGCTCGAACTAGTGAGTTGTCTCTCAAATTCGTTTCATTTTGGTGCAGAGCAACAACATGTAGCCGGATTCGTCAGAATTCGGACGCCCCGGGGAATTCTCACTAGTTGCTTACCGATCAAGTGTGAATAAGTTGCTCGCCACTTTGGCCACAGTCAACTCGAATCTCAAGATGGAACATCAGGGCTTCACAGCAGCACCGCCGGAGTTGGCGGATTTCAGGGCCGCGTCGAGAACCTTCTGCGTCTTGAGAGCAACGTCCGGCCAGAACGGATCGCATTTCCCCGACAGCACAAGCTTCGCAAAGCTGCGGAACAGCTCCGTTTCCTGAGCGTTCGGATGATTGTTACTGTACTCACTCAGTGACTGAGTCTTCAGGTGCTTCTCCATGTTGAAGTAGCAGCCAGCCGCAGCAAAGTTGTGGTTGCCTACGTCGAACGTCACCTCGTTGCCGAAGTAAGGCAGCACGAAGTCGTTGACCTGCAGGTAGCCCTTTGAACCGCTGACATGAGCCCACTGCTGGTGATTCGTCCGGAATGAATTGAAGAACGTGCCGGAAACACCATTGGCAAAGTGCATTTCCCCCTGGAACTCCATGGGGACAACATCCGCACTGTCGGCTCGCTTGACGCCGTGCAGGATGCGACCACGAACCTCAACGGGCATTTCATACTTCATCGCGAACAAAATGATGCGGATCGTGTACCAGCCGAGATCTCCAAGGCATCCCGCAGGTTCCAGATGGCTGCTGGCCCGGATGTTGCTTTGCACCCACGATTCATCCGCGCAGAAGCTGAACTGGCTTGCGATGCGTCGAATGTCACCAACGCTGGAGCCGTCGTCCAGCACGGCTCGCATGGCCGCCATGCGAGCACTGTGCATGAACATCACGCCATCCATGAACTGTACTTTCGACGCGGCACACGCATCGATCATCTTCTGAACGTCAGCAGCCGTCACGCCGCACGGCTTCTCAACCATCACATGCTTGCCCGCCTGAGCCGCCCTGACGACCCAATCGGTGCGAAGCCCGGTCGGCAGCGGCACGTAAACGGCATCCACATCGGAACGGTTCAGAAGCTCTTCATAAGAGCCGACGGCATCCACAGAATGCGATACGGGAACTGATGACTGACATTCGCGGATGAACTGCTGAGCCTTCTCGACTGAACGACTCGCCACTGCCACGATTCGGCCATTCCCCGAATTCGCAATCGAGTGCCAGTTCTTCTTTCCGATGCCAGCAGTGCTCAGGATTCCCCAGCGGCAGATTCTCTCAGTCATTTCTTCCATACGCTCCGGTTCAGGTTCATTCGAATCAATGGACGCCTCAGCCACCGAGCTCGCCTGGTATTGGTGGTGACTACAGGTTGGTTACGATTGAGGAACAGTCCCGAAACAAGTTACCTGAATCACAACCCGACGCGTCAGCGAGGGATTGGTGTCGCGCAGAAAAACCCCTCACTTACGTTTCGGGTTGTGATTTCTGGCCTCAGACAAAACCGGAAGTTGTTTCGGGACTGTTCCTTAGTCACTTCTGTTTGATATGGGCAAATCGACTGCGGAACGCTTTCGATTCTGCCGCCGTTGAGCACCACAAAAAGATCTTGCCAGCTTCGTCGACGCGAACGTCAAAGCCAAGATCGTGGCGATCACCCATGAGCATCAGCAGCTTCCCTGGCGGGAGCTTTTCGATTTTCGTGTACTTGAGAGAACTCAGTTCTTTGCCTGAAGCCGCAAGCTCAAATGACGACACATAGTACGGGACTTCAAGCTTGTTGGCCACGACTTGAGTGATACCATCGACCGGATAGTCTTCTACTTTGATGTCGATTGACTTCAGATAAGCAGGCAGAATCTCAGCCACAGCCTGAGTGGGCTTCCACCCTGTTGGCCACATGTTGGTTGATTCGTTTCCTGAATCAATCTCAAGCACGATTTGATCGGCACTCAGTCGCTTCGGTCGAAAGCCGAGCCCATATTGGCTCAGCACAATCGCCAGTCCCGTTCCTTTGCTGATTCCCGTCAAGTCGATGCTTTCCGGAGCTGTCTCCGGTCGCTTGCCCAGTGCACGTTCGCGAGATGTCGCTGTGAAGTTGAGTCGAAATGTCTTCGGCAGATCGAGCGACTCCACGATGCCGATCGGCGACTGCAAAGTCACCGGGCCGCTGATGGGATCGCTCAGTTGTTTCACGATGCCCTGAAGTTCTTCGTCGGTGAATCCCCATCGGGGATTCTGTTCCGGTGGACCCGATGCACCGAAGCGTTCGATCTCGGTCAGCGTATCCTTCAGAGTCTTCAAGTCGGTGACAGCGAACTTGCGGCCGTGCAGCTCAATCGTACCGTCTTTGTCCATGCCGCCGACAACACGAACCGTTGGAGACGTTCGCTCTTTTTCGTCCACGACTCGCAGCTCTTCGCCCGGACGCGGCTCACGGAAGCGAGGAAAGTAGCCAATCTCCTGAAACGCACGCCCCCATTCCTGCGACCGAACACGATACCCGGGCTGAGACTGAATCAGGATGTCGATCTCGAGCTTGAAGGCCGTGGAAGTCTCGTCGGATTCGCTCAACCGTCCCTGAGCAGGCAAGCGACCGGGCAGTTGCTGACTCCATGCAGCCGGTCCATACGCGAACATCGCAGAGAGCATCAGGTAACGACACGTCGACCGCAGGATCCGTTGTGTGCTCACCACCATACTCCTCATTGGGGGCTGCCAGTTCCTTAATGCGGTATCGAACACGTCGCTGTCGTTCGATTCGCAGCGGATTCGTAACATACCGTAGAGGAATTCGTCAGAATTCCGTCTTCTCACGAATTCGGCCACGCGAAAGGAACTCAGCACCGTAGCGGGATTCGTCAGAATTCCGAGTTCTCACGAACTCGGCTACGAAGAGATCGATCACCGTCTGCGCGGGATCATACACAAACGATCAAATCGTTGAACGCTGACATCCCAAGAGCCGCTGCGAATCAGCGCTTTGTCTTCTTGGCTGGAACCTTGGCCGCGATCTTTGGCTTGCCGGTAATCTTCTTGTCGGAAGGCTTTGACGATTTCGACTTCGCAGGAGCTGCGGCCTTTCGAGCCTTTGATGCCGTCTTTGAGCTCGACACTGACTTCGAGGCCTGAGCCTTTGCTGGAGCTGGTTTTGGCTTTGCGGTCTTCGCGGGTGCCGCTGCCGCAGCCTTCGCTGGTGGAGAAGCCTTGGCCGGAGTGGTCGTCTTCGGCGCAGTTGCCGTGGCTGCCTTCGCTGGAGGCGTCGTCGCTTTCGCGGCCGCAGGAGCTGCAGAAGCCTTCGATGGAGCAGCTGCCGGAGTTCCCTTGGCAGCCGGTGCAGCTGGTGCCGGAGTCTTTGAGGCCGACGCAGAAGTCGCCTTCGCTGGAGCTGCCGGAGCCGGGGCTGCTTTCTCGGGAGCCTTTGCGGCGGGCTTTGGAGGTTCGGGCGGTGGAACGGGCTTCGCTGGCTTCTTCTTTGGAGGCGACTGCAACTCGACGAAGCGATCGGCAACGTCGTTCATGGACAGCTCTTCGTCCAGCGGTTCAAGGAATCGCGGGGCATACTTGGAGTCTGTCGCCAGACATCGCAACAGATGACAGAACTCGGGGGTCTCAGACTTCTTCAATCCGCCCCTCAGGAACTCTGACGCTTCGTTGATATCGGCGGTGGCAGGCACCAGCCCAAGCCATCGAGCCGCGGTGAGCATTGACGTATCCAGAACAACGACGTGACTTCCCAGAATCTCCTGCAGCACGAAGTCGCGAATGAATGGCGTGATGTCATTCACTTTCTTCAGTAGCTTAACCGCCTGTTCCTGAGTCTGACGGCGGAGCTTCTCGAAGTCGTAGGAATACGTTGTTTCGAAGACGTAGCGAAGAATTGAGCGGATCCGCAGACCTTTCCAGTCTGCTTCCTTCAATGGGGCAAGCGTCTGTTCAAGTTCCGTGATGGAACTGACGCGGATTTCGTTGAGGTCGAAATAGGCGGCCAGAAGTTTCTTCAACCCAGCCTCAGCCGCTGGCCATGGGTTATCTTCCAGACATGCTGCGAACAGCATTGTCTCAACAACAGGCATGTCGATCTTCGGGACGTTCTTCCCGTAGAACTTCTGGAGCGTTGAAACCAACTTGCGACAGACCTGAGATTTGTCGGCTGCCTTAGTGGCTTTTGCCGTTGCCATGACGATTCCCTGCTGATCTCTATCCGGTGATCAGATGATTTTCATAATGAGGACTTTCGTCCTCCTGTAAACGCCCTGTGACGCCAAACCGACATCACCCCGTACAACCGTTTTCTGACCGGCGATCAGGACTCGTGATCTTCTGTGACGCTTTCGTGGAGTTCCACGTCGTCAAGATCCTCGATTGCCCCATCTTCGCCAGTCGAGTCTTCGCCTTCGCCCGGAACAACGGCCTTCAGGAGTTGTGACGCCTGAATTGACTTCTTGATGCCGTCATCGAGCACAAAGCGAAGTTCGGGAGTATAGCGACTTTTGATGTACTCTGCGACTTTGGACTGCAGGAACCCGCGAGCGGAATTCAGGCCGTGCATCGTCAGAGAGGACTCTTTCTCGTCGCCCATGACGGAAACCCGGACACTGGCGTAACGCAGGTCTGGACTGACATCGGCCCCGAGCACGGTGACGTTCTTGATTCGCGGATCGCGCAGTTCGAACAGAATTGCGCTGCTGACGACCTCACGGATCATAGAGGCCACTCGCGCCATTCGACGGGTTGACATAGGGAAACTTTCGTCAGGAAGGAGCCTGCCGGACACGAATTCCACCAGCAGGTTCGCCGAGCGGAACGCTCCGACATTCGAAGCGTTCCCGGGCCACGTCATGGAACTACAGAGTTCGCTTGATTTCTTCGATTCTGTAGGCTTCCAGAAGATCGCCCTCCTTCACGTCATTGAATCCGTCAAGACGAATACCGCATTCCATCCCTTCGCGAACTTCCTTCGCGTCGTCCTTTTCACGCTTGAGCGAACCGATCGAGTAGTCGTTCATGACCTTCTGATCGCGGATCAGATGGATTCGACTGTCTCGGGAAATCGTTCCCTTCAAGACGCGACAACCAGCAATCGTACCGAAGCGACTGATGTTGAAGGTTCGAAGAACGATGGCTCGTCCTGTCGACACTTCGACTCGTTCTGGTCGCAGCAGTCCCTGCAGAGCCAGTTTGATGTGCTCGGTCACTTCGTAAATGATGTTGTATCGACGAATCTCGACACCCGTTCGTTCCGCCAGCGTCTGAGCTCGCTCTTCGGCAATCACATGGAATGCGACGATAATCGCCCCGGCCGCACTGGCCAGCGACACGTCCGACTCGTTGACGCCACCAATGCCCCAGTGAATGATCTGAACACGGACTTCGGGATGTTCGAACTTCCCGATTTCGCTCTTCAGAGCTTCGATCGATCCAGGTGTATCGGCCTTCAGAATCAAAGGCAGGTCCTGAATGCCTTCGCCATCGCGAGGAGCCTGAAGTATGTCTATCAACGTTCGCGGCGTGATTCGAGACGACAGCGACTCGGTTCGACCTTCGTGGAGACGGCTGTCTGCCGTTTCGCGGGCCTCTTCGATGTCCTTCATCACGAAGAAGTGATCGCCAGCACCCGGAACGTTCGACAGACCTGACACCTTGACCGGCATCGACGGACCGGCTTCCATCACAGGCTCGTCACGATCGTTGTACATCGCTCGGATACGGCCATAGGTCGATCCGCAGAGAACGATATCGCCGACACGCAGAGTTCCCTTTTCGACGATGAGCCACGCGATTGGACCGCGGCCTTCGTCGAGGAATGCTTCGAGACAAACGCCGAGACCTTCGCGGTCCGGATTCGCCTTCATGTCGTGCAGTTCGGCTGTCAGAAGCAGCGTTTCGAGCAGCTTGTCGATGCCCTTGCCGGTCGCACCGGACGTTCGCACCACTTCGTACTCGCCACCCCACTCCGCTGGCAGCAGGTCATGCTGAGCCAACTGGCTGAGAATCTTCTGTTCGTCAACGCCAGGCAGGTCGATCTTGTTCAATGCAACGACGATCGGAACGCCAGCGTTCTTCGCGTGACTGATACATTCCACGGTCTGCGGCATCACACCGTCGTCCGCGGCAACCACCAGCACAACGATGTCGGTGACGTTGGCACCGCGTGATCGCATTTCACCGAACGCCGCGTGACCCGGAGTATCCACGAAGGTCAGCAGATGGCCTTCGTAATTGACCTGGTACGCTGCGATATGCTGCGTAATCCCGCCCGCTTCGCCAGCCGCGACGTTTGCTTTTCGAATGTTGTCGACCATCGTTGTCTTGCCGTGGTCGACGTGTCCAAGAATCGTAATGATCGGAGGACGCTGCTGCATCTTCTCCGGTGGATCTTCGTGGTCGAGCGACGCCAACAGTTCGGCTTCGATGTCACGGCTTCGCTTGAAGGACAGGTCGACCCCAAGCTCCATCGCGACTTCCATCGACTCTTCTTCGCCCAGCTCGTCGTTGATGGTGACCATCCGACCGGCCTTGAAGAGAATGCTCATGATCGCTTTGGCCGGACGACCGATCGCTTCCGACAGTGCTCGCACCGTGATCGGGAACGAGATCGACGCAGTGGTTCGCAGCTCGGCCTGACCGTGTTTTTTCTTCTTGTGCTTCAGCAGCTTTGCCTGACGTTCGGCGTTCTTTTCCGCCTGGAAGTCGCTCAGCAGCGAACCACGGTTCACCAGCTTCTTCGGCTTTGGAGCCGCTCCGCCAGCGATGGCCGCATCGTGCTCTGCTTTGGCTTTGCGAAGAGCCGTCAACTGGTCCTTCAACGGACTGGTTCGGTCCACAATCTCCGACAATGACATGTCGGGCTTCTGGACCTTTTCTTCTTTCGCCTTGGGCTTCTTCACCACCTGAGGAACATAGGTGGGAGCTGCCGCAACCAGCGGACGTGCCGCCGGCTTCTCTCGATTAATCTTGATGGGACCAGAGCTCTTTTGACCCGCCGCAGCGGCACTCTGTTCGCGTTCCTTCACGGAACCAATTGGCCGCATTTCTCGCGGGGCCTGTGTTCTCATTCGACGAAGACTATCCTGAGAAGATTCGGCCACAACCGCCGGAGCAGCAGGAGTCACCGGGGCGGATGGAACCGGTGCAACCGTCGGAGCGACAGGTGCAACCACAGGAGCCGGCGTTTCAAGTTCAGGCTCAGATACTTTCGCTGGAACTTCAGTCGGCACAACATCGGCGACCGGTTCGGTCACAGGTTGGGCTACTTCAGCGACGGGCTCAAGCTCGGGTTCGACCGATGGTTCTTCGGCGACCGGAGTCGTTGGTTCCACATCCTCGTCCGTGGATGTTTCGGCATCGTATTCGGGAGTCGCGCTTCTCGATCGCGACGGCGTCGCACCGATCACGCGAACTTTCCCCGTCGTGTTCACCGCTTCGCGAACGGGAGCAAGGTCGGGAGCCGCAGAAGTATCGACTGCCGCCGAGCCGCCCTTTTTCTGAACGTAGGCGACAACCTGATCACGTTCCTCTTCACTGATCGTTGCGAGCGCGTTCTTCAGCTTAACGCCAGCTTCTTCGCACAGTTCGATCAGGACCTTGCTGTCGAGGCCCAGGTCTCTTGCAAGGGCAAAGATTCTTATCTTCGTCAAAACACAAACCCCTTAGGTCAGCTTTTCCGACATGGAACCTCTCCACTCGGCACGGCTGACACAAACTCAACACAACACCCAATCTGAACGACGTGAAGACGAAAGGTCTCCAGATTCCCTTTGACTGCTCACTCGGCAGCGTCAGATTGGCACTTGCAGACGCAACTCGGCTCTGCCAACACAGGAAACAAACGACCACGGATAGAACCAGATTCAGTAACTGAAGACCGTGTCTCCTCTGTATTGACCGCCAAACGCCCAGGCAATTTGCTGTGGTGAATTCAAAATCCAGGACTCCAGCCCTGATGCTTCGTCTCAGTAATCTACTCTCGATGATCCCATTTCCGGCCCATCGAGCTACCAAATCAACCAAAAACTAACCCAATCGCCATATCGGGGCAGTGATTACTCTGCGTTCTCTGTCGGAGCCGGACTTTCGACCTTTGGCTCCGGGGGAACTGTTTCCTTCTTCTCCTGATGAGCTGCCTGCTTTCGCTGTTCTGCAGCCAATCGATCCTCTTCTTCCTGACGCTGACTCTCTCGGTCTGCGAATTCAATGATTTTGTCGCAATCTTCGTCCGAAAGACCACTGATTTCGGCCAATTGATCCGGTTCGATCACCGAAAGGTCGTCGAAAGTGAAAAATCCCTGTGAAACAAGGTTTTCCGCAAGGTCCGAGGTGATCTCTGGAACGACGCAGAATGCCTCAATTGACTTATCAAGCTGCTGGTCGAGCAACGCCTGAGTCATCACGTTGATGTCCCAACCAACCAGTTTCGACGCCAGTCGGACGTTCTGACCGAACTTTCCAATGGCCAACGACAACTGATCTTCTCGAACCAGAACGATCACTTTGCCCAGCATCGGACAAAGAATCACGTCTTCCACCTCGGCCGGCTGCAAAGCGTTCGGAACGAGTGTGGACAGCGAGTCGTTCCATCGAACGATATCAATTCGCTCGCCCGCCAGTTCTTCAACGATTTGTCGGATACGCGCACCTCGTACACCCACGCAGGCTCCAACACAGTCGACCGATGCGTCCTGACAGGACACAGCCACTTTCGATCGGTTGCCAGCCTCGCGAGCGATCGAACGAACTTCGATCACACTGTCCGCGATTTCCGGGATTTCAACTTCGAACAATCGACGCACAAAGTCCGGATGAGTTCTCGACAGAATCACGCGAACGCGAGACCCCGCCTTGCGAACATCCAACACAACCGCTCGAACGCGGTCACCCGTGCGATAGTTTTCCTTCTTGATCTGCTCACTTCGCGGCAAAATCGCTTCGACCTTGCCAAGGGCCACAATCACAGTCCCGCGGTCAACGCGAGTCACCTGACCGGAGATCAGTTGACTTCGAAGCTCAAGGAATTCTTCGTAAAGAGTATCTCGTTCGGCTTCTCGAATCTTCTGGATCATCACCTGCTTGGCCGTCTGAGCCGAAATGCGGCCCAGCAGATCACCCAGTAGTTCAGGATCCAGCATTCGTCCGTCACAAATCAACGCGGGCTCACCCGTCTCGCGATCGATTCGAACTTCGAGCTGCTCTTCTTCAGAAAAATGTTTTCGCGCAGCAGACAGGATCGCCTGTTCAATCCCCTCAAAGACCACATCGGAATCGATGGCCTTATCGCGGTGAATGGTGTCCACAATGCGAAGAATTTCGTTACCGTTCATGACGATGTCTGGTTGTCGTTGTGCTGTGCGTGGTTAAAAAAAAAGTGGGATCAATGTCCCACTTTTCGCGGCCGACAGATTCATTCTGCCGGTACCTATTCCAAGCTGACACCGCCTCGCCTCACGCGAGTTGTGACGATGTCTGATCGGAGAAATGGAGTAAGATCTACATCTTGTCCATTTCAGGTTCCTCGAACGCGGTTCCGTTTCATACAAACAGCAAACTTCCGAGAAATTCTGGTCAAACGGCAGCAGGGTCTCTGCTATTCAGCCAGAATCTCGCAGAATGGACGGAAAAATACTGGCATTTCCGGCGAGTGTCAAGCATCGGCGGGGGCTCAGACCCTTCAGTTCCAGGATTACGGACGCTCCTCGACCAAATTGTCTTGCAGCCACACACGAATTCCGATCCTCAGTCCCGGTCGCATGAAGATCGAAAGCAGGCTCAACCCTGGTAGTCACGACATGTTCCGCAAAACCACCCTTCCAGTCGCACTGTTGTCACGGTCACTAGCCTGGATCGCAGTCATTGCCGTCGGTTGTGGGCCGTCTCCATCAAGCGAGCCGAAAACCGCTGGGACGGCCACCGAGACCTCTGCGGCGGCGATGTCGACCGATGTGATCGTCACATCAGAGTTCCTCCGACAAGCCGGGACGAGGCTCGCTGGCGAGCAACTCACCG
Source organism: Ottelia alismoides (assembly GCA_037367405.1). Classification (NCBI taxonomy): domain Eukaryota; kingdom Viridiplantae; phylum Streptophyta; class Magnoliopsida; order Alismatales; family Hydrocharitaceae; genus Ottelia; species Ottelia alismoides. The sequence continues at coordinate 934,298 of JAZKJV010008916.1, read as the reverse complement.
TTCGCAAGATCGTGCCTGATTCGACCACATCGCCAAAGTGGCGACCGAAACGGTCTGATATTGAGGCGATGCGAGCCGCTCGATTGATCGTGATGAGCGGAGCTGGTTACGAACCCTGGAAAGACCGGGTGTCGCTCCCGGATTCTCGAGTGGTCGACAGTTCCGAAGGCTTTCGGGATGAACTGATTCGCATTCCCGACGCCGTGACTCACCAGCACGGTCCTGACGGAAAGCATAGTCACGCGGGCTTTGTCTCAGCGTTGTGGTTGGATCCGGTTCTGGCGGCAGCTCAACTGACTCAGCTTGAAAAGTCGCTCGCAGCTCTCATGCCCGATCAAAAGCATCAGGTCACAACCGAGACTGCTCGGATGAATGCTGGCCTCGAGGCGCTCAACAAGGAACTCGACAACCTTAGGGGCCAGATCGATCCGTCCAGAATGCTTCTTGCATCCGATTCCGCCGGTGTCTCGTACCTTGCTCGCCGTCTCGGCTGCCAACTCAAATATCTGCACTGGGAATCTCCTGACGCCCCGACGGATGACAACAAAACGGAGCTTCAGGCCATGACGAAAGAGCTGCCAGGCGATCGTCCACTTCGAATCTTCCTGTTGAACCTGAAGTGCCCGGACGTCGCGGAATCGTGGTGTGTTGAGGCGGGCTTTCAGGTGGCTCGGATCGACCTCATCGAGCATCCAGCCGGAACAGATGGGCCAAACTCCAGCGACATGATGGAACGAATGCAGCAGAATTTGACTCGACTTCGAACGGCCATCGAGGCCGCGTCAAAGTGAGCACTACGGCGAGAGAATGCGTTCGTCGAATGATGGAACCTCCACCGTTTGTTTCACCGGGATCACAGGATACCTGCGTCGATTCGAATCCAGCAGATGTTCCAGCAGGATTCGTCTGACTTCGGACACAGTCTCCGGATGCCGGAGCACATCGCGATGCCCGGCCTTGATGATCTTCTCGCTCGTCACATCCGCTCGATGAGCGCTCTGATAGCTCACAACACCGTCGGTCCACGACGATTTGTCCCTGCCTTTTTTCACACCAACAATGTTGTGATGCTTCACACCGTCCGGAACATGCGTGCTTCGAATGAACGTCAGCACCGCCGAAGATTTCATCAGTGAATCCACACTGGTCTTCGGTGCCTTAACGCGATCCCACCAGCTCACATGATTCTGGTCGAAAATGACGCGACTGAGTTCGTATGTTCGTGACGGCAACGAGACCAGCGAACCCGTCATCCAGCTTGTGAATCGATTCGAGAACGAACTGCCTCCGTACGGGCTTGCAATTGTGACGATGCGATCAACAGAGGGATTCGATTCGAAGAAGAAGACTCGCTGGATTTCAGACTTAACATCCGTCGACGCCTGGATGTCGTCGATCGGCTTGCGACTGACGGAACTCCAAAGACGATCGCCACTGTCCACCGTCAGCATGTGCGACAGGAGCCCGCCCATGCTGTGCCCGACCACGACCATTTCGTCGAGCTTCGGGTTTCGGCGATAAGGATCGCAGTCGTTGCGGACCTTCTTGATCTCATCACGAAGCGCTGCGGCGGTGAACGCGACGGGTTCGCCGGTGGGATAAAGGTAAAACCAGAACTGGTACTTGCGACGGATCTCCGGGTCGGCCTGAAGTTCATTGAACATTTCCATCCACGTCATCGGGCTGGACCAGATGCCATGAACCATCAACACGGGAATTCGATCCGGATCATACGGCTGCACCATGTACAAGCCGGCAACCTTCTGAGCACTGTCCGGACGAAGGAACGCCCATGTGTCGAGAAGCGTGATGTCGGGATTGCTGAGATATCTGGCCAGCGGTGTGCTGACGTCCGTTTCGAGCGGCAGCAGCATCCCGCCGATCACCGTCTCCTGAGCTTCACGAGGATCGAAGATCTGAATGCTGATGTTCCTTCGTGACGAGTCGTCCATGACTTCGCCAAATCGAACCAGCAGTGTCGCGGCGAAGCTCATGCCGTCCGTGTAGTACTTCTCAACGGGCTCAGGTTGCGATGATGAGTTTCGAATGGCAATGATCGGAACGCCCAGCCCCGAGGTTGTGTGACGATTCTTCAGGTTCTTCAACTCGAAGTCGGAGACGAATTCAAAATCACCCAACTGATCTTTGGTCAGCAGTGGTGAAGAAAATGGGATCTCAAACTGCAACTCGCGTCGAGTCAGTGGCATGACCATGGACTGACCAAGTCCAACCTTACCAATCGACTTCGCAATGCGCAGAAGTCCCTCGGCACTGGCGTTGTAAACTTCAGCCGTGTGTCGATGCTCCTCGCGATTGGGATCAGGTTGCTCGCCGGATGTGTCCGGTGATGAAAAGTACCGCCAGGCGGAAGCTGCTGAGTCCAGATACAACTCAGACGCCAGTTGCGGATCGCGCGTCTTCACCACTTCAGCCGCCAGATAGTTCAGCTCAGCAAAGGCGTGAGATGCCTCAAAGAACGTCTCACCACTTCGATGATTCGATGCATGAACCATCATCGGCTTCAGTTCATCCGGACCTTTGTAGCTGGTCTGTCGGAGAAACAACTCCGTTCGCTCCGAGTGGCGAACCAGACCAAAGCTCGTCGTGTTGAGCCGCTCCATCAGCGGATTTCGAGGACGCTCGCGAACCTGTACGAACTCCGTCGTCGCGCAGCCGTAAACGAAAACGATACTGCTCATCAGCAATATCGTTTGCCAGCCAGGCCAGGATGGTCTCCGCGCATCCATGTGTGGTGAGAGCGAATCCGTTCGTCTCGAGGTTACCTTTGCCGACTGCGGACCAGGCAATTCCCGGCGCGCAATCCCGCATCGTTTGGTGTAGGCTCACACTTGGAGAAAGTTCGGTCAAGACGTCATTTCCCGGGCATTTGGCAATCGCAACTGCAAAGCAGAGCAACGGCATCGCTCCCATGTTGCAACCGGCAGGAACCGGCAAAACCAGATTACACAAGCCACCCTTTTTTCCCAGACTCACATCGAGCGACCCGCCAAGGGCCGCGGAATGCCCCGTCGCGTGCGACGGTTTCAGCGTTTGGCCCGGTCAGAGTCCAATCATCGTGCCGCGAGCTTTCGCACTTCAACAGCGTTCCAGCACACTCGTCAGGGCGAACATGACGTCTCGGGACGACGTCATGCCGAGACTCGGCTTGTTCTCAATTGATGGTGACTGAATGAACCAATGCTGCCGCCAGCCAACGGCCCAATTCAAAACAGCCCGATCAGGAACTCCGGTTGAACGCTTCATTCGACGCTTTTCTGGAGCACGGAAATGAAAAGCAACGCGCATTCTCAAATGGGCAGAATGCTAAAGAAGCTCTTACTGCCCCTTCCATGATCGGGAACCAGTTGTAGTCGCTGTTCATCTGTCATTGACCAGTACACGCGGCAATTGTACGAGGCGCCAACAGCGAAAAGAAGGATGAACAGTGCGGCGATCCGTCGAGTCGACCAGTGCGTTGAGTTACATGATCGCCAATTGACTGCGGTCGTAATGACGCACAATGTGAGTTGCAGGAGGCCAATGACACTCAAAAGGTTTCCGATTCCAAGCAGCCCGAACGCCACCAGCGGCAGAGTCACCAGGAGCGGCGGCCTGAACTTTGGGACGGAAGTACGTGACAGAGAAAGCGTGATGAGCCAGGCAGGCAATAGCCAAATCATCGACGCGGTCGGAGGAAAGAAACTCCACGCGACGTAGTAATGACAGGCTGAACATGCAAAAGTCACGTGTGCCCCGCCGGTTCCATGCAACAACGAACAACGCAAATCACCAAATCGTAGCCGGTGATCTGCAACTTCAAACGCCGTACCGCTCTCAATCCCGGAGCATGCGAGTATCACAACGCCCACTTGAACCGTTGGGTTCCCGTTGATCAACGGGCTGTCAGCCCCTTGTTAGCAGACTGTTGACTGAATGCGCCGGAACGCGTCAGCGTCCGGTTTTCACCAAGCAAAACACAGCCAATTGAACCAAGGGCCAGTGTAGTGACTTTCTCTTTCGTCAACATATAAATCAGAGCGTTTTGTCTCGTTTAACCCGTGGCCGACAGGCCAGGAACAGAAGATGCCCAGCCTGTCGGCCACGGGCTAAACGAAGGGACTTGAGAGACACTACAACAGCGTCCAGCGGCTGAGAAAGCGACTAAATCAACACACTGTTAGCCCACGCTTCCTGACGAATCGCTGGCCGCAAGGTTCAATTCGAGAATCTCGTCATTGTGGCTGTCCACCACTCCCGTTGGGCGCCAGCCAAGGTGCCGATAGAAGCCGTGCGACCTGACCTTTGGATCTGCCGAGCAGCCAAGAAACAGCCTTTGGTGCCCCCGAATGCGTAGAGCAGCCACGACCTGGTTGAGTAGTGCCCGACCGATTCCCTTTCCCTCCGCTTCTGGCAGCAGAGCGAGGACCACGATCTCACCCGTTTCCGTGTTTCCAAAGCAGTACCCGACGAGTCGCCCCGACTCGTTCGCGGTGAAGCCGAGAAGAAGTCCGGCTCGGATGTCGGCCGCCCACGTGCCTGCCGTAATCCCTAGACTCGCGAGTCTGGCCGCAGGCACAGCGTTCTCACGGGTTCGACCTCGCAATTGAATGAACTCAGCAGCCTCTTCAGCGCGAGCAGGTTCGATGGATGTGTGATGCGACATTGGATGTTCTGCATGGCCTAACGACAAAATCATCCGGCACGCGGACGAGAGATTCTCAAACCCGCCTGCTGCGATTTGACCGCGCAAATCTGTTCTGGATCAACGAGAGCAGAGTTCGGCGTCAACTCCAATCTGCAGGCGGCAAAGGACGCTTGCGTTTGTGCTCGGCGGAAAAGAACGGAAAGACCGATGCGGTGGTTCAGCCAGACTCGACAACATTCGCCGCCTTAGAAACAGTCAACCCGGCGGCCACGTCATGCCCCAACCGCCCCTTCACGCGCAACTTATCCGTGTTCATTCGCGTTCATCCGCGGTTTCAAAATGCGATTCATCGGCGTTTAGACGAACTCGATGTCAACCCGCGAAGCGCCGTGCCTTCCAGTGCTAACGCCTGCCGTAACCCGGCACGCGCCAGTACGGCATCCATGTGAAAAACGCCGGATCGCGTGCTCCGGTTCACGGCTTGGTTCTGCCACCTTCGTTCAGGTAAGAATTGAGTGCGGTCATGAAAGACGTTTCGTCCATCAAGCCCTCCGAATCAGCCGATTTGATTTTCGACTCAGGCGCAATCGATTTCAAGTACGCAAGCATCCGGAAAAACGCATCAACATTGGAGCGGTTCCAGTCTGGTCCCATCCGGTAGTCGATTTGTACCGCGTCGCGAAAGACGAAGAGGCCAAGTTCTGGAATCGTCGTGCCGTTAATCGCGATGCCACCAAAGCAGCAATGAAACGAATCAACTCGCCCGTCCCTTAGCCAAACGCATGGGTCATCGATCGACATCAGTGCTACGTCAACATCTTCTTGCATATCCCACACGGTTGGCGACTCGCTTACGCGACGACCGTGTTCACGGAAGTATTGGAAGAGTTTAGCGACGCTCTCGGATTTGAGTTCATCAAACTCCACCGAAGGCAGTGAGCCGTCGTCCTCGCGAAAGTTAATTGACGCAATGTCTTAGGCGTTTGGCATGTCTTCGTGGCAGAACGGTAAAGATCACCCGGTTGCCGCCAAGTGGCTTCGACTCGAGAAAACGCCCGACCGGCAACTCGGGTTGATTTTTTTTCGTCGCGAGCTCCGTCGCCACGTGACGAACATATCGATCACGTCTGGCGACATTTGTCACTTTTTGGATTTGCGATTGAATTCCGGCTCAACGATATAGGGGGTGAATGCCTCGATGTTTGATTGCGTCAACACCTCTGGGTTTGGAATGGTAATGCGACCGTCGACAAACGTCACAAAAACATTAATGGCACCGACGGGGACCAGCCCAAAAACCATGTCATTATTTTTCGGTTGATTGTTCTTCGCGTTTGCTCGATCGCACTTGAAATATCCAAATTCGCGTAGTTGATAGTAGTTGAAGTTATCGTCCGCACCCGATGCCATGAAAAATGGCAGGTGTTCCGAAATCGCTTCCAATTCGTGCTCCGAGACGAGTCGAGCGTCCTCGATAGTTTTTCCGCCTAATCGGCTGTCACGCCGCTGCAGTCCGACAAATACCACAGCAATCGCAACAAGCCCTACAGCAATAGCGATGCGTTGATTCATAGTGATCTTGGCGACGAACGACCCAGATCACCCGTCCCGTGGCGAGTGAATTGGTAAGAACGGTTCGGCACCTTCCACGGGTCGGGTGCATCTGATTGTTAGCACGCCTCCTCGAACACTGTCCGCGCGCAAATGCAATTGAAACCAGCGACTTGAGGATGTGCAGGACGAAACAGTACCGTGTAGGCGAGAGATTCTCAACCCCGCCTTCTGCGATTTGACCGCGCAAATCTGTTCCGGATCAACGAAGGCAGAGTTCGGCGTCAACGCCGTTCTGCAGGATGCAGAGGACGCTTGCGTTTGTCCTCGGCCGAAAAGAACGGGTAGACCGATGCGGTGGTTCAGCCAGACTCAACATCATTCGCCGCTTGCGACCATCTCATCCGGCAGCCACGTCATGCCCCCCACCGCCCCGTCACGCGCAACCCATTCGTGTCGTTCGTGTTTTTCGTGGTTGAAAACTGCGACTCATACCGGCCGCTCGCCGAATCGCAGAGATTTCAAATCGCGAAACGTCTTGTCTTCAAGTGCTAACGGCTATGATGACCGAATGCAAGGAGAAATGGTGGCCACGCCAGAGCGCCGTGATCGAGCACTTCGGTCCATCAATTGGTTCGTTCCTTACGGCGATGTGAGTGCTTGCAGCATTTGAATCCACGGAACACGAATCAACACGGTAACGGCCCAGATTGCGATCATTGAGTATGGTAACAACCATTGAGGCAGATTTCCCCGACGAATAGTGGTTCCGAGCCGAGAATTGAATGAAGATCGTTGGTTCGCATCCCCAATTACCGGAATGGGCTCAAAACCATTTCGAATCAATATATCATTCATTTGACGCAGCATTCGCCCTCGACTGGGATCAAGAACTGCTAAAACGTCACTCGCTGCCCGTACGCTAACCGCAGCAGCGAGGGCAAAAAGCAACCCTACAAAAGGAACGACAACGAGGAGTAGCTTTCCGGTTAGTGCGCCATATGTGACAGCTCCGGGTGCGCCAAAGATTGTGGCCAAGCGTGCGCTGTCCGTCGCAATAGTTGCGTAGGCCCCAAATAGAAAAGACTGGGAGATTGCGAACCACACCATGCGATTACCAATCAGGGAGTATTCGTGAACGACCAATGCTTCGATTCGTTCGATGTTAGATCGAATTGTTGCAAGACGAGCCGTATCATCCGTGCTCATGGGTCGAGCAATAAGCGAGGACTTTGAAGTTGAGATGATGCCGGCACTTGCAATCTCAGGATTGATCGCTGGTTCGACTGGAGCATCTGTATTGGGGTCAGTCATCTTAATTGTCTTCGAGGCGATGATTTGTATTGGAACGAGCGGCAGTAATAACCCGAGTTGGCGCGGGTGAGTTCCCATTTGAAATCCGGCACCGTCGCCAACTTATGGTTCAGCGTTTTGTTCGTTGGCGTTCTGTGCTCCGTCAGCGTTTCGTCAATTCAGTTAGCCGATTGATGATTGGGTTGTTCTTCGGTTCTTGCGACGGAGCAGCAACCAAAATAGGACTAAACGCACAAGGTACACTATGCACAATAGTCGCATTGCACCAATGATGAACAATAGGTCGAAGCGAATATTCATCTCTCGTGGCATCAGCATTTCGTACCAAACCCAGAGCGGGATCAATATCAGATGCATGTGAACTAGCCATTTTGCCTTAGGCCATGAAGGATGCCATGGGTAGAGCAAGGAGACAGCGAAGATAGCCAGCATCAACACACCGACGATTTCGTACGTCATTCTTAGGACTCCATGAGAGCCGGGCATTGAAAAGTTACTGGCAGTGTTTGGTGTAGCTGTCCATTTCAGCGCAAAACATCGGCTGGCTGTTTGAGTCAGGCGGCAGTTGGGAGAGGGACGAGGTTGTTGAGGCGGGACTCGGTTGGTGGGTCGAGACCGCACGCCTTCAGCAGTTGAGCAAACAGACTTTCGCCGGTCTGCCACCAGGCTTGGAGTTCGGTCTGAACGCTGGAGAGTGTGAAGTCTCCAAGATGCAGTTTGAGTGATTCCAGCACGCTGACCAGGATCGTTCGTCGCTGAGCACCTCGAAGAGTCTTGCTGGTGCGACCGGTTCGTCGATCCTGAGCGGCAGGTCGAAGTGATCGTTCAGCTTCGTTGTTGGTTCCGGTCGCTTCCGGATGCAGCACGAACGTAAACAGTTCGCAGTCGCACATCAGTCGAGCGATTTCCTGCACAAGATTGTTGAACTCATGATCGATTTCGTCGTCAGACTTCACCTGCACGTCATCTGCTTGGCATCGAGATACGCACAACGCGGAAAGAGCATCGACAAGTTCTGATACTCGTGCGGCGCGACCAGTCTCCTTCAGCCGTTGATCGGCCGATGCGGACTTGGCAGTGCGATACACATCCAGCAGTCCGTTCAAAAACGTTTTGTATTCTTCGTTGTCAGGCTCCAGCAGCGTGAAGCGAATCGCCTTGCGAAGCAGATGGGCCCAGCATTTCTGCGACTTTGTGAAGCCCTGATAGACCGCGGCATCATCGCTCACCAGGATTCCGACGAACGATTCCTTCGGAAGAATCTGAGCCAGTGTGTTCGCATCTTTGCGGCACCCGAAAATGAACACGCGAGCTTTCTCGGACAGAAAAGCCCACACGGAATTCAGGCTCCAACTGGTCTCATCGGCATGAACCACGGCGCTCACAGCCAGCAGCATGCAGAGCGATTCGAACTCTGGCTCCCATTCACGCGATAGCTGATTCAGTAAGGCATCGGCCTGAGACTTCGACAGGTCCAGTTCCCAGAAGAACTTCAACTGCTCACAGACTTTGTCCATCGAGAGCCCGACCATCGACACGAGAAACGCAACAGCCGTATGGATCTCAAGACCAAACTCTGACAGCGGCAGGACGCCTTCGATATCACCGAGTTCGCCGTTTGGTCCACGCCAGATTTCGTAAACGAACAGTGTGGCTTTGCCATTCCGAATTCTCCACACCGGACGATCGATATGCGGCGTGCATTGAGTGATCCTGAAGCCCTCCGGAAGAATAAGTTCGTGCAGATCGGCTCGATCAATCTTGTCCTGATTGGGTATCCGCCCGCGTCGCTCCGATGACTGTTTGTCACCATGCGAACCATGCTTCTTCGCCGTACCAACCTTCTTCTGTTCGGCTTCTTCGCGACGCTTCTCTTCAGCCGTCATCGAGTACGACTTGTCGAGCCGCTGCGTCGGATTCTTCTTTCGCAACTCGGCATTCTCGGCGTGCAGCTTCGTATTCTCTGCCTGCAGCTTTGTATTCTCGGCTTCCAGTTCGAAAACCCGTGCCCTCAGACCCGCATTTTCCGCTTCCAGATCCTCAATCCGTTGCGTCAATCGCGCCACCGTGGCCTGCAACTGCACCACCACTGCCGCCAGCTCAGCATAACTCGGTTGTTGACCCGCTCCGTCCATACGCGGTGTCTATCACACACCGCAATTCACTCAAACCCCAGTTTCCACGAGGAAATGGACAGCTACGTGTTTGGTTAAAGGTTTGCGGGCGCATCTCACGAGAGACCGGTTGTGCCAACACACGTCTGCCCTAACCGGGCACGCGCCAGTTCGGCTTCAATTTCAAAAAGCCCGGATCGCAGGCTCCGGTTCACGGCTTTGTTCGCCCTTCACTCGCCGGTATTCGTTTCGCGACAAACAAAGCGGCTTTCAATTTCGATTCGAGCAAGACGGCATCTTCGTCGGAGTTCGAAGCGAGCACAACCGATGCACCGTTAAGACAATTCTCGACGATCTGTTTGGCGTCACCAAGCCCTATTCCAAGGTGTTCGCGAATTGCTTTGGTTGCATCAATCTTCCTCGCACCATAGTTGTAACCGGAAAGGCGCACTCCACGCCCGAGGCAACCATAGGGGTCGCCAGTGGTTCGGTAATTGTCGATGTAGTGTTGAACTGGGTAGGCAGTACCAGTTGGCAGAATACTGCCGGACTCACGTTCGACGATCAACGGCGCGTTTCCAGCGATCGGTACACGATCTGGATCGCTGGAGTTGTAGAAGAACAACCAACCGAAGTCGAATTCTTCCGTCGCTTCGCGGACCAGTTCAAGTTCAAAGCCGTCAAGCTCGCAGCTTTGTGTCAGTGTCGCTACATATTGTGCGGCAATCGCCTCAGCTTGGTTGCGCGTAATCATGACCATATCTGGGCGAAAGACCCAGATCACCCGTCCCGTGGCGAGTGAATTGGTAAGAACGGTTCGGCACCTTCCACGGGTCGGGTGCATCTGATTGTTAGCACGCCTCCTCGAACACTGTCCGCGCGCAAATGCGATTGAAACCAGCGACTTGAGGATGTGCAGGACGAAACAGTACCGTGTAGGCGAGAGATTCTCAACCCCGCCGTCTGCGATTTGACCGCGCTGATCTGTTCCGGATCAACGAGAACAGAGTTCGGCGTCAACTCGGTTCTGCAAGCTACAAGGACGCTTGCGTTTGTGCTCGGCCGAAAAGAACGGAAAGACCGATGCGGTGGTTCAGCCGGACTCGACATCTTTCGCCGCTTGCGAACATCTCACCCGGGCGGCCACATCATGTCCCAACCGCCCACGTCACGCAAATCATCCGCGATATCCGCGTCATCCGTGGTTCCAAAATGCGATTCAACGAGGTTTAGACGAACTCGATGTCAACCCGCGAAGCGTCGTGTCTTCAGTTCTAAAGAATCCATGAAAGCCGTTTCGAGCAGCAGTTTCTTGACTGCTGCGGGAATTGTTTCCCATCACAGGAGCAGTGCCAATTGCACTGATCCATCCGCCGAGCTGATTTGTGGAGAAACTACCAATGAAGATCGGCGCACTGGACCGTGGAAAGTTCAAGACCGTCGCCTGCATTTATGTTGAAGGCAAGGCCGAGCTTATCACGCTCAATACCTGCCGTCAGGAGTTTTCGGAGCTCTTGAAGCAGCATGAGGCGGACGTCATCGTATTCGAAGGCTGCACCGCAGCGGGATGGCTGTCCGATCTGTGCGAAGAACTCGACCAGCCGTTTTTCTCGCCAATCCCAACCGCGAAGCGTGGAAATGGTCCACAGTGAAACGCAAGACTGACAACCGAGCAGTTGAACCTACAGGATAATCCCATAACGGCCTTCGGATGTCTTCGTCCGTCGACCGCGACGTCGTTGTTGAGTTGACCGCTCAAGCTTGCCAGGGCGGAAAGCAAGGACGTGCCGGGTAGATCCCAACGCCGTGAGGCAGCGACCTTACATCGCTCGCAGAACCGCGGCGGCGCTTTGGCCCATGGCGGTGCGATTGACGGTGATCGCCGTGCGAGTGTTGACTCGAACAGCCTCTCCGCGAGCAACATTAAGTTGACAACGAGGGTCGGGGATCTCGTAGTTCAGCGTTGCAGGAACGTAACCATGTTTCAGAGCCAGCAGCGTTCCGGCGAGCTCAACGGCACCAGCACCAGCATCGAAATGACCGACATAGCTCTTCAGAGCCGTGACAGGAATCTTCAGAGCGAAGTCCCCGAACACTCGGTGATACGCACGAGCTTCGACGATGTCATCCGGCTGAGTGCTCTTGCCCTGCGCGTTGATGTGACCCAATTCGTTTGGCCGAATTGAAGAGCGTTCGATTGCCGACTCCATCGCTCGGACAAGCCCCAGACCAGCCGATTCGTTGGCGACTCCGAATCCGTCGCAACCAGCGCCGACGCCAAGGACTTCGGCATAGATATCCGCTCCACGGGCCACGGCGTGTTCATACTTCTCGACGATGAACGACGCAGCACCTTCGCCGACGACTGTTCCATCGCGTTCGAAGTCAAAAGGTCGACAGGCTCGAGCCGGATCGTCCGATCGACGTGACAGTCCTTCAAAGCTGTGAAACTTGGCGATGTCAACGGGATGGATGTTGGAGCTGCACGCTCCGACGATCATGCAGTCCGCTCGCTCTGATTCGATGACACGGACGGCTTCGGAAAGTGCCAGGAGTGCCGACGCGTCGCGGCAGGTGATTGTGTTGTTCGGTCCGCAGGCGTTGTGATCGATCGACACATGGCTAGCGGGCATGTTGGGAAGCTGTCGCAGCAGCCAAAGCGGCGCGATGCTCTTCAACGCTTCCGGGCCCCATTTGCTGACGTCGAATTCACCTTCTGTTCGGCAGGCTTCAACGGCCGCAGCCAGTTCCGAAGGATGGCACGTCATTCGGCCCGCGCCAAAAACGACTCCGAAACGGTGAGGATCGACATCGCCGGACTCAAGCCCGGAATCCTTCACGGCGAGATTCGAAGAAGCCACACCCAACTGGATGTCGCGGCACATGACTTTGACAAACTTGCGGTCGCGGAGGAAATCGACGGGGTTGAAATCGCGAACTTCCGCGCCAAATGCGGATGGCAGGCCGTCAGCGGGTACTGATCGAAGAAAATCGACCCCCGAGCGGTTATGAATCAAACTGTCCCAAAATCGATCGTTGCCAATCCCGATCGGAGAAACAACTCCGACTCCGGTGACAACAACGCGAACCCTGTTGCGCCCAGCCATGGAAACGCCCTTGACCCAAAGGACTTCGCCACGACTCAACGTTGCGAAACCCTGACCCATCTTGGTGTTGCCGGACGGATCCCTCGCGGCAACTGACTGCCATTCGTTCCCCAACGAATTTCGGCAGACATTCAGGCCGAAGTTCATTCGTCCAGATCGTTTTGCATCTGGTTCCTGCCCCCGCAGAAACCAAATCAATCCGGAACTCAGAACTCAACCTGTTGAGCAAAACAAACACGCGATCAGCGAGCCTATCCTGCCACCTCTTGTGTACGACATTACAGGGCAAACTCGATTCTCTGTCAAGTCGTCAGCAGTATCCTACCTGTTCGTCGGCATCAGGACGTGGACAGCCGATCATTTGTTTGAATTTCGCATCGAAAAATTTAGTCCGCCACGACGCATTCGCCCTGTTCTACGTATCGTGACGGCTGGCTCGCCTTCTCGAATTTGGCAGCGACTGAGCGCTGATCGTCCAAACTCGCGTTTCCTTGATGAGTGATTTCGCCGAGTTCACCGGGGATACCATAATCAGCGAAGTCCCCGGTCTACTGTTACATCGAACGTTTGATTCACTTTGAAAGCTGCTTGTGTCCCGGAAGAAGGACAAGAAGAAGACTCAACGCCAGAAGCCAGCTAAGGCGACAACGCGCCCTCGTGTCCAGTCAGGCGAAGACGTGGAGCCGAACGCTGTTTCTGAAGGTCTGAGGGCGTTCCGAGAATCCTGGCAGAACCGTCCCGGAGTTGTCGGCTTTTGGCTCAGCATTGCTCAGCTTGTCGGGCATGGCTTGTGGATCGTGATCATTTGGTATCTGGCTGCGACCGATCAGGCGAAGTCGCTCAATTCAGATTCTCCACTGTCGTGGCTGATTGTCGGCATACTCGGAGTCAGTCTTCTGCTGACATTCGCTGCGATGTTCGTCTGCCTGTTCTATGGCCTGCGGAGATCGCCTCGACTGTTGCCCGTCATTGGTTTTGCAATCTCATTCTTTGTCGGTGTCTTCGCAAGTTCACTTGTCTTCATGCAGGCCATGCGGTCCATGTCAGCTCGACAGTAGAGAATCATGTCCAACGAGATCAATTCCGAATCAGGCAGCGAAACACCATCCACCGAAGCGGTCAATGTGGTCGCGTGGACGGGAATTGGCTTCGGGCTGATCTCTGCGATCTTGTATGCCCTTCTCTTTTTCCTGTTGCGTCAGCTTCCATCGACCCGAGAAGGACTCGACGAGCTGCGAACAAACACAACAGCCATCACGCGATTCCTGATTGTCGGCGCGTCGGGAGGGTTGCTGAATGTCGTTTCGCTGATCCTCTGCCTGATTGGCTACGTCCTTCCGGGCCGCTCTCGCTGGGAAGCCATCATCGGCAGCGTTGTCTCTGCCATCATGCTGATGGCGATGTTCTCCGTTGTTGTCGTTTCACTGTTTTCGACGCCCTGACCAGTAAGCCGACTTATTCATCGCCTGGGGTGAAATGAGGCGTTCATGTGAACTGCAATTTGTCCCCTCTCCCCGCGAATGAATTCCTCAGAAGGTTCACGACTTTTCCGGGGGAGAGGGTTAGGGTGAGGGGATTGTTCTGAGGTTTCAATTGACAGAAAAACCCCTCATCAGCCCTCCGGCGAGCTTATCCGCTTACGAAGGGGAGAAGGGACGTTGTCGCGGACGTTCGACTCGTTGCACGGTGCGAATCCTCATGAGTGGCCTAATTTCATTCTGAGCGCAGAACAGCAGCACGAGATTCCGATCAGTCTTGTCTGAATCGTCAATCCTCCACTTGATTGCTCCGGCGTTCATCGCACACATCGCTGGTGCAGATTTTGAGAGCCGTGTTCTGCGGCTCAAAGTGCAGATAGAAGCTGGTCCAGCAATCCGACAGAAGAGTCGCCACCTCGGCTCCGCATTGGCAAATCTGGTTGGGACCATCACAGCCATCTTTCCCGCAGCAACCATTGTGTCGCCATGGCTCCGGATGGTCTTGCATGTTTCTGCGGTCATCAACGTGAATCACAATATGTCCATCAAGGACACTTGCGTGGCTATCGTCAGCAATCCAATAAAAGCCTCTTGGAATCGCGTTCTGGCCGTCGGGAAAATCAGGGATAAAGTCTGGCGCAACGCTTTCCAGGGGTCGGGTCAGCGGCTTTCCGCAGTTTCGACAAGTCACAATGAAAGTCATAGAGAGTAAACTGCAAGATAGAGAGTCGGCTGATCGCAGCACGCAAAATGACGTGAGCCGATTCCACGCCGAGAGCTTCGTCGAAACTTCCATCCGTGGTCATCGTCTTCCCGGCAGTCATCGAGCATTCGCTTTAAGAAATTCGGCGATCGACTGATTCATGTTACGTCAGTTCTTGTCGACGTTGAACATCCGAAACTCGCCGTTGGTTTGTCGGGCCAGTTTTTCAAGCCAGGTGGTTTCACGTGTCGTGAGCGTTCCGTCGCCGAATTGGATGACGTGAATAGTCGTCTTTCCAGCCGCGCCGTAGATTTCGCGAAGAGCTGCCGGGGACAATTCATCAGCGCCGTCGGTGAGGAAGTAGACGACATCCGGTTTGATGCTTAGGGCTTCAATCAGAGCCGGTTTGTGGTCGGTTCCCAGCGACGACTGGATGCGGTCAATCGCGGCTTCGAACAAGCGTTTGTTGAGATCCGATGCTGCATACAGATCACTTGGCGGACGACGACTGGGCTTCAGACGCTGAGTTGTCTCGTTGTAGAGGATCACCGCAAACTTCTGACCTGGCTGCAGCAACCGCAGGCTGGCCTTGAGTTGACTCTGGGCAAGCTTCAACCGTTTCTCATCCATGCTGGCGCTGATGTCAATGACATACACAAACGTCTGACCAACGCCCGTGATGTTCATGAAACTTGTGTTGCCATCGCCGCCGACTCCGCCAACCCTGGCTGCACCGCCAGCTTCGGAGGGCTGAATCAGCGAACCTCCGCCGCCGGATTTGCCTCCCGCTGCACCGCCAAGTGGCTGACCGCTTCCGATCAGCGTGGGAAGATCGCTGGATGCCTCCCCGTTCGAAGAGGTATTCGTATTGCTGCTGCTCAGCAGACTTTCGATGTCCGGAGCTTCGGAGGGAATGCGATTCGCAACCCGGCCGGACTTTGTGAGATCCGAAGGAACATCGGATTCCATCTCGGCCGGCTCGTTGGCCTCAACGGTCTCAGCATCTTCACCGGCTCCAGCGACGGTTCCCGTCGCCGCCGCGCCGCCGTCGACTCCATCAACGACAACGAGCCCAATTTCACGAAAAGGCTCTCCACCCGGCGTTCCCTGTCCGAGTGACTGGCATCCGCGGAGCGACATGCCGATCAGCAAAAACGCGGCTGCGTGCAAAAACGCCGAGCCCACTCCGCCCGTCAGCAGCGATCTCCACGAGTTCTGAAAGGTTGTCGATGGATGCTGCATGCGGATCAATCCTCGATCTCAAACAGCGAAAAGAAACGTCCATGAGCCTGAGACGCTAGCCGAATTGATCGAGAAGTCGGCTAGCGCCTCAGGCTCAGGTGGATTCCCCTACAACTCAATCCAACAGATGCTCTGCCGTCGCGAACTCTGCGTTTCTTTCGCAGCGTTAAAGACGACTCGCGCCGTTATTTCTTTTCGGCCGGTGCCGCTGCTCCAGCGTCTTTCTTCGAATCACCGTCAGGTTTTGCTGGATCGGCGGCTGGCTGATTCGACTTTTGAATCATCTCAATCACGCGTTGCGTCACGTCCTCTTCCTTCACACCTTCCGGCGGGGTGAACGAAAACTGCTGCTCGTCGACAGCCTCATTCAGAACGATGTTTCGAAGATCCAGCGTCAGCATCGGGCGAGTCAGCTTGGGATTCGCGGCGACGTTTCGTTTGAGAAACTGGATGCGTCTCGGAAGCATCGTTTCGACATCGACATAGATCCGACAGTACTCGGGAACATGAGGACGAGGATCAACGATCGTGCCTTCGGGGATCTGAAACACTTCCTTGCGAACCTTCTCATTCCACCGTCCGGTCATCTCGTAGAAGCTGCGGCCAGAGGACTCTTTCTTCTGCACGACCGCAAACTCCATCGTATTTTGAATTCGTGCGATCAGTCCGCGCAGGCCTCCAAGTCCAAGATCCATTGCCGCGTTCTTCGGATCATAGACGGTGGTCGCCGCGGCGGCATTCAGGATGTCATTGACGCTGCGACGTGTCAGTCGCACATCCTTACCGTTCTTCCAAAGCGTGTACATGATGCTGCCGTTGCAGACCTGCAGCAGTTGGCCCTTGTCATCGCTTGCTTCCAGCGGAGCGTTCTCGGCATCCATGGCCAGCTGCTTCGAATCTTCCGCCTTGAAGGTGGCCATCGGAGCCATGACGAACTCAAGTCGAACCCGATTGCCAGTCGCTTCTGTGTACTTGCCGGATGCCTGCAGTCGCATATCGGAGACGATTGCGATCTGCGTCAGGTCGCATTTCAGTGAGTCGAGCCCTTCGAGCTTCGTTCGCACCTGAGTCAGGATTTCATCCGCTTTGGGAAGGTTCTCAGCCGATGCTTCAGCCTTCGGTTCTTCTTTCGACTCGGTCTGCGTTTCCTGAGCCGGAGCCGTGGCTGGATCCGCCTGAGCTGGCTTCTCGTCAGCAAAACCTGCCGCGGTGGCGAGGGTCAGCAAGCTGCCGGAAGCGACCAATGTCAGCAGAGAAGTGGTCCATGTTAAAACAGGCTGAGTTTGAGGTTTGTGATTCATGTTCTGAATTTGATGGATTTACGAAAGATTCGAGTTCTAACGACCCGAAAACAGGAGATAAGGACCGACGGGTCAATGGCAAGTGGAGGTTTTCAGGTTCGGATGGTGTGGCCTCAGGACGGGCGGCGTCAAACGAAACCGCAGATTTGCCAGCGATTCGAAACAGTCTCGATCGGTTCGAGGCTGCGGCGTGCAGTGTACCGTGATCACCCAGTCGGGGTCGACGGCAAACTGCACACGGTCGGGCACAGTCAGGTTTTTGCAGTTGAAGGTACGGTCATCTGCGGGTTGCTGTTGGATCGAACATGCGACTTGCTGTTGGATCAGGATCAGCATCTCAAGGAAGGGGTTGCGATGAGATATTACTTTCTGGCCCTCGGAGCCCTCGCGGTCGTCTGCATGGGCTGTGCCGGCGCAGGCAGTGGAAGCGTTTTGCGGACGAATGAACACGTGGCACCTCCAGCAGCCATGATGCATCATCCTGGCCCAATGGTGGATGGCCCGGGTCCGGGTGTTCTGGGAGTTCTGGCTCAACCAGCCGGTGGCCCAGGAATGGGTGCTCCGATGATGTCGACTCAGGTCAAGTTCATCGGTCAGGACGGAATGTCAGTGGGCTGGCTGTCTGGCAACGTGATTGCTCGCAACCAGAAGTTCATGCCAGGACGGCAGGACTTCCCACAGGGAGCCATCTATCAGCTCGTCTATTCGAACATCCCTGGCGAAGGCTGGGAAGGCGAGAGCCTTTATCCGACTCTCGAGGTTCGATCGGCTCATCCAAACACCATCGCTTACCTGACACACAACACGGTGCCAGTTGAGCTGACGGACGAAGACCTCGAGCATATCCGCAGCAACAACATGGTCACGAAGGTGATCTATCTACCGGATCCTCAGTTCCAGGCACGAGCGATCGCCGGAGTGGAAACTCTGGTCTCAACGACGCTTGATCCGGGTGTTGACCCAATCGAACAGGCCGAGAAGATGGGAACGATCATGGTCGTTCTGCGAGTCGGCAACAAGTCCATGAGCTTCGACGAAGCACAGCCAGCCGCTGGCGGAGTTGTTCAGCCTGTGAGCTTCATGACGATGGACGGCGACAACGGTGAATACGCTCCGCCAACTCCGGTCGTCATGATCCCCTCGGATGTTCAGGGTGTTCCCGGTGCCATGATTGCTGCTGGCAGCGGTGCTCCTGGTGCTCCAGTTCCAGTCTCTGGTATTGGCCCGACTCCGGTCTGGGGCATGCCAATCACGGCAACTCCAATCGGTCTGCCTGGTCCTCCCCACCTGCCACTCGGTGGTCCGGCTGGTCTGAAGTCTCACACCGTCCGCAACCTAAGCGACAATCACATTCCAGATCCTGTTGACCACATGCTGATCGACGTCGAACACAGCCCAGGTTACAGCGTTCCGGCTCCTGTGAAGCACATCAAGTACTCAGAAAAGCATCCAGTGTACGGCCCAGGCGAAGTTTCAACCCCAGCCGGTGGCGGCGGAGCTTACTGTCCTCCGGGCGGATACTAAGAACAACATCAAGGCTGACGGTTTGTGGTTCGGAATCGTTCGCATCAAACCTCTCAATCCTGTCCCTTCTCCACCGCATCGGGGGAGAAGGTGGCCGCCAGGCCGGATGAGGGGGATTTCAGTGCAATGTCGATGAACTAACCCCTCACCCTAGCCCTCTCCCCCGAGGAAACTCTCGGCCCTGTTGGGAGAACTTGGCGGGGGAGAGGGGACAAAGCCAGAGGCTCAATCAAAGAGATCTTTGAACGCGGGGGCGATTCGAAGCATCAGCTTCAGTCGCCCTTGTTTCGTAACTGACGAACAGTCGGAAACTCGCTCATGATCAACATCAAGATCACTCGCAGCATTCGAAGTCTCGCCGGTCTGGCGACTTGGGCCGTTGCGAGTTTGCTTGTTGGCACATCAGCAGTCTACGCTCAGAGCGGCATGTACCACGAACCGCTGAATGAGAAGCTGCCGCCAGGTTTCACGGCCGATACGCATGCCAGAATCCGGCATTACGACATGACATGGCTGCAGCCTGTTCGAGTCGAATTGCCTTCCTCCGGACAAGTCTCGGTCTACTCCGCAACTGTCGATCCACTGGCAACGATCGAAGCACCGGCACAGTTCTCGGTGAATGCCGGTCACATCTATCGTCTTCGAGTGACCGACATGCCCGAGTTTCCGGACGTCGAGATCTATCCGTCGATTGAAATCCTGGATCGCCTGCATCCACCAGCCGGTCAGGAAGCGAACTATCCGATTCCAATCGTGCTGTCAGCGGCCGACTTGAAGGAAGCGATCGACGGCCGCATGGTGACTCGAGTCATCTACCTCGAAGATCCAAAGTTCGCATCGCAGCTCGATCGCCTGCGAGCGGAAGTGCCGCAGACCATCGCTCCGACCGACAACGCTCTTCAGGAAGCCGGAAAACTCGGCCGTCCCATGGTGATCGTGCGAATCGGTGGTCGAGTGCCTTCTGGTTACGACATGCCCACATCGTTCTTCGGCTCCGGCGGAGCGTTCGACCTCGGAACTTCTATTCCGGCGGGTTCCGGCGTTGTTCGCTTCTCCGACCGAAGAAAACCGGGGCAACGTGTGGCAAACAGACAGTAGCAGTTTAGAGCAACTCTGTTCCAGGAATGTCACATTTGGAAGAGTTCGTCCAACTCCGGATTTCTCTTGCATGTGGACTCACGGGATTGTGTCTGGTCATGTCTGGATGTGCTTCGATGGCTGCTGAGCATCGCAACGCAGACCGTGAATCTGGCGAAGCGAATCTGGGAATTGATAAAGGCAATATGATTGAGTGCATAGCACGGTGCGTCGGAGAAGGGCTGTCCGAGGCAATCAATGGACATGGCTGTCAGTGAACTTCGTATCAGCCGCTATCGCCCGAAGAAATGATCGCAGAATAGAGATCGCAATCTGCAGGACGTGTCAGGAAACGCAACATGAAGAAGTTCGCATCTCGCCGACTCGAACTGGCCCTTGGCTTCGCAGGGCTTAGCCTCCTGACGTCTGGTTGTGGCATGCTGCCAAAGACGCACAGCGAACCGGATCATGTGTTTGCTCCGCCGCAGATGATGCAGGATGACGAAGCAAGTTCCGAGCCCGTGAGAGCCGTCTATCCTCCGGGAACCGTGGATTCTGCTCAGGCCAGACCGATCGAAACCGATGGCGTTGTGAAGATGGCATCGTCGCTTCCAGCGGCTCAAAAAACTGCTCCCACATCGACCACGCCTGGCGACATCATCCTCACAAGCTTTGTTCAGGATGAAGGACTTGGGGCACCGGCACCAGCTCCAAAATTCCTCCCTGCAGAACCACGACTGGATCGCGATCCGAACTGCCCGCCGTCAAACAGCATGGAGACCATCGCTGCGTCTCCGCTCGCAGATATGTATCCTGACGAATACGTCTTCGATGGTGGCGACCGTGGTAATAAAGCAGCGATGCACAATGCTCGACGCAGTGGGCTGGACACCGAAGACACAGTTGCCGCGTTTACGGATCACACGGGAACAGCGAAGACGACGGAATCCAACAGAGTGGCCGTGTACGCTCCTCGATTCGGATCGGTCCGAACGGTGACCGGGCTCGTAGCAGACACGAAAGTGGATAAGGCCGTTGGAGCCAAAGACAACCTCGCCATCGGCAACCTTAAGACTGGCCGAGCGGCTCAGGAGAACATCCACGGAACACAAATCTTCGGGATCGCTCGTCGAGAACGAGTGGACGGAATGCAGAGCTCGACGCCTCCACTGCAGTCCAAAGGCACCGACGTTGCCGGCCAGAATCGCAAGGTCGACGAAGGTCACGAAGGTCGAGCCTACAGCAGTCCCGGCATGATGCATCGCAACGACCGCTTCCAGCAGTCAGAGCTCGTTCAGAACGCCATCGCGTGGACTCGTGACGAATTCCCTGTCATCAGCGCGTCGACCGTCAATGCGTCGGAAGTCACCGCGAAGTTCAAGGTCCAGCAAACGGTTGGTGTGAAGGATGAACGTGAGACTGCTGGCAACATCCAGATTGTGAAGCTTGCGGATCGTGACGTCGCTCAGGCCGGGGAAGTGGTCACCTTCACGATTCGATTCCAGAACACCGGCGACTTCGATGTTTACGATGTTCGCATCGTCGACAATCTGACCCCACGACTCGAATACGTCCCCGGCACCGCAAAGATCGACGCCAATCACCCCGGCGAAGTGTCGGTCGAACCCAACGGCGAAGGCAGCTCTGTCCTGACCTTCACGCTCGACCAGCCACTCAAAGGCCACGCCAGCGGCACCATCACCTTCGAAGCCCGCGTCAAGTAGTTGCCCTCGTACAGTACACCCGTCGCTCCGCCGACGGGCCTGAACTTTAGGCGAGCGGGGAACGTCAGTCCCCTGATTGACACAGTGCCAATCGTCTGCAATTACCTTCCGGACAATGTCCTTTGCGAACAACAAATGCGACTTCACCCCTTAGAGATCCCCGGCGGATGGATGGTGGCGAAGAATCACTTTTACAACATCAATCCTGACGAAGTTCGAAAGGGAGATAGGTTGGGGTTTCCGTTCATTGAGGACATTCTTCAGCTAAGCAATGACTCTTTGCGAATGACGCTCGATCTTGGCTGGTATCCCGATGGAGACCCGAACGGCTCCTTTCGGCTCTCGCTCATCCAATGGGACGCACCGCCGCGGCATAACGCCATGCCAAAAACATCCATTACGTCGAAACGCAATGGAATTGAGTACACGTACAAATTGCAGCCGATCTTTTTGGGCGATGCTTGGTCCCGTCCACTGATGGAGTTCTCGTCAAGGGATGCAACAGAAGTTGTGCGTAGGATCAACGAAACATTGAATCAAATTGCCGCTGGGCACATCGGCTCGAATTGACGGGGCTCTCATCTATGCACGATGAAATTGCAACATACAACAACTCGCAATCCGACGAACATCGCGAGATCTGCGCCAAGCTTGCGAAGGCGATCGATGCGGGCCTGCCCGAGGCGGAAAGCAAGATCTGGCACGCACATCCGGTCTGGTTTCTGGATGGCAATCCCATCGTCGGCTATAGCAAAGTGAAAGCCGGAATCCGCCTGATGTTCTGGAGCGGCCAGTCCTTCGACGAAGACGGCCTGCTCGCCAGCGGCAAATTCAAAGCCGCCGACATCACGTACACATCGGCGAAAGACGTGAAACTCACAACCCTGAAACGCTGGCTCACCAAGTCCCATGACATCCAATGGGACTATAAAAACATCGTCAAACGCAAAGGCGAGCTGATACGCTTGAAGTGATCGGTCTTCACGAGGATTTCCGTCATTGAACGCCGCCGTAGCGGAATTCTTCAGTATGCCGACTTACATTTGTTCGTGTTTCGACTCCCAAAGGTAGCCCTTCGTCGGATTTCACCTGACATGATGTGAGAGATGAGCCGCACGATGAAGCTCGTTGAAGCCTCGGAGGACTTCCTGGTGCTTCCGAGGATTCGATTCAAGCTCGATGTATTTCCTTATCGCATCAGCAAGCACAGCACATGTTTCGTAAACATGTGCTGTTTCCGATGCCGTCAAGTTATTCTGGCACGCTCCGACGGACCAACAACTACTCGTGTTCGCTGACCAAAGAATCTAGTCGTTGTCGAGAATGGTTCCGATAGCCTGTGCGTCTGCCATCAGTGCATTCAGGGCCCGCTCCAGATCGAGTGTAAATGTTTCGTCGGACTCATGGTCGGAATCACCAGCAACTGCGACTCGGATCGTCTTCGCGGTTTCACCCGGTCGGAACTGCAGAACTCCTGAGGTTCTGGTGAAGTCACGAGGCGACACGGCCGTGCGGGCCGACGTTGAGTACGACACTGACACGAGAGAAGAACTTGCCGCTGACAGGTTCACGGTAAAGACTGCAAAGACGTCCGAACCAGTGCCTTCAATGACGGTCACATCAGCCACCGACAGCGTTGGCTTCGGATCGTTGTCGACAATCGTCCCAACCGCCGACGACCGAGCAAAGACCGCATTCGAAACACCGGAAAGGTTCACGATGAACTTTTCCGTTTCCTCGAAGAAGGCATCATCGGTGATCGCGACAGAGATCGTCTGCGTTGTTTGACCAGGGGCGAACGTCAACGTTCCCGTCGTTGCCGTATAGTCCGACTTTCGAGTGGCGGACCGGTTACCCGTGGCGTAATTGACCGTCACAGGAACACCGGCCGCTGCCGAAAGTGTGACGGTGAATGTCGCCGTTGCGGTTCCCTCTGTGATTGTTGTGTCACTGATCGAAATCGCCGGACGCGGGTCATTGTCCAGAATCACGCCGGATCCCTGCGAGTCATTCAGCACCGCACCAGTGACATTCGACAAATTGACCACAAAGGTCTCTGCCTTCTCATTCAGGCGATCCCCAAGGATCGGCACAGTAATGGTCTTGCTGACGACACCCGGAGCAAACGTGAGGATTCCGGAAGTCGCCAGGTAGTCCAGTCCCGCAATTCCGGTTCCGTCCGCTGTGGCGAACTGAACTGTCACATTGCCGGTTTTCTGTGGTTGTGACAGACGGACAGTAAAGACCGCATTCTTCGTTTCCGAGTCGCCTTCTCTGATGGTGACGTCAGAGATACGAACTGACACATCATCATTACGAATCAGCCCGGTTCCTTCCGCTGTTGCAATTGTTGCATTCACTGCTCCTGACAACAAGACGCCAAAGGACTCATCGAGTTCAACAGCGCTGTCACCTCGCACTGGAACTCGGACCGTCTTTGTCGTTTCGCCTGGATTGAAGACCAACTGGCCTCGGACTGGCACATAGTCAGTCCCGGACGTTGCTGCGGCGACACCGGTTCGATCTTTGGTTTGCCAGTTAACGGTGACCGGCTTGTCAACCGCCCCGGAAAGGGAAACCGTGAACAGCGCATCCGATCGGCCGGCGTTTCTTTCGACCATGTCCACATTGTTGATTGACAAAGACGCGAAACGGAACGTGACCTGATCTTCAACGCTGTCGTTATAACGTGCGGTGATCGTGACCGGTTTCGACCAGTCCGGCGTTTGTCCCGTCGGCATCCGCCATTCCCAGGTTCCATCACCATGATTGATGACCTGCCCCACGGATGCCGAAAGCACCGCTGTCACGCTGTTTCCATGAGCCAGCGTACCGGAATTCGTTACCGCGCTGTTCGCTGAAACTGCAAGGAATGAATGATCGACTGTCAGCGGTGCCAGTGCGTACACGGAGACCTGACCTTGTGCTTCTCCGCCATTTCGGTCTTCGATTTCATAGCTCATCGTCTGCGGACCACGAGCATTCCGGTCGAGAGTGTACCGAACGGTTTCGTCGCCGGGTAACACCACCGAACCGGAAGTCGGAGCCTGCGTCAGCCCGGCCAGATGCAGCGAATCTCCATCAACATCCTGGTCATTGCCCAGAACGTTCAGAGTCACCGTTGATCCGGCCAGGGCGAATCGAGTATCGCTGACTGGCTGCGGCGCATCGTTGGAAGCTTCGACCGTGACAAGGATCACTTCCTCAATGGCTCCGCCATCCGAGTCGATTGCTCGAATCGTGACATGAGCAACGCCATGCTGATTCGCGGCAGGATGGATCGACAATCGATACTGTCCCGCACTGCTTCCGGGAACAAGTGTCACGGAACCAGCGGGAAGAAGTGTCGAGTTATCAGTCGATGTTTGCAGCGTCACGGTCCCAGTGTCATGCATCTGACGACGGACGCTGACGGGAATGTTCGTGGCCGACTGATCTTCGAACAGAAACACGTCCTGAACCGCAGAGAGGAGCGGCGGCAGCGGAATATGACCAATCTCGTCAAGAATTCCGCTGTCCGTGCGACCGTCTTCGCTGTCGACCTGACCGGGCGTCTTCAGTCCCTTGGCTAGGTCGAACAGATCGTGAGCCACTTGGCCGTTCTCAAAGACCTTCCACTCTGTGATTAACTGTTCCAGATGAGACATATCCGTCGCGATATGGGCAAGAGCTTCAGCATTCGCTGCTGACGCATGCATGACGTAGGCAACGTGGTCAATCACTTCATTCAAACGAGCCATGTCGATCGTCACCGTGGCTCCGGCATCCGCCAGAAGATCACGTGCAATCGTCGCGGCATTGCGAATGATTGCCAGCAGTGTTGGAGTATCACTGAGGTCCAGTCGCTGGCCCGGGGCCAGTTGCATTAGTCGCTTGCCGATCGCCAGGAATGCCGCTTCGCTGAAGAGTCCCGAGTAATGATGATCGTTCTGGGCGACGCCGGACAGGCCCGCAAGCACAGCTTCCAGATGAGTCACAGACGTGTTAACGATGTTTTCTCCCACGAATACGGGAGTCGCCAGTGGATTGCCTGCCAGCAGTTCATCGAAATGCGAGAACGTCGAAAGATCAATGCTGGAATCGATCCCAAACGCTCTCTCGATCATTGCCTGCGCCTGACGGATGGTCGGCTTGCCATCCCGCTGAACACTCTCCAGGAGTTCATCGAACTCCTGAAGATCAGCAGCATTGATGATTCCATCTCCATTGATGTCGAGGCTCACATTGGCCGGATCGGCTGCGAGCAGACTGAGGTAAGCTGCTCGATCAGCGGCGTCGGCTTTTGAGTCATGATTGAAATCCAGAAGACGGATATCGATCGGCAGATGAACAAGTGACTCTTCCAGCGCCGTGAAGGCAGTCGCATTGCCGTGACCACCTGGCGGAATCGCCAAATCGTCCGTCGCTTCCAGCCCGGTACTGATGTCGATTCCTCCCTGTGTTCGAATCACGCCCGAAGACATATCGAACTCATCAGGGATGACCAGCGAGTAGTGTCCTTCAAAGTCTGTTGTCGTCGAAGGTTCGCCGACATCCAGAACGTAGTTGTTGTTGGCATCAAACCACACTGTGCTGTGAGCCAGCGGCCCGGCCTGAACTTTGCCATTCATGGACGAGCCGCTAAAGCCACTGCTGTCCAGCTTGAACTTGGCAAGCTCAATAGTTGCCAGTCGAGCTTCATAAACCTTGGCGCTGTAGAAGAAGAAGTCGACTGTGACTTCGGCTCCCAGAAACGCATTGATGACTCCGTGAAGATCGAACAGATCAGCAGGGTTATTGGCAAGCTTTGAGAAGATGTCGCTGCCGCGGATTCGGCCGTCGGATGTGCCGGACTGTTCACCGACATCGACAAGGTCAAGCCCGATGATTCCTTCCACGCCACCTTTGACGAACCCGCTTGCAATTCCAATATCCAGCCCCAGACCGGCCGAAAGGAACGCATTGACGGTTAGCTCATCCTTGTCGGCACCGGCCAAATTGACGTCGTCAAAGTACAGACCGTCAAAGATCAGATTGGAATGATCCGGGTTGTAACCATCACGTGCCCATTCTTCGAAACCATGAGTGTCGAAGCCCATCGACAGATCTGTGGCGACACGGAATCCCCCTTCAAGCTTCCCAGCCAGTGGTCCCCAGATATTGAACTTCTTCTCCAGATTGAACGCGAAGTCGAAGTCCGGAATATCGTAAGTAACGAGATTTACAGCCGAATCTCCTTTGATCAGGGACAGCAGTGTCGCTGGCTCGAACAGCTTGATCGAAAACCCATCCAGCTGTTTCAGTGCCTGATACTTGCTCTTCGAAGCGGAAGATGACCGTGAAGCCTGACGATCGAGGTCCGCCGCGGTCGTTGCCGGAGTCGTCGAAGTCGCTGCCGGTGCTCCATCGGCTCGGGGCACTTTGGTCTTGGCATTCACCGCATTGGATCGATCCTTGCTGGCTCCTCGCAGATTCTTCAGTGAGAAGTCACCAAACTGCAGAAGGCTTGTCTGAGAATTCAGATTCTTCTGCAGAACATCAATGACGTCCACAATCTTCGACAGCTGATCAGCAAACTTGATTGCCTTATCGATCTTCGCCTTCTGTGCAGGTGTGGTACTTAGCTTTCGGGCAATTTCCAGCAGCGATACTCCTGGCTTTCCGTCGCTCTCGAACGAACTTGCCAGCCCAATGTAGCTCAACAGTTTCGTGTCAGCATTTAGCGCGGCAATGATCGGTTTGATAGGTGTGACGATGTCATTTGCGGTGTTGACGATCGGTGTAACGAACTTGTTCAGGAAAGAACCCAGATCCAGTGCCACCTTCCGGAATTCGACAGTCATGCCATCATCATTGGCCTGCTTCGAGTTTCCATAGTTGAAGAGTGGCAGATTGACGGCAAGGTCAAACTGGATGCTTGGCAGCACATCGCTTCCATTGATACTGGTCTTTGCCTTCAGTCCCAGATTCGCATTGCCCTGGAACTGGTAGGTAAACAACTGAGCTGCCACGCTCTGCAACTGCGTGGATTTGGTTCCGCCGTTGGCACGAGTGGACTGCGCGAATGCTCGCAGCTCAGCGAGAGTCAGACGATTGCCGTCGTTCAGTTGCATGACAACTTTGCCCGCGGATATCAACTCCTCGAGCTTCCCACGAACCCGAACTTCTTCTGTCGGCGTCAGTTCTCCAGTGGTTGTCAGCTTGGTGACTTCGGCAGGCAGACTGCTGAACAGTGAGGCATCGGCCTGATTGAAGCGCGTGACAAGTCGAGCCAGTGCTTCGAGCCCGAGATGGGACGATTGTACTGCATAAGGTTCAAGGCTGCGTCCGAATCGATCAAGCGTGAGCTGCCCGTTGTTGTCGAGATCGATGAAGCGAACCGTCTCTTCCGCACCCAATTGACGGTATCGTCCCGTTGCACCGGAAGCTGGATCAACCTCCTGATCGATATCGATAAACCTCGCTCCGGACATTGTCCGCACGGGCATCAGTAGCCCGCCGAAATCAATCACGTGTTCAACACTCGAATCATAAACTCCTGGGAACGAAGTCGCTGGCTTCACATTCGCCTGAGGAATAATGAACTTGGATTTCGGAGGCGTCGTTTCGGGACTCTTCCTGTCCACTGACGCCTGGTACTCCTTCGGATCGACAGTGGAGTTGTTGTTGATATCAATGTAGACAGCTCGTCCGGCATCCGTCGTGCGCAGTCGGAATTCCTGGTACTTCTGCGTGTTGCCTAAGGTCCCGTTTCCAAAGAACCCATCGCTGTTCAAATCCAGGAAGCGGGCTCCCGTAGTATCTGTGAAGAAGACTGACTCGCTGAGTTGGAAGTCATCGAACCCATAGTTGATATAGACTTCGTCCGAATCCATCCTGCCATTCAGGTTGCGATCGTAGAATGCCAGTCCCGTTCCCTGCACGTAGCGGCCTTCGCCGTCCTGCCGAATATCGGCCTCAAGCACTCGACTGTTGTTCTTGTCCAGCTTCTTCGCCAGTTTTTCCGTAATCTCCTCGTCCGCTTCGGCTCGCCCATTCTGATTCACATCGATATAGAACTTCGCGGTACTTCCGGCCCCTGTCACAAGGACGCGAAGCTCACCAATCTGCTTCGGGCTGGAGACGGTAAACCAAACTTCACTCGTTTCTTTCTGTGACTGAGTCAGCCGATTCCATGGGGAATTGAACGGAGTGATCAGCTTCTTCGAAATGTCCAGTTCGCCGTCGCGGTCAGAGTCCAGAAACGCAACCGTCTTGTCCCCCTGCGTCAGCACGCGATAAATGCCTTCGTTGCGAATCGATGTTGCTTCATCGAAGGTATTTGTCTTCGGACCAACCGTATTCCAGTTTGCCTGAACGGCCTTTCCAAGAGTCGTGCTGTTCTTTAACTGCGAGACCGTGGGGAATGGTTCAACGAAGCCTTTGCGCGTGATGTTTGACCACGGTTCTGCAACTGTCGTTGAATGAAGTACTGGGTCGCCATTCGAATCAAGATCGAGACGCCCATCCTTGTTTGCATCGGTCCCGACCTTGTATGAGTAAGCCTTTTCGGCCAGCAAACCATCTCCGTTGATGTCAAAGAATCGAACCGTGTTCAGGTTGTCGAGGTCGTTCATCGTCACATCAAACGTGACGCCAAGCTCGGTGCGATTCAGAGGATCATCCTGGAAGTCCAGTTGCAGAAATCCGATAGACCCCTGGCCAGTAAACAGATTCTGCGGATTGGAAGTTGTGGCCCCATTTCCTTCCAGAATCAGACGTGTTCCCAGGTGAAGACGAGTAAATGACGTGTCCAGGAAGATGCCAAATTTCGGGCTCAGACCAATCCCGACTTTCAATTCGAACACCACTTCCACGGACGCTTTGCCGGTTGTCTGAAACTTCAGCCCAAGCGCGTCCAGTCCAAGGTCGGTCGAAAGCGACATTGAGCCGACCTTGAATCGCTTCTCAATGTCCAGTTTCACGTGAGCTTCTTCGCCCACGGCTTCCGGCGTAACTTCAACCCGATCGAATGTTCTACCGGAAGAACCACGATTAAACAGAGGCTCCAGTGAGCTTTCCGCAAGTGACTTAAACTTGGATATTGTCAGCTCCTCTTGTCCCGCAAGCGATGACTGAAGCGGTCCAAGGATGTCACGAAACAGTCCGCTCACGCCCGGCAAATTGCCAACCGTGCCAACCAATGGCATCTGAAGTCCAAGCAGGCTGTCCTGCAGCGCATTCAAACCTGATCGCACGGCTTCCACAGTGTCGCCGACGTTCAGCAGAACGTCTTCAACATGAATAGCCTGAGCCGGGACGTTGAGTTTGTTCCAATTCCCGTCGACACTTGAAACCGTGTACTGGATCTGCTCCTTGTGCCATTCGCCTGGCTCCGCCACCGAGTTATTCAGTGCACGGATTCTCACTGTTTGAGGTTTGTACCAGTCGGCGGGTGCAAATGTCAGCGTGGTTGTGCCGGGCGACAGTGTCTCCGTGAATGGAGTCAGCACAATGGTCTTCGAGTTTCCGTCGAGATTCACTGTGATGCTGAACGATCCATCTTCACTGCGAATCAGATTCGGGACGATCACCCGCTGTGAAACACTCCAGTTGCCCGACTCTGGATTTCCCGATGCGTCGACGTCATTGACACCCGGGACTTCAAATTCCGCAACTCCGGATCCGCCATTCGCGCTGGACAACGTCAGCTTTGAAACCTTAGCAGTGTTGTCCTGAGTCACTTCTGTCCGCTGAGTATCAAAGACGGCGACATAGCCAAGATCGGTCTCGTTCAGCGACACAAAATGAAGACTCAAACCGGCCGGCAGAGTGCCACCCTGTGTGTATCGAGTCCTTGTAAACGTTGCCGTCTCTTTTCCCTGTGGATTCACGAATGCTGTCGCGTCACTGCTGAGCGTCACTCGAACATCCGTCGACGGCTCGGCCGTGAGTGCCACCTGAAACGTAGCTTCGGTTCCTTCTGACAAGGTCGTGTGTTCACGAGTTTCAAAGATCTGGACGCCTGGAACATCGTCGTCAAAGATAATCAGACGTGCCCTAGTACGAGCCGGATCAAGATTGGCCGAAACGTTCGGATCAGCCGCCTGTTTGTCCGGAGCAAGCGGCAACACATAGCCACCGCCAGGAAGAATCGTCACTTCAACATCTTCGGACCGAATACGTCCATCGAATTCTGTCGTGCCGAGATTTGTGACCAGCTTCCTGTCCGACGCAGCCGAACTCGCATTCAGGTCGATCGGAACAACGGCCGCGTATTCACTTCGAGTTCCACCGGCCGGAAGTGAATAAGTCCCCTTCACGAGATTGGTGTCTGTTCTGACCGTGAACACGACTTCCTGGCCGCTGGGCAAACGTCCGGTGATCTGAGTCCCTTTGCGAACCAGATAATTGGGCCCTGTTGCTCCGGATGCTTCCACAAGTTTTGGCGATGCTGCCACTCGAATCTGGTTTCCATTGGCCGTCGAGAACTCGCGCAGCAGCAACGGGAGATCTTCCACCAGTTTGTCGTCGACCGGGATGATGCCAATGTTGGCCTGAATATCACCTGGAGCAACTCGCACCCAGCCAATTCCCGTCGTGGCATCAAACGAATCTGCGACGACGGAATAGTCATGCAGCAGCGAAGACGCAGTCCCCTGACTTGCACGCCCTCCCGACACTTTGAAGTTCACTTTCACTCCGGTATCCGCAGTGCCGGATGCTGCCGGAGCGTTCAGACGAACCGCAAAATAGCTTGCCTGGCTGGAAACTTCAGAAGCCGTTGGCCCGGCCAGGATCTCCGCCTGCGGAAGATCGTTGTCCTTGATGGAGACTGGAACAGGCTGCAGTACCACGTTCTCAAAAGCACGGTCAGCATCATCCAGCCGCAGCTCAAACGACGGATTCGTGTCGCTGTATTGTCCGACGATCTGAATGACATAATCACCAGCCGCAAGCGACTTCAGAGCAAGGTCAGAAAATGCCGCCTGAGTGACGTTGCCTTTGGAATCGGTGACGGCGGATGTGGAACTGCTTCGGCCCACAAAATTGAACGACGTACCAGAGACGCGATGCAGAAAGATGTTCGGAGCAAGATTCGGATCCGTTTCACTTGTCAGAACAATCTTGTCCAGCGACGTTCCGGTTCGAGGCAGCGTAAAGCGAATGAACGCATCGCCGAAATGCGGTTGTGGTGTCTTCACGAATGGAAGAGTCAGCTGAGTCCAGCGAATCCCTCCGGTCATGTCTCCCAGATCCACCGCCTTCTCGAGTGCGCTGTTGTCCGCAACACTCGGCCCATTCAAACGCTGCCCCGCATCTATGGAAAAACTGATCAGGCTGTTATGGAAGTACTCAACCACCCGGTCATCAACAGCAGTCACTTTGACAAGCTGCGGAATGTTCCAGTTTGACGGGGTAAACGTCAGCGTTGACGGATCACCGGCTCGAGCTCCATTGACTTCAATCTGGTCATTCTGAGGCGTCATCGTGACGCGCACTTCACCAACTGGCGGCGTGTTCAGCACAACGCTGAATACATTGACGCGACCTTCAACCGTCGCCTGAGGCGAACTGACGGTGATGCCCACGGCGTCGTTATCGGTCGTCTGAGCATTGAACGTGCTTGATGGCAGAGAATGATAGACATTGTCTTCACCCTGAGCACTGACCACAAAATGCCATGGAACATCGCCGTCGTCATACGCGTCGTCGACTCCCTTGAGGTAGAACTTTTGCGCCACATTCCAGTTCGCAGGCGTGAACTTCAGCGAAGTCACTGCAGAGCCGGACTTGGCTGGATCCAGAAAGATCAAGCCTTCAGTGGCATCAGAGCTGCCGATAAAGACGGTGACGTCCGCAAGCGGCTTGGTCGCCAGCTGAATGGTATGCAGGGCGGCTGCGGTCGCCGCATTTTCGGTGGTGTTAACGGTTTCAAAAAAGGCGTTGTGTCCCGCCGCATTCAGAACGGTAAATCCCGCCGCGTTGATGTCTTCCACTTCCACCCGCGCACTGAACCCCGGATCTGCACCCGACGCAAGGCGATAACCCGCACGATCAACCAGCGTCGCCCGGATCAGTTCATTCACAATCTGAGTGGTCGTTACCGCCACAGTCAGTGTCGAGCCGCTTGTTCGAGTCCCTGTGATCTGAGGCACATCCGCACCAGCACGATTTCCCTGGAAGGTCACCACGTAACCCCCGGCAATCGAACTTACCGCCACATTGCCGGCGCCAATTGTCAGCAGCGACTCCAGTGCCTGCTGAACAATTTCAACGGGAGCCCCCTGCGGAATACTGCCGGTCGACTGACCATTAAATGTCAGCTTGAACGTATCGGTTCCGCTGCCGCCACTCAGTATGATTCGCTGTTCTTCATTCCTGGACAGCTCGTCCGTCAGGTCATCGTTCAGCGTGGCACGAATCGTCTTTGACGTCGTTCCCGCGGGGATTCGCACTTCAATACTGCTATCCAGAAACTTGATGCCGGTTTCCGGGACAATCGTGAAATCCTGGCCGTACATAGCGGTTCCACGAGCAAACTCAATCTCAACCACCGTGTCGGTTGTCGCAGCGTGATTCAGAGTCACTCGAAACGCATCAACGGTCGACCCTTCGCGGATCGCTGACGTCGGGATGGCTGTTATGCTGATGACCGGCGCGGTGGATTCATTGTCGTTCCCTGTGACCGCCGGTGGCACGAAGTGACTTCGATCCACATTGGTCACGTCCAGCTTGAGTATTCGATTTTGGTAGTAAGTGTCACTGCTGGAAGCGGTCGCCGTAATCGTGTAAGTCACGTCTCCGTCGGCCGTGGCATCATCCAGCGGAGTGATTGTGACAACCTGATACTGATTCCAGTTGTCAGGAGTAAATGTCAGGCTCGCCGGGCTCACTTGGCCTTCAGTCAAATCATCACTGACAAGATTCAGTGTGACATTCGCCGTTGGGCGAGAATCCAGTCGGAGAACTACCTGATTGGGATCGTAGTCAACAGACCGCTTCGTGATCGTTCCAAATCCCAGGTCATACCGACTCGCTGCCCCCGCCAACTTCGGTTCAATACGCAGGACATAGTCGCCGTCCGGCTGAGAAGCCAGGTCGATCGACTTGGTGTTGGCGCTGTGATTCAGAAAGCTGATGGTCTGCCCTGTCGCCGCGTTCAACAGGTAGATGGCCAAAGTCGTGTCAGAAGTTGAAGTGATCAGACTGACCGAAGCTGGTCGTCCTGCCGCCGTATTCAGTGTAAAGCGGTAATAATCCTGATCGCCCGGCGTAATCGCAAAGTCGTTGTAACGATCGCCGTCGGCGGCCATACCAAGATAGGTGGCGGTCGCCAGAGTCTCATTGTGTTCCGGCTCATTCGCATTTCGAAGCGCACGGAAACGGAGCGAATAAGGTGCTGCCGTGTCTGTCGTCGTGGGGACCGTCACTTTTGCAAAGTAGACGCCGTCCGCCAGACCCGAGAGGTCAAGGAATTCGTTCTCAAACGGAGTCACGACAGACCGAACAAGATGCCCGGTGGAATCCAGAACCTCCAGTTTCAGATCCTTGTTTGTCTCTCGAAAGTAACCGATCAGAGTATCAGGACGACCGGCGTTTGTATCCAACTGAAAGCGGAAGTAGTCGACGTCCGTGGCGTTATCAATTGCCTGAGATGCAATCGTCAGGCCATCTTTGGCGGTACCGAGTTCATAAGCGGCTGAGGTCGAGTTATTCGGTTCCGTTGCAATGACCGGTGGCGTGGTTTCTACCGTCACAAGCTTCGCATATGTCGATGAAATCGCGGATGTCGCCTTTGTTGACGTGAGTTCATAAGGCGATGACGGAGAACTCGTAAAAACAGCCTCGTAGTCAAAAGAGACTCCGTTGCCTCCGCCCAGGGCTCCAAGAATGTCAGGGTTCGCCGTTGACGCAAGGACCAGTTGATAGGTTCCTGCACCAAGACCAGCCAGCGACCATTCCAGCGTATCATCACTGACAATTGTCGGCTCTTTGGGAATTGAGATCCCGGTTCCCTTCAGTCGAGTCTGCATGCCGCTGGCCGTCGGACCAAAGCTGAACATGTCGGCCAGGTTGACGCTGTTGTAGTAGTCACCGCCGGTTGTCACGGTATGCACGAGTGGCTGCCCGTTAACACTTGTCGGAGCAAACTTCACACGAATTCGAGCGGACGAATCTACTGGGCCACTCAGAGAAAACGTCAGTGCATCGGCGTCGGCCAACGGAAACTGGAAGGATGGAGCAAGTGCTTCCAGAGTCAGTCCCTGCAGAATCGGGTTACGATCGGCAAACTGCGCAGCCGCGCCGTTCAGCACGATGTTCATGCTGGTCGTGGCTGCCAGGAACGTATAAGTAACCACCGCGCCCTGACCGGCACTGCTTGCCCTGCCAGCGCTGAAATCGTCATAGATCAGCGTGCCGTTCGCAAAGATATCGAATCCTCGGCTGGCATTGTTCTCGTGGAACAGCAACTGCAGTTTGTACGACTTCCCAACAGTCAGGTTCCTGAGATCTACACCGACCGTTCCCGGGGTCGTGCTGAAGCGAACCGACTGCATGATCTGTTCGAGGTGATTATCGTTGGCAGTCGAACCGTATTCCGGAGTCTGCCAGCTCAGGATCTCACTGCCTGCCGAAACAACAACGTTTGGCTGGCCAGCCTGATCCGTAAACAGTGCATCTCGGACTCGAAGATTACCGGGGCCCCGGACATTGACGGCGTACATGATGTTGCCGTCCAGATCCAGTCCTTCTCCCGCATCGCCACCAGAAAAGGATCCGACTGACACGAAATTCGTGCCACTACCGGACGCAAGTCCCCCTGTGTAGGTCCATGACGGAGTCTCAAAGGTTCCAACCGGCCCAATGAGTTTTGGATCTTCTCCAAACGAGTACCGGTTGGCGACTTCGTCCTGCTGCACAAGCTTTGCCAGACTTTTGCTGGTCGTCAAATCTACAAACGACGAGTTGCCCGCAACAATACGAGCGACTTCATCATCTACGATGTTCAGCGTGACCTGCGTCTGGGCTCCGGAGATGTAAGCGGTTCGAGCCGTCAGACTGATCGTCAGTGTTTCGCTTTGTCCCTCTTCAACCAGATCGTCGATTGCAAAGACCGGAATCTGAGCCAGCAACTGTCCCGATGGAACACGGACGGTCCCGGACAAAACCTGATAGTCAGAACCGGATGTTGCTGTTCCACCGCTGACAGTGTAGGCCACTTCCAGTCCACCAGCCGGCGCTGCCGTATTCAGCAGCACTCCAAACAAACCCGGCTGCTTTTCATCTTCACCGATGTTGCGCAGGACAGACAGATTGACTGTCGGCTTCAGCGGCGCAGCATCATTCGCATTCCCTTCTTCGGTCCGAGCGTCACGAGGAGCTGTCCGCGTGTAGGGAAAGCTCAACTGAGTGCTGAAATAGACACCGTTGTCGGCCGTATCTCTGATTGTGAAAGCTCCATCTGCTCCCACATTCATCAAGGTCACTGTTTGCGGCTGATCCCAGTTTGCCGGAGTAAAGACCAAAGTTCGCGACAGTGCAGCGGCTCCATTCTGGTCAAACACGGCGTTCTGACCACTAATCAGCTGCAGTGAAACCTGCTCACTGTTCGCATTCGGAAAGTCCGGTTCGCTGGTCAGCCGCACCTGGAACGACGCACGCTGAGTTACGGGATCAACGAACAAAGCCGTCGCCGTTGTGACCGGACGCCCCGTGGAGTCTGTTACGACAATGCCTGGCTTGAAAGCACCACTGTCTGTGATGCTTACGGCCACCTGATTCTTCACGCCGATCGTATAGGCAGAAGACGTTCCCGTAACCTGAGTCAGCTTGATTCCGAATGTTTCTGTAGCTTCAGAAATCGCATCGGGGCGCGCCACGAAATAGATGCGACCGGACTTCTGACCCTTCGGAATGATAATTCCGTTTTTCTCCGTTGTCGGATCATTCGACACCTTGCGGAACGCAGAGCTGACAAAGTCGAGATCCTTTGTCGCCGTTCCTGCTGTCACGTCATACGTCACAAACAGGCCGATAGGGTCAGCGACGGGAATGTCCAGAGACACATCCACGTATCCGATCTGTGGTGCGGAGTTTCGAATCCGCGCAAAATCACTGACGACCAGTGAATTGCCCGTCAGGGACGAATCCTGTTCCGCATTGGAACCTGGCTTTTCAAAGTTCCACAACGCCACCAGGCCGGGTTCACTGGAGACAGAAGTCAGCATTGACTCCTGAAGTTCTTCCTGAGTCCTCGCAAGCTTCCAGACTCGCACTTCATCAATCGCCCCGGCGCCGCCTTGCGGATTTGACCCGGTTGATGATGACTTGAACTCGACATTCTTCACATCAGGCAGCAGCAGAGTTGTCGTCTTCGGTGCCGTGTCGTTGACCGCGGCGACATTCACGCCGTTGACATACAACTGAAGCTTGTCTCCGTTATAGGTCACTGCCACATGATTCCACGCATCCACGGTCAGCACATCCGGGATGGTGACATCAAACCGACTTCCGGAAACGGACGCGTTGCCTCGGTCAAGCACCATTCGCAATCCGCGATCATTGACGCGGAACAACTGATACGACTCGCTGTAGTTCCAGATCACTCCCTGTGTGACGCCAGCCTTCGGGTACAACCACGATTCCATCGTGAACTTGCCGCTCTCTCGCAGACCGAGCGATTTTGTGATGCTTCCCGAAGCCACGCTATCGGTTGTCACGCTGTTGACGGTGTTCTTCTGAGTCGTGTCAAGCGACGTCCCAAGGCCCTCGATCGTACTTCCGTAGCCGAAGCCCTCAGTCATGGACACCACGGTGCCGAGGTTCACGACCGGGGCCACGAGCAGTGTTCGAGGCTCAAGCAATTCTGAGGTCACTGAGGGTGACCTGAAACCGGCAGAAAACGACTGGCTGATTCGGCGACGATTCTTGACGCTCCGAGGATTGGTCGCTTCTGATTTCCAAAACTTTAGCCAACTCTTCAGGTTCATGATGCTCGGTCCAGTGCTGCGGAAAAGCTGCGAATCACAAAAAAATCGGCAGAGGTTAAGGAGCAAATTCCATGAATTCCACAGCTTCGCCCAAAGTTGATCCGGTTTTCCTATGCAATCTATTGGTTTTGCAAGCCGGTCCATCGAGAGCCAAACAGCAGCAGATCGCAGACTCGAGGGGACTCGGCGGCATGAGAAAATGCTCAACGAACCAAAACTGGTTGCGATGCGTTGGTTCTCCAGCAGGGAAGCAGGCAAACCGATGGGCAAATACCCTGGGGCTCCACTGACTTCTCGCCATCACGAGGCGAAGGCCGTTTGATCACCCACCAAGCCGATGGATGCAGATCACCATGACAGGGGAGGGCAGACGATATCACGGCGATCAAAGGTTCGGGAAAACAGTTGCATGCTCGCAGTTTGTGAACCTTTGAGTTTCAGAAAGTACACGAGGGTTTAGGAGCATTCCAAACCTCGAGTCATGGGCATCCAACGCACTGCAATGTGCCGTGTCCCATTGGATTCATAATGGAACCTCAGCATCGACTCCACTGACGCTCTCTCATCGCTCGCGCCGCCCCAACTTGTCAAAACAAAATGAGGCAAGCGATGATCACTTCAGCGCCCCTCGACATTGTGATCGAGGTAGTTGTCGTCGGCACACTTCGTTTGCTGGCGAAATCGACAGACGCGAGTTAGCAATCAGTATTCCGGTTTGAGTGGTTGTTACCTCGGCAACGGGGCGAATCAATCAATGGGCTGGTATCGCCAGTGACGGTTTGTGAACAAGACTCATTCTGGAGCGATGCCAGAAACGACAACGCAACGAGTCCTTCGAATCAAGACAGATCCGGTGATAGGAAGTGCAAACAGAAAAAGCCCGGAATCCTTTCGGACGCCGGGCTTTCGGGTTCTCGTTTGATGAGCTGTTGGTCAGCAAATCACTTGGCTTCTGGAGGCGTCTCTGGCTTAGCTTCACCTTCCTTTGGTGCTTCTTCAGCCTTCTTCGCTTCTTCTGCTTTCTTTGCTTCCTCGGCCTTCTTTGCGTCCTCTTCGATCTTGGCCTTCTTCGCTGTTTCAGCAGCTTCCTGCTTCAGCTTTTCGATCTCTTCCTGAGCCTTCTTCAGAGCTTCATCAGCCGCATTCTTTGCGGTCGTGAGATCGGTGACCTGCTTTTCCAGACCCGTCTTGTCAGAGTTCAGCTTGTCGTTGGCAGACTTCATTGAATCGCGATCGGCTGAGACCGTCTTGAACTCGCCCTTCACCATGGCGATCAGTTCATCCTTCTTCTTGCCTTCTTCGCGAAGTGTTGCCACTTCTTCGATGCACTTCTTGTGAGCTGCTTCAGCCTTGTCAGCTCGCTCGGTCTGAGCCACTGTCGCAGCCCTGGATGCTTCCAACTGCTTCTGCAGTTCAGCAATCTGTGCTTCGAGGTCTGCCTTCAGCTTATCGCTTTCGGCCTTCGTCTGTGCAACCTGGTCGTTGGCTGCAGCAAGGTCTGCCTGAGTCTTCTTCAGAACAGGCTCCATGTCGTCCGCATCTTCCGCTCGGCTGAGCGCTTTGGCGTACGGCATCATCTCGCGATAGGTACCGTCCTTGGCCTTGTACCATCGAACAGTTGAACAACCCGGCTTGCAGGTCGTATTGCAGGACGTTGGACATGGCTTGTCAGCAAACGCTGGTGCTGACAGCGCGACGGAGAATAAAAGGGCTCGAAAGATCGTTTTCATGGAATTGACTCGCAGGTTTGTGGCGGGAATCCGTGCCGCTCGGCTCAAATGGAACCGCTCTTGATGAAAACTTTGCTCAGTTGTTCCCATTCGACAACTGTTTTCATTCGGCACCGATTGAAGAATCTGGAAGGTCTACCGATTGGGCAGATTGTGAGGCGCATGCCGAAGTGATTCCAATTCTTCGACTCCATTTTACGGGATTTCTCAAAGCGACAGCACGTGGCCCATTCAGGCAACGTGAGCCGTGTTGATGAACGCACCGCTCGCTCGTTTCTCTCCCAACGCGAAAGAAGACACTGAGGGGCAATCCTTTGCCGCCACAATGGCACTGCACACCAACGGCCAGACCACAACTGCCGAAGTTGCAGGCTACCTGGGAGAATTCCCTTGGAAATTCGGGACTGCTGAAACGGTACGGAAACTGCAAAACCGGGATGCGACCGTACTGAGCACACTTTTCCGCACTCGGGCGGCCCCATCTCATTCCGCGTCCGCGGGTCCATTGGAGTTTCCCACCATGGCGTTTGATCCACGCAAACTCACCGTCAAGGCTGCAGAAGCCATCCAGCGCGCTCAGGAGATCGCAGAGAAGAAGAACCACAAGTTCCTGCGTCCCCTGCATCTGCTGAAGTCACTGCTCGACGAAGAGGGCGGTCTGATGACCTCGCTTCTTCAAAAGATGAATGTACGCATCCCGCAGTTGGCCAAGATGGTCGAGGGCGAGCTGGCTCGACTGCCACAGTACCCTCCGAGCGACGAACCAGTCGGGGCCGGTACCGAAGCGATGAAAGTGCTGACCGCTGCCAAGAAGCAGGCAGACTCGATGGGCGACGAATACACGTCGACCGAGCATCTGCTGATTGCCTTGACGCAGGTTGAAGATCAGGCGAAGCGACTGCTGCAGCTCAACGGTGTTGACGAGAAAGATCTGCTGCAGGCTGTGAAGGACATTCGAGGAGGACAAACCGTGCAGGACCAGAATCCGGAAGACAAGTTTCAGGCGCTCGACAAGTACGGCAAGGATCTTGTGCAGTTGGCCCGAGAAGGCAAGATCGACCCTGTCATCGGGCGCGACACGGAGATCCGCCGAGTCATCCAGGTGCTGTCTCGTCGTCGTAAGAACAATCCGGTCTTGATCGGTGAGCCGGGCGTCGGCAAAACGGCGATCGTGGAAGGACTGGCTCATCGAATTGTGCTCGGGGACGTTCCACAGAATCTAAAGAACAAACGAGTCTTCGCGCTCGACATGGGCGCGCTGGTGGCTGGGGCCAAGTATCGCGGTGAGTTTGAAGATCGACTGAAAGCGGTCCTGAAGGAAGTTCAGGGCTCGAACGGTCAGATCATCATGTTTATCGACGAACTGCACACGGTTGTCGGCGCAGGCAACGCAGAAGGTGCGATGGATGCATCAAATCTGCTGAAGCCCGCGCTGGCTCGCGGTGAACTGCATTGTGTTGGTGCCACGACGCTGGATGAATACCGCAAGCACATTGAGAAAGATCCGGCTCTGGAACGACGCTTCCAGCCGGTCATCGTTCAGGAACCGAATGTCGAAGACACAATCTCAATCCTTCGCGGTCTGAAGGATCGCTACGAAAGTCACCACGGCGTTCGAATCACCGACGATGCGATCATCGCCGCGGCAACGTTGTCGGATCGGTACATCAGCGATCGATTCCTGCCTGACAAAGCCATTGACCTGGTCGACGAAGCTGCAAGCCGACTTCGCATGGAGATCGACTCAATGCCGGTAGAAATCGACGAAGCCACCCGCGGCTTGACTCGCATGCAGATCGAAGCGGCCGCTCTAGAGAAGGAGACCAGCGAAGACAGCAAAGAGCGTCTGCAGGAACTCAAGCGACAGATTGCAGAACGAGAAGAATCGACCAGCCAGTTGAAGGCTCGCTGGGAAGCCGAGAAGGCCGCTCTGTCCGGAATCAAACCGCTGAAGGAAGAGATTGAACGACTTCGCACGTCTTTCCAGCAGGCGTTTTCACGAGCTCAGCAGACTCTTCGCAACGAAGATTTCGTCGATGCTCAGAAGGCTGAGCAGCAGTTGAAAGACGCGGAGAAGAAACTGCAGCTCGTCGAAGCGAAGTCCGCGGAACTCAACACGAATAAAGACAATCGCCTGCTGCGTGAAGAGGTGACAGACGAGGATATTGCCAAGGTTGTCAGTCTGTGGACCAACATCCCGGTCGCTCGCATGATGCAGGGCGAACGTGAAAAGCTGCTTCGCATGGAGGATGAAATTCACAAGCGAATGATCAACCAGCACGAAGCCGTCGAAGCCGTGTCGAATGCCGTTCGACGTGCACGATCCGGAATGGGCGATCCCAATCGTCCGATCGGCTCGTTCATGTTTCTCGGCCCAACGGGTGTGGGCAAAACGGAGCTCTGCAAGGCGCTCGCGAACTTCATGTTTGACGACGAACGCAACATGGTTCGCATCGACATGAGCGAGTTCATGGAGCGTCACAGCGTGGCTCGACTGATCGGGGCGCCTCCGGGCTATGTTGGTTACGAAGAAGGCGGTCGGCTGACGGAAGCGGTGCGAAGAAATCCGTACTGCGTGATTCTGCTCGATGAAGTCGAGAAGGCTCATCGCGACGTGTTCAACATCCTGCTGCAGCTTCTGGACGACGGACGACTGACCGATAGCCAGGGCCGTACGGTGGACTTCACGAACACGATCGTCGTGATGACCTCCAATATCGGCAGCGC
Source organism: Ottelia alismoides (assembly GCA_037367405.1). NCBI lineage: Eukaryota > Viridiplantae > Streptophyta > Magnoliopsida > Alismatales > Hydrocharitaceae > Ottelia > Ottelia alismoides. The sequence goes on along the minus strand of JAZKJV010008916.1, from coordinate 892,108 downwards.
GGCGATTCAGGAATTGTCGGGACAGGCGGATGAGAAGGAGATCTACAATCGAGTCATGGAAGCTCTTCGCAATCACTTCCTGCCAGAGTTTCTGAATCGCGTCGACGAAGTCATCGTGTTCCATCCGCTGGGGCGCGAGGAGATTCGCGAGATCGTCGATCTTCAGTTGAAGAAACTCTGCGAACAGCTGGAGAAGAACGGGTACAAGCTGGAAGTCAGCGATTCCGCGAAGGATCTGCTCGCGTCAGAAGGGTACGACCCGTCTTATGGGGCGCGGCCGCTGAAACGAGTGATCCAGCAGCGACTGCAAAACGCTCTGGCCAACGAGCTGCTGGCTGGCAACTACATCCCGGGCGACACGATCACGATCGACGCTGCTCGAGACGGTTTTGTGTTTGCGAAGCGATGAATGTCAATCACGAGCAGCAATGAGTGACAGTCGACTCGTCTCATTCAATCAAGACACGAAATGCGAACGAGCCTGGTCATCCTCGACCAGGCTCGTTCTTTTGATCAGCGTGTCGTTCACACTGATTAGATAGCCAAAGCACTACTCAGCGGCGGCCTTCTGCTTTTGGTTTGCTTTGTTTTTGCCCTTCTTGTTGGCGTTCTTATTCGCCTTGTTCCCGGCATTGTCTTCTTTCGGACTGCTCGCTTCGATCTGTTCGGCGTTCCACGCATCGTACAGGCTCTGGAGTTGCTTCACGGTGTCCGGTTGAGACTCTGCAAGGTCCTTGCTTTCGCCGAGGTCTTTGGACAGATCATAAAGCTCGGGCTTGCCGCTGCCGCCGTTTGCCACGACCAGTTTCATGTCGCCATGACGCACGGCCCATTGCGGTGAGTATCGCCAGAAGATGGTCTCATGCGGCTTTTCTTTGTTTGCACCGGTGAGGAACGGAGTCAGATCTTTGCCATCCAGCTTCCACGCAGGGTCCACCTTTCCGCCCGCCGCGGCGACTGCGGTTGGCAGAACATCAAGATTCAGCACGGGCGAATCGTAAGTGACACCCGCCGGATACTTGCCCTTCCATTGAGCGATGAACGGCACTCGCGGTCCGCCTTCAAAGGTCGTCATCTTGAATCCGCGGAGACCGCCGTTCTGCGACGTGGTACTTTTCGTCGGTCCGCCGTTGTCAGCAATAAAGAAGAAGAGCGTGTTGGATTCTTCTCCGATCGCTCGGTACTTCTCAATCACACGACCGATAGCGTCATCCATCCCTGACATCATCGCTGCGAAGAGTTTTCGCTTTTCATCCGTGATGTTCGGGAAGCGGTCGAGGTACTTCTGCGGAGCCTGCAACGGAGCATGCTGGGCATTGAATGGAAGATACAGAAACATCGGTTGTGTCTTGTTCTTCTCAATCCAGTCAACGGCTCTGTCTGCATATGCATCAGTCGTGTAGAAGTCTTCGCTGGTGATGGCTTTCACGTCGAGCGACTCGCGGGAATCCACGAACTGAGTGGGATGATAAAACGGCGTGTTGCCGAGCGTTCCGAAGAACTCGTCGAATCCTCGCTTGGTTGGACGATGGTCCATCCCGGCGCCGAGATGCCATTTGCCGATGCAGATTGTTGCATAACCCAGTGACTTGAGTCGGTCAGCCATTGTTGTTTCATTCAAGCTGAGCCCCGACGTTTTGCTGGCGACGCTGTTGAATTCGTGGCCAAATCGAGTCGGATAGCGTCCGGTCATCAGGCCCGCTCGAGACGGACTGCAGTACGTTGCCGCAACGTAGCCCGTCGTGAATCGCACGCCGTTCTTTGCCAGCGAGTCGATGTGCGGAGTTGGAATGTCTTTGCAGCCATAGCAACCGCATTCCCCCCAGCCGAGATCGTCTGCGTAGAAGATCACAATATTCGGTTTGTCAGACGCGAATGACGTCGATGGCGTCAGGAATCCTGCCAAAAGAAGTCCGGCAAAGAAGTGGAACAAGAACAACGGACGCTTCATCTGAGATCCTCCAGAGCTTGGTAGAAATAGCGGGCTACGGTCACGAATCGTAACGTGACTTCTCCGTTTGCCCATCGTTCACGGTCCCCGATTCCACTGCATTCGGTTCCGGCTTCCATCGTTCGAGGCGTTTCTGCTTCAACTGAGTCACCACCTCGCGTGCCCTTGGGTGATTCGGCCCTTTTGCATCGTGCCGAGTGCCCTTTCCCTGATTGCACCGCGCACAGGCCAGTGCGAGGTTTCGAGCGTCGTTTGGGCCAGACAGATCGGAAGTCAGGTCCGAAGCCGATCGCTTTTCAAACCAACTCTGGGGCACAACATGTTCCAGAGTTGCTCCGTTCAGTGGTTCGCCTTCGTCGGAAAGCAGTAGTGCCGATCGACAGTGCAGACACCGAGTTCGCCAGACGCCATCGTCAAGCGTGGCGATTGAATCTGTTATCATCGCATTCAATAGCAATCTGCGGAGACTCGATCGCATAACTCACTCTTGGGATAACTCAATCTAACGATTCAGCTTGGGCGACACGTGGAGGTTACTGAAGAACCAGAGAACGTCGCTCACCGACGATGTGCGACCATCGCTCCGTTCACAACGACGAGTCGCCGACATCCCAGTGATAGATTTGCTTCTTCGGTGCCGTCTTGCGAGCCGCCTTCAGAAGTTCTTCGATCGTTGCGGAGTGTTTCATGTGCTCACTGCCAAGATCCCGGCCCAGAACAGCTTCAACTTCGATCACATCGGAAATCTCAATAGCAATCCGGCCTGATCCCTGCGAGTCGATGATCGCCGGATGTCCCCCGGTATCCTGAAAACGAACCGCCGAACAAATGGCCTCAGCGAGTGTATCGCAAAGTTCATGAGTAACACCCGTCGAATGGTTTGTGACGGCATAGCGTTTCATATCATCACCTTCACGACGTTCCACGACGAACGCTTCAACATTGCTTGGTGGCAGAACTATCATCGATTGGTGAACGCCAATGCAAACGGCTGCACCGCGAGTAGCAGCGGTTCGCAACGGGAACTGAGATTCCTCAAAACGCCATGATAGAGATCCGCAGCCATTGAACGGAACCCCACTGCGACCAAGAATGTGAATCCTGGCCAGGGTCGCGTGTGAATCGATATGTTGCTTGTCAGAACGATGCGCTTTCATTCCCCTGAAATTACCTGAGTTCGTTGACTTCATTCCCTGACAAAGTGAGTCACCCGATGACTGATCTGAACGATGGCGAATCTGTCGAGATGAAAGGGTCGGCTGCGACCCCTTATGTGATCAGGAACACTGGCGGCGTTTATTCGTGCAGTTGTCCGGCATGGCGAAATCAGTCAGTGACCATTGAAAAGCGGACCTGCAAACACATTCGAAAGCTGCGAGGTGACGATGCAGAGAACGAACGGATCGGTTCAGCGTTGCCTCAGAAGCCCGTGAAGAAGTCCAGTTCCAGTGATGAAGAAGCAGGATCGGAGCCACCGATCCTGCTCGCAGAAAGCTGGGACAACTTCCGTGATTTGTCCGGCTGGTGGATGAGCGAGAAACTGGATGGCGTGCGTGCCTATTGGGATGGAAAGCAGTTTCTGTCTCGGCAGGGAAACATTTATCACGCACCTGACTGGTTCCTCGAGGGACTGCCGAGTGTGCCGCTTGATGGAGAACTGTGGATCGATCGAAAGGCTTTCCAGCGAACTGTCAGCATTGTGCGACGTCAGGACAAGAATGACCAGTGGAAACAGGTTCGGTACCTCGTTTTCGATGCTCCGTCGCAAAGCGGAACGTTCGAGGATCGAATGGCATTCCTTCAGGACGGAGCTTCATCGTGGAAGAACGAATTCCTAGCGCTGCATCAACAGATTCTGTGTCGCGATGTTCAGCACCTTCGTAATGAACTTCAACGCATTGAGAGTCTCGGCGGTGAAGGCCTGATGCTGCGAGAACCCGGTTCCGGCTATGCTGTTGGTCGGTCATCCACCCTGTTGAAAGTGAAGACGTTTCATGATGCCGAAGCCACGGTCATTGGTCATGAACCAGGTAAAGGAAAGCATCAGGGCCGATTAGGAGCACTGGTCGTTCAATTGCCAAACGGAAAACAGTTCTCCGTCGGCACCGGCTTCTCCGATCGAGAACGCGAGCAGCCTCCGACGGTCGGAAGCCTCATCAAATTCCGCTACCAGGAACTCAGTGACGGCGGGATCCCACGATTTCCGAGTTACGTTGGCATCCGATCCGATCTGGACGCACCGGTGACCCAGCCTCACGCTGACCAGACACCAGTTCCACCGATCAGCGTTTCAACAAAACCAGCACAACCACCCGCTGCGAAGAGTTCATCAAAGCCGGAACCCAAAGCACCAGACAAAGTGCCTCCGAAGATCAGCACGGAGCCGGTCAAGACGGCGGCCTCGAAAGCTCCAGCCATTAAGTCAACCACAACCCCGGCTGGAACCCGACGATTTGAATTCGTCGAGAGTGGATCGAGCAAGTTCTGGGAAATCAGTCTCACTGGCTCGGATCTCACCACACGCTGGGGCCGCATCGGTTCCGACGGTCAGACGAAAACAAAGACCTTCCCAACGAACGACAAAGCCCAGGCCGAATACAACAAGCTGATCGAAGAGAAGACTGGCAAGGGCTACGAAGAAGTCGGAATGCAGCCGCCCATTGATCCATCGATACCAGCGATCGATGCCAGCGACGACGATGGCGATGGCTTCGATTCTGAGTCCATTGATTACCTCGGAGTTGCCGCCGTCGAGTCTGGTCTTGGCGACTTGTTTGAGCGACTGGGATCGATGCTTGGAGATTTCCCGGACCATCCCAAAGCTGAGGCGATTCAGGAATTCATGGAATCCTTGTCAGAGGAATCGGAAGACGACGATGAAGACGAGGAAACGCCGGCACCCCCGCCATTGTCACCTGGTACTCCTGCAAGCCTCAAACTGAATTCCGTGAAGTGCGCGACGTTTCTGGAACCGGACAAGATCGAGTCACTCACGAAGCAAATTCGAAAGGCTGGATTCGGAATCATCGGTGACTTCACGGTCGAAGGTCTCCCCATCTCCATGCGTGCCTTTCTGCGCGGGCAGGATACGCTGGCGGTTATCTCGGAACTGCCACCGATTCAATGGGTCGAGCTGCTGGCGTTGAATGCCGACGAAACGGTCGAAACATGGAGCAGCGTTCCGATCCACGACGGCAATGCGCCGCCGTGGTCAACTTTCGTTCAACAGCCTTACGCGGACTTCAATCAGCTTCACACGATGATGGTGGAACAGCGTTCGGATAAAGAGCCTGGTCATATCGAAGCGTCCGAGTTCGCTGAGTACTTCGTGAAATCGTACGAACGAGGGATCGCCTGGAGAACTTCCGGACAGACAGCTGCTGGACCGCCACAGGCAAGCACGAAAGCAACGAAAGGTGCCGTTGCTTCGAGTAAGTCACGACAACTTCAGGACGGACAAGCGCCGCAATCGACCGAAGTCAGCGGAAAGCATCTGGAGATCGTTCAGCGATACATCAAGGCGTATCGAGCCATTCCAAATGCCCGAATGCGGCGGATCACTCCGAAGGATGTGGACTTGGGAAAGGAGATCCTCGCGATGTCGCCTCAGGAGCAGATCGAAATCTCGAAAGCCGTTCTGTCCTTCGGCGATCACGATGACCTCGCAGGTTTGCGCGAGGCACTTCTGAGAAAGCGGCTTCCTTATTCGAAGCAGGATGTGATCTATTTGTGCGACAGGCTCAAGGACACAGCTCGAAATGGATTCGACAAGGCGCTGGTTGGAACGATTGAACGATGGGCCGAATCATCCACTCTACCGAGTGCCGCTGCTGAGTTGCTGCATCAGGCCGTCGAAGCGGGGCGCGCCGAATACTGGCAATCCGAGTTTGAGGCGCTGAAGACACGTGTTGAGAAACTCGCCTGTTCCGGTGAAGGCGCCGACGAGCGGCCGCTGCGCATTCCAATTTCTGATACCGAAGTTTGGGCAAACACCGCGATTCGCGAACTCGAGCAGATGGAAGCGTCTCGACGACGACTCTGGACTCAGTTGCTTCAGTGCTGTGCTGAAGCAACGTCAGCAAAGGCGAGCGACAAGTGGATTCAACAGGTTCGGCCAATTCTTGAGTCCATCACAACGGACAACTTCTTCAAAGTCGCCAGTCAGTGGCTCGCTCTGTCTGAAAAGCCGCAACCTGAAGAGCCAGGAAATCGACGACGCTACTTCAATCCCATGGCGATCAGTGAAATCAACGAAACCATCCTGCGAGGACTGATCTGGTGCATTTCTCTCGCAGATCACCCTGACTCACCGCGACTGCTTGGACTGGTTTCGAAGACGATGTATCGCACAGTCCCTCGCCACGGCCCTCGGTCGCAGAAGATCGGAAATGCGTGTGTGTTTGCTCTCGGGCAAATGTCACAGATGGAAGCGATCTCTCAGTTAGCCATCCTGAAGATCAAAGTGAAGAACGGCACGGCGCAGCGATTCATCGAAGGCGAATTGAACAAGGCGGCCGAACGACTCAACATCCCACGCGAAGCACTGGAAGAAATGTCGGTCCCGACTTACGGACTCGAAGAAGTCGGTGAGCGTCGTGAAGTGTTGGGTGACTTTACGGCTGTTCTGACCGTGAGTGCTCAGGGCGATGCCGAACTTCGCTGGCTCAAGCCCGACGGAACGACTCAGAAGTCCGTCCCGGCAGCACTCGAGAGTGACTTTGCGGAGGACATCAAGGATCTGAAGACCGCACTCAAAGATGTCCAGAAGATGGTCAGCGTTCAGCGGGAGCGAATCGACAGCCTCGCACTGCAACGCAAGTCGTGGACACTCGCCGAATGGCGCGAAAGGTATCTGGACCATCCAGTGGTCGGATTGATTGCACGCCGATTGCTCTGGGATTTTCAGACGGAAAATTCGGTCACGACAGGCTGTTTCCTGAACGGTCAGATGGTGAATGTTGATAACCAGCCGATCGGTGATCTGACGGATTCCACGCAGGTCCGCTTGTGGCATCCGATCGGACATCAAACAAACGAAATCGTTCAGTGGCGTAACTGGCTCGAAGAGCATTCCATCACTCAGCCATTTCGCCAGGCACATCGCGAAGTTTATGTGCTCACCGATGCGGAGCGTCGCACCAACGTTTACTCGAATCGTTTTGCAGCTCACGTTTTGAAGCAAACACAACTCAGAGCCCTCGCTCAGACTCGTGGCTGGCATGCCAAACTGCTCGGGTACTGGGACGGCGGTTCGGATGCTCAGATCTATCGCTATCTCCCGGCCTGGAACATCACGGCTCAGTTCTGGATTCAGGGAGTTGAGCCGCAGGGCAATGATTATGGCGAAACAGCCGGTATGCCTTATGTCACAACGGACCAGGTTCGTTTCTACAGCGGTCAGTACAAGGAATACGCTCCTGAGGGAGATCTTCTGCCTCTTGACCGCGTTCCAGAATTGGTTCTCTCCGAGATCATGCGGGATGTTGATCTCTTCGTGGGAGTCAGCAGTATCGGGAATGATCCAAACTGGCAGGACGCTGGCGTTCGCCCGTTTGAACAGTACTGGCACACATATTCATTCGGAGAAATCTCCGAATCTGCGAGCACGCGACGCGACGTTCTGAAACGCATCATTCCACGTCTGAAAATTGCCGATCGCTGCAGCTTCGAGGACAAATTCCTGATCGTTCGTGGTGATCTGCGAACGTATCGCATTCACTTTGGCAGCGGCAATATCCTGATGGGACCAAACGACCAGTATCTGTGTATCGTGCCGAAGCCTGTCGCAGAATCCACCGTGTTTCTTCCGTTTGAAGGCGACCGGACTCTGTCCATCATCCTCAGCAAGGCCCTTATGCTGGCCGATGACCGCAAGATCAAGGATCCAACAATCCTCTCACAGATTCAAAATCGATAGCCGTCAGACGATCACATGTATTCTTCGCTCGTGGTGAACTTAGGCGATCATGCGAGCTGCGATTTGTCCCCTCTCCCCGCGAATGAATTCCTGAGAACGTTCACAACAAATCGGGGAGAGAGGGCAAGGGTGAGGGGGGTTGCTTTATTGTTTCAATCGGAAGAGAGACCCCTCATCCGGCCTTCGGCCACCTTCTCCCCTTACGAAGGGGAGAAGGGACAGGGTCGTGGACTTTTGAGTTCATCGTCGCAGACTTTGGCTTCGTTCCGCGGTTTGAATCCCTTGAGTTGCCTCAGGTTATCCGGAGCGGAATATTGTTCTCTTGTTGTTTCTCCAAAGGTCGTTTCCCAACGTGTCGCCGGATTCGTAAGAATTCGCACGCAGCGGGGAATTCTCCCGAATTCCACGACGACTCAGTTCAATAACCGCGTGAGATTTTGTTCGCCAACGTTCATTCAGGGAAAGCCGACCATGCCAGATCTTTTGATTCGCGATGAAGAGCTTTCCGGACAGGCATCGCACGAGTTTTCACTCTCGTTCCTGACGGAGCGCATCACGATACGCGAGTTGATCCGGAGCCGAGTTTATCAGGAAGTGCAGGATCACAATCAGTCACTTGCATCTCGAAAAACCGGATGGCTCGTGACACCAACGGATCAGGAAGCATCTCTCAACGGCCCGAAATCCAATAAGCGAGCGACAGTCGACTGGCAGGTTCAGTTTCAAACGGCGACCAGAGCATTCGAGGACGGGCGCGTCGTCATCCTTATCAATGATCTGCAAGCCGAATCGCTTGATCAGGAGTTCGAGATCGCCACAACCACGGCAGTCACATTTCTTCGCCTGACGCTTCTGGTGGGCGGCTGAGGAGGGCGAGGGCACAAATCGTTCATCAGCATCGTCAGTGGTCAATGGCTGACACCTTCGATCTGAATCGGTCTGACCGGATCGACTGCCTTACTTGCATGTCTCAGCCGCGGGTTTCAGAATGCGTGCGACTTGCTGTCGAGTGAATCAGACAGCAATTGCAACCTGTATCATCACTGCAAACTAGGTCCCCAGAGCCGGTTGCTCTGGTCCGGAGTTCATCATGCGTTTCTTCAAGAGTCTGGTTTCGACAAGATCGCTGGCCGTGGCGGCTGTTGTGCTGGCTGCATCAGGGTTTTCCAACTGCCGAGCTGCTGATGACCAAGACCAGCCCAACGAACTGGCTCAATTCTACGGCTTCAGCGGCATCGAAGTCTTCAAGGTGCACGATCGAGCATTCAATCTTCAGGGAGGCGACTTCACCGGCGACGGGCTCAATGATGTCCTGCTCATCGACAACTTCGAAAGTTGCATCCGCCTGATGGCTCAGCGCAATGCTGCGGATCAGAAGAAAGCTCGCGCAGGCAAAGTGAACGACCTTGAGTCGGACTGGCGTTTTGAAGAACGCACCATTCCTGTTGATAAAGCCATCGCAGGAATGTGCTCCGGAGATTTCAATGGAGACAAACGTCTCGACTTTGCTGTGATCGGGACACCCGACCAGCTTGCCATCCGCTACCAGCCGGAGCCTGATCAGAAAGAATGGACGAAGAAGTGGACGACTCGCCTGCCTGCGATTGAACCTGTTGCCTGGATGATCGCCGCAGGGGACCTTAACTCCGATCGTCGCGACGACATCGTCGTGCTCGGCAAGGAAGTCACGTACATTCTCTATCAGAATGATAAGGGCGAAATGGAGACGCCTCAGTCGCTGATGAACACTTCAGCGCAATTGTCGATGGTTCAGGTGGCCGACCTGAATGGCGACGGTCGCCATGACCTGTGCTACCTCGCCTCTGATGGGACCAATCGAGGTCTGTGTGCTCGTCTTCAGACAAATGACGGACGGCTTGGACCGGAGATGTGCTTTTCTCTTGAGCAGCCACGATCAGTCACGCTCGCGAATGTCGACCAGAAGCCCGGCCATGAGATTGTCACGGTTCAATCTCGAAACGGACATGTGCTCGTTTCATCGCTGAAGCCGGAAGCCGAACCGTCGCCAGTTCCCAATCGTCTTCTTCGATACGGCATTGGACCTGCCGGAGCAAGTCGCGAACGAGCTGTTGCCGCGGCAGATTTTGACGGCGACAAACTGACGGACCTGGTCGTCGCCGATCCTGAGCAGGCACAGATCCTTCTCTATCGTCAGAACGGCGTCGATGGACTCGGAACGGCGCAAGTGTTTCCGAGTCTTCTCGGTGTCACGGACCTCGCCGTTGCTGACAGCAATGGTGATGGAAAAACGGAGCTGTACCTTCTGAGTCCCAAGGAAGGCTCGGTTGCCGTTAGCCATTTTGAAAACGGACGGCTGACATTTCCGGAAGGCGTGATCCAGAAGCCAGAGAATGCTGAGCTGATGGCTCTGACCACGCTCACACATGACTCGAAAACTCAGATTGTCCTGAGCGTTACCGTTGGCACCGGCAATGCGATGAAGCTGAACTTTCATCGATACGTGACCAATGACAAAGGAGCCTGGGAACAGGCAGCCAAATCGGACAAGCTTGAATTCACCAATGCGGTCGGTCCTCGAGGTTCGCGTCTGGTGCAGATGGATGTGAATGGTGATGGCCGTCAGGATGTCTTGTCGATTTCATCAGGCACTGCGAAGGCTGGCTTCGTCGTGCTGACTCAGGAGGCCGACGGATCGCTCGTGGCCGGACAGAAAACGACGCAGGACATTGGCATTTCATCGGCAGGTCGCACGTTTGTCGCCGGCGACCAGTTGTTGATCGCCCGTGACTCATTCGCCCGAGCGATGAAGATGGATGCAACAGGCTGGAAGGTTGTGGATCAATTCAACGCCGGAGAATCCTCTGCAAACATCGAAGGGGTCGCTTCGATTGATCTCGATGGCGAAGCGGGCGACGAAATTGCCCTGGTCGACACCGGCGTGAAGAAGCTGAGAATCCTTCGTCGACAGGATGGAGTTTATCGACCGTGGAAAGAAGTGGATCTCGGCAACATGCCGTTCACGTCGACTCTCGTTCGGGATTTCAATGGTGATGGTCGTCAGGATCTGATTCTTCTCGGAGGGCAGCAGTTTTCGGTGCTGTACTCCGGCAAGTCCGAGTCTGACCTGCAGGAACTGGCATCCTTTGAGCCCGATCGCGACGATGCGTACCCGGCCGATGTGATCGCCGGGGACATCAACGGCGACGGTCAGATTGATTTGACAATGATTGATACCAGCATTGATGGTCTGGCCATCCTGAACTTCGACGAAAAGATGGGCATTCGTGAGGCGACGCACTTCCGAGTCTTCGAAGAGAAACGTCTCGTCTCATCGGACAAAGATCGCGGTACTGAGCCTCGCGAGGGGCTGATCGTCGACGTGACATCTGACGGACGGAGCGACCTGATCCTGCTCTGCCACGGTCGAATGCTGCTGTATCCTCAGGACCCAGGAACGCCTGCGACTGCGTCGAAGTGAGGCAGCAACGCGGTAAACGTCACTTCTGTTGGCGAGTACGAGATTTCTTGTCCTTTTAACCCTCCAACTGGGAGGGTCGCGAGGAACGAGCGGGGAGGGCACGGCATTTCTAATGGTCTTGACTTGTGCCAAACGCTCGTGGCTCCCCTCCCCGTCGCTAACCGCGACGATCCTCCCACTGGGCGGAAAAAAGGCCATGGGCATCCGGCAGTTCCGTCGGACTTCACTCTTCGGTCGGCGGCCAGTCGGCAACGTTGATCTCGATCTCGGTTCCGTCGGGAAGTCCGGCTACCTGAGAATGAAGCGTGCCACAGAATTCCCAGTATCTGCGGATCGGGCACACGATGACGTTGTCGGTTTCGTATTCGCCACCGAGCACCGGGAGGTTTCGAAAGGCAAAGCACTCGTCTGGCTTCAGCGTCTTTCCAGCGTCAAGCAGATCGTCGACCAGTCCGGGAAGAAACCACTCGGCGGTTTGCTCGTCATTCTCGAGCAACTGAGTGAACTCGTCCTCAGAGGCCGCGACTTCGCTGAGTTCACCATCAGAAATGTTGAGCCAGAGAACGACGCCGTCGGCATCCAGGAAGAACAAATCTCCGAAACAGTTCATCAGGAATGGTTCAATCTCGTCATCTTCATCGAACATCCACTGCCAAGCATCAATCAACGGCTCGATGTCCATCTCGGAAATGTCAATCAGGTACGCATCGGTCGTCATCGCTGGTGCTCAGAACTGAAAGGTTTCGCCACGCCATCCGCGACTCAAACCAGATGAGTGTTTCACGATGCTGTGGAGTCCCAAAGTCTAGCGGCGAAAGTCCCGAAGTTGCTACCGTCGAAGGCCGCTGGCCTTGCCATTCGGGCGAACGGTGATGCTCTGGACGCTGCAAGCAACAGAACGGTTCCATCGACCGTTCGCCCCCACAATCCTGCCAACAGGAAATCGCCCCGAGACCTGTCACGTGATTCGCCCAGGTCACGACGAACTGCGAAGTGATCTGATTGGCAAATCAACGGTGTCCATTGAATCCGAAGCGACTCCCGCACGGATTCCTTAAACATGACCGTGGCGGAACTCGTGAGAGTTCCTTTGCGATTCCGATTTCGTGCAAGCCCGGGCAACCCGGAAACATGGATGTGCGATTCGCCAGAACGAATCGAACTTCAGATCGGCTGCGGCCAGCCAGTGAACGCCTGATCAAAAACTTTTGATCGATTGCTGATTTTATTCGCGTTCGTGCTTAACAAGCGGCGTGGCTTCGACTCAACTACAACCCGAGACGCGTAGAGCGTCAAATGGAATCACAAATCCCTTCCGATCCACCTCGGCAGGCCACGCTTCGCCCCTGAGATGAATTTCGTCCCTTGATGCTTGCATCGGGATGAGATCCTTCTGAGGGGCGATTTCATTTGCTGGCAATGCAATGCATCGATCGGAGAACTTCAGCCGCAACGTCAGTAGCTTAGCTTACAGTCTCGAAATCACTTGGCCGTTGAATAATCTCGGTCATGGAATGACCGAGCTACGTGGGCGAGACATTCCATGACTCGCATTCGCAGATGTCGACGTCAAATCGGGATGTTGTTTCGGGACGATTCTAAGCCGCGGCTGGTGATCAGTTGCTGCCCGCTTCCTGTTCCTCTGCCAGAGCCTCAACAACGTCGGCAGGATCCAGCAGGAACTCCTTCATCTTCTCTTCGCTGGAAAACAGCCAGATACGACGACGGAACGTGGCAGCATTCTCGAGGTCGCCCTCGACGGATTCACCATCATCGAGCAGCGTCATTGCACAGGCACCATCCAGCATCGGCCAATAGCGCGCCGGTTCGGCGAGGAACTGCTGTTTGTGATCTTCCGATCGGAAGTACAGCAGGTGACCGCGGTACTCAAGCTGCACTCGTGGCGATCCCTGAACAAGTTCACGATCTTCCACAGCGCTCACGAGGCAATGTCCCTTGAATGCTGCGTTCGTCTTCGATGGCTTTTGAGATTTCGCAACGGGCGGTGCCGCGGCTTTCGCGGGTTCCTCAGCGTTCTCTGATTCGATCTGTTCGAAGAAGCGGTGGGTATCATCGGGTTCTGAAGCAGCTTCTTCTTCCGTCGCAGGCTGTGCAGCAACTGACCTCGGTTTGGAAACCGTCTGAACCGGATTCTTTCGCGATGGCCGAGCTTCTTCGTGCGTGATTGGCTCAAACTCCAGCTCACCGCGCGACGTCTGAGGAGCAGCCTGTGGAGCGGCAGGACGTCGAGATTGATTGGCTGCCATCACCGGCGGCTGAGCGGCGGCTGCCGATCGGTTCGAGACGTTCTGCAACTTCGGCAGCAGTGCCTCAGGCGTCTGAAAGCCTGAGATCCGTTCGATGATTTGAAGGTCCGGCGAGACCACAAGAATCGCCGGCAGTCCTTTGATCTGCAGATCAGACACCAGTGCCTTGTTCTGATCCGCGTCAACTCGAACTGGGACGAATCCCTGGCGAACGGCCTGAACCACTTTGGGATCAACGAACGTCGTTTTCTCCATCCGCTTGCAGTAAACGCACCATGAAGCCGTGAACTCCATCAGAACCGGCTTCCCGGATGCTCGCGCTTGTTGCAGCGACGCCTCGATATTAGTTGACCACGGGATTTCTTCGGCCTGAGCCGAAGGGACTGCAGTCGTCAGCGCGACGACGGCGCAAAGAATGCTCAGGCGAGTGACAGTGGAACGCATGGTCGAGGTCCGGATGCTCGAGGACAGAAACTTGAGGTCCTCTGGTTTATCGGATCAGGACGTGACACTCCGTGCGATAGTTGTCTGGAAAATCCGTCAGAGTATGTATGTTGCGAATAACCGAAACCCATCATGGATCGGCAGATTTCGCGTGAGTCACCGTGAGTCAGCAGAACATGCCGAAGAGTTCATGGTGACGGCACAATCGTGCTTTGCCGGGAGGCATCTCGGCCGACAATTCGATTGACCAGAGCCAGCCGCGCTGAACCGTCATTTTGCTTCCTGAGGGCCTTCCGGGACGACGTTGAGTTTCGCGTGGACTTCGTCCCAGTTCACTTCGATCGGTTCGTACTTCTGAGGACCGAGCGTTGCCACCTCGCCGCGAATGGTGGCGATTCGAATGTCGTGCTGAGGATGGCTGGCGATCCATGCGATCGCGTCCGGAACATCAAGGCCGTCTTTCTTCATCAGTTCGAAGAAGTTTGCCAGTTCGAGCGGGTCGATTGCCGCGGCGTGAAGCATCTTGACTCCGGTCACATCGGCTTCAATCTCCTGATCGCGGCCGTAACTGGTCAAAGCTGCGTTCTTGCCCAGCTCCGCGCCAAGTGCTACCAGTCCGCCGACATCGCCGATCAGCACTTCGATCGCCACAATGACACCGAGCGACTGAGCAATTCGTTCCAGTCCGTGTCGCTTGATCGCGTGAGCCATCTCGTGGCTCAGGACACCGGCGACCTGTTCCGGATTCTGCGCCTTCTTGAGCAAGCCGGTGTAGACCACCATCTTGCCTCCTGGAAGGCAGAAGGCATTCACCATCGGCGAGTCCACAACCTTCAGCTCGAACTTCAGCCCCTTGAGCTCTGAATGTGGCGTCAGTCGATCGACGATCTTCTGGCACGCGTTCACGATCACGGGATCGTTGATCTGAGGGCCCTCGAGATCCATCTGCTCAAAGGCCAGCTTGCCAATCTTCTCGTCAACAGACACCGGGAAGAGCTTGACCGAGTGCCTGGCCATTGCCATCAGGCCATAGTATGAACCGACGAGCAGCGCGGCACAGATAATGAGGAACAGGATGGCAGACGATCGCATGCTGCGATTCTCGGCCTTGCGTCGCTGAAAGACTTCGGTGAGCTGTCCGCGAAGTGCCGATCCTGATTCCAATTCCAGCATTGAAGGAAACTGCTTGTCTTCGCAGAAGATCGTCAGCTTTCGATCCTTCGTGCGGCAAAACACCATACGGCCACTGGCTCCGCCGAGATCCAGTTGCATGTCCTCGTAGCGAAGCGAGAATCTCTGTCCTGCAGACGTGATGGCCGTCACTCCGCTGGGATCCACAGTGATCGTCGCTGATGCTCGACCGTTCGCAATCTGTTCGCTGAAGACGCCGCCTTCAAACTCGGACTTGTCGATCATGCATGACTCCAACGCAACGAAACTCTTGTTGTGATTGCATCGGATAGTGCTTCACGAAGTGGCTCCGATACCACCGCAGTTTACACAACTTTTCTCCACTTTGGCGATGCTCGTCTCTCGCAAAATGCAGCGATCTGTCGCGATGCCATTGCTTTGGGGCACATTGGCTGATCGTTGGTGAAAGAAGTCGTGGCGGAGTTTGCCTGAGTGACATTCCCGTAATCACCTGAAGGACCAAAGATCTCGGTCATGGAATGACCGAGCTACGTAGACGAGTCATTCCATGACTCGCATTGACTCGCATTCGCAGATGTCGACATCTAATCGGAACGTTGTTTTGGGACAATTCTTTTGAATTCCACGGCGCATCCGAGTCCTCGCCGATCCCGCGATGCTGACATGCGGAGTTCCCCTAAATCCAGCAGCCTCGTCCCCAAAAGTGGCCAAACAAAGTTTGCTGAACTCTGTTTTCCATGAGGCCCGGAAATCGTTGGCGACCGAGCGATGTTCCTGCAAGAATACGGCTCCGATATGGCTCTTCGAACTGAACGAAGAACCTGCGACGGACGCTGACCACGAACGGTCGGCGAATCGTTGATCCGATATCGGAATGGCCGAAGGTCGAACGGAAATGCGATCCACCCGGTTGATCGTTCGAAC
Source organism: Ottelia alismoides (assembly GCA_037367405.1). NCBI lineage: Eukaryota > Viridiplantae > Streptophyta > Magnoliopsida > Alismatales > Hydrocharitaceae > Ottelia > Ottelia alismoides. The sequence goes on along the minus strand of JAZKJV010008916.1, from coordinate 875,993 downwards.
TGGCTCAGATCGAAGACAATTTGCGTGACGCTCCCTGAGGAACGGATCTTCTCCGGGAGCATCCGAAAGACGTTGGAATGGCGACCGGACTGACTTCGAACACTTCCGCCGATCGAATCTTTGAAAGCCCGTCGTCTGTCTTCAACGAGGTGTACGATCCTTCCGGGATTCCTCGTCCGCACTGGCAAAAGTTTCTCAACGGCCTCCGCAACGTGACTGTCGACGAGTTTGCTCGTCGCAATCAGCAGGCGGATCGCATGCTGCGAGAAAACGGCGTGACCTATCACCTTGCAACCGAAGGTGGTGACGGGGCGCGTCCGTGGCGACTTGATCTGCTTCCGATGCTGACCACCGCCGCCGACTGGGCCGTGCTGGAGTCCGGGCTGGCTCAGCGAGCGAATCTGCTGAATCTCTTGATCGCCGACATCTACGGTCCACGGCAGCTTGTTGCAGATGGACTTTTGCCCCCGGCGGTGCTCTATGCAAACCCCGAATTCCTGCGGACCCTTCTGCGATCTTCGACCGGGTGATCGCCAGCCGCTGTTTCTTTATGCCGCGGAACTCGCGCGGTCTGCGAATGGCCAGTGGTGGGTGATGGCCGATCGGTCTGAAGCACCGGCCGGACCAGGATTCGCTCTGGAGAACCGCATTGTCAGTTCTCGATGTATGCCATCGGCGTTTAAGCAGATTCAGGTCGAACGACTCGCGCCGTTCTTTGGTCGCCTGCAGAATTCCATCCGCCGCCGGGCACCGCGTGCGACCGATAGTCCTCGAACCGTGCTTCTCTCCAGCGGCCCAACGCATCCGTACTACTTCGAAGACGTCTATCTCGCGAGATATCTCGGCTTCACGATGGTTGAGGGAGGTGACCTCGCCGTTCGCAACGATGCCGTGTTCATGAAGACGCTGTCTGGTCTTGTTCCCGTGGACATCATTCTCAGTCGTTGTGCGGAATCAGGTTTGGATCCGCTCGAACTGGGCGGATACGCCGCGCATGGCGTTCCAGGATTGCTGAATGCCGTTCGTGCGGGAAATGTGGCCGTCGCGAATGTGCCGGGCTGCGGCATCGTCGGTGCGCCCGTGTTCATGGCGTTCCTTCCTTCGATTTGCCAGCGTTTGCTCGGCGAGCCAATGAAGCTGCCGTCCATTTCCACGTGGTGGCTTGGCGATGAGAACAGCAAAGCCGAGGTGATGTCTCGCATTGAAGACCTGGTGCTCAAGCCCGCATTTCAGAAGAGTGGCAACGAAGAAATCATCATCTCGGACCTCAGCACCGAACAACGCGCGAAGGCGATGGATCGAGTGCTTGCGGAACCTTATGCCTGGGTCGCGCAGGAGAAGATTGCTCGGTCGGCGGTCCCGGTTTGGACCGATAGCGGCATCCGTTGTGGTCACGCGGCGATCCGAGCTTTCCTGGTCGAGGATGAATCGCGATGGCATATGATGCCCGGCGGACTGATTCGCATCGCTCCGGATTCTGGCCCGATGCAGTTGTCGGTTTCGGCAGGCGATGGAAGCAAAGACTTGTGGGTGATCGCGGATCGCAAGGTAGACCCGGTTTCGCTGTTGAGCCCCACCGATCAGCCCGCTGAACTTCGTCGCACCAGCGCGATGTTTCCAAGTCGAGTCGCGGACAATCTGTTCTGGCTGGGGCGTTCGCTGGATCGCTGCGACATCCTGAGCCGTCTGATTCGCGCGCTGGCTGAACGGCTCGTCGGCGAAGGAAGTGTCGATCTGAACGAAGTTCGGTTTCTCGCGCGAGCGTTGAGCGAGATGGGGCAGATTGAGCCTGGGTTTGTCGTCGAAGGCATGGAGTCGCAGTTGCCGACACTGGCCGAGGCGCTGCCATTGGCCATCTATGATCCGAACGAATTCGGCGGATTGGCACGAACCGTTCGCGATTTGACCCGACTGGCTTCGCTGGTGCGTGACTGGATCAGCCCGGACACGTGGCATCGCATCAATGTGACGGCCGAGACGTTTCGCTCCGTTTCAGGCAAAGGAACTCAGGATCTGGCGGATGTCGTCTATTCGACAAACGCTCTTGTCGGGGACCTGGCGTCTGTCAGCGGACTGATCGCCGACGGCATGAACCGTGGTCCATCGTGGCGATTCCTGGAACTTGGGCGGTGCATCGAACGAGCGGGCACGACGGCTCGTATGCTGCGTTCCGCGGAACTCAAGCGAGGCGTCGTTCCCAACCTCCTGAAGACGATGGTCGAAGTTCTCGATGTCCGCATGACGTATCGATTTCGATACCGCGAAAACCTGCAGCGCAATGCGGTGCTGGACCTCGCGATTACCGACGAGACCAATCCGCGTTCTCTGGCATATCAGATCGATCGACTGGTGTCGCATGTCGATCGACTTCCCGGCTTTGAGGCTCGTCCGTTGCGATCGGAAGAGATGCGACTGGTGATGGAGGCGGCTCATGCCGTGCGAATGCTGACGGCGGAAGATCTGGCGGCTCCGTCCCTAAAGGCAGTCCTGAACTCACTCAAGACCGTCGATGAGTCCATGATGAAGTTGTCTGATGCCCTGACGAACAAGTATCTCGTGCATTCTGTTTCGCCTCGTCAGATTTCTGAACTCGGAGGTTCCACGAGATGAAATACCGCGTGACTCACAAGACAACGTACGATGGCCATGACTCTGTTTCTGTCGGGCACAATCAGGCATGGCTTGAGTTCCGTCCGGTGCCAACCCAGCAGGTGGAATCGTTCTCGCTGACGATTGATCCGGAGCCATCGACACGAACTCGACGCGTCGACGCATTCGGCAACCCGGTTCAACTGTTTTCGTTCAATGAGGGATATCAACGACTCAACGTGACGGCCACAACCGTCGTCACCGTGCGTCCTCCGGATCTGACCCGGTTGCCGCGCGAAACGACGATCGAGGAACTGGCGACGTTGCTGCGGAATCCGAGCAATGACAACGATCGAGATGCGCTGGAGTTTGCGTTTCCTTCACATCGAATCGCATCTTCGCCAGCGATGAAGGAGTATGCTGCCGAGTCATTGAAACCGGATCGGTCAGTGGTCGACGCAATCGATGATCTCACTCAGCGGATTCATCGTGACTTTGCCTACGACAGCCGCGCAACGACGGTCAACACTCCGATTCTGGAGGTGTTCCGACTTCGACGCGGCGTTTGTCAGGACTTCGCGCATCTGCAGATTGCCATGGTGCGATCCTTCGGCATCCCGGCTCGTTACGTCAGCGGATATCTCCGAACAACACCGCCTCCCGGCCAGCCGCGACTCGTGGGTGCCGATGCATCACATGCATGGCTGTCTGTGTACTGCGGCGACGGTCAGTGGCTGGACGTTGATCCCACGAACGACCAATTCTGCTCGGATGACCATGTCACGCTCGCCTGGGGCCGCGATTACAGCGACGTCCCCCCTCTGACAGGAGTGTTCGTCGGCGGCGGCCAGCACCGGCTGCTGGTCAGCGTCGACGTGCAGCCGATTTAGGGGCTCTCACAAGGCCAAAATTACAGAGTTAACCTCCGAATGGTCGGAGCGGGTTCGTCTGCGTTGGAATCGCAGGTGGCGGCGAAAGAACGCAGAGATCGCAAAGACTTTTGTGTACTTTGTGGCCTGTTGTGGCGATCTGCGATTCGTTTTCTGGAGCGTTCTGACAATTAGCCCGGAAAAGGTTACCTGAATCGCAACCAGACGCGTCAGTTTAGAAGTTGCGCGTTTCGTTAGGGCTGGAAGCCCGGCACATCCTCTGCCGGTGGCGTGAGCCACCGGAAATGGAAAAACACAGCGATTCAGGCCTAAAGGGCCGACACAAACGACAGTGTGTCGGCCCTCCGGGCCTAATGTTGGTCACGATAACAAACCGGTGGCTCACGCCACCGGCATTTGATATGACGGCCCGCCGGGCCTAAAACATCGCAACTTCAAAACGCGTCAGCGAGGGATCCGTGTCGCTGAAAAAGATCCCTCACTCACGTTTCGGGTTGCGATCGCCGGCCTCAGTCAAAACAGTTTATCTCAGTGATTCATCGCGTTGCCAAAGATGTCCTGCTCAGATTCGTCGGGCGGATTGTCATCGTCTGATGTCGCCGGGCGGACCACAAGTCGATTGATCTTTGCGGAGACGACAATCACCTGAGTGCCGGGTTCAATTGGCATCCCGATTGATTCGGCGTGATACCGATCCTGGCCAATTGTGATCATGCCGCCTGGTGTCATCACGGTCTGAGAAACGCCGCGGCTGCCGATGAGGACCTCGAGCGGGTTCTCTGCGGCAATGGGAGCTGTGGGCTGCGGATTCAGAATCACTTTCGCGCCGAGCCGCGTCTTCTGCATGAGACCGACAGCCCCGATAATAATGCTTGGTGCTCCGGCAAACAGCACAACGACATACGTCCAGAAGAAGACTGGCGACTCGCCCCACCACGCCTTGCACGCGCTCCAGAATGACACGACGATCGAGATGATCGACAGGATCAAAATCATTCCGAAGCTGGGGATGATGAATTCAAGCCCCAGTAGAATGAGTCCGACGACAAGAAAGAGCGTCGCAAGAACTCCGGCATCCGAAAGCATACGCTTCGCCTCTGCTCAAAATCCCTCAGCACTGAGCAAGTCGTTCCTGAAACTCCAGAGCAAACTCTTCATCACCGGACAGACATCGATTGTTCATGGCGAGGATCTTGCGAATGCGTCCAACCGTCAGCTTGGCCGGAGCCGTCAATCGCATCACAAGGTCATCCGGGTTGAACTGCTCGAGTTCTCGGATGGTATGCACGCCGAGCAGCACGAAGGCTTCGCGGGCCAGCATATCATTCTGAAACACAACATCCAGCGGCGCATCGATTGGAATTCGTGAACGACCGAGTCGTCGGACCAGCTTGTTCGCATCACGAATGCCAGTCGTCAGAGTCGCTTTTCGAACGCCCTTCTTGCGTGCAGGAGCTTCCAGTTCAGGCTCTGGTGCCGGAATCGGTTTGGCAACCTTCGTCACGGGCTTGGCGACCGGTTTTCGAGCGGAGGCCGCGGGCTTTGAAGGTGCTCGCGAAACTGGCTTCTTCTTGACAACCTTTTTCGCAACTTTCGCGGACGTCTTTGACGCAGAGGAAGCTCGGGAAGCAGGCTTACTCGATCGAGCGGCCGTCTTGACAGTCTTCTTCTTGGCCATGTGAGAACCATCTTTCTTTACTGCGAATCAACTACGACATCGCAGATCCATCCGCGACTACCAGCTCCTTCCACGCGTTCCAGACACTTCGGAGCCAAACTCCGGCGTCTCAGAACGGTTCAATCGGTTGATGGGATGAATGAATCTCCCGAAACGATTTGGGCGCAATCATAGCCCCTCGAAACGCCCCATTACCCTATCAGGGCCGGATGTTCCTCAAAAAACGCCCGAAGGATGTCCTGTTCGTCCTCAGTGAGGAGCCCCGTAGATCCAAAAACAATGGATTTTTCGGCTCGCCAGCGTCCCACAAGTTCCAAAAGTTCGTCCGATGCTTCGCTGGAAAACTCACCTTCCGGCATCCCAAACCAGGGATTTGGGTCCTGAATGTCGGCCAAATGCTGAACGACTCGACGCGACGCGTCGGCCTGACCGGCCGTTTGCAGGCATCGTGTTTTTGAGCACAACCAGTGATCGTTTTCGTGGTTCTTCGGAAGATGTGGCCCGTTCATTGCAACGTTCAGAGTCTGCTGAGATGGGGCACAACACGCATCGGCCAGTGTCTCGTACGCCGCATAAATGACGCATTCGTCCAGAAGGTCCGCGGTTTCATGGTTCTGAAAACAGCGTTGCCACGTTCGAAGCAGGCATTCAAGCTGAATCTGGGGAGACGTCGAGTTGAGCAGCGGATAGCAGCCGAAGAATCCCAGAGAGTTCTCAAAAGCAGCGGTTGGATCGAGGGAACATCGCAACAGACTGTCGAGCGTCACAACAAACGCCGCTCGCATCGCGGTGTAGGTGACTTCGCAGGTGGGTGGTGTTCCGGGGTGAAATGACATGATGCTTCTTCAGGGTGTCTCGAGGAAAGTTGCCGCAAAATTCGGCTAAATCTGTCTTCTACGGCTCTTCGGAGCAGAGTGAGAACGCCCGATTCTCCGCTCCGTGCCGCTGAGGTGCCTCATCATGGCACATGAAACACATGACTCAAGAAATCGTTAAGACGACTTCAAAATCCCTCTGTTGCCGATCGTCAACAGATCGAACCGATCGGATATCGGCTGTTTCCGAAGATCTGGCCTCTGAACGTTTTCGCGGGTCAGAGCCGAGTCAGCATCGACCTTGCCTGTGCGTTGATTTTCTGAAACGGTCACGTGCGCCCCGAACGGTCTCTCTCTCCGTTGTCATGATGCAACGATGAGTTTACTTCCGTCGGCGAGTTGAGGAATAGTCCCGAAATCAATTCCCGACTTGACTGCGACATCAGCAAACGCGAGTCATGGAATGACTCACCTGCGTAGCTCGGTCATTCCATGGCCGAGATTCCTGAACCGCCAGGTGATTTCGAGACTGTCACTCAACCGTCTTCATTTTCGGCAGGCGAGGACTTTGATCCTTTCGTCCGTCCACTTCACTGGTTGCGTTATCCATTTGAGCTTTCAAGTCGTCCCATGCCAACGGCAGAACGTCAGGCTGCTTGAATGAGTAACCACTGAAGCTCATCAACCCAACACCAACAGCTGGCACAACCGCTCCGACAACCCCGGCAACCGCTGCGTAAGGGAAGCCTGCATTGCCGAAAAGTGCTTGTGTGGAAACGATGCCGGTCAGTCCGCCAGACGTGGCGGAAGAAACCACAGTTATGATCTTCGAAACGCCCGAAAAGCAGACAATTCGAAGGATGACAAAAGAAACCGCAGCCACCGGAACGGCGGCGGCTCCAGCAATGAAGAGCCCGAACACAGCACCAATCACGCCCGCCAGACCGAATCCAAACACTGCCCCGGCAATTCCGGTAGAGCCCCAGACAATCATGGCTGCCGACAATGGCGAAACCGTGCCCTGTGATTTGCCTCGTTCGGCGATTCCGGCCGTCTCTGGAGCCAGGTAGGGATTGAATTCAAATTGGCTTGCAGACTGGCCCATGCTCGTACCCGATAGCAGATACACTCGAACGAACTCTTGCTTCTTTCGAACAGCAACCGGCCTCAAACCGTTCAAAGATGTGAACGCATAACACGCATTCTCTCGAGATCGAACGAGCCCTGAATCTCTCGCCCTCAGTCCAACTCCCCACGCCGGGCTATTCTTCGATCCAACGCGGACCATGAACTCATCGAACTCATCGTCGCACGAACGACATCTTCATGTCATCTAGATCAAGCTGTCCTGTAGGCGCCGTTGAGTCCGATTCGGATGATGTACTCTTTAGCCTCTGCCGGGACAGGTACGGTCGATCGAGCAAGCTGCCAGTCAAAGCCGCCTCGCCACTTGCCGATGATCTGAGTTCCCACTTCGCGACGCACTTTGTCGTAGAAATGAACCACCACAGCAGCCTGTTCTGACGGAGCATTCCCTGGAACGATGCCATCGCAGCGAACCCAATAGGTCAACTGAAGTGATGCAATGTTTCGACCATCGACGGCACCGCCCTGGAGAGCCTGTGACTGGGTTGAGAATTCTTTGTTCTCAAATCGCTGGCAAAACTTTCCCTCCATCGGTTCCACTTCGCAACGAGACGTCAGCCGTTGATAGTGCCAGCCGTCGGTGTTTCCGTCTTCGTTGTCGTCGATCTCAAACCCGCCGTTGATAATATTGGGATTTGAAGGATCGGGGAGAACTCGTCGATTCTCTTCGGACGTTCCGGTCATCGGAACGAACAGGGTTGAGATCAGACGCTCGTCCTTGAGTTCTCCGTTCTCCTTCCGAAGCAGATGAAAAGACTGCTGATAGCGTTCGCCGACTGGAATGATCATGCGGCCGCCTTCGCGGAGTTGCTCGATCAGCGGTTGCGGAACATTCTCAGGCGAGCATGTCACGATAATCTTGTCGAACGGAGCATGTTCGGGCCATCCTTTGTAGCCATCGCCGTCAAGAACGTGAACGTTCGCGTAGCCAAGATCCTTCAGTCGACGAGTCGCCTGTTTGGCAAGCGGTGAGACAATCTCGATCGTGTAGACCTCCTTCACGATGGCTGACAAAACAGCGGCCTGATATCCGCTTCCAGTGCCAATCTCCAGAACCTTATCCTCAGGCTGAGGATCAAGTGAGTCCGTCATATAAGCAACGATGTAAGGCGGAGAGATCGTTTGCTGATGACCAATTGGAAGCGCCATGTCCTCATACGCCAGTGCCTTCTGTGCACCGGTCACGAATTCATGTCGTGGGATCTTTCGCATCGCATTCAGCACGGCTGGATTCGTAATTCCCTCGGCTTCGATCTTGGTCGCAACCATCACCTCACGCAGTGATTCATACTTGCTTTGCTGCGCAGCCAGCGGTGAGACTTGACCGACTTGAAAGATCAACGCGATTGCAATCAATGTTCTTCGCCAACAGCGCAACAGGCCGCCTGCTTCGAAACGCGACATGTCTGACGATAATTGAGGAACCGGCATATCGACATCCTTTTTGCGGCTACCTAACATTCGATGCAGAGGGAGACAGGCTTCTGAGGCAGAAGTCTGGCGCTGAATGTCGGGCAGTCGGCTGGTATTAGACACCTCGCCCCAAAAGAACTCAACACGTGTCTGCGGTTGGTTCGCATGCTGTATGATGGTCGCCCGTGGCCGTCAGCGATTTGCTGCGAGGTCGACGTCCGAGGGCGATCGTCCTGCTGTGGGCTGCGGGCGAAGCCTGCGTTAGGAGCTGTCGCGTCTTCGAACGGCGACGATGCCGCTGCAAAACGAACCGCAGAATCGATGATTTCCGCGAGTCTTGCCCTGCAATCCGGCTCAATCACGCCCGAGGTCGGGAAAAGCCTGTGATGGTGCTTGATGACAAACGCCGGGACAGGTAAACGTGCCGCTTTTCTGCGGTTTTCGGCAGAATCGAATTACCTTTCACTTCAGTTGCGACGGTCCATGTCTGTTCTTCTTCAACTGACCGACGGTGTCAAAAGTTACGGCGACCAGATGCTGCTCGATGAAGCCAGCGTCACACTGTACGAAGATGTCAAAGTCGGATTCATCGGCCGCAACGGCGCCGGAAAGTCGACATTGCTTCGAGTACTCCTCGGCGATGAAGAACTGGACAGCGGCACGGTCTCACGATCGCCAAACCTGCGAGTCGGTTACCTTCGACAGCATGATCCGTTTCTTCCAAACGAATCCGCGCTGGATTTTCTGATTCGAGACAGCGGTCAGCCGGACTGGAAGTGCGGAGAAGTTGCGGCCGAGTTTGAACTCAAGGGCGACTATCTCAACGGACCGGTCAAGGGACTTTCAGGCGGTTGGCAAACTCGTGTGAAGCTCGCAGCTCTGCTTCTGCATGATCCGAACCTGCTGATGCTGGACGAACCGACCAACTTTCTTGACTTGCGAACCCAGATTCTGCTCGAGCACTTTCTCAAGCACTTCCCAGCCGCATGCCTGATCGTTTCGCACGATCGTGAGTTCCTGACGGCAACGTGTAGTCACACGCTCGACCTGAATCGCGGCAAGCTGACGATGTACAACGGCAAGATCTCCGGTTACCTCCAGCAACTGGAAGAAGAAAAACTTCGAGCCGAACGAACCAACGCCGCGGTCGCCGCCAAGCAGCGTCAGTTGCAAACGTTTATCGACAAGAACAAAGCCCGTCCGACCGGAGCGAGCCAGGCGCGGTCGAAACAAAAGCAATTGGATCGACTCGTGCTGCAGGAAATCGAAGTCGATCTTCCAACGGCTCATATTCGTGCGCCAATCGTGGAGCCTCGTCAGGGGCCGGTCGTGCGGTGCCTCGACTTGTCGATCGGATACGAAGGCAAGGCCGTGGCGAGCGGCATCGAATTGGAGATTGAGCATCAGCAGCGAGCTGCAATCGTCGGGGACAACGGTCAGGGTAAGACTACGTTGCTCCGAACGCTGGTGGATTCGCTCAAGCCGGTCGCGGGCAAAGTGAAGTGGGGCTACGGCACGGAAATTGGCGTCTACGCTCAGCACGTCTACACGACGCTGCCGCCGGATCAGACCGTGCTGGAGTATCTTGAATACAAGGCCAAGCCCGGCACGACGACTCAGGATTGTCTCGCCTGCGCGGGCTCGCTGTTGTTTCGAGGCGGCCACACAAAGAAGCCGATTCGAGTCCTGTCCGGAGGCGAACGGGCTCGACTTTGCATGGCCGGACTTTTGCTTGGCACATACAACGTGCTGGTGCTCGACGAACCAGGCAACCACCTTGACGTCGAAACCGTGGAGTCGCTCGCCGAAGCGTTGCTCGTCTACAAGGGCACGGTGCTTTTCACGAGCCACGATCGTCACTTCGTTCGCCGTATCGCGACGAACGTGATTGAAGTCCGCGATGGTCGAGTTCGAAACTATTCCGGCAAGTACGATGATTACATCTACTATGTGAACAAGGAGATCGAAGACGGCGAACGTGAACGCGAATCCAATCGCATGGCGAAGCCGCCAGCCGGTCGCGGAGCCGCAAAGACGGAGAAGCCATCGGCCGGGAAAGACATTCATCAGCAACGTAAGACGCTGAGGAATCTCGAAAAATCGATCGCCAAACTTGATGAGCAAAAGAAGGCCATCAACGCCGAGCTGATGAAGACGTCTGATGCCAAGAAGGCGATGGAATTGCACAATCAGCTTCAGGAAGTCACGAAAGAACTCGCCGACGTCGAAGAGAAGTGGTGCGAACTTCAACAGGAACTTGGCGAGTGGTAGCGCGCGGCGATTAGAACTTTCGTCTTTCGAAGACGGACCATGATCGATTTCCATCCTACGCGCCGGCTCTGCTTTTCCTCTGCCACCACACACCAACCTGTAGGCCGAATTCGTCAGAATTCGGAGCCGCGCTTCAACGATGGGCTGAGGCACCGGCGTACAGAGAACTCACCAACTTGGCGAGCGGCCGGTGTGAACCGGCCGGTACTTGTGATTCGAACTCACTCATACGCCGCTCGGAATGCAATCAAGCTGGCCAACGAATCCAAAGTCCGTGGCGACGTCCCTTCTCCCCTTCGTTAGGGGAGAAGGTGGCCGAAGGCCGGATGAGCGACGGTGTTCAATTGGTTCAAGAGACAGATTCAAAAAAAGACATTTTTGAATTCCTTTCGGGGAAGTAGTCTAGCGTTGTCATCGGTCGTTTTCTGGTGGAGACATTGGGGGCCAGCCCCCAAACCCCCGGGATTTTTGAGGCATAGCGCCGGTGCTCAATTGGCCGGTGTTCAATTGGATTATCTCGCTGAGAAAAACTCTGGTGTGAGAGCATGCGTGTGTTAAAATTTTTCTATTCGATGAAACAGACGGAAGCTCTGCGGGGACGCAACTTCCTGAGGGATAGTCGAGTCGCCGGGTGCTTCAATTGAGGCATCGAGCACGTGTGGTGATCGGTCATGTGCCGGTCACCACTTTTTCTTCTCGCCGTTGTTCTTCTCGCCATTGCTCTTTTCTGTGGACCATGCAGTTCAGGATCGTCAGCAGCTTTCGCATACAAGCGACGATGGCGACTTTCTTTTCTTTACCTGCTGCCAGCAATCTCGCGTAGAATTTTTTAATCACCGGGTTGAAGCGAGTAGCGGTCAGCGCGGCCATGTAGAGCACGCGTCGGACATGACTGCGGCCTCCGAAGATGGATCGCTTTCGTTCACGCGTTCCGGACTCGTTGACGATCGGAGCGACTCCCGCCAGTCTGGAGATCTGGCCTCGATTCAGCGATCCCAGTTCCGGAAGATCGCAGAGCAGGGTCGAGGTGGTGACGATGCCAACGCCGGGAACGCTTTGCAGAATCTCGACGGCCGGATTGGTTTCGGCTTCCTTCTCCAGAAGCGTTTTGACCTGCAAATCCACGGAATTCATCTGTGTTTTCAGCAACTCGAGCGTCTCATCAATCAGGTGAACGATTGGCGCGTTGTCCGTCTGAGCCTTTCGATTCTGCTCCTGATTGATCATGTTCATCAATTGCTCACGGCGTCGTACCAGCGCTTCATGATGTTGGTGCTCGGGCGATTTCGGAGGCGTTGGCTGAAGATCAACGACCTCACCGAATCGCTGCAGCAGTGCCGCATCGATGGGATCCGATTTCTCAAGCACCCCGATGCCTTTGCCAAACTGTCGCACTTGCCATGGATTGGCGACACAGACGGCAATCCCGGCCTGATGCATGGCCCGAACGAGCGTGCGTTCGTAGCCTCCAGTGGCTTCACAGACAACAAAGGTCTTGTCCGGCTGATCGATTTTGCTGACAAGGTATTTCACGATGCAGTCGTTGGTATTCTGAATCTCCTTTTTCATTTTTCTGTGAGAGTCCGAGACATCCATTTTGTTTTTAGCGATATCAATTCCAATCACACGAGTGGCCAGTTTCGAGCTTGTCATTTGTCCCATCCTAGTGAATACGAGCTGATCGGTGATGCCCGATCGCTCAAGCGACGGTTCGGGTTCAAAAACAAAAGGCCATACGATCACGCTCATCCACGGTCTTTACGACCAGGGGGTATTAATCGATCTGTATGGCCGCCTGATCCCGGCTGCAGACCAGGATCAGACTCCAACCTCCCGCCGCTCGCAACTCAAATCTGACAGGATCAATTTCAAGACACTAGGGGTTTTTCTTTAGATTGCAACTTTGAAACGTTCCCCCTCACCCTTGCCCTCTCCCCCCGATTCGTCCGGAACGTACTGTGAGATTCCTTCGCGGGGGAGAGGGGACAAACCGCAGCTCACATGAACGCCTCAGCTCAACCTGTGCGATGAAGGTCTCCAGATTGTTTCTCAGACGACCGTTGCTCCAAACAAAAACAGGGCTTCCGGCTCCTGAGATTGTTTAGATCTCAGAAGACCGAAAGCCCTGTACCGCTGCAATCCTGAAGATGCGATATCAACGAGCTGCAACGCCTGGAGGATTGTTGCGAGTTGATTCAAGATCGAAGCGATCGAGTTCCATCACCTTTGTCCACGCCGCCACGAAGTCATGGACGAACTTCGTCTGGCCATCGTTGCTGGCATACACTTCCGAGATCGCTCGCAACTGTGAGTTCGAGCCGAACACAAGATCCACGGAGCTTGCGGTCCATTTCACTTCGCCAGTCGCACGATCGCGACCTTCATAGAAGTGATCACAGATCTTCGACTTCTCCCACGTTGTGTTCATGTCGAGCAGGTTCACGAAGAAGTCGTTCGTCAGCGTCTCCGGACGCTTCGTAAGTACGCCAAGTTGAGCCAGCGGTCCGCCGCCCGCGTTGCAGTTCAGCACTCGCAGACCGCCCACAAGTGCTGTCATTTCCGGCGCGGACAGCGTCAGCAACTGTGCTCGATCAACCAGCAATTCAGGAGCCGGACGATCGATCTCGCGAGCGTGGAAGTTGCGGAACCCGTCCGACTTCGGCTCAAGCACAGCAAATGATTCAACATCCGTCATCTCCTGAGTCGCATCAGTACGACCCGGAGCGAATGGCACCTTCACATCGTAACCGGCATTCTGAGCCGCCATCTCAACGGCCGCACATCCGCCCAGCAAGATCAGATCGGCCAAAGACACTTTCTTCCCGGACTTCTGTTCGGCATTGAAATCCTTCTGGATCTTCTCCAGCACATTCAGCGTTCGCGCCAACTCCGCAGGCTGATTCACATCCCAGTCCTTTTGCGGAGCCAGTCGGATTCGAGCGCCATTTGCTCCGCCTCGTTTGTCAGAACCGCGGAACGTCGACGCTGAAGCCCAGGCAGTGGATGCCAAACGCGAAACGGACAGACCAGAGGCAAGGATGCGAGCCTTCAGTACCGCAACATCCTGATCGTCAATCAGAGCGTGATCAACGGCTGGAACAGGATCCTGCCAGAGCTGAGCTTGCGGAACTTCCGGACCGAGCAATCGAGAGACCGGTCCCATGTCTCGATGAGTCAACTTGTACCACGCTTTCGCAAAGGCCTTCTGGAACTCTTCCGGATGTTCATGGAAGCGTTTGGAAATTCTGCCGTATGCCGGATCCATTCTCAAAGCAAGGTCCGTCGTAAACATCATCGGTGCGTGAGACTTCTTCGAGTCATGTGCATCGGGCACACTGCCCTTGCCTTCGCCGTTCTTCGGAGTCCACTGCCACGCACCGGCTGGGCTCTTCGTGAGTTCCCATTCGTAGCCGAACAGATTGTCGAAGTAGCCGTTCGACCACTGTGTCGGCGTCGATGTCCATGCACCTTCCAGTCCGCTCGTGATCGTGTCGCCAGCGTTCCCCTTGCCGAACTTGTTGATCCAGCCAAGTCCCTGAGCCTCCAGTGGAGCACCTTCCGGTTCCGGACCGACATTGCCTTCAGGCCTTGCCGCTCCATGAGCTTTTCCGAAGGTGTGCCCACCGGCGATCAGAGCAACGGTTTCTTCATCGTTCATCGCCATGCGACCGAATGTCTCGCGAATGTCGCGAGCTGCCGCGAGCGGATCAGGTTTTCCGTTTGGACCTTCCGGATTGACGTAAATCAAACCCATTTGGACAGCCGCAAGAGGGTTTTCAAGCTGACGGTCGCCCGAGTATCTCTTGTCGCCAAGCCACTCGGTTTCTGAACCCCAGTAGATGTCTTCCTGAGGTTCCCAGACATCGGCTCGACCGCCTCCGAATCCGAATGTTTCGAATCCCATGGACTCAAGAGCCACGTTGCCCGCCAGGATCATCAGGTCGGCCCAGGAGATCTGATTGCCGTACTTCTGCTTGATCGGCCAGAGCAATCGACGAGCCTTGTCGAGATTGGCGTTGTCGGGCCAACTGTTCAACGGTGCGAACCGTTGCGTTCCGTATCCGGCTCCGCCACGACCGTCGCTCACTCGATACGTCCCCGCACTGTGCCACGCCATGCGAATGAACAGCGGGCCATAGTGACCGTAGTCTGCCGGCCACCAGTCCTGCGACGTCGTCATGAGTTCGCGAAGATCCTTCTTGACCGCAGCAAGATCGAGCTTCTGAAACTCCTTCGCATAGTCGAACCCTTGCCCCATCGGATTGCCGGCCGATGAGTTCTGATGCAACACTTTCAGATTCAACTGATTCGGCCACCAGTCGCCATTGTTGTTGACTCCGGCAGCCGTGTGACGTGCCGTCGGAGGAACAGCGGTACTCACAATGGGACATTGGCTGAGGTCGGACAACGGCGTTGCTCCTGGATTCAAGGGTTGAGTTGTTTTCGGGGGCTTTGCGGGTGAGTTTTGATCTCCGGCGTTGAGAGGTTCGATCAAGGGCGAGCCGGACGCCGCGATTATCACCGCTGCGGCAAGATGGCGGGAAATTCTTCGAAGGATCATGGGCGGTTTCCTTTCTGCGGGGAACTGGCGGAGGAACAGACGCTTTCCGTTCCGGGGTGAACTCAGTTTTCACAGCAGGAATATCGCGTCGGAAAAGACATGTTTCCAATGCATACTGGAAATACGGCCCATGCACAAGACGCATGAGTGACGACGACGGGCCTCTTGTTCAAAGCAAAAAGCGAAGTCGGTTCCCCGAAGGCTGCGCTCGGAAAGCAAGACGACATCGTTACCGGGCCGGTTTACACCGGGCCGCTCGCCAGGCTGGAAGTTGGTTGCGTCGCCCGCACTCGGCCGACATCTACAGCAACAGAGCATCCAACTCTTGTTTCGAGGGGTGCGGTTGCTCGCATTTGGGGCGATTTTGGTGAAGATCGCCTTGGAAAAGGGAATGATCCGTCAATTTCGAGGCACTTAGCGTAGAACCGGCAGCGCGGCCGATTATCGTGCCGCCAATAGATTTGCCCGGAATCTGGACTTGGTCCCGGCCTGGGCATCACGATCTTTGTGCCGGATTCGACCCAGTGACTCAGCGACTTGCTTCAGTGCTCCCGATCTTCCGCCGCATTCTTCTCGCGATCGGTGCGGTACTCATCGCCCCAGTTTGCTTCGCCGACGGAGTGACGGTCTCAGAACTCTCCGTGGGCCTTGGAGGCATCGGCCGGGTTGGAAACTGGGTGCCGGTGAAGATCGCGGCTGGTGGTGTTGAGGCAAACAAAAGTGTGCAGCTCGTCGTTACTGCGAGCGACTCGCGCGGCGATGAATGTCGGAATGTTGTCGCCAGCGGAACAGTCGACTCCTCCGGGAAAATCAGTTTGGCCGGCGTGTTTCCTCCCGGTCGGCTGGATGGCAGCGTTCTTGTTGAACTCACCGACGAAGCTTTAGTTCCGATCTGGAGTCACTCACTGAAGATCAACGCGAACGGTGAAGTGTCGAACTCCGCTGAGTCTCTGCAGACGACACTGCGATTGCTCAGACATCAGCCGGTGACGGTGCTCACGGTCGGCGCGATGCCCGGTTTGTCGGAACTGGTCGAAGCCTACGACGCCAAAGACAACTCGCGTGGCACGTTAGTCACGCTCGTCGCTCCGTCGTTCGAATCACTTCCGACAATGCGACGCGGATACGATGCCGTGGATCTGATGGTTCTGAATTCCGAGTATGGTCTGAGCGCTGAGCAAACCACGGCCGTCCAGCAATGGGTGATGACCGGCGGACATCTGATTGTGAGCAGCGGGGAAAAGTTGCCATCCTTGTTGTCTTCAGCCCCAGGCCCGTGGCTCCAATCTCAGTTTGGAATCCAGACGGACTTGATTCGAAGCCAGGACTTGTCGTCTCTTCAGAATTATGTCGTCGGAGCCAATCAACTCCAGACGAATCGAAAAGACGTCTCAATTGTTCGGGTGACGTCCAAAGAGTCAGAGACGATTGTTGGATCGATAGTCGGGCCTTTGGTTTCACGAAACACAGTCGGTGCCGGGTTGATCACGTTTGTTTCGGTGGACCTGAATCAGGAGCCGGTCAGGAACTGGCTATCGCTTCCGTTGCTGTACGAGATGCTTGTCTTCGGGCGTATCTCCAGCAACTCTGAGACGCAGTTCGGTCAGCGGCAGATGATTTCCAGCACCGGTGTTTCCGACCTGGCAACTCAGCTCGCTGCAGTTTCTGATGCCGTCCCGGAAGAAGAACGCTGGAGCAGTTGGCAGGCGATGCTGATGATGCTGGTGTTTCTGGCGATCGTTGGTCCGCTCGACTATTTGGTCGTCGTCAAGTTGCTGAATCGCCCGAGGATGACCTGGGTGACGTTTCCCATTGTTGTCCTGCTCGGTTGCGGCTTGACATGGTGGAAGTCCGACAACGGTCGACCAGCAGAAACGGTTCGAGCCGTTCATCTGCTGGATATCGGGCAGGTTCAGTCTTCCCAGTTTGCTCGAAGCCGTTCGTGGTTGAGCTTGTCGACGCGTGACTCTCGGTTCGCCAAAGTGGCACATCAGCAAGCGAGCGTCTTTGCAGCGGCCGAGCTGAAGTCGGCTGACGAGTGTTTCACGTGGCACGGTCGAGCAGAAGATGTCTACGGCGGTCTCTATCGTCCAGGCGGTTCGGGATTGGGACGAGTCACCAGCCGTCGAGTCGAGCTGGAGACGCCATCGTTCGAAAGCGTGCCACTTCTGGCCGATGGGTCGTACAGTTTTCTTGCCGAATCCGTGGATGAAGCACCGACGGGATCGTTGGTCGATGTAAAGCTGAAGATCGGATCTGGCGGCTTGCTTGAGGGCTCATTTGCCCATCATCTGAAGCGGCCAATTCGGAACTGGATTGTCGCGTTCGGAAGTCGAGTATACACGCCGTCGCCGAAAGGCGGAGTTGAGGCGGTTGAACTGAAGCCGGGAGAGGAATGGACTCGGGAATCGGCGAAGGTTCGAATCACAGAGATTCGCGACTATCTCAAGGGCGTTCGAGCCGTCGAGCGCGTTGGCACTCGGAAGAACTCGACCGAAAGCGCCATGACTCAGGTTCAGACTCCTTATGACACCAACAGCCGCGATCCGCAGGACATTCTCACCATGATCTCGTTGTATCAGGTGGCTGGCGGGGAGTCGTATGCCAAGCTTGGCAATCACGCACTGCGTCGCGATGAAGTCAGCGACTCGATTCCGCTCACAACGGCGTTGTTGATCGGAGTCATTGATGAACCGCTTTGTGATCTTGTCGTCGATGACAAGCCGGTTCAGGCGACGAAGAGTCAGACCGTCGTTCGCATACTGCTGCCAGTGTCTCGAGCGGACTGAACAATATAACCAACACAGCGTTGCAGGCGGGCATCAGTCGGGACCGAACATTTCAGGCGGACCAAAAACAAGAACGGCGATGATCCGGGCCAGGAATCATCGCCGTTCCGCGTTTTTTCACCAACGGTTCCACCCTGTTGCTGATCCATTCTGGTGGAACCGCGGCCTCGGGTGTACATCCCGGTTTGGCGTGTTCCCCATGTGAGATTCCCTCACGTTCCTCAGCATCGTCGGGGCGGAAGGCTGGGCTTTTAACCGTGACCTTGGATGGTCTGCCGCCGTCCGTTATTCTCTCAATCCACTGTGACCGAGCCTTTGAGGACGGTGAGAGCGAATCACGACATCCGCTCTCGATCCGTCAGACTTAAAATCACGTTGGCTAATCACCATGCCTTACGCCAACCTGATCTCAGTTGCATCCGCCGCAAGCAGCAGGAGCACAGCAGCTGGCTTCAACTGGAGCACAGCAGGTTGGTTCGCAAGCTGGCTCGCAAACTGGAGCACAGCAGCTTGGTTCGCAGCAAGAGCCACAGCTTGAGCCGCAGCCGCCGAAGTTGCACTTAGGCATCTTGAACTTTGGCAGGCGGAGCTTTGGCATCTTCAGCTTTGGCATCTTGAAGCATGACTTCTTGCAGCCGCAGCTTCCGCAGCTGTCGCCGCAGCAGTCAACTGGAGCACAGCAGCTGGCTTCAACTGGAGCACAGCAGGTTGGTTCGCAAGCTGAACCGCATGCAGCTGGTGCACAGCAGGTTGGCTCGCAAGCCGGAGCACATGTGTCGCATGCAGCTGGAGCACAGCATGATGCTTCAACTGGAGCACAGCAGGTTGGCTCAACGCTGCATCCGCAGCCGCTGTTGCTCTTGAAGCAGCCGAACAGGCCAGCCTGAGCACTTGTAGCCATCGAACACACAACGAGAGCCGCAAACAATTTGATCGCCTTCATCTCAATTCTCCTAACACATCGGTCTTGCTGAGGAACCAGAGAATCATCTTGAATGCACACGCCGCATTCTTGTTTTCTGATGAATCCTGTATTCGCTCTTGGGTAACACCGCTAATGTTTTCGGACTGGCTGGAGTCTGAGTTCAAGGCAAAGCGCAACGATTGCCGGTGACGTTGAGGTCTGTGTTGGACTGTAACGGCTGTATCGATTCTGCTGAGGGTCGAGCCTTCGAATCGTGACTGAAACTGCTTGACGAACACAGATTCGCCGGGAACGCCGCCAACGTCAGGCTCGATGCCACCCCGAGAACGGTCGGCAACCAGTCGTGGGCGCACTGTTTCGTCCGCCCGGAAGCGGCAGGCGACGGGCAACGCGGTGTCGCGAAACTCAAAGAGAAGAGTCACCAGCCTCTTGCCCGGCTTTGAGATCCGCCTCGAACGTATCCCGTCTCCGACGGCGCGCGATTGGGGTTTCCATTGGAAATTGACTTCACTTGGGGCTATCCTCTGAAACGGGGCGCGATCATTCTGGCTCGATTCACGCCGGGCCGGAAAAAAGCTTGACGTCGACAGCGTCAGACCGGCGCCCCGGAAACTCCCACAAATCGACCGCGACTTCGATCCAGATGTTTCGCGGCCAACTGACCTCCTGACTTCCTCGAAATCTCCCGCCCATGTCTTCGCCCTCTGGAAACGCCACCAGCCAAATCACCGACGTCGACTTCACCGTCGCGTTTCGCCATCGACTGCGATTCACTGATGACGTGCTCGGTCATGATTCGAATGTGCTGGCCGATCTGCTGGAATCGTCCGAAGGCCGTATTCCTCGGGTTCAGTTTTGGATCGACGAGCACGTCGCCAGCGCCAATCCGGACCTGAAACAAAGACTCCACGCCTTCGCGCGAAAGAATAACGAGCGGTTTCAGGTCGTCGGCAATCCGCAAATGGTGCCTGGTGGCGAGGCGGTCAAGAATGACGTTCACATCCTCGAGCGGATGCTCAAGGTCTTTCACGAAGCTGACTTAGATCGTCGCAGCTATGTTGTGGTGATTGGCGGCGGAGCCGTTCTGGATGCTGTCGGCTTTGCCGTGGCCATCGCTCATCGGGGGCTTCGACTGATTCGAATCCCGACCACGACTCTCGCTCAGGCCGATTCGGGCATTGGCGTGAAAAACAGCGTCAATCTGTTTCAGAAGAAAAACTGGCTGGGCACCTTCGCTGTCCCTTGGGGAGTCATTAACGACAGAAAGCTTCTGGAGACTCTGAGCGATCGAGACTTCCGCTGCGGATTCTCCGAAGCGGTCAAGGTGTCTCTCCTGAAGGATGCAACGTTCTTCACTCGACTCCTGAATGATGCGGAAGCGATTGCTCGTCGGGAAGAACCATGCTGGTCAGCGATTGCGGATTCAGCAACATGGCATCTACGCCACATTACGGCGGGCGGCGATCCTTTTGAGATGCTGGAAGCTCGACCTTTGGACTACGGCCACTGGTCGGCCCACAAACTTGAAGCGATGAGCAACTTTGAGCTTCGACACGGGGAAGCTGTGGCCATTGGAGTCGCCGTGGATACGGTCTACTCGAGTCTAGTCCACGGTCTGCCCGCGGAAGATGCAGATCGTGTGCTGCTGGCTCTGGAACGCCTTGGTCTGATGATCGACCATCCGACGTTGCAGCGAACGGACGAGCTGTTCATGGGTCTGGAAGAGTTCCGTCAGCATCTCGGCGGTCGTCTGACCGTGACGATGCTGGAAAAGGTCGGGCGACCCATCAACGTCCATCAGATCGATCGCGTTCGCATGGTCGATGCGATTCATCGAGTCGTGGATCGCGTCGCTGCGTCCCGATGAGCATTCTGGTCGCGGAATGCGAAGTCATCCTCGTAGCGGAATGAGTGAGAATCCAGAGCCGCTCGGCCGTCAGTTATCCAGCGTAGCGGCGGCATCTTGCCGCCGACCTCCTTGCAATTCATGGCGAGAGGATGTCGGTTCGACTCTGCCAATCGCCTCAAGCTGCTCAAGTGCTGCAGCCGCCGCCCTGAAGCAATCGAGCCTTTGCCATTGCGTCTTCAGCTTCGAAGATCTTGCCGCATCGCTGGCAGATCACCGACAACTGCGTGAACGAGAACGGATCGTTCGGAGCCAGTTCTGTCACCTTCACGGCATGAGCAATTGCTTCGTCGAACTTGCCGAGCTTCTGCAGGTGAACCCCAAGCGCCATGTGGGTTTGGACGTTGATCGGATCGATGGTCAGGATGTGCTTCAGGGCTTCAACGCAACCTTCCAGATTTCCTGACGACTTCAGCTTCATGGCGGCGTCGTAAAGCTTGCTGGGGTCCCGTTCGGTGGCAACGTCTGACATGGATTTGGCCTTCAAGTGAATGGAGCGATACGCCGGTATGTTAGACGTTCGAGGTTCCAATTCAACGCGTCGCGATTTCTCACCCGTGAATGATCAGAACCGGGATGACTGCAAAGGGAAATTGCTGCGTTTTGTTTGCGGAGCGAACAACGACTATCGTGCAGTTACCCAAAGTCGTTGTTCGCTCCGCGAACAGTAGGCTCACCGTTGAGCAATTTGCGGAACGAACGGACTCGGTCTTCACACACCAGACGGTTCCGATCACCTTCTTCACAAACCGCACCACGAACGGCGACAATCTCCGGACTCGCATCCAGTAACTCCGGAAGATCGTCTTCCGTCACTCGTCCAGCGGTTGCCATGAAGATCCGAGCATTCGCCGTGATCGACCTCAGTTCGATCAGTTGCTCGTGGTTCAGCCAGTGAAAAAGATTCGTTCCGTCTTTTCGAAACGTATCGATCAGCAACCCGGCACATCCATGATCAATCGCATATCGAGCCACGTCCGAAGGCGAAGGGCTGAGAGCTCGATCGTGGTCGGCATAGGCAACGGCGACCCACAGTGACGTCGCCGGGAATTGATCGCGGCAGCCATCGAGCAGTGTTTTCCAGTCTCGACCCGGCTGACAAACTCCCGCCAGGCCCATCTTCAGGAAGGCAGGGCGAACTCGCTTCAGAACAGCACGCAGTTCCTGCTTTTCCATTGACGGATTGATCCAATCGACGAGCTCCCCCAAGGCGACGCTCAGCGGCTGCTCGCAGGCATTTTCTGTCATTACCGCAGAGATCCGTTCGACCGTCAGTGCGCTGGCATTTCCCAGTGGCCCGTTGTTCGGTTCCTTCACGTCCACGATGTCCGCGCCGCCTCGAATCACTGCATGCACTTCGTCAGTGGATCGAACGGAGACAAGAAGTTTGGGAGTTCGAGCCATATCGCGAGCGTCGGTCGCAGCCGTTTGAGCAACAGAAATGAGAAACGCCGGGACAGTCAACTGTCCCGGCGTTTATTGATTCAAGACGAACGTTCGACGGTCGTCAGGGTTCTGGTGGGGCTTCTTCAGCTTCCGCTTCAGCCTCTTCTGGTTCCTCATCGATCTCCAGTTCGGCGTCCAGATCGATATCCTCAGCGCCTTCGATTTCGGCGTCAACCTTGACTTCTTCTTCCAGCTCCTCTTCAGGCGGCGGCACGACAACCTGAATGATTGGAGTTCCGTCGGGATTCAGAGCTTCCTTGACTGGCTGCATGAAGTAGCGACGCTTACCTCGACCCAGCAAAGTGGCGAGCAACTCTTCGGCCTTGTCCTTTTCGTGGTAGAGGAATCGACCTTCTTCTCGCATCGTGCTGCTGTAGACAACCCAAACGATGCGACGACGCTGCATCGCTTCTTTGGCTCGCTTGGTACGCGGCTTAGCGACCTTCTTCTTTTTCGGAGCGCCGTCCTTCTCGCCCTTCGTGGCTCGCTTTTTCGAGCCACTTTCGGTCTTTTCAGCACCGTCAGCGGACTTGCGGGATTTCTTCTTCGCGGTGGTTTCAGTCTCCGCGGCCTCAGCCGCTTCCACTTCGCGACGCATTGCGAGTCGACTTTTTGCCATTGTTCCTACCAAACCCTGGGGCAGCCGAACGGCCGGATTCGAGGAGAATCGCGGTCGAGGCATCTGACTGGAATCGAGATTCTCTGCTCGCCATGTCCGTCCCGCGCGCAGATTGTCCCGGTGTTGAAGCCCGGAAGGATAGCAGTCTCTGCGATTTGATTCCACCGGGGCTCCGAAATTTGCGGACTCGATAAGCACACTCCTCTCCCGCGGCCGCAAAGACCTCGGATTCTGCCGGGGAAAGGGGTCCCGCAATTCGTGGGATTCGCGAAAGACGTTCCCGTTCCACGTGGAACGACGGATTCAGAAGTTTTGCGTCCGGCGAGGTTCGGGCGATTCGCGGTAACCATTCTGCCGAGTCGGAGCCCAGGGCTTTTTCAACGCTCAGATTTGGGGTTCCACGAATCAGCCGGAACGCGCTAGCGTCCGTTTCGGAACCGTGGGCTAGCGCCCAGCGGCTGAAATGGCGGACACGATCTTCAAGGCTTGAAGACCCTGTTTTTGGGGCCGCGCTGGCCCGCGAGGCTTGCAACGATCATTCGAGTTTGGTTTGCCGGAACGCACTTCGTTCGGTCCGGCCTGCCGAGGTCGGCGGTTCACCTCCCGGTCTCCGAATCCCCGAAATCGTTGGTGGAACGCCTTTCGGTCGGGTATGCTTGGACAATCGCTGAACCAGCAATTGCACCCGATGGAACTCCTGACCGCCAATGACTCGTCGCCCTGCCAAAGCCGAATGGATTGTTGTCGGGGCGTGTTTGGTGATTGGGACGATCCTCCGCTGCTGGCATCTGGACCGCGAGTCCGTTGAGCACTTCGACGAGGGCGTGTACGCCTCGGTGCTCTGGTACGACGGCGTTTATGGGGCACAGTATCCGGCTCGCGAGTTCTTCGCTCCGCCCGGTTTACCCTGGATGATCGAGGTTGCATCTCTGATTCCAGGTTCGGGCCGATTCGCGCCGTTCCTTCCGTCGCTCTGCTTCGGGATCGCTTCGATCGCCGTCTTCTGGTGGCTGGGGCGTTCGTGGCTTGGAACTGCCGGCGGGGTCGTGGCCGCAATCGTGGTCGCCATGAGCGACTTCCACATCCAGTACTCGCGAATGGCTCTGACCGACGTTCCGGTGTTGTTCTGGATCGCACTTTCTGTTGGCCTTGGAGTTCAGGCGATCGATCGACAATCCGTCAAGTGGGCGGTCGCAGCCGGAATCGCTTGCGGCATCGCATGGTGGATCAAATACACTGGATGGCTGCCTCTGGCCATCGTATCCAGCGGCTCCGTCCTCTGGTGGATTCTCAACGGCCGCAAGCGACAGGACGTACGGCTCGGAAAGAGCCTGTTCATTCTTGGCGTGATGATCCTTGCTGCGTTCGTCACTTTCTCGCCGTGGTGGATTCATCTCCAGTCGGCTGGTGGATACTCCAGGATCACGGCTCACCATCGGTCGTTCGCTGCCGCGACGGATTCACTCGTTGCGACGTGGCGAAAGAACATGACTGATCAACTGTCGTTCCAGCTTTTCCAGGACGGGATCTTTGGAGTGCTCTCGCTGGGACTCGGAGTTCTGTGGGCTGCGTGGATTCGATGGAACGCGGCCGTTCGTTCCACGTGGAACGAGCAGGCAAACGCTTCGCTTCAGGCGAACTCTTCCGGCCAGTTCTTTCCGCCGGGGTCGCTGGCAATTCGATTTATCGTCGCAGCCTTCGCATTGGTTGTGCTCGCCCTTCGGATCCGAACTCCGTTGATGATGCTCTGTATGGCTCTCGGCGGATTCGCAGGAATGCACCTTTGGCCTGTTCTTCATCGAGCGTGGCAACGACGACGAACAAATGACCTGTCTCCGACCGCTCCGGACGCGATTCCGTTGACCCAAGGCGACCTCGACGTGGCCGCGACAACAGACCCGTCGTTAGCGTTTTCCATTTTGATCTGCTGGTTCTCGGCGCTACTGCTCGTGACGCCCCTCTATCATCCCTACGCAAGACTGTTCTTCCCGTTGCTTGCTTCGATTTGGCTCTCTGCAGCCGCCGGGGTGAGCTGGTGGCTGGAGTCCAACCTAAGCGTTGCTCGTCGCGGAACGGCCGCACCAAAACCGTCAGTCCTTCAGACCATTGGACAGCGAATCGTCACGGCGATGGTGGCCGGGGCCGTGATTGCATCGTTCGTGCAGTTCAATCAGGACTTCGAACTTGAAGTGGTACCACTTGCGGAGATCGCTCACGTCGCGGGTTACGAAGAACGACGATCAATCGAAGTGGCGGCCGGCTCGATTGCCGATTCCTGCGTTGCATCGGCTCGCGGTGACCTAGACCACAACCGAGCCGGACAGGTGCCAATCGGCGACATCATTTATCCTGGCAAGATCCTTCGAGCACAGGCTGAGAGTGATTCCGGAGCGGCGGCGACCAACGAAGAGCCCTCGACGGTCGCGCCTTCCGATCCTGGATCGGACAATCCCGAGTCTCCCAAGCCACAATCCGATTCGAAGACCGCGACGCCAAAGTACTCGATCGAGCAGAGGCAGAGCGAAAAGATGATCGTCTACGTTTACGGCGACCCAGCTTTGCTGCTGCACCTGAACCAGGCTGGAATTACCGCCGCGCCGGTCAGTCACCTTAACCTCCGAGGCCCCAATGGCGAACCGCCAGCCGCACCGACTTTTGTGATTATTGGTCCGCATGCGAAACGAACCGAAGGATTCTGGGACGAGCGTTTGGCTCGAGCATCACAGCTTCAGGAAATCGCTGAGGTGCCTTATTCGCCGGGCACCGCAACTCTGTTGGACCTGTTCTCCATGAAGTGGCTTCGCCAACATCCAGAATCCGCGACTCAGATCTACGAGGTGTACCGCGTGCAATGAGGCGAGCGTGGGACGTCAGTCCCATGATTGTTTCGCTGCCGCATCATCCAGGATTCGCCTCCGCCGCTCCCTCAATTGACGGATCAAAAATTCTGCGACCAAGTCCCTTCTCCCTTCGCAAGGGGAGAAGGTGGCCGAAGGCCGGTTGAGGGGTCTTTCTTGAGATTTCAACCTTCAAGCAATCCCCCTCACCCTGACCCTCCTCCCGATTCATCGTGAGCATTCTGAGGGATTCCTTCGCGGGGGAGAGGGGACAAATCGAAGTTCAGATGAACGCCTCATTTCGAGCCGCGGAGAAGATAACTGGGCGTTTCAAAAACCTCGGTCATGGAATGACCGAGCTACGTAGACGAGTCATTCCATGACTCGCTGCTCTCGTCACTCAGTTCTCTGTGAACGATTCTTTGCAGCAAGACTCCGGCCGCTCATTGCCGTCGTGGCACCCTCGCTCGTTGTCAATGCGAGTTGTGAAAAGGTACCATCCACCGAATCGAGCAGCGAGAGACGCCTCACCCGATCCGTTGCTCGAAAGTCTCATCGTGGATCATTTGCGAGTTGTCAGCGAGGGAATCGCGTCATGAAATCTGGTCGGCTGTTCGTTCTGTTGGTGATGGTGTTCGGGGCTCAAGCTGCGCGGGCTGAGGAACCTGAGTTCGTGCGAGCGGTGGAAGGAATCGCCGAGTTCAAGCTGGCGAATGGACTGCAGGTTCTGCTGTTCCCCGATATGTCGAGCCCAAAGGTGACCGTGAATCTGACGGTCTTCGTCGGCTCGCGACACGAAGGCTACGGCGAGGCTGGCATGGCTCATTTGCTGGAGCACATGGTCTTCAAGGGCACGCCGACACACAAAGACATCCCCGCGATGCTGCAGGAACGTGGCGCGGACTTCAATGGCACGACGTGGCTCGATCGAACGAACTACTACGAGACTCTGCCGGCGAACGACGACAACCTTGAGTTCGCTCTGAAGCTCGAAGCAGACCGCATTATCAACAGCTTCATCAAGGCGGAAGATCTGGCGTCAGAAATGACAGTCGTTCGCAACGAATTCGAACGCGGCGAGAACAGCCCTCAGCGAGTCCTGATGCAGCGAATCATGGCGGCTGGCTTTGAGTGGCACAACTACGGTCGAACCACGATTGGCAACCGCGCGGACATTGAACGAGTCCCGGTTGCCAATCTCAAGCGGTTCTACCAGCGCTTCTATCAGCCCGACAACGCGATGCTGATTGTCGCTGGCAAGTTCGATCCGCCAAAGGCTCTGCAGATGATTCAGACTCACTTCGGAGCGATCCCGAAGCCCGAACGAGAACTCGATCGAACCTATACTGAAGAACCAGTTCAGGACGGCGAAAAGCTTGTCACGATGCGTCGAGTTGGCGATGTTCCGATGGCTGGCGTGATGTACCACATTCCAAGCGGCGGACATCCTGACTATGTGGCGGTCGACGTGCTCCAGACCGTGATGACCAGCGAGCCTGCTGGTCGGTTGTACGAAGGACTGGTCAAGCGAAAGATCGCCGCCGGCGCCTACGGAATGTCGTTCGCCCTGCATGACCCGGGCATCCTTCTGTTCATGACCGAAGCGGCTCAGGGCACCGACGGTCCAACGCTTCTCAGTTCACTCATCGAAAACGTCGAAGGCGCGGTTGAGAAGCCGTTCACGGCCGAAGAAATCGACCGTGCCCGAGCCGAGTTGTTGAAGCAGCGGGAACTCCAGGTCGCGAATTCACAATCGGTTGCCATCGAGCTCAGCGACTGGGCGGCTCAGGGAGACTGGCGGCTGTTCTTCATCCATCGAGATCGACTCGAAAAGGTCACCGCGGAAGATGTCATGCGAGTCGCCAAGCAGTACCTGATTCGATCGAATCGAACGGCCGGGATCTTCGAGCCCACTCAAGCTCCCGAACGTGCGACCGTTCCTCCAACGCCAAATCTCGCAGAGATGATCGGCGACTACAAGGGCCGCTCGGATGTCGCTCAGGGCGAAGAGTTCGATACAGATCCACTGGCCATCGAAAAGCGTCTGGAACGATCAAAGCTCACGTCCGGCATGAAGGTCACTTTGTTGCCGAAGAAGACTCGTGGTTCGATCGTCACGATGAAGATCAATCTGCGATATGGCAACGTTGATGCGTTGACTGGCCGAGGCGTTGCTGCCGAACTGATGCCGCAGATGCTCAGCCGAGGCACAAAGAACATGACTCGCCAGCAGATCTCTGATGAACTCAACAACTACCGTGCTCAACTGAGCGTCTCGGGCCAGGCCGGGAATCTTGCGGTGACCGTCCAGACGACTCGTGAAAACCTTGGACCGGTACTTCGAGTGGTCCAGGAAGTTTTGCGAAATCCGACGTTCCCGGCAGACGAACTGGAGATTCTTCGCGAGGAACAAATCGCGGGAATCACGCAGCAGGCAACCGACCCCATCGCTCTGGCGATGACCGCGGTCTCCAAGAAGCTCGCACCGTACAAGGCTGATGACCCTCGGTATGTGAATTCGCCTGCCGAGGAAGTGGAAATCATCAAGTCCATCACCGTTGATCAGTTGAAGGGTGTCTATGCTGAGCTGGTGGGTTCATCCGTCGGTGAATTGACGATCATCGGGGACTTCGATCCTCAGGCAATCGTCCCCGCGGTGGACGAGTTCACAAACGGCTGGAAGTCAGACGTCAAGTTCGAACGCATCGCGCGACAATCGGTGAACAACAAGGCGGGCGATCTCGAAACGATTCTGACTCCGGACAAGGCCAACGCGGCCTACATTGCGGCGATGACGATTCCAATGAAAGACGATCATCCGGATTACCCGGCGTTGGCGATCGGAAACTTCATTCTCGGAAGCAGCGGACTGTCCTCGCGACTGGGTGATCGAGTTCGTCAGAAAGAGGGATTGTCATATACCGTTCAGTCGAGCCTCCAGCCATCTGCGGTTGACGAACGGTCGACGCTGTTCATCTTCGCGATCTCAAATCCCGAGAACGCTCCGAAAGTCCACGATGCAATTCAGGATGAACTCCAGAAACTTGTGAAGGATGGAATCACCGAGGATGAGCTGAAGGCTGCGGTCACCGGATATCTTCAGGAGCAGCAGGTTGGCCGAACCGAAGATCGTTCGCTGGTCTCCATGTTGGAAGCCTACGCGTTCATCGGTCGTGACATGAAGTTCGTAGCCGACTTTGAATCCAAAGTGAGCAAACTGACGGTCGACGATGTGAATGCCGCGATCAGGAAGCACCTCGATCCAAAGCGGCTCTTCATCGTTCAAGCCGGTGACTTCAAGTCCGGCGACAAGTAGCCGACTCATTCCTCGCGCAGCCTGACTTCAGGCGAGCGGGGGACGTGAGTCCCCTGATAAAGCGATGTTGTTACATCAGAGGATTGACATCTCCCCTTCGCAAGGGGAGATGTTGGACGGAGGCCAGTTGAGGGTTTTCTTGAGATTGCAATCTTGAATCAACCCCCTCACCCTGGCCTTCTTCCCCCAGAACAGCCGTGAGCAATCCTCGTGATGCTCTCGCGGGGAGAGGGGACATTGGGCGCGTCACGAACACGTCGTAACCCTTTTCTGCATATGCGTTTGCCGCGATTCACTCATGCCATCGCGAGTCAAGCGTCAGTCATCCGCGTGTTGGATGTTCCAGTGTGTCGCGACGATTCGAAGATGACTGTACGGGACTTCTCCGTTCAACGCATCGAAGATTGGCTTCAGTCGCTCCGATCCAAACTCGCCGATCAGCGCATCCACTCGCTGCTTGACATCCGGCCGAACCCAGGGAGAGATATCGTCGATGCGGTGCAATTCCAGGTACTGCGCGAGGTAGCGGCTCACTGTGTCGAGAGATCGCTCCAGTTGCACAGCGACGTCTTCCATCGACCAGCGTTGTTCGAACAAGTCGAAGTACTCGGATGCCTTCGCCTCGCTCGCCGG
The DNA here is from genome assembly GCA_037367405.1 of Ottelia alismoides. NCBI lineage: Eukaryota > Viridiplantae > Streptophyta > Magnoliopsida > Alismatales > Hydrocharitaceae > Ottelia > Ottelia alismoides. The sequence continues at coordinate 846,159 of JAZKJV010008916.1, read as the reverse complement.
CTTCGATGACCTCGCCGGTTTCGATGTCTTGCCAATGGATTCGACATTCACATTCGCCGTCAGTTTGTGAGCCTCGCACCATTGCTGAATTGTGAACAGAACAACCGGACCAAACTCCTTCTGCTTCCGTTCGCCGATCCCCGAGATCTTCAGCAACACGTCCGGCTTCGTTGGGCGATGTTTGGCCAGTTCACGCAGAGTTGCATCGCCGAAGATGATGTAGGGAGGCACCTGCTTCTGGACCGCCAGCCGAGCCCGCATTGATCGAAGCTCTTCGAACAACTCGCGATCCACACCTGCCCACGCATCATCCGGACTCTGCGCTGCCGATTCTGCGATCCGCTGACGAAGCAACTGAGGTGTCTCTTCACCTCGCAGGACGGTTCGACCTTTTGGCGTAACTTCGAGGCAATTGAACTCGCCCGCCGTTCGCAGGAATCCCTGCGACACCAGTTGATCGATCCAGTTGCGAAGAGTCGGCTCTGGTTCATCCTTCAGCAGTCCCCAGGTGCTAAGCTTGTCATGACCATTCTCAATCACCCGTTTCGCCTTTGATCCCTTCAGCACCTGCGCCGTGTAGGCCGCACCGAAGCGTTCGCCCTGTCGAACGACGCACGACAGGATCTTTTGCGCGACAATCAGTGAGTCTCCAACGGGCTCCATTTCCTTCAGACAGAAGTCGCAGGCGCCGCAGTTGGAGGACTCGAACGCCTGACCGAAATGCTCGACTAATTGAGCATGTCGGCAACGCGTGCTGATGCAGTATTGCTTCATCGAAAGCAGCGACTGCCGGCCTGCGGCGAGCACATCAGGGTCCTCGATGTCCTGCATCAGGAACTCCCACGTGTCCGCATCGTTGGCGGCGTACAACAGCACGCACTCCGCTTCAAGTCCATCGCGTCCCGCCCGACCGCTCTCCTGCTGGTAGTTCTCAAGCGATCGAGGCATCTCCGCGTGGATCACAAACCGAACATTGCTCTTGTCGATGCCCATCCCGAACGCGACGGTCGCCACGATGATCTGAACGGACTCCGTGATAAACGCATCCTGATTGCGTCGGCGATCTTCGTCACTCATCCCGGCATGGTATGGCAACGTCTTGAACCCGAGTCGGTTCAACGCTTCACTGGTTGCGTCGACATTCTTTCGACTGATGCAGTAGATGACACCCGACTCGTCCTTGTGGCGGTTGAGAATCCGTTGAATCTGCCCGATCGGGTCTGTCCTTCGCTCGACTCGATATTGCAGGTTCGGCCGATCGAACGAACCCACCAGAATCTGGCCATCCTGAAGCCCCAGTTGTTCGACGATATCTTCTCGAACCTTCTCCGTCGCGGTCGCCGTGTAGCCATGAACTGCCACTCCCGGAAACGCCGTCTTGAGTGTTCGCAACTGTCGGTACTCTGGACGAAAATCGTGTCCCCATTGACTGATGCAGTGAGCTTCATCGATGGCGACGAATGAGATCCGAGCCGACTGCAGAAACTCAATCGTCTTTGGCTGAACGAGTCTTTCCGGAGCAATGTAGAGAAGCTTCAATTCGCGGCGACGGATCCGATCTGCCACATCGAGCTTCTCGCGAGGAGTCTGCATGCTGTTGATGCATGCCGCCGGAACTCCCGCGCTAATCAGCGAATCGACCTGATCCTTCATTAGCGAAATCAGCGGCGACACGACAAGTGCCAATCCATCCCTCGCGACCGCGGGCACCTGGAAGCAGAGCGACTTGCCGCCACCGGTCGGCAGTACCACCAGCGAATCTCGATCCTGCATGACCAGAGACATCGCTTCTCTTTGCAGCGCGCGAAAGCCATCGTAACCCCAGTACTGTTTCAGGTGACTCAACAACCGCTGTGAGAGCGCATCGTCAGACTCAGGTGATTCACCCGAACGACGCGGCGACTTCTGGTTGGCTGACGGTTGATGATTCATGTTGACGTGTGTGCTTCGACCGGCCCGTTCACACTGAGCCGCGATCCGATCCAGACGACGTGCTTTCTTTTTCGCCCTGAGCACTGGGCTCGAAACAACATCCCGATCTGGCTTCGACACCAGCGAGTTCGAGTCATGGAATGACTCGCCTACGTAGCTCGGTCATTCCATGACCGAGACTTCGAAACCGCCAGGGGATTTGGACTCTGTCACTAAGTTATTCAAGATGCCGTCCGAAAAGTAGCGGACAGCCGCGGATGACCTTCGAATGCCGGGATTTTCTCTTGCTATTCCGCGGATCCGTTTCTCGACATCGTAGCCGACCGGAATTCGTCCACGTGGAACGCGTGCCGTGGGCGGGTCCGGTCGTTGATTGTTGTGGCAGTTGTCTCGTTGGTTTTGTAGCGGAATTCTTGAGAATTCCGAGTTCTGACGAACTCGGCTACAGTCGAATTCATAGCGAATTTGACGGTCACCTCCAGTGCGCGGATACGCCGGTTCCCGCTGGCGAATCGCTTGAGCAATTCCGCACGCCGATGTGTCGCTTAGAGCCAGTTGTCCGCGCCCAGCTTCCTGGCCCATCGAAAAATGCGAGCCCCCGCATCGCGATCCTGCGGCTGGACTCATGGAACGGGACTCGCACTCTCAAATGTAGTTCGAAGTGTGTGTACTTTGGGCACAGTGCTGTGCGTCAGTTGACAATCGACGCCATGCAACTGACAACACTGAAGGAATGAGGTGATGAGCGTTCGTTCGGACAGGGCAGGAGACCGAGCGAAGGTTGTCACTTCGTTCGAAACCAATTCAATCAGGAGGTCCCTTGTGGATCAGTTTTCGCTCGCCGCTCACGGCATTACGGTCAAGGAAGTCTTTCGCAATCTTGCACCCAGCGGTCTCTACGAAGAGGCCATTCGGCATGAGCCCGGAACCAGTATCTCCGACACCGGTTGTCTCATTGCCTACTCCGGAGAAAAGACAGGCCGTTCGCCGAAAGACAAACGAGTCGTGCGGCATCCCGATTCGGAAAAGAATGTTTGGTGGGGACCGGTCAATTTTCCGCTCGACGAAACGACGTTCTCGATCAATCGTGAGCGTGCGATTGACTATCTCAACACGCGACCTCGCATCTATTGTGTCGACGGTTATGCGGGCTGGGATCCGGCGAGCCGTCTCAAGATCCGAGTGATCTGCGCGCGACCGTATCATGCTCTCTTCATGCACAACATGCTGATTCGGCCCACGGATGCGGAACTCGAAACGTTCGGTGAGCCTGAGTTCGTGATCTACAACGCCGGCGGTTTCCCGGCCAATCGATACACGACAGGCATGACATCACGGACGAGCGTCGACCTGAGCATTGAACGCTGCGAAGTAGTTTTGCTCGGCACCGAATATGCCGGTGAGATGAAGAAGGCCGTGTTCACGATGATGAACTACCTTCTTCCGGCGAAGGGCATTTTGTCAATGCACTGTTCGGCGACCTCCGACCGCAACACCGGGAAGTCTTCGATCCTGTTTGGGCTCTCGGGCACAGGCAAGACGACGCTGTCCGCCGATCCGAAACGGTACCTCATCGGAGACGATGAACACGGCTGGTCCGACACGGGCATCTTCAACATTGAAGGCGGCTGTTACGCAAAGGCCGTTTATCTGACTCGTGAATCCGAGCCCGATATCTTCGAAGCGCTCCGTTTCGGCGCGGTGCTTGAGAACGTTGTCTACGACAAGTCTCATCACCACGTGGACTTCAACAACACGACGATCACTCAGAACACTCGCGGCGCATACCCGATTGAGTTCATGAGGAACGCGAAGATCCCGTGCGTCGCCGATCATCCGACGGACATCATCTTCCTGACCTGCGATGCGTTCGGTGTGCTGCCACCGGTTTCGAAGCTCACCCCGGAGCAGGCGATGTACTACTTCATCAGCGGGTACACCGCCAAAGTGGCCGGCACCGAGATGGGGGTCACGGAACCGGAGGCAACGTTCTCTCCATGCTTCGGCGGCCCGTTCCTCGTTTGGCATCCCGGTGTTTACGCGAAGTTGCTGGCCGAAAAGATCCGTCGGCACAGCGCCAGTGTCTGGCTGGTCAACACCGGCTGGTCCGGCGGAGCGTACGGCACCGGAAGCCGAATGCCGCTGCGGTTTACTCGTGCGGTCGTGGACGGAATCCACTCCGGCAATCTCCGAACGGTTCCAACGGCCCACGACCCGATCATGAACCTTGATGTGGTGACGACCTGCGATGGCGTCCCGGCCGAGATGCTCCAGCCGCGTCTTTCGTGGCGAGACGTCGCCGCGTTTGAGGACACATCGAAGAAGCTCGCGGCGCGGTTCCGGAAGAACTTTGAGCAGTATGTTTCGGCGGTCGATCCGGCCGTCGCGACCTGCGGTCCGGCCGGAGGCTGATCATGATTCAGGAAGTTCATTGCCCCGTTTGTTCAAAGTCTCTCGTCGAAATCACCACGGCACATCCGCTGTTTCCCTTCTGTAGTGACCGATGTCGAAAGATCGATCTGGCCCGCTGGTGGGACGGCCGGTACGCCATCAAGGAAGATCTGACTCCAGAACAGATGCAGATCAAGCTGCTTGAACAACAGGGCATTGATCCGGACGACATGCCGTAACTAACTGCCGCTTGAGTCACCCTCCCACTGGGAGGGTCGCGAGGAACGAGCGGGGAGGGCTTGCGATTGAATACGGCAACGGGCTTTGCAAAAGACTCGTGGATTCCCTCCCCGTCGCTATCGCGACGACCCTCCCAGTGGGCCCAGAGGGAGGGTGACATGACGCGAGAGCTTCTCTCGAACCATTCTCCACTTCATGGTCTAATCAGCCCGGTGGGACCAGAGTCGGGTACGCAACCAGTTTGCTTCGCAGTTCGCGGACGATGTCGGGAAACTCGGCGGCAATATTCGATGTCTCATGCTGATCCGACTGGTAGTCATACAGTTCCAGTTGAGCGGATGATTCGTCGTCACCTGGCTTTCGCCACTCGACGAATCGATGCCGTTCCGTACGGATCGCTCGACCAAGATGTTTGTCTCGCGGAAACACGTGATAGGCATGGTCACGGAGTCGCATATCTGGATCCTTGAGGCACGCAACAAGGCTGATGCCATCGATTGGCTGAGGCAGTCTGGGCGCGGGGAGCTGACAGAGTTCACAGAGCGTCGGAAAGATATCGACGCTTTCCGCAAGCTGCTTTGTTGACGAGCCTGCAGCAACGACGTTCGGCGCTGCGATGATTAACGGAATGCGATTCGCTTGTTCGAAGTTCGTGTGCTTTGTCCAAAGACCGTGATCGCCGAGGTGAAAACCATGATCGCCCCAAAGGATGACGATCGTGCTGTCTGCCAATTCGAGTTCCTCAAGCTGCGAAAGCACTCGACCAATTTGCGCATCGACAAAACTCACGCTGGCGTAGTAGCCGTGGACCAGTTGCCGGGACAGAGCCTCATCCGGTGCCCCCGATTCAGGAACTGGCGAATAGTTGATCAGCTCTCCGTTCTTTTTCATCGCGAGCGACGGAACATTCTTCGGCCCGTCTGCGGTACCTGGCTTTGGCAGTTCATCCGCCTCGTACAAATCCCAATATTGCTTCGGCGCGCTGAATGGCAGATGCGGTCGAGCAAATCCCGCGACTATGAAGAACGGAGTTCCTTCGGCATCGACGCGCTGTTTGGCTTCACGAAGGCGATTCATCGTTTCTTTGGCGACTCGACCATCAGCATAGGCTTCATCTGCGACATCAGGCGATTCAAACGCAGCACCTCTTGGAAGCTCGCGAATACGCCCGAGTTGCTGATTGGCGAAGTACGCTTCTTCTCGCGTCAACTGGCCGCCGGATGTGCTCGCCGGGTCGGCATATTCGATCACTTTGTCATGAAAGTGCGGAACCTGAAACGAGTGCGGGTCACCCTCATTGCCATGACCGATATGAAAGACCTTCCCAAGAGATTCCGTTCGATATCCATGTTGAGCAAAGTACTGTGGCAACGTGACCGCGTTCGGAACCTTGCGCCGAAGGTGATTGTTCAACTGATACAAGCCGGTCGATGTTGGATGTGATCCCAGCATCAACGCGAACCGCGACGGCGCGCAGACGGCCTGATTGCAGTACGCCAGATCAAATCGAATTCCCTTCGATGCAAGTCGATCGATGTTCGGTGTCTTCGCGATCGGATCGCCGTAGCATCCCAGCGCAGGTTTCAGGTCATCGACCAGAATCATCAAGACGTTAGGCCGTAGAACAACATCCTGAGCCTTGATATCGCCAGTCCATTGCGATCCAGCAAACATCAGTAGTAGAACGACTCTTACGACTTTGAGCATTGGAAACCTTTGGCGGCAACTTCGACAAGTCATCCGACGGCGATCATCGTTCCCGGCGGACCTCGTCAGTCTTCTTCACGCTGTTCGTAGCAGAATTCGTCAGAATTCTCCTCCGCGAGTTGTCATGACCTTTCGATTTCCCTGCAAGTCAGCGACCAGAAGCGTGGCTCTCCGACAAGCCACAAACGAAGGCATCCATTCGGGGCGTGTTCGAAAGGCAATGATTGCTTTTCCGACTCGAAGATGGCATTCTTTCAGGTCTCTCCCGATGCTGCATGCAATCACTCACCCGCGGCAACTAACAAACTTTCCTCGTCAGACCCACGGAGTTCCACTTCCATGCCACCGATTTCTCGACGAGGAACCTTGCGTTCCATGGTTGGCGGGTCCGTGCTGATGCCAGCCCTTTGGCACCAGTTGATGGCTCAGGAAGCCACTGCGTCGGATGATCCGCTTGCTCCAAAGCAAACACATTTCCCGGCGAAGGCCAAACGAGTCATCTTCCTCTACATGAGCGGCGGTGTTTCACATGTCGACTCGTGGGATCACAAGCCGAAGCTCTTTGCCGATGCAGGCAAGACGATCCCTGTCTCTGAATTTCAGGGACGCAAAGGCAAATTCCAGATGTATTTGAAACGCCCGCAGTGGGAGTTCGAGAAGCATGGACAATGTGGTACTGAAGTGAGTTCACTCTTTCCGCACATGGCCGAATGTGTCGATGACCTCTGCGTCATCCGATCGATGAAATCTGATCATACGAACCATTACGAAGCGACTCTTGGAATCCACACCGGTTCATTTACCTTCGCGCGTCCGAGTATCGGAGCCTGGCTCAGTTACGGGCTTGGCACGATGAATCAGAATCTGCCATCGTTTGTCGTCATCGCGCCGCAATCGCCCTATGCCGGCGGCCAAGTTTGGGGCAGCGATTTTCTTCCGGGAGCTCATCAGGGAACACTTGTTGTCCCAGGACCGGAACCGGTCGCCAACATTCAACGCCGAACGGCCACCAGTCGCCTGCAGGAGCTTGAACTTCAGGCCATGGCTCGTCGGAATCAACGACATCTGGAAGCTCGACAAAACGATCCATTGCTGGCCGCCAGAATCAAGTCCTTTGAAACCGCGTTCGGCATGCAGTCTGAGATGCCGGAGGTCTTTGACTTTTCTCAGGAAGACGACGCGACGCTCGCCATGTACGGTCTTCCGCGAGGCAGCACCAGTGGTTTTGCCTGGCAATGTCTGATCGCGAGACGACTCGCAGAGAAGGGCGTCCGATTTGTCGAATTGATTGATGTCGGCTCGTCGAACAACTGGGATGCTCATGGCGACATGATGACCCACGCTCCGCTGGCGAAGAATGTCGATCAGGCAGTTGCCGGCCTGCTGAAGGATCTCAAGCAACGCGGGATGCTGGAAGACACGCTGGTCGTCTGGACCACTGAGTTCGGCCGAACTCCGTTCAATTCCGCAGCCGGTGCGGCCGGCCGAGAGCATCATCACTGGGTGTTCTCATCGTGGCTGGCCGGCGCTGGAGTCAAGCCGGGTACGGTATGGGGCGAATCCGATGACTACGGAGTAGACGTCGGCCGCGACGTCGTTCATGTGCACGACTTTCATGCCACGATTTTGCATCTGATGGGACTCGATCACGAGAGGCTCACCTATCGGCATTCCGGCCGCGATTATCGTCTGACGGATGTCGCCGGACACGTCGTTCATGGAATTCTTTCGTGAGCATACGACACAGAATTCCGTCAAACGGATGTGTTGCGAACTCGGATGAACGATTCAGTAGATCGATTACACTCCTGAGCTGAACTCAACCCGATTGTTCATCGACGCGACACGATCACCATGACTTCCAGCGACACACCGATTCCCCTGTTTCAAATCGCCGCCTTCGCGAGAACGGCGTTCACCGGAAACCCGGCAGCCGTCGTGCTTTTGTCCGCCGAACGAGAAACTCGCTGGATGCAAAGCGTTGCGGAAGAAATGAATCTCTCCGAAACAGCGTTCGTGTATCCTGACAACGGCGAACTTCGGCTGCGCTGGATGACTCCGACGGTTGAAGTCGATCTCTGCGGACATGCGACACTGGCCGCAGCTTCGGTTCTGAAAACACTTGCAGCAGAGAACCAAATTCCAGCGGAGATCGAACCCTTCTGGAAAAACGGCTGCGTGAAGTTCATCAGCCGAAGTGGCCCACTGACCGCCGAGTCCTCGGCAGACGGCATCACGCTCGATTTTCCAGCCACGCCCGTCGAATCCGCCGAGCCTCCCACCGGTCTTCTGGAAGCCCTCGGAATCGCGTCCAGCGAACTCGTCTTCTTCGGCAGGAGTTCGTTCGACTACTTCGTGCATGTGACATCCGCGGCTGTGGTTCGTCGACTGACTCCGAACATGGAACAACTCGCAAAGACGGATTCGCGCGGAATCATCGTGACGTCCACCGGTGACACATCGGATCACGACATCATCTCGCGTTTTTTTGCACCCGCCGCCGGTGTGAACGAAGATCCGGTGACTGGGTCCGCTCACTGTGCCCTGGCCTGGTATTGGGTGCCGGAGTTCGGACGTGCGACGCTGTTCGGCTTTCAGGCATCAAAACGTGGCGGACATGTTCGAATGGAACTGCGAGGCGACCGAGTCCGTCTGACCGGCCAGGCGATTTTGGTGTCTCGAGGCGAACTTCTCGTCTGATGCGAGCTCTTTCAAGTGCGAATCGTGTCGCAGTGGTATTGTTCATCGGCGGAAACCTTGAGTTCCCCGGATGTTTCAGAGACCATTCGCGACCGCATCATCGTCGTCCGATCCATTTCCCGTAGCAGTTGTACGTCACTCATGAAAGTTCTTTCCGGCATTCAGCCAACCGGTCGATTCCATTGGGGAAACTATTTTGGAGCGATCCGTCAGTACATCGCACTGCAGGGGAACGAACAGTCCTTCTATTTCATTGCCGATCTCCACGCGCTGACGACAGTCAGAGACCCGGCGGAACTCCGCCAGAACGTTGCCGACGCAGCGCTCGATCTTCTGGCTCTGGGACTAAAGCCGGAAACCGCGACGCTGTTTCGACAGTCGGACGTGCCGGAAGTCACAGAGCTGACCTGGCTGCTGATGACCATCACGCAAATGCACCTGCTGGAGAAGTGCCATGCGTTCAAGGACAAGAAAGCAAAAGGAATCGCCGCCGACGCTGGTCTGTTTACCTATCCGGTTCTGATGGCCGCCGACATTCTGATCTACGACAGCACGACGGTGCCTGTGGGAGCAGATCAGATTCAGCATATCGAAGTGACTCGAGACCTCGCGCAGCGTTTCAATTCGCTGTACGGCGAGACCCTCGTGCTGCCGGAACCATACGTGCTGGATGCATCGGCCAAGGTCCCCGGAATCGACCGCGAGAAGATGTCCAAGAGCTACGGCAATACGATCTCAATCTTCGACACGCCGAAGAAGCTCCGTAAGCGGATCATGTCCATCCAGACGGACTCAACGCCGGTCGAAGCCCCAAAAGATCCTGAAACCTGTGCCGTGTTTCAGCTCTTCAAACTGTTTGCCACATCAGACCAGCAAGCAGAACTGGCCGAGCGATATCGAGCTGGCGGCATGGGCTACGGAGCAGCCAAAGAAGCTCTCTACGAAGCCGCAATGGCGCACTTCGGCGAAGCCTTCGACCGACGGGCTCAACTGGAAGCATCACCTTCAACCGTCGAAGACATTCTTCGCGAAGGAGCATGTCGAGCACGAACCAAGGCCCGTGAAGTGCTCGAAAGAACTCGCGCCGCCTGTGGCCTCGCAGCAAAGCCTGCTTAATCCGAAGCGGCGTGTTGATTTCATCAGCCGAAACGCGCTAGCGTCCGGTTTTGCAAAAAAGGCAAGTCTAACCGGGCGCTAGCGCCCTGCGGCTGATCAAACGACGATATCAACACGCCAGACGCAGCGGCGGCATCTTGCCGCCGATTGCACTGCACCGCAGAGCAGTAGAAACCGATCTTCACGGTCTATTCGACCTTGCCGATCGTGTTCCGATCACGGTAAAACCTCGCACAACAAGCATGCCCCACCAGAAACCCAACTTGCCCGAAAAGATCTGCCAACACTGCCAGCGACCCTTCACTTGGCGAAAGAAGTGGGCCCGCGACTGGAACCAAGTGAAGTATTGCAGCGACCGCTGCCGCCACGAATCGCGACACCGACGCGATCAATCCGGTTCCACTGCCGAAAACTCAACCGCAGACTAACTACTTCCAAATCCAAGATCCTCCCCCAATTCGTCAGCATCCCTACCTTGCAGCCGAGTCATTACGAATCGGATTCCACGTTTGCGATCAGTCGCCAAAATGAAACGAAAGCCAGAGAAACGATTTTCACGCAGTGTTTCGATCGGACAAGTGGGTCTCTTCGTCGGTACCCTTGGCAAAAGAGACTCTTTATTTGAAGGGAAGGGAAGGGAAGAGAACGCCTCGTGATTCCGTAATTGCCATTGCAGACGGCGGCCAGCTATCAGAAAACTGATAGCCCTTCAGGCGAACCCCTGTTCACCAGGTTCACTCAATAAGTCTCGGTAAAGCTGCACTCGCACCAGCTTCCAGCGTCGCCCCAGAGTTCGAAGCGGGACACCCAGAAGCTCAGATGTCTCGGCCATGGTCAGGCCCTGATACCACAACAGATCAAACAAAGATCGATGATCTTCCGGGAGCTTCTCAACATACTCATGGAACTCCGTCCACTGACTCAGCTTCTCCGGATCCAGAGTATCGTCATTGGCGGCCGTTAACGGCTGTCGCGGCGGACCAAGAGAATCTCTGTCCATAATCGAACTCGTTTCATTCGCTCCCTTCACAGAGTGTCCAAAATGACGACGCGAAAGGTCAATCAGCTCGCGACGAATCAGACAAGCTGCAAGTCGAAAATAGTCAACAGGCGTCTCCGGCTGATGATCGGACAGATACTTCCAAAGGCGGACGACTGAGTTCTGAAGAAGATCGTCTGTCTCTTCAAAATGACGCACCGTGGGGATGTCTGCCAGAATCCGACGCGCGAGCAGTCGCAGTCGACGCATTGAAATCTCAAGCAACTCCTGCCGCGCCAAGGAATCTCCTGCTTTATGCCGTTCCAGCCAATGTCGTACCGCCAGCGTTGATTCAGATGCTGATGGATTGGGCACGGCGGACATGGAAAAGAGTATCCTCGGGAGTATCACAGCCAGAATTCCGGGCAGAGTACCGCCCATGACTTCCAAAATCGACAGACCAGTACACTCCTTTTTCCTGGGATTTCAACAGACGACCTTGAACCGCCTTTCAGAAAAGAGCAGGTGTCCAACAACTCAGTGCGCGTGATTCTCTCCTGCAGTTGGAGGTACAAGCCCAGCTGTTCTCAGGTCTTTCATGAACGGCATTTTCAAGGTGAGGGCATGTTGATTGGCTGTGAGAGGTAACGCTCTTGATTGCATGTTCGGCTAATCGGGATGAACCACAGATTGGCCGCTTCATTGATAGCCAAGAACGGCTCGCAGAAACATGTCAGGTAGTGGAATGCTGGCAGCAAGACTGCGTTGGAGTCGTCAATCGCGCCGGACCGCTGCTTCAATCGCTGCAGTATCGATTTTCTTCATCGTCATCATGGCATCAAATATCGCGGCATCAAACGGTCCTTTGACAATCAACCACTTCCGGGCGATACCGCCGGAACTACGTTGCCTGATCAGCAATATCCGCGTCGGAGATTCACTTGCTCAATCATTCACCGGGAGGAACGGATTGGTCAAACCAAAAGACTCCCCAGCCGTGGCCATCGAGATCGTAGAATCCATACTGATACATGAAACCATGGTCTTCCGGTTCATGAGCTTGTGAACCGCCTGCCGCAATGGCCCTGGAGACGATGGAATTGACCTCATCGCGGCTCTCACAGAGCAAGCTCAACAGAGAGTGGCAGACCATACTCGGGTCCGCAATCTGCTTTGGCGTCAGTTCGCTGAACTTGTCATGCGTTGCGAGCATCAGGTGGATCAGTTCGTTCACGTCGAAGCTTGCGACGGTATCATCACTGAACTGCGGGTTCTTTCGGTAGCCAAGCGATTCATAGAATCAGATCGAGTTCTGCAGGTTACGAACTGGCAGACTAATGAAGATCTGAGATGGCATGATTTCTCCAACAGGAGCGGACTCAAGGAGCGAAGCAGCAAACACCGTTGTTTTACTGAGTAGTCGTTTGGCACCTACCGAGGTCGACAACTTCCCTTAATTTTTGTGACGACTGATTCCGCTCAGGCACCGGGGATATCCATCACACATCAGTGCTGTTGGCGTCCATGCCCTGACGAGGAGAGCACCATATTCCAATCAGATGCTTGTTGCCCCGTCTTTCACCGGAGATGTTGTGCCGGTTGTCCAACTTGCGTGTCTGTTGAAATCCCATCGGGCCCGTCATTCGGCTGAGCCGAGAATCAACGCTGAAGTGTCCGCTGAGACCATGATGGTGGTCATGCGTCACGAGGAGACTGCCACGATAGAATGCTCGATGGACGGATTTGTTCGGCTCAGGAAGCGGGGGCAAAAACTGTTGCCCGCTAGAAATCCACCACACTTCTCCTCTGCGGTGGAAACGGAAAAAGCCCCTCAGCTATCCGCCGAGGAGCTTTTTGTTTTGCAGTCTGTCCTTGAAGCGCTCTAGACCTAGTGCACCCGGTAGGGCTCGAACCTACAACCTACGGTTCCGAAGACCGTCGCTCTATCCAATTGAGCTACGGGTGCTGGATGCGGGCGAGAGTTTAGCGAGTTCCGTCGTGTAGACAACAGAGAAGACACAGTGTCCACAATTTGGATCGCGTTTCGGGCCGATTTTGCTGACGTCGTTGACTTTTCTCAGGCGGGAAAATTGGCGACCTTCCGCCAGTCAACCCATCAAATCGATCTTGCGGGTGGCACTGGCGATTCGGTCGAAATCGAGCGACTTGTGTCCGGCGCGAACCAAATCGCGACAATCCCGAGCGCGTAGATGGAGGCACACGAAGCGCCGACGTGTGGGTAGCTGCTTCCGAGTGCCGAGAACAGCATTCCGGCGAAGAAGACTCCTGCGGCCGTCGCGAAGCGTCCAAAGTTGTAGGCCAGTCCGCTGCCGGTTGCGCGGACTCGAAGAGGAAACAATTCGGGCAGGTAAACCGCGAGCCATCCGAAGAACAGAGTGGCGACGAGTCCCTGGATGAAAACGATTGCGTGAAATCCGGATTGCAGCGGAGCTGTTCCGAGAAACATCCATACCGTGATCGCGGTCGATCCAAGGCTGATTAGCAGGTAGCTTCGTTTGCGTCCGAACCAATGGGCAAGCTGTGCCCCGAAGAAGCTTCCAAGCGTCGCGCCGACGGCCCACCATCCCTGAGTGGCGGCCTTGTAACCAGGATCGACTTTGCCGGCGACGGCTTCCGCCCACGGAATCATCCATTTGCTTGCTGCCCAGGCTCCGACCATCGGGACGGAACTCAACACGATGCCAAACAGAGTCATGCGTCGAAGGTCGGCCGCGAACAGGTCACTAATACGCACTTTTGACTTCGACCGAGATGTGGTGTCCGTCGCCGATGAACTTTGTGCCAACCGCGAGGCCAGCCAGCGAGGTGATTCCGGCAGCAGGATCATGACCAGCAAACCGAGGATTGCCGGAGCCGCGGCCAGTTGAAAAATCCATTGCCATGAGTCCGGCGTGATCGGCTTGAATCTCGCAAGCTGAGACAGCATCAGAATGCCGGCGTTCAGTCCGGCACTCATGACTCCGGAAACCAGCGGCCGCGAAGCATTCGGCCAGCATTCGGACACCAGCGTCATTCCATTCGGCCAGACTCCGCCGACACCGAGGCCGACAAGAAAGCGCAGAATCAGCATCTGCTCCTGAGTCTTCGCGAAGGCACCGAGTCCCGCGAAGACGGAATAGAACAGAATGCTGACACCCATGGCTCTTGTTCGGCCAATTCGGTCGCCGAGGTTCCCGAGGACAATGCCACCGATTGCCGCTCCGAACAGCAGTGAGGCGGAGAACCACGCAAACCACTCGCCGCCGAGCTTCTCCGCGAACTGGTCACCAAGCAGACTCTTTGACACGGACAGCGACGCGATCGGCATCAGTCCCAGTTCGACGCCGTCGAACAGCAGACCGAGAAACGCTGCCGCAAGCACCGCGAACCTGGCTGGAGGCGACAATTCGCCGGATGAAATGTCAGACGTCGTTTGTGTCATACGGGATTCAATCAACGCGTGAACACTTCAGAGAAAAACGACTTCATCGCTTCCCACGATCGTTTGTCGGCCTTCTCGTTGTATGCTGCACCGCGAGAGTTGTCGTTGCCGGCCATTGGCTGAGTGAAAGAGTGAACGGCTCCGGAATAACTGATCATCTGCCAATCGACTTTGGCATCATTCAGCTCTTTGGAAAACGCTTCGATATCTTTTACCGGGACGAATGGATCATCCGCTCCGTGACAGATCATCACCGATGATTTGATGTTTCTGCCGTCAGCGGGCGTGGGTGAATCGAGCCCGCCATGAAAGCTGACGACGCCGGAAACCGTGGCACCACTGCGTGCGAGTTCCAGAACTCCTGTTCCTCCGAAGCAGTAACCAATCGCACCGAGATGATCGGCGGCCACATTCGGACGCGCCTTCAATTGTTCCAGTCCCACATTCAGTCGTCGACGATAAAGCTGACGATCGGTCTTGTAGATTCCAGCTTGTTTGGCGGCATCCTGCATGGCCGTCGGACGTATCCCTTTGCCATAAACATCCACAGCAAAGGCCACATATCCCAGTTCGGCAAGCTGCCGACAACGACCTTTTTCGTAGTCGGTCAATCCCATCCATTGATGAACAACAAGGACTCCTGGCAGTTTGCCAGACTTCGCTGAATCCCAGGCCACGAAGCCTTCCAGCGTCACATCGCCATCTTTGTATTCCACAACCTCAGTGCGAATCTCAGCGTGGCACACTGCAAAACTATTGAATGACAAAACGACCAACAACCAACGCATTTTCGTTCTCCAGTGATGCATTCCACGACGCCCGATCATGCGGGCCACGTGGCTGGAAGTATGTCGAACGCAACGTGATTCATCAAACTGCAAGGCGAGTCTTGTCGGTGTGATGCGTCATTGTCGGCGTTTGCCTGCCAGTGTCATTGATCGCTCTGAGAAGAAAACAGTTCCCTGGTCCTCAATCAAGCGATGTTTTCGTCCGCCACTGGGTTTATCCCAGTGGAAATCAGGCTTCTGCAATAACGCGGCTTTCACCTGAAATCGAAATCGGCGTTAGTGCAAAGGCCCAGATCCACCGGGGTAAACCCGGCGGGGTCGCTTTTTTAGTGATTCGCCGCGGCCGGAGTTACATCAGGTTGCGAGCTTTGATGCTGAGGTACTCGTTGATCAGTCGTTCCGTGAGCAGTTCTGGCGGCGTGTCGATGAGCATGACGCCGGATTCCCGGAGAGATGCCGCTTCGTGGAACTGGCCGGTTAGAATCTGCGCGGCGGCTGCCGAATGAAACGCATCAAGGTCGCTGTCAGGAATCCGGTCGGCCATCGCTCGCAGACCGACGTCCTGAAGCAGAACGCAGAGCGGCAAATAGGGCAATGATCGCAGTTTGAGGCTCTCTCCAATCACGCGAAGCTGCAGTTCATCGGTTACGAATGTGATCAACACAACGAGTGCACGCTTTCGCTGAACTCGTGTCAGATACTCCAGCGCCATGCTGTAGTCGGAAGCGTTCGGAGATGCTTGAATGTCGTAAGTCGAACGCAGAATCGATTGAATTCCCGGCTTGCCCCGCACAGGCCGGATGAAGCGCTCGATGCGGCTCGAGAACGCGAGCAGCGAAACATTATCGCCCTGTCCAAGGGCGATGTAGCTGAGCATGATCGCCGAGTTCAACGCGCGATCGAGATATGAAATCCCGTCGGTTTCGTTTCGCATGAATCGGCCGCAGTCGACCATGATCACGATGTTCTGATTGCGTTCAACGTTGAACTCGCGACTAATCAACTGGCGCTGCCGAGCCGTGGCTTTCCAGTCAATCTGACGAATCTCGTCGCCGTAACGGAACTCGCGGAGTCGTTCGAATTCGCGTCCCTGACCGGGCATGCGAACCATGCGAACGCCGATCTCCGAAAGGCGATTCTGGCGAGCCATCAATTCGTATCGATACACCGCGCGGATGTCGGGATAGATGCGGATCGGCGTCTTGAGCGGTCGCACCTGTTGACGATTCCATAACCCAAGCCGAGTTGGAAACTTGAGATGCACCGCAGGCATCTCGGAAGCGCCGCGGCGACGTGGGCGAATTGCGTAGACGACTTCGACTTCCTTGCCGGGTTCAACTCGAACTGTTTGCGGCAGTCGATCGATGTCACATAACTCGCCTGGATCGTCATGCAATGTGACGTTCAGCGGCAGCGTCCCTCTGTTCTGCACCATCAGCTTTGCGGGGTTCGACGCACCGACGCTCAGCACTTCCGAGACTTCGCGATGGATCTCGATCGACGACGGTCCGGGGCTGATCATCAAGTCCACAAATGCCACGCCGGCGAGCAACAGGTTGATCAGCAGCGCGATGTCGGCAAGAGCCTGATTGGCTCCGCTGAGCAGCAGTGGAATGGCGAGAATCGTGGCCAGAATGATCAGCCGTCGCGAAGGAATCATGAACGAGGAGCCTCCACGCTTTCCATAATCGCGAGGATGGTTTCATCGTTCGTCGTGCCTTCCAGTTCGGCTTCAGGACGAAGTCGAATTCGGTGCCGAAGAATCCATGGAGCCAGTTCCTTGATGTCGTCCGGCGTCACGAAGTCTCGTCCACGGCTTGCCGCCAAAGTGCGGGCGGCGAGCAGCATGTTAACACCGGCGCGAGGACTCGGCCCGACGGTGACCGATCCCCATCGGCGAGATGCGTCAAGGATGTCGACGATGTACTTCAGGATCTTCGGCTCGACGATCACCTTCTTCACCGCCTGTTGGATCTCAAGGACGTCTTCCGCCTTGAGAATCGGCTTGAGATCGAAGTCGGATAACCGACGCGGATCTTTTCCAGATGCGTAATGCTCCAGAATCTCAACTTCATGTTCGGGCCGGGGATAATCGACCAGCAGCTTGAACATAAAGCGGTCGACCTGAGCTTCCGGCAGCGGATATGTGCCTTCCTGTTCGATCGGGTTCTGCGTTGCGATGACCAGGAACGGTCGCTGCAGCAGATGGGTCTTGCCGTCCACGCTGACCTGCTGTTCCTGCATAACTTCCAGCAAAGCCGACTGAGTCTTTGGGGGCGAACGATTGATTTCGTCGGTCAACAGCAGGTTCGTGAACACCGGCCCAGGATTGAACGTAAACGCCTGCTGCTTCATGTCGTAAATGCTGTGTCCGGTCAGGTCCGACGGCATCAGGTCTGGTGTAAACTGAACTCGGCGAAACTGGCATGACACCGTTCTCGACAAGACATTGACAAGCAGCGTTTTGCCCAGCCCTGGCGGCCCTTCGATGAGCACGCTGCCTTCGGCAAACAGTGCGATGACAACTCCTTCGACCAGTTCCATCTGACCGACAACAACCTGACTGATCTGCTCGACGACTGAGTCAAACAGCCGCTGGACTTCGCTCAATTCCATGGTGAATCGTTCTTCAATGACAGTAACAGGGATGATAGTTTCAATGATGACAGAGGATTGGTTGAATCTTCTCAACTCGACTGAATTCAAGGTCGGATGATTAAGGTTCTCGTTTTCCTGATAACCTTTGCTGCAGGCCGGACAGCCAGCGGAGCATCGTCGCCGATTGGGAAGCGGACAGTCCCGATGTCTTCGCCAGTCGATGAGCTTCAGTCAACTGTTCCTTCACTTCCGCGACGGTCATGTTGGCTCGGCTGGCGATCTGATCCGGCTGCTCCAGACGCAACAGGCTTCCATAACGTCGACGCAACTGACTGCGAATGTACTCGAGATACCCCTTCACGACGTCGCCGCCGTCACGGAGGCGATATTGAAGATTTCCGACGGCTTCAGCACTTTCGGTCAGTGATCGACGCTGCGACGTCATCACATCCTGTGCCGGTCCGAATCGATGAAACGCCATCCAGATGGACAGGACCGTGATCAGCAGCAACTGCAGCGATCCAATTCGCATCGCGGGACTAAAAAGGATCCCGGTATTCTGCCACGCGTCGCTCGCGTTGAAGTACTCGGCGATGACAACGGTTGAGTCTGCCAGCAATTCGTCATCCTCGGATCCAGAGGCGGCTCGTTCGACCAAACGGACGGCCAGTCGTCGTTCTGGCGAAAGCAGCATCGATCGATTCGAAAAAATGTCGGCCGTCGAACAAACAACAACACGACCAAGTCCGATGTTCCATGTCGCAGCTTCCACGTCCCCGCTGCTCGATGACAACAGGACTTCCGGCGAGAGATGATCGGGAATATCAAGTCGGCCGGATGTTCGTATCTCAACCGGGCCGCTGACAATCGTTCCCTGAACCGACACGTCGGTTCCTGGCTTCTGGTCTTCATTCAGAGCGTCGGCCTTGCTCGGGTCAGGCACCGTTCCGCTCGGCGTCACCCCGTTTGGAGTTGCGTTCGATGGGGCGGTTCCGTCGCCTGAACTTTCTTCGGTCGCTGACTGAGGTGCGGGAACATCCGTGCCTGAAGGAGATGTGGTCGTTCCATTGGATGCTGACCCGTCGGATGGCGTTGATGTCGAGTCTGCCGGAGCATTGCCTGTGGAAGTCGCCGGTGGCGTTGCTCCTGGCGGGGCTGATCCAAACGTGTGCTCAAGCCAACTCCGAGGCGAAATGCGAATATTGAGTGACGGGATCTTTACCTCGTTCGCGCCCTGATCTTCATCCGGCGCGACGACCAGACCTTCCGGCGGCAACCAGCGAGGTGCGAAGAGCAGATTGCCACCGCTGGCGACGAAGCTGTAAAGCTCCTGCTGCTCAGCATCCGTCGGATATCGGTCTGGTGAGATCAGCAGCATGGTGGCCGACGAATCCTGCGGAACGACGCGCGTGACGTCTCGTTCGACCTTGCCACACAATTGAGTCAGCGTGCGATAAAGCCCGAGCTTCCCATCGATCGTGTTGCTGTATGAATCGCCCGCGGAGCCGTCCTCTCCTGGCAGCCACCAAAACTGCATGATGATCAAAAGCAACGCTGCACCGGCCCATAACAGGTCAGACTGCAGCAGTCGGCGTTTCTTCTTCACGGAAGGCTCCCCGAAAACTTGTCAGACACTGTTCAAACATTTCCGCGGTCGGCACACGTCGACCGAAGAACACATATTCAAATTGTGTGGCCGTCATCAAATACGCTTCACGTTTATCCATGCGGCGCCACACGCTGCGGACGTAGTCACGATTAGTCAAACCTTTGCGGTATCGAATCAATCCGGCACGTTCAATCCAGCTCATGCTTCCGAGAAGAAGCTCGCGAATGGCGAGTCGGTAATTTCCATCGCGAGCCATCTGAATCGCTCGGCCCTCATACGTCGAGGCGGCCAGTTCACCGGGCGGAGTTGTGACGTCAGCAAGAGCGTCACCGAGTTCATCGAGCAGACCCTCTGCCTTCTTCTTTTTCGCATCGAGCGTCTTCACGATCAATGCAATCAGCACGAAGATGACAGCCGCGACAGCAATGAAAATCAGGACAGTTCCGAGCCCCGCCAGATCGGGCAACGAAAATCCCCAGTCGCCTGAACTGCTCGGCGGCACGTAAGGGGCCGGCGCTGGAGGAGCGGCTGGCTTGTTGCGACTGGAACCGCCAAACAACCAGCGGAAAAAGTCTCCGATGGCATCGAAGAACGACCGAATGCCGCTGCCAATTGAACTGAGCGTTTCTTTCAGAAAACCCTTGTCGATATCTTCGACAACAATTTTCTCAAGCACCTGTCGGCGGACTGAACGAAACTCGTGTCCGTTCATCGCCTGGTCGCCGGCTCGGTCGATCGCGTCGTCGGACAATCCGCCGGAATCCTGCACGATCGAGGTGTTCGGAACGACCGGCGGACGTGCCGCGGAGGTTGCCTCGGCCCAAACGAAGCTGGTCAAGATCAAAAGCAGGACCGCATACGCTCGATAGCTCATGTTGCAGCTCCCTCGAGACGCCCCGCTTCAGCTCGAAACGTCAACTGCAGGTCCCAGCACTCGTTTCGAATTCGTTGGTCGAGATAGCAGAAGAACCAGGCGAGACGAACGATTGGGTAAGGAATCCACATTGCGATATGAAGCATCAACAGATACTGAGGATCATCGTAGATCAATCGCATCGCTGCTTCATCAAACGGTACATTCGCCGAGGATGCTGACTCAAAGAATGATCGTGTGTTGATCAAAGTCGCTCCGAGCAGATCCATCATGAGAAACAAGCCGAACGATGTCGCCATCCAAAAAAAGAGCAATGAAACAAGTCGGCCCAGATTTCGTCCGTAACCACCGCCGCCGCAAAGCCAGCTCAGGCGAGTCGTCACGCTGTTCAACTTCGACTGTTCGAGCAGCAGAACTTCCGGAAGGTGCCCGACATAGGCTGTCACAAACACCGACGGGAGCACAAAACAGAATCCGGAAATGGCTTGAAAGAACCGGGCCATCGCGGTCAGCAGCAGCCACGCAAAGAAACGCTTCCGCCATGTCTTGACGGCGGCTCGCACGGAGATCGGAACTCCGAACACCTGCGGCCCCATGCAGCCAACAAGAAACGCACTGAACAATGACGTGAAGAACAGGAAGATGAAGCACGAGGGAATGAAAGCATCCGTCATGTTGGATGCCAGCAGCCAACTCAGCCCGCAAGACGGGATCGCACACAGCAGCGATAATCGAGTGATCGGGCCGCTGAATTCTCGTGCGAATACAAACGCAAGGTCCAGACATCCTCCGACCGAACGCCGTTCCACAGTTACGATGCAGTCTTCGACTTTCATGCGGATCGCTTCTCCCGTCCTGCAAAGACGATGTACGAAACGACCAAAGCCCAGAACGATGTCCCGACGGTATACTTGATCCATGACGCAATCGGCAGCGGTGAAAAGAAGCCTTCCAGAAACGCCGCGATCCCGAGCATTGCCGCAGCTCCCAGCGCTAACTGCAGAGCTTCCTGACTGTGGTACCTCAAGGCATCAATTCGAGTGCGATTGCCGGGCATCAGCATTCCCTGAGCCAGCACCAGCCCAGCGGCTCCAGCAATCACAATCGCAGTGAGTTCGAACGAACCGTGCGTAATCACGAAGCTAAAGAAACGATCGGCCGTCGCACCGCCTTTGGCCATGATCGCTCCCTGAATCAAGCCGATCGAAATGCCGTTGCTCAGCAGAACAAGACACGTTCCGATACCGGCGAGTGCTCCGAAAGCGAAGGCTCGCAAAGCGATCCCCGTGTTGTTGTTCACATAGAACCCAAACATCGTGCCACGTTCGCGTGAGTATCGCTCGTCGGTATCGGTGTAGAGATCTCGACCGTAGCTTTCGAGTGCACTGTCGATTGCTTCCTTGCCGGCGATGAATTCAGCCACGTCGGGCCGAGAATGTCCAAGCCACGTGCAGATTCCGAAAGGCACAACAAACAAAGCGAATGCAATCAGGAACGCAGTCGACTTTTTTCTCAGCAGTCGTGGAAATCCAAACGCAAAGAACTGTCCGACAGCCGCCAGAGACTTCGGGGGAGTTCGATAGAGACAGTTATGTCCCTGAGCAACAAGATCGTTCAGATATTGTTCGAGCCTCGCGCCCCATTCTCGTGACTGCACCAAGGACAGGTCATAACAAATGGATCGATACAGGCGCGACAGATTGGCTACGTCCTGACTGGCCCAGCGTGACTGCTTGGTCGTTCGCATGCGAGACACGAGAGACTCAAAACTTCTCCAGTCCGATCGGCGATCTCGAATGAAGCGCTCACGATTCACGGCGCGCCTCCTTCGACGCTGTCGCCGCGTTTGAAGCGAAATCGTTCGCGTCAACCGAAGTCATGTCGTCAAATTCTTCCGACGGGCGTCGAGCGCGACGACTCGCTGCATTCGCGGTTCGCCCCTCGGCGCCTCGCCCGGAATCTGCAGAACCAGCCGGGTGTTTTGTGCCGCTCGGATCTGTTGCGAAAGTCTTGAGCACTCTCAGAATAAACTGAGTGTGTCGAACGCCCTGATTTCGGAAGTACAAATGCGGATTTCTTGGATCAGGCTGAGGTTCCTGATAGCCCAGTCGCGCTCGCAGCGCTTCACTGAGCGGACGAGCGATTTCTTCGCGGCGAGCGTCGGAAATGATGCGATCGTTCTCGAAAAGCCGCTCAATCACCGAAAGCGTGCGTTCCGGAACGTTATATCGACGGGGACATTCGGAACGAAGAAGCGGCTCGACGTTCCTGGTCAGACCACCAGTGCGGTTGATCCACTCACGTCGTTCGTCGATGACCATCGTATCGAAAAAGAGGTCTCCCAATCGCTGCATCCGACGAGTCATCAGCATCGAGATGACGCCCACTGTGTAGAGAAGCGGCAGCATGTCAACCGCTCGCAGAAAGTTTCGACCCGCAGCGCTGTAAAAGTCGATCGGTGTCCCGTTCGTGCGGACGACGCGAAGTCCATTGGATCGCTTGCCCGGAGTCTGCCCATTCATGAAGCCTTCGAAAAAGCTTCCATAGAACCAATCGAGCATAAACCAGGTGATCAGGATCAGACCGCCTGCCATCCCTTCGCCGACTCCGCCGAGCAGACCGAGAAATCCAAAGCAAATGGCACAGCCCGCAAGAATCCCGAGCTTCAGGACCATGTCCAGCAGCCAAGCCGTGGCACGGGTTCCCGGTCCAGCGATGATGAACTGGAAGTCGACACCTTCGGGCGTCTCGACGACTACGCGAGTGTCTACTTTCTGACGTTGGACGGTTGCTGTCGACATTCTTCGTCAGGCGCTTCCGGTTTCGCCCCTGCCTATGCAGGCTTGCGGGTATCTCATTCGGTTTCCCCTGCGAAAGGGGCACGTTAGTCTCAGACGATGACAGAAAGCCGCATTTCTTTCAAGTCGATCGGGCTCCGATCATTGAACTGGGCGCCGGCAAGTTCTCCAGGCTCGCCCAAAACCAGACGCGAGCTGCCTGGGACCAACTGTTTTTCACAAGGCTTGCGCTGCTATTTGATTGCAATCTGGCTGAGTTCCTTCTGAATAAGCTCATTCCAGATTTTGTAGCCGGCTTCTGACATGTGAAGGCCGTCTTCAACGAAGAGTTCTTTCTTTGGAAGTCCGTCTTCTCCGAGCATTGCGTCCCAAATGTCGACGTATTTCAGACGTGGATGTTCGCTCGACAGTTTCTGGATGCCTGCATTCGCCTGCTTCTGAAGTTCCCGAAGTTCCCAACGCTTGAGGCTGGGTTTCACGGCGATGAAAAACACGGCCCGACACTCAGGACATTTCTCGTCGACGAGCGTCAAGAACCTTTCGAAGTCGCGGACAACCGTTTCGGGAGATTTCTTGTTCGCGATGTCGTTATCGCCCGCATAGAAGACGATGACGGAAGGCCGGACCGGCGTCACGACGCGATCAAAGAAGTGAACTGAGTCGGAGACGTGCGAACCACCGAACCCGTGATTGTTTGCAGCCAGCATCGGGAAGGACTTTTTGAGATCCCAAAGTCGGATGCTTGAGCTGCCAATAAACAGCACCTGCCCGGGCGCTGACTTTCCCTCGGTGATCTTCTGCTCGATCGCCTTGATGCTGTCTTCAAACTTCTCCGGCTTGTGGTCTTCGGCAAACGCACTGCCTGAAGCAACAAGAAGCGGCAACAGCACGGCGAATCGAAACATCAGATGACTTTCTTTCCACGCACTCACATGGCGGCCTTGAAACACTGCATCTCGCGAGCGAGATGATCAGCTCGCTGACGATTGCTGTACATACCGAGCGACCGTCTCCTGAAATCTTCGCTTGCCGTCTTCCACGACTCGACGGATCTCTTTTGCATTCGCTTCGCTCTCTTTGCGAAGGTCGGCGATCATCGTCAGTGACTCCACCTGGAAATTGCTGATCGCATCGACCAGCTTCTGAACACTTTCGGCCTTCACCGTCGAACCGTAGCCAGCTTTCATGGCGGCTCGTTCAAGTTCTCTGCCGAGATCCGCTACATCTTCCAGCCCCTTGTTGAGGCCTTCCTTCATCGCTTCCGTCGCAGCAGTGACTTCATGAAGTCCCTGCTGACTGGTGTAGACGGTGCCGAGAATCGTGAAAACGTGTTCGTTGGTCGTAAAGAACGTCACGGCTCGACGGAACACGCCTTCTTTCACGTCGTGGGTCTGCTTGAGTTTCGTGACGAGAGTTTCGCCGACGTCGTATCCGATGGCCAGGTTCTCGGAAATGTCCTTGAGCAACTGATACGTCTTGTCTTCCCGATGAAACGCTTCTCGGGCTTCATCACGCGCCAATTCCAGCCGCCCGCGCTGCGAAGAATCTTCTCCTTTGTACTGATCAATGGTGGTTTGAGCATCCGCGAGATTCTTCTTCGCCTGCTCCAGTGCTGGCTTCTGCTTCTCGAACAGATCGCACGCGATCACTTCGGCTTCCTTCAGCGCGAAGCGGAAATCGATGTAGGCATCCATGATCGCATCTTCGCGATTCAGTTGATCCTTGGTGTCTCTTGATACGCTGCGATATGTTTCAGCGATTTTTTCGAATCGATCACTTGGCGTGCCTCGTCGGATCTTCATCCACCAGTTCTGAAACTTCTCAGATCGACTGATCCTGCCATCGGCAAGCTGAGCGATCAGCATCTTTGAGTCTTCCCGGACCGAATCGAACATCTGTGTGATCTCAAGATAGCGATTTCCGATTTGAATATTCTCGACGTTCTCGCGAACCAGCCGGTTGAATGTGCTCATGTGCTTGATCACATCGGCGACGGCCAGCACTCTCGCTTCATCAACGTGTCGGACTTCCTCGAGAAGAGAAATCAACTCCTCGCTTGTATCGCCGGTGGCGGACAGGCCAAACTTCTTCAGGACCGCGATCGCTCGATCCAGATAATGTCGCATGGAACTCACGGGTTGTGCAGAACTGGTTGTCTTTACCGCTGTGTCTGCGGGAACCATTGCTCCGGTTGATGGTGTAGCAGGCTGGCTCATGGTTGGACCTTTTCGAACGGACTCAGATGCAAAATTTCGATGACCTTGTACCTTTTGATGATCGTTGTATTGTCTAAAGTATCAAAGTACGAGGGGCTCGCAACGTCACTCGACTTGCAATTGGAAAACTCCTGCTGTCTGAGCCGCGACCGTTGTCGCGGTCGGTCACAGGACAAGTGATGCAACTTGAAGTGAGTGATTCGGCGAGCGGGGATGTATTCTTCACGCGGGTAGAAATGAGCCTTTTGGCGAGCGGCCTGTGTCAACAGGTCGGTACAATTTTCACACCAAAAACGATGCCGGCGGGTTCACACCGCGCCGCTCGCCCAATCGCATCAAGGGGACTGACATCGCCCGCTTGCCTCAAAAACACAACGATCGAAGAATTGGATCGTTGTTTCCAGCCGGCGCCAGACTTCACCGAAGGTTTCAGGACAAATGTCATCGACAGTTGTAGCTCCTCCCCCCTCCACGAACCCGACCAGTTCGGCGAGTGCGTTGACGCTTGTCGAAACGTTGCGGGTCCTTGAAGTCGCGCGCGGACTGCGGCACGAGCGCGAAGTTGCCGAGGTGGCTCTCGCACGCGATGAAATCCGGTCGCTGATGCGAAAACGATTGCTCGATGCTGCCGCGGTGACCGGGGACAAAATCACGGAATCCGATATTGATGCGGCCATCGAACAGTACTTCGCGACTCAGCACGCGTATGCAGATCCGCCGATGTCGCTATCGGTTTTTATGGCTCATCTTTGGATTCGGCGGTTTGTGATTGCGATTGGATTTTTCGTGTTGCTCATCCTTGGCCTGGTCTCAAGCTTCGTTTTCTGATCTTTTCGAAATCAGTTATCTATATCTTCGCTCGGTGTGAAATGAGGCACTCAACCGATTCAAACTGTGCGATGAATTCAAAGTTTGCGACGGTGAACTCAAAAAAAGCGCCCCCTGCCCCTTCTACCCTTCGTAAGGGGGAAGGTGGCCGAAGGCCGGATGAGTTTTTTTTCTTCAGATGGCAACCATGAAACAATCCGCCTCACCCTGACCCTCTCCCCCCGAACTGTCGTGAACGTTCTCAGGAATTCATTCGCCGGGGAGAGGGGACAAACAATAGTCCAGATGGACGTCTCACTTCATCCAGAGCAAAGTATAAACACTTCCCATGCCCGTTCCTGGACCAGAAATCCTTCGCCGCATCTCTGAGTTCGCCGCTGCGATCAGCGGCAGTGAACGTGAGTCTCGCGATCGCGCGGAGGAAATCTCCAAAGAGATTGAGACGTTGCTGGCCGATCAATCCAGCGCGTTTCTGGAATTGGCAAAGCTGTATCTTCCGCGACTCGAGGACGATGTTGAACGCGAAGGCTGGACGGAGATGAGATCCGTTCTCCGCGATGCCATGTTGCGACGAGATGATGCCAAACGAGTGCTCGAAGAACGACTCGCCGTCGCCACTCGACAGTATTCCGATGCGGAATCTCAGTGGAAGACAGTTTCCGCCCAGTTGACCGTCGTTCGACAGCAGGTCGAAGATCTGTCAAAGCAACTCACTGACAAACTCAGCAGCGATCCCGAACTGCAGTCGTTGTCGAAAGCCGTTGCCGAAGGACAGGCGAGACTCGAACAGGCCACGGCAAACCTCGAAGCGGTTGAAGTCGAGGCCAAAACCAAACTGCCGCCTTACGAAGCCAGTCAATTGTTTCAGTATCTGTGGAAATCAGAGTTTGAAACGGACCGATACGGTCGCCGCGGTCTTTCAAGGCGAATTGACCGCTGGCTCGCTCGGCTCATTGATTATTCGAAGGCTTCCGGCAGTTACCGTTTTCTCACCTCAGCACCGCGCATGATGCGACAGGTGATTGAAGAACAACAGAAGATCGTGAAGAGCGGCATTGATGAAGTGGAGCGACGGCAGCGAGTGGCTGCGGATGCGATGGGACTTCCTGCCGCTCAGTCGCAGTTGTCCAAACTGGCCGCGGACCATGAACGCCTGATCGCGGCGATGGAAACGGCTGACAAGAATCTCAAGTCGATCCAGCATGATCTGACTGAGTTGAATTCGCCGGACTCCATTTACTACCGAGATGCTCTGAAGGCGTTTCAAACTCTGATGCAAAAGACAGAGCGCTCACTCGTCGCGGCTCGCGCTGCGAATACTCCCGAGATGACCGACGATCAGGTCGTCGCCCGAGTTCGTCACATCGATGAACGCGTTCAGGACCGCAAGTCGGAACTGGAGCGTCAGTGTGCAATCACGGAAGCCGCCGAGCAGCGAATTGCTCGGGTGAATGATCTGCTCTCGCGCTGCCGACGGGCTCAGTTTGATCATCCGAAGCGATTGTTTGAGGATTCGTATGACCTGACGACTCGGCTGAACGATCTCGCGAAGGGATCTGTCACCGCGGAAACCATGTATCAGGAAATGTATCGAATCCAGCGGCTCGATTCGCCAATCGCCGATCAGGCGTCTGCTGCGATCAACGGTCCAATGGGCCAGATCCTGATGCACACGATGGCTCAGGCAGCCGGTGCCGCTCTCGGAGCCTACGCAGCCCGAGCCGGGCAGCAACATCGCCTGCCGAAAAATCGACCGTGGTGATGAACTCTCCGAACTATTCCGTGACCAGTTCGCTTTCGGCGTTATCACGAATGCGACGAAGCTTCATGTCGACTTTCTTCACGGTCGCAATCTTGAATTCAGACACCGGCGCCGTGGAGTCTTTCACATCCGTCGTCACGGTCACCACCCATCGAGCAAGGCCGAACGGCACGTCGTCAGAAACCCAGTACTCTCCATCATTCGTCGAACGGACCTTTGGGCTTTCCATCACAAACTTGCCCTTCATTCGCTTCGCGGTCACAGACTGACCCTGCAACAGAGTTTCGGGAGTATCTGACGATGCAACAAGTTCTGGTTCGCGATAGCTCGTCAACAATGTGATCGTCGGATAGAAGCGAATCGAAGCGGTTGAGATCGGTGTGACTTCTTCTTCGCCGAGACGTCGAAATCCCTTCACGATGGGAAGTACTTCGTTGGGCACTCCGTCCGCATCCTGCCACTCGCCGATGATTTTGCTCTCCGGAACGAGCACCTTGTAGATGCGAGAACCAACGGGTCCTGGGTCAATCCCGGCGGCACCGGCTTTTCCCGTGATCGTCTTGATCTCAATCCAGCGGCACGGCTGCATCTTGCCTTCGAACTCAGCTTCTTCTTTGCCGACGGACTTGATCGTGAGTTCACAGGCCCATTCGAGGGGCTTTGGATCATCGGGGCCGGTCGACTGAACCTGTTTGCCTTCATACTCAACCATCGTGCCGTCTTCCGGCAGGTTGAAGATAAGGCTCTGTCCGCGAGCGGAACCGGTCACAGCAAAAAGGACTACGGCGACAGTCATCAGATGGGATGCGAACGAAGCTCGTCGAAGCATGGAGTTTGGCCTCAAAATCACTGAAACGCCGAAATCGGAAGGCAGAATGGAACTGGATCGATGAACACCTGAAAGCGAAGTTCTTGTAAACCCTGTCGAGAGTTTCGCA
Source organism: Ottelia alismoides (assembly GCA_037367405.1). NCBI lineage: Eukaryota > Viridiplantae > Streptophyta > Magnoliopsida > Alismatales > Hydrocharitaceae > Ottelia > Ottelia alismoides. Next base: position 817,241 of record JAZKJV010008916.1, on the reverse strand, counting down.
AAGTCCACGTCTGAGAAGCAAGTGGAATTGCGGTCGGCTTGGGGATTCCGGCAAGCCCGGGGAACGCCGTCAGCAGACTCGAAACGGAAGCGATATCCGGAGATTCCCGTAGCTCATCGCGGATCAGTCCGCCTTTCCTCCACTGCCTGATCGTCATTTCCCGAACAATTTGGCGGTCTGATCGCCCCTGTTGCCTCGATTCGGCCCGTTCGGCGCAAAACTGGGAGCGATTGAGGCCATCGCGAGCATCGATTGAAGGCAATCTGACGGCTCCTTAGAATCCCGGCTCGTTTCCTGTCTGTCTCAACTCTTTAGAAACACGGCTTTTCCATGATCAAATTAGGAATTAACGGGTTCGGACGAATTGGCCGAATGGTGTTCCGCGCGGCCATCCAGAACTTTTCCCAGGACATCGAGATCGTTGGCATCAACGACCTGCTCGAACCTGATTACCTTGCCTACATGTTGAAGTTTGACTCCGTCCACGGCCGCTTCAAAGGCGACGTGTCGACCGAAGGCAGCAACTTGGTCGTCAACGGCAAGAAGATCCGTCTGACCGCAGTGAAGGATCCAACGACCCTGAAGTGGGACGAAGTCGGTGCTCAGATCGTGGTCGAGTCCACCGGACTGTTCCTCGACGAAGCAACCGCCAAGGCACATCTCGCAGCCGGCGCGAAGAAGGTGATCATGTCGGCTCCGTCGAAGGACGAAACTCCGATGTTCGTCTACGGCGTGAACCACACGTCCTATGCTGGTCAGGCCATTATTTCCAACGCAAGCTGCACGACCAACTGTCTGGCTCCGCTCGCGAAGGTTGTTCACGACAACTTCGGAATCAAGCGTGGTCTGATGACAACCGTTCACGCAGCCACGGCGACTCAGAAGACCGTCGACGGCCCAAGCGCAAAAGACTGGCGCGGTGGTCGCGGGATTCTGGAAAACATCATTCCTTCATCCACCGGTGCTGCAAAGGCCGTGGGCAAGGTGATTCCAGAGCTGAACAAGAAGCTGACCGGCATGGCGTTCCGAGTGCCAACGTCCGACGTGTCTGTGGTTGACCTGACCGTTGAACTGAACAAGGAAGCGACCTACGAACAGATCTGTGCGGCTGTGAAGGCTGCTGCTGAAGGTCCGATGAAGGGCGTTCTGGCTTACACAACCGACAAAGTGGTTTCGACCGACTTCGTTGGCGAAAGCTGCACCAGCGTGTTCGACGCGGAAGCTGGCATCGCTCTCGACAGCACCTTTGTGAAGCTCGTGTCATGGTACGACAATGAGTGGGGTTACTCGAACAAGGTCCTGGAAATGGCTCGCGTGATCGCGAAGTGATTTTCCGGTCATCGAATTGAATGAACTCACAGCTCTGCGGCCAACCCGCAGAGCTGTTTTCGTATCCGCCACTCAGACCGCTATCAGCCGCAGGGCGTTCCGGCTGACGACATCAACAGACAGTTTATCCCACTCGCAATCAGGCTTTTGCACGACTACAGCATTTGCCTGAGATGAAGTTCGGCTTGGCTTCGACATCTGCGAATGCGAGTCATGGAATGACTCGTCTACGTAGCTCGGTCATTCCATGACCGAGATTCCTGAACCGAAAGGTTGTTTCGAGACTGTCACTAAGTGAAAAGCCCGGAATCCATAGCGGCGAGGCCGCTTGTTTATTCGCTGGATAACCACATCTGTGAGAATTCAGGAGTCCTGACGTGTCGATTCAGAATCCGTTTCGTGTTGGCATCACCCGCGATTTCCTCGACAACGCAGGCACGCTCGCTTACGGCGATATCGGGTTGGATGTTCTGAAGAGCAATCCTCGAGTCGTCGCCGAGTTTCTGCCGGACTACAGTGCTTCACTGCCTGCCAGTGTCGGACGTGATTTCGACGCGCTGCTGGTGCTTGCTCCTCGCGTCACTGCAGAAACGGTTTCGACCGCTGATCGTCTGACTGTGATCGCACGGTTTGGTGTCGGCTATGACAGTGTCGACGTCGAGGCATGCACGAATGCCGACGTCCTTCTCACGATCGCTCCGGACGGCGTGCGGCGTCCCGTGGCCACATCTGCCCTCGCCTTATTGCTTGGTCTGAGCCATCGTTTGCTCCAGAAAGATCGACTCACTCGCGAAGGACGCTGGAACGAGAAACTGAACTACATGGGTATCGGTCTGACCGGCAGGACGTTTGGACTCATCGGCTTTGGCAACATTGGTCGCGAGATCGCTCGGGTTTCGTCGCCGCTCGATATGAACATCGTTGCGCATGATCCGTTTGCTGACGAGCACACAGCAAGAGTCCTCGGTGTCCAGCTTGGTTCTCTGGAGCACGTGCTGTCCGTTTCCGACTTCCTTTGCGTGTGCTGCACGCTGAATCCGCAGACTCGTCACCTGCTCGACTCGACAAGACTCGCGTTGATGAAGCCGACCGCGTTTCTCATCAATGTCGCACGCGGCCCCGTTGTTGATCAGCAATCCCTGACGACAGCTCTTCAGCAAGGTCGTCTGGCTGGTGCGGGGCTGGATGTGTTTGAGAAAGAGCCCATTGATCACAACGATCCACTGCTTCAGATGGACAATGTCATCGTGTCACCTCACGCCCTGTGCTGGACTGACGAAATGTTCCGTCGCATCGGCGATACGTCCTGCAAGTCCATCCTGGATGTTGCGGAGGGCCGCCTTCCGAACGACATCGTCAATCGCATCATAATCGATCGCCCCTCGTTTCAGACGAAACTCGCACGCTACGCGAACTGACGTCGTTATGCTTTCCGTTTCATGAAGCACTGTGAACCGAGACACCTTTGTTTGTCCCCTCTTACCCGCAAGCGGATCACAAAAAAAGCTCCTGTCGAATCAGGGGTGAAGGGCTTGATGTGCATGGCGATGGCATCACCGAAAACAGCTCATTTGGCCATTTGGCCACTTTCTCCCGTTCGATGGGAGGACGGAGGGTGGAGAGATTCTGATGACGACAATTGACGACCTGCTGCAGCGGTGGGAAGAGCATCAGGATTCCGGGCATCCGGTCACTCCGGAGGAACTGTGTGCGGAGACCCCCGAGCTCCTGAAAGAACTGAAGTGGACGATCCGCGCGCTTCAGGCCGTGGATTCTCGATTTGGTGTTATTCAGAGTGAGTCAGAATCTGCGGCCGGCGACCAGTCAGAACGTCCAGGGTTGGCAGTCCATGAGCGTGTTCTCATTCCCTCCGAATACCACATTGAGCGACTGCATGCATCAGGAGGACTGGGCACGGTGTATCTCGCGCGAGATCCTGTGCTGAATCGGCGAGTTGCCATCAAGTTTCCTCGCTGGCAGCGACTGACGTCCGAACAGGCGGCTCGATTCGAACGCGAAGCGAGGGTCACTGGGCGACTGGATCATCCGGGCATTATTCCGGTGCATGCGATCAGGACCGACAGTGCGGATCGCCCGTGCTACGTGATGCGTTTTGTGGACGGTCAGACTCTGCAGAGTCGGATCCAGAAACTGCATGCCGAAGGGCCGCCCGTCAAGCCGGCCGTGTTTTTTGAAACGCAGGAGTTTCGGCAGCAGCTTCAGAATGTGATCGCTGTCTGCAACATTGTGGCCTACGCCCATGAGCAGGGTGTAATTCATCGCGACATCAAACCGGCCAACATTATTCCTGGTCCGTTTGGTGAGGTGCTGCTGCTGGACTGGGGACTTGCCAAAGTCGCAGGAGAATCAACGGACGATCCTCGGTCGTTGTCACCAAATTCTAGCAACGCTGACACTTTGGAGACGCGAGACGGTCAGGTGCTGGGCACACCGGCGTTTGCGAGTCCCGAACAGCTGCTTGGCCGAACAGACGATGTGACGTCTTTGTCCGACATTTACTCGCTGGGCGCGACATTGTTTGTGCTGCTGACGGGATCGAACTCCAGCGGCAACAGTGCGTTTCATGAACACCTGAATCGCCTGAAACAGGGTCGGCGTTTTTCCGTTCATGAGCAGAATCCTTCGATTCCCGCCGCGCTGGAGGCGATTTGCCGACATGCGATGGAGATTGATCCTCGGGATCGTTACGGATCGGCACTGCAGATGGCCGACGATCTGAATCACTATCTTTCCGGAGAGGCCGTCAGCGTTTTGCGCGATCCTGCTCTCGTGCGACTTGGACGATGGATACGAAGGCGGCCGGGGCTGGCAGCAGCGTCAGCCACCGGGATTCTGTTTGCATCACTGGCGGGAATGGCAGGGTCTGCAGTTCTGGGACAGAAGAACGAGGAGCTGCGTTCCAGCAACGAAAAGCTTGTCGAAGCGATTGAGGATTCTCGAGCGGCCAACGTTCACACGCTTCGCGCGCTGCGGACACTGTTTGATGATGTGGTGACACAGAAACTGGGTTCACAGACAGAACTGACAACAGTCGATCGGGAGTTCCTGAAAGGAATTCGCCAGCAATACGAGATCTTTGCCAGCCTAAAAGGTGATTCCGTCGAAAGCCGAGCGATCCGCGCCGAAGGGCTGCAGCGAAGCGGTATGATCATGGCTCAGCTGGGAGAAGAGCAGGAGTCGCGCCAGCAGTTGGATGCTGCGGCCATCATGTACGAACAGCTGCTTGCGGAAACCAACGACGCAGAGCATCGCCGACAGCTCGCGGCCACTCTGTTTGACATCGGAATGTCAATGCAGAATAGCGGCGAACTGAACGCGGCAGAGCAGACCGCAGAACGAGGGATCTCGGTGCTGAGTCCGATTCTGAAACAGTCCTCCGCAACAACAGAGCCGGACGCATGGGAAACCTATGCTCATCTGAATCGAATCAAAGGCAGTGTTCAGATCACAATGGGTCGGTGGAATGAGGCCCTGAAGTCGTACACTGCATCGAAGGATGTCTTCGAGGAGATTCGGAAGTCAGACGGCGAATCTCAACAGACACTGGGGCCACTCGCGGAAGCGTATCGAGCGATGTCCGATGTGGCTCAAAACCTTGGCAACGTCGGCGGCCAGGAAGAGTACACTGCCAGCGCACTGGAGGCCTATCGGACTCTGCTGGAGCTTTATCCCGATGATCGAGTCTACGCCAGGGGCTTCTGCTGGGCCATCTACGATCGTGCGTCGGCTCATGAGTTGTTCGGCAGATATCAGGACGCACTTGCGGAACTGTCAGAAGCCGTTGCCATGGCAGCGAAGCTGGCCGAGAAATATCCGCTCAGCGATGAGTTTCCCGGACTGCACGCCTCCATGCAGATCCGCCGTGCGGGTATTCACAGTCGAGTTGGACATTTCTCGCTCGCCGACGAGGACTTGCGGCAGTCCGTTCAGCGGCTGAGAAAGATGGTTGAGAACAAATTTGATAGTGCTCAGAGCTATCGTATGCTGCTGAAGGCCGAGCGTATTCTGGCCGTCCTGCATCATTCTCATGGACATCTGCAGGAAGCGGAGACGATCTTCGGCAACCTGAAGATCCATGGCGAAGCCTTTATGGCGGCATTTCCTGAGACGGCTGCTCAGTCGTGGGAACTGGGGTCTCTGCAATACGACCTCGCCATGATCCAGGCCGACAGCGGTCGGCTGGACGAAGCAGCGCGATCGCTTGAAAGCTGGGGCGAGTCGAGTCTTGCAAAGGCAGGTGCGACGGTTGGAAATGTTCTTTCCAGAAGCAGTCTGGAAGCACGTTGTGGGCTCATCAAAGTTCAGATCTGGAAAAACCAGCAGGCCAAAGCGAAGGAACTTACTGATGCCGCGGCACAGTACCTGGAGAAATTCAAAACGCTGTTGACGGAGGATTCTGCAAGCTGGGATATCGTGCCGGATTATCATCTCCAGTTCAGCAACTTCTATCATTCATTCGGAGATCATTCTCAATGCAGACACCACGAATCTCAGCAGCTGCTTGTTCTGGAACGAGTTGCAAAGAAGGCGCTGTATCCGCCAGCTGGCCAGGTCCGGATGGTGCATAGCCTGATTGAGCGAGCTGATATCTTTGCCGACCGCGGCGATTACGGTGTCGCGGTCCAGCAACTGGAGATGGCAGCGGCGACGCTCCGTCAGGCAATGGAATCTACTCCTGGTGAACTGAGTCTGAAAAAAGCGCAGACAGATCTGTATCGAGCGAAGGCACGTCAGGCACTCAATCAGGATCAATATTCTGATGCGATTCGATTCTGTGAGGACGTCATCGCTGCTGGCCCAACAGCGGCGGATCGATCTTTGCGGATTCTGTGCCTCGCGCATTTGAGAGATCCACGAGCGATGACCGAATTGACGACTGAACTCGATCGGGCTGTCGAATCGGCTTCGCTGCCGGAACTGATTCGAGCTTGTGGAGTCCTGGTCACCGACAACCCAGACGCGGCACAGATACAGGCCGCGATCGTGGCCGCGCAACGACTGCTGGACAAAGCCCATTCCGAAGGAGTCTTTCTGAAGCCCCCCCGTACTGGCCCGGCTTAAAGCGTCAAAGGAACTTAGCGAACTGAGTCGGCATCATGACTTCTCGGAAGCCGTTCAGAAGCTCGCCCCTCCGTAGGATGGGCATTCCTGCCCGTCGTCGAACACAGTCGGACAGGAATGTCCCACCTACAGCCCCAGCGTCGAGCTCCGTGAGACAATTACCATTTGTGTCGCAGACTCGTATCGAACACAGGAATCTCAAATACGATTTCTCTCAGGTCGCTTTCGTTGTTGAGTCGGATACGAATGCTCCAGGAATAGTGCCGTGTCGCGGCAGTGTTCGAACCTGAACCAGCGGGTTCGGTGATCGTCCCGGTGGAAGGCAGATGACCGGGGATCGCGAATGACACGGGGACAGAGGTGCTGTCTGGCGTCAGGTGTGTGGCTTCCAGCGTCACTAATTTCGTGTCGTCATGAACTGTCGATGTTTGAGAGTCAGAACGCGAAGGGCCGTTCTGAGTGTTGGTGAGTACGCTGATCGCATCATTGGTGTTTCCGGTGCGAGTGTGATTGACGAGCGTCTCTTCGCACCGGAGTCGCACATGAAACGTCGTGCCATCGGGGAACGACAGTGGGATCGTCACCAGCCCGGAAAAGTCGCCGTTGATCCGGCCCGGCAGGGTTTCCAGATTCAGCACAAAACGGTTTCGAATTCGATTGATCCACTGCTGCCAGATAAAGAGCAAAAGGAACAGAGCCAGAGCGACAAGGAATACATAGACCATTCCGGCGTTCTTCAACGACGCCAGGTAGATCCCCAGCGGAAAGATGATCAACACGTAGGCGAGTGTTGCGGCCCCAAGGAATCCGAGGCCGGCTCGATTGGACAATCGGATTTGCTTTGCCTGCCATTCCTGACGCCAGAGCCACGGCTGATCCGGGAAAGAGGCTATTCGCTGACGAAGACGTGACGAATCAGAAACGTACCAGTAAAGGCCGACTGTGACGCCTGCTCCCATCAGAATGGGTCCACAAACGCTGGCCACAAGTCGCGCTAGCTCCGGCCCTTGCCATCGCTGCCCCTTCATGACCTCTCGAATGACGCGAGTCAGTTCAGGGACGTAGTTGCTGCCGACGACGATCCCGATCAATGCAACGCACTGAACGAAGCAGAAGAGCAGGAGTCCCCAGAATTTCCGCATGTTTCAATTCTCGTTACGCTTGCATATGGCCAAGAGAAGATTCTTCATCAGCAACTGCGGATCGCAAAACAAATCTCCGCCACTGACTTTACGTCGGTGGTTTAAAGGCCTTTGCACTACTTTGCCTCCTATCTCAGGTTCGATTTGTGTAGTGCAAAGGCCTGTTTCCGCGGGGTGCGATTCCGAACTGCGTGTGAATCTGGGGCGTGTGAGTTGAGGAGGTTGTGGATTGAGCCATTGTATATCCTTCTGATCGTGGTCAATATCGTGAACAAGGAAATCCGCAGGGAGGCGGAGCGATGGGAGGAAGTTCGGTGGACGGTCAAGATGGCGAGTTCATTAAGTCGGCGATGGAAATGCTGGTGCGGTTTTCGGTGGAGATCAGTCCGAAGCTGACGGAGTGGCAGGATCGGCTGCAGAAGAATCCGGAGCAACTGGACGCTCTTGAGCATGATGTTCGAGATGCGTATCAGCGTGGTGCGGGACTTATGATTGCAGGACTGGTTTCGGTTGTGCTTCAGACGGAATCGTTAATGAAGGCGGCTGAGCAGACTCGCGTGGGATTCAGCAATGCTCTGGCGAAGGGCCGCAACAGGAAGATCTCGGTTCGACTTCTGGGCGGTGTCATGATGTGGGTCACATCGCTCTATTGTGAACCGAAACGCGGGCTCTTTCGTAAGGCCGACGAGCAGGCCGTGGGATTGAATATTGAGCTGGCTCAGTTTGGATTCGGGAAGAAAGAATCGCCCGGCATGGAGACTCGGATTGCTCGCCAAACGGCGATATGTCCGTCCTTCGAACTGGCTCAGACCGAGCTGCAGCGGGACGGCATCGTGCTGAGTGTGAAGGCGATCCGCCGCGTCGCCCAGCAATGCGGTGATGATCTGTTGAAGCTTCGCACGATGCAATTGAAGCAATGGCGTGCGGGCACGCTGAAATCAACCGGCGAACTGGCTGGCAAACGCGTGTCAGTGCAGATCGACGGCGGTCGCACGAAGATTCGCGGCAAGCTGCGAGAATCGTCTCCTGAGCCGGAAAAACGCAGTGAATCGGGTCTTGTGATCAGTGACGCTCCCGGTCGTTCGAAGTCCGTGGCGAAGCAATCGTTTGATGCCGAATGGCGTGAACCCAAGCTGGTGACGATCTTCATCCACGATGACAACGGTCGGATGATGAAGAAGTCGAAAGCGACCATTGATGGGACTTTTACGGGCCCGGATGCAATGGCGGAAATTGTCGCCATGCATCTGCACAGGCTGGGAGCTGCTCAGGCTCAAAGCGTCTGTTTCGTCAGTGACGGAGCGGTGTGGATCTGGGACCGCATTGAAGCGATCGCGAAGCAGGCTGGCATTCCGAGCACCGTGAAGATTCATCAGGTCCTGGATAACTGTCATGCGGCTCATCATGTTTCCCTCGCTCTGAAGGCGTTGGGGATCGCTGAGGAAGATCGAATGCCGCTGTATCGCGAATTGCGAACACGTTTGCGAAACGGCGAATGGCGCTACGTGGTGCAGGAGCTGCAACAACTGGTGGATGCGAATCCAGAGATCGAACAACTTCAAACGGAGTTGAACTATCTTCAGAAACATGGAGACGCCGGTCGTCTGGCGTATCCGACTTTTCGCGGTCAGGGGCTCCCTCTGGGGAGCGGGGCCATCGAAAGCAGTATCCGTCGCGTGATCAACTTACGACTGAAAGGCAACGGCATCTTCTGGCGAGAAACCAATGCCGAATCGATGCTCCAGCTGCGAGGTCTCGTGATGTGCGACCGCTGGGACGCCCGTATGTCCGAGATGCGACAGCTTAGAAAGACATCACACCTTACGGAATGGCAGTGGACTCCCTTGCCCATGTCTTCCAGATCTGAAGCTCAACTCCAATCCACTCAAAACCAAGCGTAAACCCTGAGTTTCTGATACGCAAAATGGAATTGCACCCGGCCGCCGAGTTGCCGATCTGGCAATACTATTCCGATTGCGCCCCCCATCCGCTTGGCTTTCTTTCGAAAGATGGTTCCTGTCAGATCGCTTCTCCTGCTGATGTCTGGGCGCACATTCAATTTGGGGCCGAAGCGATCGTTCAGCGACGAGAGACAGACAACCTCGTTTACCTATCGTTAGAGTGCGAATGTACGTGGGCACGGGAAAGCGGACTACAAATTGTGTTTCGCAACGGTAACCATGTTTGCAAAGTCGGTGGCTACAATGGTCATTTCACAAATTCCGACGCTTATGGTGATGAAAAGCTTTACGACGTCGTGTACGTAGGCAGTCGTTGGCGGCGGTAATCGCAAGGGTCGCAGAAGGGGAGGTCGCAAAAAGGGGAACCGCAAAAGGGCACATTCAACTTTTCCTGTTACTTCGGTCGACCTCTGGGGCGAAGCGAAGATTCAAGGCCGAGCGTTGCAGCCGTTTTTTTCGCCCGGTGAGTATCACCGAATGGAGTGCCGCGGGCAAGGCTGTGTCTCAGGGGTTTGAGTTCGGCTTCAGGCTTGACCATCCCCAGTCCTGACTACGCTGAACCGTGCTTGCTCGCAGCGGATTCCGCTCCATATCACGCAGCACCGTGAGATAGCCAGCCGCATGGAACTAATGCCCTCACCCTTGCTCTCTAATCCCGATTCATGGTGAACGTTCCGAGTGATGCATTCGCAGGTGAGAGGGGACAAATCGCAGTTTGGCTGAATGAATCAATTCATCCCGAGCAACGTTGATTCGTCGCTCGGTCTGTTTTGAGGCAAGCGGGGGACGTGAGTCGCCTGATCCGTTCGCGGGCAAATCGCAATCAGGCGATTGACATCGCCCGCTCGCCGGAAACCTGAATTTACAGCGAGTGAAGAATAGAACGTGGACGATCTCCCTTAAGAAGGTACGTCGTCTCGTTCATTTGGGTTCAGGGTCTCCGACTTTGGAATCGTCACACGGCTTGAATCCGTTGCTCGACTTGAGTTCTTCATGTCACCCCATTTGAAGCGTGGCAAGTGCGACCGCGGTACGGCAATTGGATCGCCGGTCGTTGCATGGGCTGTGCTCGTCAGAGAATGTTCATTCGATCGCCGAAGGTTCTCGATAGACCCATTTGAGTTCGCATTGAGACGAACACCGGCAGCGCCAGACGCCGCGTTTGGGCTTGCGGAGGCGTTGATGGACGGTTCGGCAGCCGCTGCAGATCGCTTCCCAGACCAGGCGATTCTCTTCTGTCAGGTCAGGCTTCTTCGACGGATCTCCGACGTATTCAAATTTCAGCACATTACCTTTCCGACAACGGCAACGATAACCCGACAGCGATGTCGGGCGTTTGTAGCGTTCGAACACATGACCGCAACCATCGCAGGTCGCTCGCCAGTTGCCGGGCTGAATCACAGTGTCGTGATCTTTGTCGCAGGCTTCGGGACGTGCTCCGAGACGTGCGGCAATGGCCTTCCAGATCGGTCCGTGCTTCGCTTTGGGTCCGGCAAGTGCATGCGCGATTTCGTGCATCAGCGTATCGATGACTTTCTCGCGCGAGTTGTTCGCCGCATAGAACTTCGAAATCTCGATGCGTTTGATTCGATACTTGCAGACGCCCAGTCTTCGCCGAGTCTTGCCCCAGGCAAACGTCCAGTTGCTCAAGCCATGTTTGGCGAGCTGACTCGAGGCGAGTTCTTCGAGTTCCTTCAAGTCCATCGCGTTGCCCTGCAACAAACCGCATCGTTATTTGTTAGATGGATGTAGGCCGGACCGAGCGGAGCGAGTTCCGGCGTTTTCCACATAGGTCGAATTGCCGGAACTCGCTCCGCTCGGTCCGGCCTACGAAGTATGATCCCTCAGCCCAGGACCAAGAGAGCACTAATTCTCAGCAGACTTCTTCGTCGCGACATCGCTGATCGAAATCCATCGCAGGTCTTCCTTTTCGCCACTGATCACTCCGATGCGACCGGGGAACATGATGCCGCCGCGATTGGACCAGTTTTCGAACAACACGCGAGCTTCATCAAATCCCTGAGCGTACTCAACGTCGACGCCGACTGGCATCGGGCTGCCGGGTTCGAAGTACCATCGACAGGTCCGAGTTCCTTCTCGAGTGATGAGGATGTCAACGGACTTTTCGAGTGGAAGGTGCAGAGTCCGCCCGGTCGCGAGGATCTCGCTGAAGGCATCTTTCTCGCCGCACAGCAGCTTTCGAAGCTGAATCATGGACGTAAGCAGTCCCGGTAGCTGTGGAGCTTCTTCTTTCGGATCCTGAACTTCCATCCTTTGGAGAAACGGAAGGTTGTTCAACTTGAGCCCGGCACCACTCTTGCCAATCGTGAGTTCACCGCTGAGGTTGACCGCGGAATCCTGCGAGTTAAACGTGATTGCCCAAACGGTCCCTGGGTCAACATTGGAGCCGATCGCTTCACGCATCGGTTTGAGAAGTTGCTGTTGCTGGAGGTCGTTGAAGTAGTAGTTGCAGAATCCTTCCTTTTCAACGAACAGTTTCGTCAGTTCGGCCGGCAATTCTTCCTGACTCGCGCCGTTGTGGACGTCATCTTCCGGAGCCTCTTCTTCGCCCGGTTGTGGCTTCGGCTGACGTTCCTCCGGCAATTCAGGAGCCGATCTGAATCCGTGCAGTGGACGCAATCGGATGGTGGCATTGCGGACGCCGTCTTTGTTTCTCCATTGCAGAGGCAATCTGGTGCCCTCGGGATAGATGCCGAGCACATTTTGGAAGTCATTCGCTGATGTCACGTAGCGACCGGCAAACGTCACGATCTGATCCTGAGGACGCAGTCCTCGACGCCAGGCTTCTGACAACTCGGAGACCTGACTGACTATCACTTTGTTGTCTGCCGTCTCGACCGTAAAGTCGGAGACGCCGTGATCGACAATCAATCCGCACCGAAGGGCCTCAACGAACAATTGCACCTGATTGACACTGATCGCATAGGCCGCACCGGAGTTCACTCGGCCGCGTTTTTCGAACGACGCACGTCCATTGATTCCGATCCACTTGCCGTTGATGTCGAACAGCGGTCCTCCCGAATTGCCGGGATTGATGGATGCGTCAATCTGAATGCAGTCGGTGTATTCCAGAAACGTATTGGCCGGATACTGATACCGTCGCACTCCGCTGACGATTCCATAAGTCACGGTCGGAGTAAAATCTGATGCGAGCAGGAACGGATTGCCGAGAGCCATGACTTCATCGCCGACCTTAACACCGTCGCTGTTGCCCGGCGTTGCGAACTCAAAATCGGTTCGACCAAGCAGCTTGATCAATGCGACGTCGCCCGTGGGGTCGATGCCGACGATCACAGCGTCATAGAGCTTGCCGTTGTTCAGCCCACACTTCATGAACGAGCCTGCTCCGGACGTCACATGGTAGTTGCTGATCGCAAATCCATCGGCAGAAATCAGGACGCCGGAACCGCCGCCCTCACCGCTCGACATCATCACGCAAACGACACTGGGGGCAATTCGACGCAGCGTCTCGACTCGTGCGGCTTCCTTCTGAAGCACCGAAGACTCGGAGCCTTCCTGCGCGCTGGTCGCTGGACTGGCAATCACGACGGTCAGGAGGAAAATGCCAATCCAGCGACGAGAGTGATTCAGCGGTGTTAAGGACGAGAACATCATTTCGATTGAACTCTGAATGTGATGAATTGCAGGTGACTCGTCGCCGATCGTGTCGCGGTTGTTAAACTCGCTTCTTCCAGTCAGGACAACGGGTCAATTAGAGTGTTACTCAGAACATTCGCGCACTATTGCGAGCGTGTTTGGCAAGCGAACAACGTGAGCGTTTTCGAAGCTCGAACCGGCAGGTTCCTTTGGGTCAAGGGGCTGTCAGCCCGACGAATTCCGTTTCCACGATGTGTCACTCGACTTGAAATAATGTGTTCCTGGGTGAATTTACCACGAGCATTATGCCAGCTCGACGAAGTCCCTTCTCCCTTTCGTAAGGAGAGAAGGTGGCCGGAGGCCGGATGAGGGGTTCTTCTTGAGATTTCATCATTCAGTGATCCCCTCACCCTAGACCTCTCCCCCCGACTCATTGCGAGCGTTCTTTGTGATTCGTTTGCGGGGGAGAGGGGAGAAATAGAAATCATTCAACTCACCACACTTCAGGCCGCGTGAAGCAGTAGACGTTCACTAATTTGTCTGCTCTTTGGCAACGATCAGCTTGGCGTCCGCGAGATCAAGCCAGTCACAAGTGCTGTCGCCGTCGCCATAGTCGACGGTGACCTCAAGCGTTGAAACACCAGCGAGCGGCACATTGACCGGGATGGGCTGATCTGTCGTGGCGATCAACTTCTCGAACAGCACTTCGTCATCGCCTGAGATCTTTACAGACACTGCGTACTTTCCGTTGAAGGCGACTTCGTCATCCACGCCGATGACACAGTCGAGCGACGAGTATTTCTTCTCAATCGCCCATGCGACGACCGTTTTGGAATGCAGACACAATCCCTTGGAGTATTCCTTGCCACGCAGTCGCAACTTCGACTGTTTCTCCATCGAGGAATCTCGACGCGGCCCGAACAGAATCCGCTGATGTTCGTCGCTGATCAAGCCGGTCAGAAGGCTTCCTTCCGGGTCCACACCAGCAAATGTTTCTTCAATGGGTTCAAGGTCGGACAGGTACTGCAACCGTCCGCCGCTGAAGTCAAGCTGTGACACTTTGTCCGTGGTCAATGCCAGAGTCTGTCCCCACGATGTTTCAACCGTGAGCATGTTGCCAGCAAAGGTCGCAAGGCGAACACCGACAACATCGCCCTGATTTGTTGACAGCTTAATCTCTGCCGGGGCTCCCTTTTCATTGGTCTCTTTTGCGAAGACGACCCCGTAAACACGAGCCGCCGGAACCGGGACGGTATCGCCGTCGAGAAGGAAGTCGATCTTGTCGGCTGCGATGGCACTGACGACTCCTGCAAGAAAATCGAGTCCCGAGCCATCTCGCTTGGCGACGATCAACAAATCCTTTTCGGATGCACGCTGCTGGAATGTGTTCCACTGACTTCGAAACGCAGGGTTATCCGGCTGCAGTCGAATGGTCCGCACGGATGAGTTGTCGATCTCGAGGTTCCCAAGCGACGTCGTGGTCAGCGTGAGACTTTTCGCGTTCCGGGTGGCCGACAATCCGTTGATCACGCTTCCATCGGCCAGTGTCGCCTGCTGCTGTTCAGAAGAAGCTGCCGCCTTCACTTCAGAGAACTGCACGTTCATCACGTCAGAGACAGAAAAGGTCGTCTCCGAACCAGATTCCTTCAGGGCGATGTTCTCGGCGGAAATCGACGTGAGTTCACCGGACTTTGTTTGGCCATCCAGCGTCGAGATCCGGACGTCGCCGGGCATCAGGAGGCCACTGATCAGCAACAACATGTTCATCATCTGTTCATCCCTGTGTTTTCAGGATTCGCTACTTTTTCTGTTCGGCGATTTTTCGCGTATAGCGTCCAATGGCATCGAGGAAGTTTGGCGGAAGCTTCTGACGAATCAACTCTTTGGCCTGAGTCTCGCTCTGTTGATCCAGCATTCCCCAATTGCCATTCTCCGACAACTCTTTACGGTCTGCGTCGCCGTTTCCGGCGGAACCCTTGATCGTACTCTGAGCAGCCCCCTGCTGACTTGGCTGATTCTGTTGCTGGCCACCACCCTGACCGGAATTCTGCTGCTGTTGCTGTTGTTGCTGCTGCTGTTTTTCCATGTCCTCCAGCAACTTGTCCAGAGCCGCGATGACTTCCTCTTCCCGCTTCTGCACAGGGTCATCGGACTTGCCGAGATCGAGTCGTCGTTGAACGTCCGACATCAATCGAGCGACCTGCGGCAAACCTTCCGTCGCTGTCGCCGCCTCGGCCTTCATCAACTCTGCGACCGTTCGGTATCGAGCCGGAACATCGAGTGTATTATCAAGGAGCAATGTCAGATCGTCGGCCGCTTCGGCTGGCTTGAGCAACCTGAGTCGGCACACGGAACGATAGAAGAACAAACTGGCAGGATCGATGCTCGTTTCAGGATTCATCGCTTCGAGCAGAGGCATCGCTTCATCGTAAAACCGATGCTGAGTGAGCCATCGAGCATAGTACAATTGCACCGCATCTCGAAAGAAGGCCTCCGATCGAGCACCTTCAAGGTTCAGCGTGGGATGAGCACCATTGCGACGACAGGATTCGATCATCTCCTTAACAGTCGCATCTGCAAGGCCCAATGAGTCGATGACGAGATCAAGCGATTCCTCGGCGGTCAGTTGGGACAACGTGGAGCGATCTGCCCACTTCGCAGTGACTTGAGTGGCAATTGCTGTCTCGACTTTGGCCGTCGCTAACCACTGCAGCAGTTGAGCCTGAACCTGGTCGATCGGCATGCGAGCAAACGCTGTTGCGGCTTGACGCTTCGCTCCATCGAGAGTCGGCGGCTCTTGAGTTCTGGCGAACGAAAGTGAATTTGCCAGTCCGTCGTTTCTCAGCATCAGCGAAACAAACAGATAAGCGGCCATTCGCCAAAGCGATTTCGTAATCGGCGCTGAATCCCGTTCGTGATGAAAGCTCATGGCTATACCCGCATCGAGTGTCACTACTTCTTCGCCAGTCAGACGGCTGAATGGGCAACGCTGCCGCCCAGGCAATTCTCTGGGCCCTTTGGATTCTACGACAGTTTCGCTGGTTCGAGAACATTGAAGGAACGACGACTTTCGAATTCGTCATATTCCCGACGATTCCGTGACGATGCATCGCAATTGCCTGACCGTTCGGTAGGTGAATTTGAGTTCGACTGCTATTCTCCTGCCGAAATTCCGAACGCTTTGCTCCGGTTGCACAACGTGGCAGAGGCTCGTCGGAATAGACTCGCGAAAAGGCACGTGCCAAAGGCGCAGAAGGCAGGGATCCGTAAAGTCATGGCCGAAGGTGTGATTCGAATCGCAACAAGAACCAGCGCGTTGGCGCTGTGGCAGGCAAATTACATGGCGGATCGGCTTCGGTCTCTTCCGGAGTCCCCAGCCGTCGAACTGGTTCGAATCGTCACGTCTGGAGACCAGAACCAGACTGATGCTCTACGTCAATTCGGCGGCACCGGCGTGTTCACGCGTGAAGTGCAGAAGGCCGTTTTGGACGGGCGAGCGGACATCGCCGTCCATAGCTTGAAGGACTTGCCAACTCAGTCAGCCGATGGTCTGAAGCTCGCATGTGTCCCCGAACGTGCTCCTCGTTGCGACGCGTTATTGCTGCCCGCGGGACACCCGGAGGTTACATCACTCGATGGACTTCCTCACGGTGCAAAGGTTGGAACCGGGAGTCCTCGTCGTCAGGCTCAACTGCTCCATCTTCGGCCGGATCTCGAACTGCTTGAGATTCGAGGCAACGTTGATACGAGACTCAGGAAACTCGACGAAGGCCAGTACGACGCGATTATTCTGGCTGAAGCCGGCCTCAGACGACTTGGGCTGCAGGATCGAATCTCCCTGCTGCTCCAGCCGCCGGTGTTGTATCCCGCGGTGAGCCAGGGTGCACTGGGTATCGAATGTCGCGCGGAAGATGAGGCGACTCAAGCCGTGCTTTCGTCGATCTGCTGTGCCAACACTCTGGCGGAGGCATTGGCCGAGCGATCGTTACTGAGAACTCTTCGGGCTGGCTGCCACGCGCCACTTGGGGTTTGGTGTGAGCTGAGCGGTGATGAACTGACTCTGACCGGCGTTCTCCTCAGCCTCGACGGCACGCAGAGGATCGAGCAGTCCGCGAAAGGCCTGATCGCACAGCCCGAGGAAATCGGCGTTGAAGTCGCAGAGCATCTGCTGGCATCAGGAGCCGGAGCGCTGCTGAAGACGGAATAAGTTAACGCTTGGCATTGCTCGAGCCCGTCGCTCAAAAGTGCTGCCCCTGCGCGCACTCTGCTTCATTTTCAGCCCGCCCAACATCGAACGGAGGTGACGGCGTGAAGCTCGCAGGGGGCGATTAACAAAGCTAAGCGTAGAGTTTCCGACCGCGCAGAACTGTTGGCTTTTTGTGCATCGCTGAACAATTTGCGAACGAGCTGCGCGTGCAGATCCCCCCATCTCGAGCAAGGAAACTTGAGTGCTCGAACGGTTGGGCGAGAAAGAGACAACGAACGCAGAGAGACGGCACAGTGTTTGCTGAACCGTGCATCGCGGAAGCCGATGGGTTTTGTTGCAGCAGCGGACGGAGTGTCTGCTGACGCATTTCTATAGGATGGTTGCCGGTTGTTTTCTTTTCCGTGTGATTTTTCGCTGGAGGATCTTCGATGAAGAAATTTGTGTCCCAACACAAGAACGTTGTTCGAAGGGGTTTCACACTCATTGAATTGTTGGTGGTGATTGCAATCATCGCAATTCTCGTAGCGTTGTTGCTGCCAGCCGTACAGCAGGCTCGAGAAGCCGCACGTCGTACACAGTGCAAGAACAGTCTGAAGAACGTGGCACTCGCGATCCACAACTTCCACGACATTTACAATCAGTTCCCAGCGGGGAGCCTTACTGCCCCGATTGACGTGGCCTTTGGAGGCGCCGGCCCGAGAAACCTGACGTTTTACGATCATCAGTTGTACGGGCTCCTGCCACAGATTCTTCCTCAGCTTGAGCAGCCAGCCTTGTACGAAAACCTGAGAAAATGGAAGGGGGTCGACTACCGCCCTGATCCGGCCAACCCAGCAAACTACCTTGTTGAAGGCTGGTTCGCAGGTGATGCGACAACATGGACTGCTGCTCAGGCAAAGATGCCTTTCCTGACATGCCCGTCCGACCCTCAGAAGACCGTCGTTCGAACAATCGCAACCGTGCACAACTGGGAAACTGCGACCGGTGGATCCATCACTTACTCTTTCTGGGGAGTCGAGTACGGTCTTGGTGAGACAAACTATCTTGGCGTTGGCGGTTTCTTCGGTCAGATCAAGCGATGGACCAATTGGAATCAACTGCAGGGGATCTTCGGTCAGCGTTCAAAGACCAAGATGCGCGATGTCACCGACGGCACAAGCAATACACTGATGATGGGTGAATCGACTGGTGACTTCGTTTCCACGACAACTCCTCCGAATAACATCAACTGGCGCTGGATCAACACCCCGGGCATGGTCACAGCGTGGGGGCTGAATCCTCAGGGTACCAACCCATACCGATTCTCCAGCTTCCACACGGGAGTCGTACAGTTCGCCCTGGCGGACGGCTCTGTGCGAGCAGTCTCTGTCAACATCGACAACAATCTGTATCAGAACCTCGCTGGTATGGGCGACGGGAATGTGATCGGCGAGTTCTGATGAGACTCGTCTGATCGATTTCGTGCTGATATCGTCCGAACGAATGGGATGTGGTACGAACTCATTCGCTGAGTTATAACCGCGCCCAGCAATTGAAATGAGGAGACTGATCGAAGATGAGAAAACGTGACGCTGTCCTGTTGGTGTTGCTACTGGCCGGCTGCGGTGGTGGGGATCAGGTCGTGATGCCTGAAAATCCAACAGCTCCACCGCCGCCTGGTAGTCTGATGACAGATGACGGGAAGGGTGATGAGGCATCTATGAAGCCTCAATAGGTGCTAAGCGAGTCCTCGACTCTGAATGGCGACTTTTTTGAGTCGCCATTTTCTATTGGGAGAATGGAAGATTCAGACCTATCGTTCGGCCGCATTTCGGAATGCTCACAACTTTCATGACGACTGTCTTCCCGTAGAGATTGAGACATTGCTGGCTCGCGACGAGCGCACCAGGCAACGCGAATCTAGGCCCCCAGAAACGCTGGAACTCACTCCGTTCAGTCCTGAGGCGAGCGGCATATAGAATTTACCAGCCGCAAAGTGTAACGGTGGCATCCTGCCGCCGAGTCTTGTGCGTCGTACGGCGGCAAGATGCCGCCGCTACGGGATATGTTCATCTGCGAATCGCTTAACGCGGGCATTGCCGGCAGCCCAGAGGTTTGAGAGGCGCGGCAGTTTGTGGCGAGAGTCTTGAAAAACACGGCGAGCCTCTGCGATGATGGAGTTCTCAGGCAACCATCAGAACCGGGAGCACGCCGTGAAGTTTGCCGATCGATTTCTGAGACAGTTGGGCGAAATGACCTTTGGGATACTTTCCTGTTTTGACCGGGTCAATTTCAAGGGCGTTCGTGAGCATCGAGAATCTGCCCGAAGCCCAGCGACTTGCCGACCGATTCTCGCAGCAGGACTGGGTGAAATATTTGTCGCGGTGGGCCGCACATGTGAATCCGCATGTGGCGAAGAACGGATGGCTGCAGGACAAAGAGTATTACTGGATCACAGAGCAGGCAGAGTTCGCCAGTGATGTGATCTTCAGGGATCAGACTTCTCTGAAGGATCAGTATCCGCAGCTTCTGGATCATGCGGTGGTCAACTTTTCCGCGAACGACATCCTGCGGTTTCTCTGCCGCAAACTCAGCCCGCTGTTTCAGGGCGAAGTGCTGACGGACTGCAGGAAGCGTCGTCATCCGGGGGCTCGTGTGAAGCATCGCATGAAGCAGAACTGGATCAAGATGTACGATAAGTTCGGAAAGATCCTTCGCGTGGAGACAGTGATCAACGATCCTGGCGAATTCAAAGTGCGGCGAACCCGTACTCGCAAAGGGCAGCAGGTGAAAGTCTGGTGCCCAATGAATAAAGGCGTGACGAATCTGGCGAGTTACCAGAGCGTGTGTCGCACCGCCAGCGACCGCTATCTGAATGCCTTGTTCGTTGTGAAGAATCCTTCGCCGGCGTACAGCCAGGTGAAGGATCTGACGGCGTCAAAGATTCATCAGGGACGACGTTACGCGGGCTTCAATCCTGCTCGCGTCGGTGATGTGAAACTGTTTCAGGCTGTGATGTCCGGCAGCCATACACTTCGCGGATTTCACTACCCCGACATTTGCCAACAGCTCTTTCCAGAATCCCGCGATCCGGTGGAACGCCGTCGTCAGGCAAGGCACGTCTCACGACTGTTGAAACGCCTCCACGTTCGGGGCCTGATCGCCAGAATCCCCGGCACACGCCGCTGGAAAGTCACCGCTCGAGGGCAGTCACTGCTCGGAACAATCCTCCAGCTCCACTACCACGGCTTACCACTCGCCGCCTAAAATCATGCGCGCACGGTGCGCGCATGGTACAGTGGAAGACTCCAAGAACAGTTCACGACGGTTCGGGGGAGCGGGTGAGGGTGAGGGGATTATTTCAAGGCTTCCATCTGAAGAAAACCCCTTCGTCCGCCCTCCGGCCACCTTCTCCCCTGGCAACGTCGCGGACTTTCGACTCGTTGTTCGGTTCGAATCCTTGGAGTTGCCTCATTTCATCCTGACCAAAGTATTGTTTTCTATTTGCTGTCTCAGGAAGACGGCCGAGGGCGGCCATCCTACATCAAACGTTCATGCCTTGAGCCCGAAACACTACTCCGAAAGCAGCACTTTCTGCCGACCGAGCCAGCCATGAATGCTTGAGCCAACAAGCCCTGTGACCGAACAATCCGCAAGGTTTCACTGACTGGACCGCGGGCTCCGAAATGCCGCCCTCTCGACCCGCAACGTTCAAACTCTGGCAGGTCAATCACCGAACTCTTCCTCAGATCTGTTTCAGTCCGCACGCCAGATACTCTCCATAGATTCAGTTCTCTGCGAAGTATCGGAAAATTGAACATTAGCGTGCGACTCGAAACCTTGTGACGATTTCCTTCGGTTGTGCCAGGTTGGTGCGTCGATGTTCCGCGTCGTCGAAAACTTCATGGTGATGATTCAACGAGACTCCGGTTTGCGATTCGCATCGCGGTTGTTCGTTGCGATCCTCGCGCTTTCTTCAACGCTCGTTGCCGACGAGTCGTCAGGCAGTTCCGTCAATTCGGATTCTGCAGTCGGTCGATCGACATCGTGGCTCGACTCGCTTCGTCCTTCGAATCGACGCCAATCGTCGGGCGGTCCAGAGTCCAACGCTCCACGCAAACGCACACTGACATCGCTGATCAGCCAGTCGAGCGAAGAAGCGAGTCCGGAAGAACTCGAACAACTTGCGATCCCGACGAACGAACCAGCCGAGCCCGTCGATACGATTGGTCCGATCGAAGTGCCGGGCGATGAGTCGATGAGCGTGGTTCCTGAACTGGATGGTTCACAGCCGACGATCGATGAGACCATTCAGTCGCGTCCTCCAATGGCACCGGAACGTGTCTTCTCGCAGGACTACAGCCGCGATTTCTGCTGGCAGGTGCTGCCCAACGGGTTGCTCTACAAGACCTATCTTGCGGGAGAAAAGGAACCGCGAATGCAGTTCCTGAGGCTCTACGATCGCGTGTCGAAGAAATCGTACGATGATGCCATTCTCGGTGCTCGTCTGGGGATCGTTCGATACGGAACGAAGGGTGCCTACGATCCCAACGGTTTTCAGCTCGATCTTGAAGGAGCCGTGTTTGCTCGCGTGCTTCCCGAAGAAGAAAGCACACCGTTGATGGGTTCCGATTATCGAGCCGGTCTTTATGGAACGTGGCGAGATGACAAGTTGTCGTATCGGTTCGGCTACTATCACATCAGCTCACACGTCGGCGATGAGTTTCTGATCAACAATCCAGGCTTCGTGAGAATCAACTACGTCCGAGACTCTGCGCTTGCCGGGATCTCTTACGAGACGTCGCTCTCAACACGAGTGTATGGGGAAATGGGCTATGCTCTTGGACACGAAGGCGGTGCCGAGCCGCTGGAGTTCCAGTGGGGAGCGGAGTACACGCCGCTGGCCAGATCTGCGGCGATCGGTGCCCCATTTGTCGCGGTGAATCGCCACATTCGCGAAGACTTCAACTTCGGCGGTGGCTGGAACGTCGCAGCTGGCTGGGGTTGGCAGGGACCTCAAACGGGCCGACGAATTCGACTCGGCCTGAACTACTATCGCGGTCCGTCGTTGCAGTGGGAGTTCTTCGATCAGCGTGAAGAACTTCTCGGCGGCGGCATCTGGGTCGACTTCTGACAGAGTGGCAGCGCGACACAAAGATGTCAACGCCGCACGGCGCGATCCGCGTACTGTCACCCTCCCCGCCGGAGGGTCGCGAGGAACGAGCGGGGAGGGCTTCGCGCGATTGTGGCGGCTACGCGAGCTATCTCAACCTGTGTTCGATGTGGATGCACGTCGAACCGACCGAAGCGCGTTTCGGCTTGTTCAACGAACGCCGAATTGCCGGAACTCACTGGCGTTCGGTCCGGTCTACGAAATGCTGTGATGCTCGACGAATCACCTGGGCGACTCCCAAGGCGATGCTTCCTTCGGGTGCGGTGATCGAATACCGCCGCATTGTTGACGCCACTCCTTCTGCGACTTCAACCTCCGTACGTTCATTCGGTTCTCAACTGCAGCGCGTCTCGTTAAAACACGACTCCCGCCGACGTTTTGCCTTCCGATTGAATCTACGGAGTCGCCTCCATGCGTTGCATACCTGTGTTCGCATCGATTGTTGCACTGATCTCTTGCATCGAGACCCAGCCAAAGTGCGACGCTCAGGATCAGGCGGGCCGAGTCGCCTTGAAACACTCGGACCTCAGTGTCTACCGAGCCGACGACGGTTCGCTTCAGCCGATCAAAACGGCCGAGGATTGGGAGAAACGCCGGAAGCAGATTCTTGAGGGCGCTCAGGAAGCGATGGGTCCACTGCCGTCGCGAGACAATCTGCCAGAGTTTGATATTCGCATCACCGAAGATGTTCGCAAGCTGAGTACGCGTCGGATCACGATGACGATTGTGTCCGAAGGCAACGATCGTCTGCCGCTGGATCTTTATCTGCCGCCGTCGATGGCCGATTCCTTCGACGTGAACGATCTCCTTCACGCCAGCTCCGCCAAGAAGGTGGCTGGCGTTGTTGCGTTGCATCCAACCGGGTCGCCGGGTAAGCGAATTGTGGCTGGCGAAGGCGGGAAGCTCGGGCGGCAGTATGGACTCGAGATGGCTCAGCGAGGCTACGTCGTCGTCGCGCCGGACTATCCGTCGTTTGGAGAATACGACAAGTACGATTTCGCTGGTGACCAGTACATCTCTGGTACGATGAAGGGCATTTTCAATCACATGCGATGCGTTGATCTGCTCGCAGCGCTGCCGTTCGTGGATGCGGATCGCGTCGGAGTCATCGGGCACTCGCTGGGCGGACACAACTCGATCTTTCTGGGCGTGTTCGATCCGCGAGTCAAAGTCATCGTCTCATGCTGCGGCTGGTGTCCGTTTCACGATTACTACGGCGGCAAGATCGCAGGCTGGACGAGCGATCGTTACATGCCTCTGCTGCGCGACAAGTACGAACTGAATCCCGACAAAGTTCCCTTCGACTTCTACGAACTCATCGCCGCCCTCGCGCCGCGGACGTTTGTGTCCGTGTCACCGATCAGCGACGAGAACTTCGACATCAACGGCGTGAAGAAAGCCATCCCGGTTGCCGGTTCGATCTATTCGCTGTTGAAGGCTCGCGAAGAGCTGATCCTGCTGACTCCGGAATGCGAACACGACTTTCCGACCGATATGCGAATGCAGTCGTACGGCGTGATGGATCGAGTCCTCAAGCACACACCGGAACCGTTCGAACCCGACTATAGCGAAGAGCTTCCTCGCATCCCGCCCACCGAACCAGCCGCAGCGTTGAAGACGTTTCAGGTCATTGACGGATTTGAAATCCAGCAGACTGCCGCGGAGCCTCTTGTGACCGATCCTGTGGCCATGTCGTTCGACGCCGACGGCCGTTTGTTCGTGGCGGAGATGCGAGATTACTCCGAGCAGGACAAGGACGCTCTGGGCGTGGTTCGAGTTCTGCTCGATACAAACAACGACGGCACGTTTGATGACAGCAAGATCTTTGCCGAGGGACTCAGTTGGCCCACCGCGATCATCTGTGCCAACGATGGCATTTTCGTCGGAGCCGCGCCGAACATTTACTTCATCAAGGACAACGACGGCGACCTGAAGGCGGATTCGCAGGAGGTCGTGTTCACGGGTTTCGGTCGGTCGAATGTGCAGGGCCTGATCAATTCGTTTCTGTGGGGCCCGGACAATCGCATCTACGGTTCGGCCAGCACCATCGGAGGCACGATCACGAGTCCGAGACATCCCGATCGTCCGGGCATCGAATGTCGAGGCCGCGACTTTTCGTTCGATCCGAAGACTCTGGAGATCCGCACCGAAACCGGCGGCGGGCAACACGGGATGAGCTTCGATGACTGGGGCCATCGCTTCGTCAGCGCGAATAGCGATCATGCTCAGGCGATTGTGTATCGCGATGACTATCTGTCTCGCGGCTGGCTGCCATCCGCGGCTCCCGCGCGAGTCAGCATCGCGGTGGATGGCGGTCAGGCTCCTGTGTTCCGCATCAGCCCGATCGAACCATGGCGCATCGTGAGGACTCGTCTGCGAGTTTCCGGGTTGTCGAAAGGCATCGTTGAAGGCGGCGGTCGCGCGGCGGGATATTTCACCGGTGCGACCGGCATCACGATCTATCGTGGCGATGCGTGGCCTGCGGATGCGAAGGGACTTGCCGTGATTGGCGACGTGGGCAGCAATATCGTCCATCGCAAGAGGCTGACGCCGAATGGTGTGGCTTGGAAAGCCGAACGAATTGATCCGGGAAAGGAACTTGTCGCATCAACCGACAACTGGTTTCGGCCCGTTCAGTACGCGAACGCTCCGGATGGATGTCTGCACATTCTGGACATGTATCGCGAAACGATTGAGCATCCCCAAAGCCTGCCGCCGGAGATCAAACGGCATCTGGATTTGACCAGCGGACGTGATCGCGGTCGGCTTTATCGAGTCGCTCCCGCGGGCTACAAGTTCCGTGCGACTCCGCAGCTAAGCAAAGCAACGACAGTTGAATTGGTCACTCTTCTGGAACATCCGAACGCCTGGCACCGCGAAACGGCATCTCGGTTGATTTACGAACGGGCCGATGAGTCTGCCATTCCATTGCTAAAGGCGTTGCTTCGCGAATCAAAGTCATCGCACGCCCATTTTCATGCGATCGGATGTTTGCAGAGTTTGAAGTCTCTGACGCCTGACGACATCGTTTTGGCCCTCAATGATCCCGAACCTGGTGTGCGAGAATTCGCGATTCTGGCGTCGGAAGCGTTCACGGATTCTGAATCGTTGCTGCAGAAGCTCGCGTCTCTTACTGCCGATGCTGACGATCGCGTCCGCATGCAGCTCGCATTTTCGCTCGGCGCGTTTCCTCAGTCGGACTTGCGGCTTCAGGCATTGATGAAGCTGCTGATCGACGGCAGAAACGCTCAGCCTGCGATTCGAACGGCGATTTACTCATCGCTGGGAGCCGACGCTTTGTTGGTCTTTGAAGCACTGCCGGATACAGATCGTGATGAGTTCCTGGTAGGATTTGAGCAATTGTGGCCCGATGTTGGTGCACTCGTGGCCAGGCAGCTCAAGAACGACGAACAGCAAGAGAGATTTCTGTCAGCACTTCAGAAGGAAAGCGACGACCCAGCTCTGCAGGTTCAGGTTCTGCAATCAGCTTCCCGGGCAAATCGATCGTTGCTGGACAGCCCGGCGGTGAAGTCCTTTGCATCGAAACTGATCGACTCCGCGCGATCGCTCGCTGCCGCAACGCCGGAAGTCGCTCGAGTCCGCGGGCTGCAGGCTCTGGTGATTTCAACATTTGCTGCCGATGGTGATTTGATTCTCAGCAGTCTTTCGGTCAGTGCCCCTGCGGCAGTTCAATCCGCTGCACTGTCGACGCTGGCACAGTTTCAGGACCCGGCAGTCGGCACGGCTTTGCTGGAACGCTGGTCCGAGATGTCGCCGACGACCGCCACACAGACTCGCGAATTACTCTTGAGCCGCCCCGCCTGGACGGCGCAATTGCTGGCAAAGATCGACGACGGCACTCTGCCGAAGAACACGCTGACTCAGTCGGAACTCCAAAGACTGACCGCGTCGCCGGACAAGTCCATTCAAGCCAAAGCCGCTGCGTTGCTGGAGTCAATGGCAGGATCATCTCGCGACGACGTCATTCGTTCGTATCAGGTGGCATTGACCATGACCGGCGATCGCGAACGCGGCGCGGCGGTGTTTAAGCAGCAATGTTCGCAGTGCCATCGCATCGGAACCGTCGGCCACGAAGTCGGCCCGAATCTGGCCACCATGAAGAACCGCGGCGCGGAGGCGATCCTGACCAACGTGCTGGACCCAAATCGCGAGGTCAATCCATCATGGCGTGATTATCTCGCGGTCACCGTCGACGGAGCGACCCACAACGGAGTCCTCGTCGCCGAATCCGCAACCTTCCTGACTCTCCGCCGCTCCGAAGCCAAAGAAACCAGCCTCGCCCGCGCAGACTTAGAAGCCCTCCGCGACACCGGCCGCTCCCTCATGCCGGAAGGTCTCGAAAAGAACATCGACCAACAAGCGATGGCGGATTTGGTGACGTGGCTGATGACCCTAGAATAATCGAACAGCACGGCACTTCATTGTAGAGCAGTTGTCCCAACTGCTCACGAACAGATGGTGGTGGCCAATCTCAGTTGTAGCCGGTCTGCGTTCGAGCTGGCCGCTCGTGCAAAGTTACAAGCCGACGTGTATCGAGAGGCCAAATCGAAGTTGTGCCAACTGACACCACGGTCCAGTCTTTACACAGAATGGCGTTCGCGCTTCAGCATTTCACAAGGACCAAGTGAGAATTCGGAGCCGAGACTGCCCACGAAGTGCAATCGCAAAATCTAACGAAGTTTTAGAGTTGTACGGTGAGTTGCCGTATTGGGAGTGCGGTTCTTTGCCGTGCTGAGTGAGTCGATTTCGATATTGACTCTTGTCGATTTCTCTTTGGGGTTATCGAACTCAAAGTGCAATTCGTGGTTGCCGGCAGGCAAGCCTCGATACCGATCGTCCCTTCTTTCCTGATCACCGAGCTTCACAACGGTTTGGAGGTCGCCCGTTTGACTTGCCGTTTCAACGGAGAACTGCAATCGGATACGAATGTGCGAATCATTCAATGTTGGAGAGACCACCTGTTTCCAAGTCGTGTCGACCGTCTCCACTTTGTTGATCCTGATACGACAAGGCGCAGAGGGAACGATTCGACTGCGTTTTCGGCGGAGTTGATCAAGGATTGCGTTACAGGCTTTTGTCGGGAACTCGAGTGAATCGGCGTTCGTGTGCACGGCAATCGACAACCCCCATTCA
Organism: Ottelia alismoides; assembly: GCA_037367405.1. Taxonomy (NCBI): domain Eukaryota; kingdom Viridiplantae; phylum Streptophyta; class Magnoliopsida; order Alismatales; family Hydrocharitaceae; genus Ottelia; species Ottelia alismoides. The sequence goes on along the minus strand of JAZKJV010008916.1, from coordinate 789,596 downwards.
GGAATGGCCATCAAGTGGGAGGCCGTTGGGCCAAGAGTGCCTGAGTGTCTGAAGACAACACGTTCTCCATCGCATTGCAGAGTGGAAAGTGTGGTTGTTGAGCCCTCAGCAGGCTTCAGCAAGAGATCCCAAAGTTCATCGCTGAAAAGGTTTCTGAAACGATCCGAAGCATTGGTTGCAATAAGTCCGAAATGGGCGAGATCTGAAACGGTGCAGTGCGCGCCTCCACTTGGATGGATGAAGTGCGGATGCAGGGTCTGCGGTGGTACGGCCCTCGCTTGTCCTTCATCCATTTCGTGTGGCCACGGAATGCTTGTTGTATCATTGTCATTCATACCCCAAACACCCCATGAGGCCAAACCCAAATCCTTGCCGAAAAAATCTTTTGCTGCTGGCTCATACGCCACGTCCAGAGCGCGCTCGGCCATCGAAACAGCCAGGGTGACCCCACTGTTACTGTAGACTTCCCTTCCTTTGGATTGGGGTGGCGAAGGAGAGGAGAGCACGATTCCGGCGTGTCGAATCCGTTCAGCTCTGTAGTCTTCCAGACTCAAGTTGTCTGCCAGTACAGGCAGGTTTCGAATTACTCCAGCCGTATGGGTCAACAATTGGCCAAGTGTGATGTTGCGATGCTCAGGGAGGCATTTCGAGGCAAGCTCGGGAATTACGTCCACAACCTTCGATTCGAAGTTTAGTTTACCCTTGGATATCGCGGATGCGACCCACAGGCCAGCAAAGGGTTTCGAAACCGAAGCAATGGTCAGCGGGTCGCTAAGTGTAGCTGGCTCGTGTGCTCCCGCTTTTCGGACACCTAAAACAGCAGCTTCGATATTGCCGCTGAAGCCGCAAGCAAGCCACACAGCAGGAAGCCTCAACTCTTTCTGCAGCAGACTTGCGATTTCTTTCAGCCATTTCGATTCGTCGGCCTCTGCTGAGTTCCGAGAAGGAAAGGAAACAGCCAGTGGTAAGGAACCGAGGGCGCACAAGACCTGCCGACGAGTTTGCATCACCTTTATCTCCTGTTCGGCCATTTCTAATAAGCTGCATTCATGAGCAGCTTCACCGCATGTTCTCGCACGCAACAAATACTGATGGACGCCAATGTACGACCGATGTCTTTGTCGAATTTTTCACAGTTTCTTACGGTACCGACTGAACTCCACGTGGCTCAGCAGCGGCACCTGAGGAACTTTGACGTAGAGTTCCGAATTGTCTGTTCCATCGCCAAAGCTGCAGACCTGTATGATAACATCCAAGTCGGCAACGTCACCTGTCAGAACTGCTCCACGTCGAAAAGCTCGACAGCGAATTGAGCTGAGCATTTCGATGATCTCATCGCATTCGAAATACATCTCATCGATGAAGACTTTCTGGCTTGACAAGGGCGTGGAGTCAACTTCCTCAACGCCTGATCGACGGCTTTCGACAACAGTCCCTGTTCCGTCATCGCTAGAGCTGTTTGCAAGATCGTTGTTTTTCCACAGACGGAGGGCGGTGAGTGACAAGGCAAGGAGGGCCATTGTCGCTCAGCGTGGAAAGATCTGCATTCCTTTGCCGTCGTGGACCCACTGTGAATAATGATGTCCAGGATCATCCGTTGTTGTGGAGCGGGGCGGCTCGTCCGAGTGAGAGAAAGGAACCCGTGAATGCGAGCTCTGAAGCACAGATGTCTACGATGGTAAGCATGAAAGGACGGTCGTTCGTAAGGGTGAGAAACGGCCAATCCATCACATTGTTCCGAGGCCCAACAAATCACACACATGGCCCAATGATGGCCCAGACTATGCAAATGGCTGGGCCGTTGGCCCGGAATCCCATGAAAACATTTCTTGTGGCCGGTCTTTGACCGAGCCACTGCCTCCCGACCGCAGGTTTTGCTCCCCTCAAGCATTGTGTACACCTTCGGTCACTGCTTGTGCAAGGTTACAGACGGTCACAGACCCGCGCACAACATGGCACGTGTGCACAACGTGGAGTCGTCATTGGCGGCAGTTCGGGGCTTGGTCCATTGTTGCGACAGGCAGGCCATTCGGGAGACGCCACTGACGCGTCTCGTCTCGGCGGAGCAAGACGGCTACGTGGCCAACACGCTCCGCCGTGTTGAGCGCGCAGCATCGGCGACCTCGATGTTGGACCGCTGTTCGGCTGCTCGCTACTCGGCTGCGATTGATCCTGAAGGGATGGCAGAGATTAGCCGGTGGTCGCCGACAGGCGCACCACTGGTCACGGTTCGACAAATGTTGCTGTCCTGAAGGGATGACAGCACTCATGATTCTGGCACCCATTGCAGGGTGCGATCGCACGTTGCGACACAAACCGCTGGTGGCGCTCCGCTGACCACCGGCTACCTTCTTGACGCGGGCATTGCCCGCAGCCGAGAGGTTTGAGAGTCGCGGCAGTTTATGGCGAGAGTCTTGAAGAACACGGCGAGCCTCTGCGATGATGGAGTTCTCAGGCAACCATCAGAACCGGGAGCACGCCGTGAAGTTTGCCGATCGATTTCTGGGACAGTTGGGCGAAATGACTTTTCGGGTACTTTCCTGTTTTGACCGGGTCAATTTCAAGGGATATCCGCCGTTATCATAGTGAAGGCGAGCTGAATTCCTGGGTCGACTATGGGCCGCGAATTCGACGCAACGAATTCATTCAGCAGCTCGATCAGCGATCCGGTCAGTTGGTCGACCACGCGAAAGCACTCGCGCAGAAAGCCGGGCGACCGTATGAGTATCGCGAGGGATGGTTTCGCAAAGAACAGGTCATTCAGGACATCATGCACGAACGGTGAGCGCGTGATTCTGAGTAACACTTTAACTGCCCGATTTCGCGACTGTCGCCCTCAGGACTCAGTCGAAGTGTTGGCCGTTTGCGATGAATGCCGCTTAGCAGTACAACTCCCTGTTTCGGCAAGATTTCCGCGACCAGAGTCTCGACGATTGGGCAAAGCCCCAGTCAGTCTGGATCGACTGGCAGTAACGACCGAGCTTTCCATGAAAGCCCTTGGTCTGGACTGCAGAATGCTTCGCGGACCAGGCAGAGGGTGAATTCGAGTGTGGAATCGAGAAATTCCGTTTCGTGTCGACATCGCGGGCGTGATCGAGATCATGGGATCTTCGCTCTACAGCCGCATGGACACTCCAATCCGTGAGCTGATTCAGAACGCCCATGATGCGATCATGCGGCGACGAAGTCGTGACCTGAATTTTCGAGGCCGGATTGATATTCGGCAGGATGCCGAAGCCGGAACGCTGACGTTTTCGGACGATGGTGTCGGCCTCAGTGCGGATGATGCAGAAAAGTATCTCGGCACGCTTGGGATTGGCATCACCGGTCTGTTGAAGGGGCGTGGCTCCGATGAACAGCGCAACGATGTGACGGGAGACGGTGACCATCTGATCGGCCAGTTCGGAATCGGGCTCTTCAGCGCATTCATGCTGGCAGATCGGATGGTTGTGGAGAGCCGTCGCGAGGATTTCGCGGAAGCCATTCGCTGGGAAGCCGGACCGGGCACCAGCATTCAGCTCTCGTCCGGCGACCGCGTCGAGGTCGGCACTTCAGTGATCCTGCATTTGAAGCCGCAGTATCGCAACATGGCTCAGGTGCCGGAACTGATCGAAGGTGCTGTTCGCGAGTACGCTGACTTCCTCAACATCCCGATTCATCTGAATGGAGGTTCGGCAAGATCAAACGTCATCAGCGCCGCGTGGTTTGAGCCAACTCCCGATGCCGAAGCCATTGAACTCGAGCTGGCAAATTACTTCAACGAATCGCCCATCGATGTGATTCCAATTCGCATTGAGAAGCCCGCATCGATTGCAGGGGCTCTGTACATCTCGCCGCAGCGCACGCCGGGATTCGCTGATGAAGCAACGGTTGCTGTGACGGTTCGTCGGATGGTGATCTCAAGGCGAGTTCGTGATTTGCTGCCTCCGTGGGCCAGCTTTCTCCGCGGAGTTCTGGAACTTGAGGACTGTTCTCCGACGGCCAGCCGTGAAGATCTGGTCCGCGATGACCGATTCCAGTTGGTGCGAGCAGCTCTGGATGATTTTCTCTTCAACCATTTGGAACGACTTGCGAACGAAGAGCCAAGTCGTCTCGAAGCGGTCGTCAACTGGCATCGTTACATTTTGGCCGGAGCCGCGTTGAGTGAAGAGCGGCTCCGATCCATCCTGGCCAAAGTGTATCGCTTCAAGACATCTCGCGGAGCATTGCTGTTTCAGGAGATTGTCGACCGCAGTGCCGCCGATGCTCTGCATGAACAGGATGCTGAGTACGTCATTTGGTACAACGCCGATCGTCGTCAGGAGCGATACCTGGACGACGTGTTTGCTTCCAATCGAACGCCTTGCGTGCATGTCTTCCGCAGCTTCGAGGAAAGTCTGCTGGCGGCCATGATTGCAGACGACGCCAAGACAGAGATCGATCTGAGACCGGCCACGCCGTCGTCGCCCAACTTCGCCACGTCCGTGATGGGCCTGACAAACCCGGAGGAAGCACCTTCGGCGTGGGGCGAATTTCTCCGATCCACTCAGGCTCGAGTGATGCTGGCGTCGTTCCAGAACAATTTGCCAGTCGTGGCATTTCTCAACGAGCGATATGAGTTAGCACAGACGTTTGAAGAGCTGAGACGCGATGGAGATATTCCAAAGGGCTTTCAGCGATTGATCGATGCTCATTTCCGTAACGCGCCAACAGGTCAGAATGAAGTGATTCTCAATCGAGAACATCGACTTGTTCGTCGAGCGTTACAGCAGGGGCCACGGAGTCCGCTGGCCAGCGTCCTGCGCCTGCTCGTTATGAATGCTCTGAATGCCGCTGGTGCCGGACGGTCCAGGGAAGCGGCGGAGATTCAGGTGGAAGACCTCGATTGGATTGCGGATGCCTTGTGGGGAAACGACAAAGAGTGACTGCGAAAGCCACCGTTGTCTTGTCCCACTATGAGTTAGCAACCGACTCTGCGTAACGTCGTTCATGGGAGGAGCGATCCGTTTCGACACTTCCGTTTGTTGGAAGACCGCCAGTCGAGCGAGTTCGTTCTGAAGCCAACAGCGTGTCGCCGTATCGGTGAAGCGTGTCGACGATGAAACAGTTTCTACCGGCTTGCTTTGCTCGATACATCGCGGCATCTGCGGCGGCAAACAAGTGGCTTCCGAACTCCTGCTCGCTGCCCCACACTTGTCCTTCAGCCAATCCGATGCTCGCCGTAATCGGAATCTTTTGCCCCTGATAATGAAATTCTGCGGCCGCGATGCGAGCCCGAATTCGCTCACCGACAACAGCGAGGCCGGATGCATTCGCATCCTTCAGAATGGCAACAAACTCTTCTCCACCCCATCGGCCAACGATATCAGAATCCCGAAGCGTGTCGCGAAGCGTCTGGCCGACAACTTTCAGTGCAGCGTCACCAGCAAGATGCCCGTAGGTATCATTGATCGACTTGAAGTGATCGATATCCACGACAGCCATCCCAAGTGACAACCCGCGAACTCGATGCAACGCGGCACGTTCGGCGAGTTCCTGAAGGAGACAGGCACGGTTGCAGAGTCCGGTGAGCGCGTCGAGTTTTGAGACGTGAAGCAGGTCGGCGACACGGCGTTTGAGACGACCATTCTCTTCGACAAGCTCGAGGGGAACATTGTCGGATCGTTGAGGATCAGCCGACATGGCCGCAATTCTGCCAAGTTCCTCGACAGCTTCCTGAAGCAGATCCGTCGCAGAAGGAAGTCTGGGAGGTGAGATGTCAAACAGAGATGCAGATTCGGCCACCTGGTGCATCACTTCATCGAGCAACTGGTCTGCAGCAGGAGGATCGGGCAACTCCAATGCGGCGATTGTTTCTTCGATCTGCACAAGCGCAACTGCGGGAGTCCGGTCACACAGCATCGATGCCACAGCGTCCGCAAGTCGCGTGACCAAAATAAGCCGACGGCTTGATTCAGGAAGATTCTGATTGTTCAAATCACTGAGAGAACGAATCGCGTGATGACATCGTTCGGGAAGACCAATCTGCTGGAGCAGAATCGAGGAGAGCTTATGGTGTGTGAAGCCAAACTCAGCCTGTTCAAGTCGAGTTACGGAGGAGCCTTCGCACTCCGAGCGACGGAGGCAGTCGATGTACCGAGCCGGTTCTACTTTCAGCAAAGCCAGTTTGCCGATGTCTGCGACCAGGCTGGTTGTGTAGCACTCACTGCGAAAGTTGCCTTTGTCGATTCGGCAGGCAATCAGTTCCGCGGCAGTGCCCTGCATGAATGAACGGAGCCAAAACTGTCGGTAGTACGTGAGAAACTCTGAGTTCTCCATGGATTGCTGAGCAAGCGAGAAACTCAGGATGAGCGGCGCTGATGTCTGTCGCCCCATCAGGGTCACGGCATGCTTCAGATCCGTAATCTGTCGTCCTGTTCCGAACCTCGGCGAATTTGCAGCCTTCAATAGCTTTGTGACGATCGCCGGGTCTTTTCGAACGACATGACAGATCTTGTCAGTGGAACTATCGTTATCCTGAAACAACTTGAGTGCTTCGATCGCGATTGTTGGCACCGACGGGATTCGTGTGTACTTCGAGAAATCGTCTGACATCGAGGGAGCAATCAATGGAAGTGGAAGACATGGATGCGACGCCGGTCCTGAGTCATCGCGGGTATTCCCGCGTCACTTGCCAAAAGAGATTCGAGCAGCATCCGAATCGTTCAAACCTGCCCTTTGAATGTGACGAATCTGCCGAACGTTCTGCCATTCTTCCGCCTGTTGCTGTCGCATAACCGTCGTTCTCGCGCTTCGATGACGGGTAGTTTGCCGCTTTCCATGGTGCACCTCGGGAATTTGGGTTCAGAAGAAAAACCTGATCAGACGCTCAGTTGAGGCGAGTCAGGCTGGGGATTTTCTTGAAAATTGCGGGAATCTGGTTTGAACTGAACCGTTTAGTGTCTAAAGATCGATAGAACTGAACCGATCAGTTTAGTTGTGCGTGAACCGGAGACAGAGTTCACTGTCTGGCGCGAGACTTGTGAGATGAAAACGCCATGAAAAAAGTCGCCTTGTTCCTTCTCTTGTCGTCTGTGGTCGTTGCGATTGCTGTCGGAGCCGCCTCGGGCGAGCGAAAACCTGAAGGTCGCCCGGCAAAGCCAATCACCTCTTCAGGCGTGGGAGCGTTGGGAAGGATTGAACCGTGCAGCGAGGTTCGACACATCAATGCTCCGTCCGTGATGGAGCCGCCGGTGATCTCCGAACTTCTGGTCTCGGTTGGGCAGCGAGTAGCCGCTGGTGAAGTGCTTGCGATCCTCGATTCCAACCCGCGTGAGAAGGCAGACGTTGAACAAGCTCGCGCGGCGGTCGCAGTGGCGGAAAAAGCTCTGGCCAAGGTCAAGGCGGGAGCGAAGGCTGGCGACATTGCGGCTCAGGAAGCTCTGGTCGAACAGACTCAGCGCAAGCTGGAGTTGGCGGAGCGGCAGTTGGATCGAGTTCGCAAGCTGATCGAACGGAAGGCGATGACTCAGGACGATCTCGATGTTCATCAGTCCGAAGTTGACGTGTTGAATCGAGAATTGCTGGAGCACAAATCACGGCTCACCGCCATTTGTGAAATTCGCCCGGTCGATGTTGAACAGGCCGAAGCGGATCTCAGACGGGAGAAGGCCGCCTTGCTTCGCGCTGAGGCTGATCTTGCTGTGACCGAAGTTCGCAGTCCAATCTCCGGGGAGGTGCTGAAGATCAACAACCGAGCTGGAGAGCGAATCGGAACCGATGGCCTTCTTGAGCTTGGTGATACGAGTCAGATGCATGTCGTTGCCGAAGTTCATGAAGCGGACATTCTGCGGGTGAAAACAGGCCAGCGCGCGTCAGTTCTCCTCCGCGAACAGAAGGAAACGTTGCACGGCACAGTGATTGAAGTGGGGCGTGTGATTGGTCGAAAGGACGTGCTGTCGGACGATCCTGTTGATGACACCGATGCTCGAGTTGTGGAAGTCCGGATCCTGCTGGATGCCGCGGATGGTGAGTTGGTCTCGGGGCTGTCCTACGCAAAGGTCGAAGTATCGATCGACACGGAAACCAGGCTCGATCCAGATGGGGATCGGTCGGTCACTAATGCTCAGGGCGGCGAGGAACAGGCCTTACCAACAGCACCGAAACACGAAACGACTGCGGACAGCAGTACGACGGCCGGGGCTCAGAATGGAGTTGAGCAATGAGCCAGAAGATCGGTCTGTCATGGCTGCAACTCAAGCACGAGAAGATGAAACTCTTCGCCGCCGTGAGCGGAGTGATGGTTTCCGTCGTGCTGATGTGGATGCAGCTTGGATTGATGAAAGCACTGTTTGCCAGTGCCGTGGTGCTTCATGGATCGCTCGCTGGCGAGTTAGTTCTGGTCCACAGTCAGTACGAACACCTTCTCCATAGCAAGCCATTCTCAAGTCGTCTCTTGTATCGACTCAAGGGCACCCCGGACGTGGAAACCGTGTCCGGAATCTACCTTGCGCCGATTGAGTGGAAGAATCCATGGAATGGAGAAATGCGTTCGATGCAGTGTTATGGCATCGAAACCGACGCCCCCAGCTTTGACATACCTGGGCTTGCCGACCAACTTGCGAGTCTTCGCAAGACGGATGTGTTTCTGTACGACCGTTTGGCACGGCCGCGTTTTGGAAACGTGGTGGGCGAATTGAATAATGGTGCTGAGATCGAGCCTGAGTTGAATCGTCGCAAGATGAAGCTGGAAGGATTGATTGATCTCGGAGCATCCTTCGGTGTTGATGGCAATCTCCTTGTAAGTCATGCAAACTTCCTGCGACTGTTTCCGAATCGCGAGGTTGGGCAGATTGATATTGGAGTGATCCGACTGAAGCCCGGTGTGTCAGTTGCGTCGGCTCAGCGGCAGTTTCAACAGGAACTGGGCAAGCAGGTCGCGGTCCTCACACGAGATCAATTCGCAGACGTCGAGTTGAAGTACTGGAAGTCGGCAACTCCGATCGGCATCATCTTCACGGCCGGAACTTTCGTCGGTTTCTTCATCGGCTTTATTGTCGTATACCAGATTCTCTACACCGACGTTTCGAACCACCTGCCGCAGTATGCCACGATGAAGGCGATGGGTTTCTCCAACGGATATCTTCGGACACTGATTCTTGAACAGTCGTTTCAGTTGGGCATGCTGGGATTCATTCCCGGGACGGTGCTTGCTGGGTTTCTGTACGCAGGGCTTCGTAAAGTCACTCAGTTGCCGCTGTTTCTCGATCCGAGCCGAGGCGTCTTTCTCGCAATCGTCACGGTGTTGATGTGTGTGATGTCGGGATTGTTTGCGATTCGAAAACTCTCATCGGCCGACCCGGCGGAGGTATTCTGATGACTGCAACCACTTTGGAAAGTTCGAAACCGACAGCAAGCGTCGACTCAGCCGCTGCGAAGCCAGTGATTCAATGCTCGGGGGTCAACTTTTTCTTCGGACAGGGAGAACTTCGGAAGCAAATCCTGTTCGACGTTGAACTTGCGATCCAGCCCGGCGAGGTCGTCCTTTTGACCGGCCCGTCTGGTTCCGGCAAGACGACTTTACTGACGCTGATTGCAGGGCTGAGAACCATGCAGGAAGGCGCGATGAACGTCCTTGGTTACTCGCTGCACAACGCAAGTCAGCAGGACTTGCTCGAAGTGCGGCGACGAATTGGCTTTATCTTTCAGGCCCACAACCTGCTGCCGTATCTGACCGCGTTGCAGAATGTTCAGGTGATGTTTGATCTGCAACCTGGCGTCTCACCGGACGAAGGTCGCGAGCGAGCCGCAAAGATGCTCGACCAGGTCGGACTTGGGCATCGCATGAACTATCATGTGTCGCGACTCTCCGGCGGCCAGCGACAACGAGTCGCCATCGCACGAGCGCTGGTCGGAGGACCCCAGTTGGTGCTCGCCGATGAACCCACCGCCGCGCTGGATGGAACGTCCGGTCGTGAAGTCGTGAACATTCTTCAGGGCCTGGCCCGAGAACAGGGCCGTCCAATTCTGATGGTGACTCATGATGCTCGCGTTCTGGACATCGCCGATCGCATCATCGAGATGCAGGACGGACATCTTTCAAACGACACCGCTAACACTCACGGTAGATCTTCGAAAAATCACTGACCAACTAGCTCAACACCTCAAAAATCACTCCGCCGACAGCCCACCTTTAGGATCAATCGTTCAATGGACGTTAAGGAACTTACCGCCGACTCCACGCCGTCGCGGTCAGAACAGAAGCGGCGACAGATCCTCGATGCAGGACGCGAGCTGTTCATGACTCAGGGATTTGCCGACACGAGCATGGATCAGGTCACGGCCAAATCCGGAGTTTCGAAAGCCACCGTTTACAATCACTTTCCATCGAAAGAAAAGTTGTTCGAAGAAGCCGTTCGCGACAGAGCCGAATCGGTCTTTTCGAGGTTACCCGTGCTGGACCCGACGCACGAGAATCCTGAAGAGATGCTGACGGAATACTTCAGCACTCTCCTTGAGGTTATCCTGTCCGAAGAGGGCGCGGGAATGTGCTTTCTTCTGCTTTCCGAAGGTCGTCGATTCCCTGATAACGCCCGGCTGATTTATGAGTCCGGCTTTGGCCGCGGGCTTCAGGAAATGGCAGCGTATCTGAAAGAACTGGACGCGATCGGAACGCTCAAAGTTCCCGAACCTCGCTGGGCCGCGGAGAAGCTTCTTGGCATCGTCATGCCGCCGCTTCCGTTGATGTGTTCCGGCTTCGCACCATTGCAACCTCCGAGTCGAGATGATGTGAACCGAACCATCCGACTTTATCTCCGAGGATTGTCGGCGGTCTGAACAGCACTTCTGCTTCTGCCAACTCAAGCGGCGGCGATCGAGAGTGGAACCAACCTCGCGAGCGGCCGATGTGAACCGGCCGGTACTTGCGATTCGAGTTCTTGTCAGAGCTACGGTGTTTCTTGTTCACGCCGCTGTCTGAAGACCAGATGCCGACCCACGTCGCAACAACCTGATCAGCGTCGCAAGTCGAACCCGGCAGTTTGCTCAAGCGATTTGCCACGCACCGACACGACGGCTTTTGCTCTGGGTGTTATACTCTCACGAGTCGCGTCGCCCTGGATCGATGTCCGAGCCTCTCGCGACGATTCGCATCGGTCCCGTGATTCCACTTGAGAGGTTCCCATGATGACTCCAAAAACGTGGCTCTTCCGATTGACCGCCAGCAGCAGCGCCAGAATCCAGCGTTGCCTGCACATCCCGGTACTCGCGATCGTCTTCGCATTGATCTTCGCTGCACCACATGTTCACGCAGAGTTCAAGGCCGGCGCGGCGATTGTGGATGTGACGCCGGAAAAGCTCCCGGTGATTGTGAACGGCGGGATGACCAGCCGCAGCATCGAGAAGATCAAGACGAAGGTCTTCGCAAGAGCGATCGTCATGGCCGATCAACAATCGCAGGTGGCAATCGTCGTTGTTGACAGTTGCATGATCGGCCGCACTTTACTTGATGACATCAAGTCGCTCGCCAGGATCAAGACGGGCATCCCGACGAATCGAATTCTAATCTCAGCAACTCACGCTCATTCAGCCCCATCGGCAATGGCCTGTCTTGGAACGGACGCGGACGAGAACTATCTCCCATTGCTTCGCGAACGAATCGTTTCCGCAATCGCTGAAGCTCAGAAACGGCTGCAGCCCGCGGAAATCGGGTTCGGCCGAACCGACGCGCCCGAATTTACCGCGCTGCGACAGTGGATTCGACGTCCGGACAAGATCGATCTTGATCCCTTCGGCAATCCGACGGTTCGTGCCAACATGCATGCCGGGGCTGACTGGAATGTGGCGGTCGGCGAGGCTGGCCCGGAAGATCCCGAGTTGTCTCTAATTGGTATTCGAAGTCGAGATGGTCGCCCGCTTGCAGTGCTGGCAAATTTCTCGATGCACTATTTCGGTGACAGCGACATCAGTTCCGACTACTTTGGATTGTTTTGCAACGGCTTCGCAACGCGACTTGGCTTCGATCCGTCAAAGGACGACTTTATCGGCATCATGTCTCACGGTTGCAGCGGCGACATCTGGCGTCGCGACTACACTCGGCCTGATTCATGGGATCCGAATTTGAGCATCGAACGATACGCCGAAGGCCTGCTCGACCTTGCCGTTCCGGTCTGGAAGTCGATGCAATTCGCGAGTGATGCTTCGATCGCCATGGCCGAAACAAGACTGCCGATGAAGTATCGAGTACCCAACAAGCAAACGCTCGAATGGGCTCAGCGAGTTGTCGAGGCGATGGGCAATCGACTGCCCAAAGACACATCCGAGGTTTATGCCCGTGAGCAGATTTATCTGCAGGAAATGCAGCAGACAGAAGTGGTCGTTCAGGCATTGAAGATTGGCGATATTGCCATCGCAACGACTCCGAACGAAACGTATGCAATCACGGGCCTGAAGATCAAAGCCGCGAGTCCATTGACTCAGACGATGGTGATTGAACTGGCCAATGGCGGCGATGGTTACATTCCGCCGACCGAGCAGGCATGCGTTCGGCGGCTACAATACCTGGCCAGCACGGTCAGCAGACTGGAAGTGACCGCCGAGCCTCGCATCTGTCAGGCAGCCATTTCGCTGCTGGAACAAGTTACCGGCAAACCGCGTCGTCCGTGGGAGATTCCGATGGGGCCGGCATCGATGGCGATCCAAAAGTCGGAACCTCTGGCGTGGTATCGACTCAATGAATTCACAGGCCCGATCGCCGCTGACTCCAGCAGCAATCATCGTAATGCATTTTCGAACCCGGCGTCACGTTCTATCTGGAAGGCCCCGAGTCCACCAAATTCTGCGGCAACAACGCGATCAATCGTGCGCCTCACTTTGTTGGCGGCCGACTTCGTTCTCGCATCCATGATCTGACCGATCGTTACTCAATCTCCATGTGGATCTGGAACGGAATGCCAAACGACGGACGAGAGTTCACCGGATGGTTCTACTCCCGCGATCATGACTCTGGGCTGAGTCAGTTCGGCGAACACCTTGGCATCGGCGGAACCACCGGCGCGACGGGGCGACTGGTCTTCCAATCCGGCAACACGCCGTCTTTGGACCACACTGGAAAGACGACCATTCCCACGATGGACATGGAGCCACGTGCGCTCGAACGAACGGGCGATCGAGTTCAGATCTTCCTCAATGATCAGCTTGAGATTGAAACAAAGTGTCCCGTGCCGACAACCTCCGAACTCACCTTCGGCGGCCGCAGCGACAACGCCTTCAATTGGGAAGGCCGACTGGATGAAATTGTGATCCAAAGGCGATGACCAGCTTGGTCTGAAATCAATCACCAGAACCCCCAGTCACGTGACTTTGTCTCTTCGTGTTTTGTGTCTTTTCGTAGCCGTCCCTGCGATTCAGTGATGGCCACGAGAGAACGCAAGGAGCACGAAAGGCTGTGTATCTGGACGCAATCAAGTGTCTCTCCAGCAGATTCAGGGAGGCCAGCAGATTTTGGTTCTGCCTTCTGCGATTCGCTCGCGGAGCGAGCACAGCATGTAGCCCCAGGCTTTAGCCTGGGGGGAGATTATTTGCATGCATCCAAAGCCGTGGAACGGCGGCAGCGATGTGTTCGTTGTGCCTGTGCAACATGAGATGACTGTCGCCGTTCCACGGCTGGTGATTTCTTTTCACCGCGTCCCCCACGCTGAAGCGTGGGGCTACATGCTGCAGCCTCTACGAGGCAAAGACAAACACAATCTTCGGCGAGACCACGGCGTCAGCCGTGCGGGTGCAGCTCTTGCGGATACGACCGTGCTGGCGTCAGTCGTGCTGGTGCAGCCCTTGCCAACAGGCCCCCTGCTGGCTCGCCCAGCAGGTGCCGACGTTTTCCTGTTAGCAAACGCCTTCTCCCTTAACGCCTCCCCGGTTGGCTTGTCCAACCGGAAGCGAAGTTTCAAGCCCGGTTTGTATGCGGGAACGCCGAGCGAATACGATGATCGGGCCTTGCGTGGCCGAGATTGAAACTTCGCTTCCTGCCGGTCGAGCCGGCGAGGGGAGTCAGGTTGTTTCGGGTTCGCTCTTTAACGTCAAAACGCTCGCTCATGTCGGGCAAGCCGACATGGGGACATGGGGCGTGGAGAGAAGCTCGACGGCATTCCCCAGGCTATCGTGAAACAGGCCGTTGCCCATGAATCCAAGACACGCAACAGCAACCCTCGGGCTCGCGTTGTGGCAGATCTGTGACCGAGCCACGTTTGCATCACTCCAGTGTCGTTTCCGTTTGTTTTCCCGCTCTTCCCGACTGCTCTTGCATAGGGGCGCGTTGAATTAATGCGTTTCGGTCATTAGCCTTACGGACAGTCCCTTTGGACGGATTGCCGAGGTATCTGAATGGCCGATGAATTCCAGTTCGATGTTCTGCTGAGCAAGCGTTCGAACGATGAATCGGTAGTTAGGCCTCGTGCAGATCGACTGACGAAGGATCGCCTGGCTCGCTCGCGGCTGCTGGTGCTCTGCCTGTCGGCAAATTCGTTTGGCTCGGACTGGGCACTGTTGGAGTCCGGCACGTTCCGCTTCCGCGACCCGCGGAACAAGGAGCGCCGCTTCCTTCCCGTGCGCCTCAGCGACGCCCCCATCAAAGCCTCGAACTCACGAATATAGGAACGCCATGCCTAAAACTATTTACGACAAACCGCGCAATGTTCCGCAGGTCATGGTGTCGAGCACTTTCAAGGACCTGGAGGAGCATCGTCAGGCATTGATCAAGGCGCTGAAAAGCAACGGGCTCACCGATGCCGCTATGGAAAATGACTCAGCGCGCCTTGTGGATGTGATCGACTCCTCTCTGCAAAAGGTCGCTGAAGGTTCGGCCTACGTGGCAATCATTGGCAAACGCTACGGCCAGGTGCCGAAGTGCGCGAAGCGCAACCCGAAAGGCTTGTCCATCACCGAACTGGAGTTCGACAAGGCCGTCGAACTCGGACGTCCAATCTTGCTCTTCGTCATGGGTAAGGATCACCTCGTGCATGAGGATCACCTTGAATCGAAGGCGGCGAAAGGAAGAAACTCAAAGCTTTCATCGAGCGAGCAAAGACACACGAATCCTCCGAAGTCCACCGCGTCTATGCGCAGTTCAACAGCCTTGATGAGTTCAAGGAACGAGTGGGTCCCGCTATTTCTGAACTTCGCCGATTCCTGGATGAGCAAGATGAAGAACCGAAATGGCGTTGCATCAGTCCCGCCACCCACACCGACCACTCCAGCACTCGACTCCTCCATCCTGAAGCCCCCAGCCTTCTACGCCGAGCCCGACTACATCGGCTCGCACAAATTCATCGGACGCGCGGCTGAGCTGCAGGTTCTATCCGACTGGGCCAACCCAGCCGATCCCACGAACCTCCTCCTGTTCGAAGCGATCGGCGGCAATGGCAAGAGCATGCTCACCTGGGAATGGACGACAAATCCTCGGCACGCCCTTGCTGCGCGTCCGGCGGACAAGCCCTGGGCCGGACGCTTCTGGTATTCGTTCTACGAGGGCCGGTGCGAGCATGGAGGACTTCTGCCACCACGCCATCGCCTACATGACGGGCCGCCCGCTGGAGGACTTCGCGAAAAAGAAAACCGCCGAGCTAAAGAACGAACTCCTCACCCAGCTTCACGCCAAACCGTGGCTGCTCATCCTCGATGGACTCGAGCGCGTGCTCGTCCGCATACCACCGCATTGATGCCGCCGAAGTCCCCGACGAGGAGGCGAACAGCCCCACCGACAAGATCGTCAACCGCAATCCCTGCGATGCCATCCGCGACGAGGACAACGACCTCCTCCGCGCCCTCGCCGCCGCGCGCCCTTCGAAGCTTCTCGTCAGCTCCCGCCTCACCCCGCGCGTCCTGCTGAATCCCTCCGGCCAGACCATCCCTGGCGCGAAGCGCATCACACTGCCCGGACTGCGCCCGCCGGATGCCGAGGCCCTCCTGCGCTCCTGTGGTATCGAGGGGAAAAGCGACGCCATCCAGAGCTACCTCACCGCCAACTGCGACAACCACCCGCTCGTCATCGGCATCCTCGGCGGCCTCATCAACAAGCCGGGCCGCAGCCGGGGAACTTCGATAAGTGGGTGGATGATCCGACGGGCGGCGCCGCGCTTAATCTCGGCAAGCTCAACCTGATCCAACGGCGGAACCATATTTTGGAAGCTGCGATCTCATCCCTCTCAAGGGAGAGCCGCCAGCTCCTTACAACGCTCTCCCTGGTTCACGAATCCGTGGACTGCGAAATGATGGAGGCATTCAGTCCCCACATTCCTGCGGAGCCGTCGTTCGTAAGAGATCCTGATGAGGGACGCAGGCCCTGGGCACCGGGCGAATTGGAGGCCCACCAAAAAGCCTATCGTGCCTTGTCGCCCGAAAAGAAGAAGGAGGCGGGATGCGGCCCAAGCGAAGGCAGAAAACGGAATACGAAGAAGCAGTTCGACGCCGAAAGGAATACCTCAAGGCCCTCGCCGAGTGGAAGACGCTGGCAGCGGCTCCAGATGTCGTCGCGAAGCTATGGAACACGGTGGCAGACCTCGAAAGCCGCGGGTTATTGCAATTTGACGGTCGGACGCGCCGCTATGACCTGCATCCAGTGGTCCGGGGTGTCGCTTCAGGGGCACAGCGAGGCGAGGCGAAGGAAGGACATGGAAAACGTGTCGCCGATCATTTTTTCAGCGATGGCCCACCGCCCCTACGAGGAAGCCGAGACGCTGGAGGACGTGCGCAGCGGCCTGCACGTCGTCCGCACCCTGCTCAAGCTCGGCCACTACCAGCAGGCGGCGGATGCCTATCGGGGTGATTTGTCACGTGCGCTCCTGTTCAACCTCAATGCCTATGCCGAGGTCTTGTCCTTACTGAAGCCCTTCTTCCCCATCGGCTGGAGTGAACTGCCGAAGGAGGTGGACACAAGTGACGGTTCCTATCTGGCGACTGACGCAGCGAATGCCTTGTATTATTGCGGTGAAGTGGCTGCCGCCCTCACGGCTTACGGCGCTGGCCTCCGAGCTGACTTGGAAGCCGACGACTGGACGAGTACGGCGACTTCGATCCGTAACATCTCGCTCAATCTGACCGCCCAGAATCGGCTCGCTCAAGCGCTCCGCACGGACTCCCTCGCCTTGGAGGTCGCCACCTTGAGTGAAAACAAGGAAGGCGTTTTCATGGGCCACCTCTTCCTGTTCGCCCACCAGTCGAGGCTCGGCCAGTGGACCGAGGCCGCTGCCACCTGGAGCCTGCTCGACCCCATGGGCCGCGATTGGGAACGCGCCGTGTATCGGCCCGGAATGGCTGAACAGCTTTACGCATGGTTTCACTTCTGGCAGGGGAGCTTGCAGGAGGCGCACCTGGCCGAGGCCGAGCACCTGGCGGCTCAGGGCAAAGCCCGCACCACCATCCGGGAGCTCCACCGCCTGCGCGGCGACTGGCGGCTCACGCAGGGGGAGTGGGAACTGGCGGCGACGAGCTACCAGGAGGCGGTGCGTCTGGCCCGCGATTCCCGGTCGGTCATTGATGCCGACTCCGAGACCGGCCTCGCCCTGGCCAAGCACCACCTCGGCCAGCTCCCCAATCCCCGCGAAGAAGCCGAGCGCCTGGCCCAACTCCGCGACCCCGCGCATAGCCTCCTCGCCCAGCTCTGGCTGGCCCTCGGCGACATCGAGCAAGCAAAAAAACACGCCCTCGCTTCCTATAAGTGGGCCTGGGCCGATGGCGAGCCGTATGTGAACCGCTACGAACTCAACCAGACCACCGAACTGCTCCGGCAGATGAACGTCCCCATCCCCAACCTCCCGCCCTACGACCCCGCGAAAGAGGAGCTGCTACCGTGGGAAGCTGAGGTACGCGCGGCCATCGAAAAGCTGCGAGCTGAGAAGGAAGCTGAGGAAGAAGCGAAGAAAGGAAAGGCAGACTGAATCCTGCCTGTTTTCGAGGAAGCAAAAGTTGCCCCACGCTGGTCGTCCGGCTGCATTACTGCGACGCATTCGAGCACAACGAGCTGTGACGTTACGCGGCCGATTTCAAAGATGAACGGAATGGTCGATACCGGATGGCTTCGGCCTTTCCCGTGCTGCTGGTGATCCGCAATTCCGAAGTCGAAGTTCGCTGGATGGAAGTTCGCGATCACTTGAAGCGAGCGAGAACGGAACGAACTCTGTGAACCAGATCGTCTTCGAAGGCGAGCGGTTCGACGTGATGAGTGTGCGGCGGCGGCCGGAGAAGATCTTGAGCACGACAGGATCAGCCTCAACATATTCTTCGCTCGGTTTGAACCGAGGTCACTAGACGGACTCAAACCATGCGACAGGTCCAAAATTCTGTGACCAGGTCCCTTCTCAGCTTCGTTAGTGGAGAAGGTTGCCGAAGGCCGGTGGAGGGGTGTTCTTCAGCTTGCAACCTTGAAATTTTCGCCCTTCGGTTCTGGCCGATTCGTGACCGAGCCTCTGACGACCTCGGTTGTGGCCGGTCTGTGACCGAGCCACTGATGGCTTCAAACAATCCCCCTCACCCTGACCTCGCCCCCGAACCGTCGTCAACGTTCTCAGGACTTCCTTCGCAGGGGAGAGGGTACAAATCACAGTTCACATGCACGCCTCATTTCACACGGAGCGAAGAATAACTCCGCGTCATCGCGACCATGATCTTTCGCGCGAGCCAGCATATGCCATGACCAATCGGGACGCGGACGCGGCACTGTCGTGGCTCCGGAGACATGTAACATTGCCGGTCCGGAAATGCTGGTGGTCAACAAAATCAAATACAGTCTGGATAACGGGACGTCTTCACTTGTCGTTTCAGCTTGCCCGATTGGTTGCTGAACCTGGTTCATTGTTTGTGTGGCCAGAATCATCGCCTGGTACGCCGCTTTGAACCTCTGCGAATGCAGATTGATTTGTCTCGAATTCCCGAAATTCCGAGTCCTCTCCCTTGGTTTCCATTCAGGAACAGGCAAAAGTGGAGGCGGTCTCGCTCTGTAACCTGGATGCGGGTGCGTATTCCGCACTGGCTGTCATCTTCCGACAAGTTGCTGCACAATAGGTCGAGGTTCCATTGTCTTCACCGGAGTCAATCACCACCTGGATTCGAGAGATGCAAGCCGGCAACAAGGAAGCCACGGAGCGACTCTGGCACACGTGCTGGCAACCTGTCGTCTCCCGAGCAAGAACCATCCTCGCCAGCCGTTTCCGTGTCGTCTCTGATGAAGAAGACATCGCCTCAACTGTGCTGGAATCCGTGTTCCTGCGAGCACAGGCCGGGGACTACTTTGCACTCAACAGCACCAATAGTTTCTGGAAGCTGCTGTGGGTCGTGATCGAGCGAAAAGTGGCAAGCCACGTCGAATATCATTCTGCCGAGCGGCGAAATGTTCAAAAAACTGTCCACTTTTCGGATATACAGATTGGCAGCACAGATCAAATTCACGAATCCGCTGGGGCGGCCGACACGCAGATCAGTGCGTTTGATTCGATTGTGCTCGCAGAAACCCTTCAAAACCTGTTTCAGCAACTCAGTGGTTCGATGAGACAAACTGCGAGACTCGCATTTGATGGACATACGCCGAAAGAAATTGCTAGTCACCTGCAGGTCAAGGTCTGGACGATTTACAGCCATTTAACGCACATTCGGAGCCTTCTCGAACAAAGCGCCTATGAGTCACATTAACACACCATTTGATCGGCTCTCGATTGATCAACAAGGTTTGGTACTGGGGATTGCCGCTTCTTTTGAGCAGGCATGGAAGAATGCAAATGCCGCTCAGTCAGAGCCACCGACGATCAACGTGTTCCTGCGCCAGATTGGTCAGAATGCTGACAATTCGCTGATGGAACAGGCGGGCCTTTTTCAACTGTTAATGCTGGATCTGGAATACCGAGCCGACCGAAACGCCCCAATTTCACTTGAGGAATACCTGCGTCTGTTTCCTTCGCATGGATTTCTGATCGATCACTGTTTCCGAGCATTTGGAGCACATCGGCACAATGTGGAAATCGTCCGACCGCTGGCGGAGGGCGGGTCAAGTGTCATCAGTATCGCACGAGATCATACCCTGGATCGTACAGTCGCGCACAAGGTTCTGAAGGAACACTATACCTTTGATGCAGGCAGACAAGCAAGATTTCGCCGTGAAGCGGAAGTGACAGCCCGACTGCAGCATCCTGGAATCGTGTCGATCTATTCCCTCAATTGCAGCGATGAAGGGCTCATCAGCTACACGATGCCGTTGATTGACGGCGAGCAACTCGCGACTGCGATTAACCGCTTCCATAATGATGCAGAATCAGCACGCAATATTGCGGCCTATCAGGCTGGCCTTCGCAAGCTACTGCGCCGGTTCGTGGATGCCTGTCAGGCAATCGCCTATGCCCACAGTCAGGGCTATGTGCATCGTGACATCAAACCTCAGAACATTATGCTGGGGAAGTTTGGTGAGACAATTCTGGTTGATTGGGGACTTGCGAAGTGTTTCGCTCAGCCTGAGGTCCAGACAGACGCGACAGAAACAGAATCAGCCAGGCCCGAAAACAGTGACGTTCTCTCCGTGACTCAGACAGGAGACATCTTCGGGACGCCCATGTTTATGAGTCCTGAACAGGCCAGGGGCGATATGACAAACGTTGGCCCGGCGTCTGATATCTACAGTTTGGGAGTCACTCTTTACAGCCTTCTCACTGGTCACTTGCCATTCCAAAGCAACGACACGGGAGCTTTACTGGCAGAAGTTGTCAAAGGTGTGTTCCGAAGTCCCGGAGAAGTTTGTCGAGCCGTGCCTCCCGCTCTTGATGCCATTTGTCTGAAATGTATGGCACTTGAATCATCAAGCCGATACCCCAGTGCTCAGGCTTTGGCTGCAGACATCGAAAACTGGCTGGCGAACGATCCAGTGTCCGCGCATTCAGAGCCGCTTCCACAGCGTGTTGCTCGATGGACAAGACGCCATCCCACGTTAACTGGCATTACAGTGGTTGCTTCGGCCCTCGTCACGATTGGTTTGTCCGCCGTCACATTTCTTTCGACAACCCACAACCGCCAACTGTCTGACGCAAAAGCGGGCATTGAGCAATCGTATGACCTTCTGGAAAGCATGTTCGAGGAAGTTGATCCTTCTTTCCGTAACGAATCAGATCAGAATTCGCTAAGCCAGCGACTGCGTGAGCGAATTCAAGCCGTTGCGAAAGATCTCAACACCAAATCAATCAAAGATCCTGTGGCCAGATCAAAGGTCGAAACAAGCTTCGGTACAATTCTCACTGCACTCGGGGATCCTGAACAGGCCATCCCTCTGCTTTCTAATGCAGTCCAGTGCAGATCGCGAATCCTCGGACCACGAGATTGGGCAACACTGCATTCGCGGCTAAGACTTGCATATGCGCTCAGTCGTGCTGGGCACGCGAAGGAGGCACTCGGACAATTTGAAGAACTGGCAAGGATCGCTCCTGACGCATTGAGGGACGACCGTTCAATGCTGCTTGATGTGACCATGCATCACGCCAGGCAACTTGCAGAGCTCGGCAGGTTTGACGAAGCGCGTACTCTTATTGAACGGTCGCTGAAAACGGAGCCGTACTGCAGTAACGAGGAGGATCGTTATTCACTGATCTACACTTTAGCCGGAATTCTTCTGCATTCTTCTGAACCCACAGAACACGTCATCGCATTGTACCGGGAGGTCTTTGACTATCGAACGCGAAACTTCGGACCAGACCATGCGTGGACACTCAATGCCATGCATGATCTTGCGAATGCGCTTTCTATTGCGTCTGAATGGAAGCAATCCAGCGATCTGTATTCGGAGTGTTCAGCGCGCCGACGGAGTCTGCTGGGGGACTTTCATCCAAGCACAATTAGTGCTGCGACTAACGGTGCGTATGCAATGTCCCAAACTGGCAGGATTGCCGAAGCAAAGGCAATTCTGCAACAGTTGAAGCAACAAGTCATCCTGCATCGTGGTGCAGAGAGTAAGGAAGGTGTGGACGTTCAGTCCATGTTGACGTCAATCCAGGCTGAAAGCGGGGAATACGCCACAGCCATACTTCCAGCGATGGAGAACCTCGACGTTGCTCGCCGAATTTGGAGAAGTGACGCCCCTCAGTTTCTTGATGTGTTATTGCGGCTCGTATCGCTGCAATGCAGTGCGAACAAGTTCGATGAGTGCAAACCCCTCGCTTTGGAGTGTCTTGAATGGCACAGCAAAACTCTTGGACGTTCCAACGACCAAACGGCCTCGGCGATGTACTATGCTGGTAACTGTTTCCTCCATACCGGCGAACCAGACAAAGCTGTCAAAGTTCTTGAAGAGTGTTTCGAATTCAGGAGAGCAAAACTTGGTGCATCGGCTGATGGTACACTGAATGCAATGAACGCACTTGCTGTTGCCTACAAAAAATGCAATCAGCCGGATAGAGCAGTGGACATTGCGGAGCAAGCGTATCGAATAAGTACAAATGGTCTGGGCGAAAATCACCCAAATACGATGATGTCCGCAGCAAACCTCGCTTCATTTCAGGCGGAAGCAGGGAACTTGAACGCAGCATTGGACACAACGCAGAGATGCTGGGAGTCTTCTGTCAATTTAAATGGATCCGATCATCCGACAACGCTGTTGCTGCTCAACAATCTCGCTAGTATTCACGAGGACCTTGGACAGTTTGAATTGGCGGCCGCCAGGTTTCAGGAGTGCTCTGACGAATATGAGGCGAAGTATGGCGCTGACCATCCTCACCGCATGGACTGTGAAGAAGGATTGATGAGAGTCTGGCACAAGCAGCGAAATTACGAACGAGCGACTTCAATTTGCAACCAGTTGATTGACCAGCAGCGCGCAGCGGTCCAACCAGATCCAAAGAGATTCTCCAGATTGCTGCAGGAGTTGGGGGAGATGCAAAGAGAGCAGAATCAGGCCTTCGATGCAGAGAAATCACTTCGCGAGTGCCTCGAAATCAGGAAATCCGCCATGCCGGAAGACTGGCGGCTATTCTGCACACAAGGTTGGCTGGGGACGGTTCTGTGTGATATGAAGAAATTCGAAGAGGCGGAGCAACTGATGCTGACTGGCTATGAAGGCTTGCTCACGAACGAGTCCGCAATTCCCTCTAAACAGACACATCGAATTCAGGAAGCCGTTCATCACATCGCGGAGATGTACGAGAAATGGGGCAAACCTGAACAGGCCCTGCAATGGAAATCCCGGCTCATTGATCCCAGGAGCGACGGTGAGTGAACACGCGCGAAATTTGCAGAAAAGTGAGATTCTGATCAAAACACTCACAGGAATCCTGACTAGACGTGCAGAGCAGCTTTTTGGCACTTAGCGGAGCAGCGCAAGCCGCCCGGTGAATCAATGAAGTGACGCGACACCGTACCGCTTGCGCTGTGCCGCTGCTGAATTTGCCATTAATCGTTGACTGTCTTGTCCCTGCCTCATCCGAGAACCGAGATCATGATCCACTTCAAGTCATTTACCCACGGGATTCGTTCACTGTTTAATCGACGCCCAGAACGAGTTCGTATCGGCCGGAGTCGCTTCAGAGTCCAGCAGGCGGAATCGCTGGAGCAGCGGCAACTTTTGGTCGTTGGTGCATTCGCAATTCCGTCGGCGATTCAGCCAGGCGGTCAGTTCAGTGGTGTTGTTAGATTGACCGGCGCGAATGGTGGCACTGCGAGTGGCGTACTGCTCGATGATGGGCTGCACGTGCTGACAGCGGCACACAATATTCCAGCATTTAACGGACCAATAACGGTACAGTACAATGTCCTGAATAACACCGGGAATCGAATTTTAACAAATGTGCCGATATCAGCGCAGACAGTGCACCCAGACTACAATTCCAATCCGAACGCATTTGATGTCAACGACATTGCTATTCTGCGGTTGTCAGAAGTTGCGCCTGCGGCAGCGACACGATACGCGCCATTTACTGGCACAAACGAACTCGGTCAAACGATCACGCTGGCGGGCTACGGTCGAACCGGCACGGGAGCAACAGGTGACACGGATCCGTCCGGCACTCTTCGTTCCGGGATGAATCAGGTGTCGCGGATCACGCCACTCGGCCGAGAGTATAGATTCGATTTTGACGGAAGCGGGATTGACACATACAATGATGGCGCAGGTCTAGGCGCAAATGAGGCCACGACTGCACTTGGCGATTCCGGAGGGCCTTCGTTCATCAACGGTGCGATTGCTGGTGTGGTATCAAGAGGTACTGCCACAAGAACTTTTGGCGCAACAACGACACACACACGCGTTTCGCAATTCCAGGACTTCATTCGTCGAACCCAAACCGCTGGTAGCTTTGACGTGATTGTGAACATGAACAATCAGCCTGGCGGTGGCGATGGAAACGAGGATCAAATTGTCGTCACGCTGAACCAGGCGGAATTACAGATTACTGTCAATGGCACGACCGTTTTCAATACGTCGTCAGTCGAATTCGGTGCTCACAACATGAGCATGACGAACATTGCAAGTATACAAATTATCGGATCTGCTGATCGAGAAGTCGTGACATTAGACGAGCGACTCGGTTCCCTAAACAATTTTTCGCCGTTCGCGCCGTTTGGCCCCTACCAGGGAACCGTCTCGATGAATTTGGGCAGCGGCACGCAGGGTCTGGTGATGGGACGCTGGACGAATCCCTTCAACCGCCTTGACGTCAACGGAGATGGGGTAATCACTCCCTCCGACGCACTGGCGGTCATCAACGAACTCAACAACAGGAGCTTCAGCAGCGCTGGAGCCGTGCTCATGCCGCCTGTATGGAATAACACGACGTTCCTGGATGTGACGCGCGATGGCCTTGTCACGCCGATTGATGCACTTTTGGTGATCAATGAACTGAACCGTCGCTCAAATGGTGGCGAGGGCGAAGCACCAACTTATCCATCGACGAACCTCGGCACACTGAACTTCCGATCGCTAGCAAATGCATCCGTTTCCGGAACGGCCTATTACGAATTCACTGCAGCCAACAGCGGAATGTTGACGATTGAATCGTTCGCGGGGAGTTCATCGTCGAACGTCGACCTGAAGCTGTACAGAGGAGCGGGGCTCAGTCCGATCGCAACAGGCTCTTCATCCTCGGTGAACGAACGGCTGGATGTCTCGGCCACCGCAGGCGAAAGATTCACTCTGGAAGTGACCGGAATCAATCCTGGACTCAATCTGCGTATGAACAACCTGGTCAACGTCTCCGGCTCAATTGTCACTGTCACCGGCACGTCTGCGGCCGATACTCTCACAGTGTCAACCAATGGATTAGCGTATTCCATCAACATCAACGGAACCACTTACTCATACATCGCATCAAGCGTGTCTCAGATTTCGTTCAATGCAGGCGGCGGGTATGATACGGCAACTCTCACGACGAGCACTGCTCGCGACACCGCCTATCTCTACACTAGCAGTTACAGTATTTCCGGTTCGGGCTACCAACTGCTGGGCAGTCAGGTGGAATCGAAGCGAGTCATCTCCACTGGTGGGAGTGACTACGCGTATTTCTACGATTCCAGCGGCAACGATAGCTTCACCGCCTACAGCACCCACAGCTACATGTCCGGCAGCGGCTTCCTGAGTCGCACGGACGACTTCTACCTCAACACGGCATACTCAAACGCTGGCGGGTACGACTACTCGGACCTATATGACTCTTCTGGCGATGACGTCTTTATCGCACGAGACTTTGCCAGTTATCTGTATGGAAGCAGCTTCTACAACTATGCGAGCGGATTCAATGAAGTCTACGCGTGGGGACAAAATGGGGGATTGGACAGGGCATACTTTTACGATTCGATTGGCAACGATCACTTCGTTGCTCGCAGCAACTACTCATCCATGAGCGGCTCCGGATTCTTTAACTT
Source organism: Ottelia alismoides (assembly GCA_037367405.1). Lineage (NCBI taxonomy): Eukaryota > Viridiplantae > Streptophyta > Magnoliopsida > Alismatales > Hydrocharitaceae > Ottelia > Ottelia alismoides. Next base: position 763,766 of record JAZKJV010008916.1, on the reverse strand, counting down.
CCAGCAAGGATTCGATCAGGTCTACCTGTATGGCAACAACGGGGGCAATAACACGCTCGACCGCGACCCGATCGACTTCCTCTTCTACTACTATGGCATCTTGACACTTTTGTGACCTAGAGGCAGACGCAATGGCCTGCGAGCAATCGCTCGCAGGCGTTTTTGGAAACGCAGCCGATCGATTGAACCGTCTTGCCTGAGACCACCGCAACAAGGCGTCTCAGACACCGGCGGCTGAGATAAGTTTGTCAGCATTCTTGCTGCAAAGATCGAAGTGCCTCGAAGGCCATTCTCGAACAGGTCTCACTAACGGTCGGAGATCTCCATGTGTCGCATTAGAGCAGACGTTCTGCAGGAGAATACGCTTTGATTCCTGCCTATCATCCGTGTCGTCTGACACTGTCGCAGGAAACGATCATCTCTTCGTAGCGGCTTACGGGCAGCCTGTTGAATTGATTGAGTCTTCAAGATTGGGCGAATTCGCTCTACTTTCCGTCCGTGAAGTCCACTTTGCGGATTGGACCGAGGCAGATGCGGAAGCCGTCGCGGGAGTCGGAGTAGCGGGGGCCGGCGAGTCCGAGTCGAACGGCACACCGAGCGTTTCCGGGCACGTCGAAGTAGTTCCCGCCGCGGCAAACGGGGCGATAGTTTTCGGACGTGACATTCAGAGTTTCATGTCCGCCTTTGGGATCGAAGTGATCGAGCACGACTTCCCAAACGCCGCCGCACATGTCGGCCATACCGAAGCCGTTGCGACCTCGTTCGCCGTAGTGGTCGACTGGAGACACGAACGAATAACCATCGCTCCACGGTGCGCTGCTGAGCGGCCACTTCTGCTTGCGGTCTGGAAGAAAATCAATCGCAGAAATGTTGAAGCGTCCTTCGCCCTCCATCAATTCGTTGCCCCACCAGAAGTACGAGCTATCCGTTCGACCGCCGCGGCAGGCGTATTCCCATTCGGCTTCCGTTGGCAATCGATACTCGAGGCCTTCCGGCAGTCGACCGGCAGCCTTTTCTCGAGCCGTGAGCCAGGCGGCAAATGCTCGGCCGTCAAACCAACTGACACAGACGACCGGAAAATTGTCCTGAAGCGGGAACTGGAAGTTCGGATCTTTCCAGCTCTTGCCAGCCATGGGCTCCCACGGATGCGTCACAGATTTTGTCAGGTTGTAGCTCTTCCACGCAGGATTGAAACACTGAGTCCGGCCGCCTGGCTTCTCGGCGTCAGTCACGTAACCGGAGTCTTCGACGAACTGACGAAACTGACCAACAGTCACTTCCGTTCGCCCCATCCAGAATCCATAGTCGACTTTCATCGGACGTGGCTTCTCGCCTTCGTACGATTCTCGCTCCGTGCCAGCCTGAGCACCTCCTTCGATTCCCGTGGCCCATGCCTTCTCTTCGCGTGTACTGCCCATCAGAAAACTGCCGGGCGGAATATAGACCGTTTCGAGGGCAACGTTTTGACTCAATGCGACCTTCTTGACATCGCCAGGCTTCGGATCCGCAGCCGTCGCGGATTGAAACGCTCCGATGATGGCAAGTGAAACCAGAAACGACGGAACATGTCGGCTCATGAAATCCTCCAACGGCAGAAGAGTGTGCAACTTGATCAGGCATCTTGCGAAACCTGCGAGTGCATCCAGTGTATCGGCCGACTGTGTGAACTCAAATTGAGCGATGGTTGCTGTAAGGCCCGCCCTGCTGAGCCAGTGTCATTTGGCTTTCAACAGCCGACACTTCGAGTCATCACAGCGAGCGGCATGAATTGAGTGACCGGGCTTGCAGCACTGGTTAATCACATTCAAATGCTCGCCGAAATGCAAATCTGACACGGTAATTGATTTTTCGAACCGACGAATCGCAAGGCATCACTCGGAGAGTGATGACCACTTTGCGTGAACGTTGGCGTCGCCGGCGGCGAAGAGTTGGATTATGGCACCTGGCCGTCGACCGGGCAGGAATCCTCTGATGGCCGAGGGCGGCCATCCTACGACAGTTATGCACGGTGGGAAGCAATTACAGCAGCAGCCTCTGACAAGCGGCAGACAGCTCTCCGTGGGAATTCTCACAGATTCTGTCACCACTTGTTGTAACACAGCCGTGCGTGACAACAGTGGATCGCATGGGAAATTCGCAAACAGGATCACTTTGGCTTGCGGTTCGATCTGCTCGCCTGAATAATCCCCGCTCGCGTTTTGCCGGGTTCAGGGGCAGAACGCTGCCTCCAATCGCGGCGGGTCCAGCCAAACCGGGTCAGGTCCGAGAGGAAGCATCCCTGCGGTCAAGGTACTCGGGTGCGTGCGGAGGTAGCGTTTTGCCCCTTTTCCATGCGCCGTAGCTGAGTCTCCTCATGACAGTGCTGCTTGAAGTTGAAAACCTGGTCAAGTCCTACGGATCACTCAAGGCAGTGGATCAGTTGAGCTTCATGGTCGAAGCTGGAGAAGCCTTTGGTCTGCTGGGGCCGAACGGCGCGGGCAAATCGACGACGATGATGATGATTTGCGGACTGCTCCAGCCCGATTCCGGCGCGATTCGACTGGAAGGTCGAAAGCTCGAACGGCGTGATCCGAGAAGTCGCAGTCGGCTCGGCGTTGTCCCGCAGGATCTGGCGATTTATCCCGATCTGTCGGCTCGCGAGAACCTGACATTCTTTTCGGGACTTTACCATCTTGCTGGGAACGAGCGTCGTCGCAAGGTGGACGAAGCTCTGGATCGAGTGGGACTTCTGGCGCGAGCCGATGACCTTGCCGACACATTCTCCGGCGGCATGAAACGACGACTCAATTTTGCCGCTGCCGTCATGCATGAACCAGTGCTGCTGATTCTCGATGAGCCAACCGTCGGTGTCGATCCGCAGAGTCGTGCGCATCTGATCGAGTGCATTCGGTCTCTTCAGAAATCCGGCACGGCCATCATTTACGCCAGTCATTACATGGAGGAAGTTCAGACGATTTGCTCTCGTGCAGCGATTGTAGATCATGGCAAGCTGCTCGCCTGTGATCAGATTGCAGAATTGCTAAAGCAGATTCCATTCGAAGTGGAGTTGAGACTGAATCGAGACGCGCTGCCATCCGACCTCCAACTCGGCGAATCTGCCAGCGTTGAACGAGAAGACGGAGAGGTCGTGGTTCGATGCCGTGCGCAGAACGCCGAGTCTGAAGCGGCTCTGAACCACGAAGTCACATCGATTCTGACGACGCTGGCCAGACACTCTGTGGGCGTCAAGTCGATCCGAACCCAGGAACCAAACCTCGAACGGCTGTTCTTAAAACTCACCGGCAGCCGACTACGCGATTAGATGCCTGCCCAGTTTGGAATTGATCGCTTTATCACGTCATCCTCCCACTGGGCCCACTGGGAGGGTAAAGTAAAACAGCATCGCGAGCCCGGTTGTCTTATGTGCGTGACTTGCCGTTGATTGATGTCTCGATCAACCCAAGGAGTCGGTCGGCGACTTCTTCCTTCGTCCCTCGAAACAGCGCAATGGTTTCCGCGTCGGGAGACAGCACTTCAACGGTGTTTGAAAGCGATCCGATTGCCGATGTGTCATTCAGCACAATGCAGTCGCAGTTCTTCATCCGCAGTTTTCGCATCGCGTTGTTGCGCGGGTCCTGCGATTCAAGGGCGAATCCAACAACCCAGCGAGTCCCCTTCATGCTGCCAAGTTCTGCCAGGACATCGGAAGTCTCCACCAGCTCGAGCACGATCGGCTTGCCAGTCTTCGTCATCTTTCCCGAGACGCGTTCTTTCGGCCGATAGTCACAGACCGCAGCGGTCGCAATAACGCCATCGCAGACCGGGAACAGTTCGACGCATCTCTGCCGGAGCTGATCCGTCGTTTCAATCCGATGAACGCGACAGCCTTCAGGAACAGGTTGCTCAACAGGTCCCGTCACAAGTTCCACCTCATGGCCATGCGCAATCGCAGCAGCAGCCAGCGAATACCCCATGCGGCCACTGCTGGCATTGGACAAAAATCGAACGTCGTCGATGTACTCACGAGTCGGCCCGGCGGTGATCAGAATCTTCATGTTTTTTGATCTGGAACAAAAGAGTGCCAACTCTTTCTTGCTTCGGATGGCACACAAAGAAATGACACTTAACTGGCGAGCGGCGGACGTCAGTCCCCTGATTAGCATTCTGACGCAACATCAGTAGATTGACACCCCCCGCTCGCCGAATTCGTCAACTCGCTTCGCGAAGAATAGAAACCGCTCACTGATTTCTCTTCAGCAACTTCCTGAACTCTTTCAACGGGCGACAATTCGCCACGTCGTCCTTCGTCAAACCGGCGCGACGAGCCTGATCGACTCCAAACGTTAGCACTTCGAAACCGTTGACGCTGTGTGAGTCGGTGCTGATGACGATCGGAATCCCAAGATCCTTCGCGGCCGCTGCGTGAATGTCGTCAAGATCCAGTCGGCTTGGATGAGCGTTGATCTCCATCATGACCTGATGATCGGCTGCCGCCTTCAACAGCTCCGAGAAGTTCACATCCGCACCTTCACGTCGACCGATCATGCGACCGGTACAGTGCCCGATGATATCCACATTCGGATTCGTCACAGCAGTCATCAACCGCTTCATGATCTGTTCGCGAGGCTGCTTCAGGCCATAATGCAACACGGCGATGACCCAGTCCGCCTCGGCCAGAACATCGTCCGGAAGATCCATCGTCGCATCTTCAAGGATATCGCATTCGATCCCGCAAAGGATCTCAATCCCTTTGACTCGAGAGCGAACCTTGCGGATCTCGTCCCAGTGCTTTCGCAGCCGATCGGCATCAAGTCCATTCGCCATGGACACTCGCTTGCTGTGATCCGTGATCGCGATGTACTTCAGACCTCGAGCCTTCGCCGCCAGAGCCATCTCTTCGATTGTCGCGGCCCCGTCGGATGCCGTCGTATGCATATGCAGGTCTCCCTGAATATCATCGACCGTCACAAGTTCCGGCAGTTGTCCGGCATCGGCCCATTCGAATTCATGACGATACTCTCGCAGCTCCGGCGGAATCCATGGCAGGCCGACGGCCTTGTAGACATCCTCCTCGGTCCGCCCGGCGATCTGATCATCGCCACGAAACACGCCATACTCGTTGACCTTCAGCCCCAAATCCTTGGCTCGCTGTCGCACGACGACGTTATGTTCTTTCGATCCCGTAAAGTACTGCATCGCCGCACCGAAGGATTCCTCCGGAACGACACGCAGATCCATCTCAAGGCCAGACTTCAGTCGCACGCGCTGCTTCGTATCACCGCGCTGCAGAACAGACTCGACCAGCGGATGCGACGCCAGTCGATCCATCGGCGGACCGGGGTCGGAGCAAGTCGCCAACACATCCAGATCGCCACAGCTCTCGCGACGACGACGGCAACTTCCTGCCACCGCGACCTGCTTCACTTCCGGTAGCTGCTGAAGATCTTCGACAATCGCTTCCGCGACCGCACGAGCCACATCAATGCCGACTCGCTGAGCCTGCTTGGTGGCCTGGTCGATGTTCGCAAGGATCGAGTCTTCTGTCTTCTTGCCGAATCCCTTCAGCTTCGAAAGTCGTCCAGCTTCACAGGCAGCTTTCAGATCTGCCAAAGACTTCAGCCCGAGTTCATTGAAGAACACGGAGACCTTCTTCGGACCAACTCCGGGAATTCGCAGCATGTCCAGCACGCCGCCGGGGATTTCCTTTCGCAATTGTTCAAGCGCTGAATGCTGTCCGGACGTCACGATCTCCGCGATCTGCCTGGCGAGATCCTTGCCGATGCCATCGAACTGCGTCAAATCCTGCGAGTCACGAACCATGTCGGACAAAGCATCCGCCGTCGACGAAATTGTTCTCGCCGCGTTCCGGTAAGCTCGAATGCGAAACGGATTAGCGCCCTGAATTTCCAGCAGATCCGCCAGCAACTCAAACTGAGCGGCAATGAATTCATTCTTCACAACTTGCTTCTTTCGTTCACAAACGCCACGCATCACTGATCATTGGCTGAAAACTGAACACTATTCTTTGCTCGGGATCAACTGAGGTCACACATGGGACTCCAATCTCGCGACAAACCCAACATCTGCGACGATCAACGGAAACATACGCGACGACGGACACAAAAGAGCATGACGATGTCCCTTCTCCCCTTCGAAGGGGAGAAGGTGGCCGAAGGCCGGATGAGGGGTCGGTCTTTCGACGACATAGATCACACATCCCCCCTCACCCTGACCCTCTCCCCCCGAATCGTCGTGCATGATCTCAGGGATTCAATCGCGGGGGAGAGGGGACAAATCGCGGTACACATAGACGCCTCAGATCGCCGCAAATGAACGCTATACCCCATTCACAACGTTCGGCAGTTTCTCGCCGCTCAATGCCATGACCGCAAGCTTGGCCGCCGTTTCGCGAAGCTTTCGAACGGCCGGAACGCTGGCCGACGCGATATGCGCAGCCAGAATCACATTGTCCATTTTCAGAATCGGATGATCCGCAGGAATGGGCTCCGGATTGAACACATCCAACGCCGCCGCCGATACATGTCCGGACTGCAGAGCTGCCGTCAGCGCGGTGGGATCGATCAAGTCGCCGCGAGCCAGATTGATCACAATCACGCCCTTCTTCGTGATCGCCAGTGACTCAGAATTGATCATGCCGCGAGTTTCCGCGGTGGACGGACAATGCAGAGTGATCGCGTCTGACTGCGACAGTAACTCTCGCAAAGTCACCGAGTCGGCACCAGCCGCAGAAATGTCAGGTCCATTCGCAATCGGATCGTGAACAAGGATTCGACACTTGAACGCTCGCAGACGAGCAACGACTTCCCGACCAATTCGCCCGAACCCGACAACTCCCACCGTCAGTTGCTTCAGTGCCTTCAGTTGATCCAGGCCAGTCGCCAGTCCCCATTTTCCGGCATGCACATGGTTGCTGTTCGTAACCACCTGCCGAGTCGTCGCGAGCAAAAACGCCAGCGTGTGATCAGCCACTTCGTCGATGCAATAGTCCGGCACATTGCAAACCGGAATCCCCTTCGCCTTTGCAGCATCCAGCGCGACATTGTCGACGCCGATTCCGTACCGAACGATCACGCGAGCCTTCGACATGGATGCAACAACGTCCGCATTCACTGGGGCGAACTGCGTGATGACGGCATCAGCATCCGCCACCAAAGTCGGCAGCTCCGCCGCGGATTTCTTCTCCTTCCACGCGACCACCTCATGCCCCGCCGCAGTCAGGATGTCTGTTTCAATCGAAAGGTCCGGGAAGGAATAGTCCGTGATCGCAACTTTCATGGGAATGGTCTCAGATCGGTGGGAGGATTCGGTCAACCAAGCAGGAGCACGAGTTCTCCCGCCCCGTCGCCGCTTCGTCAATCGACTGCCTCGTTCCGATCAATTCCTTCTCCAACTGCTACGGTCTCTCCCAACGGACCGATTGTCACGATCCGCCCCGCCCTGCGATTCCCGGCGAAAATTTTCAAACTCCCCCCGTTTGCTTTTCAACCGGCGACCGATAAAATCCCCGCACCCGGACGGTTAGCTCAGTTGGTTAGAGCGCCACGTTGACATCGTGGAGGTCGTTGGTTCGAGTCCAATATCGTCCACTCATACCAAATCAGGTTTCCTCACACTTCGTGCGGAAACCTGTTTTTGTTTGCGGCCAATAGAATCTCGGTTTTTGGGGGCTGAGTGATTCATGGCGAAGAAGAGAGCGAAAAAGGCGAAACCAAAACCTGCAGCGGGCGGAATCGTCGACCTGACGAAGGAGCTTTGGGAAGCAGCGGTCAATCTGCGAGGCTCGATCGAACCGGCGGATTACAAGAGGTATGTACTGCCCATCATTTTCCTGCGGTTTCTTTCACTGCGGTTCGAACGACGACGCAAAGAACTGGAAGAATTGATCGCGGAACCGTCCAGCGAGTACTTTAAAGATAAAAAAGCCCTGAACGATCCCGACGAGTATCGTTCGGCCGGTGCCTTCATTATTCCCAAAGAGGCGCGCTGGGAGAATATCGTCAGCATTGCTCAAGCGGACGATATCAAGGTACGTTTGGACGATATTCTCGAACTGCTCGAGAAGAAGTACCCGGACAAATTGCGAGGACTGCTGCCGCGAATCTACGCTGGCTCAAACCTCGACCGCGAGAACGTTACTGGCCTGATCAATCTGTTTTCAAAAGACGTTTTCAAGGCGGATCACGGAGCCGAAGATCTGCTCGGGCGAGTCTACGAATACTTCATCGGAGAGTTTGCATCTTCCGAAGGCAAACGCGGCGGTGAGTACTTCACGCCGTCGAGCATTGTGAAGCTGCTGGTGGCCATGCTGGAGCCTGATAAAGGCATCGTCTACGACCCGTGCTGCGGCTCGGGCGGTATGTTTGTGCAGTCGGATTTGTTCACGAAGCACAATCATCAACTGTCATTCTGCGGACAGGAGAGCAAAGACTTTACCTATCGCCTTTGTCGGATGAATCTGTTCATTCACGGGATCGACGGCAACATCAAGCTGGGCAACAGCTACCTGAACGACGAACATGAGACGCTGAAAGCAGACTACATCCTCGCCAATCCGCCGTTCAACGATGGAGCAAAGTCGGAGAAAGGCTGGGGAGCCGATAAGGTTCCGACCAAGGATGCTCGACTCCAGATTGGTGAGCAGAAATTTACGTTGTCCGCTCGCAATGCCAATACGATGTGGATGCTGCATTTTCTGCATCATTTGAAACCTAATGGGACTGCTGGCTTTGTCATGGCGACGGGCGAACTTTCCAACAGCGAAACGAACCGTCTGGAAGTGCGTAAGGCTCTGATCGAGCACGGCTATGTCGACTGCATCGTGCAGTTGACGGGGCAGTTGTTTGCAAACACTCAGATCCCCTGCTGTCTCTGGTTCTTGTCGAAGAATCGTGATGGGAAGAGTGCGGGGTTTCGGTCGCGAAAGAACGAAGTGTTGTTCCTGGACGGTCGCAAGTTGGGAACGTTGATTCCGGGAAGCCGCAAGCAGAAGCAGCTTTCCGAAGAGGAACTGGCTCGATTGGCAGCGGCCTACCGACAGTACCGCCGCAAATCGCGTCCTGACGAAGTGCCGGGCTTCTGCAAAGTGGCCACCATTGAGGAAATCCGAGAGCACAACTACGCACTGACTGCCGGCCGCTATGTGGGAGCAGAAGATGTGGATGACGATGAAGTCCCGTTTGAAGAGCGATTGCCTAAACTGGTGGCGACGATCAAACAACAGTTTGTTGAATCTTTAACGTTAGAAAAGGAGATTACGCAGAATTTCCGCTTGCTGGGGTGGGAGTGATGGATACCGACTCCATTGATTGCTGGCGAGATACATCGCTCGGCGAGGAGGTCGATCTTCTCGCGGGTTTCCCGTTTCAAAGTTCGAGATTCATTGATGACCTTGGGCATCCGCGTCTTTTGCGCGGCGACAATGTTGCTCAAGGTACCTTGCGTTGGGACAGTGCAAAACGGCTGGCGGTCATCCGAGCTACTCGGGATGGCACCATACGAACTAAAGCGAAACGACGTGATTGTTGCAATGGATCGTCCGTGGATTGCAGCGGGGCTCAAAATACGCCTGGGTCCGCGACGACGATTTGCCATGTCTTTTGGTACAGCGAGTTTCGCGACTGCGCTGCAGAGAAGGTATGGACCAAATATTTCTACGTTATGTCATTGGAAGCCGAGAATTCACAGACCACGTTCTCGCTGTGCAAACCGGAACGTCGATTCCTCACATTAGTGCCAAACAGATCCTCGAATTCAGGTTCCGTTGTCCGCCGATCACCGAGCAACGAGCGATCGCGAAGATTTTGGGCGCTTTGGATGACAAGAGATGAGTGAATGGCGGATGAACAAGTCGCTGGAGGAGTTGGCTCAGTCGGTGTTTCGAAGTTGGTTTGTGGACTTCGATCCCGTCACCGGCCAAAGCCGCCGGCCGCCCCCCATTCGGCCTCGACCCCGCCACCGCGGCCCTGTTTCCGAGCGAGTTTCAGGACTCCGAACTCGGGCCCATTCCAAAGGCTGGCGCACACATCTGCTGGAGGATGCGATGGCTTCGATAATCGACTATCGCGGAAAGACGCCCCGAAAGACCGCATTCGGCGTGCCCTTGATTACGGCCAAGATCATAAAAAATGGACGCATTGAGGAATTTGAGGAATTCATTTTGCCGGACGACTATGACTCATGGATGAGTAGAGGACTGCCTCAAGCGGGCGATGTCGTGATGACCACCGAAGCTCCACTCGGCGAAATTGCACAACTCGACAAACGCAAAGTTGCGCTGGCACAAAGAGTCATCACATTACGTGGAAAGGGAGGCGTGTTGGACAATACGTTCCTTCGTTACCTAATGCAGTCGTCGGAGTTTCAGAACGATCTACAAGCAAGAGGAAGCGGGACTACCGTTATTGGAATTCGACAAAGTGAGTTGCGTCGAATCACCTTGTCTCTCCCCCCGATAGAACAACAGAATGCCTTTTCAAAACTCGTAGTTCCGATGACGACTCGAATCGACAATAATTGGCGGGAGTGCGAAGATTGGGCTCGGCGCGAGATGCATTGTTGCCGCCTTTATTGTCAGGCGAACTTCGGATCAAGAATGCTGAAAAACTCCTGGAGAAGGTCCTGTGAATATTCCCGCCTACAGTTTCGACGACGGTCGTTTGACGAGTCGAGCTGAAGCGGACGAGACGTCCGCGTTCCGGAGCGCGGACGTCTCGTCCGCTAATGCCTGCGATTCATCCAGAAAGGATGCAAGCAAGTGGCCGGAGATCGCCGAAGGGCGAACCGTCGGTCAATCATCGTCGGAATGAGACTCATCCTGAACGGATGACAGAAGCCACAATTCTGGCACCCTTGTCAGGGGCAATCGCTGGTTTCGACACTTACCGGTGGTGGCGCTCCGCTGGACCACCGGCTCCTTCTGCACCGCTTCGCGGTGAATCGCAACGATTTCGAGCAGGCCGCTTCTGTCGACCCAATTCTTTCTGAAACTCCTTTGAGAATCAATTTAGGGATAGTATGATTTCCCTAAATCGAATCTGGAGGGCGTTTTTCCAATGATCGGGTCAAAATCAGAGCTGATGGCCGTGCTTCGGCAGTACAACCCGTGGTGGGGCGGCGGACGGCTGCCGGACTTGCCGTCCTGGCGACGAGCGGCGTTTCGCGAGGTTTCGGACTGGATGGTCAGCCTCCAGCCCATCGTGCGTTGCTACTGACCGGGGCTCGGCAATCGGCAAGACAACGTTGCTTTTGCAGCCGTCGATGAGTTGTTGAGTCGTGGCGTTGCTCCCAACAAGATTCTTTACGCAACGTTCGACCACCCGTTGTTGAAGTTGCTGGGGCTCGATGGACTGCTGCAATTGTGGCACGAACGCGAGCCCGAGGGCGAAGGAATCGAGTATCTGTTTCTCGACGAGATTCAATACACCAAGGACTGGCAAACCTGGTTGAAGCATCAGGTTGATTTTCATAAGCATCGGCGGATCGCGGTCACGGGCTCAGCAACTCCATTGGTCGTGGAAGGACAGGAATCCGGAGTTGGCCGTTGGCACACCATCAAGCTGGCGACGTTATCCTTCTTTGAATACCTGCAGATAAAAAAAATCGCCACGCCACGGTTGCCGAATGTGGCTTCGCTGACACAGATCTTTGATTGGTCACCCGCAGAAATGGCGAATGTCGGAGTGGAGGCTCGTCCTTTGGTCGGTCACTTCCACGAGTACCTGCTGCGCGGTGGCTTTCCGCAGTGTGCTCAGATTGAAAGCATCTCTCAGGCACAAAAGCTTCTCCGAGAAGATATCGTCGACAAAGTGTTGAAACGCGATATGACCGCACTCTTTGGCGTTCGCCGGGTGCTCGAACTGGAGCAGACGTTTCTGTATTTGTGTTTGCATGATGGCGGGCTGCTGGACATTCCGGATCTCTGCAAGAATCTGGGTGTGAAGAAACCGACGGCGAACAGCTTCCTGGATCTTCTGGAGCGAACTCATCTGATTCACGTCTTGCCGCCCTTCGGCTATGGCAAAGAAATCCTGCGGGCTCGCTACAAGGTCTATCTTGCCGACGCAGCTATTTCACCCAGCGTGCTGCTGAAGGGGAAATCCCTGCTGGAAGACTCGACAGCATTGGGCCAGGCGGTGGAAACGGCATTCTTCAAGCATGTGTTCACGCGGTTTTACCAAAAGAGCATCGGCTTCAGTTACTGGCGAGGTGGAAAGAAAGACTATGAGGTCGATCTGATCGCCGATGTCGAAGGGCGACTCGTTCCATTTGAGGTCAAGTACCGGTCTTCATCGACCGGTGCCTCAGACTTGAAGGGGATGACACAGTTTTGTCTGGAACGCAATGTTTCCCGCGGTTACGTGGTGACCAAAGAATTGTCCGATTTCGGACTCTTGCCACTGGGGGTGAATTCTGCGACAACCGTACTGAAGATTCCTGCCGCACTCGCGTGCTATTGGCTGGGGCAGTCTGAGGTTGAGGGAACATCATGAGCCATGGGACCGAATCGGAGTTTGAGGAAACCACGATCGAGCGACTTAAAGCTCTCGGTTGGGAGCATACTCACGGAACCGACCTCGTACGGTCCAACGACGAAGTCGTCCTTCCGGAGGTTCTCCGTGAGTTTCTGAAGAGTCGATACGCAGACCTGCCTGCGGCAGCGATTGATGAGGCCGTCAAGGTTTTTACTCGGCCGGAAGGCGTTGACACTCTGCGTCGCAATAAGGCGTTTCATGAACTGCTGACTCGCGGATATGACAATCTGCGAGTTGATCGCCCGGACGGCTCGTTCGAGATTCGTCATGTCTATGCGATTGATTGGGAACGACCTGAAAGGAACACTTTTCAAGTCGTCAATCAGTTAACGGTCAGCGGCCACAATGATAGACGACCCGACGTGGTTCTGTACATCAACGGTTTTCCAATTGTGCTGTTTGAGCTGAAGAACCCCTACAGCGAAAAACCAACAGTGGAAGATGCACTGAACCAGATCGGCCACTACACGCAGCAGATCCCGCAGCTCTTTGAATACAACGCCGTGACGGTGATCTCTGACGGCATGACAACGTTGCACGGGACATGGACTTCCACGTTGGAGTGGTACGCACCGTGGAAGTCCATCGACGGCGTGGAGGTTGAACCGAATACGACCGGAAGCATGAAGACACTGGTTGAAGGGATGCTGCCCCCGGAGCGACTGCTGAAGTACATACGGTACTTTGTGCTGTTTGAGGTGGCCAAAGAAAAGATCATCAAGAAGTCCGCCAAATACCATCAATTCTTCGCCGTCCAAATCGCGGCCGAGAGAACACTGAAGGCCGCACGAACCAACGATCGAAGGGTCGGCGTGATCTGGCATACGACCGGGTCAGGAAAGTCGCTCTCAATGGCGTTTCTGGTGGGAATGCTCCGAAAGACGCCGGAGTTGTCGAATCCAACGTTCGTGATTCAGGTTGACCGAACTGATCTCGACCAACAGTTGTATGACCAGTTCGTGGCGGCAAAGTCGCTGGTGGGGTCGGTATCACATGCAGGCTCTACCGAGGAACTTCGCAAGCTACTTCAGACCGAAGGTGGAGAAGTCATCTTCACCACGATTGAGAAGTTTCGCTTAAGGAAGGGGCAGGGCGCGCTGGAACCAGATGAGCTTGATCATCCGGTACTTACCGAACGTTCGAATGTCATCATTATTGCTGATGAGGCTCATCGCACTCAGTACGGATTTTCTGACGGCTACGCTCGCCACCTTGCAGATGCGCTTCCCAATGCAAAACGACTGGGTTTCACTGGAACTCCGGTGAGTTTCAGCGGAGCGGATACGGTCTCCGTCTTTGGCGAGGTGATCCATACCTATGACATGAAACAGTCGCAGGATGATAAAGCCACAGTTCCGATCTTCTACGCACCAAGGCAGATCAAACTTCATTTGAGCAAAGCCGATATTGACGCGGCTCTGGCCAGAATCGTCGCGGATGCAAACGTGGCGGATGCAGATCGCCGCAAGTCGCGCTGGGCCGCACTTGCGAAGGCTGCTGGATCGCAGGAACGGATTGATGAACTGTCAAAGGATTTGCTGGCCCATTTTCTTGACCGCTCGCAAACATTACTTGGCAAAGCCATGATCGTCTGCATGACCCGCGAGAATTGCGTCAGGCTCTATGATGCGTTGCGGGCCATTCCGGGTTGCCCTGAAATCAAAGTCATTATGACAGGCGATCTTAGCGAAGACCCCCAGGAGTGGAACGACGCAGGACACATCACCACGAAACCTCAACGCAAGGCGATCAAAAAGCGGATGATCGACCCTGACGATCCGCTGCAGTTGGTCATCGTGTGCGATATGTGGCTGACAGGGACCGACATTCCGTGTCTGCACACGTTGTATGTCGACAAGCCCATGACGGGGCACAATATGATTCAGGCGATCTCCCGTGTAAACCGAGTCTTCAGCAACAAGCCGCATGGCTTGATCGTCGACTACATCGGCATTGGTGATGATCTTCGCGAAGCGACCGCGAAGTATACGAAAGGCGGCGGTCGAGGTACGCCCGCTCCTGATATTTCGGAGTCTGCGAAGCCTGTGTTCATGATGCAGTTGGCGACGATTCGAAGTCTGCTGCCGGCAGGAAAAGAGTTCGGAAAATGGCGGCGAATGTCTGGGATTGAACGGGAGGACCTTCGGTCGCTTGTCTATGGAACGCTGACTGACTCCGATGAGTTGCGCCAGCATTTTCTTGATGCGGAGTCGAAGTTATCCGCGTCTTTTCTGCTGGTGAAGCATCTGGACGAATGCCGAGCTTTTGCCGACGAAGTCATGTTCATGCAGATGATCCGCAATGGTTTGTTGAAAGTTGAGCCAGGTACAAAATCAAAACAACGTCAGCTTGATCTTGCCGTTCGAGACCTTGTGGACGACCACATTGAATCCGAAGGCGTGTTTGACATCTTTGTCGCGGCTGGGCTGGCAAAGGCAGATCTCTCAATCCTTGATGACCAGTTTTTGCAAACGTTTAAGGACCATCCTCAGGAGAATCTGAGGTTGAAGCTTCTCACGAAATTGCTGGCCGATGAGATTCGATTTCGCCAGCAGAAGAATCAAGCGAGATCAAGAACCTTTAGTGAGATGCTGCAGGATACGCTGTTGAAGTACCACAACCGTCTGATCGACGCTGCCGCTGTCGTCAGTGCAATGCTCCAAATTCGCAAGGAAATGGAGTCTGAAGATCAGCGTGCGGCGGATCTGAATCTGGAAGCAGATGAATTGGCGTTCTACGATGCTCTTGCGGAGAATTTTGGAGCCGTCTACGAAACCGGATTCCTGAGAGATGTCGTACACCGTGTCGTCTTGACGTTGAAGCAGAATCTGAAAGTTGATTGGACGGAGCCTCACCGAGATAGTGTCAAAGCCGCAATTCGATCGGCAGTGCGAAGAGCGTTAAGGCACGTTGACGGAATTCGTGATGAAGACATTGAGCCGATTGCGGCCAGACTCCTGGCTCAGGCAGAGTCAACATTTCGCGATTGGCCTCTTGCGGTGTGAATCAGGATTCTATTGTCAGCCCGGGATGGCGAAATCGCGTCTTTTCAGTGTTTTGCGAGTTTGGAATTCGCAAGCCGCTTGGCGATTTCGTCTGGGCCAATTTGCAACACTTTGCCGTCTTCGATGACGACGGCGTATTGGCCGAGTCGCATCTTTCGTTCGAGTGCGGCGTGGACGGACTGGCGGAGGCTGGAGAGGGCATTTTCGGCAAGCTGCTTTGTGTCTTCGTCACTCATGATTTGCTGCCTCCAGCATCATTGAGAACACTTCATCATTATCATTCAGCACTGTGCGTCGTGTTCCGACTTGTCGGAATACAAGCAGTGGATCGGTCTGCCAGTTCGCGAGGCAGGTGCATGCACTGCACACCGAGGAATACTCCAACAGCAGGTTGCGAACACTCCGAAAATAGCGGCGTTCGATGACATTCGCCGGAATATTGTGGCCACCATGTTCCACGCGTTCGGCGACTCGCTGGCGACAGGCTTCGACGGATGGGAGCCACAGGTAGAACATCTGAACAAGCCAGCCGTCCGAGACCAGTTCTCGAATCATCCGCAGATAGCTGCGACCGGAAAGAGTCGTCTCGAACGCGAATGACTCGCGACGGTTGAAGAAACCGTTGACCTCGGCCAGAAAAAGTCGAGCGGCCTCGAGTTGACCTTTCTCCGGATCCAGTGGCGACAATCCGCTGGCAATCAGATCGGTGTTGACAAAGTTTCGGGATGCTCCAAATGTCGGCAAATACCCGAGGGTGAACGTCGTCTTTCCCGCTCCGTTTGGACCAGCGATGATTGTGCAGATGAGAGGATTTGCCGGTGTGGGCTGAGTTGAGTCAACGTCCAAGCTCATCGACGAACGAGCCTTCCCTGCAGTTCATCGAGTAGACTCTCTGCTGTTCGCGTTCGACCTGCATCGGCATCTGCAATTCCACGGCGAATCGACTGCAAAGATTCCTGCAGTTCTCGCCATTCTCGAAGTGCATTCTCCGGAGTCAGCTCGAACTCGCCCTCGTTGATGCGTTGGTCGAGGTATTCACGGAAGTTGAACAACTCAGATGTGGCTGGGCGACTCAAGTTGACACCAATCCTGATGAAGGCAATGCGTCGAATTTTACGGCGCCCGCTCTGGTTCGGGAAGGGTTAATTGTCGCCATCGACTTGAGCGGAACTTGCCAGTCGAAGTATGCCCAACTTTGTGGCGTCTGGAATACTGTTCCAGGATTCAACCAGTGCCGACAATTCCGGGGCAATGTTCAACACCTGAAGCGCATTGGCAGCGCGGGCGGCTGACAGACCGGGTTTGCCAGTCTTTTTTGCGCGTGTTGGCGTCAAATATCGTCCACTCCACGCGAGACAGGTTTCCCACGAAAGTACGAAAGTGCGGAAGTGCGGAAGTGCGGAAACCTGTTTTTGTTTGTAGGGCGTTGGTAAATGCTGAGCCTTACGAACTGATTCACAAAGAGATTATGGCAACGGCGAGCCGTTTGCTGACCGATCGTTGATCGCATTCCGTATGCTTGGCGGCCAAATGACATCGCGCGAATTCGCGTGAGCGGTTTCGAGGTCGGTCCGCTCAACACAAACAACAACGCCGAAACACAAGCTGCGGGAAGAAAATAGGGCACCAGTTAGCCAAGCGGCCCTGTGTCAGCCGATTGGCAGTAACGCATACCACCGGCTAACGACAACCGTTCGCCATTCGGATTAGCACCAAGTCGGTCTGCAGATGTGCCAACGATTCAATGACTCGTCACTTTGGTGCCGCTGCGGCTGGAGGCACAGGAACGATCAGCAGCAACTCGGTGGTTTCGCTGCGATCGGAGAGCGACATTGTGGCGACGTGTGAAAGAACTCCGTCGGCTGTCAAAGCTCTGATCGAAAACTTGTGCCGGCTCGGCATGGCTGAAGCCCCGGCAAGTTTGATGGTCACCGCTTTGGATGACTCTCCATCCTTTTCCGACCGCACCGGTTCGGCAGTGATGCCCTTGGGCAGGCCCTCAACTTTGAAGTCGAGCGGCTCTGCGAAGCCGTCGTTGCGAGTGATGCTGAGCGAAATCTCCAAAGGCTTATCGGTCGGCAGAACGAATGCCGTCTTCGCTGTTTCGATGCGGACAGACGGACGAGGTTCCTCAATCTGCAGCACGTAAAAGTAGCGATCTCCGAAATGGCGAAAGCGATCGCTCACGTGGATTGTGTACCGTCCGTCGGCGGGTGGACTGAAGCGAACGGAGGAATCGGGATTGCCGCCGTTGATGTCGTCAGCCTCCTGAATCACCTTGCCGGTGGAGTCCTTGATTCGAACGATGGGATCCAGCGGCGATGCGAATTCCTGAGCTCGCACGGTCAGTGTGAGAGGCTTGCCCTTCGTGGCGTCGATGGCAAAGGTATCTCCGTCACGAGCCTCAATAACACCGCTCACGGCCGACGCAACAGCAACGACGCGATAGGCATCGAGCTGAGATTCGGCGATCGATCGCAAGTCAACGAACGGGACGTCGATTGGCATCACGCCAATGCCCAGTCGCGGAAAAGTCGCGGGCAGAGTGGCTGATGGATTGGCCAGATTCCAGCCGTGCAGAGTCAACGCTGTTTCGGAATCCGCTTGCGAGCGAACTCGGGGAAGACAGTAATCAGCAAAGGCTTCGGTCGTCAGCGTCAACCGGTACACATACGTCGGAGCACCAGAGAACCGAATGCTGCTGTCCGGCGCGGCGGGGAATGCGAATGTGCGAACATAAAATGTTCCATCCGACGGAGCGGTGAACGAAAGCAACGGATCGATGCCGGAATCGTCGTCGTTCTGCACAAGCACTGTGCCTCGATTGTTGACGAGCTGAAGGACTCCGTCCATCGGTGAGTTGAGGACTCGGTTCGCCTGCAGTGACGCGACCAAAGTGTGCCCGGACTTGAGAGCCACGGCATAACAATCGACGTCACCGGATTTCTCGAGCACCCCGTTCAGAGTCACGGACGGCGACGCGGCGGAGTTCGATTCCGTGAGACGATTGTTGGGCTCCGTTTCGGTCATCTCAGGAATCAGCCCGACAACGAACGGCATCAACTCGGTCGCGCCGAAATCGTTGACGAATCGAATCCAGTGAACTCCCGCGGCTGTTTCCGGCGGGATTGTGACCGTGGCGGCATCACGTGATTCCTTCAACGCGAACTGGATCGAGCTCGTTGAGGACATCAGTTGAACGTCACCATCCCCGGGCTTGCCGACCAGTTTCACGTCGAACGAAGTGCCCTTCTGTCCGCCCGGTGGTTGTAGTCGCTCGATCTGAGGTGGTTCACCAGCGGCAAGGTTCGCACTGCTGCTGACCAGTGTCGCCAGTCCAAACAAGAGCCTTCCACAAACGAACTTCCCTACCCCACCGGGTTTATCCCGGTGGTTCACGGGCCTTTGCACTACCAGTCTCACATCGAAAACCGGAAGACCAGTAGTGCAGAAGCCTGCATCCACCGGGGTAAACCCGGTGGGGAAGTACAATTGTTGCAGGTGCTCGTGAACGATTGGGACAATCGTTCTACATTGAAATCCTCGTAGGCCGGACCGAGCGCCAGCGAGTTCCGGCGATTCCACACACGTTGAACATGCCGGAACTCGCTCCGCTCGGTCCGGCCTACATCTTTCAGACCTTGGCTGACAGAGCATTAGCCAACAACGGAGTAGACGCGTGTGAACGATTGGGACAATCGTTCTACATTGGACAATCACTCTCAACAACAGGCTGAAACAAGCAGAGCGCAGTCCCGGTGCTCCGTGTAACAATTGATCCGGAACCGAGCTCCGCTTGTTCCAGCCTGCGGTTGACCTCCACATCAAATCAACTCCGCGATCGGCGTTGGATCGCTGACCAGATGAGCCGGTCGGCCCTGTGGTGTGTAGACCACTTTATCCGGGTTGATGCCGAGCTTGTGATAAATCGTCGACACAAAGTTCTCCGGCGAGAGCACTCGATCAACCGCCGAGAACCCCTTGCGATCCGTCGCGCCGACAACTGTGCCTCCGGGAGTTCCACCGCCTGCCATCAGCACGGACATCGCGTTCGCCCAGTGATCGCGACCGGCTGTTGTACTGCCAGTCAGAGTCGATAGTTTCGGCGTTCGACCGAATTCACCCAGCGCCACGACCAGAGTGGAATCCAGCAGGCCGCGTTCTTTCAGATCCTGAATCAGCGTCGCGACGGAATTGTCCCATTTCGGAAGACGTTTGCGGAGTGCTCCGAAGATATCGCTGTGATGGTCCCAACCGCCATCGTAGACAGTGATGAACGGCACGCCCGCTTCGACCAGTCGACGAGCCAGCAGACATCGTTGCCCGAATCCATCGCGTCCGTATCGTTCGCGAGTCTCATCGGATTCCTTGCTGATATCAAACGCCTTCTGCGCTTCGGGCGATGTGACGAGGCTGAATCCCTGCTGGAAGTATTCGTCAAACGCCATGACCGGGTCGCCAGCAGCTTCGTCGTTGAGTCGCACCATGCGATCAATCTTCGATCGCAGATCCGTGCGGCTACCAAAACGTGAATCTGTCAGATCTCGAGGCAACGCAACGTCGCGAACTTTGAAGTTCTTGCCATTCGGATCATCGCCAACCACAAACGGCGCGTACTTCGCGCCGAGAAAATTCGGGCCACCAGATCGCGACATCTGCGGCATACTGAAGTACGGCGGCAGGCCGTTGTCTTTGCCCAGCTCCTTGGCGACAACAGAACCCATGCTCGGATGGAAACTCACGAACGCTCCGCAGCCAACCGGAATTCTCGGCGGTGCGCCGGTCATCATATAGTGATTACCCGCGCCGTGGTTGCCCTGATCGTGGCGGATGGACCGAATCATCGCGTAGTCATTGAGACTCGCGGCCAGCTTGACCATGTGCTCGGAGTAGTGAACTCCCGAGACCGATGTTTCGATCGCCAAGAACTCACCGCGATACTCCATCGGTGCGTCGGGTTTGGGGTCGAAGGTTTCGAAGTGAGTCGGCCCGCCGTCCATCCAGATCAGGATGCAGCTCTTCGCCTTGCCCGCCGGGATCGGATCGTTCTTCGATTCGCCCTGAGCCCGCAGGCTGTCGACGAACCCTGTCCCGAGCAGCGCACCGAGCCCCAGTTGCAGCGAATTGCGCCGCGAAACGCCGTCACAGCGTCGAGCGTGTCCGTTCAGGTTTCCAAATGCCATGAGTTGCCTCGCTATTCTGGTTCACTTGTTCCGAGGCTCCAGCCTCGGAACACACTGCCCGGAGGCTCGTGCCTCCGCCGTGACTCGACTTCTCAACGCTCGCAAGGCGGGAGCCTTGGGAGCAGTGCGTTCCAAGGCTGGAGCCCCGGAACGAGTAAAAATTGTTCGCTGGTTGATTCCCCCTGTTCTGTCCCCTCTCCCCCGCGGGGGAGAGGGCTAGGGTGAGGGGGCTTTGTGTTTCATGTGATCTGCTGGATCGCAAGACACCCCTCATCCGGCCTATCGGCCACCTTCTCCCCTCGAGGGGGGAAGGGACTGTGGGGAGTATTTTGCGATGTCCTGGCTCTCAGCCTCTTTTCAGTCCTGAAACACAAACTCTGCGGAATTCACCATGGCCCAGGTAATGTCTTCAATCACCTGACGACGGTTGGCCCCTTCGGCCGTCAGCAGGTCGTTCACAAGTTTCTTCTCATCATCCGTTGGACGTCGGCCGAATACTCGGGCATACAGTTCAAGTGCGATCTCGTCGCCCGATTTTGAACTGTCCACCAGAGCCTTCGTCGTGCCCTTGTCGTTAGCAATGTCGCGAAAGATCTGTTCCGAATTCATCAGATGCAGGCTCTGCACGACCGTCGAATCACTCACACGTTCGCAAGGCGGATCCTGATTCGGGTCTGGTCGGCCGAACGTATCAAGAAACAACGAATCGCTTCGATGAGTCCACAACTGCTTAGCAGACGACTCCGGCGGCATGGCTTCGAAGTCCTGTTGAATCCCGGTCACTTGAGTCATTGCGTCCAGCAGCACTTCGGCTCGAAGACGATGACGATAGTGACGTGAATAGTTGCGAGTATCCGCGGTGTTCGTTTCATTCGGCAGGGAACTCAACTGGTAGACGTGAGAGTTCGCGATGACTCGAACAAGCTCGGTTAGTGAGAACTTCGAGTCGCGGAAGTGGTTTCCAAGAGCCTCCAGCAGCGGACGGTTGCTTGCCGGATTCGTGGCACGCAGATCATCGACCGGCTCGACAAGTCCCCGCGACATCAGATCGGCCCAAACTCGGTTCGCCATCGTCTGCGCGAACAGATGATTGTCCGGCGACGTGATCCAAGCGGCCAGTGATTCACGGTAACTCTGCCCATCGACGACGGGTGCGCTGCCGAACAATGGCCGAGGCTCCAGTTTTTCACCAGTCACCGGATGCGTAATCGTTCTCGGACTGCCGGTAAAAATGAATTCTTCCGAGCCGGAAATCGGAGCTGAGATGCCCGTCCCCTTGCGACCGATGTCTGAGAAGTACGCCGCGAAGCTGTAGAAATTATCCTGGCCCCAAACTTCAAACGGATGATGATGGCACTTGGCGCATTCGAGCCGAACCCCAAGGAACAACTGGCTGACCATCGTCGTCAACTCTTCGGGCTGACGTCGATCGCGGAACATCGTTACCGCGCCGTTGTGAAAGGTACTGCCCTCGGCGGCGATCAGCTCACGAGTGAACTGATCCCACGGCTTTCGATCGAGGAACGAATGACGAATCCAGCGATCGTAGTTGAACGTCGCCTTAATGCCCACGTGATAAGGATTTGGACGCAGTAGATCGGCCCATTTGTTCGCCCAGTGTTCAGCGAACTCGGGCTCAAGAAGCAACCGATCAATCAGTTTGGCTCGCTTGTTTGGATCGGCATCATCCAGAAACTGAGTCGCTTCGTCGGCCGTCGGGATGCGTCCACAAATGTCCGTGGTCACGCGACGCAGGAACGTGTGATCATCGCAAACGGGCGAAGGCACGATGTTCAGTCGCTGAAGCTTCTGCCAGACGAGTTCGTCGATGAAGTTCTTCCGCGGCAGTTGCGCGTAAACATCGGACGCAACCGCGGTCGTTCGCGGAATCGTCACGTCGCTCACGGCGATCACGCCCATAAACCTCGCCATGATCGTCGCGTCGCCTGTGATTTGTCCGGCGGTGATTCGACCGGCTTCGTCCACACCGGCAATTGGCGCTTCGTTCGACTGAAACTGAGAGAGACGTGTGACATCCCGCTGAGTCCCATCCGAATAGGTCGCGGTGATCTTTGCGTCGATCGATTGTCCTGGAGCCAGAGTCACCGTAGCTGGTTCGATGGCGATCGACTTGACGCTCGGCGCATTGGTGGCTTTGCGAGGCAGTCCCTGTTCGATCCATTTCAGGATCGTCTGATACTCGGGACTACCCACATCCAAACGCTTCCCACCGCCATGCGCGACTCTCGCTGTGGGCTTGGAGAGAAGCAGACTCTCAGCCGGCGAACCTGCAAAGATCCGTCGGCCTCGACCTTCCTTCACGATGGCGTCAAAATCCTGCTGGACATCAAATCCAAACAAGGAAAGCTGAAATCCCCCCTGACCTCGCGCCTTGCCGTGGCACGGTCCACTGTTGCAGCCAAACCGAGTCAGAATTGGCTGCACTTCGTTTTCGAAGTCAATCACCGTTTCGGCACCAGTTTCCTGCGCGCGAATGCTGTCCGACGTCGCAAACGTGACGACGCAGAGACATAGCACCGAAAAACAGGTTGCTCGCAACCCGCAGGGACGATGGGGCACGGGAAGGACTCGGATGGAAGGATCTGGGGAGGGAATCAGCAGGTAAGAACTGAAGAGTAGCCCGGAGAATAGTGACTTCGCAAGCGAAATCAATTTTCCCAGGGCCCGCTGGGTGTCAGTGCCGACTTTCGCTTTGCGAAAGAAATGAGTGTTTTGGCTTTGCGGAGACCGAACGGAATGCCTCTTGCCGTAACTCGCATCGCTCGGTCCGCGCGTTTTCAACAGTATCGGCCGAAACTTTGGGCAACTTGCGATGTGACGCGGCTGACAAACATCCATCTGCGTTGAGTCGACATGTCGACGGTCCGCATCGCGTTTGTCGGGGCTGAAGATCAGCAAACATCCGGGTGCGAAGGAATCGATTGTTCCGACGGGGAGAGTCGCGGAACGAAAAACGTCGGGGATTGCCGCAATCGAAGGCCACACCTTCGGCCCAGTCCTCCTAACCGGACCAGATGTTCCGTCTGAATTCGAGTGATTCTCGAAAGCATCGTTTCTCATGAGCTAGTGTTGCAGGAAGTCATCTTCCGTTTCCACTGCACCGCCTCTTTCACTCCTGCGCGACGATTGCGCAGGTGGCGGTTCAGCAATCAGGATTCCACGTCATGAACTCACTTGATGCTACTGCGGCCACCACGACATCAGAGTCCGCACATCGGCACGACTCATCGTCCGGCCCGGGTTTACCACTGCCGGATGGTCTGTGGGTCCTTGTTCGCAGCACATCGGACAACGGATCGAATCATCGCATGAACGTGATCGGTCCTTCCTTCACGGTTGGACGGCATCCGTCATGCAATCTGTGTCTGTCGGACGGCACGGTGTCAGGACGCCATGCCGAGATCGTGACGATCAATCGTGACCTCTTCATTCGCGACCTCAACAGCACAAATGGAACTTTGCTGAATGGCCGTCGGCTGCAGCATCTGACCGGGCTGCGTTCGGGAGATGTGATTCACTTCGGCAGCGTGATGTATACGTTGCAATCGTCGACCGACGAATGCACGTCATCAACGGTCACCGCTGACGTTTCTGCGGAAGCTCTTGCACAGCTTCAGTTCGAAAAACTCCTCCGTCGTCCTGCACTGAGGCCATATTTCCAGCCGATCGTGAAGCTCAGCGACACCAGCCGGATTGGCTACGAGGTGCTGTCTCGCAGCTATTTGCTCGGGCTGGAAACGCCGGACAAGATGTTCCGAGTCGCCGCGTCGCGAAACGTGGAAGCGGAACTTAGTCAGGTGTGTCGTACTGAGGGTCTGCGAATTGGCGAAACTCTGCCTGGCCTGCAGTTCTATTTGAATACTCATCCGGTCGAATTGAACGATACTGCGCTGTTCAAGTCGCTTGAGGACCTGCGATCTGAGTTCCCGAAGACTCAGATCGTTCTCGAAGTTCACGAAGGAGCCGTCGCCTCCAGCGCGATGCTGCGAGATGTTCGCCGTGTGACCAGCGAACTCCAGATGGGGCTGGCATACGACGACTTCGGATCGGGCCAGGCTCGATTGAAGGAACTGTTCGAAGTGCCGCCGGATGTTCTGAAGTTTGACGTCAAGTTCGTCCACGGTCTGCCGTTCACGACGACTCAGCATCGCGCTACGATTCAGTCACTGCTTCGCATCGTGAAAGATCTGAACGTCGTGCCGCTGGCGGAAGGCGTTGAAACGGTCGACGAGGCATCTGTCTGCTTCGAACTTGGCTTCGAACTGGCTCAGGGCTACCTGTTCGGACGACCTGAAACCGCCAACCACTGGATTGGCAACTGAATCACGGAGTCACCTCGAAGGATGGATGCTGAAGGGAAAGAATCCGCTCAGCGAAGTCCCGAGTGAATCAACGAATGGTGTCCGTTGGAACGGCACGGCAATCATCAAACGTAAACAAAGATCCTCGAAACCTCTTTGAAGACGCAAGCACACCGAACATTGTCTCGCAGGACAAAGTCCTGAGAAAACCACCATGTTGATGACACGACCAATTCAGGGAAAGGCGGGCGACTCTGCTTTGCTCAACGCGCTGCTGGCTGGCGAAAGCTTCTGGCCAACAGATCCCGGGTCGATGCATGAACTGGGACTGACCGAGCCGTTTCTCGAAGCTCAAGTCTGCAAGCTTCTGCGATCTTCGGGCAACCTCAGCGGTCGCACGGTCGCTTCGGAACTCTGCATTCCTTTTCGACTCCTCGAAGGCCTGATGGATCGCCTGAAGAATCGTCGCCTCGTTATTCACGCAGGCAGCGCCAGCTTGAACGACTACATGTTCAGCCTGACCGACGAAGGGCGTCGCCGCGCTGAGCAGTTTCACACCGAATGTGCTTATGTCGGACCAGCTCCGGTGCCGCTGGCCGATTATGTGATCTCCGTCGAAGCTCAGGCGATCTGCGATCAGCCGATTCGACGCGAAGAACTGGACGATGCGTTCTACAACGTATCCGTTTCGGAACAACTGATGGACATGCTGGGCCCGGCAATCAATTCGGGCAGCGGTCTGTTTCTTTACGGTGCGCCGGGGAACGGCAAGTCCACGGTGGCACGATGCCTGACCAGTTGCTTCGGTCAGGAAATCTGGATTCCCTATGCTGTCATCGATGGTCGTGAAATCATCACGCTGTTCGATCCGGCGTATCACCAGGAAGTGGAACAGCCCGGAGAACGAATGCCTTATGATCGTCGCTGGGTTCGAGTACGACGACCGACGGTGATTGTTGGCGGTGAGCTGACTCTGGACAGTCTGGAGATTCGTCACGACTCGACGAGCAACATCAGCGAAGCTCCTTTGCAGATGAAAAGCAACTGCGGATGTCTGCTGATCGACGACTTCGGCCGTCAGCGAGTTTCTCCGGAACAGCTTTTGAATCGCTGGATCATTCCGCTCGAAAACAAACACGACTATCTGACGCTCGCGACGGGCAAGAAGATTCAGGTCCCGTTCCAGCAGTTGATCATCTTCTCGACCAATCTGGATCCTGCGGATCTTGTTGACGAAGCATTCCTTCGCCGAATCCCGTACCGCATTGAAGTGACGGATCCAGATGAACAGGAGTTTCATCGACTCTTTCAAATTGCGGCCGAGAAGCTTGGATGCAACTACGATCCAATGGCAGTGGATCATCTGATCGAGTCGTATTATCGCAACGAAAAACGTCCGATGCGGCGATGTCATGCTCGAGACCTGTTGTTGCAGGTTCGAAGCTATTGTCTCTATCGCAGCCTTCAGTTTGAGATGCTTCCCGAGTACTTCGATCGAGTGGCAGAAAGCTTCTTCACTCGCGTTCCGACTCGTCCCCTGAGTGCCTTTGAAGCCGCTCAGCCTGTTTCACGCTGAGAAAGAGTTTTGACATGTTTAAGACCGAAGTTCAGTCAACAGCTCTGCTCGCCGAAGGTGCGAACCGTCCAGCGTCGTCGCTGGGTTTGACGGAGATTGCCGGCTATCGGCTGGAGCAGCGAATTGGTGTTGGTGGCTTCGGCGAGGTCTGGAAAGCCATTGGCCCGGGTGGTTTTCTGAAGGCCGTCAAGATTCTCTTCGGAAACCTGACTGGTCCGCAGGCTGAAACAGAACTGAAGTCTCTCAGCCGCATGCGAGAGCTTCGGCATCCTTTCCTTCTGAACATCGAACGTGTGGAAGTCGCTGACGGTCGAGTGATCGTTGTCAGCGAACTGGCCGACCGGAGTCTTGATGAACGATTCAAGGAATGTCTGTCCGCAGGGCAACGCGGCATTCCTCGCGATGAACTCATTGGATATCTCCGCGATGCGGCGGATGCGTTGGACTTTATGTCCGAACAGCACGGTCTGCAGCATCTGGACATCAAGCCAGAGAATCTGCTCCTTCAGGGAAATCATGCCAAGGTCGGCGACTTTGGACTCACGAAAAGTCTCGCGGCCGCCGGTCATTCCATGGTGAATGGCTTCACGCCGTTGTACGCTCCGCCGGAACTGTTCGACGGACGTCCGGACCGCGGCAGCGACCAGTACAGTTTGGCTATTGTCTATCAGATGATGCTCACCGGTCAGCCGCCATTCAACGGCCGGTCGCCAGCGCAGTTGACATCGCAGCATCTGAAAAGCCCGCCAGATTTGACCGCTCTGCATCCATCCGATCGCGCGGTGGTTGCTCGAGCATTATCCAAGAATCCTCGCACTCGATTTGCGAGCTGCCGACAGTTCGTGGATGAACTCGCTAAGCGTCGATTTGCCACGCCGACAGGTTCCAGAAGTGCCATTGCCGAACCGGCGCCTGCCACGACGTTGACGGCTCTTGTTGACGCGGGCACCGTAGCGACACCGAAATCCAAACTGCTGCCTCCAGCGACTCCTCTTCGACCACCGGCGAACGTCAACTACGACCACTGGTTCGTGCGACCGACCGTCTTCGTCGGTGTCGGCGGACTCGCGATTCGCGCGATCGAAATGCTGCAGGAACGATTCAATCAGTTGTTCCCCAGCGCGACGCTTCCAGCGATGCGTTTCATCGGAATCGACGCGGATACGGAATCCCTCGACGTACTCAGTCGGCGAGCTGCTCAGGGGCTTCGATCGACTCTGGAGACCATTCGCACTCCGCTGCGCACATCGCACGAATACCGAAAGGCATCGAGCGATCATCTGTCGTGGCTCAGCCGACGCTGGTTGTTCAACATTCCGCGGTCGGGCAAAGTCGAAGGCATGCGTCCACTTGGCCGACTGGCCTTCATCGATCATGAAGATGCCGTGCGCCGACAGATCGAGAAAAGTCTTGATGCCGTCTTTCGTCCGGAAGCATCTCGCGACATGGCCAATGAGACGCAGCTCGACTGCAGTCTCGACGGGATCGATTTCGTTGTGATTGGATCAACATCCGGCGGATCGTCGAGCGGCTGTCTTGTCGATGTTGGATACTTGATTAAGTCGATCGTCAATGAGAAGCGTTTGCCTCCCTGCCAGGTGTCGGCATTCCTGTTGCACGGAACAAGCAACGGACGTCAGGTCGCTGACATGCAGGATGCGAACACGCTTTCATTCCTGAAGGAGCTGCAGTACTTCAACCTGCCCGGCGTTTCACGTTTGATCGGCAAAGGTCGCACCGTGTCCGGTCCTCCTTTCGACGCCGCCTGGATGCTGCACATTGGCGATGACCTCACCAGCCTGGAATACAATCGAGGTCTCAGTTTGCTGTGTCAGTACATCGAACTGAGAACACTCACCCGTGCTCGATGCGATATGGACGCATGGAAGGCGGCTGAAAATCAAAATGGGGCGGAAGGCTCAGAGTTGCATCTTCGAACCTTCGGACTGGCTCAGATCGAATCGGCGATGTGGGAGATGGCCAACGGTGAAGCCGGTCGAATCTGTGCGGCTGCTGTGAATCGCTGGCTTGTTCCCGACAATAGTGAAAAATCATCCGGAATGAACCCGGAACTCAGTGCCTTGATCGACGAGTTGTCGCTGACCAGCGAAGGCGTCATTGATCTGATGCCGCGGTTGCTGAATGCCGAACGCTCGAAGCGAATTGATGAGTATGCCGCGAGTTTCCCAACTCGGATTGCAGCGCTCGGATCGTTTGCTGACGTCCCCGGCACGATGGCCACGATGTTAACAACCGATACGTCGACTTATGGCAGCGAGAACCCGATCACGGCAGTGATCGATTCGATTCGCCGAGACATGGCGGCCGGATTGAATCAGACGTTTGTTCGCATCGAAAAGCATATTCAGCAGTGTCTCGACGGAAAGGGACGTATTGCAGCCGCTGATCGCGACATCCGTTGTCTGCACTGGGCCATTGAGAATGCTGTTGCGACGAGTGGTCGACAGAAAACCGATCTCCAGCAGGCATTTGCGGATTTGTGCGATTCATGGAGTTCTCAGGCAACAGACACTCTCTCGGCGGCGTCTCCGCAGCTTCGTGCATTCTGTCGACAGTACTGCATGCTGCTTGTTTGTCAGACGATCTGCCAGAACATCAACAATCATTTGAAAACACTTCGCGAGTACGTGAGTCGATATCAGACGGAACAACTGGTGCCTCTTCGTGCTCGAATCCAGGGCCTGGCTGGGAAGTTTCAGTCGACATCTGCTCCTGTGCCTGAGCCAATTCTTCAGGGGTTCGAAACGTTCCTGTTGAGTGGCGACAAGTTTCAGTTGTCAGCACTGAGGACTCGAGATGCTTCGCAGTCGGATGTTTCACTGCTCACCAGTCTCGGGGCCAACTTCCTGTTTCTGAGTGCCGGCGGAGCCACCAACGAGAAGACTCAGGCAACTCCTGATTCGATCCCGTCCGCATGTCGACCTAACTTCCGCAACGTTGGCGGCGGGCAGCGAGTTCTCGCGGCGATTCCGACACATACTCCCGAGGCAACCTGGAAGTCCGCTCTGACAAACGAATTCGGGCCTTGCGTTACGGTTCTTCCCATGCCTCGCAAGGACATTACGGTCGTCTGTGAGACCGAAGGAATCGCCGTCGCAACGCTGCATGACCACATCGCTCAGATGAAGCCCGAGATCGAAGAAATCGCCGCCCGAGTCCACTCGCGCCAAGACATCCAGTGGTAAATTCGGGCGGCCCCGAATCCGCTTGATGCTGGATGTCGCTCGTCACCGTGCGACAGACATTTAACATCAACAGACGCTCTTAGAGGTCATTTCAAAACTGCCGTAAGCATATTTTCAGGCAGGCCCAGTGTACGAATCCTTCAAAGAGGTGAGCATGGCGCTCGTGGCGTGCGAGAAGGCGTCGGTCATACTGCAGCCAGCTGATAGTTCGTTCCACTTTCCAGCGGCGACGGTAGCGGCGGAGCTTTCGGCCATCCTGCCGGGACGGCTTCTTTCTTCCTTCTCGGTGCGGAGTGACAAGTTCAATCCCTCGCTGTTCCAGAGCATCCCGCAGCCAGTCTGCATCAGCAGCTTTGTCGTAAAGCAGATAGGGGATTCTCTTCTTCGTCACACGGATGTCCACAAGTGTCTCAATCGTGTTGACTTCTGCATCCTGAGCCGAAGTCGTGAAAGCAGAAATCGGAATGCCGGTGGCATCCGTCAGCAACATGACCTTGGTGCCTTTTCCCTTCTTGGTCTTGCCAACCTCAAGACCCCCTTTTTTGCAGGCGAAAAGGTGCCATCACCCATTGCCTGCGACCAGTGCAAAAGCCCTCGCCGGTCCATTCGGCTGATCAGACGCCGCCACGCCTCCACGATCAGCCCGGCTTCCGTCCATTCTTTGTGCCGTCGCCAGCACGTGGAAGGTGACGGATACCGATCGGGAAGATCTTCCCAGCGTCCACCGTTCCTCAGAATCCAGAAGATTCCTTCAAGGCAGGCACGAGCATCGACTCGAGGCCGCCCGCCTTTGGGTGATGGATCTGGATTCTCAAACAGATCCTTGACCAAATTCCACTGCACATCAGAAATGAATGGTTTCGGGGCCGTCCTGGACCCTGTCTTGTTCGGCCGACGTCGTTGCGGCCACGCGGACAGGGTAATCAGCATGAGAGCTACTCCTTTCGCTCTCATTACACAGCAACTTCCCTGCCATTGAATTTCTTACAAACCGGGTTTTGAAATGACCTCTACGTCTCTCGAGCGGTGATTGACACCCATGTGGCTGAGCTACGGCTTCGCAGGTTGACGCCTTGTTCGTTTTGTTCGTTTTGGCGAGCGGCCGGTGTGAACCGGCCGGTACAAATCGCATTTTGTAACCACTGATAACACGGATGTCGCGGATGAGTTGCGCGTGACGGGGCGGTCGGGGCATGGTGCGGCCGCAGGGTGAGACGTCCGCAAGCGGCGAATGATGTTGAGTCTGGCTGAACCACCGCATCGGTCTTTCCGTTCTTTTCGGCCGAGATCAAACGCAAGCGTCCTCTGCAGCCTGCAGAACGGAGTTGACGCCGAACTCTGCTCTTGTTGATCCAGCACAGAGTTGCGCGGTCAAATCGCAGAAGGCGGGGTTGAGAATCTCTCGCCCGCACGGTACCGTTTCGCCCAGCACATCCTCAGATCGCTGGTCTCAATCGTATTTGCGTGCGGCCAGTGCTCGCAGGATTTGTGCTAACAATCAGATGCACACGACCCGCGGGGAAGGTGCCGAACCGTTCTTACCAATTCACTCGCCACGGGACGGATGATGCGGGTCGCCATGCCCCAAGAGATTGCCTATGACATTCAAGCCAGATGGTTATACCTCCGTCGCTCCGTATCTCACTGTGAACGGGGCAAAATCCACGATCGAATTCCTGATTCATGTGTTCAATGCTGTTCCGTTGCGAATGATTCCTGGTGGCGATGGAGGAATTGCTCACGGAGAGGTTCGCATCGACGATACCGTCATTATGTTCACCGATGCAGTTGAAGGCTGGCCAGCTACGCCAAGCCACGTGCATATCTACGTCGAGGACGTTGACAAGGTCTTCGATCGCGCCATTGCTGCTGGGGCGTCAGTTGTCAAACACCCCGTACAGGAAGGTGATACCGACAGACGTGGTGGATTCATGGATGACGGTGGAACCACATGGTGGGTTAGCACGCAAGTTGAATAGAGCATGATCAAGCCATGCATTCGCAAGCGGCGAATGATGTCGAGTCCGGCTGAACAACCGCATCGGTCTTTCCGTTCTTTTCGGCCGAGCACAAACGCAAGCTTCCTTTGCAGCCTGCAGAACAGGGTAGACGCCGAACTCTGCTCTCGTCGATCCAGCAAAGATTTTCGCGGTCAAATCGAAGCAGGCGGGGTTGAGAATCTCTCGCCCGCACGGTACCGTTTCGTCCAGCACATCCTCAGATCGCTGGATTCAATCGCATTTGCGCGCGGCCAGTGCTTTAGAAAGCGTGCTAACAATAAGATGCACCCGACCCGTGGAAAGTGCCGATTCGTTCTTACCAACTCACTCGCCACGGGACGGGTGATCCTGGTCGTTAGCCGACCAAAAGACATTCTCACTCTCACTTCACACCACGAACCAGGATTCCCCTTCATGACATCCGGGCAAAAAAAGAAACTCATCGGAACGAATGCTGCAATATGGTCGATTGCCATAGTGGCATCGTTCATTCTGCCTTTCATCGCAGAATCAGTTTCAACTGGTTCTGCCAAGTTCCTCCAAGTGTTTTGTTTCGCCCTGCCGTTGTTCGTTGGGATGTTTGTCTCATCAATGGTGATCAGTAAGTCAGTTTCTGAAACTGCAGCAGAGTAGTTCTTGCCAAGCCGGAGCGAAATAGGACCACGCGAAGATCAAACTCAGCATTGCACCGGAACTCCAGTTTCGTATATCGCATCACTTGTGGGTGACTTACCGCCACAGTTGCATCATGTCTGATAACCAGATAATGCAACCGAGGTGCCGATGGTGCGTTTCCTGAAGTCAGAGTCTCTTGGCGGCCACCGAGTGATCTTGGGCGTTGTATGCCCTACGTTGTTGGAGAATCGCATGAATCAATGTCGCGAGAGTTCGTGCTATCGCACAGTACTGCTGCTGGCTGTCTGTGCAATAGTGGGTTGCGAAGCAAGCCTATCTCCGCAGCCAGTTCCACAGTCTCAACTTCTATCAGCCTTGCGGTTGATCGAATGGGATATCTCCAGTCACATCGGACATAGAATCCGAATTGAGGGAGTTGGTGCTGCTGAAGGAAAGATGGAGGCTCTGGTCAATCAAGGGGCTCGGCTGGTTACTCAAGAGTTACCAATTGACGCAGGCGTCTTGATTTATGTCCTTGACTCATCTGGAACCGTCTCGACGAAGATCAATGTCGAACCGACAACGGCATTGCGTCGCGGGCGAAAGGACGGATGCCTTTACGAAGAGAATGGCGCACCAATCATCATTTTGACTCAGATTGGCAAATAACGAAAGGATCCACGCCAGGCACCGGTGGGGCGTCATTCGGTTTGGAAACTCACTCGCCGCTGCCGGGTGATCTTTGTTGTTGTTAGCACTCGAAGGCAACATGCTCCACGGGTTGAGCTCGAGTTCGTCAGCACGACTATGAATTGCATTTTGAAACCACGGATGACGCGGATATCGCGGATGAGTTGCGCGTGACGGGGCGGTTTGGGCATGATGCGGAGAAGGTCGCATGCGGCGAATGATGTCGAGTCTGGCTGAAACACCGGATCGGTCTTTTCGGCCGAGCACAAACGCAAGCGACCTTTGCCGTCTGCAGAATGGAGTTGACGCCGAACTCTGCTCTCGTTGATCCAGAAGATACATGCGCGGTCAATTCCCAGGAGGCTGGGTTGAGAATCTCTCGTCCACACGGTACGGTTTCGTCCGGCATATCCTCTGCTCGCTGACTTCAATCGCATTTGCGCGCGGACAGTGCTCGAGACATCTCTATGTCACTCAAATGCACCGGAGTTACTGCCAGTGCCTGGTTAAGAATAGACGCGGCACTGGCCGCGATCCGGTTGTTCTGGTCGATCGGCGTAACAAAATGTGAGGCTGAAATGAAAAAGAGTCTTCCGGACGAGTTTCCCCAGCTCGGTCAGCTTCTGTCCGAACACCCCGCCACGTATGGTCGCTTGATTAAGACGGCGATCGGCTGGGGCATACCAATCCTGGGTTTTCTCGGATTCCTGCTGTGGGACTGCTACGGTCCGAATGCGAATCCAGTTGACCCGAACACGCTGAGGCTACTCGTGGGGGGAGCCGTGGGGGTTTGGCTGTTCTTCACAGGGACAGCCGCGTGGGAGACTGGTCCGACTGTCAGGGTTTACGAGCGCGGGCTTGTGTTCAAGCGGGAGCCATTCCCCTGGGATCAAATCGAAGCGTTCTTCCAGGAAAAGTACATCCTGAGTTCTAAGGGAATTCGATTCCAGACGAGCCACGACTATACGGTTCGTCGAGCGGATGGCAAGAAAGCCAAATTCTATCTGGGAATCGAGCGTGCAGACGAACTCGCCGAGACCATCGAGCAACGAATCAACCCCCGGCTTCTGGACGCCGCCCGTCGCCAGTTGGCGGACGGGAAATCGGTCGATTTCGGATGCGCACAATTGGATAAGCACTCGATCCGGTACCAGCCGGTGGAAGGTCCAAACGGGGAGATTAGATGGACCGAATTTCGCGATTTGCAGGCCAATGGCGCTCAAGTCACTTTCCGCAAAGAGGGTGCCTGGTTTGGTGTGACGTTGGTCACCCGAAAAATCGCGAACCTCACCGTGATGTTGTCACTGATCGACGAACTTGTCGCCGCCTCCCAGAGCAAGGCCGTAGGCGACGCCAGGAAGTGAGGGCGCATCGGTTCGTGTTCGACCACGGTGTCGGGGCCGTCGCCATGACAGACCGTTAGGAACAGTCCCGAAATAAGTTACCTGAATAACAACCCGACGCGTCAGCGAGGGATTGGTGTCACACAGGAGAATCCCTCACTCACGTTTCGGGTTGTGATTTCTGGCCTCAGACAAAACCGGAAGTTATTTCGGGACTATTCCTTTGCGTGGGCGAGGGTCGCCGAACGATCGCTTTAAGGGCAGCAGTGGGCCGCGCGGCTTCTGAAATTAATGTCGGTTGGCCGAGGCTCGATCAACTGTTTCGTTAGCACTGGAAGGCACGACGCTTCGCGGGTTGAGTTCGAGTTCGTCTGAACGCCGATGAATCGCATGTTGTAACCACAGAAGACACGGATCAACACGAATGAGTTGCGCGTGACGGTGCGGTTGGGGCATGACGTGACCGCCGGGTGATATGTTGGCAAGCGGCGAATGATGTCGAGTCTCGCTGAACCACCGCTCCGGTCTTTCCGTTCTTTTCGGCCGAGCACAAACGCAAGCGTCCTTTGCGGCCTGCAGAACGGAGTTGACGCAGAACTCTGCTTTCGTTGATCCAGAACAGATTCACGCGGTCAAATCGCAGAAGGCGGGGTTGAGAATCTCTCGTCCGCACGGTACTGTTTCGTCCAGCTTATCCTCAGAAACTCGGTTTCAATCGCATTTGCCCGCGGCCAGAGCTCGCAGGATGTGAGCTGACAATACGTTCAATACGGAGCCGTCGAAGACGTCATGTGTTCAATAGACATCGGCCCCGCGGCGGCCGGGTTAACGCTTTCGTTCGTCGATTGAGGAAGTCGTATGAACTACTCGCTTCGTCCTTTCCCGAATCAGCCGCAAGCATTCGACGAAATGCCACGCGATCCGCGTCCCGACATTCGTGAGACTCTTGCGTCACGGATATCGGCCGTGCACAAGAACGCAATTGCCAATCGCGAACTGCTTGACGTCATCGTCGAGTCACTCCGTGAGGTCACTCTGCCGTTTAACATTACTCACTGCCACGAAGTCGGCGGAGATCTTCATCTCTCTGTCGCCGCAACACAACACGGATACCACGTTACAAAGGGGGACGAGATTCGAGGTGGTCTGTACATTCGGAACTCAGAGTCTTGCCGCTTTGATACGCTCATCTGCACTCGACTCTTTCGCGTCGTGTGTGCGAACGGCACGCTGATGGAATGTGACAAAGAACAGTCATTCTCAATTCGCATTGGTGATAGCCCGCCAGCTAGATGGCAGACACGAATTTCCCAAGTCATCCAACGATCCTTTGACGATGTCGCACTCGATTTGGATTTCAGGCGGTTCAAGGCAACCGGTAGCCAAATGATTGTGACGCCATACGAGTTCCTTTGTAATCTGGCTGCTCAGGAGCTGATTACCGACGACGAACAGTGTGACATTCAGGCGACTTTCCACAATAACGCCGACTTTACTCTGTATGGGCTGATTAACGCGGTCACCCAGACCGCCCACGAGCATCGCGCGAGTGATCGCTGGTTGAGGGCCTTTGAGATTGAACGTCTAGCTGGTGAAATCCTGCGCGGCGATCACAACCTGCCAGCACTCGATGCTGTGTACTCGCGATAATCGGCTGTCAATTCGTTGCACACCCAGCCGCGGCCCGCGCAGGTTCAGAGATCAACCTCGTTCACCGCGGCCCGGTGAGCGGTGTCGTTCGACACCAGAAGCAGAAATGAAAACGCGTACTGAACTGATTGAGCGATTTGAGCTAAAGATTGGCCGCAGGTTGCCGGAAGACTATCGCGCGTTCCTGCTCGATGGTCCTCTACCTGTCTGGAACGGTGAATGCTATCCCGAGAATCAAGCAACGTACATTTTGTTCTCGCTATGGGATCTTGGTCGAGGGGACGACACGGACCTGTCGACGATTTGGGACGAACGCGATCCCGCACTGCCGGATTGGTTTCTGGAGATTGCGGAAATCTACGACGGTGTCAAGCTTGGTGTCGGACTTTATGGCGAGCATCTCGGTCGCGTTTACTCGTTCACGAGGGACAGTGGCGAACCAGAGTTTCACGCATCGTCCTTCAGGGCCTTCTTAACAAGGGCTGAAAGCCCTTGACCCAAAGGAACCTACCGGTTCGAGCTTCGAAAACGCTCACGTTGTTCGCTTGCCAAACATGCGTGCACGGTGCGCGTATGATTCTGAGCAAGACTCTAACGCGGCTATATGACGACGGCGGTTCGTTTGAAGATCGGAAATAGCGACGAACCGCGAATACCACGAATTGACACGAATGAATCGCGCGTGACGCGGCGGCGGGAGCTTGATGCGGACTCCGGATGACACGATTCGTAAGCGACGATTGATGTCGAGTCTGGATGTCCCCCGGGACGAGTCTTTTCGTTCTAGTCAGCCGACGAGAATCGCAGGGCCAACTCCACGCCTGCGGATTGGAATCTTGGGGCGCGACTCGGGGAAGTGGAAATCACAGTTGCGTGGTCGCACCGACAGAGGCGAGGCAGCGATTCCGTGCTTTGAAGCACGAGTATGGGGATCGATTCCTGCGTTCGCAGGTTGCCGATATCATTCGCTGCGGTTCGGCTCTGCAGGAAAGCAACTCGACGGTCACAGTTGCAGTCGAATCAACTTCCAGCCGACCGCAGCACTCCACAGGAACAAAGACAACACATGGACAAGCCCATTCGCAAGATGACGGTCCCGGCGTTTCGAGAAGCGGCGGCTCAGGGCCAGAAACTGACGATGCTTACGGCGTACGATTATCTCTGGGCGAGCATCATGGATGAGGCGGGCGTCGACAGCATACTTGTCGGCGACAGTCTGTCGATGGTCGTGCAGGGACGATCCACAACGCTGCCGGTGACTCTGGATCAGATGATCTACCACGGGGAACTCGTCGCGCGTGCAGTGAAGCGAGCGTTGGTCATCGTCGACATGCCATTCATGTCCTATCAGGTCAGTGCCAAACAGGCTGTTCGGAATGCGGGTCGCATCATCAAGGAAACGGGTGCCGACGCGATCAAACTGGAAGGCGGAGCGATTCAGTCCGAAACGATTCGTGGAATCATGCGAGCCGACATTCCTGTGATGGCTCACATCGGAATGCGTCCACAGGCCGTGCGACATCTTGGCGGGATGGGCCGCATACAGCGAGACGAACAGCAGCTTCTGGACGACGCCCGCGCCGCCGAGGATGCGGGAGCATTTGCGATCGTTTTGGAACTGGTTCCCGAGGACATCGCCGGTCGGGTTACCGAGTCGCTCAGCATTCCGACAATTGGGATTGGAGCCGGCGCGAAGTGCAGTGGGCAGGTTTTGGTCGGTCCGGATATGCTTGGCCTGAATCCAGGCTTCAAGCCGAGGTTTCTCAAACAGTACGGTGAACTTCGCGAGCATGCCACGAAGGCGGTTCAATGCTATATTAAGGAAGTGCAAAACGGCGAGTTTCCAGATGCCTCTCATTCCCATCGCTGACAGTTTGCCATCCTTTCTTCAAGCGTAGTTTCATGCCCTATCTTTTTGATACCCCCGATCAGCGTCGCAAGATGTTCGAGGCGATCGGGATCACGTCGATTGACGAATTGTTCACTCAGATTCCTTCCGAGCTTCAGCTCAAGCGTGAACTCGACCTTCCGCAGCCGCTCTCTGAGATGGCTCTTGAGCAGGAGATGCAGAGGCGACTTGGCTCTGGTGGCACGTCACTGAAGACCTGCTTCCTCGGCGGCGGCGTTTATGATCATTTCATTCCGGCCGTTGTGGACGAAATTACCGGCCGTGGTGAGTTCTACACCGCTTACACGCCGTATCAGGCTGAAGCGAGCCAGGGAACTCTGCAGGCGTTTTACGAATACCAGACGCTGATCAGTCAGTTGACTGGCATGGAAGTCTCTAACGCCAGTCTGTATGAAGGCGGCACGGCGGTCAGCGAAGCGGTGTTCATGGCTCAGCGAGTCAACGGACGTCACAACAAAGTGGTGTTCGTCGGCACGCTGCATCCTGAGTATCGAGGTGTTCTGCGGACTTACTTTCATCGATTGGGAACGACGCTGGTCGAACTGCCGGTCCGTAACGGCGTGACCAGTCTGGACGATGTTCGAGCCGCGGTGGACTCAGAGACGACAGCCATCGTGATTCAGCAGCCGAACTTTTTCGGATGTCTCGAAGACGTCGCGGCAATGACGGAGATTGCTCACGCAGCAGGGGCTTTGTCAATTCTGGCGTTTGATGCCGTCAGTCCGGGAATGCTGAAGAAGCCTGGCGATTACAACGTCGACATCGCCGTAGCTGAAGGTCAGCCGCTCGGAACGCCTCTTCAGTTCGGTGGGCCACTGCTGGGAATCTTCACATGCCGCAACGAGTATGTGCGAAAGATGCCTGGTCGCCTGATTGGAAAGACGGTCGATCGCAACGGCCGCGATTGTTTCGCTCTTAATCTGCAGGCCCGCGAACAACACATTCGTCGTGACAAAGCCACCAGCAACATTTGCACAAATCAGGGCCTGCTGGCCCTTCGTACCACGGTGTTTTTGTCGACGGTCGGCCCGCGGGGAATTGCTCAGATGGCCAAACTGAGCCATCAGAAGGCTCGATACGCAGCCGAATTGCTGACGAAGATTCCCGGCGTTCGACTGAAGTTCGATCAGCCGTTCTTCCGCGAGTTTCTCCTCGAAACGCCTCTGCCATCCAGCAAGGTTCTCAAGGCTTTGTCGGACAAAGGTATCAACGTTGGACCGGATCTCGCCCGCTTCGAACTGACCAACATTGATAACTGGCAGAACTGTTTCCTCGTCGCGCTGACGGAGAAACGAACTCGCGAGGAAATCGACGCACTTGCGTCGGCTCTGCGAACTGTCATCGCCGGTGGTGACCGATAGTCGTTGTTCACTCCGTGAACTAAACGCGATCAGGCATTGCGTCACAACTCAAAATAAGCCCGAGGATCTCCTCGGGCTTTTCGTCTTTGACGCTGCATCTCAACATCATTCCATTTGGCTAACAGCCCGCAATCGTTTAGCCGAATTCGTTAGAATTCGGACGCACGGAATTCTGACGAATCCCGCGACAGCAGAAGTCAACCGCTGACATCTCAAGTCCCTCAAACCGGCTTCTGATACAGCGCTTTCATGTCTTCGAGTCGAGTCCCTTTCGAGTCGGTGACTGCGAACTTGCCGGGGCCCCACATCGTCACGCCAGCGTAGCGTCCGTCTTTGGCCATGACGTAGAAGCTCAGACCAAAGTCAGGTCGACCATCTTTGTCTCGCAGACGAGCTTCAGTCGTCTTGGCCACGCGGCGAAGAATCTCCATGCCAGCCTCTTCCGGCGAAGCACCGTTTCGCATCAACTCGACGGCCGCGAAGGAACTCAGGTTCTGAAGATTCGCCTCACCGCGTCCCGTGCTCCCGCACGATCCGACCTCGTTATCCACATACAACCCAGCGCCGATGATTGGCGAATCGCCGACTCGTCCTGGAATCTTGAACGCCAGTCCGCTGGTGGTTGTCGTGCAGGAGATGTCTCCGTTCGCGGCGAGTCCGGAACAATGAATGGTTCCCGTGGGGCGACGGAATCGCAGGCCGTTTCCATCGGCCGTGCGAACCGAGTTCTTCTGGAAGAACTCAGCCACGTTGTCCAGATTGGTCTCGCTCGGATCAGGAATCCAGTCGTCCTTTTCGCTGAGCGTTTCCTTCCATCGCAGCCAGACTTTGCGAGAGAACTCCGTCAGCAGATTCTCTTCCTGAAACCCATGAGCCCGCGCGAAGTCCAAAGCGCCGGCACCGACGAGCAGCACATGGTCCGAACGTCGCAGAACTTTCAACGCAACCTGTGCCGGATGGCGGACGTTCTGAAGCGATGCAACGGCTCCGGCATGATGAGTCGGTCCGTGCATGACCGCAGCGTCGAGTTCCACAATGCCGCGTTCATTTGGAAGGCCGCCGTAGCCAACGCTCGTATCTTCCGGATCATCTTCCACAATCGCGACACCCGCCACGACGGCGTCGATCGGATCGGAGCCCGCAACAATCATCTGATACGCTTTCTCGGTCGCCTTGGCTCCGTTCCCGGACGAGATCGTTCGGATCTCGCCCAATTGTGACGAAGAAGCTTTGGCGGTCGCTCCAACAGCCATCGCAGCAACGCCCGCTGCGTGCATGAAAAGTCGACGAGACACATCAGACATAACCAGTTTCCTGTTTGTTGCTCCAGAGGTCAGCTCGATGCCGTCGACAACCAACGACGTGAAGGTCGAGCCGCTCTGCCAGCGAATCACTCAAGGCTGCTGAAGACCGTTGCATGATCCAGAGCGACTTGCACTCCGCATCAATGATTCGTCTTCGAAGCATAAACGATGCCAGCCCATTGAGCGAGGCTTGCGCGACGTTGCGCAGATGATATGCTTCGTGTCGGACGGTTGACTTGAACCAGCCAGAGCGTTTCAATCGGCCGGTTGACACTCGGCTCCTGGATCAGGCGGAGGCGTCTGGTGAACCACTGTCGCGGCTTGGCTGGCGTTGAGATTTCACACTGGTCACCGGGTGAGTTACACTG
This sequence comes from Ottelia alismoides, assembly GCA_037367405.1. Taxonomy (NCBI): domain Eukaryota; kingdom Viridiplantae; phylum Streptophyta; class Magnoliopsida; order Alismatales; family Hydrocharitaceae; genus Ottelia; species Ottelia alismoides. Next base: position 722,704 of record JAZKJV010008916.1, on the reverse strand, counting down.
GAGTGCCGTCAGTTTGGTCGACGGGTTGAAGGATTGTTGAGTTGAGGGACGGTGAGCCCTCGTTTGAATTGATTTGAGGGTTTGATGAGCAAGTTTACGGGCGTTACTGTTGTGAAGGCGGCCAACATTTATTTTGATGGCAAGGTCACAAGTCGAACGATCGAGTTTCCTGACGGCAGCGTGAAGACTCTGGGTGTGATGCTGCCCGGAGAATACAAGTTCAATACCGGAAAGCCGGAACTGATGGAGATTCAGGCGGGCAAGCTGACCTATTGCCTCGCCGGTGAATCAACCTGGCACGAAGTGAAGGGCGGAGAAGCATTCAACGTTCCGGGAAATTCACACTTCAATCTCAAGGTCACCGAAGTCGCTGACTACATCTGTTCGTTTCTGTGATGGTCTCGTGAAGCATCGTGTTGTATTGGCGATGCGTATGGACCGGCCGAGTGATATCTGGCCGTTTGCCATATGGCAGATGTTTGTTGCCACGTTGCGAGAGAAGCGTGAGCAGCGGCGTGAAAGAGATGCACAACTCAACGGTCGTCGAAGTCGTAAAACCTTAGAACGTCTGAAGTCTGTCGACTTCAGCGACGTGGATGACCGAGTTTCTGAAGGGAGTCATTGAGCCGTGTTGATCGTCGATCTCTGCCAGCGTTCTGTCGTCCGATCGATGCTTTGCACAGTGTTGCTTTTGAGCATCGGCAGCCGCTGCAATGCGGATGATCAGTTGCCTTTGGGTTCGATGCGGTGGGAGTCCATTGCAGCGGCTCCGGTGTTCACGGGCCATGAAGGACACTGGGACGCGAAGATTCGCGAACGTGGCTGGATCATCAGGGACAAAGAATCGTGGAAGCTGTGGTACACCGGCTTTGATCCGACTCAGCAGATGCCCGTCATGCGACTCGGTTACGCGACGTCACCGGATGGATTGACCTGGACTCGTCAAACCATCGACAAGCCGTTGATCGATGACCTCTGGGTAGAGGACATGATGGTCGTTCGTCATGACGGACGTTACGTGATGTTTGCGGAAGGATTGCACGATCAGGCGCAATTGCTGGAATCCTCGGACGGGGTTCAATGGACGCGTCGCGGAACAATTGAGATCCGGCTGACGAATGGTCAGCCGATTCCTCCTGGTCCTTACGGCACTCCAACCGCCTGGTTCGAAGATGGCGTCTGGAATCTGTTCTACGAGCGGCGCGATCTTGGTATCTGGCTGGCTCAATCGAAGAATCTCAAGATCTGGACGAACGTGTCGGATGATCCTCTGATTGTGCCCGGCCCCGAAAAGTATGATCAATTGATGATCGCGATGAATCAGGTTGAGAAGATCGACGGACGATACATCGCCGTGCTGCACGGCACCGGAACGCCTCAGAAGCCTCGCGAGTGGTGTACGTTCATCGCCGAATCACGCGACCTGAGAACATGGAGCAAGCTGGCCTCGAATCCGCTGCTTCCAGTGCCGGAGAACAAATCCAGCGGGCAGCTTGTGTTCGATGGGAAAGACTGGCGACTCTACACAATGCACGACAAGGTTCATGTCCATCGACTCGTCCGAGAGTCGCCCGGCCGCTGAAGTGCCACGTCTTTTATCAGCAAAATTGCAGGTTCTGCGACGGCATCCAGCACCCAGATCTTTTTTCCCTCCCACTGGGCCCACTGGGAGGGTGACACAATGCAACGGACGCTGCCTTGGTTTGGACGCTGGAGTCGGCGTCGCGGCACAATCGTCGCCGGATTCGCAAACACACGAACTCTCGGATTTTCCGCCGAACAGTTTGATCCAGACAGAGAAACTCCAGGTTTTTGCACCGTCGAGCGAATGACCACCCTGGTTTTTGGCCCTTCCGATTTCCGTTGGCTACAATGGAGTTGGCGGTTTAGCCGCTCGTGTTGGTAGCTACGGGTTTCTGCTCTCCGTCGAAATGTGGAACACTGGAATCGGACCGCGTCAGTCGCTCCGAAGGGCTGAGATTGAACTTCAAAGGCAAATCCATGCAACGAACCCTCTTGATTTCGATGCTGATGACCGCGATCTGCGGCAGTATCAATTCCCGAGCCTACGCTGCAGATGAAATGCGAAAGCCTGACGATGCGGCAAAGCCGTCGTTTGGTCAGTTCTTCACGATCGGTCCAAATCTGGACGACAAGGCCGTTGCGAGTCTTCGAACCGTCACTCTGGAGTTGCAGTCGAGAGCGGTTCGTGAAGATCGTGACGCCATGCTCGTTCTGGAGATTGCTCCGGGTGAAGCGAGATTCGGAACCGTCACCGATATCGCAAAGTTCCTGACCTCAGCGGAAGTGGCTCGAGTTCGTGTGATTGGGTGGATTCCGGAAACGGTGGACGGTAGCCGAGCTGTGCTCGCTCTGGCATGTCATGACATCGTGATGGCTCCTGACGCGAAGCTGGGCGACATTGGACGCGGCAAGCCGATGGATGACGTCGAGATGAACTTCGTCCGCAGCATCGTCGATCGTCGACGAAATGCTCGAGTCTCTCGATCGGTGGCTGAAGCGATGATGAATCCGGCCGTCGCACTTCTGCGCGTGAGTACTGAAGGAGACAATCAGGCCAAAGAGCAAAGATTCGTCACGAATGACGAACTCCGCCTTTTGCAGGACACCGACGTTGTCATTTCAGAGACAAGCACGGTGAAGGAGCCTGGTTCTCCCGGTTTGTTCCATGCGGGTGATGCCGACAAGGCGGGCTTTCTTGTTTCGAAGATCGTCAGGAACCGTGCTGAGGTGGCGGCCGCGTTTAATCTGCCGCTCGAATCGATGCGTGAAAAGAATCCGAACGCGAAAGAGCAGCGAGTCAGAGTCATCGCGCTGCATGGTTCGATCGATCGCATTCTTGGCAGCTTTGTTCATCGTGAGATTCGCAACGCTGTTGCCGATCGCGTCGATATGCTGATCCTTGATATCGACAGCCCCGGCGGTGACAAGAATGTTTCAGAATCGCTGGCCGAACAGCTTTCGGAACTGGACGGCAGCAAGATCACGACGGTCGCATGGATCCCGAAAGAAGCGCTGAGTGGTGCTGCACTTGTCGCGTTGGGCTGTGATCGAATCATTATGTCGGCCGATGCCACGATTGGTGACATCGGGGTTATCGCACTCACAGCGCCGGGCGGCCAATTCGAACGAGCTCCCGAGAAGATTGTCAGTCCGTTTCTACAGTTTGCCGAAACGCTCGCAAAGCGAAAGAACCGACCTCCGGCATTGCTGCAGGCGATGATCGACAAAGATCTCATCGTTTATCAGGCAACCAACAAGAAAGACGGACGAGTCACCTACATGTCGGACGCTGAGCTTCAGGCCGCGAACGAGGAATGGGTGAAGGGACCGATGGTGCCTGAATCACGCCCCGATGTGCTGCTCACGCTGCGAGGCGAGCGGGCTCACGAGCTTGGACTGGCCGAAACGCCTTGTCGCGATGTTGATGAACTGATGACGCGACTGGGTGTGTCAGATCGCTCCAGCATGAAGCCCGTGAAACATACCTGGGTCGATGGACTCGTGATGGTGCTGAACTCCGGTTTCGGCGGATTCCTGCTGATCACGCTGGGGATCATCTTCATCTACATCGAGCTGCATATCACCTCAGGCTTGTTCGCAATTCTGGCGACCGTCAACTTCTCGCTGTTCTTCTGGAGCCGCTTCCTCGGAGGAACCGCCGGAACACTGGAACTTGTCCTGTTCCTGCTGGGACTCGCCCTGCTCGCGCTGGAGATCTTTGTCATCCCAGGATTTGGCGTGTTCGGTGTTTCCGGGATTCTTCTGACACTCGCCTCGCTCGTCATGGCCAGCCATACGTTTTCCGGGATGACAACCTCGGAGAAGTTTCATGAGTCGATGGGTAGCCTCGGACAGCTCACAGCGGCGATGTTTACAGTGATCGCCGTCGCCGTCGTGATCAATCGATTTCTGCCAACGATGCCGTTCGTGAAACGATTGATTCTGACTCCGCCCGGGTTCGCGGCCGCCAATGCAGGCGGCCCATTTCTGAATCCCGGTCTCATGACGGACGACCAAAGCAACGCCCCGGTTGAGATCGGCGCAAGAGGCGTGGCATCGTCCGCTTTGAAGCCGTCCGGGAAAGCAACATTCGGTGACAAGTATCTGGATGTCGTGAGCGATGGGGCGTTCATCGACCCAGGTATGCCGATCGAAGTCATTCGCATCGCCGGCTCGCGCATCATCGTCCGTGCCGCCTCTGAACCCACCAGACCATCCGATGAAGCCGATATCTTCGCGGTCTAGAAGACACCAGATCAGAAACTGGATTGTCGCGATTCCGTTTCGACGTAAGTCTTTTCTGCCCAAAAAGATGCTCGCCGAACGCCCAACCCAAGTCGCCACACCTTGCCTGTACTTGTGGAGGACGCGGACCTTACCGGTTGAAACCGACGTGATCGCATCCGTTTCAACCTAGGTCGCAACAGTTCGACAAGTCTTGCCGGGATGGCGAAACCAATAGCAGAAGCTACCTGCCTGGGCTGATGGAGAAAAAAAATTCTGAAGGGATTGAAGCCCATCCCGGATTCTTCACCGCAGGAAGCGTTTGGGACGTTCTTCCGCATCTGAATCCCGGTACCTGCCCATTCACAGACCGTGGTCTGCCATTTTGACGAGCGAGTTCCGGGTGATTCTCCTCATCCAGAGTGGATTTTCGATTGCGACCAGGCACGGGTGCATTGATGTCAGGGCGACAATTTCATGGCGATTGAACAGGAATCCTGAAAAGTTGCCAAAAGTTTGGCTGAGGTACTCGGTGAGCCGCGATGGGGTGAATGAAAGCATCATTTCTCCTGTCTAACGACCGCCAAAACTCCGGAGTACAGCCATGTCCAGCCGCCTGACCAAGTCACTTCAAGACACTGTTTCATCGATTTGCCGCAGTTTTTCCGGTCAGTCAACCAAGCGACGACGCCGAGCGATTTGGAATTCCTCAGCCTCGGAGGCTCTTGAGGGACGCCGCATGCCGGCGACTCTGATCGGAACCACTCAGGTCAAGTATCAGGACATCGACGGCGATGATGTGACTGTCACACTGAGCAAACCCATTTTGACCTCGGCAAACGTCAATACCATCTTTACGTTTGATACGGGCAACGTGAATGGAGTCAACACGACCAAGCAACAACTGCAATCCATCAACCTGGTTCTTGCAGGAGCACAGGGAACCAACATCACGACGGTGGCGACTCGTAATGCGGTCACGAAAGGTGACGGACTGGCGGCTTTGGGGCAGATTATCTCAGACCGTGATTTGGGCACAGTGACGATCGACGGTGACCTGACACGCATCAATGCCGGAGACACAACACTGACGACGACGGGAGTTGCGGCGCTCAATGTGCATTCGATGGGTCGTTTCGGAACCTTCACGGGAGCAGCGAGTCAGGAATCGGTGATACTTGGCAAGCTTGGGTCGCTGACTGTGAAGACGGATATCAAGGAATCAGACATTTACGTCGCTGGTGGAGCGAATGGCCAGATCGGCCCGATTACGATCGGAGGGTCACTGATCGGCGGAGCTGGCAGTAGTAATCAGGGCCAGATCATGGCCGAAGGCAACATTGGTGCTGTTCTGGTAAAGGGTGATATCGTCGGAGGATCCGCGAATAGTTCTGGGTTTATCGGGTCGGCCGATCTGCTCGGGATGCCGACCGGGATCGCCAGTTTGACGGTCGAAGGCAGCATCATTGGCGGTCCGGGAACTCGTTCCGGCAGCGTAGTTGTCAACAGTATTGGGCCGATCAAGATCAGCGGGGACTTGATCGGTGGCACGACGATTTCCGGGACACTGTTCTCTGTCGGTGCCATGACATCGGTGACGATCGACGGCTCTCTCATTGGTGGTTACGAGCAGAACGCCGGAGCAATTCTTGCCGGAGGTGCACTTGGGGCAGTGAAAATCGGTGGTGACATCCGCGGACAATCCACGTCGTCAGCTCCAACGAGCGCGTCCGTTGTTTCCGAGACATCGATCGCCAGTGTGACAGTTGGAGGCTCCGTCGTCGGCGGTGGTTCTTTTGAATCCGGACGAATCAACGCTCCATCAATTGGGCCAGTTTCAATCACGGGTGACCTCATTGGTGGCTTCGGGACGACTTCGGGTTCGATCGAGGGGGGCAAGATCGGGAATGTGACTCTTGGCGGCTCGCTGGAAGGTGGCGGAAGTCTCAATACCGGAATCATTGTTGCCAGCACCGAAGGGATCGGGGCCATCACGATTGGTGGCGACATCATCGGAGGCAACGGAGATCAGGCAGGCTTCATCCGAGCCAACACGAACATCGTTAGTCTGACCATGGAAGGTTCATTGCTTGGCGGTGTTGAGAACAAGACTGGGCGAGTCGAATCGGGCGGAAACATTGGGCCTGTTCTGATCAAGGGCGACGTGGAGGCTCTGAACGGTGGTTCTGGAGTCGACTCGGCCACGATCCGTACCGTTGGGACTCTGGGAACGGTGACGATCAACGGCTCCCTCCGAGGCGGGTCACAGTCTCGGTCTGGCAGCATTTCCAGTGGTCAGACGATGGGTGCCGTCACGGTGCTCGGCAATGTTGTGGGGAGCGAAGGCGGGAACTCCGGGAGGATTTACAGTGAGCAGGCTATCGCCAGCGTGACTGTGAATGGCTCGCTTCTTGGTGGAGGAGGAACGGGATCCGGACGAATTGCATCCAACGCTGGGGCAATCGGACCTGTGACAATCAAGGGCGACCTGACAGGTAATCTCGGAAACGATACCGGCACCGTCTTTGGCGGAACAGCAATCGGGAACGTCACGATCAGCGGTTCAATTCGAGGCAGTTCTGGAGGGGATAGCGGTTCCGTCCAGACGCCTGGAAACATAGGAGCGGTGGCAGTCAGTGGACACGTGTTGGGGAATACCGGTGAGGATTCGGGCTCTATTCAGGCCGGTGGAAAGATGACGAGCCTCACGATTGGTCAAACACTTCGCGGCGGTCTTGGTAACCGATCCGGTTACGTCAAGTCAACTAGTGATATGGGCAACGTGGCAATTCGACGCATCATCGGTGGCAGCGGTGATCGTTCCGGTCACGTCATTTCCAATGCGAAGATTGGCACTGTGACCATCAGTGGCAACATCGAAGGCGGCTCAGGATTTGAAAGTGGGACAATCTCTTCCGATCTGGCGACAGGTACCGTTCTGATCAAAGGATCCGTGATTGGCGGCGCAGGAAGCTTCACTGGCAGAGCAGCATTGAAGACGCTGAATCTGACGGTGAATGGCTCAGTAGTTGGAGGCGTCGGCAACAACTCCGGCACCATTTCTGCAGGACCCGTGAATGGCGCCACCGGCACGCTGGTGAAAGTACTCGGAAGTATTCGAGGCGGAAGTGGAACCGATTCTGGATTGTTGAGTGTGGGGAATCTGACCACATTGACAGTTAACGGCTCCCTGATCGGTGGTACTGGCGACCGGTCCGGACGCATCGCAGCAATAACAGTCAATTCGCTCACGATCAATGGGAATATCCAGGGAGGTAGCGCGACCGGAAATTCAGATCTGACAGACAGTGGGTCGGTCACTGCAAACAGAATTCAAACTCTCCTGATCGGCGGCTCTGTGATCGCGGGTACCGACAATACCACCGGAACCTTCGAGAGAAATGGTTCACTGCGTGTCACGACGGACATCGGATCAGCAACCATCAAAGGCAGCCTCCGCGGCAACTCGACTCATAACGTAACAATCGCAGCCTATGGAGCCCTGAATCCCACTGCAACAACCGACGTCGCCATTGGGAGCCTGACGGTCAACCGCCGAGTTGAGTACACCCAGATTCTGGCGGGATATACTCTGGCATCGAGTCCGACTCGCAACGCTGATGCTCAAATTGGAACGATCACCGTCGATGGCGACTGGTATGCCAGCAGCGTTTCAACTGGCGTCAGTGCTGGTCTTGATGGTCGATATGGCACCAGTGATGATGTGAAGTACTCTGGAGCTGATGTGAAGGATGTCGCGACCGTTTCTTCGAAGATTGGCAATCTGACGATCAAGGGCCGAGCTTTCGGGACAACGGCGTTGGGCGACAACTTCGGCGTGGTTGCGGAGAACTTCGGGATCATCAACATCAACGGAAACAATATCCCGCTGACCGCAGGCAACAACAACGATGACTTCTTTATCGGGTTCAACAGCCAGATGCTCGGAGCGGACTTCCGGTGGAACGAGATTTGAGGCCGAATCAGTGTTTTCATCGCATTCAAGTAATTCTTGATTTGGTCCCTAGCGGTGTTACGCCAACGGGTTTATCCGCCAGTTGTCGACTCGCGATAACTTCGGCTGCATCGCGATCTCAGGGGGTGCAATTCCATTTTGCGTATCAGAAACTCAGGGTTTACGCTTGGTTTTGAGTGAATTGGAGTTGAGTTTCAGATCTGGAAGACATGGGCAAGGGAGTCCACTGCCATTCCGTAAGGTGTGATGTCTTTCTAAGCTGTCGCATCTCGGACATACGGTCGTCCCAGCGGTCGCACATGACGAGACCTCGCAGCTGGAGCATCGATTCGGCATTGGTTTCTCGCCAGAAGATGCCGTTGCCTTTCAGTCGTAAGTTGATCACGCGACGGATACTGCTTTCGATGGCCCCGCTCCCCAGAGGGAGCCCCTGACCGCGAAAAGTCGGATACGCCAGACGACCGGCGTCTCCATGTTTCTGAAGATAGTTCAACTCCGTTTGAAGTTGTTCGATCTCTGGATTCGCATCCACCAGTTGTTGCAGCTCCTGCACCACGTAGCGCCATTCGCCGTTTCGCAAACGTGTTCGCAATTCGCGATACAGCGGCATTCGATCTTCCTCAGCGATCCCCAACGCCTTCAGAGCGAGGGAAACATGATGAGCCGCATGACAGTTATCCAGGACCTGATGAATCTTCACGGTGCTCGGAATGCCAGCCTGCTTCGCGATCGCTTCAATGCGGTCCCAGATCCACACCGCTCCGTCACTGACGAAACAGACGCTTTGAGCCTGAGCAGCTCCCAGCCTGTGCAGATGCATGGCGACAATTTCCGCCATTGCATCCGGGCCCGTAAAAGTCCCATCAATGGTCGCTTTCGACTTCTTCATCATCCGACCGTTGTCATCGTGGATGAAGATCGTCACCAGCTTGGGTTCACGCCATTCGGCATCAAACGATTGCTTCGCCACGGACTTCGAACGACCGGGAGCGTCACTGATCACAAGACCCGATTCACTGCGTTTTTCCGGCTCAGGAGACGATTCTCGCAGCTTGCCGCGAATCTTCGTGCGACCGCCGTCGATCTGCACTGACACGCGTTTGCCAGCCAGTTCGCCGGTTGATTTCAGCGTGCCCGCACGCCATTGCTTCAATTGCATCGTGCGAAGCTTCAACAGATCATCACCGCATTGCTGGGCGACGCGGCGGATCGCCTTCACACTCAGCACGATGCCGTCCCGCTGCAGCTCGGTCTGAGCCAGTTCGAAGGACGGACATATCGCCGTTTGGCGAGCAATCCGAGTCTCCATGCCGGGCGATTCTTTCTTCCCGAATCCAAACTGAGCCAGCTCAATATTCAATCCCACGGCCTGCTCGTCGGCCTTACGAAAGAGCCCGCGTTTCGGTTCACAATAGAGCGATGTGACCCACATCATGACACCGCCCAGAAGTCGAACCGAGATCTTCCTGTTGCGGCCCTTCGCCAGAGCATTGCTGAATCCCACGCGAGTCTGCTCAGCCGCCTTCATTAACGATTCCGTCTGAAGCACAACCGAAACCAGTCCTGCAATCATAAGTCCCGCACCACGCTGATACGCATCTCGAACATCATGCTCAAGAGCGTCCAGTTGCTCCGGATTCTTCTGCAGCCGATCCTGCCACTCCGTCAGCTTCGGACTGATCTCCACCGAAAACCGCACCAGCATTTCCATCGCCGACTTAATGAACTCGCCATCCTGACCGTCCACCGAACTTCCTCCTATCGCTCCGCCTCCCTGCGGATTTCCTTGTTCACGATATTGACCACGATCAGAAGGATATACAATGGCTCAATCCACAACCTCCTCAACTCACACGCCCCAGATTCACACGCAGTTCGGAATCGCGCCCCGGCGGCCTTCAAAATACTTGTCGAAGCCGCCAAAAAATCGGCCACTGCTTTGTGAATGTCTTCTTTCTGTGGGTCCGTGGCGTAGTGTTCAAAGCAAAAGGTAACTATGTGTCCCCCTAGCACTGGAACAGGTACTGGATCACTTCTGTATCTCCACTCGAACTCTTCATCCAACTCTACATGTCCAACCGGTGGAATCTCCATTATCCCCAAAGCCTCCCATTCTGTTCGCTTAACGAATTGCGATCTATAGATTGTGCGTTGAACTTCTCCGCTTTGTGTTTGTGGATTGGGGGATGGGGCTCGGCGGGAAGAGCCCTATACGAAATCAATAACTGGCACGTGGCGGGTAGCCGGAGTTTACCAGAGGAGGCTGAGGTTGTCATCCAAAACATTAGGGGCCATGATGATTCGATCGTGCCGATGATGCTGGTGTGTCTCGATGCGAAGGGAATCGCAAAAAGGGGCACTTTAATATCCATGGGGCGGCGCCAGGTTGGTTTTCGGGAATGATGTCAATCCCCTGACTGCGATCTGCCCGCGAAAGTTCAGGCGACTGACGTTTCGCTCGCCTCAAAACAGAACGCCCGAGGAATAGATTGTCTCCCGCGATTCCCTCCACGCGGCAAACGGTCGCAACCTGATTGGGCAAACTCAGCTCATTGTGGAATGGAGAGGACTGACACATGGCATTCTCGCAAGCCTTAGCCGAACGAGTCCGGTTTCTTGTGTCGCGTCGACGAGGGATCACCGAGAAGCGGATGTTTGGCAGTCTCGTCTTTCTGCTCCACGGAAACATGCTGGTTGGGATTTGGAAAGATTCGCTGATCGCACGAATCGGCCCGGAAACTTACGAGTCGGCACTGGAAGAAGAGCATGTTGTAGAGTTTGACGTCACCGGGCGTCCCATGCGCGGCTGGGTGGTCATCGGTCCCGACGGCTGTGATTCGGACCATCAGCTTCACAGGTGGATCGATATCGCAGTCGACTTCGTCGCCACCTTGCCGCCCAGGTGATTGCAGATCTTCTCAATTCATTCTCTCATCCTCTGGCTGCGACTTCTGCCCGCAGCGACAAGGTGTGCGGCGAACGTGTGACTCGGCGAAACCGGCATCCTGCATTTGACAACAAGGTGATTTGGGTGGTTTTGTAGGTTCAAGCAAACCGTGCGGCCTCAGGTTCCTGTCAGACATTGGGGTGAATCCATGTGAGTGGCGGTTGCAGAGGGTCTCGGTCCAGACTACCTTTTCGCCGCTTCAACGGCAGCGCGGATAAAAATTGGCCTCAGCAGAGTCCGTTTTGGCGCTGCTGTTGTCGTTTCTGCGTCAAGACCATGCCTGCAACATCGACAGATGGCTCTGTCATCCCACCTAACCGACGTTCAAAGGACCTTTGATCCAATGGACCACTTCGATTCGTCCTGCAAATCGCAGAACGCACCCATGAAGTCAACATTGTCCGTGTTTTCTCGCCTCGTCGTGTCGCTTGCGGCCGCGGCTGGCATGTTGATCGCCTGTTCTCAGACTTCCGCTGCCCAGGAGCCGAATGCTGAGGCGGGTCAGGCGGCAAACGCTTCGGTCGAACCCGCAGCGGAACCACCACAGCCCGGCGGCGAAGCGAATCTCAAACTGCCCGATCTGAATCAGGTCAAGTTTCTGAACGGCGCGATTGGCGGAAAGGACCTGCTCTACTCGGGAATCATCGTCGCGTCGATCGGGCTGGTCTTCGGCCTCATGGTCAGCTCACAGCTCAAGAAGTTGCCCGTTCACAAGTCGATGCTCGATGTCTCCGAGTTGATCTATGAAACCTGCAAAACCTACCTGCTGACTCAGGGACGATTCCTGGCGATCCTCTGGCTGTTCATCGGTGCCATCATCGTCTTCTACTTTCAGTTCCTGCTGCAGTTCTCATGGACTCGAGTCCTGATCATTCTGGCGTTCAGCGTCATCGGAATTCTGGGAAGTTACCTGGTCGCCTGGTTCGGCATCCGAGTCAACACCTACGCGAATTCTCGTACGGCCTTTGCTTCGCTGACTGGCCGTGCGTTTCCGTGCTATGCCATTCCACTGAAAGCTGGGATCAGTATCGGAATGCTGCTGATCAGTGTCGAACTTCTGTTGATGCTGATCATTCTGATGTTCATTCCCGGTGAATACGCTGGACCTTGCTTCATCGGCTTTGCCATCGGCGAATCCCTCGGCGCGGCCGCTCTGCGAGTGGCTGGCGGGATTTTCACCAAGATTGCCGACATCGGTGCAGACCTGATGAAAATCGTCTTCAAGATCAAAGAAGATGATGCTCGGAATCCGGGTGTGATTGCTGACTGCACCGGAGACAACGCCGGAGACTCCGTTGGACCTTCCGCCGACGGTTTCGAAACGTACGGTGTGACGGGCGTTGCTCTGATCACGTTCATTCTGATGGCAGTCAAGGACCCAACAGTTCAGATCCAGTTGCTGATCTGGATTTTCATGATGCGAGTCATGATGGTCGTCGCATCCGGTGCGTCGTATTTCGTGAACGAATGGCTGGCGATTCAGAAGTATGGCAATTCCAAAGACTTCAACTACGAAGCACCGCTGACGTTTCTGGTTTGGCTGACATCTCTGGTGTCCGTCGGAATGACCTACGTTGCGTCGTGGTTTCTGATTCCGGATCTCGGCGGTGACACCACGTTGTGGTGGAAGCTGTCGACGATCATCACTTGCGGAACTCTTGCTGGTGCCATCATTCCTGAAGTGGTGAAGGTCTTCACGTCGACGGAATCCGGTCATGTTAAGGAAGTTGTGACGTCGTCGGCCGAGGGCGGCCCGTCGCTCAACATTCTGTCGGGGCTCGTCGCAGGGAACTTCAGCGCTTACTGGCTGGGCATGATTATTCTCGGGCTGATGGGAATCGCCTACGGCATGAGCGAAACCATTCCAGGCGGCATGATGCTGGCTCCTGCTGTGTTCGGATTTGGACTGGTCGCGTTCGGATTTCTGGGCATGGGCCCGGTGACGATCGCCGTCGACAGTTACGGCCCCGTAACGGACAACGCTCAATCGGTGTTTGAACTTTCAACGATCGAAACACTGCCGAACATCGACGCTGACCTTCAAAAGAACTTCGGCTTCGCACCGGATTTCAAGCAGGCCAAAGATAACCTCGAAAAGAACGACGGTGCTGGAAACACCTTCAAGGCCACCGCGAAACCTGTTTTGATCGGCACGGCCGTTGTGGGCGCCGCAACAATGATCTTTTCGATCATTCTTGAACTGACTCATGGTCTTCAGCCGCAACTGCTGAGCAACCTGTCGATTCTGCATCCGCCGTTTCTGCTCGGCCTGATCGCGGGCGGTGCGGTGATTTACTGGTTCACGGGAGCATCAATGCAGGCTGTGACCACTGGTGCATATCGAGCTGTTGAGTACATCAAAGCCAACATCAAACTCGACGACACGGTGACAAAGGCTTCGACCGAAGACAGCAAGAAGGTCGTCGAAATCTGTACTGAGTACGCTCAGGCAGGAACGATGAACATCTTTGTGACGGTGTTCTTTTCAACACTCGGTTTTGCGTTTCTCGATCCGTACTTCTTTATCGGCTACCTGATTTCGATCGCTCTGTTCGGTCTATATCAGGCCATTTTCATGGCAAACGCGGGCGGAGCATGGGACAACGCAAAGAAGATTGTGGAGACGGAAATGCACGCCAAGGGAACTCCTCTTCACGATGCTTGTGTCGTCGGAGATACCGTTGGCGATCCATTCAAAGACACATCCTCCGTGGCGTTGAACCCAATCATTAAGTTCACGACTCTGTTTGGGTTGCTCGCTGTTCCCTTGGCCGTTTCGCTCAAGGAACAACAGGGCGCGACGCTGACTCTGTCGCTGGCGATTGGCTTCATCTTCATTTCGATGATTTTCGTCTACCGTTCGTTCTACGGCATGCGAATCAAGGCTGCCAGCGTGAAGCACTAACGACGCGGAGATCAGTCGGCTGGCACCAGTTTGAGCCAACCTTCGCGTGATTGAAATCTCAGATCCAGTTGCACTGTCGTTGTGACCTTTCAAATCAGGATCCAGAACATGAAACAGACGCTGATTGTTGTATCGATCTGCAGTGTGATATTGGGTTGTGGCCATTCGGATGTTGCAGACGATATCCCAGGCGAGCAAAGCACCGCGCCGGTTGTCGAGGCTGCTCCCTTCGCGACTCATCCGAAGGGCCAGCCTGTGGTGCTGTCGAGAGCTTCTTTTGATCCAACGATCTCCGAGTCAGAACGCCCAGCCACCGCAGATGCGCTGGTTTCGGAGTTCGAAAAACGATTCGCGGTGAATCCAGAAGACGCATTTGTGGAACTCACGTATTGGGGCGAAGCGCCACAAGAGGTCCGGTATGCCACTCTCCACGACTTTTTGTACGGCATTTATATGAAGAAGGGGGATTCGATTCCGAAGATTTCCAATCGGAAACTCGTTCCCGCTCAGGGCTACGAGAGCGGATTTTCACCGGAGGTCAAAGGCCGGACGCTAACTCCCGAACCAACCCACATCCTTGAGTTCGAGACCAGCCGTGGCGACAGTGGGACATCCGGGGCCATCGCGATCGGAACGGTGAACGGTCGATTCTATTTTTGTTCTGCTCAGTGATTTCGTGAAAGAGAATCCTTGACCGCCGAGAGAACGTTTGGCGCCCAGGTGACTAGTCAATGCGTCACTTAGACGATCGGACTGAAATTGCCCAGCATTGACAAGAGTTGCCGCGATTCGAGTCTGTTGGCAGTTATGCCGTTACAAAAAGGGCTCGTTGGGAGGTAGCTGTCCATTTCAGCGCAAAACATCGGCTGGCTGTTTGAGTCAGGCGGCAGTTGGGAGAGGGACGAGGTTGTTGAGGCGGGACTCGGTTGGTGGGTCGAGACCGCACGCCTTCAGCAGTTGAGCAAACAGACTTTCGCCGGTCTGCCACCAGGCTTGGAGTTCGGTCTGAACGCTGGAGAGTGTGAAGTCTCCAAGATGCAGTTTGAGTGATTCCAGCACGCTGACCAGGATCGTTCGTCGCTGAGCACCTCGAAGAGTCTTGCTGGTGCGACCGGTTCGTCGATCCTGAGCGGCAGGTCGAAGTGATCGTTCAGCTTCGTTGTTGGTTCCGGTCGCTTCCGGATGCAGCACGAACGTAAACAACTCGCAGTCGCACATCAGTCGAGCGACTTCCTGAACCAGATTGTTGAACTCATGATCGGTTTCGTCGTCTGACTTCACCTGCACGTCATCTGCTGTGCATCGAGATACGCACAACGCGGAGACAGCATCGACAAGCTCAGCAACTCGGGCAGCGCGACCGACCTCTTTCAGCCGTTGATCGGCCGATGCGGACTTGGCAGTGCGATACACATCCAGCAGTCCGTTCAAAAACGTTTTGTATTCTTCGTTGTCAGGCTCCAGCAGCGTGAAGCGAATCGCCTTGCGAAGCAGATGGGCCCAGCATTTCTGCGACTTTGTGAAGCCCTGATAGACCGCGGCATCATCGCTCACCAGGATTCCGACGAACGATTCCTTCGGAAGAATCTGAGCCAGTGTGTTCGCATCTTTGCGGCACCCGAAAATGAACACGCGAGCCTTCTCGGACAAGAATGCCCACACGGAATTCAGGCTCCAGCTGGTCTCATCGGCATGCACTACGGCGCTGACAGCCAGCAGCATGCAAAGCGATTCAAACTCTGGCTCCCATTCACGCGATAGCTGATTCAGTAAGGCATCGGCCTGAGACTTCGACAGGTCCAGTTCCCAGAAGAACTTCAACTGCTCACAGACTTTGTCGATCGAAAGCCCGACCATCGAAACGAGAAACGCAACAGCCGTGTGGATCTCAAGACCAAACTCAGACAGCGGCAGGACGCCTTCGATATCACCGAGTTCGCCGTTTGGTCCACGCCAGATTTCGTAAACGAACAGTGTGGCTTTGCCATTCCGAATTCTCCACACCGGACGATCGATATGCGGCGTGCATTGAGTGATCCTGAAGCCCTCCGGAAGAATAAGTTCGTGCAGATCGGCTCGATCAATCTTGTCCTGATTGGGTATCCGCCCGCGTCGCTCCGATGACTGTTTGTCACCATGCGAACCATGCTTCTTCGCCGTACCAACCTTCTTCTGTTCGGCTTCTTCGCGACGCTTCTCTTCAGCCGTCATCGAGTACGACTTGTCGAGCCGCTGCGTCGGATTCTTCTTTCGCAACTCGGCATTCTCGGCGTGCAGCTTCGTATTCTCTGCCTGCAGCTTTGTATTCTCGGCTTCCAGTTCGAAAACCCGTGCCCTCAGACCCGCATTTTCCGCTTCCAGATCCTCAATCCGTTGCGTCAATCGCGCCACCGTGGCCTGCAACTGCACCACCACTGCCGCCAGCTCAGCATAACTCGGTTGTTGACCCGCTCCGTCCATACGCGGTGTCTATCACACACCGCAATTCACTCAAACCCCAGTTTCCACGAGGAAATGGACAGCTACGTTGGGAGTGCTTTGATGCATCGACCTGTGGGTACACCATTCATCGTCGCTGGATGAGTTACTGCCGAAAGTTGTGTTTGGGTTGAGGGTTGAAAGAGGCGGCGTATTTCGAGATGAGTTGGTTTCCAAACAAAGACCAATTTCATTCGAAAGGAACGCCACCCGTGAAGAAGAGTACTCAGAAATCTGGTTCAGAGACAGTCAGCAGCTCGGTTGAGACTGAGAATGAGACACTGATTGTTGCACAGGAGCCAGCGGCTGAAAATTCTCGTGACGTGCTCAGCATGATCCTTCGTGACGGAGCTCAGAAGATGCTTCAGGCCGCCATCCAGAAGGAGGTCGACGATTACCTTCTGGCGAAGTCTGGCCTTGTTGATGAAGCAGGTCGGAAGCTGGTCGTTCGCAACGGGTCGCTGCCTGAGCGAGAGGTCATCACAGGCCTTGGCCCGGTCTCTGTTCGTCAGCCGCGAGTGCGTGACAAGCGACCGGTTGCAGATCGCGAAGTCTTCGTGTCATCGATCCTTCCGAAGTATCTGCGAAAGACAAGATCGATGGAGGAACTTGTTCCATGGCTGTACCTCAAAGGCGTGAGCACGAATGATTTCCCTGAGGCACTGCAATCATTGCTTGGCAAGGACATCGAAGGCTTTTCAGCGACGACCATCACGCGGTTGAAGTCGGTCTGGGAAGCAGAATACGACGAGTGGTCGAAGCGATCATTGACGGACAAACGATACGTCTACATCTGGGCTGATGGCATCTACAGCAACATTCGATTCAATGAGAATGATGGTCGCAATGCTGATGAAAATCGTCAGTGTTTGCTGGTTCTGATGGGCGCAACAGCCGATGGAACAAAGGAATTACTTGCGGTGGTTGCAGGCGTTCGTGAGAGCGATATTGCATGGAAGGAGTTGCTGTTGAGTCTCAAAGCACGCGGCCTGCGACATGATCCACTGCTTGCCATTGGCGATGGTGCACTTGGATTTTGGAAGGCTCTTGACCAGGTGTTTCCAACGACTCGTGTTCAGCGTTGTACTGTCCACAAGACGGCGAACGTCCTCGATAAACTGCCGAAGTCCGTACAGCCTCAGGCGAAGAGAATGCTGCATTCGATCTGGGATGCACCGACAAAGGAGGAAGCCAACAACGCCTTCGATTTGTTCATCCACACGTTCGAATCCAAGCACTCATCGGCGGTCGAATGTCTTCGAAAAGATCGTGATGTGCTGCTGACGTTCTACGACTTCCCGGCCGAGAACTGGTGTCACATTCGAACCACAAATCCCATTGAAAGCACCTTCGCAACAATCCGTCTCCGCCATCGCAAGACAAAGAACAATGGGAGTGCGAAGGCCTCGTTGGTGATGATCTTCAAGCTGGCTCAGAGTGCCGAGAAAGGCTGGCGAAAACTCCGAGGTCATCAGCACATCCCGGAACTCATCAAAGGCATCCGCTTCATTGATGGTGTCAACGAACACTCCATCAACGATCGCAACTCAACGACCACCAAAACCCCTACATCTCATACCGAAGTCGTCGCCTGAGAGATTCTCACTGAACACAACATTTGGTAGTAACTCTCGCTGGATCGAATGAAGGCATTTGGACTCCTGGCCTCAATCGCCGCGGCTGCTTGAGTCATGTTTGCTTTCCTGCATCTGCGTACGCAGCGATTGCAGGACAAAGTCAAACCGACAAGCACAGGTTGAGATTCACTCACCAGTACGCTACCCACTTTGTCGCTGGTCCCTATGATCAACGATTCAATCGCATGCGAGCGTAACCAGAGATCAATAATCTGTGCCAACAACCTATTCAACACGACATCGCTAGTCTTCGCTTGCCAACAAGATTCTCGCCAGCCTAGTAGATGACGTTGCAGGATCGCAGGAGAGAAATAATGCCGAGTGATTTCTCATTTGAGACCGCCTTTGACCTATTCCAAAAGCAGTACAGTTCGATAAACGAGTTATGGAAATTCTACTCCACCGTTGCATTGACGTTGCTTGCAGCTACAGTCGGATCCGACAAGATTAAAGCAACGAAACTTGGAGTAATTGTCGTCGTCATCGGGTTCTGGCTGTTTTCTATCGGGAATTTGTTGGCTCTTGTAGAGGGACAAAAGTTGGCTATCCAGTTGGGGGCCCTTGCCGATCAACTGGCTAGAGCCACTGGATCCCTGAACAGCGTCAAGATAAGCGCAACTCCCATATGGCAGATTGTAGTTTTTCATTTGGCCTGCGACTCCGCTCTCACAATCGCAATCATTGTTGTTGCCAAGAACTCTTGGGCAAAACATTCTGCGGGCTAGTGTCAACGTTGAAGCAGCGTTCCCGCGAGTCCCAAACCGATGTGCGAGTCGGCCCGATCTCATGATCAACTGCTTGCCTGGCCTCATGAGTGCCACGAGTAGTCGTTGAGTACAATGATAGCGGACCTGTTCTCGCTGTGGGTCGATCTAACTGTTCTGTGTGTGGCTTTGTGGCTCACCGCGAGTTCAGTTGAGCGAGTGTGGCCAAAGACCGCTGGGAGTGGTCTATCTGGATTGAGCATAATCTATCCAACCGATGCCCCCTTCCAAATCCTCGCGAAGGCGAGGACGTTCGGTTTAGGCCCGACCGAGGCAGCCTTTGACGATGCCTTTCCAGCAGTTCAGATCGAACGGCCAGTAGGCCAGTGAGCGAGCGTACCACGAAATGGCTTTTCGGGGGGAGCTGGACGCGAGGAACCACGCAGAGCAGCTTTCCACATTGGCCAGAACTCGGCAGCGGAATGACCACGGAAGAGATTCCGCTCGATCCGATGCCATCGCGTTACGAATGATCTGTCGACGAATCTCGCGCATGCGTTCGAAGTTCTTTGACAGTGAACCCGGCCGCCATTGGTACTTCGTCAGCGCTTCGCGGACCGGAGCGAACTTCGCTCCGGACGTTGCCAGCCGCAACCATAGGTCCCAGTCTTCAACTCCTGGAGGAGCATTGAAGCCCCCGACTTGCTGCAGCAGGCTTCGTCGAACCATCGTGCTGGAAACCACGATGAAATTGTCGAGCAGCAACGGCTCAAACAAATCACCTTCGGGCATTTGATCGGGAATGCTCCGTAACTCAGCGACTCGATTCACATCACCGAAGTTCTCTGCGTTTGTATAGATCACATCCGCGTTGGTTCGAGCGGCAGCTTCAAGTTGAGCCTTGAGCTTGCCAGGCTTCCAGTAATCGTCATGATCGAGGAACGCGACCCATTCGCCCGTTGCGGCCGCGATCCCTGCATTTCGAGTTGCGGCAGGACCAGAGTTCTTCTGATGGACCGCCTTGATGCGATCCCCATAGGAATCAAGAACCGCTTTTGTGTCATCCGTCGAGCCGTCATTCACCGGGATGACTTCAACTTCGCATCCGTCCTGAGCCAGCGCGCTGTCGATCGCTCGACGGACTTCTGCAGCTCCGTTGTAGGTGGGGATGACGACTGAGATTTTGGTGAGAGGCATTGATGTTTCCGGGTCTGTCTTGATTTCACGAGCAAACAGGGTGACAACCAGTTCCCGGCATCGGCCCGAAAACGCTCAGGTAGGGTTGTCGCCACGGTGGACCGTGGACCATTTCCAAAGATGCAATTTGATGAACTCCGGATCGCACATGACGGTCGGTCCGGAGCTTCTGTCGCTATCTTTCGTCCCAGTTTGTCGACTGGCACTTCGGGGACATTCGTTTTCGCGAAATTCCACCGTGCCGTTCTGAAAATGTTCGATCAGTCCGCGATGTTGCCAAAATGCAACATCACGACATTCGACATTTCTGTTTATCCTCATCGAAGAAGCCGATTTCGGCGTGTTCCGTGCCCATGAGTTCGCCTGAAGACATCCTGAAGCGTCACTTCGGTTTCGACTCATTTAGATCGCCGCAGGAACAGATTATTCGACATACGCTCGCCGGGAAGCACTCGCTGGTCATCATGCCGACGGGCGGTGGCAAGTCGTTATGCTTCCAGGTCCCCGCTTTGGTGCTGGCCGAACAGAAATCTGAACGCCCACCGCTGACGTTGATTCTTTCTCCGCTGATCGCGTTGATGAAGGATCAGGTGGACTCGCTGCAGTCGCGAGGAATCCCGGCAACGTTCATCAATTCCTCGCTGAGTCGTCGAGAGCGAGAGCAGCGTTATCAGGCATTGGCTCGCGGAAAATACTCGCTGCTGTACGTCACCCCAGAGCGATTTCGGAAACCTGAGTTTCTCGACGTGCTGGCTCAGCGTCATGTGCAGCTTCTGGCCGTTGATGAAGCTCACTGCATCAGCGAGTGGGGTCACGACTTTCGACCAGACTATACTCGTGTTGCCGAGTTTCGTGCGATCGTCGGCAATCCCACGACCATGGCGTTAACCGCAACAGCGACGCCCGATGTGCAGGAAGACATCATTCGCCAGCTCGGTCTGAGTCCAGCAGACGTGACCATGTTTCATGATGGCATTGATCGGCCGAATCTGGACCTGCGAGTCGAAGAGGTCTGGGAGTTCGATGAAAAGCAGGAGGCGATGGAAGAGATCTTCGACAGTTGGCTTGCTCCCGGAACATCAGGGAGCGGTATTGTGTATTTCACGCTGATTCGAACGCTGGAAGAGTTTAGCGAACGACTTCGTGAGGCGGAGATTGAACATGTCTGCTACCACGGCGACCTGGATCGCGGCACTCGCAAAGCGATTCAGGATGACTTTATGTCCGGTCGCAGTCGACTCGTGCTGGCAACGAATGCGTTTGGCATGGGTGTTGACAAGGACGATATCCGGTTCGTCATCCATGCCGACATTCCGGGCTCGATGGAATCATACTATCAGGAAATTGGCCGGGCCGGGCGAGACGGACAGCTTTCGGAATGCGTTCTTTTGTACGATCAGCGAGATCTGAATACGCAGATGGAATTCATCCGCTGGACGAATCCGGACGCTGAGTTCTGCGAGCGGACGTACCATTTGCTCACGCACAGCACGGAACAGATTCGAGCGTTCGGAATTGACTGGCTCAGGGAACGATTGTGCGATCGTCAGCGGCATGATCGTCGTGTCGAGACAGTCCTCTCGCTGCTTCAACGCTACGGAGTGATTGACGACGAGAATGATCTGTCGTCACTTGAGATTCATGGACCGCTGCCGGAAGCGTTAGTCGACGAAGACGCTCGGGCAGAAAAACTCCTGCGAGATCAGAAGAAGCTCTATGCGCTTGTGCAATATGTTCAGGCCTCTGACCGACGGCACTTCATTCGAGAATACTTCGGTGTGACGTCGTGATTTGTGTTCTGTCACCGTCTCAATGGGCCCCATGGGAGGGTGAAGGTGGCATACACTGATTCTTAACGCGGTGTTCTTTGAGGCGAGCGGGGGACGTTAGTCCCCTGATTGTGCTCCTGCGTCGCATCAGGGGATTAACATCCCCCGCTCGCCGAACTCCGCATCTTAGGCCGCGCGAAGTATAGTCGTGACTTTTCAAGCCTCTTCATCACTTACCCGACAACTCATGATGCACCTTCTCGGCTCCTCGGAGAACTCGAAGAACATTGCCGCCAAGAATCTTGTGGATGTCGTCCCTGGTGTAGCCTCGGTCGAGCAAAGCCTGAGTGATCAGTGGATACGAAGCGACGCTTTCAAGCTGCTCCGGCAGTCGCGGAACGCCGTCAAAGTCTGATCCAATGCCGACATGATCGACACCCGCGTGTTTGGCCAGATAATCGATATGGTCAACCACGTCGTGCAGTGTGCCGCGAGCCTCTTTGTTCTTCTTCAGCACGTCCGTTGGTGCTATGAACGCCGAGTAGAAATTCACCATGATTACGCCGCCGTTCTGCTTAACAAGCGGAAGCACATCATCGGGCACGTTTCGCGGATGATCACAGATCGCTCGCGCGCTGGAGTGCGAGAAAATGACCGGAGCCTTCGTTTCCGCGAGGGCTTGTTTCATCGTCTCCGGCGAAACGTGAGACAAGTCCACGAGCATCCCGATTCGGTTCATCTCACGAATCACTTCGCGACCAAAATCGGACAGTCCGCCGACCTTCGGTTCATCGGTCGCCGAGTCGGCCCACGACAGTGACTTCGAATGAGTCAGCGTCATGTATCGACATCCTTCGTCGTACAAACGCTGAAGGTTATTGAGGTCATTTTCAATGCTGTAGCCACCTTCGACGCCCATCATTGAGGCGATCTTTCCCGACTTCACAATCCGCTCAATGTCATCCGCAGTTGAAGCGGACTCGAAGGCTTCCGGA
The DNA here is from genome assembly GCA_037367405.1 of Ottelia alismoides. Taxonomy (NCBI): domain Eukaryota; kingdom Viridiplantae; phylum Streptophyta; class Magnoliopsida; order Alismatales; family Hydrocharitaceae; genus Ottelia; species Ottelia alismoides. The sequence continues at coordinate 699,848 of JAZKJV010008916.1, read as the reverse complement.
TATCTCTTCACCATCATCTTGACGATGGAAATCTGATGCAGCGTTTGAGCCAAAGCATCGCCTGTGGTGTCGTGACTTGCGGGCACATACACCGACCAGAATTGGGCCTTGAGACCTCCCTTTCGAAGTCTTGGGATGTCCGTGTGAATCGACGGCTGATCCTTCGAAATGTCCAATGTATCGAAGGACGAATTGGCTTTTTCGCGAATCTCCCACGGCAGGTCATTGTGTCCGTCAAACAGCATTCCGGAAAAATGAATCTCTTCCGCCTGAGGAGTCAAAACAACCGGCGCTCGCTTCGCATCCTGAGCCAATACACTGCCAGCACACAGAACAATCATCGCAACAAATCGCATACGGATGCCTCTCGAAACAACTGCAAAAAGGTCAATCAAGCGGTGGGGTTGTGAGGGATGATATCCGTTGTGCTACCACCAAAAAAGCGCGTGTGATGATCAGTCTACGGCGGCGCATTGGTTCAAGATGGGAAGTGTTAGGGGTGTGACAATCGGAACGCAACGATTCAACCCGGTACGGGTTCGACAACAAAGCCTGGGGTCGCCGTCTTGCGGCTCACCCCAGGATTGAATCAGGGAATGTTCAGAACCCCGATGGGGTTCCACAGCACGAAAATGATTCTTCAATCAGGTATCGCAGCAGAAGCGAAATGTGGAACCCCGTTGGGGTTCGAATCACAGGGCAAATTCTCCTGGGGTGCGCCGTTGTCACGGCGACCCCAGGCTTTGTTGTCAAACCCCGTTGGGGTTGAGATGCCTCTGGCTGCCAAACCAGCGTTCCACCGGTGTGAAACCGACACCGGGCCGATGCTGGCCACCCTCTCCCATTGCATGTTCGCACAGCAGCGACCGCATCAACGCAGGAGAACGCTCTGCGTTTGAATGATGTCCTGAAGAAAGGTGGGTACTGATGAGTCCGGCAGAGAGGACCTGCCGAAAGCGACGACCCCCGCCCGAAGCAGTGTTCACAGAGTCACTTGCCTTTGACGTTCGTTGAGCGTTCAATAATGGCATTCTAGTCCAGATCCTTCCTGCCTTGTCCCACCGGCTGTGTCATGCTGAGAAACCTGCCTGCATTTGTGTCAACGCTGTTGATGTCTGTCACCCTGATTGGCTCCGGGGAAGCCCGCGCGCAGCAGGCGGTTGATTTCGCGCACGATATCGTGCCGATTCTTCAGAAACACTGCATTGCGTGTCATGGAGGACGAGAGGCCAAAGGCAGCTTTTCGATGAATCATCGGGAACTGCTGGTCGACTCGGGCCATGTCGTGTCCGGAAAGCCGGACGAGTCGCATCTGCTGCAGTTGATTCAGTCGACGGACAAAGACACTCAGATGCCGCCTGCGGATCGGCCTCGAGTCTCGCCCGAAGAGCAGGCCGTGTTGACGCGATGGATTGCCGAAGGGCTGGCCTGGGAAGAAGGATTCTCATTCGCGCCGCAAACGTACGAGCCGCCGCTCAAGCCGCATCGTCCGGACCTGCCGCCTGCGGTGGATGGACGAGACAATCCGATTGATCGAGTCCTCGACGCGTATTTGACCCAGCAGAACATCGCGCGGCCAGAGCGCATTGATGATGCGGCATTCGCGCGTCGAGTTCATCTGGATCTCGTCGGGCTGCTGCCGACGCCCGATGCGTTGCAATCGTTCCTGACTGATCCTTCGCCGAACAAGCGTCAGGAACTCGTTCGACGGTTGCTCGATGACAAAATCGCTTACTCAGATCACTGGCTGACATTTTTTAACGACCTGCTGCGAAACGATTACAGCGGAACCGGATTCATCACCGGTGGTCGTCAGCAGGTCAGCACCTGGCTGTATGCAGCTTTGGTGACGAACAAACCATTCGATCAGTTTGCACGAGAATTGATCGCGCCTCCGACGCCCGCAAGCCAGGGTTACATCGATGGGATTCGCTGGCGAGGCGAAGTCAGTGCCGGTCAAACGAACGAGATTCAATTCGCGCAGAGTGTGTCGCAGTCGTTTCTTGGCATCAACATGAAGTGCGCGTCCTGCCACGACAGTTTCGTCGACCGCTGGAAACTGGAAGAAGCGTATGGACTGGCGGCCATTTATTCATCGCGACCTCTTGAGATTCATCGTTGCGATAAGCCAATCGGCAAACAGGCTCAGGCCAAATGGCTGTTTCCGGAACTTGGTCAGATCGACGCAAGCGCAGCTAAAGAAGAACGCTTGCGGCAGTTGGCAAACCTGATGACTCATCCCGAGAACGGTCGATTCTCTCGCACGATCGTGAATCGGCTGTGGTACAAGCTCATGGGTCGCGGGATTGTGCATCCGCTCGATGCGATGCAGTCAGAACCGTGGAACGCGGATCTGCTCGACGTCCTCGCCAATCATCTGACCGATCACAAGTATGATCTGAAGCAAGTGCTGTTTCTCATCGCCACCTCGGAGGCTTATCAGTCGAAGACAGTGGCCCGCGGCGGCGAATCGAAGGATGCCGCGAAGGGTTACGTTTTTCGCGGACCAACGGCCCGACGCATGACGGCCGAGCAGTTTCTCGACTGCGTTTGGCAAATTACCGGCGCCGCACCGACGGCTGTTGATGCGCCTGTGTTTCGAGGCGATGTCAATCCCGAAGCCGCCGCAGGTCTGGAGCTCAAGGGCCAGTGGCTCTGGGGAGATTCTGCGGCGGACGGAAAAGCTCCGCCAGCGAACGAAACAATCGCCATCCGCACCAAGTTCAGTCTGGCTGACGAAGTTGCTCAGGGCGGCGCGGTTGTGACGTGTGACAACAGCTTCACGCTTTACATCAACAATCGAGAGGTCCTGAAAGGCTCCGACTGGACGCAACCTGCGGCGGTCGCGTTGAAGGGAGTTCTCAAGAAGGGCGACAACACGATTGTGGCGGTCACCACCAATGCCGGAAACTCGCCGAATCCTGCGGGTCTGTTCTTCGAAGCTCGAATCAAACTGGCAGATGGATCTGAGCAAACGATTTCAACGGATGAAAAATGGCAATGGTCAGCCACGGTTCCGGCGGTCAAGGAAGGACGACTTGGGGCTCAAAAGGGCGACTGGAAGCCGATTGTGATCGTCAATCCGGTGGACTCATGGACTCAGGTCATTGCCACGAAGGGTCGCGAACTCTTGCTTCAATCGATCAATGGCGACACTCGAATGGTTCGCGCGTCGCTGGTGAAGAATGACTTCCTGATGAAGTCGCTCGGCCGGCCGCTGCGAGAACAAATCGTGTCGATGCGTCCGGATGAACTGACGACACTGGAAGCGGTCGATTTGTCCAACGGAGCCTCACTGGCTGGATACCTCGCGACCGGCGGCAGGAACCTGTCCGAGTCGTGGACTGGTCGCCGTGACTCGCTGGTTGAGTATCTGTTCCAGTTCGCGTTTAGCCGCAACCCGACGGATGCAGAACGTGCCACGATCCTTGAATCGCTGAGCCCCAATCCCGGCCCGCAGGAGATCGAAGATTTGCTTTGGGCTTTGTTGATGTCTCCCGAGTTCTTCCTCGTGCGCTGAAGGTGCTTGATTCTGGGGAATGTGAGATGAGATCCATGCACTTGTCCCCTCTCCCCAGTGAGCGAATTCCTCAGAACGTTTCCAATTAATCGGGGGGAGAGGGCCAAGGTGAGGGGGATTGTTTCAATGTTGCAGTCTGAAGATAGACCCCTCATCCGGCCTGACGGCCACCTTCTCCCCTTAAGAAGGGGAGAAGGGACAGCGTCGAATTGGTTAGACGCACATCGGGGGCTGTTCCGCGAACGGCTCATTTATCTCCGTGATGAATTTTCCAGTAATCAACCGAAGTATCCCGGTAGATGTTCATGAACGAGACCAATCGAAACTCAGCCGACCGCCACATCGACCACGGGCGAACTCGAACACGACGAGCCGTTCTGACTACGCTGTCATCGCTCGGCATCGGGACGACCGTCTTTCAGCGAGCCGTCGCTGATGAAGCATCGAAGTCTGACGATGCATTGACGCTCGACCAGATCAAATCATCCGAATGGGTTGCCGGGATTGAACTCACGGATGAGCAGCGAACGGCCCTTCAGTCGGAACTGGAAAAGGTTCGCAAAGAGGGCAAAATAATTCAGAGTCTCGAAGTGGGTTACGACACTCTGCCCGCGTTTCGATTCGATCCGGAGATGGTCGATCCGGACTCAGCGTCCCGCAATCTCGCGTCCCGGTCGTGGCTGAAAGCTGAGGAATCGCAATCGGCAGATCAGCAGCTTGACGCCTCTGAGTTGTCGTGGAAGTCGATTCGACAACTCGGGGCGTTGCTGAGATCAAAACAGATTACGTCTGTGCAGTTGACGGAGCATTGCCTGAAGCGACTTGAGGAGGCGGATCCGAAACTTCATTGCGTCGTCACGCTCACGAAAGATCTTGCGATGAAACAGGCCGAGCAGGCCGATCGCGAGCTCGCATCAGGGATGGATCGAGGACCACTGCACGGGATTCCGTGGGGAGCGAAAGATCTCATTGCTGTTCCCGGGTACCCAACGACCTGGGGCGCGCCGCAGTTTCGTGAGCAGAAGTTTGAAAAGCCTGCCACGGTTTATCAGAAGCTGACAGATGCCGGAGCTGTGCTTGTCGCGAAACTGTCGCTGGGTGCTCTCGCGATGGGAGACCAATGGTTCGGCGGGCAGACACGGAACCCGTGGAATCTCGAACAAGGCAGCAGTGGATCATCAGCGGGTTCGGCCAGTGCCGTTGCGGCCGGGCTCGTTCCTTTCGCGATTGGCAGCGAGACCCTTGGCAGCATCATCTCGCCAACACGTCGTTGCGGTACGTTCGGGCTGCGGCCAACGTTCGGCCGAGTGTCTCGCGATGGCTGCATGGCGTTGAGCTGGACGATGGACAAGATTGGCCCGATTGCTCGATCCGCGGACGACTGCGGATTTGTTCTTCGGGCCATTCACGGACGAGATAACGCTGATCCGACAACAGTCGATCGATGGTTCGACTGGCCCATGGCTGTTGACTTGAAGGCGGTTCGAATCGGCCGAATCGCAAACAGCAAGACTTCAGAATCTGAACAGGCGGCTCTTGATCTGCTGAAGGAACTTGGCGCGACGCTGATCGACGTTGAGCTTCCTCGAGAGTTTTCCGAGTGGACTCTGACGAGCATGCTGGATGTCGAGGCCGCGTGTGTCTTTGAGCCGCTGACTCGCGAAAATCAAACGGATGGTCTGAACGCGTGGCCGAAGATCTTTCAGCGTTCACATTTCGTTTCCGCTGTCGATTTCCTGCATGCTCAGCGAGTTCGCTTTAGGTTGATGCAGCAAATGGTTGACGTTTTCAAGTCGGTGGATGTGTATGTTGGCGGCTCTGATCTGGGAATTACGAATCTCACAGGGCACCCAATGATTTGCCTTCCAGTGAAAATGCAGGATACCAAACCTCAGCCTCGGCCGACCTGCTGCACGCTGACCGCGGGGCTGTTTGACGAGGCCACTTTGTTGGCCGTCGCGAGTCTGATCGAGAGAAAAGCCGACATCCTGAAGCATCACCCGGCGCTCGCTTGACCTGCTCTTCAAATGTCGAGATTCTTGGTGGCTCTGGGTTTTCAGGCGAGCGGGGGACGTCAGTCCCCTAGTCATTCTCTTGAAGTTGCGCATTTCGTGATCGCGAGGTCAAAGGCGCGTGAACACAGTGAATTATCACAACGGGAAGCGTGAGTTTTGAAGTTGCGCGTTTGTGATTCAGATTGTTGGCCAAAGGTCATATTGATCGTAGCCAGGGGCATCGCCCCTGGAACTGGAAACGAAACCTATCGATTTGGCCAACGGCCATATTCAACCAAAATATGGCCGATTGAACATGACCCTTGGCCAAGCCTCACCGTGTTTTCCGTGCCCCTGGGGCGTTGCCCCAGGCTATGGTGAAAAAGGCCGGTGGCCATCAAACCAAAAAACGCAACTTCAAAAGATTATTCCCGGGCCGATTCATCGTGTGATTCACAGCCCCCCGCTCGCTACGCCCCTCAATTCTTTCCGAGCGAAGCATCGTAAGGTTTACAGCACCGCCGCAGGATGACGACATGACTCTCGACGAACTTCAGCACTTGATTGCAACCATGTACTCACGCAAGGACTCTGCCCGCGGCATCGAGGGGACCTTCATGTGGTTCATGGAAGAAGTCGGAGAACTCTCCGCAGCCCTGCGTGAAGAGACAAAAGAAGAGACGGCCAAAGAGTTCGCGGATGTTCTGGCCTGGCTGGCTACGCTCGCAAATGTCGCCGGGATCAATCTGGCCGATGCTGTTCGACTCAAGTATGGACAGGGCTGCCCCGGATGCCATCAAATGGTCTGTGCCTGCGGGCCTGCAGAGAAACCGTAAAGCCCCGTAGAGTCTTTTGACTCCGGTTGTCGTTTCCCTCCACATCTCTTCCATCAATGGCGAAGAGCAGTACTCGTGACCACTCGAACACGACTTGATGTCGAGCTGCTGAATCGAAAGCTTGTTGAATCGAGAACCCAGGCGAGGGTCCTCATCGAAGAAGGACGTGTCTTCGTTGATGGCGAAGTCGCTGATAGGGTCGGGCGTCTCGTCGACGAATCAAATCAAATCGTGGTTTCCGCGCCGCCTCGATTTGTCAGTCGCGGCGGGATGAAGCTGCTGGCGGCGATTGAGCATTTTCAGGTCTCCTTCGCGGACTGCTCGGTTCTGGATGTGGGGGCCTCAACGGGCGGCTTCACCGATTGTGCTTTGCAATTGGGAGCGAAGCATGTGACCTGCGTGGACGTCGGCCGCGGTCAGTTGCATCCTCGACTTCGCAGCGATGCGCGAGTAGTGAACTTTGAAGGCTTGAACGCACGCGAACTGGAGTCAGCTCCGTTGCCTCTTCAGTCATATGATCGCATCGTGATGGATCTGTCTTTCATCTCAATCACTCTTGCACTCCCGCAGGCGTGGTCTCGACTCCACGATTCCGGGGTGCTCATCGCTCTGGTAAAGCCGCAGTTTGAAGCGGGGCGTCAGGCTGTCTCGAAAGGAAAGGGAATCATCCGAGACGACGCCGTACGCCACGAATCGCTGCGACAAGTAGCCGCGTTCGCCGAAGGACAACTTGCAAATTGCCAGGTGCCCAAAACGATGGAATGCCCTCTTCACGGCTCGGATGGGAATCGAGAATTTCTGATGCTGCTCCGCAAGGAGACTGCGTCGGATTGAGCGAAATTCTTCGCTCAGCGTGAACTGCAGCGTTCATATGAACATCGATTCGTCCCGTCTCCCCCCGCGAAGGAATCCCTGAGAACGTTCACGACGGTTCGGGGGGGTGAGGGCCAAGGTGAGGGCATTGATTCAAAGTTGCAATCTGAAGACAACCTCCTAGTATCTTGAAACTGAGCACATCAGATTTGAGTTTCGAGCGGCGGGAGGTTGGAGTCTGATCTTCGCCTACCGCCGGGATCAGGCAGCCATACTGATCGATTAATACTCCTCCGGCCACCTTCTCCTTCATACCAAGTAGAGAAGGGACTTGACGAGAACGGCTGCCTGTCTGTGGTCGTCTTGGCTCATGTCGCTCCCAAATATCGAAAGAACTACCCGTGTTCTGGGCTGGCTGGATCATCTTTGTTGGCGTCTCCCTCGCGACCATTCCCGCGGTCATTGCGTTGACACGGAAACGGTTGGTGGACGTTGCCGAAGACCCGAACGCTCCGTCACTGCCCGGTGTCAGCGTTATTATCCCCGCGCGGAACGAAGAAGCTCAGATCCGCAACGCGCTGACGACATTGCTCAAGTCGGAAGGACTAACGCTGGAATTGATCGCCGTGGATGATCGCTCCACCGACGCCACAGGTCGCATCATGGACGAAGTTGCGGCGACGGATTCGAGATTGAAAGTGGTCCACATCACCGACCTGCCGGACGGATGGCTGGGCAAGAATCATGCGATGCATGTGGGTTCGCAGATGGCGACTCATCCGCTGATCCTGTTCACGGACGGCGACATCCTGTTTGAGCCGCGAGCACTCCAGATTTCCGTGCGGCACTTTCGGAAGAATGGTCTGCAGCACATGTGTCTGCTGCCAAAGATGCTCCCCGGCAGCCTTGCTGAAAACATCATGGTCACGTTCTTCGGACTGGCCTTCGCGACCGGCATGCAACTGCATCTGATCCGAACACGCTTCCCTCTGTCATACGCCGGCGTCGGCGCATTCAATCTGGTGGATGCGGCTTTCTATCGCAAGCTTGGAGGCCATCAGCCGATTGCTCTGGATGTTCTTGATGATGTGAAGCTCGGAAAGCTCATCAAACGCAACGGCGGACAGAGCGACTTTCAGATGGCCGACGAACTTCTGCGCGTGCGCTGGCAGCCGAATCTTTGGGGCGTCATCACGGGACTGGAAAAGAACGGCTTCGCATCGCTGAATTATTCGATCCCGCAGTTGCTGTTCACGACGTTCATCTTCCTGACGGTGATGGTCGCGCCATGCGTTTTGCCGTTTCTGTATCCGCTGGAGCAGTCCGGCGGATTCCTCGCAACCGCCATCGTCTGGCATGCCTGTTACGCCTATCTGGTTTGCAAACTGCCGAAGGCGTGGCTGCAGGTACCACTGTTTATGCTCGGCCCGAGCATCATGGCGTTCGCGTACTGGCGATCGGCGATCATCACGCTGCGGCAAGGCGGCGTGCGATGGAGAAACAGCTTTTATCCGCTGAAGACGCTCCGAGCCGCGATTTATCGGTGACTCCTTCTGGACATTCGCACCACGGAACTCACAATGTTGAGACCTCCCCGTGCCCTGCCGTTCAGAGCCCACCACTATGCTGTTTCGAATTCGCCATGAATCAAGTTCGATCACCCGTTGGATTTGCAGCCTCTGTAGGCCGGACCGAGCGGAGCGAGTTCCGGCAATACCTTTAACCGCCGGAACTCACTGCGTTCGGTCCGGCCTACAGACCGTTCTCATCGTGACCTTGATCCTGCTTAGCCCCGCGGCACTTCGCGCGGATGATCTTCTTGTCCCGGCGGCGCCGTCGTTTCGGTACGATGTGATGCCGGTGCTGTCGCGATCGGGATGCAGTCTCGGAACGTGCCACGGGAACCAGAACGGCAAAGGCGGACTGAAGATTTCTCTGCGAGGACAGGACCCCGACATCGACTTCATCACGCTCACTCGACAACTGGGAGCCCGGCGAGTCAGCGTGCTGATGCCGGACGACAGTCTGCTGCTCCGCAAGCCGCTGATGGATGTTCCTCACGAAGGCGGACGACGTTTCAATATCACCGATCATGAATACCAAATCCTCCGAGCATGGATCGCAGCGGGCATGCCAGCAGACACGGCTTCCGCACCGCAACTGACTGAGTTGTCTGTCACTCCCGATCGCAAAACACTTTACGCGCCGGAAGCCAAAGTCGATCTGAAAGCGATTGCGAAGTTCTCCGACGGATCCAGTCGCGATGTGACGCATCTCGCGGTCTTCGAATCATCGGACCCTGCCGTTGTCGTGTCATCCCGCGGAGCTGTGGAGTTCCATGATCTGAACACGTCGCGCCAAACCAGCATCACCGTTCGATACCTGAATCAGCAGCAGCCCGTCCGAATTGAATTTGTCCCCGCGCGAGACGGCTTTGTCTTTAAAGCGCCGCCATCGGACAACATCATCGACAAAGCCGTCTTCGCGCAGCTTGAGCGATTGAAGATCAACCCGGCTTCAGTGAGTGACGATGTCACGTTTCTGCGTCGCGTTTATCTGGATCTGACCGGTCTGCTGCCCACGGCACAGCAGGCGAAGTCGTTTCTTGCATCATCGGAAACTGACAAACGAGCGAAGCTCATCGATCAACTCCTCGCATCCACGGAGTTTACCGACTTCCAGACGCTGCGATGGGCCGATCTGCTGCGAGTCGAAGACAAGACGCTCGACTCGAAGGGCGTCGAAGTTTACTACCACTGGATTCGTGACAGCGTCGCTAAGGACAAGCCGCTCAATCAGTTCGCTTCAGAAATCATTGCCGCTCGCGGCAGCACCTATACTGAACCTGCGGCCAACTTCTATCGAGCCCTTCGGACTCCGGAAGAACGAGCTGAATCCGCAGCACAGGTGTTTCTGGGTGTTCGACTTCAATGCGCGAAGTGTCACAATCATCCGTTCGACCGCTGGACGCAGGACGACTACTACGGCTGGACCAACTTCTTCTCACGTGTCGACTACAAGATCATCGAAAACCGTCGTCGCGATGAAAATGATAAGCATGAGTTCGTCGGTGAGCAGATCGTTGTGATGAAGAATGATGGCAACGTGAAGAATCCGACGTCTGGAAAAGTCATCTCGCCACGCTTTCTGGGGAATGCTCCGACTGCGACGAATGATGATGGTGCTCAGGATCGACTTCAGCAGCTCGCCGCATGGATTCAGGATCCGGCCAACGATCGATTCGCGGTGACTCAGGCCAATCGCATCTGGTTTCAGATGATGGGCACCGGCATTGTCGATCCCATCGACGATTTCCGCGCCACAAATCCCGCAGCCAATCCGGAACTGCTGCGGGCGATCACCGACGAGTTGGTTCGATCAAATTACAGCGTTCGGCACTTGATGCGATTGATTGCGAATTCGAAGACGTATCAACTGTCCGGCCAGACGAATGAGACGAATCAGTATGACGAGCGTCAGTTCTCCCGCGTCGCCCCGCGTCGGATGACAGCCGAGCAAACTCTGGATGCCATCAGCCAGGTGTTGCAGGTCCCCGCAAAGTTCGGAGGATCTCCCGAAGGTATTCGCGCGGTGCAGTTGGTTGGTGTTCGCAACGGAGGCAATCGTTACAGTCGTCCGGAGAATGGCGATCGGTTCCTGTCTGTGTTCGGCAAGCCAAGCCGTCTGCAAACCTGCGAATGCGAACGCACCGGCGAGACGACGCTGGCTCAGACAATGGAAATGGTCAGCGGCGAGGTCATCAGTGAACTTCTCCGCGACAACCAAAACTGCGTCGCCCGAGCGGTCAGCAGCGATCAATCGACGGACGAATTCCTCGAACAGCTTTATTGGTCAGCACTCAGTCGATCACCCTCGGGTGAAGAAAAGTCGGCGATGACTCAGCACGTCACTCAACATTCCAGCCGACGCGAAGCCCTGCAGGACATCGTCTGGGCGTTGCTCAATTCGAATGAGTTTCTGCTGCGACGATGACTTGTTGTTGCCTCGTAGCGGAATTCATCAGAATTCCTCGGGTTCATTTTGAAGCGGAACGGCGCGAGCCGTCCGGTGAATTCACGACTCAGATTCCCCGGAGGCCCATTGCCCGGCCGCGCTACAACGACCGAGGTAGCCGAGTTCGTGAGAACTCGGAATTCTGACGAATTCCGCTACCAGTCCATCGCCAACGTCGCCGTGGAGTTCCGTTCTTGTCCAATCATGCTACCCTTCAACGCGGCGGCGAACGCTGACAGGGTTCAATCGATCCCTCAAAGATTCGCCGTCACTTCCCACCAGAACATCCTGCCTCAATACTCCTTCCTTCTGGAGTCTGTTCATGTCATTGAACCGTCGCCAATTGCTCCTGCGCGCGGCAGGGGTTTCGTGTGGACTGGCCTTTGCCGGATTCAGCAGAAAGTCTCTACGAGCCGCTGGATCAGTAGCTTCAGAGAAACACTTTGAAATCACGGATGTGAAACGGACGACCGTCAAGCTGGAGTTCCGGCCGACGCCTCGTCGGAACATGGATCGAGAAATCCCGCACTGGCGATACACCGAGCTGTGTGATGTGACCTTGAAATGCGGAGCGACAGGAACCGGCGAAACGCTGCTGTTCTACACGTGGGGAGTTCCGGACGACACTGATGTTCAGCGCGTGATCGGCCGAAGTGCTCTGGAAGTCATGTGGGACGATTCACTTGGAGCCGGTCTGCAGATGGCGATCTTCGACGCTGTCGGTCGCGCGGCAGAAGTGCCCGTGCATGCGTTGCTGGGGCATCAGGTTTATGAGAAGACTCCACTGTCGTGGTGGAACATCGATACGTCGGCTGCTGACATGGCTTCCGAATGCGCGGAAGCGGCTCGACTGGGTTACAAGTCGTACAAGACCAAAGGACGTCCGTGGTTCGATCTGTTTCAGCAGCTTGATGCGACGGTCAAAGTCATTCCGAGTGACTTCAAGATCGACATGGACTTCAACGACACGCTTCGAACCGCCGAACGCGGGCTGCCGATTCTGAAGAAGATGGAGCAGTATCCGAACGTGGATATCTTCGAAGGACCGATTCCTCAAAGCGATGTCGAAGGAAATCAAAAGATCACAGAAGCGACTCGTGTCAAAGTCGCGCTGCACTATGGAACGCCCGCATCAGATGTGATCGTGAAGACTCATTGCTGCGATGGCTTCGTCGCCGGCGGCGGCGCATCGAAGCTGACGACTCTGGCCAGGTTCTGCGAAGAAACCAACTTCCCGTTCTGGCTGCAGCTCGTTGGCAGCGGACTCACCGCTGCGCATTCGCTGCACTTCGGCGGCGTTTTGAAACAAGCCGTTTGGCCGGCGGTGAATTGTCATCAGTTGTTCGAGCATGACCTGCTGACGGAACCGATTCTTCTGAAGGACGGTCACGCGGCCGTTCCGAATCGACCAGGATTAGGCTACGAAGTGAATCGTGATGTCGTCGAGAAGCTGAAAGTCGACAAACCTGCATCGCGACCAGAACCCGAACGACTGATCGAAACGACCTGGGCGGACGGCCTGCGAATGTACACCGCCAACAACGGCGAAGTGAATTTCATGCTGACCGCCGCCAACGCGGACAAGTATCCCTACTTTGCGGCCGGAGCTGATACTCGTCTGGTGCCAAATGATGGCTCCGCTCGCTGGCGAGAACTTTATAACAAAGCCCGCAAGGAAGGCCCGATTCGAGCGTGAGGCTTGAGTCGTTAAGGCGAGCGGCCATTCAAGAATGGCCAACCCTACGAGCCCGACGCGCCAGTTTTGAAGTTGCGCGTTTCGTGGTTGGGAATGTTGGCCAAAGGCCATATTGATCGTAGCCAGGGGCATCGCCCCTGGAACTGAAAACGAAAGGAATCGGTTTGGCCAACGGCCATAATCATCGAAACATGGCCAAGTGAACATGGCCCTTGGCCAAGTCTCACCGTGTTTTCCGTGCTCCTGGGGCGTTGCCCCAGGCTATGGTGAAAAAGGCCGTTGGCCACCAGACCAAAATGCGCAACTTCAAAACGCGCCGACGCGCCAGCGAGTGCGTCACGATCCATACGCACTCGCTGGCGCGTCGGGCTTGTAGTCAACAACTTCCGGCCACTTGATTCATGCCGCTCGCCACTTTCGGCGTTTTCTTCTTTGCCAACACTTATGTTTCTGCAGCTTTCCGCATTGCCCACCAAAGCTGTTCCACATGCTCGCGTTCTGTTCGTTCGGCGCCGATGGAGACTCGCACCATCCAGCGGCCGTTTAGTGTGGCCGGAGTGAGATAGGTGAAGCCGGAGCGATTGAGTCCATTGGCCCAGTCGAGCGTATGTCGATCGAGTGCTTCGCCCTCAAGGCCGTTGGGCTCATGCCGCACGCAGATGGTCTGAAGAGCCACGGGAGCCAGCACCTTCCAGTTCGGCGTTGCGGGGATCTGTTGAGCCAGCCATTGTGCGTTGTCGAGGTCTCGACGAAGACGAGCCTGCAGTCCGGCCACGCCCTGTTCGCGAATGAGGAACCACAACTTGAGGGCTCGAAAACGACGACCGAGTGGCAGGCCCCAGTCGCGGTAGTTTTTCACCTGCCCATCGGCGGATGTCTGCAGATAACTTGGATTCGTCGACATGACTCGAATCAGATGCTGCGGGTCACGAACGTAGAAGACTGAACAATCAAACGCCGCGCCGAGCCACTTGTGAGGATTCAAAACGATTGAGTCCGCCGCTTCGATCCCGTCCCACATCCAGCGGCACTCGGGAAGGATCATCGCCGAACCAGCCATCGCCGCATCCACATGCAGCCACAGTCCAAACTGCTTCGCGATTGCCGCAATGGGTGCGATTGGATCAATCGCCGTGGTGGTTGTCGATCCCGTCGTCGCCACAATCGCACACGGAGTCTTTCCTGCGGTGAGATCTGATTCAATCGCCAGTCGCAGAGCATCGGGCCGCATGGCGAAGGCACTATCGTGGTCCACAATATGAATGTTATCCCGTCCAAAGCCAGCCAGCAGCGCGGCCTTGTCGACAGAACTGTGGCTGTGCGCGGAGACGTAGACAACCAACGGCCTGGGTTCGCTCTGCAGTCCACCTCGGACCAGTGAATAGTCCGTGGTGCGTTCGCGAGCACACATCAACGCCACAAGCGTGCTCGTGGACGCGGTGTCCTGAATGACGCCGCTCCACGAGGATGACAGGCCGACCATTTGACGAAGCCAGTCCGTTGTGACTTCTTCAATCTCTGTCAGCGCCGGGCTGGACTGCCACGCGAGCCCCAGCACGCCAAGTCCGGTGCTGAGAAAGTCTCCCAGCACGCTGGCGAGCGAACTATTCGCTGGGAAGTAGCCAAAGAACCGAGGATGTTGCCAGATCGAAAGCCCCGGCAGAATGACTCGATCGACATCGCCAAGAATTGCGTCGAACGACTCCGGTGAATCCGGTGGCGAATCCGGCAGTAGCGCCCTCACTTCGCCCGGCCGAGTCTTCGCCATCACCGGCAACGATTCGAGTCTCGCTCGGTAGTCGGTAATCCAGTCAACGACCGCATGGCCATACTTACGAAATTCTTCGGGCGTCATGTGATGGCGAATGGTGAATGGTAAACGGGGAATGGTTGAACGACAAAACGCAATGGACGTAGTCGATGTAGGCTGGACCGGGCCGCAGTGAGTTCCGGCTTGTTCAAGGGCCACTGAAATGCTGCACGTTCCGACACACTAACCGACACCCGAAACCACGTTGCGCGGCCTCTATCTTGACGACTGGCAAAGTTCAACACAAACGTTGGCCCAATCCCAGCGGCGATTGCACGCGATCATCGCCCACTCTCAGATTCCGGGTGACAACCTCCGCCACCACTGGTAGACTCTTCGAAATTTGCTGAGGTCTCGTGATTGATTCCGAATGGCTAATTGGAGGCACATATGCTCAAAACCAAACAATGGATTGCCTGCGGTGCTGCGCTTGCCGCAATCACGCTGGCATATGAACCGCAGAACGCGGAAGCACGGCCCAGGTATCTAAAGGTATTCAATGAAGTCTATCCTGACAGGGCTCCTCCGGTCTCTTGTGCTCTCTGCCACATCGGTAACGAGAAAACCATTCGCACCGAGTACGGCATTGCCGTTGAGGATGCGCTCGGGGCAAGAAACGTCAGTGATCAAGACACGATCAAAGCCGCGTTGAAGAGTGCAGAAGCGAATTTGCCGGAAAGAATCCCAATTGGTTTGGTCGAACCGGCAAATCGAGGGAAAGGTCCGAACCTGGTCTCGAATGCGCTGGCACGCGATCGGGCTTCAAGGATGCAGTGGATTCGGAAATAATTAAGGTCTTTTGTGGCCGGTCGGCGACCGAGCCAAAAATTGCCTGACCGCATGTCTCCAATTTTTCCGCCGACGTCTGGAGACCTTCGGTCACAGACAAGGACTTTTGGAATGATCATGCCCACCTATGTTCTGCGTGGTACTCAAGCATCATTACAAAACTCGGAGCAGCAGAACTCAGATGGGAACTGATCAAGAACCGCACAATGACCTTGCAGCACTTTCTGACTGGATTTCTGCAGCAAACTCAACTTGTGTTGCAAATGACAAAACGCTTAGCCTTTCCTTTTACGGCAAAAGAAACATCGATGATGCTCGCGCACTTGAGCTGCTTGCCGAATTAGCGAATTGCCAACGGCTACAAGACCTAAAGCATCTTGGCGTTACTGGGTCGCCGATCACTGACGTCGCGTTCAACGAGTGGGCTCATGCCGCACAGGAAGGCAAGTTGCCAATACTTCGGAGCATAGGGTTTGGTAGCACTCTTGTGACTGACAAGTCGGTGATCGAATGGGCGAAAGCTGCCCAGCAGGGACGATTGAGTAACTTGGAGACACTCCAGTTGTTCAAGACGCAGATTAGCGACAGGTCCAATGCTGAGTGGGCGCTCGCGGCGCAGGCTGGGCTGATTAAAAACCTCAGTGAACTCTGGCTCACCGAAACATCCGTGGGTGATGGTTCAATGATTGCTTGGGCCAAGGCCGCCCAAGCGGGGTACCTCACAAAACTTGCGAGGCTGGCGCTTTGCAGGACTAAAGTCAGTCAAAAATCGCTTTCCGAATGGGCCAAAGCGGCAAATCGTGGCATGCTTCCAAACTTGATCACGTTTTGGCTTCAAGAGACCAATGTATCGACTAACCAGATTGGTGGTCGAAAGTTGGACGTTCCGGAAGAGTATCTTGTTATGGGGCGAGCCCAAGCGCTGTTTGCGTGGATTCGAGAGCAGTGGATATAGGCCGGACCGAGCGGAGCAAGTTCCAGTTTGTTCAAGGATCGCTGAAATGCCGGAACTCGCTATCGCTCGGTCCGGCCTACGGTTACTTCTGAAACAGTGCTTCGACGAAGTTGTCCGGGTCGAACAATTCCAGATCATCCACTTGTTCGCCGACGCCGATGTATTTGACGGGGAAGCCCATTTCCTGGCGGATGGCGACCGCGACGCCTCCGCGAGCGGTGCCGTCGAGCTTGGCGAGGATCAAACCGGTGCAGCCAATGGCCTGCGAGAAGCTCTTCGCCTGGCTGAGTCCGTTCTGGCCGGTGGTGGCATCGAGAACCAGCAGACTTTCGTGTGGTGCATCAGGAATGATCTTTCGCATCACGCGACGAATCTTTTCCAGTTCGTCCATGAGATTCTTCTGAGTCTGCAGACGACCGGCCGTGTCGACAATCAGATAGTCCGCACCAATCTCCACGGCTTTCTGTACGCCTTCGAACGCGACGGCCGCGGGGTCGGAATTGCTTTCCTTGCGAACGATTGTTGCGCCGAGTCGCTGGCTCCACATGGTGAGCTGCTCAACGGCTGCTGCTCGAAAAGTATCGCCAGCGGCCAGCACGACCTTGTTGCCGTTCTTCTGAAGCAGGTTCGTCAGCTTGGCGATCGTCGTCGTCTTGCCGACGCCGTTGACACCAGCCACCAGAATCACGGTGACTCCGTTTGGAGACTTGGCGAGCGGTGAAAGCGGATTGTTCAAATCCCAGCGAACACCATCTTTGCCCTTCAGCAGATCAACCAGTTCGTCATGGACGGTCTTCCAGATGGCATCGACATCAACCGTTCGGCCGCCGTGATCCGTCTTCAGCCGGGACGTGATTCGACTGGCCGCAGTAACACCCATGTCCGTTCGGATCAGCCGTGCTTCGAAGTCCTGAAGCAATGCGTCATCCAGAATCTGGCCCGACTTGAACAGGTCGCGAACGTCGGTTCGCAGAATCTGCTTCGTCTTTTCAAGGCCTCGTTTGAGTCGATCGAGTAATCCCATGATGTTCGGTTTTCAGTTTTCAGTGTTCAGTGGACAAGTTCCCTGCCCGGTTTACCCCGGTGGATTCGGGCCTTTGCACTAATGTCGATCTCAATTTCAGGTGAAAGCCGAAGTAGTGCAAAAGCCCGGTTTCCACTGGGATGAACCCAGTGGCGTACAGAAACATCGCCTGATTGAGTGTTAAACCTCGCACAGTTTTCGGAAGCGTTCCCAGGCATCGGCCCAGCCGTCGGAGTTCCTGGGATGGAACTCCGTGATGGATTCCGAACGACGAACAACGTCGCGAATCTCATGCAGAGAGGAAATATCGCCCGCAGACATGGCCTGGACAAGAACATTCCCCAAAGCCGTCGCCTCGACCGGTCCGGCAATGACAGGAACTCCGCAGGCATCGGCGGCAAACTGATTCAGCAGAGCGTTTTGAGCACCGCCTCCGACGACATGCACGACCTTGACTTTCACGCCGGTCAGATCTTCCAGCCAGCCAAGGACCATGCGATACTTCAACGCCAGACTTTCCAAAGCACAGCGGACGAATTCGCCCTCGTTCTCCGGCACGGGTTGACCTGTTCGACGACACTCGGTCGCAATCGCTTCCGTCATGTCGGCTGGCCGCAGGAACTCCGGGCGATCCGGATCGACCAGCGAACGGAATGGCGTTGCTCCAGCCGCCTTGCGAGTCAGCTCCGCGTAGTCCACCTTCAACCCGCGTTCTTCAAACGCCACCTTGCAGCGCTGCACGAGCCACAGGCCCATAATGTTTTTCAGAAGACGATACGTTCCGTCGATGCCGCCCTCATTCGTCACATTGCGCTGAAGAGCTTTCTCTGTCAGCACGGCGTTGTTGACTTCAACGCCCATCAGCGACCACGTTCCGCTGCTGATGTAAGCCCAGTCCGGATTGCCGGTGTGAGATGTCGGAACTGCGGCCACGGCAGATCCTGTGTCATGAGTCGCAGGAGCCACGACTTTGACCTTGCTCAATCCGGTGTACTCCGCGACCTCTTTTCTTAGTCCACCCAGTTGCGTTCCCGGAGTCACAATCTCCGGAAACATCTGGGTCGGAATCTCCAGTCGTCGCAACAGGTCATTGGCCCATCCGCGAGTCGTTGCGTTCAGCATCTGCGTTGTTGTCGCGTTCGTGAACTCGACGACTCGACTGCCGCTCAGACACCAATTGAAGAAGTCCGGGATCATCAGAAACTTCGTCGCCTGCGACACGAGTTCCGGATCACGCTCGCACATCGCCATCAACTGGTATACGAATTGATCTGCATAAACTGCAAACCGGTCTGTGCGAAGATCTCAGCGCGGGAGACTCGCTGGAATGCTTTCTGAAGCATCCCGTCAGTGCGCGAGTCGCGATAGTTCCAGGCCGCACCGAGCATTTCGTCGTTGCGGTTCATCAGAACAAAATCGACGCCCAGGTATCGACGCCAATGGATGTGATGGACGATCCGTATCGAGACGCCGCTTCTCGCAGGCCGTTCTGGATCTCCGTCCACAGCCCGATCAGATTCCATCGCAGCGTACTGCCCAGTCGCACGGGGCCGTTGCTGAAGCGATGAATCTCATGCAGCGAAACATGCTTGCCATCAAATCGCCCCGCCATCACTCGACCGCTCTCCGCGCCAAGGTCGACAGCCAGGTGGTCTTCTCTGCCATTGTGGGAACTCTCGATTGCTTTGCCAGAATTTGATCCACCAGCGAGTGGTCAGTCCGCCGGATGATAGCGGTACCGCGAGACGGTCAAAGCGAATCCCTGAAGATGGTTCTAAATTGACCATCTGTCGGACAGACTGTTCCAGTCACACCGACGAATTGGCGACCAGCTTCGCATCGGAGGGCCTTGATTCTTCAGTATCTGAGAATTCACGATGAAGAGCGTCAGAATGGTCTGCAGGAATGCGACGACAATCGGGCCCACGAAAACGCCCGTCGGACCCAGTGTCTGAATTCCTCCCAGAACGCCGACCAGAGCTGCCGAGCGGATGCAGCGAGGCTTTTTCCACCATGATCCATGGACGGATAATGTTGTCGATCGTGGAGATGATCGTCAGACCGAAGATCGCCAGTCCGATTCCAGCCCATCATTCGGCCGTCCGCAAAGATCAGCCATGCACTCACCGGAGCCCAGATGAGTGATGCCCCAACAAACGGCACCATCGCAACGATGGCGGTCGTGGCCATCAGCAGGAAGACGGAATCCATTCCGATAAACCAGAACGCCAGCCCGGCCAGAACCGCCTGAGTCAGCGCAGACGCAATGCTCCCGGCGACAACCGCACGAACAAGTCGCTCGAATTCTGCCAGAAGCTGTTGTTCATACTTGTCTTCCAAAGGCGACAGCGTCATCAATGCACCGACGATTTCCGGCCATCCGCAAACCAGAAGAACAGAGCCATCACGAAGATCATCAGGCTGAACGCAGAACGCGCCGCCAGCACGGTCAAACCGCCACTGATACTCGCCAGATGATCGGTCGTCACGGAGAAAGCTGTCTGTGTCAGTTGCCTGATGTCCGAGCGATCCGGGTAGCTCAGTTCTTTGATCACCAGTCGCCACGGTCCGCCGGCCAAAGTCACTTTGTAAGCATCAAACTCATCGCTTAAGGTCGTGAGTGACTGAAAGTAGCTCAGTGTGCCAGGCTCGTTAGCCAGTGCGGCTTCGAAGGATTTCACCATACGATCCGCTGTGGGTCGAAGCTGAGGAGGAACATTGTCCGGAACTTGCGAGTGGATCTGCTGAAACTCGGCTTCAAGACGTCGCAGAACATTACGATCATCGGTTCGAATATGCCCATTGGATGCTCGAGCTTGAAGTTGCTCCAGCGTCGATTCAATGAACCTGCATTCTTCGACGAACGGAAAATCCAGATCAAGATTTGTTCTGAGCCGTTGAATCCCTTGCAGTCACTCCTTCGTCCTGCATCGAATTGGCCAGTTGCACAGCTTCGGCACCGGCAATCATCAGCACAATCGAAGCCGGAACAAGAACCGCCAGCAGAACTCCGACGGTCATCAGCCCGGCCGCCAGATATCGTCGATTGCCACACCACGACGTGGCCTTCACCTGCAGCGGACGAAGCAGCAGAACAGCGACCACCGCCAGGAAGAGCGGCAGCAGGAAGACGGAGACGACCTGATAGAACAGAGCCAGCAGAATACTGTTGCCAGAACGAGGACCCAAAAGAAATTGCTCGCGCCATAGTTTTCGAGTCTCTGCAGAATTCCAGCGCACACGGCGCTACTTCGTAGGCCGGACGAACGCCAGCGAGTTCCGGCAATTCGGTGTCGGGTGAAGAAGCCGGAACTCGCTCCGCTCGGTCCGGCCTACATCTCAGGACTTTACTCGAAATCATTCAGGAATCCCGCTGGACTCATAGATCATCTGACTCCTGATGCATCAAATTCCCATCCCCGCGAGTCCATCGGTTATTCGCTCGATCAAACCACTGATTTGTGGATGTCGGGATTCGAAGTCGAGGAGTGCGACTCGCAATTGTTCGGACAAAGATTCGGTAGCGGCCGTTTGACCGGACTCCGGCGTTGAATTCAGCACCTTCTGAATGTCGGCCGTTGCAGTTTCCAGCAGCGCGCGAGTCTCGCTGTCCGGATGATTCTCATCTCGAAGCAGCTGATGGAGTTGTTTCAGGTTCTCAAGAAGTTGCTCGCGTGACATGGATTCGTCCTCTCTTGAAGTCGTTTGTCTGATACCGGAACGCACACTGAGGTGAAACGGGAGTCATCACTGCTTGCTGTGATTGTTCGCCCGCTTGCGAACGATCTTGGTCATTTCAATCACTGTAACGGGAATCACAGCCGACCCGGCGATCAGCAGCCATTCCCACGTCAAACCGTTGGATATCTCGAAGACTCGCCGAGTGACCGGAATCAGCATGATGCTGATCTGCAGGATGGCTGATGCAATGACGGCTCCGAATAGCCACGGATTTGTAAAGAATCCCAGTTCCGGCATGGTGCGAGACTGACTGCGGCAGCCAAATGCAAAGAACAGTTGAGAAAAGGCGGCCACACCAAACGCGACCGAACGCGCTCCTTTCGATGTTTGCTGCGTCGCCACGATAGATGATCCAGAATGCAATCAGTCCCACAATCGAAATCAGCAGTCCCTGGCCAAGAATCAGGAAGCCGCGGCGGCGTGTCAGCACCGATTCATCGGCAGGTCGCGGAGCTCGAGACATGATGTCTTTCTCCGGAGGCTCCCATCCCAAGGGCCAGCGCGGGCAGGCCGTCGGTGACCCAGATTGAATCACAAAATCTGGATCGCCAGCAGCGGAACCGGCCAGCCAGCAAGTGCTCCCAGAAACATCAACAGCACTTCGCTGGTGTTGCACGAAAGCAGGAAGTGCACAACCTTCTGGATGTTGTCAAAGATCCCGCGGCCTTCTTCAACCGCATTGACGATGGACGTAAAGTTGTCGTCCATCAGAATCATGTTCCCGAAGCTTCTTTCGTGACATCAGTCCCCGTGACGCCCATGGCAATGCCGATGTCGGCTGCCTTGATCGCCGGAGCATCATTGACTCCATCTGCCTGTCATTGCCACGACGACTCCGCGTGCCTTCAGAGCCCTGAACGATCCGCAGTTTGTGTTCGGCTGATACTCAGGGCAAACACAGAAACATCGTCGAGCATCGCTGACATTGATGCCGGTTCAACAGTATCCAGTTGCTTCCAGGACATGACTCGACTGCCTTCGCTGGCAATCTGGAGTTCTCGAGCAATCGCCAGTGCGGTTTCCGGATGATCGCCTGTGATCATGTTCGGACGAATTCCCGCACCGCGACAGCGAAGGACGGCATCCCTCACTTCGTCACGCGGTGGATCGATCATGCCAATCAGCCCCGCAAGACAAGTGCTTCTCTTTCAATGAATCCGCCGCAGTGCCCGGCATGTGACGACGATATGCCAGCGCGAGAACTCGATAGGCCTTGCCGGCCAGCAGGGATCCGGTTCGCAGGATTTCCGAACGACGAGCTTCGGTCAGAGTTACTTCGTCGTTGCCCACTCGTTCTGCAACAGACCGGGACAGAACGGGCTTCCGGTGCCCCTTTGCAGTGCATCACGATCGAGTGTTACTCTCCGTGACGACGGACATCATCTTGCGATCTGAATCAAACGGAATCTCAAAGAGAACCTTCTCGTGATCGGATCGAACCTCGATCCCGGCCTTCATCGCCAGCACCAGCAACGCGCCTTCCGTTGGATCGCCGATGCATGCCACGCTCGCGAATCATCCGGCTTCGGCGTGGTATCGCTGCGTTGTTGCAGCGAGCCCCGGCCAGCAGAAGCGGACCTAACTCGGGATGCTGCGACGGCACTGAATTCCGGAGGTTGAGATCGCTTCATCAGTCCGCGGATCGATCGCATGAAACTCACCCTGCGGAGCGTATCCGGCTCCGGAGATGCGAAAGTGGTGGCTTGCCGTGACGACTTCGCGGACCGTCATTTCGTTCCGAGTCAACGTCCCGGTTTTGTCCGAGCAAATCACGTTGACTGATCCCAGCGTTTCGACGCTCGGGGAGCTTTCGCACCAGCGCGTTGCGTCGCACCATGCGCTGCAGTCCCAGAGCCAGTGTCATGGTCACAACCGCTGGAAGTCCTTCAGGTACCGCGGCCACGGCAAGACTGACGGACACGAGCAGCGTTTCAAGAACTCGCCCGCCTCGCAGCATCTGCAGAATGAAGATAACGATAACAATCGCGAGGCAAACGAAGACCAGAATCCGCCCGAGTTCTGCAAGTCGCTTCTGCAACGGAGTCTGTTCGCGCTCTGATCGATTCAGCAAACCGGCGATGTGCCCCAGCTCCGTCTGCATCCCGGTCTGCACAACCACCGCAGTCGCCTTGCCAGCCGCTGCGATCGTCCCCATGTTATATCATGTTGCGACGATCACCCAGCGGGCGCGTCCTGAGCCAGAACAGCGTTGGCCAGTTTTTCAACCGGCACGCTCTCTCCTGTTAATGCGGCTTCCTGAACCTGCAGACTGAATGCCGTGAGCAATCGACAGTCCGCGGGAACATTGTCACCGGCTTCCAGCTGAATGCAGTCACCCGGTACGAGTTCCTCGGCGGGCACATGATGCATCGCGCCGTCGCGAAGTGCTCGAGCCATTGGCGATGACAGTTTCTGAAGCGACGACAGCGCGCGTTCGGCTCGTTCTTCCTGAGTGAATCCAATCAGGCCATTGAGGACCACGATGGCAAGGATGGCCACGGTGTCGATCCATTCGCCCATCATACCCGCCAACACGGCCGCGAAGATCAGAATCCACACGACGAGATCTCGAAACTGCGCCGCATCGCTTCCACCACGGAACAGGAGCGGCCTCCGCGAGGCGATTAAACCCAAAAGCCGCTTGCCGTTGTTTCACTTCGTCCTGTGACAAAACCTCGCTCAGGGTTGGATTCCAAGGTTCACGAAGTGCATCGACCGAGCGTGTATGCCAGCCTGTTGATGCCATGTTTTACGCCCTTCCTGGTTTCGTCGTTCGATGAGCCATGGTGACTCACGTGAGACGATTTCAGCAAACAAACAAGGATCAGGTCGTCACGGACGAGATCTCTCGTCGACTCGCAACGTCGCCCGATGCACAGTCTGAGACGACCGGGCACACTTTCTGTGCGAAGCGTCGTCCCTGAATCTCACCCAACGCACACCGAAGTTGCTCAAGGTGGTCAACTCCTGAAGTGGACCACCGGCATTAGAGATACGAGACCTCAATCAAGTGCCGCCACCGGGTTTATCCGAATGGCGTGGACTTAACCAAAGCAGCAGGCACATTCGATGTGCCCTAAGCCGCAAAAGGCAATGCTTTTTGCGATTCAGCGGACGGCACACGGAGTGTGCCTGCTGCTTTTCCAACAGTCTCGGCCGACAAAACTTCGCTTGATCGAGGATGAGAAAGTCATGATGCATGAAGCGATCGAGGCAAACATCATTCCGCTGGAGACGGCATCCAGACTTTGACCTTTAACTATCGGGAATCCGGAAGGCGACGAATTCTTCAAGTCTTGTCACCGGGACACAGCTCGAACAGTAACGCCATATTGATCGGCTGCGACAACTCGAACTGGAACACCAGGCTTTACAAAGTTACGGTCGTGGCTGCGGGCGGGAAGTTGTTGTCCATCGACCAACACAAAACCGACGGGAGTCAACGATCTGAGGTTTCGCCCTCGCGATCAATGAACTGCGAGTAGTCCATCGGTTCGGGAGCTCTTCGAGTAATCTGCGAAGGTCGAGACTCCGGCTTCTTTGGCTGCTGTGAACTTTTGGCTGTCGAGCAGGGTTCTCCAGTCAGGCAACAGGCTGCATCTGCACAGCAGGGAGTTCCTGGGCCGGAGAACATCGTCGCTGAGCCACAACACTCGAGCACATCACCAAGGCAGCAGAGCGCTTCGCAGCCGTCGCACCGAGCGTAGGCGTAGCCTTTCTGTCGGATAAGGCCCCAGCGTTCGAGCAGCGACGGCGTGCAAACTGGCGAAGGATTCGTCATTTGTCGTTCGACGCGGTTCATCACACTGCGAATCACTCGTCCAGAGACCGAGTCGGCGGGACAGAGCCATCCGATCTGAGCGAGTCTCAGACGACACAACTGGAATGCTCGGACGCGATCCGATTCATCGCAAAGCGGATTGAAATTGCCTTTGATCCGATCATTATCGAAATCAACCGCACAGTCCCATGCGATGATCGACTCGCCGATCAGGCGACCAATCTGCTCGAACGTTTGAACGTATCTTTCCGTTCCATCTAAACGAGCGATCAACTGTGCGGTGCGACGAAAGACTTCGGCGAATCCTTTTCCCGTTGGCCAAGTGAAGTCGTCAAGTGGCACTCGGGTTGAAGATGTCTCCATCTGGCGATGCATTCGAATGCATTCTTCAACAGACTGCATCAGGCCCGGTAACTTCGCTTCCATCAGTTCTTCTGCCTGAGTCACTCGGCGTCGATACATCCACCAAAAGAGTCGCGACGGCCATCGACCCGAGTCCTGCACATCATCGCGAAGTTTGACTCCGGCGAGCACTAAACCGAACGCCGCACAGATCACTGGTGTGAGCGGATCTTCAAGTTGATCTGAACGGCCGCCTTTTATTGTCGATGTTGACTCAAGTCGCTGTTCACGATCGCCATGTGCCCGAGAGCCGTTCGAGTGATCTTCCTCATCCGGCAACATGTCGGCGCGTGATCGGGTAATGGTGAAGTGAGTTCGAAGTCGATCGCGAGTTGATACAGAAACGTTGCTTCGTAGCTCAGAAACGGCAGTGACTTGATTCCGAACAGGCGATTCTGCACCTGACAGATTCTTGCGTAAGTTCGACGCCACGTTGGTTCGGGTTGCTGAGGAGCCAGAAACCAAAACATCTTTCGCTTTCTTTAACTCGTATCATTGCTGCCGCAACGGGGTCATGTCGTAAGATCCTGCTTGACCAGGGACGCCTGTGATGGGCACCAAACGGCCCCAAAAGCCGACGACGTGGATTTCGGTACGTCGGACCGAACGGAATGAGTTCCGGCAATTCCAGGGGCCATCCTGTCGTTCGATTCAGACGACGATCATTCCTTAAGGTTATCGAGATCGTCTCGCCTCGGCGACTGAAACGCCTGCCTGAAGCGGCAAACTCAAAATGCTGGACGGAATTGGGCTTTCGGACGGATCCGAGTCACCTGCGTCGATTCGATCTTTACGGTTCATCATTGATTCATTGCGGATTCGTCCGCCGAGGATATTCTCATGACAGACACTCAAAATGCTCAACATCGTCACTGCATCGTTTGTGGAAAAGCGGCTCGGTCGCTGATGCAGGGACGAATGGTCCGTTCAATGATTGCTGAGCTGATCCGAAAGGACTTTCCTGCATGGTCAGATGACGAGTTCATTTGCCTCGAGGATCTGAACACCTATCGAAGCAGGTTTGTCGAGAAGGTTCTTGAGGTTGAACGTGGCGAACTCTCTGAGCTTGAGGCGGATGTTGTCCGCAGCCTGAAGGAGCAGGAACTGATCTCGGCGAATACAAACGATGAGATCTCGTCGACACGAACTATCGGTGAAAGGCTCTCTGACGGACTCGCTGCATTCGGCGGCAGTTGGACGTTCCTGATTTGCTTCTCCGTGGTTATGGCGGTTTGGATTCTGTTGAACACGCTCGTTCTCGCTAACCGCGCGTTCGACCCTTATCCCTTCATTCTGTTGAACCTGGTGCTGTCGTGCATCGCCGCGATTCAGGCGCCGGTCATCATGATGAGCCAAAACCGCCAGGAAACCAAAGACCGTGTCCGCGCTGAGCATGATTACCAGGTCAATCTCAAAGCCGAACTCGAGATTCGTCATCTGCCATTCGAAACTCGACCTGCTGCTCACGCACCAGTGGCAGCGACTCCTCGAAATCCAGCAGATTCAAACGGAACTGTTGCAGCAGTTGGCGAAGCGAAGCAGTTGATCTCTGCTACGCGAGTGCACAGCAGCGTGGGGCATCTGAAATTGTTATTGGTGTCGTGTCTCAGCCGGTCGCTGAATTCATTACAGGGTTGCTTTGCGCTCGGACTCATGTGAGCTACTTTACAGATTCAAGTAGTGCAACGAATCCACGGTTTGCGACGGTGAACTCAAAAAACGTACCCCTGTCCCTTCTCCCCTTCGTAAGGGGAGAAGGTGGCCGAAGGCCGGATGACGGGTTTTTCTTGAGATTGCAGCCTTGAAACAGTCCCCCTCACCCTGACCCTCTCCCCCCGAATATTTGCGAACCTTCTCAGGAATTCATTCGCGGGGGAGAGGGACAAATCGCAGTTCACATGAACGCCTCAGTTCATCCCGAGCAAAGTATAGAGTCTTTCTCAGGACTATGTGCGCATGGTGGGAACATGATTGGCGAGCGAACAGACCTGAGCATTTTCGATGCTCGAACTGGTAGTTTCCTTTGGGGCGTGGAGGTTCCACCGTTGTTATTCTTCACGCGGCCCAAAATGAGGCGTTCGGCGAGCGGGGGATGTCAATCCCCTGATGCACCGCAAGTGCACAATCAGGGGACTCACGTCCCCCGCTCGCCTCAAAACACACCGCGTGAGGAATAAGCAAGCTGGCCTTCCACAATGCCGTCGAGCTCTTCTCCACGCCCCATGTCGGCTTGCCCGACATGAGCGAGCGTTTTGAGGTTAAAGAGCAAACTGAAGCAACCTGACTCCCCTCGCCGGCTCGACCGGCAGGAAGCGAAGTTTCAACCTCGGTTACGCTAGGCTGAATTCGCTAAACGTTACCGCATATTCTTCGCGCGGCTTGAGATGTGGTGAGTCGAGTGACTTCTCTTCCTCCCCTCTCCCCCGCGAGCGAATCACGAGAGACAGCTGACGACGAATCGGGGGGAGAGGGCTAGGGTGAGGGGGCTTTTGCGGCCCGATCTAAAGATCAACGCCTCATCCGACCTCGGGCCAGCTTCTCTCCTCACGAAGGCGAGAACGGACGGGATCAAGCTGTTCGGGAGCTCACCGAAAACGCATCTACGAGCATCTCATTCCAAGCCGCGTGAAGACTAAAAGCCCGCCTTGAACGCACACTTCTGGGTTGGACAAGCGAACCGGGGATACGTTGATGGGGAAGCCGTTTGCTAACAGGAGAACGTCGGCCCCTGCTGGCCGAGCCAGCAGGGGCTTGTTGACTCATCGCCGCGTCAACTTTCCCGAACAGAGCGACGTTCCTGAAGTTAGCGACCGGGATAGAAGATCGCAAAGGTAACCGTTCACGGGCCGTCCGGGAAACTGATCTTTTCATAAAGTGCGGGATATGCGACATCACGCGGTATGAGTCAGGGATTGACAATACCGCCGGAACTGGATGCCGAGATGACGCCTGGGGTGCGGGCGTTCGTTCGGTTGCTGCTGGGACGAGTTGAGCAGCTGGAGGCGGAAGTTGCAGACTTGAAAAAGCTGTTAAAAAAAGATGAGAAGACATCGTACTCGGATCCCCAGGCGGGGGCTACCAGTGCAGCAGGAAGCTCGGCGTCTCCTGCTCGAAAGACGACATCCCGCAAGCGGGGCGGACAGCCGGGGCATCGGCGACATTTTCGAGAGCTGATTCCGACCGAAGAATGTGATCAGGTTTATCAGCTCAAGCCGGAGAAATGTCGCCGTTGTGGCACCGCATTGTCGGGTTCCGATCCAAAGCCGCTTCGTCATCAGGTTTCTGAATTGCCTGAGATTCGAGTGCACATGACAGAGTATCAGTTGCATCGACTGACGTGCCCGTGCTGCAGCAGACAGACATGTGCTGAGCTTCCGGCGGGAGTTCCATCCGGCCAGAGTGGTCCGCGGCTGGTCGCCTTCACATCACTGTTGATGGGCATGTTTCGACAGAGCAAACGCAGGGTCTCGTTGTTCTGTGAGACGCTGCTGAATCATCCAGTCAGCGTCGGACTGGTTGTGAAACATCAGCAGCAAACGAGCAACGCCGTTGCTGCGGCCTGCGAAGAACTTGTGCAATTGATTCCACAGCAGCATGCCGTCTGTGCCGACGAAACGCCGACTCGACAGCAGAATCAGAATGCGTGGATCTGGACCGTTGTGGCGACCACGTTCACGGTCTTTCGAATTCGGCTGACGAAAGCCGCGTGGGTCATCAAAGAACTTCTGGGCGATGACTTCCAGGGAGTCGCCACCAGCGATCGCGCGAAGACATACCACTGGCTCTGGCGACACCAGTGGTGCTGGGCTCATCTGAAGCGAGACTTCGAGAAGATCAGCCAGCGTCTGGGACCGGCCGGAGAAATTGGTCAGAAGCTTCTGGACTGCACTCACCGGTTGTTTCATGACTGGCATCGGATTCGTGATCAGGAAATCACTCGTCGCGGTTTCGAACGCCAAATGACTCGGCTGAAGCGGGAGGTTGAACACATCCTGACCGACGGTTCACGCTGCGCGGATCGCGCGACAGCCGCCACCTGCTCAGAACTGCTGAATCATTTCGACAATCTCTGGCTGTTCGTCTACTGCAAAGACGTTGAACCTACCAACAACGCGGCCGAACGCTCATTGCGGCATGCGGTGATCTGGAAACATCTCTCATTCGGCACTCAAAGCGAACATGGCAGTCGCTTCGTGGAACGCCTGCTGACCGTGATCGAAACCTGTCGACAGCAGAAACGGAGCGCCTTCGACTTCCTCGTCAACTCACTCACCGCCCAAAACGCCAGCACCAAACCGCCTCAACTCCTGGCCGGGGCGTGAACGGTTACTCGCAAAGCGGCTAAAGCAAGACGGGAGTGACTTCGTTAGGTAAAGCTAGAATGTCTCCCATTGCGATTCCACTTCCTTGGTTGCAGAGCGGTGCGGGTCATCTACCTTGTTCCTTCGGTGGACGATGGGATACTGCGATCATCGCAGAATCGTCTCCGCAAAATCTAACCAAAAGGGAGCAAAACTACTCTTCCCCCCTTCAAAAACAATCAGTGGGGCCGCATTTTGCGGGTAGATCCGCCTACACTGAGCTTCCACCAGTTCCAACATTTGACGATTACTAACTGTATCTAGATTGAGCCGTTGACCATCTCTTATCAACAAGCCAAGCGCATCTTCCACACCGCAAATGGCAAACAATCCGCACTCTAGATTGAAGCATCTCTGAACACAATCAGGATTCTTGGCATCCAACTCCGCCAGCCTGCGACGAATGCCTATGATTGCCTCTTCTTGCAAAGTCTCCATGATCCAGATCGGATGGACGGAATTGCCGCTGAGCTGTCCCTTTTCGAACTCCCATACAGCAACCTTAATGGCAGCTTCAGGCTGCCGCATGATGACTTTCCTGTATTCAGCAATAATACTTGGCTTAGTCTGTCCCTGTTCAAGCATTCGCAGTCGAAACACGGCCCATTCAAAGATGATGACATCCGCCAACAGTAAGTATCCAATTGCCATCAGACTACACACAGCAACAACTGCCCTTCGTGTCCTCCGTATTGTCATTGCTCACGCCCCGTAGCCGACAAGCACTCAAAGATTACCTTACTGTGAGTTTTCGCCCTTGTCTGGAATCGCAAAAGAGTACATTCCACTATTCCAGCTGCTTTGGTCGACCTTGACATCGACATCGAAATGAAGATTCTAGACCGAGGACTGCAGCCGTTTTCGTCTGCCTGTGAGTATCACCGAATGGAGTGCTACGGGCAAGGGTGTGTCGCAGCGCTTTGAGTTGGGCTTCTGTGTCAACACCTTTGACATGGCGAATCCACTAAGCGGGCTTCAGGATTGGGCCGTGGCAAGAAATGCGTCTGGTCCACTTCGAGCCGTCGGGTTCAGGCTTGGCTACGTAGCCGTCTCGTTCCGCCGAGACGGAAGCGCGCTGGTGGCGTCTATCGAACAGTCTGCTGATCACGACGTCGAAAGAACTGCCGAATAGCGGTCACACGTCGAAGTGGCCGATGCTTCGCGTTCAACACGGCGGAACGAGTTGGCTACGAAAGGACATCGGCCAGTCTTCCTTGTGTCGACCGTCTTCTGCAAGTGAATTCATCAGACTGATGGGGCCAGGAAATCGCATTCCTCGTTTCCCCTGACAGCCTATTTTAACGTTGACAGGAAGTCGTTTCCCAATCGTTCATCTTCTGGCTAGAGTGAAGAAATGGCGTTTGAGAGTTGGTGGTCTCCAACTGTCAAACGCCTCCTGTCTGACGAAAGCAAACCGTGGGAAAGAGTCTCGCGTCGCTTCGTTTCCTGTCACTTGGTCGACGTTCATGAAGAAGAAGGGAGTCTGACTTTATGGATCGATCTGCATTACCTGCTGCCCACCTCATTCTTGGTTTGCGGCGACTTGTTGAAGATGTCACTCGCCCGGATCAGGCTGCCAACGCCGGGCTCGCGAATGTTGAATGTGGTGAGACCGAACTGATCGCGTTCAGCGACGATGGCATTCGATACTGCGGAGTCCCGGTCGAAGAACTCGTTGGACATGGCTCGTTCGAACGAGTCATCTGGTTGCTGCTGAATCAAACGCTTCCGACCGAAGAAGAACTCGCCGACTGCTGCTCGGTGCTCTCCGATGCGGCGGTGATTGATCCTTCTGTTGCTCGGCTGCTGTCACATCTGCCGATGAGCGCGAGGCCGCTGGATCTGTTTCCGCTTTGCGTATCGTTGCTGTCGTTCTTTGACCCAACTCCGCAGGACCTAAGTCCTGAAGCGGCTCGATGGCGAGTATGGCGAATTCTCGCTCAGTTGCCGCTCATGGTTTCGGCCGCGTTGGGTGATCTGGATGACGATCCAGAGCCACATCATTCCAACGGAAATGGTTACGCGGAGAACGGGAAGTCTGTCTTTCCGGAGATGGCAGCCGAAGCTCCCGCGAGATTTGACCTTCTGCACTCGAATGGCAGCGCCGAGGACGATCGTTTGCCGGCCACCGAGTTGAGTCATGATGAGTCCGAATTGTCATGGGCCGGGCGATTACTGTATCGGCTTCGAGGGCGTCGCAAACGTCCGACGGTTGCCGAAGACCACGCGATGAATGCGATTTTGATCTGCGAATGTCTGACGGAAATGCGTCCGGCCTGTTTCGCCGCTCGTTTCGCTTCGAGCACCACCGGGCACATTGCCGCCGCTTTGCAATCCGCTGCCACAATCTTTGCCACTCAGCTCCGCAACGATCCATTCAGTTGGATCAGCGATTTGTTGATGGGCTTTCAGAATCCGTCTCAGGCAGAAGCATGGTGGCGACGACGCGAAGGCCAGCCGATGCCATACGGTTTCACGGCCGCTACGAACGACAATCGCCCGCAGTTGCTTCGAGAAATTTCCTGCCAGATGCTGGGAAGCGTCGATCGGATTCGAATCGCGGCGGTCGCGGCGAGATTGGAAAAAATTCTTGCGAATGAGCAACTCGTTCCAACAACCGACTGGTCTGCGGCTCGACTGATGACGCTGCTCGACATTCCCGCGGATCGCCAAGCGCTGGTCATTGTGGTTGCTCGACTGGTTGGCTGGTCGGCTCAGGCGATTGAACAGCAATCGTCTGGCGTTAGCCTGCTTCCAACCCTACGCTACGGGTCGTTCTGAAGTTTGCAGGCGGGCCTGCGAGCAAGGTGTTGCGGGCCCGCCTGATTGTTCATTCTTTTCAAGTTGTTGTTCATGTCTGTCGCGTTTCAACAGTGTCTTCATCCCGATTGTGCCGCTACGTTTGATGTGGGCCAGATTCTGACGTCATGCCCCAAGTGCGGAAGTCTTCTGGACGTCAATTACGACTGGAACAAGATCCCCGTTCCGAAGTCGCTGGCTGAGTTCGAACGTCGCTGGACAACACGATTGAATCCGGTCGACTACAGCGGAGTCTGGCGATTTCGCGAGCTGCTGCGGTTCGCCTCTGATGAGCAGATCGTCACGATCGGCGAAGGCCAGACGATTGTTCAGAAGAATGATCTGCTGGCGACTCAGTGTCAGATGAAGCCCGGCCGACTGTTTCTTCAGTACGAAGGCCAGAACCCGTCTGGAAGCTTCAAAGACAACGGCATGACGGCCGCATCGACTCATGCACGCATGGTCGGAGCCAAAATGACCGCCTGCGCGTCGACTGGTAACACCAGTGCGTCGCTGGCGATTTATGCTGGCGTGACCGGACTCTTCAAGTGCATCGTGTTCATCGGCAGCGGCAAGATCGCCTTCGGAAAACTCTCACAGGCGCTCGATTACGGCGCGAAGACGATCCAGATTCGCGGCGACTTCGACGATGCGCTGGCGCGAGTTCGAGACATCTGCGCGAAGCATCCGATCTATCTTTGCAACAGCGTCAATCCGTTTCGCCTCGAGGGCCAGAAGTCGATCATGTATCGAGTTCTTGAAGGGCTCGGCTGGCAGGTTCCCGACTGGATCGTTGTGCCCGGCGGAAATCTCGGCAACAGCAGTGCGTTCGGCAAGGCGTTTATGGAGCTGAAGGCTCTTGGCCTGATCGATCGAATTCCTCGGCTCGCCATCATCAATGCGGCCGGCGCTGATACGCTGGATGAGTTTGTGAATGATGGACAACTGGTTTGGAATTCCGGTCGTCCAAATGCGACTCAGATCGCCGATCGTTACACAGCGATGGACGAGGCCAACGAGCGAGCATCCACACTCGCCAGCGCGATTGAGATCAATCGTCCGGTGAATCTTGAAAAGGCACTGAGAGCATTGTCGGTCTGCAACGGGATCGTCCGCAAAGTGAGTGATCAGGAAATCATCGACTGCCGCGCGAGGATCGCGGCGACGGGATTTGGCTGCGAACCCGCGAGCGGTGCGACGGTCGCCGGTGTGATGAAACTCCGGTCTGAAGGACTGATTTCCTCCGACGATCGCGTTGTGTGCATTCTGACAGGACATCAGTTGAAGGATCCGGACCTGACGATGGCGTATCATTCCGCCGATCCTGCTCTGATGAGCAAGAAGCTGATCCCGGCCGGAGTGACTCAGGCTCCGCTGGCGAACCCGCCTGTGGTGGTCGATAACGAGGAATCTGCGATCCTGGCGGCCCTGGGATTGAAGGCGTAGGTTCGGAAGGAATCGTGGTGAAATACCTGCGAGTGCGAGTCATGGAATGACTCGACTACGTAGCTCGGTCATTCCATGACCGAGATTTCTGAACGGCTAGGTTGTCTGGCAACCTTCACGAAAGCCGTGGCTGCGCCTGCTTTGAATCTTCGCTGCGTGAGTTTTGAGGTATTTCGTCGATCTGTCTGACATGTGCTGTTCAAGAGATCGATCAAGTCGCTTCTCCCCTTTCACAAGGGGAGAAGGTGGCCGGAGGCCGGTTGAGGGGTTCCTCTTGAGTTGACATCGCTCAAACTGTCCCCCTCACCCTGGCCCTCTACCCCCGATACGTCGTGAACGTTCTCAGGAATTCATATGCGGGGGAGAGGGGACAAATCGCAATCTCCGCGGCCGTTTCATCAGCGGATTTACATCCCCCGCTCGCCAGCCATCGCAATTCTTCCCGATCGAAGAATAGAACCCGCGAGTCTGAACCTGCCGGAATGTGACTCGGCCCAGGAAACGGCAATTGCTCTGGAGGCAAACGCTCGTTTTTTCGTACGATCCGGCAAATGGAATCACACATTCTTGAGAGACTGCGATCATGGATGATCAGAGCAAGAAACCGACGTCTGAGGCACGAGGAACGATCGAGTCTCGCGGACAGAAGTCGAATCAACTGCATCAGTGGTGGTTTCTCGTGCTGGCACTGGGGCCGATCGTCGCGTCGGCATTCTTCGCAATGAGTGATGCCAAAGCTCCTCCACTTGCGATTCAGGGAGAACGTCCGGCGTTGGTATTTGACACGTACCTGATCGACACGGGGCCAGATCCTGTTCGATCTCAGCCGGTCATCACAACGCAGTTCATCTTTACAAATCGAGGCGACGACACGGTTCATATCAGGGAAGTTGTGCCTGGTTGCACCTGCGTCAAACCGCAGGCAACCATCACTGAGATTCCGCCAGGAGAATCCGGTCGGATCCTGGTTCCGCTGGATACTCGGAGAGAACCGTCGGGACCTCGCGAGTACATCGTCAACGTTCGATATGAAGATCCCAATCCTCGCGAAGTGACTCTGTCCTGTAAGGTTGTTCTGCCGGAAAAGGTCGTTGAACTGGAACCCCGAGCACTGATGGTGATGGGACGAATCACGTCGGCCGACAAGGATATCGTCACGATCCTCGACTATCGCCCTGAGCGAGTCGGCAATCCGATGAAGATCAAGGCAGTGTCGAGTTCAATCTCGGTTGTTACGGCTCAGTCTGCTGGCATGGTCGAAAAGGATGGAGCCGTGCGTCAGGGGATCGAAGTTGGATATGTCGACAACATGCCGCCGGGAAATCACAAGGGTGTGGTCACGGTGGAAACCGACGACACTCAGTTTCCTGTGCTGCAGTTCCCGGTCATCCTTGGCGGACGAACTCGTCCAAAAGATGAGCCTGTGGATATCATCCCTGCAGAAGCCGGTCGAATCATCTTCACGCCGGACAACATTGCTGCTGCGACATCGAACGGAGTCCAGGTGAAGGTGCCCTCCAAATGGAAAGTCACTCACTTCGAGTGCTTTCCGACCTGTGTGACAGCACGAGTTGGCAAGACGGAAGAGTTGCCTGATGGCCGATCGTTGTTGACGATTGAGATGTCCCTGTCAGAAGTGCCGGCGAACGGTCTTGAGCGCGGAACAGTGACTCTGCATGCCAAAGATGGCGACGAAGATGAGATGGTCACGATGCCAGTGCTGCTGATTCGCCGATCGAT
Organism: Ottelia alismoides; assembly: GCA_037367405.1. NCBI lineage: Eukaryota > Viridiplantae > Streptophyta > Magnoliopsida > Alismatales > Hydrocharitaceae > Ottelia > Ottelia alismoides. The sequence continues at coordinate 664,127 of JAZKJV010008916.1, read as the reverse complement.
CGACGCTCAAGAGCCAGACGCGTGACAGATTTCTGACAAAGTCGCAACGTGTTGATTCAGCGGCATTTGAAGTCAGAACTGGATCAAAATCCGCTCAGCCCTCGACGTTCCGTTTGTGCGGCTCGCGTTCTGAGACAAGAATTGGTCGGAAGGAAGTCCGTCCGCTCTCATTCTGTGCCGCCATGAAACGTCGTTCGCTGATTCTAATGATCGCCATCGTCCTGCTGCCGATCGCACTGCTGACATGGTTTGGCGTGCGCATGGCGAGGGACGAACAAACGCTGGTGCAGCAGCGATATCGTTCGCTGATGGAGCAGCGATTGCAGGATGTGAATCGATCGATTGCTCAGCGATTTGATGAAACCGAACGTCGGCTGCAGCAGATCACGTCGGTGAGTGACTTTGATGTGACGGAACTCCGCGCGCTGATTCGCCGCGAGCCTCAGGTGACTCAGTTGTTTGTGCTTTCCCCGGAAGGCGAGTTGCTGTATCCCAATCCGGCGGAGCCGCTGAACGGAACGGAGCAGAGCTTTCTTCGGCAGGCATCACGAATGTTCACGGACCGTGATCTGCAGAATGCAGTCGCACTCGCCGAAGCCGGGACGCTGGAACAGAGGCAACTTGGCAACCGCCCGGCTCAGTCCCAGCGGTCCGGAGCATCCAGTCGCCAGATGGCATCGTCACCGTCGTTCTCGCGAAGTGGTGACGACATTCCATTTTTGGGGGGCAGCGGTGGGTCATCTGAATCCGCCCGCGCTGATGCGGAATTGCAGGAACCAACGCTCGCAATGGGAGGCAATTCTCCTCTGTCAGCGGAGACCGATCAACTTCGTCAGGAATCAGGCGGAGAAGGTAATTCAGCACCGTTACCGTTGGCTGAAACACAGAAGAACGATCGAGACGCTTCGATGCTCGTCGCCGATGCTGAACCAGACGAACAGGCCATGCGGCGTGCCGCGACTCCACAGTTTCCGGTAGAGCCCAATGCTGCACCTGGATTTTCCGCGCCCGCAAGTGCCGATGCAAAACAAAGCGAAGTAGCCAATTCCGCTGCGTTGGATGGCATCTCGGCGGGCGGTCAGCAACGGCGACAGGCTCCGCAGGAAGTGGCGAGCGTTCGAGGTCGTAGCGAACCTCCGCCAGCACCTTCTCAGATGGCTGCACCTGCCGCTGCAGAACCGGTCACTTCGCTTCAGGATCCTTTCAACGTTGAGGCATCTCCGCAACCGCCAGCCCGGAGTGTAGAGAGTGAGATGGAACTCCGCGGCGGTGGTCTCAGCCCGATGAATGATGCGTCGATCGATACGATGAATGCGATGGCGTTTCAGCAAAACGCTCTCGAAGCCAGCGAGGCGGGCTCGTATCCAGAGTCGCGTGGCTGGTTTGTGTGGTACTGGGATCGAGGCATGAACCTCGTGTATTGGCAACGTCGACCGTCAGGACATATCGTCGGCGCGGCTCTGGAGCGTGCTCGATGGATTGCCGATCTGATCTCGTGTCTGCCGGAGTCCAGTGACATCGTAAAGGATTCGGCAACAGTCGATACCGCGTTTCGCGTGGTGACATCTTCTGTCGAGCCCGTTTATCGCTGGGGTGCCGACTTCGCATTGGACGGACCGCCTTACTGCGAAATCCCGCTGGCCTCGCCGCTGGCCTCGTGGCGATTGCAGTGCTTCGTCCCAGCGGCGCAGCTTTCGGGAGGACGGAGTACGGCTCTATTTGGGATGGGCTCAGGCATCGCAGCATTCGCGCTGACTTTGTGCGGACTGGCCTGGTTTCTGTACCGGGACTATGCCCGCGACATGCGTGAAGCCTCTCAGCAGGTCAGTTTTGTGAATCAGGTATCTCATGAGCTGAAGACGCCGCTGACAAACATCCGCATGTACGCAGAATTGCTTGAACGAGACCTCGACCAGGTCTCGGAAGAACAGTCGAAGAAGCCGTTGCGACGTCTTGAGATCATCAACGCGGAAGCTCAGCGACTGAGTCGTCTCATCGGCAATGTGCTCATGTTTGCTCGACAGCGGAAGAAGACACTTCAAATCAGTCCCGAGAAACTGGATCCTGTCAAACTGGTAGAATCCATCTGTGAACGGTTTCAGCCGTCGCTGGAGGAGAAATCAATCGAACTCAGGCTGGAGGGAGATGCTGGTCGCGTGCTGATGCTGGATGCTGATTTTGTCGAACAGATTCTGGGCAACCTGATCAGCAACGTGGAAAAGTACGCGGCAAGTGGCAAGCTCCTCAACGTTCGAACGACTTGTTCCGAATCGCAAGTCACGATTGATGTCATCGACGCGGGCCCGGGAATTCCTGCCCAGTATCGAAGCAGCGTTTTCGAACCTTTCGAACGTCTGAACAATGACCTTCGAGCTTCAACCGGAACCGGCATCGGTTTGTCAATCGCCCGTGACCTCGCGCGACTTCACGGCGGCGATCTGCTCCTGATGCAAGCCGACCGCGGCTGCTGGTTCCAGTGCAGGTTGGCCTCGATTGATGGCTCGGCAGCGAAGCAAACTTGAGTTCTGCACTTGTTACCCTCCCACTGGGAGGGCCGTCGCGATAGCGACGGGAGGGCTGCCGCTTTGGGTCTGGCAAACGTCCCATCGGATCACGCTTCGCAAGCCCTCCCCGCTCGTTCCGAGCGACCCTCCCAAGGGGAGGGTGAAGATGAAGCTTCGATCGTTAGTCCTTGCTCGGGGCGTTGCGATAATCCAGAGGCGGTTTTTGGCCGGGCTGCATGAGCGATTCGTACGTGTTCCGTCCGCGTCGATTCTTCAATTCCTCTGACGCCTCTTTGAGCAGTTGTGGACTTGCCATCATGTCGAGTGCCGTCGCTGCCAGCGTTCGCGCGGCCAGATGCATGCCTTTTTCACCAATCGTTGTTCCTCCAGCGGCAACGGCCTGCCACGAATGAGCCGGTGTCCCCGGAACCCAACATGCTGTTGTGAAGCCGGTCGTCGGCACGACCCAACTGACGTCACCAACGTCGGTTGATCCCTTGCCAACGGTGCCATCGACGTCTTCAATCTTCGACAATGATTCAAGGCCGACAGGTTCGGAGAGATGCTGAGTCATTCGAGCCGCGAACTTCTGCTCGTCTTCAGAATACTGGATATCGTTGAGCTGTGTGAGTCGCTTACGAGCCATCTTCGACAATGTCTGATTCGGCATGATCTCGCGGATACCACCTTCGTACTTGATTACAAGTTCCGTTTCTGTTGCGAGGGCTCCGGCCTTCGCGCAAAGTTCGAGTCGCGCGTACAGTGGTTTGAGATGTTTGGCCTGCGGATGGCGAATGTAGAAGTACACCTCCGAAAACGCTGGAACGACATTCGGAGCTTCGCCACCCGCTGTGATCACATGATGAATCCGAGTTTCTTCCGGTGTGTGTTCTCGCATCAGTTCAGCAGCGTGAGTCGTCAGTTCAACGGCATCGAGCGCGGACCGGCCCTGCTCCGGAGATCCTGCGGCATGTGCAGTCTTGCCCTTGAACTGAAACTTCACGGCCACTCTTGCAAGACTGGATCGATCACCGGCTGATGACTTCGAAGATGGATGCCAGTGAAGAACCGCATCGCAATCCTTGAAGAGACCCGCCTGAACCATAAAGACCTTGGCACTGCCGCCCTCTTCAGCGGGACATCCGTAGAATCGAACCGTTCCGTTGATCGCTCCTGACTTGATCTGTTCGGCCACCGCAATCGTCGCTGACAACGACGCGCTGCCAAACAAATGGTGCCCGCATCCGTGCCCGTAACCATTGCCTCCTTCAGAGGACATCTGCTCGGGAATCGCCTGTTGCGACAGCCCTGGCAACGCATCGAACTCGCCAAGAATTCCGATCACAGGCGCGCCGGAACCGAACTCGGCCGTGAAGGCGGTCGGTATGTCGGCAACACCTCGAGTCACTTTCAAGCCAGCCGCCTCGGCGGCATCCGCCAGCAATGCGGACGACTGCGATTCCTGATATCCCGGTTCGGCAAAGGCCCAGATCTTCTGAGCCATCTGCCATGTAGCTTCGCGTCGACTCACGATCGATTGAATCGAGGCTTCGACAGTTGCCTCATGCTCTTGCTTTGTCGCAGTCTCCGCTGCGGCATTTGTCGCTCCGTTGGTCGAAGCATCTTCCGATGCGACCACGGTCGCATGAGAAACGGAGCCGGCAATGACGAAACACATCGCGAACGCAATCCGCATGGTGTGACCAAACGATCGATGAGGAAACATGAGAGCAGCTTTTGAGAACTCTGGCACAACAGAACATCCAGAGTTTGCAGCATCTGCAGACCGCTGACAATCACGCAGGCCCGATTCGCCGCCAATTTTTAGCTGGTATCCAGCGAAGTTGGGCTAGTCTTTCAGCAAACGCCCCGCCCGGTTTACCGTTTGGATTCGGGCCTACGAAGCAAGCCAGGGTCTCGAAGTGCCTAAACCTGTGCCATCAGTTCAGCAATCTCGCGATCGTTCTGATCCTCGCTCTGCTGCAAGGCGGCAATCACACGGTTCCGTCGATCAGCGTCGTGATGCTGGTTGAGCTTCCAGCAGCCTTCGAGCTTCGCCACTTCGATTTCAAAGCCAACAATTCCGTCCAGCATGCGATCGAGAAACTCAGAATCGACGGAGCCGAGAGCCCACGGTTGCTGATCGACGTCATCTCCGACAATGAACGATTCATACTTGTTCGTCAGAGCTTCAATGATGGCCAGCAGGCGGCGTTTGTCGTGGACGATCCGCAATGTGCCTGATACATGAACGGCAACGTAGTTCCATGTCGGCACAACGTTTTGTCGACCGTACCATGCTGCCGAAATGAATGCGTGCGGCCCATGAAAGATCGCGAGAGCCTGCTGTCCGTCGCACATGGAGGGCTGAGGATTTCCTTTTGCAAAATGCCCAACCAGCGTCGAAACTGTTCCGGCTCGCTCCAGCATCAGCGGCAAATGCGTTGCGACAGAACCATTGGCACCCGACGAAACCAACGTGGCGAATCCGTGACTGTCAATAAAGTCAAAAATCGTCTGCTGATCTTCGACGCGAAACGCTGCTGGAATATACATGGGACAATCCGCTCGTTAGGAAACTCTGAGTTCTCACGACGACAACTTCAGCACGCAACGGGCGTGCATCGACGCCGTTCTTTACAGGGTCTTCAGTCTCAGATCCAGTGTATCGTGGATCAGAAGAGTCGGCGGTGCCGCACCGAAGGTGACTTTGGGGGCACAGGAACCGTGGATCGCTCATTTGCTCTCGCATTCGAACACGGTGCTGCTGAACACGACGCTTGGGAGCCGGCGTCGGTCGCATGCACAACGAATCGAGTCTGTTTGAGATGAAATCAGGATTCAGAACTGCTCTAATCCACAGCCGACCGCAGGATTTTCAGACGATCTGCGGACGTCCCGCCTGTCTGCCTCGTTTCATCCTTCCCACTGGAGGTTCCTTTGAAGTTCAAATCTCTGTTGGCACTGCTGTTCGTTTCCATCACCGCGAGTTCACAAGCGGCTTTGAAGCTTCCCAACATTTTCACGGACCACATGGTGGTTCAGCAGAACATTCCAATCAAGGTTTGGGGATGGACCAGTCCAAATCAGGATGTGTCTGTTGAGTTTGCCGGTCAGACAACCGCGGTCAAGGCGAACAGTGAGGGGCGTTTCGACGCATCACTGCCAGCCGTCAAGGCCGACGGGAAATCACATACTTTGACAATCAAGGCCGACGAAACCGTCACGATCAACGATGTCCTGATCGGAGAAGTCTGGATCTGTTCCGGGCAGTCCAACATGCAGTGGACCGTGAATCAATCGAACGATGCGGACCTGGAGCGACTCGCCGGAAAGAACTCGAACATTCGCATGATCAACTTTCCGCAGACGGGATCTCAGACACCGATCGAGTTTCATCCAGACCGAAAATGGATGCTTTGCACTCAGGAGGATGTTGGCAAGTTCTCTGCAGTTGGATACTTCTTTGCGCGACAGTTACAGCAAACGATCGATCTGCCGATCGGCATGATCAATAACGCGTGGGGCGGTTCCGCCTGCGAAGCGTGGATCAATCGAGATGTCCTGAACGCCGATGAGCAGTACAAGCCGCTGATGGAACGCTGGAAGGGCATGGAGAGTCAGTTTGAAGCACTCTCCGCGAAAGCAGAACGCACAGAAGAAGAGAAGAAGACCTTCGAAAATCTGAAGCGTCAGATGACCGGCAATCAGCGCCCAGCCAATATCTACAACGGAGTCCTCAAGTCGCATCTCGGCTACGGGATTCGCGGAGCCATCTGGTATCAGGGTGAAAGCAATGCCGGACGAGCTTACCAGTATCGCGAGCTGTTCCCGCTGATGATTTCGAACTGGCGGAAAGAATGGGGTCAGGGAGACTTCCCGTTTTACTGGGTGCAGCTCGCTGACTTCAAAGAAGAAAAGGCTGAGCCCGCTGAGAGCGACTGGGCTGAACTTCGCGAAGCTCAGACGATGACGATGGCGAAACTGCCGCACACCGGCCAGGCTGTTATTGTCGACATCGGCGAAGGCAAAGACATTCATCCGATGAACAAAGTCGATGTTGGTCGCCGACTGGCTCGCTGGGCTCTGGCCAATGAGTATGGCATTCAGGTTCCGTTCCGCAGTCCTCAGTACAAGAGCATGGAAGTCAAGGGCGGAAGCATCGAACTGACATTCGACTACGTCGACGGTGGATGGCGACCGTTTGATGTTCGTGAGCCGGTCGGGTTTGCCATCGCCGGTGAAGATCGCAAGTTCGTTTGGGCTCAGGCAAAGATCAACGAGAACGGCACGATTTCTGTATCCAGCGCGGCCGTTTCCAATCCTGTCGCTGTTCGCTACGCATGGGCCGACAATCCAGTCTGCAATATGTTCAGCAAGGCTGGTCTGCCACTCACGCCGTTCCGCACCGACGACTGGCCCGGAGTCACCGCAAACGCTAAGTAATCGCCCAGCAGGTCATCAGGCAATCTTTGGGAGGGCTCGTTCAGGCGAGCCCTTTTTTTGTTGCGCGGGCGGTTCTAAAGCGGCTCCGAATTCATGAGAATTCGCCTGAACGCCACAACTGCGGACTCTCAAATCTGATGAGAGGTCTGCTAAAAGTCGGTCTCATCGATTCACGTCATTTGCGGGCCTGCGACAGAGCAACATACTCCATGAAGATTGGGCTGACATACGATCTGCGATCGGAATACCTTGCGGCTGGCTTTGGCGAAGAAGAGACGGCGGAGTTTGATCGCGATGATACCATCGATTCCATCGAAAACGCGATTCGAGAGAACGGGCATGTGACCGATCGGATCGGCAATCTTCGGCAGCTTGTCAGTCGTCTCGCGGCGGGGGATCGCTGGGATCTTGTCTTCAACATCTGCGAAGGAATGTACGGCATCGCCCGAGAAGCTCAGGTTCCAGCGCTTCTTGAAGGTTTCAATATCCCGTGTACGTTCGCGGATTCATCCATGATGGTTGTCTGTCTGGATAAAGGACTGACGAAGACTCTGGTTGCGAAAGCCGGACTGCCGACCGCTGGATTTTTTGTTGTCGAATCCATCGCAGATGTTGATCGAGTCCTGCTTTCGTATCCGCTGTTTGCAAAACCGATCGCCGAAGGAACCGGCAAAGGAGTTTCTCCGGCGTCCTGCATTTCATCGAAGGACGAACTTCGACGCGTCTGTGCGATGCTGCTTGAGAGGTTTCGTCAGCCGGTGCTCGTTGAAACTTATCTGAGCGGTCGCGAATTCACGGTTGGACTGGTTGGAACAGGCGACGATGCCCGAGTGCTGGGCACCATGGAAATCGTGCTGCTCGACGGCGCGGAGCCTGGAGCTTACTCGTACATCAACAAAGAACGCTGCGAAGAACTGGTGCGCTACGAGATCGTCAGCAGCGCAGATCCTGAAGTTGCCGAAGCGGAACGCATCGCGCTCGCGGCGTGGAAGGTGCTGAAAGGCCGAGACGGCGGACGGATCGACTTGCGGTCCGACGGCTACGGCCAACCCAATTTCATCGAGTCCAATCCGCTTGCAGGGCTGCATCCTCAGCATTCCGATCTGCCCATGATCGCAACTGGTGCGGGCATGTCCTACCGCGACCTGGTTGGAACCATCATCAACTCGGCGAGCCAGCGAATTCGGCATGTTTGCCGCACGAAGTAAACGGAAGCGTTCAGGCGAACTGCGAACTGAGGATTAGAAAACCACGGTCGATTTTTCAGAAGACATGCCTCAGGATCGGCTCAGCGGGCATTCGATTGACGAACGGGCCCCTTTGGCCTCGGAATCGCAGGGTTTGCCACGAAAGAAGGCAAAGAGCACGAAGACTTTTGTGGACTTTGCGACTTTCCGCGGCAATCTGCGATTCGCTCTTCTCGAGGCGATCATCGAACGAAAAGGCTTCTCAGCGTTGCCTGCGATGGGAGAAGGGACATCGTCACGCACTTTCGCTTTCGCCGAATTCGTAAAGCTCGGCTCTGTTCGGCGAAGTGATGCTTCACGCGGTTGACCTTGATGTGATTAGGCGAGCGGCGTGGTGTCAACCAACGCCGGTGAAGTATTTGTACCGGCCTCTTCACACAGGCCGCTCGCGAAAAACCTCATCTCTAGCCCCGTGAAGTTGCAACATCCGTCCGCAAAAGAAAGAGGCCACCAGATTCATGTCTGGTGGCCTCTTTGTTTGTTCAGTGGTCGTCAGTAATGATCACGCAACGCCCAGATCCTCGAAGGCTTCGCTTGGAGCGTCGTCTTCAATGATTGGCAGTGGCATGTCTTCGTCGGCCATGTCGACGAATCCCTTCAGATGGATCGCGCGAGTGTGGTGCTGAAGTTTCTTCAGAGCCTTGCTTTCGATCTGACGAATACGTTCACGAGTAACCTTGAAGATGCGTCCGGTTTCTTCGAGCGTGTAGCTGTAGCCATCCCCGAGACCGTAACGCAGCTTGATGATCTCGCGTTCGCGGTACGTCAGACTCTTCAGAACATGGTCGATCTTGTCACGCAGCATCTGCTTCGCCGCGGATTCAGCCGGGCTGCTTTCGTGGCTGTCTTCCAGAAATTCGCCGAAGCTGCTGTCTTCGCTTTCGCCGACGGGAGTATCCAAACTGATTGGATGCTTCCACGTCTTCATGATGCGCTCGGTTTCCTCGATGCTCATGCCGACCGCTTCAGCCAGTTCTTCGTTGCTCGGTTCACGGCCAGTCGCCTGACGAATTTCTTCCGCCTTGGCCTTGAGCATTGAGATGCTCTGGAACATGTGCACGGGAATACGAATCGTGCGAGCGTGGTCGGCGACAGCTCGAGTGATCGCCTGGCGAATCCACCATGTTGCGTATGTGGAGAACTTGTAACCGCGGCGGTATTCGTACTTCTCAACGCCACGCATCAGACCGGCATTGCCTTCCTGAATCAGGTCGAGGAAGCTCAGGCCGCGGTTTCGGTACTTCTTCGCGATGGACACTACCAGACGGAGGTTACCACCGGACAGCTTTTGCTTGGCATCAGTCCAGCCGTCCAAACGCTTCTTCAATTCGCGGCAACGTTTCAGGAACTGGTCCGGAGTCTCCAGCAGCATCTGGACATACTCTTCGAGTTCGCGTTCCAGAGCCATGCGTTCAGTGTCGGCCGTTCGCATCCCGCGGAGGCATGAAATTTCGTCCTGCAGTTGCTCGATTCGCTCGCCGATCTGCAGCATTCGCTTCAAAACAGGCTGCAAGCGATGAGTTCGCACGCTCAACTCTTCGCAGAGACTGCACATCTTGCGACGACGAATCTGAATGGACTGGGTCAGAGCAGATTTTTCTTTCCCATCGGTCATGGTTCGCCATGTCAGGAACTCCGCCTTGTTGACTTCCATCAGATGGCGAAGAGTTCGAAGGTTCAGTTCCATTCGGCCTTCGATTTGTTCCTTGCGGACTTCTTCAGTTTCAGACGTTCGCAGCGTTCGTTCGAATGGCAGTTCGCCTCGTCGCACTTTTTCAATGGTGTCGACGGCGATGTTCAGCGCGAAGTCAGATTCGAGCATATGACGACGCATACGCTTTCGAGTGATTTCGATCTGCTTGGCGAGGAAGATTTCGCGGTCACGAGTCAGCAGCGGGATGTTTCCCATCTGACTCAGGTACATGCGAATCGGGTCGCGAGATGACAGTGCCGATGTTTCGGGACCGAGGAGAGCTCTTGCGGCTTTTTCAGCCTGCGCTTGCTTCACTTCTTCTTCGACAGGTTCTGGTTCGAGGCAGATATCCGGGTCTTCGATGAAGTCGAGCCCGTGTTCGTCCAACGCCATGATCAGCGTATCTACCATCTGAGGGTCGCCACCTTCGTCGGGCAGCCAGGCATGAGCCTGCTGTACCGTGACGAACCCTCTTTCCAATCCCTTCTCAATGATCGCCTTCAGTCCAGGATCCAGACGATACACGCGACTTCCCCTTCAAGATGTCCGACATGAGTTGCAACACTTGCCGCAGACTCAAACCGGCGGAGCATTCCGCTCCTGAAATTAACGAGTGTCCGTGCCTCCATGTTTGAGACACACGCTTCGTCAGCACACCACTGACGTGACCTCTGTTCGATTTCCTGCCCAGACGCGAACTGGTCTGCTGCACGAAATCCCAGCATACCCACGAATCTGAAAAATCAATCGACCGCAAGGTCAAAAAAACGAGGAACGCTCCAGAGTGAGATTGCAGTCTCACGGGAGGCCAATCGCGTTTTCAGCGAAACCTCATTTTTCAACGGCCAAAGACTTGCGTCCAATCTGCGGATTATTCGCGTGACCAGAGGGTTACGTCAATCTTCTGATACCGAAGAATACCGGGTTTCTCCGATCGAATTCTGGTTTTCGACTCTCAGATCTCCCGACTTCGATCGCTTTCGAAACACAACGTGGTGAAGACAGGCGAGTTCGGTAGATGCCGCTTCCGAATTCGATCACAATGAGGGACCTCGAAATTCATCGAGTCTGTTATTCAAAACTCCCTAGTGCATCGAGAACTTTCTGTGACGACAGGTGCTCATTATACGGTCCTGGCCCGCCGCTTCCGCCCTCAGGCGTTTGACGATGTTGTCGGGCAGGAACATGTCGCCCGAGCGTTGACGAATGCCATCAAAGCGGGCCGAGTGGCTCATGCGTATATGTTCACAGGAGCGCGAGGCGTGGGCAAAACGTCCACCGCACGCATTCTTGCCAAGGCTTTGAACTGTCCGAATGCAAAGGATGGTGTTCCGTGCAATCAGTGCGAGATCTGCGAAGGAATCTCGTCAGGCAACGACGTCGACGTTCTTGAAATCGACGGAGCGTCCAATCGTGGGATCGATGACATCCGATCGCTGAGAGCCAACGTCGGTGTGCGATCGATGAGGACCCAGTTCAAGGTCTACATCATCGACGAAGTTCACATGCTGACGAAAGAAGCCTTCAACGCTCTGCTGAAGACACTGGAAGAGCCACCTCCGAACGTCAAGTTCGTGTTCTGCACAACAGAACCAAATAAAGTCCCTGACACCATTCTGTCTCGATGCCAGCGATTCGATTTCTCCAGCATCGCGGATCGATCCATCGCCGATCGACTTCGCGACATTGCACAGATCGAAGGCTATGAAGTTTCCGAAGACGCGCTCGAACTTGTTTCGCGCCGCGCGCGCGGGTCGATGCGAGACAGCCAGTCGCTGTTCGATCAGCTTCTGGCCTTCAGCGATGGCACGGTGTCTGCAGAAGATGTTCATCGCATGCTGGGAACGGCCGGTGACGAACGGCTCGTCGAACTCTTTTATTCAATCGTTGAACACCGTCCGGGCGAAGTTCTGTCGCAACTGGATGCTGCGTTCGGTCTCGGTGTTCAGCCCGGCGAGCTGATGGACCAGTGCATCGGCTACGTTCGCGACCTGATCGTGACGGCCTCTGGCGGATCAAACGTATCGCTGTGCAGCGTCGCCAGTCGCCATCGAGAGACTCTGCTTTCGCAGGCGAAGCAACTCGGCATGCACACCGTCCTTGCTGCGTTTCAGATTCTGTCGGATGCAAAGAACCAGATGTTTCGCAGCACGTTCGCTCGCACCGTGCTGGAAATGGCGATGGTTCAATTGAGCCTTCTTGAAAACCTGTCTGCAATCAGCGACCTCTTGTCCGGTCGCATGCCGACGCTTCCGGAGCTGCCCGCACCGACTGCTCCTGCTGCGGTCGAAAAAAAAAACATTGAACGACTGACTCCTGCCGCTTCAGTCACCGCGTTTTCGACGTCTCAAGTGCCTGCGTCGATGTCTTATGACGACGCGGAAAGGTCGGACATTGAGGACCAAGACAACGATGTCGATGAGGATGCACACGACTCCATGGATCTGCCCTCGTCGCAAAGTTCGGCGATCGCTGAGTCGGCTTCGGTCACTGTCCAGCAAACGGAAGTCGGCCACGAACAGCCGCAGCCGACAGAGCAGTCCGCGATCGATACTCCGGAGCCGTCCGTTGAGATCGAGCTGACTGAAGACAACTGCCCGGTGTTGCTCGACGCTTTGCAAAGAAACCTCGGCCTCACGATCGCGTCCGGTTTAAGGAAGTCTTCGGCTTTGATTCTTGCGGGGCCAACCCGACTGGAAATCGTCCTGGAGAACACCGCCGACTTCGCACGAAAGGCACTCGATGCCCCTGACAATCGTGCAAAGATCGAAGCGGAGATTCGCCGATTGACCGGCAAATCCGTCGGTATCGGCTTGCGATTGGTGGCTCCTGAGAAGGCTGCTGAAATTGCCCCGGTGATTGTTCCTGCGGCATCACAGCCCGCGCGATCGAATGCTGCTCGAAGCAGCGAGCCTGCTAAGCCGGCAAAGGCTCGCCCGCCGGAACAGCCGCCAGCCGTCAATCTGCTTGGAACGATCGATCCGAGTCAGGACGAATTCGTCCGCAAAGTCATGGAGACGTTCGGAGCAACGGTGGTCAAAGTCACCGCGGCTCCCGCGGTTCAGACTGTCACTTCATCAGAACCGTCCGAAGACGAGTCGTAGATTCTCATCGAAGAGTCGACCTGTCAGTTCCCGGCACGCGGCGAAATGGACTGTTTCGAGTCCTCGAGCTGCAACAGGTAGGTATCGGACGCTGGGTATCGCTCGCATTCGGGCATCCATTCCTGTTGGATGACCTTGAAGCCATTCTTCTCCAGAACACGACGAGACGCGACGTTCGTTGTGGCGATGCGGGCATAAAGCGGCTGTGGAAGATCTTTCAAAAGCAACAACCGCAGCGACTCGGTCGCGATTCCGCGGCCCCACAATTCTCGGACGATGACGTAACCAATCGACATCACGCCTTCAGCCGGAAAGCACGAGACCCAGCCCGACCGTTGTCCCTCAAACTCAATCATGTAGGCGTGCACGTCAGCCTTTGTGAATGATTCATGCCAAACGTGAAAGAAGTTTCCTTTGCTTCGTGGAATCACCACGGCCATGGCATTCGCAACGGGATCAAGCTGACACTCATACATCCATGGCAAATCGTCGACGGCAACTGGTCGCAGTTGGATTACCGGAGTGACTTTGGCATCCATATTCAAAAATCTATCCGTGAAGAGTTCCTTTGGAGCTTGGAACACCTTGCTGCCTTGGATCAATGGCAACCGCCATTCTCAACGCGCGAGCAGTGCCCTTGAAGATCGCTTCAGAAATGTGATGGCTGTTGATGCCGTGATGGAGCAACAGATGCAGGTTCATGAGAGCGTTCGACGAAACGGCGGTCCAGAACTCCTGCACGAGTTCGGTGTCGAAGTCACCGATCTTTTGAGTTGGAAACTGCACCTTGTAAACGAACGCCATGCGTCCGCTCAGATCGACCGCAGATGTCACAAGCGTCTCTTCCATCGGCAGTGTCATGTGTCCGTAGCGTGAGATTCCTTTTTTGTCTCCGAGTGCCTGGTTCAGACATCTTCCGAGACAAATTCCAACGTCTTCAACCGTGTGGTGAAAGTCGACGTGGAGGTCTCCGGTCGCCTTGACCTTCAGATCAAACAACCCATGCCGCGCAAACAGGGTCAGCATGTGGTCAAAGAATCCAACGCCTGTTGAAATCTCGTTCTGGCCGGAGCCGTCGAGGTTCAGCGACAGTTCGATCTGAGTTTCAGCCGTATTGCGAGTGATGGAGGCGGTTCTTGACATAAGTCTGCGCTCAGATTGATCTTGATTGCCGAAGTCGATGCGCCGAAGCTTTAGGAATCCGAACGTTAGCTCAACGGCCGGAGACATCCCATTTTGCGCTCGGACGGAATCGACGACGCCGGAACCTATGGACTCCGATCGCTGCGGTTTGGTTCAGAGAGAAGTGTCCATCACAATCCGTACAATCGCCACCGATGGGTGCTGGATTTGGTCCGACAATCGGCCGACCGGGAATCATCGAGACGGCAGGAATGAGACTCAGCAATCAGGCCGCGCGGCGAGTTCCTGCGGTTCTGTCGATGGCAGGTTGCTGGTGATACCACTCAAGAATGCCCAGCAGTTTCGCTTGTTGCTCACTTTTGCCAACCGCGCTTAGCAGTCGAGTTGCCAATGGTGTCGTGTAACGATTGACCAACGGCCGCAGCCAGGAGGCAAGCTCGACACGCTGTCCAACGGGGACCTTCTGAAATCCCATGCCGGTCTTGAACTGATCCAGCGACTCTAGGTTTGACTGGATCGATTCGTAACCGTAGCAAACCGAAGACACATCACCGCATCGAAGCCGATGGTGCAGGAAACGGTAGACGAGGGCGTTGTTCGGAAACACATCCAGAAACTGCAGTGATGACCGCAAAATCAACATGTTGGCGACATCATCGATCGTAAAGGAGATCAGGTAAGCAGCCATCTGGTCGCCAACGAACGCGGCCCACGTTTCAGCACCCGGAGTCTTCGCAGCGTGCTCGTAATATCGCGTCCAGTAGGCCTCCAGATCTGCCGGCACCTTGCGACCCTGTCGCACAAGAGTGTCCGCGTTGAGCGGAATCGCGTGCTGTCGCAGTTGATCGAAGTTAATCTGTTCGACTTGGCACGCTTCCAGTCCGCGGCGGACCTGAGTTCGAGTTCGACTTCGCAGAGCAGGGAAGTCGTAGTTGGTATCGCTGCAGATGATGCGAAAACTCGAGACGCCTTCTTCGACGGGACATCCAAATCGCGCGACCAAACCGTCTCGGCCCAGCACCGACGAGAGATCCACATCGGCAACTCGTACATCTCGATGGTACGGAAAGCTCGAGTAAACTCCGCGATGCGTGTTGCACCAATACAGCCCGCTGGCCTCGCGCACTGTATGCCCCATACGCTGCAGGAACTCGGCATAGTGATGTGCTGGCACGGCCACGAGCATTCTCCGAAGTTTGTCGTTTCCCACCGACCATCCGGGTCTGGCAGGAGTTGGTCTCTGATCAAGGGATCTGTTCCTCGACCGAAGACTCCGAAGTTTACGGCAATCGGGCAGAATGCCTCAAGACGGGTTCAGCCTGCGGATTTACGACGATTTCTGCAGAGTGGGCTCGCTGATCGGTCAGCTCATTCTTCGTTCGGGGCGAACTGAGGGATTCATGTGAACTGCGAGTTGTCCCCTCTCCCCCGCGAGTGAATTGCTGAGAACGCTGACGATGATTCGGGGGGAGAGGGTCAGGGTGAGGGGGATTGTTTCAGGGTTGCAATCGGAAAAAAACTCATCCGGCCTTCGGCCACCTTCTCCCCTCAGAGATCGTGCAGCTTTTGAGTTCAATGAAAACAGCGAGTTGCGTTGACATAAAGCATTGATATTTCTGGGTTTGCACGAGGTGACTCAGTTGCCCCAATTGAACCATTCAATGCACTCTTTGCCATTCCACATGTCGATTTTCAGTCTCACGAGCTGAAGGCTGTAAACCACTGTGATTTCACCACTTAAAAGCTGCACGATCTCCTCAAGTAAGGGGAGAAGGGACAGGGTCGCGGACTTTCGATTCGTTGCACGGCTTTATTCCTTTGAGATGCCTCATTTCATCCCGGGGGTAGAACAAGTGGTCAGAAGATTCACGATCGAAGGGACTATTTCGTGCTGGGCAACAACTGAGTAAGTCAGTGTGCGAGGCTGCAGGCGCGAATAGACGTAGATGCCGTTGAGCAGCGAACAACGCGAAGGTCTACAGCCCTATTCCGGAACTGAAGCCCTGAGCAATTCCATGGCCGCATCTTTGACTTTCGCGGCTGCGGATTCCGTCAGTCCGGAAAGCAACGGCAGGTGGCGGCCTGTTTGTGCAATGCCCGCCAGAGCGACGGCTTCGTGAAGAACCCGGATCGGGTTGATTTCGTTGCGAAGATCTTCCAGCGGCAGAAAGGTCTTGCGGATCGATTCTGCCAGATCATACTTGCGATCAATGATCGCCTTCAGCATCCGCTGCGACAACGCGGGATTCACACAAACGCAGCCCGATGTGTAACCGTTCAGACTGAACTTCGTCAGATGAATCAGTGCGGGCTGTTCGCCGATGCCGCTGCAGATGATCTTCGGATCGACCATCGTCACGAGCCGCGAGAGGTACTCATCATCGGCGGTGTCTTTACGAACGATGGCGTACTTGATGAACGACACAAGTCCGTCCTTCACAAGTTCCGCAGCGCCTTCGGGACTGATGTAACCCTCTTCCTTGATGTAAAGAACGGCGGGTCTGCCAATGGCCTCGACAAAGCGGCGAAAGCCTGTCATCAGACCTGCTTCAGTCATGATGGCCTTCGTCGGCAGCACCATCACCGTCGGGAACTTCGTGGACTTGAAAAGATCCGCCTGGTCCATCATCGTCCCGTAGGCTGGCCCTACAGACGGAACCACCAGAGTGTTCTCGCCGGAGACTTTCTCAAGCATCTCCAGCAAACCTGCGAACTCACTGATCCGAATGTGATACAGGTTCGCATTGCCGCCATAGAGCAGCATCGAAACGCCACCGGCCTCGATGTGCTGAATGATCTTTGCGTTCTCCGACTCGCAAATTCTATCCTTAGAATCGCGTGCCAGTGGCGGCACGGCGAGAACACTGGCTCGAAACTGCTCCGGTCGAAACGGCGTGGTCTGCATGCGTGGAACTCAATTCTGGTGGGAAGAGGCAGAAAGACGAAACGATCAGACTCCGCCGGTCTCATCAAACGAATCATTGATGGTCGTGCAGTTCGTTTTTCGGCTGATGCGTTTCAACAATCCCTTGAGAACTTTTCCCGGACCTACTTCGTAAAAGTCGTCGCAACCTTCGCTCAGCATCAGGTTGATCGAGTCTTCCCAGCGGACCGGGTTGAGCACTTGCTTGATCAGCAGTTGTCGAATCTCTTCCGGGTCTGAGTGAGTCTGAGCATCAACATTCGAAACAACCGGAATCTCGGGCGACCGAATTTCAACTTCGGCAAGAGCTTCAGCAAGAGCTTCATCCGCCGGACGCATGATCTCGGTATGAAACGCTCCGGCAACGGCCAGAGGAATCGCACGTCCGCCTGCAGCGACTGCGAGTTCAGCCGCACGTTCACACGCTGCATTCTCGCCACTGACGACGAGGTTGCCTGGGCAAAGATAATTCGCGATCTGAATCGAACCGTGAGCCGACGCTTCGTCGCAGATCTGCTGAACCTGTGGTCGTTCCATGAGAAGAATACTGACCATGCCGGACGGAGTGGCATCGGCCGCTGCCTGCATTGCTTCTCCACGACGCTTGACGACTCGCAGACCATCTTCGAACGACATCGCGCCGGAAAACACGAGTGCCGTGTATTCCCCGAGACTCAACCCAGCCGCCATTTCGCAGGCCAGTACAATCTCCGGCGAGTCCGCTCGCAGTTTTTCGAGGGCCGCAAGGCTGGTGACGAAGAGTGCCGGCTGGCTGATGACCGTTGAGTCCAGTTCTTCCGCCGGGCCTTCGAAGCAGAGCCTGGCGAGATCGAAACCCAGAATCTCCGATGCTCGTTCGTAGAGTTCTCGAGCCTTCGGATACTGAGTGACCAGTTTCTTTCCCATCCCCACATGCTGAGCGCCTTGTCCGGGGAAAAAGAGTGCAATCTTCGCCATCGTGAAATCTCGCTGTGTCGAATCCAAGAGAGGCTGGGGCCTTAAAGTCGCCGGAACAGCCGCGGACGTGTAAGGATACTCAATTTGCCGCGCAGTGGTACTCTTCACGCCGCGACGTCAGAATGAGGGACGTGATTTCCCAGTTCCAGCCCTGACGTCTTTTCGTTTCTCGGATACACTGACGGGCATGTTGGCTGATCTCCGAATTGCCCGGATTCAATTGGGCGTCAGAGAAACAGCTCTGACACTCGTCAAATCGCCTTGAGGTTGAAACATGAGCCCTCGTAGTTTTCGTCAATTGGTTCTCGGTTCCGTTTGTGCCGTCGTGCTCGGACTTTCGTTTGCCGTTCCTCTGCCAGCAACCAGCCGCCAGCCGTTGCCAGCCGAGGATGTCGTGCCCGTCGAAGACAGCATGCACGAGTTCATGGAATACGTCTTTCAGCCCACATATCTGCGGCTGAAGCAGTCGATGGCGGCAGCACCAGCGGACAACAAGGGATGGAAAGCGATCAAGTCAGACTCATTGATTCTGGCGGAAAGCTGCAACCTGTTGTTTAGCCGCAAGCCAGCCGAACACGCCGAAGACTGGATCAAGCACGCAAAGTCCTCGAAAGAACTGGGTGCGAAGCTCTATTCCGCAGCCAAGGCCAAAGACTTTGCAGCAGCGACCGAGTCGTACAAATCGATGCTCGAAAGCTGCAACGCATGTCATCGCCAGTTTGAAGATGGTAAGCATATCCTGACACCCTGATCATCACTCGAGGCTTTTGAGCGCTGATCATGGCAGACTCCATTCAACGAATCCTTTTGCTGGACGGGGAGCTTTCATTTCGAGGCTCCTCGCTTCTCACTCTGCGCATCGCGCGGGGCCTGGAACGTCGTGAACTGGATACCGCGCTGGTTTGCACCCGTTGCGATGGTTTGGACGAATCCCTGCTGAAAGGCGTTCGCCTGCATGAGGTTGCTGGGTACAACATCCCGATCTGGGGACATCTGGTTCTTCGTACGCTCTATCGCGACATGAAAGAGCAGCGGCCGGATGTGATTCATCTGCAGGACAGTCGCCTGATTCAGCAGGGGTTGAGACTGGCTCGAAAGTTGTCCCGCCCTCTGATTGTGTCACTGAATGATCATGTCGAAGCCAGTTCGTTTGTTCTCAAGGCTCCGGCTCCTGAGCTGAAGCTGATCGTTTCGGTCAGTGAAAGTGTGCAGCAGCAGATTCCCGATTCGCCGTACGTCGTGCCGATTGAAAAGCGAGTCATCCTTCCGGGTGTTGCTGTTCCTCTGGAATCCGTCGTCGATCCGCCGCTCGATGACGATCGACCGCCAGTAATTGGTATGGCCGGACCGCTGGAGATTGTGAAGGGTGCCGCGTTCTTTCTTCGCGCGTGTCACCGAGTCATCGAGGCGGGACACAACATCCGAATCGTGATTGCGGGCAGCGGCCCTGAGGAACGGAGTCTGCGAAATCTGGCCAGTTCGCTGGATCTGTCACGTCGACTGACGTTCGTCGACGGCGGAGTGAACATGGCAGGTTATCTTTCCGCCATCGACATCTTTTGCCTCCCGTCCCTGCAGCAGGGACTCGGCGTGATGATGCTGGAAGCCATGGCGCTGGGGCGACCTGTGATCGCGTCCGGAGTTGGCGGAATCATCACCGTGATTGAAGATAATGTCTCCGGATTGATCGTGCCGCCGTCAGACAGCCGCGCGCTGGGTGATCGAATCATCGAGCTCCTGCAGAATCGCGATCGAGCAAAAGCGATCGCGGCAGCGGGACAGCAAGTGATCCGCGATCGCTTCAACGAAGAGCGAATGCTGGACGAATGGCTCCAGGCGTATCGTGAGACTCAAAAGTCGATGCCCCTTCCGCCGGAGCCAACCCCTGCCGTTGTTCGCAACACCGGTACCTGGCACTGAAGATTCGCGACAACAACTCAGTTCGGGAAGATCTGAGCACCGCCGTCGACGCGAAGAACCTGGCCGGTCACGAACGCGCCAAGCGGACCCGCGAAGAACTCGACAACGCGAGTGACTTCATCCACCAGGCCGATCCGATCGAGCGTTCCGTCCGTCGCCATGCGAGTCTCATCTACTTTCCGCGTGCCGAGAAATCGTCCGGTTCGCGTGTCGCCCGGAGCCAGCGTGTTCACGTTGATATTGTGGGTTCTCAACTGTTCTGCGAGACATCGCGTGTAAGCCACGACACCGGCTTTCGCGGTGGCATAGATCGAACTGCTGGGAAGTCCCTTGAACGCTGAGATCGAGCTAAGCGTCAGGATTCGCCCCGTCTTGCGTGGCATCATGACCTTCGCCACTTCCTGGCAAACCAGGATGGTGCTCAGGAGATTTCGATCAAGCACCGCGCGAACGTCTTCGAGCTTGATGCCGACAGCATCATTCGGATTTGGCTTACCGCCTGCCGCGGCCACATCACCACCGGCGTTATGGACAAGAATGTCGATCGGACCGAGCTGCTCGCAGACTTCAGCGACGACTCGTCGAACCTGATCAGCGTCCGTCATGTCGCCAAGAACTCGACATGTTTTCGTGTTGTGAGTCTCCGCAATCTCCTTCGCGGTGTTGGTCAGCGTCGTCCCTTCACCATATTCCGCCGGACCATTTTCTCGCATGCCATGAATGCCGACTCGGCATCCGAGTGCGGCCAGATGTTCCGCGAAACCGCGACCGAGTCCGCGACCAGCTCCGGTGACCAGAGCAACTTTTCCTTCCAGCAAGCGATCTGACATGGCATGCTCCTGACTCATTCGAGACGATCGGGACAATTCTGATGAATGCAATCCGTGCTCAGCGACAGACCGGAAACAAGCGAACTGAATCACAACCCGACGCGTCAGCGAGGGATTGGTGTCGCGCAGAAGAATCCCTCACTCACGTTTCGGGTTGTGATTTCTGGTCTCTGTCAAAACCGGAAGCTGTTTCAGGACTGTTCCTGAGCGCAAAAATTCAGCCCGTGTCCTCTGGATGAAGATCATCCGAACGACCGGGCTGGCTCTGTAGAACACTATCTAAGTGCAAGCGGAGAGAGAGGGATTCGAACCCTCGGTCCGGTTTCCCGGACACAGCATTTCCAGTGCTGCACAATCGGCCACTCTGCCATCTCTCCGAGGATTCACGGTGAGCGCATCACTGCCTCAAACTCGTGAGTTCCATGATGTCGAGGTAAAGCTGAGAAATCTCAGGCTTCAACCGCGCCAGCTTTTTCTTCACGACGCTTGAGAACGTCTGCTTCGCGTGTTTCCAGTGCTGCGACAGCATGCAGACGGCGGCGAAGCTGACGGTAGTCGGCGCTCAGATGTCGCCACAGAGCGTTCTTATTTCGCGCTTTGCCAGTCACACCTTCGGCTGCCAGCTTGGTCTCAACGGCAGAAAGCTCCTGCTGAGCAATCGACAGTTGACGTTCAATGCGAGTTCGGTCCTTCAACATGCGACACCAGAGATTTGAAAGTTCGATGAAACCAAAACCATGATCGGCGCTGAACACATTTTCAGTATCGCCGGAGAGGATCGGGTATTCTTACAAGGCGGCTGTCGATCTTCAACGTGAAACCCGCGAATAAATCAAACTCCCCTGGGCATGAAAGTGTCCACGGGCGTGTTTCGGCAGCCATGCGAATCCAAAGACTTCTTGTTTCGAACTCCTTACCCGGCACGATTGAGGAAAAACGGGCAGAAATCAGGGTTCGCTTCGTACATGACACGATTCGAGGTCGGAACAATACGACTCGCAACGTATGACCTGAGATCCCGCAGACGAGAACCACACATGGAAGAACTTTCCGCACTAGGACTCCCGATACTCGCCGCAGGAGTGTCTGTCTTCCTGGCAAGCTTTGTCGCCTGGGTTGTGATCGGGCACCACAAACCCGACTGGAGTGAGCTCCCGGAGGAAGAGGCGACCGTCGAGTTCCTGCAGCGATCTGGCGCGAAATCCGGGTACTACATCTTTCCGATGGCTCGGACCAAAGAACAGATGAGTGATCCGGTGAAGCAGCAGCGCATCGAATCCGGGCCGTGGGGAACTGTGAACCTTTGGGCTCGTCCAGCCAGCATCGGCAGAAATCTGTTGCAGTCTTTTGTGTTCTACCTGACGACAAGCATCTTTATTGGCTACCTCGGTACGCTTGCACTGGATCCCGGCGCTGAGTTTTCGAAAGTGTTTCAGGTCACCGGGACCGCCGGAATTCTTGCCTACGCATTCGGAGGAATTCCGAACGCGATTTGGTTCGGCACTCATTTCAGGGCCGCGTTGATGGACGTGATTGACGGCATTTGTTTTGGCCTGATTACCGGGCTCGTGTTTGCATCGATGTGGCCAGGAGCAGCGGCGCCGTGAACTCCGCGAGGTCCGTTCTGTTTGTCGAATTCGTTTGCAAACAGAGATGATGTGTGTCAGAAGACAGTCAGAAGAACAGCCATGGCAGCGGTTTTGGCAGTCCGCAGCTAAGCAATGGCACGTGCTGTCAAGGCGTTGACAGATGATGAAGTTCTGAATCGGTACGCGGGCCTTATCTACAACTTGAGGAGTTTGCACGGTGGATGAGTTTATTCAGTTGATCTCTGCACAGCTTGGGCTGAAGCCAGAGAAGGGAAAGGCCGCGACGGGCAGTATCCTGAGTCTGATCAAGGAGCATCTTGACGAGCAAACATTCGCTCAGATCAGCTCCAAACTGCCGGGAGTTCAGCAACTGATTGCTTCCGGCGATTCCGAATCAGCCGGCGGTGGCGGAGGGATGCTGGGATCGCTGACATCAATGGCCGGGTCGCTTCTGGGTGGAAAGGCAAAGACTGTTGCGGAAGTCACAGCGACTCTCGCGAAGCATGGTTTGAGCGTGGACAAGATCCCGCAGTATCTTTCGATGCTGATCGAATTTTTGAAGGCGAAGCTCGGCAATGATCTGTTTGCCAAAGTTGCCGCGAAACTGCCGGAACTGCTGGGCAAGTAGTTATCAGAACGCGATGTCGCAGCCGTCAATGTTTGAGTGATTACTCAAAATCATGCGCGCACCGTGCGTGCATGATTGGAAAGCGAACAACGTGAGCGGTTTCGAAGCTCGAACCGGTAGGTTCCTCTGGGTCAAGGGGCTGTCAGCCCCTTGTTCGGGGTTGCTGTCATCAGCAGCCCCGATTGTTCTGGATCGTGCATTCTTCGCGGACCGATTGATCAGGGGACGACCTCATGGAAACTACCAACTTTCATCGCCGCTGGAAGGTTGCAAACTTTTCCGAGATCGCCGCCGTTCCCTGTCCGTGCGGACAGGCGCGCCGAGCATTTCACGGTGTGGCTGAGTTTCCGGGCACGATTCACATCACCGAAATCAGTGAGGACGCGAAACGCCACTACCATCGACGACTGACGGAGACGTATGTATTCCTCGAATGCGCGGACGACGCCCAGATGGAACTGGACGGAGAATTGATCCCCGTCCAGCCGCTGATGGCCATCGTTATTCCGCCCGGCGTTCGGCACCGAGCCGTCGGTCGCATGAAGGTTCTGATCGTCGTTTTGCCGGAGTTCGATCTGGCGGATGAACACTTCGACGAACCGTCCGACGGCCACTCAACACATTGATCGCGGCCCGAACTTCAGCCCTTTGATCTGGACTCAGTATCAAGCATGCACCGATTTTGCACGTTTGGCGAGCGAACAACGTGAGCGTTTTCGAAGCTCGAGCCGGTAGGCTCCTTCGGGTCAAGGGGCTGTCAGCCCCTTGTGAGAAATTTCTCGATCGCGTCGATGCCGCGGACGAGTAGTTCCATGGAGGCCGCGAAGCTCAAACGGACATATCCGGGAGCCCCGAACGCGTCGCCGCTGACAAGAGCGACGTGGGCGCGTTCCAGCAGCGCCGTGCAGAACTCGGTGGCGTCAGAAACAGGAGCACCGCCGCCGACGGGCTTTCCGAAGTAACTGCTCACATTGAAGAACACGTAAAACGCTCCGCCAGGTTCGGCGAACGTCAGACCGGGGATTGCTCGCAATCGGCTCACGACATAGTCGCGACGCTTTGCAAACTCTTTGCACATCTCAGCCACACATTCCTGAGGCCCCTGCAGCGCCGCGAGGGCCGCGTATTGGCTGACGCTGCATGGGTTGGAAGTCTGCTGGCTTTGCAACTTGTTGATCGCCGCACTGACGTTTTCCGGGGCCAGAGTCCAGCCGATTCGCCATCCGGTCATCGCGTAGGCTTTGCTGACACCGTTGACGATGACAGTTCGCTTCTTCACTTCGTCACCAAATGACGCGAACGATCGGAAGGTGTGGCCGCTGTAAATCAGCTTGTCGTAGATTTCGTCGGACAACACGATGATGTCCTTCTCGACGGCGACCTTTGCCAGTGCTTCCAGTTGGTCGACGGGATAGACGCCGCCGGTCGGATTGCTTGGGCTGTTGAGCATCATCAGGCGTGTCTTTGGCGTGATGGCCTTTCGGAAGGCTTCCGGAGACAGGCAGAAGCCATCCTTCTCATGAGTTTCGACGAGCACCGGCTTTGCTCCGACGAGTTCAACCAGAGCCGAATAGCTCACCCAATATGGCGTGGGAATGATGACCTCGTCGCCGGGTTCGCAGCAGGCCACGAGGACATTATGAAGGCAGTGCTTCGCGCCGTTGGAGATCGTCACTTCGGATGGCTTGTAAACGACACCATGATCGCGTTTGAATGCGTCGCAGATGGCCTGCTTGAGTTCCGCGATACCGGTCGCGGCCGTGTATCGAGTCTGACCAGCATCCATCGCGGTCTTCGCCGCTTCGCGAATGTGCTGCGGCGTGATGAAGTCCGGCTCACCAACCGTGAATTCCATCACATCGATGCCTTTGCCACGGAGTTCGCGAGCCTTTGCGGCTGCAGCAAGCGTTTCAGATGGCTTCAGAGCATTGACGAGCTGTGACGTGTGCATGGCAGTTGTGAATTCTTCTGGAAAACGAACTTTCTGGGAGTGCTGAAACGACTACGATCGGACGACTCCGGGACGGCGGGAAGTCTACAGATCGGACACGGCGAACTGAAACACGGGCTCCGCAACGCCAGGAATTCCTGCAGTCTGGAACCCTTTCGTCTCGCGATTCGCAGGATTCTTCCGATTGCTCAGGACTCGAAGATTCATGGCTCGTTTCGGCACTAGCCGGCCTTTGTCACGATATCTAGCATCGCATCGATTGCTGTCATCGACATCGCCTGTTCAATGGCGGCGACGAGTTGTTGCAGTTCGAACGGCTTGGCCAGCCACGGTCCGCGACCGGACAGTTGTCGGGAATGGTCGCCGGGCGAGTGTCCGGACATGAAGACAAATCGCAGGTCGCTCTGAATCTCAAGAGCCTTTCTTGCGAGCCCTTCGCCGCTCATTCCGGCAAGAATCATATCCGTAATGATGAGCTGAATCGGCCGGCGAGCCGACCCGAGAATTCGGAGGCCCTCTTCGCCCGAGTCTGCCGTCTGGACTTTGTGACCAAGCTGCTGCAGGTACATCTTTCCAAGTTTCTTTAGCGCTGGTTCGTCTTCGATTAGCAGGATGTGCAGCGGCTTTTGAGCCGCCTGGCTGTGACTATCGGCTCGGGCAAGGTCGAGCGGAACAGGAACTCGAGGAAGATAAATCCTGAAGGTGCTTCCCGAGATTGCGTCACTGTCAATATCGATGGCCCCATCGTTCTGCTGAACAATGCCGTAAACCGTTGCAAGTCCAAGGCCCGGCCCCTGCCCGACAGGTTTCGTGGTGGTGAAGGGTTCGTACAATCGTGAGATCACATCATTGCTGATTCCCGGGCCATTGTCAGAAATGGTCAGAACCACGAATTCGCCGTTGATCACGCGACTCGCATTCGCACTGCGAAGCTCTTCCACTCGTTCATTGCGAGTTGAGATCATCATGCGGCCACCGGAAGGCATTGCATCGCGAGCATTCATGCAGAGCTGAGCCAGCAATTGATCGATTTGAACCGGATCGATATTCACGGTCCACAGATCCTGCCCGGGAATCCACTCAATCCGGATGTTTTCACCAACGGATTTTCGGAGGAATTCCAGAAGCTGGCGAATCGTCTTGTTCAGATCCAGTTTTTGTGGAGCTGCAGATTGTCGTCGAGCAAACGTCAGTAACTGGCGAGTCATGTCGGCAGAACGCTGACTGGCTGCCTGAATGGCTTTCAGATGACTTCGCTGGACGGGAGTCAGCGCCGGGTCCATGAGCATCATCTCAGCGTGACCGGCAATCACCGCCAGCATGTTGTTGAAGTCGTGTGCGATGCCACCAGCGAGTCGTCCGACAGATTCGAGCTTCTGTGACTGAATAAACTGAGCCTGCAGCTTTTCACGCTCTGCATCCGCGATACGGCGCTGAGTCACGTCCTGAAAACTGCCGTACAACCGAACAGGCTTGCCAAACTGAGTTTCGATGTGGCCAATCGCGCGAGCCCATCGGTGCTTGCCGCGAGCCGTCACGAAGGGAAGCTCGATATCCCACGGCTGACCGTTCTCAATCGCGTTTCGCACGGCTTCCGAAATGATCGGACGTGCCTCTTCGTTATAGAAATTGATGGCCGTGTGCAGTTCCGGCTGATAATCATCGGGCACCTCATGAAGGCGACACGTGTGCCGAGACCACTTCAGTGTTTTGGTCCGAAGATCAAGTTGCCAGGCGCCGATCGACGCGATCTCGCCCGTTTCGTTCAACATCTCTTCGGCTTCGCGCAGAGAAGCTTCTGTTTGTCGTCGCATCGCCTCTCGTCGTCGAGCAGAAATGAGCTGCCCAAGGCAAACGATGGCGGGCTCAAGGAATCGAACGACCGATTCCGTGTATGGCTCCGGAGCGTTTGACAGCCCCACCATGCCGATCATCTGGTCATTCACTCGGATCGGCAGGGCGAGGAATCGATTGAGCGGCGGATGTCCAGGGGGAAGGCCGCCGCTGCGATCATCATTTAAAGGATCGTTCGCGATCACCGGCTGCTCGGTTGTCAGTGAAGCACCGAAGAGCGTCGCCAGGTTGCGGAACTCAAATCCGGACTGATAGAACTCATCGTACAACTTGCGAGTTTCGTCATTCCATGAGATATCGGTGATCGCGAACGTCCGCAGATAAGGAGTGCCATCGGGATCGCGGAGCACTTCACCAAGAAACCCGTACTCGCTACCCGTCAGCTTCAGCAATCGCGACAACATGTCTCCGTAGGTGTCGACCGAGTCGTCATTGCTGATGAATCGCGCGAGCGAATCGCTCATCAGTTTCAGAAGATCGCGATCCTGTCGAAGCTCCTGTTCAACTCGTTTGCGCGTCGAGACGTTCGTGGAGATCGAAAAATAGCCGATCCGGACACCGTTCTCATCGATAATCGGCTGAGCATCCAGAGACAACCAGTACGCTGACCCATCGCGCCGATAATTCAGAATCTCGCACTCAAACGCACGTCCTCTCTCGGTTTGCTGATTGATGAACTGCACGGTCTCCGCATTTGTTTCCGGGCCGTGAAGGAACTCACGTGGCTGCAGACCTCGGATTGCTTCGAGCATCCATCCGGACGTGCGTTCGAATGCGTCGTTCACCCAAACGGTTCGTCCGGAGACATCGGACACCATCACCGGATGCGCAGTCAGGCTGGCGATCAGCGGGAAAACGGATCCCGAGTGCAGGCGTGCGAGCAGACTTTGCGTTTCGCGACTTTCCGACAACGGCTGAGGCGGCCGGTCTGAGGCCGTGTGGTAGGGTTCGTGAGCGCTCATGGCGACTCCGTCACTTTCGGGGTAGCATCGATCCTTCAGTTCGGAGTGTACCGAAGAATTGACAGTGTTCCCAATGAATGAAGGAGGGCGTAAAACCGCAAAGTCGCTCGTGGTATCGAATCTCCCCAGTCATTCACGTGCCGAAGTCATTCACGTGCCAGCGGCAGACGAAGAATCACCCACAACCCAATGATGATAAAGAAGGCGGCAATCAAGCGAATGGTCACGGACTGCGGTCCGAATACAAATGTGAATATCGCTCCGATGACCACGACGACAATCGCTCTAAGCTTGTCATGAGGCCGAATTCCGCCGCGTTCTTCCCAGTCTCGAAGGATGCGACCAAAAAAACGTGACTTCCGCAGCCGAGCGTGAAGTCGAGGTGATCCTCTCAGCAGCAGCACACTGCCAAGGAGCACGAACGGTGTTCCCGGAAGCACGGGAAGCACAAAACCCAGCGCACCAAGTGTCAGGCTGACTCCAGCGCCGGTGATGTAGAGGATGGATCTGAGGTTGGAGATTTCAGGTGTCGATGAGTTCGGCTGTGAGGGAGTCTGACTAGTCTCGCCGGATGAAGTTGGAGGTTCTTCAGGACTCATCGTTCGGCTTCAGTGTCGGATTGCGAACTCGCGACATCACCAGGATATTCGACAGTAAGTTGGGTAGCGATGGTGATTCGTCAAGGTGAGGAGAACCGCAGCGAGACCGAAGCATTCACTCCAAATCTCGTGTCGACCAACTCTCAAGCAGGTGATTCCGTCGAGAACTGACACGAACACGAGACAATAAAAAAGTCACACCCACCTTCGGCAGATGTGACAACACGTCAGCACAGCGACACCTCATTAGTTCGCTGCAAATCGTTTTGCGAACGGCCAATAGGAATCTACACCTTCATGATGAAATGCGCACTGCACGACACCATTGTCGGTTCTCAAACCACTGGCACTCAGTGACGACTATTCGTCGTCGTCATCTGAGTTGAGCAAGTCGCGAAAGTTCTTGCTGCCTCTTCGTTCCTTCTGTTGTCCTGGACGCGGAAATCGATCATCGTCGTCGGGGCGACCCTGACTTTTCCTGCGGCGATCTCGATCGCCTTGCTTTCCATTCGAACGCCTCAAATCGTCGGGAAGGTGCATATCGTTTGGCATACGAACACTCGAAGAACAGAAGCCTTTCACAACACACTTAGAAAAGAAACGGACACGGCGTCCGAAAAATCCATAGAGATCGAATCGACATTCAAGGATGAATTCCCGTTCGGAACCCTTCGGAAATTCTGACTTACGATTGACTCTGTGAAAAGACTGAATTCCATGAACCGGCAGGATCTGCCACGAACCATCGATTTTCATACTTAATGGTACGTTTTGAATTGCAAATCCGTCGGTGACCGTTAGCGGGCCATGCCGTTGCCAGCGTCTGTCATTTGCGATTCGTACGCAGCACTGCGGCAGGTCAAAAGACGTCAGAGCGACTGAGTCTGCTCAACGACCGTCCGAGCCGACCTTGCGTTCTGCTCGATTTCATCCCAACGCTCGGCCCGGATTGCATCGGCCTTGGCCAGCCAAGAGCCCCCGACGGCAATCACATCCGGGTCGGCCAGGTACGATCGAAGATTGGCCAGTGTCACGCCACCAAGCGGAATGTACTTCAGCCCCAGATGTGCATACGGGGCCTTGATGCTGGCAAGCATCGGAAGGCCGCCAGACGGTTCGGCCGGGAAATACTTGAGTTCTCGACAGCCGCATTGCACGGCCGCATCAATATCTGTCGGAGTCACCACACCCGGAGCAAACGGAAGCCCGAGGCGGACGGCTTCACGAATCACCGCTGGATTCGTTCCGGGAGCAACACCGAAAGCAGCTCCGGCATCGAGCACCTGCTGAACCTGTTGTGGAAAGATGATGGTCCCAGCCCCGACGGTCATTTCCGGAACTTCTGCTCGGACCGCTCGGATGCAATCGAGTGCGGAGGGGGTTCGAAGAGTCAATTCCATCGCTTCGACGCCGCCTCGAACCAATGCCTTTGCGACTTGAACGGCGTGACGAGCATCTTCAACAACCAGCACTGAGATGATCCGAGTCTTCTCAAATCGTTCCAGCAGTGCGGCGGGGAACAAAGAATCCATCACTTCGACTCACCCGGATTCGCGTTAATCTCAACCTCGTGCACTTCAATCATTCGATTGAGCTTTGTGATTGCCAGAACTTCGCGAACATCGCTGCTGGGATTGAAGACCTGAACCTTCAACGGCAGTCCCTCGACTCGCGTTAGCGACACGAGCAATCCCAACATCCCACTGGGGACGAGTCGGACTCCGGTCAGATCGAACGCCACAACCGACGATTGATTCAATCTGACCAGATCCGTAATCGCGGCTCGATAATGAGCCGCATTGAATTCGGACGGCACGTCATTGCCTCCAAATCCGAGAACCGTGACCGGGCCAGCACTGTACACCTTCAGAAGACCGTCTTCGGTCAATGCGTACTGCTGTGCCAGATCTTCGGCGGCTGGGCCTGTTCCGTCTGAGATTTCCATCGCTTCGTCTCACATGTGAAAGTCAACAAATCTGAGTAGAACTCAAACAACAGGCACCAACTCGCAAATTCTCATCACGCTTCGTCGAGCAATTCGACAGCCGCGAACTTTTCGCCCTCGAGCATCGACAGACTTGCTCCGCCGCCGGTGCTGACGTGAGTCACCTTGTCGGCGAATCCCAGTTGCTGAATCGCCGCAGCGCTGTCGCCACCACCAATAATGCTGGTCGAAGAACTGTTTGCGATCGCTTCGGCAACCTTGCGAGTTCCTTCGTCAAATGGAGGCATTTCGAACACGCCCATCGGGCCGTTCCAAACAACCGTCTGAGCCTTGGCGACTTCGGCCGCGTAGAGCTTTGCCGTTTCCGGACCGATATCGAAGCCTTCGAAGTTGTCCGGAATTTCGCCAGCCTTCACGACCACTTTGTTGCAGTTGCCGTTGAACGCATCACCGCAATGAGTATCCACCGGCAGAACCAGTTTGCCGCCGCCGGTCGCCATCAGTTCTTTGGCAAGTTCAATGCGATCCATTTCGACGCGACTCTTGCCAATCTTTCCGCCCTTTGCGACGGCGAATGTGTAGGCCATCGCTCCACCGATCAGAACCTTGTCGCAGATCGTCAGCAGGTTCTTAATCACATTGATCTTGTCGGACACCTTGGCACCACCGAGGATCGCGATGAACGGTCGCTTGGGATTGGCGATCGCGTCGGACAGATACTGGACTTCCTTCTGTACGAGAAAACCAACCACGCGAGGCTTGCCTGCCATTGCCTGCGGAACGGCAACCATCGAAGCGTCGGTTCGATGGCAGGTACCGAAGGCGTCGTTGCAGTAGATATCCGCAAAGCCAGCGAGCTTTCCTGCGAACTCGGCGTCGCCCTTCTTTTCGCCTTTGTTGAATCGAAGGTTCTCAAGCAACAAAACATCGCCATCTTTCAAAGCCGCAACTTTCGCCGTGGCATCGGCACCGACGGTGTCCGTGGCAAAAGCGACTGGCTTGCCGAGAATTGAAGAGAGCACTGCGACGGTTGGCTTCAGGCTGTACTTTGCCAGATCTTCGCCATCTTTTGGCTGCCCAAGATGACTGCAGAGCACCACCTTACCACCTCGATCGAGGACAGACTTGATCGAAGGCACTGCCATGCGGACTCGGCGGTCGTCAGTGACGTTGCACTGATCGTCCAGAGGCACATTGAAGTCCACTCGCATGAGAACGGTTTTGCCTGACACATTGACGTCAGCAATTGATTTCTTTGCCATCGCTGTTCGAAAATCCGGAGTAAAGTCGACCTGAAAAACCTGCGAGCCGTTGCCGATCACCGACACTGCCGACTCGAAACGCGGCGAATCTTAGCGGCGCCAACGCATCTCGCACAGCAATCAGAAGCATTTTCAGTGAGCATTTCGATGGCGAATTCGTGCCTCGCGAGGCCCGGCGCCTAGACTGCTCTGTCTACCCCGATTCATTTGGCCTTTGTTCCTTCCGCATCTGTCCATTGTTTCTGCGCCTCGGCGATCTCATGAAGCTCTATCACACCGATTTGTTTGTGCTGCCGCTTCCCGACGGGCACCGATTTCCCATGAAGCGGTACCGTTTGCTGAGAGAACGGCTCGAAGCCAGCGGGCATTTCTCCGCTGACGAGATTTGCGTGCCCCCGGCCGCAACGGACGAACAACTGCGGCTCGTTCACACGGAGGACTGGATTCGTCGCGTTAGTTCCGGGGAACTTCATCCGGACGAACTCCGGAAGATTGGTTTCCCGTGGAGCCTGCAAATGGTCGAGCGCTGTCGCCGATCCACCGGAGCAACGATCGCCGCGTCTCGAAGTGCACTGGAAGACGGAGTGTCCGCGAATCTTGCGGGCGGCACTCATCATGCGTTTCCGGATCGCGGCGCGGGCTATTGCGTGTTCAATGATGTCGCGGTCGCAGCTCGAACGATGCAGTCGGAGAACAGAATCCAGCGTGCTTTGGTTCTTGACGGAGACGTCCATCAGGGAGACGGCACTGCAAAAATCTTCGAGCACGATCCGACCGTCCGAACGTTCTCTCTGCACGCGGCGAAGGCGTTTCCTGCCCGGAAGATGACGAGCGATCTCGACATTGAGCTGCCTCCGGGGGCCAGCGACGATGAGTATCTGGATGCCTGGCAACGCGGTCTCAACTGGTCCATAGAGAATTTTCAGCCTGACATCGTCTACTTCCTCGCAGGCGCCGATCCGTTTGTTGGCGATACGCTGGGAGGACTCGCAGTCAGCAAAGCAGGTCTGCAGCGCCGCGACGACATGGTGTTTGAACTCTGCCGTCAACTCAACCGCCCGCTTGTGCTTGTCATGGCCGGAGGCTACGCAACGAATATCGATGACATCGTCGACATCCAGTTCTACAGCGTCGCAACGTCCCGGCAGCTTGAGCGCTCGACGCGCACCTGAGGGTTCAAGTGACCTGCGATTTGTCCCCTCTCCCCCGCAAATGAATCCATTAGAACGTTCACGCCGTTTCGGGGGGAGAGGGTTAGGGTGAGGGGGTTCGTTTGAACGATGCCATCAACGATGCCATCAACGATGCCATCATTGATACGGTGTTTCAAGCCCTGAACGAAGGACTCAGTTGTACCGGAACCGGTCTACATGAGATTCTCCTCAGGAGGCTTCACGCTCCATCGAGCGAATTCCTGTCGAGCCATAGTTGGGCAGCATTCAGGAACGATTTCGAAAACCCCTTCAGAACACATCGGTGTCGTATTCCCATCAAGGCAACGGTGAGACGGTCTGAGTAGAAGTAGTCCGCGACAATCGCTTCAGCAACGATCAGCACACCGGAAATCGCGAACGATGGTTCGTGAATCGATCGACCAGTAACCACCCATGAAGTGATCAGCGTGACCGGGATCAACAACGCTGAAATGGTGGCGAGAATCCGATTCCGTTGTAAAGCTGCTCGAGTGATCGAGTACGTGACCTGTGCCCTTGGACCGGTGTGGTTGATGAAGAAATGCCGAATCACGAGGGCTGACGCACCTACTGCAATCAGGAGCCACGAAAACCAGGGAAGTCCCGGCAGAACAAAACACGGAATCCAACGCGAAATCCGGTTTCCGGAGTTGAGCGTCTTTTTGAGTCGAATTGGATCAGTTTCGGTGCCGGTCGCTATGCATATCTCGGGCAGCACAGCAGCCTGATCGCAATGAACTTTGTTGCCAACGACTCCAAATCTGGTTGCCGGTCGTCCGGAACGAAGCCGCCATGAGGACTCATTCTGAGACGCAGATTCAGGTGGCGAATAGGGATTGGATTCGCTCGACATGAGTTGTCAAGAACATCTCAGTTGGACGTGAATGGCCTTGAGAGCCGATTGAACCAGTCTGGCTAATTGGTCATCGCATAGAAGATAACGTTGATGCCGAGTGGATAGGCTTTCTTTTCAGAGAACTCGGTGAAGTACCACTGGTTCTCTCCCTCGCGTTCCCATCCGTCGCCGAGGTCGGTGTTGTGGCCGACGAACATCATCATGCGGCCGTTGTCGTCGTACATCGCTTTGTAGTGAACTTCTTCAGTCCCAGGTCCCTGAGCCGTGTAGATCTCGCCGTTGGCCATGGGCTGAGCGTACCCGATCGCCGGAATCTGCGGCCGTTCTTTCAGGTCATACACGCAATGAAAGATCGGGTGTTCGAGAGGAATGTCTTCGAACTGCCGATTGGGAAACACTTTTCGCATTTCGTCTTCGAAGCTCTCCCATTCTCCGTCTCCCCAGAAATCGTCGACCATCATGAAGCCGCCGTTCTCGAGATACGCTCGCAGCGCATCCTGTTCCGCGCTGGTGAGCGTGATGTAACCTGGTTCGATCATGTAGACGAACGGATAGTCAAACAGTCGCGGGTCGGTCAGATCGAGAATCACACCATCCGGATCGGTGTGGAGTGACGTCAACTGTTGAAGGCGGTACGAAAAATTCAGATCTGCATCCGGGTAGTCGGTGTCCCAGGCCCAGCGACCGCGAGACTGGTATCGAACGCGGACGAACGTGAACACATCGTCCTTGAACTTTTCATCGACCTTCCAGTCCGGTACGCCATTGCGTTCGACTCGACCATCCGCCCCGGTGTAGCTTCGGTAGCGATTTCGACCTCGAAACTGACCTCGCTGAGCCCACTCGGCGGCTCCGACGAAAACAAGGATCAAAGTCGCAACCAGGATCAGCTTGCTTCTTCGCATCCTGAGGACCTCGCACTGTTCGAAGAACAGTTTCAAAGAATCGGCGGGGACTTTGACCAATGACTCTGTCGCAGTTTAGCCGGTCGCTCATGCTTTGCGAGCGGATTCCTTTCTATGTTCGACCGAGGGATCGTTGCTAATCTTGGCTTTTGAAAGCACTCCTGCCTGCCCCATCAAGGTGCACTTTTCGGCGAATTGTCTCCCAGCATGGGCAACCAACGGTGTGCGTTGATTTTCTTCCACGGCTTCAACACCAAATGAAGAGAGCAGCGACTCCGGGAAAATGTGGCCCGGAATCGCTGCTCTCGGTGGAGGCTGTCAGTAGACGGCTGGAGGATTCGTCAGACGACCGTTGCGACCTGAATCGCAACTCCGCTGACAACGCTGTTCGTGGTCACGATCGCCGTCAGCAAGCCGACCGCTCGTGGCTTCGTTGTGAAGCTGACCGTCAGGGTCGTTGCGGTTGCTGCTGTGACGACACCGACTGCACCATTGTTAAACACGATTCGGTTGTTCGCCGCGGTGGTGCTGAATCCGAATCCGTTGATCGTCATCGTGCTGGCCGTAATCGCCAGATTCGCGGTGCTGGCGGTCACCACCGGAGCTACGGTCGCAACCTGAACGCTTGCACTTGGGAATCCGTTTGTCGTCACAACGGCCGTGAGAGGTCCTGCCGTTGTCGGTTTCGTTGAGAAGGTCACGGTTAGCGATGTGGCCGTCGCGGCAGTTACTGTTCCAACCGCCCCGTTGTTAAACACGACTGTGTTGTTGCCGGCTGTTGTGCTGAAGCCTGCTCCGGAGATTGTGATGGTGTCTGCATTCGCGGCGAGACTTGCGGTCGCAGTGGCCACCGCCGGAGCGACGACAGCCACCTGTGTTGCCGAACCACTGGTCAGCGTGTTTGTAGTGACAATCGCCGTCAGGTTTCCAAGATTCGTTGGCTTGGTCGCGAAGGTGACCGTCAAAGATGTCTTTGTGGCGGATGTGACCGTGCCAACCGCGCCGTTGTTGAACACCACCGTGTTGTTTGCCGCGACCGGATCAAACCCAAATCCGTTGATCACGATGTTTGTGCCATTGAATGCCCATGCTGTTGTGCTGCTGGTGACCACTGGTGTGACCGTGGCAATCTGGACAGCCGCGCCGCTGGTCGAACCGCGAGTGGTAACGATTGCTGTCAGTGGACCCGCCGTGAACGGTTTTGTGGCGAACGTGACCGTCAACAGAGTCTTTGTCGCAGATGTCACCGTTCCCGTGGCACCATTGTTGAACACAACGGTATTGTCTGCAGGCACTGGGCTGAAGTTGCTTCCGCTAATTGTCACAGTATTGGCACTCGCTGCCACATTTGTCGTGGTCTGATTGACGACTGGAAGGATTGTCGCCACCGTGACTGGTGTTCCGCTGCTGAATGATCGTGACACAACAACTGCGGTCATCGGTCCCGCCTGATCAGGCAACGCTGCAAACGTGATGTTCAGCGATGTTGACGTCGCTGCTGTGATAATGCCAACCGCTCCGTTACTGAACGTGATCGAGTTGTTCGTAATCGTGGAGTCGAATCCGAATCCCGCAATCGTCAGCGTGGTTGTTCCCGTCGCCAGATTCGCGGTATTGGCGGTGATGCTCGGAACCACAGTGGCAACCTGAACCGCTGAACCACTCGTTCGAGTGTTGGTAGTCACGATCGCCGTCAGACTACCGACGGTTGATGGGCGAGTTGAGAACGTAACGGTCAGAGCGGTTCTGGTAGCGGCCGTAACCGTACCGACGACTCCGTTGTTGAACGTCACCGAGTTGTTGGCTGCGGTCGGGTCAAAGCCAAATCCATTGATCACCAAAGTTGCAGAGTTCGCTGCAAGATTCGCTGCTGCACTGGTCACAACCGGGACCACGGTCGCAATCTGAACCGCAGTACCGCTGGCGACTCCGTTGACGGTCACCGAAGCGGTGAGCGGACCTGCTGACGAGGGCTTTGTTGTAAACGTCACTGTCAACGCATTGCGAGTCGCGGATGTGACCGTTCCGACGGCTCCGTTGTTGAAGACAAGGACGTTGCGCGAAGCCGTTGTATCAAACGCAAATCCGTTAATCACAATCGAGTTGGCGTCCGCACCGAGATTCGCCGTGACGGAAGTGATCGCCGGAATGATGGTGGCAACCTGAAGGGCGGCCCCGCTGGTGACTCCATCCGTTGAGATCGATGCGGTCAGCGTTCCAACACCGACTGGTCGCGTTGAGAACGTCACAGTCAAGGCCGTCGCTGTTGCGGCGGTGACAGTTCCAACGGCACCATTATTGAATGTGACAACGTTGTTGCCGGGCGTTGTCGAGAATCCCTGCCCAGTGATAACGATGGTGGAAGAACTTGCTGGCAGGTTTGCGGCACTCGCCGTCATCACAGGAGACACTGTGGCGACCTGAACCGCCGTGCCGCTTGAGATGCTGCTGACGGAAACAAACGCCGTCAGGTTTCCAACGGCTGTCGGGCGAGTCGAGAACGTCACTGTCAATGCTGTCGCAGTCGCTGTGGTCACCGTTCCAACGGCACCGTTGTTGAATGTGACTGTGTTGTTTGCGGCTGTCGTCGAGAAACCAAAACCGTTGATGACCATGGTTGTGGCGTTAATTGCCAGCGCTGCTGTGTTGTTGGTGACGACAGGAATGATCGTTGCGACCTGGACCGCATTACCGCTTGCCATCGTGTTCGTGGTCACGGCTGCCGTGATGCTTCCAAGAACGTTGGCCCGAGTCGTGAGAGAAACCGTCAGCGACGTCGAAGTGGCGGCTGTGACTGTGCCGACAGCACCACTGCTGAAGACGATCGTGTTATTTGCTGGAGTCGTGCTAAAGCCGACGCCGGTAATGGTCATGGTCGTCGACGAAATGCCCTGGTTCGCGGTGCTGGAAGTGACGACCGGCAGCACGTTGGCAATCTTCACGGCGGTCCCGCTGGACAAGCCGTTTGTTGTCACCACTGCGGTCAGGTTGTTGGTCGCCGTCGGCGCGGAGCTCAGCGTGACCGTCAGAGCTGTTGCCGTCGCAGAGGTGACAGTACCAACTGCTCCGTTATTGAAGACGACCGTGTTGTTCGCCGCGGTTGTATCAAATCCGAATCCGTTGATGGTCAGAGTCGACGCGTTTGCCAGCAGGTTTCCGTTCGCAGCGGTGACAGACGGGGTCACCGTGGCGACCTGAACTGCGGCGCCGCTGCTTTGACTGCTGGTCGTGACGACCGCCGTCAATGATCCGGCTGTTGTCGGTCTGGTCGTCAGATTCACCGTCAGCGAATTGTTCGTCGCTGCGGTCACCGTTCCGGCCGCACCATTATTGAAGACAACCGTGTTGCTGCCCGGTGTCGTTGAGAATCCAAAGCCGGTAATGGTCACCGAGTTTCCGCTGGCTGAAATGCTCGTCGTGGTGTTTGAAACCACCGGAGTCACCGTGGCCACCTGGGTCGCGGAACCGCTCGCGATGTTGTTCGTCACAACGATCGCTGTCAGGCTTCCTGCGGCCTTTGGTTTGATGGAGAACGAAACTGTCAGCGATGTCCTGGTCGCTGCTGTGACGGTTCCAATTGCTCCGTTATTGAATGCCACAAGATTGTTGGCAGCGACAGGATCAAATCCAAAACCATTGATTGTCAAGGTGCTCGCCGTTGCAGACAGACTCAAGGTGCTGCTCGTCACGACAGGTCGCGCGCTACCAATCTGAACTGCTGCTCCGCTTGAGACTCCGTTAGAAGTAACGGTCGCTGTCAGATTACCAGCGGCTGTTGGGTTGAATGAGAACGTCACAGTCAGAGCTGTGTTGGTCGCCGATGTCACGATCCCCGCAGCACCGTTGTTCAGAACGACCGTGTTGTTCTCTGGAGTTGTGTCGAAACCTAGTCCGTTGATGACCATCGTCGCCGCATTCACAGCGACATGTGCTGTGCTGCTTGTGACAACTGGAGACACGGATGCCACTTGCACCGCATTTCCGCTGCCGACGGAGTTCGTCGTGACCACTGCTGTCAGCGGGCCAGCCGCCAATGGTCGAGTTGAGAGCGTCACTGTCAACGATGTCGCCGTTGCTGCGGTCACAGCGCCGACGGCCCCGTTGTTGAACACGACGGTGTTGTTTCCAGGAGTTGCGTCGAATCCGAATCCGGCGATTGTCAGCGTCGTTTGATCAGCGGCCAGAGCCACATTGCTCGATGTGACGACAGGGACTGACGTTGCCACCTGAACTGCGGCTCCGCTGACCTGCGAGTTGGTTGTCACAACCGCGGTGACGGAACCAGCAGCGGTCGGCGTTGTACTGAGTGTCACCGTCAGCGACGTCGGTGTTGCTGCCGTGACGTTCCCGACGGCTCCGTTTGAGAATGTGACGGTGTTGTTGGCAGCAGTCGGCGAGAAACCAAATCCGTTGATCGTCAGAGTCGTCGCGTCAGAAGCGAGTCCCACCGCACTGCTGGTGACGACTGGAGTGACTGTCGCGACAGTGACTGCGGAACCGTTGCTGATTCCGCCCGTCGAAACGATCGCGGTCAGCGGACCAGCCGTCGCCGGCCTTGTCGAGAACGTGACTGTCAGAGCGGTGGCCGTTGCCGATGTGACGTCTCCGACCGCTCCGTTGTTGAACTGAACCGTGTTGTTGCCAGCCGTCGTGTCGAATCCAAATCCGTTGATGACAAGCGTCGCTGCGTTGGCCGCGAGATTCGCTGTGCTGCTTGTGACGACCGGAACCACTGTGGCCACTTTCACGGCCGCTCCGCTGCTTTGCGAATTCGTCGTGACGACTGCCGTAAGATCACCCGCCATGGCTGGCGACGCTGAGAGTGTGATCGTCAGAGACGTCGCTGTTGCCGTCGTGACTGTTCCGACCGCACTGTTGTTGAAGACCACGCTGTTGTTTGCAGCGACGGGATCAAAGCCGAAGCCCGAGATGGTCAGTGTCGTCGCGTTTGAGGCAAGATTCGCAACGCTGCTGGTCACGACAGGCACGACAGTCGCAATCTGTACCGGGCTGCCACTGCTGACGCCATTCGTGGTGATGACGGCTGTGAGCGATCCCGCCGTCGTTGGCCCTGTCGAGAAGGTCACCGTCAGAGCGGTCGGCGAAGCTCCTGTGACTGACCCAACCGCTCCGTTGTTGAAGATGACGGTGTTGTTGGCCAGAGTCGTGTCGAACCCGATTCCGCTGATCGTGACTGTCGCTGCATCGGCCGGAATCGAATTGGATGCATTGGCTGTGACGACCGGGACAATGTTCGCCACCTGCACTGCCGTTCCGCTTGAACGCGTGTTTGTGCTGACACTGGCCGTCACCGGACCGGCTGCTGTTGGGCTCGCCGTCAGAGTGACCGTGAGCGACGTTGCGGATGCCGCGGTGACTGTTCCCTCAATGCCATTGTCGAACGTGACGACGTTGTTGGACGGAGTTGAGTCGAATCCAAGCCCGGTGATTGTGATCGTTGATGCGTCTGCAGCGACCTGAGTCGTCGTGCTGGTCACGACTGGCAGCACGCTCGCCACCTGAACCGCGGCTCCGCTGCCCTGACTGTTGCTCGTGACGACAGCCGTCAGATCAATGGCTGAGACAGGCTTCGTGGAGAACTGCACTGTCAGGGTCGTCGCGGTTGCTGAAGTCACGGTGCCAACGGCACCGTTGTTGAAGACGACCGTGTTGTTCGTTGCGGTTGTATCAAAACCCAATCCGCTGATCGTGATCGTCGAGGCGTCCGCCAACAGGTTTGCAGCGCTGCTGGTGACAATCGGAGCAACGGTGGCCACCTGCACGGCCGCTCCGCTGCTCTGGCTATTTGTGGTCACAACGGCGGTGAGACTGCCGGCAGTCGTCGGGGAAGTCGTCAGACTGACGGTCAGCGATGTTGCCGTTGATGAGAGAACGGTTCCAACGGCGCCGTTGTTGAAGACGACACTGTTGTTGCCCGGAGTCGTCGAAAAACCGACGCCCGTGATGGTCATCGCGGTCGAGTTGGCGAACAGCCGAGTTGTCGTGTTCGTCGTGACGACAGGAATGACGGTGGCAACCTGAATCGATGAACTGCCGGTGACGCTGTTCGACGTGATCGATGCGGTCAAACTGCCAGCCGCGGCTGGTCGAGTTGTAAAGGTCACGGTCAGCGAAGTCGCAGAGGCCGTCGTGACGACTCCAACGGCACTGTTGTTGAATGTGACGGTGTTTCGAGATGCCACAGGATCAAATCCGAATCCCGTGAATGTGACAGTATTCGCGTTAGCCGCCAGAGCTGCGACGCTGGAAGTGATCACTGGTGTCACATTGGCTACCTGAATCGCTCTGCCGCTCGACAGACTGTTTGTGGTGACCACAGCGGTCAGACTTCCTGCCGTTGTTGGGCGGGTGCTGAATGTCACTGTCAGAGAAGTTGTCGTCGCTGATGTGACCGTTCCGACAGCACCATTGTTGAACACGACGGTGTTCTGCGAAGCGGTGGGGCTGAATCCGAATCCGTTGATCGTCACGGTGTTCGCATTTGCTGCCAGACCAGTGGTGCTCGCGGTGACAGACGGAACAATCGTCGCGACGGTCACGGCGCTTCCGTTGGAGACACTGTTCGTGACAACAGTGGCTGACAGGCCGCCCACTGAGGTCGGACGTGTTGACAGAGAGATCGACAGGGACGTGGCCGTTGCCGACGTGACCGAACCAACGGCGCCATTATTGAATGTGACGGTGTTGTTTGCAGCCGTCGTATCGAATCCGTGGCCAATGATCGTCAGCGTATTGGCACTGGCCGACACAAGGCTGCCCGTGTTGGCGAGAACCACTGGCGTGACGGTTGCAACCTGAACAGCAGAACCGCTCGTCTGAGTATTCGTGGTGACGACAGCCGTCAGTGTGCCAGCTTTCGCCGGCCTTGTTGTCAGGTTGACGGTCAGCGATGTTGCCGTCGCGGCTGTGATACTTCCAACCGCGCTGTTGCTGAGGACCACGGAGTTATTCGCGGCCGTGGGATCGAAACCGAATCCGTTGATCGTGACTGTTGAGGCATTCGCAAGAAGCGTCGCGACGCTGCTCGTGACAACCGGGGTCATTGTGGCAATCTGAACGGCCGCTCCGCTGGACTTGGTGTTGCTGGTGACGACGGCAGTCAAACTGCCTGCGGTTGCTGGACGTGTTGAGAAGGTCACGGTCAAAGACGTGTTTGTGGCCGACGTGACTGTTCCGACGGCACTGTTGTTGAAGACCACCGTGTTGTTGGCTGGCAGCAGGTCAAAACCAAATCCACTGATGGTGACTGTTGTTGAGTTCGCTGCCAGTGAAGCCGTGCTTCCCGTGACGACAGGTGTGACAGTGGCGACCTGGACGGCAGTACCGCTTGTTTGACTTCCGATGGTTACAATGGCGGTTAGCGGTCCGGCAGCTCGTGGCTTGGTCGTGAAGCTGACCGTGAGCTCTGTGGCAGTCGCCGCCGTGATCGTTCCAATGGCTCCGTTATTGAACGTAACTGAGTTGTTTGCCAGCGTGTTTGCATCGAACCCAAATCCGTTGATAGTGATTGTCGATGCGTTCGCGGCCAGGTTCGCTGTGCTGCTGGTGATGACTGGCTTGACGGTGGCAACCTGAGTCGCCGAGCCGCTGCTCTGGCTGTTCGTCGTGACCACTGCGGTCAACGAGCCCATTGTGTCTGGAGCGGTATCGAATCCAACGGTCAATGCAGTTGCCGTGGCAGAAGAGACGGTGCCGACCGCGCCGTTGTTGAAGACGACCGTGTTGTTGGCCGCCGTCGTTGAGAACCCAAGCCCCGCAATGATAATGCTGGAGGCGTTCGCTGCGATGCTCGCGGTGCTCATCGTGACCACAGGTGTGATCGCCGCGACCTGAGTGGCGGCACCACTGGTCTGAGAGTTCGTGGTCACAACGGCCGTCAGACTTCCCGCGCTGGTCGGCTTGGTGCTGAAGGCGACCGTGAGAGACGTTGGCGAAGCCGAAGTAATCGTTCCCACGGCTCCGTTGTTGAACGAGATGCTGTTGTTGGCAACGACCGGATCGAAGCCAAAGCCATTGATCGTGATCGTTGAAGCGTTCGCTGCGACGGCGGTCGTCGCGGACGTGACGACAGGGGTCACCGCAGCAACCTGAACCGGAACTCCACTGCTGATGCCATTGGCCGTGACAACGGCAGAGAAGCTGCCTGCGGTCACTGGACGAGTCGAAAGGCTGACCGTGAGTTGCGTTGACGTGGCGGCCGTGACCGTGCCGACGGCGCCGTTGTCGAATGTCACAAGGTCATTGGTAATCGTCGTGTCGAAACCGAGTCCAGCGATGATGATCGAGTTCGCATTCGCCGGAAGCCCGGTCGTGCTGCTTGTGACGACCGGTGCAACGTTTGCGACCTGCGTCGAATTGCCCGCGGCGCTGTTGGTGGTGACCGTTGCATTCAGGGGACCGGCCGTGGTCGGAGGAGTCGTGATGTTGACCGTGAGTTCTGTGGCCGTGGCGTTTGTAACAGATCCGGCCGCTCCATTTGTGAACGTCACGGAGTTATTGTTCGCGGTCGTGTCGAAACCACTTCCGTAGATCTTCAGAGTCGATGCGTTGGCGGCGATCGTTGCCGTGTTGGAAGTGACTTCAGGAATGATGGTCGCCACTTGGACCGCAGAGCCGCTGCTCACGCTGTTCGTTGTGACAACCGCCGTGAGGTCTCCGGCAGATGTCGGCATCGTCGTGAACGTTACCGTCAAAGACGTGCTGGTGGCTGCAGTGACAAGCCCGACAGCGCTTTTGTTGAAGGCAACCGTGTTATTGGCCACGATCGGATCGAAGCCGGTGCCGTTGATCGTGATCTCAGTTTCTGCTGCCGACAATGACGCGCTCGAAAGCGTCACGGTCGGTGTCAACAGCGTGCGATCTTCCAAACGCTCCAGCGAATGGATGGCTGGAGAATCGACCCATCGTTTTGGGATGTTTCTTCGTCGAGCCCCCCCCGCTCGGAACTGACTGGCAATCGAACTCAGAAACGAAATCAGGCGTTTCCGTGGCATGTTTTGGGTTCTCGTCAACAGTCTCGAAGAGGGGATTTCCAGCGTGAATTGAGGCCTCCTCCAGGAGGCGAATTCGCGGTGAACATTGAGAGGATCAACGTCCACGGTGACGGCAAATCACGGCGCAGCGCGCGGTTTTGGCAGTCATCGCAGTGCACTTGCGGGACTTGCCGAAAAAACACGAACGATGAGCCAGGCTGCCGACTGCGTTCGTTCAATGGTCGGGAAATTCCGGATGTGCGAATGTCGAAGACTGGAGTTGCTGGCGAGCGGCTACCGCTCACGACCATCTACGGCATTCGGGTTTTCACCACGAAGCTCAGGGAACTCGTGAATCGTTCAGGCCCATTTGGCCGGGCTCTGACGAGACGCTAGATTGAGCCTTCCTGAATCAATCTGAACGCCGCAAACTTCGACGGTGACCTGATGCCGCAATCCTCTGCCCCAGACAACTTTCTGTCCCGAGCTTCGGGGCCGACCCAGGAACATGCGTTTCGAGACGGACCTCGAATTGTGGCCATTGAGACCGCAATTCCGCACGACGTGATGCCCGGACTTCTCTGCCTTCGAGTCCTGACAGACGCCGGAACGATCGATGGTACGCCGGTGACTGGCCACGGTGAGACGTATTACATCCCCACCGCGGCAGCGGCCGTGATTCATGACTTCATGGCTCCGCGACTTCTCGGTTCGAACGCGACTGCGATCGAAAGTCACTGGCGATTTCCTTACGAACGGATCACGGCCTTCGGAGGCACCGGTGCCGAACTGCGAGCCCTCTCCGCGATCGACCTCGCGCTGTGGGACATTGCGGGGCAATTGAACCGACAACCCGTTTCGAAGCTTATGGGCGGACCGGTCCGCGATGCTGTGCCGGTCTACAACAGTTGCGGTGGCCCATTCTATGGTCGCACCAATCGAAAGACTCCGTCCGCATCGGGATGGCCCGGGCATGGCGATCCAGGGCAGCCTGGACCACTGGAAGACAACTGGTCCAGCATGAACTC
Organism: Ottelia alismoides; assembly: GCA_037367405.1. Lineage (NCBI taxonomy): Eukaryota > Viridiplantae > Streptophyta > Magnoliopsida > Alismatales > Hydrocharitaceae > Ottelia > Ottelia alismoides. The sequence continues at coordinate 619,595 of JAZKJV010008916.1, read as the reverse complement.
ACCAGCGGACCTCGCAGAAGAGCTTGTCGCACTCGGCTACAAAGGGATGAAACTCTGGTCGTTCGATGGCGTCTATCGTCGCAGTGGCGGACAGTATGTTTCGTGGAATGACCTGCGCGAGGGAATCCGTCCCTTTGAACTGATTCGCGATCGAGTCGGGGACAACATCGAACTGATGCTCGACGGACATGGCTTTTTTACTCTCGCAGCCGCACGTCGTATTGCCGATGCAATGACGTCCATCAAGCCGATGTGGCTGGAAGATATCCTGCGTCCGGATTCGATTCACACGATGGCGACGTTTCGCCAGTCGATCAAGGTGCCGATTGCCGTCAGCGAAATGCTGGTGATGGGAGATCACTATCGCCAGGTTCTTGATGCCGGTGCCGCAGATTACGTCATGATTGATCCGACCTGGGTTGGCGGCATTTCATCGACTCGCCGGATTGCCGAACTCGCTCAGACATATAACGTGCCGACGCTCATGCATGACTGCACGGGGCCGCTGACACTGCTGGCCGGGCTTGCGATCTCCGCTTCCAACACCGGCGTCGCGTTCCAGGAAACGGTTCGCGCCCACCTGGCAACTCTGTACCCGATGCTGATCGATCAAACAATCACCGTGGAGCGAGGTCTCATCGCCAATTCGCCCCGCCCCGGTCTCGGCGCTCGCTGGCTCGACGCCATTTTTGAAACATCGCATCCTGGATATCGTCGGAGTGAATTGAAGTGACGTGTCTCCTGGGCGGCTACGCGTTCTTGATTCTGAACGTGCGAAGAAATAAGGCTCTTGGCGAGCGACCTGTGTCAACATGCCTGTATGAAGATGGCGAAAGGTCAGGATTCGATCTGGCCGCTTTAGACAGTGAGCGGCTGAACTGTCAAACTACAGGCGAGTTCTCCTCGAGCGTTTGTATTGAACAACTTCGGTTTGGATCATGAGTCAAAAAGACGATCTGTTTGCTTTGCCTCGACAAAAAATTGGCGACTTTGAGTTCGACGATCAGGTCGTTCAAGTTTTCCCGGACATGATTGCACGGTCTGTGCCGGGCTACGCGTCCATTCTTTCCATGATTGAGCAGCTAGCCGGACGATTCGTCAAACCGGGTTCTGAGATCTGGGATCTAGGCTGTTCACTGGGGGCGGCAACAAGGTTGGTTCGTCGACGTGTTTCCAGCGATTGCATCATTCACGCTGTCGATAATTCGGAAGCGATGATTCGTCGACTTGGCGAACTGCTGGATGAGTCGTCTGAGCCGGGCTGCGAAGTGCGGCTGCATCAGGCAGACATCCGAGAGATCGATCTGACGCCGACTCATTTCGTGATACTCAACCTGACGCTGCAGTTCCTTCCGCCGTCTGACCGCGATAATGTGATCTTTCGAATCGCGAAGGCTCTTCAACCCGGGGGAGCGTTGTTGTTGTCGGAGAAGCTGTGTTTCACCGATCAGGGGCAGCAGGAGTTGCTGACCGATCTTCACCATGACTTCAAACGGGCCCACGGATACAGCGATCTGGAGATCGCTCAGAAACGGACGTCGATAGAGAATCGCCTGATTCCGGAGACGCTTGAAACTCACTGCGACCGTCTTCGCCGCGCGGGTTTTCAGGTGATCGCACCGTGGTTCCAATGCTTCAACTTCGCCTCGATTCTGGCGATTCGATAGCGGCGACGATTGACGATCCGTTCGAGGTGACCTTCAACAGGACTTGCCGATGTTCAAAATCCTCCAACTGACAGATCTTCATGTGTTCCGCGATGCGAATGCCATGCTGAAGGGCATCCCGACGCGCGAACTGCTGAGTGACGTTGGTCAATTCATTCAAGCCAGTGGTCAATCATTCGATGCCGTCGTGGTCACTGGCGACCACACGCACGACGAGCTGCGGGAGAGCTATCAGGCGGTTCGCGAACTACTGTCGCCCTGGACCGATCGTCTGTATCAGGTGCCAGGAAACCACGACGACCGCGACATGATGCGATCGGTCTTCGGCGACCGAATTGCTCGCCGCGATGATGGGTTGATTACGTTTTCGTTTCGAGCCGGTTCGTGGCTTTGCCTTGGACTTGATACACATGTCCCAGGTTCGGTTGCTGGACGGATTGACGCGGCTCAGATTGACTGGGCTCGAAGTCTTGTGCAACAGAGCGATGCAACACAGGTCTCGCTATTCTTTCATCACCCGCCGGTGTTGATGAACAGCGACTGGATGGATCCCATCGGGCTGGAGGGCCGAGGAAGACTCATCGAATGGTTCAACGCCGAATCGAAGGTTCGTTTGGTCTGCTGTGGGCATGTCCATCATGAGTTTCAGTGCCGATTGGGACTTGTGGACATCCTGACGACGCCATCAACCGGAATTCAGTTTTCTCCCGAAGGAACCAGTCCAACCATGGTGGCCGGAGCGCCGGGATATCGAGTGATCGAGTTGCTCGACGACGGCTTTAGGACGAGAGTCATTCGACTTCCCGAGATTCGATTTCGTCCGGTCGTCTGAAGCTGGTTCTCTGGCTACAGTTCGGTCTCATTCGACAAGAGACCGACGGTCGAGGCGATGGTTGCGACATCAATCGCAATGAGTCCTCAAACAATCGAAGTCTTACCTCGGGGACGGATTTGTCAGACGGTTGATTTCGTCGCTCGATCAGCCGCAGGGCGATAGCCCTCGGTTCGATTTGCCGTGTTTTGCCTCAAAAACCGGACGCTAGCGCGTTCCGGCTGATGAAATCAACTCACGGCCGCAGCGGTGCAAAAGCCCTGATTCCACTGGGATCAACTCAGTGGGGGATGAACGAAATGGTTGATTGAGGGCTGGCAGGAAAACACGATCTGGATACAGGATTTAGACTCATGGATTTTCTTCAGTTGGCAGGTAAAAACGTTCTTGTGGTCGGCGTTGCGAATCGCAAGAGCGTGGCATGGCACTCAGCGAAGGTTCTGCAGGAAGCCGGAGCCAACGTTTTGTTCTCCGTCCGAAGCGAAGCGCGGGCTGAGTCGGTGCGAAAGCTGTTTCCGGGGTGTCACGTGTTTGTCTGTGATGTCGAACACCAGGACCAGATCGATCGTCTGAAGCAGCAGGTTTCGGAAGTCGTGACGAGTCTTCATGGAATGGTGCACTCGGTGGCGTTCGCCGACTACTCGGCCGGTTGGCTTCCGTTCCACCAGACTCCCCGCGCGGCGTTTCTTCAGGCAGTCAACATCTCGTGCTATTCGCTGATCGCTCTGTCAGAATCGTTTCGCGACCTGCTTGACCCAGAGACTGCCAGCGTGGTGACGATTTCAATTTCGACGACTCGCATGGCGGCTGAGAACTACGGCTATATGGCTCCGGTCAAAGCGGCGCTCGATTCCTCTGTTTGCTTCCTGGCCAAATCGTTCTCTCAGTTTTCGAAGGTGCGATTCAATTCCGTCAATCCAGGGCTCCTCAAGACATCAGCCTCGGCCGGCATTCCTGGCTATGTGGACAGTTATCTGTTCGCCGAAAAGGCAACGCTGCGAAAGCATGCGGTTCAGACTGAAGAAGTCGGCAACACGGTTGCGTTCCTGTTGAGTCCCCGATCATCAGGTATCAACGCGCAGGGCATGGTGATTGACGCTGGCATGGGGATCAACTACTTCGACGATCAATTGGTTCGACAACTGCCGACGCAACCATAGAATCCATTTTGCAGTGTCAAGCGGTTGACGTGAGCCTATCGGAATGAAACTTGACCGGCCGGTTCAAACCGTTCAAACCGGGCCGCTCGCCAGACCGAAGCTCGGTGTTCGCTCGAGATGAAATGAAGTCACTCAACGGACTCAATGTGTCCGACAGACTTAAGCCGCGCGACGAATCCAACGTCCGCGACAAAGCCCCTTCTCCAAATTCGAAAAAGGGGAGAAGGAACTTTGGAGTGATACTGCGTTCTGCAACATGCGACTTCGTTCTCTGAATTCGTGCCGCGTGACGTACAGGACGCTCAATGCGATCGGCAAAGAGAACAGTGCACGCGTCGTTCAACAGGAATCACTTTTCGTACTTGGGGATGTTAGGTTCTGGAACGACGGCGACCAGTTTTTGAATGATCTCGTCGGTCTCCAGCCCTTCGGCCTGAGCCTGGAAGTTCGTGGAAATGCGATGTCGCAATACTGGGATCGCGACTTTCCGAACATCCGCAATCGTCACGTTCGGCCGACCAGACATCGCAGCGACGGCTTTGGCTCCGCTGATCAGATACTGCCCGGCTCGTGGACCAGCTCCCCAATCGACAAGGCGTTTCACAAAGTCTGGAGCCCCCACGTCTTTGGGACGAGTCGCTCGGACAAGTCGAGTGACGTAGCTCACGATCAATGGACTCGCGACAATCTGGCTGATCTGCTTCTGGAGATACAGAATCGACTTCGCTGACAGCACCTTACGAACTTCCGGCTTCTCGCCGCTCGTCGTGGCTTCCAGAATCTTCTCTTCTTCTTCGAGCGTTGGATAATCCACCTTCACGTTGAACATGAATCGGTCCAACTGCGCTTCGGGAAGCGGATAGGTTCCTTCCTGTTCGATCGGGTTCTGCGTTGCGATCACGAAGAATGGCTCGGGCAGTTTGTACGTCGTCTGACCGACAGTGACTTCACGTTCCTGCATCGCCTGCAGCAGGGCCGACTGCGTCTTCGGCGGCGTTCGGTTGATTTCGTCGGCCAGCAGAATGTTGGTGAAGACTGGACCTTCGACGAATCGAAACTCGCGCCGACCGGTATCGCTTTCTTCCAGCACGTTGGTGCCGGTGATGTCGGACGGCATCAGGTCGGGAGTAAACTGTATGCGTCGAAAGTTCACGTCGAGCAACCGAGCAATCGTGGCCACGACGAGCGTCTTCGCCAGTCCGGGAACTCCCACCAGCAGACAATGCCCGCCAGTGAAGATCGCGGCCAAAATCTGATCAATAACCGCATCCTGCCCCACGATCACCTTGTGAAGCTCTTCAACCATCACCTCATGGTGACGACGGAACTTCTCGAGGAACTCATCAAAATCTCGCTTCTCGGCCAAGGTCAGCGTCCTTCATAGCATGCGTTGTGCTGGGTTGAGGTGCAGAAGAATAGCATGAGCTTGACTCACAGGAAAACGGACAAGTTCAGTGTTACCCTTTGATCCGCAAAAGCTGCGTTTCTCTTGCGGCGAAGAAGATTCGCCGTGTTCATGCATGACCGGCTCGGAGCCAGTCCCATGTTTTCACACGCTCCGAGCAAAAGACGACACTGCCCGACACGAATGTCCCGTGTTGCATTGTGATGCGAACTACGGTGTCTTTGGCATTGACTGAATCCAGTCACGAATCAATTCCACCGCGCGGTCATCGACAGTGCTGGTCGCCATGGGTGGCATTTGACCGTGGCCGCGGCGGGAAATGCGGTGCAGGAGCAGTGATCGATCCGGAGCACCGGGAGCAATCAGTCGTGCGTCAGTCAAACCAAATGTCGTATGCACTGGCTTCGCATCCAGCAGTCGCTGCTGTTCAGGCTTGGCATCGATCTCTGCCGAAAACTGAGCGTTGCCACCTCCGGCTTCGACATGACAGTTCGAGCAGTTCGCGTGAAGATACGAGAGGGCTCGCTGATTCAAGTCGGCCGAGTCATCATGCGGGTCAGTTAATTTCGACATCTCATCAATCGGCTTCGGAAGCGGCTGCTTGAACAGGCCCAGTTCTGACAGCATCTGCAATTGGTTCACTTGCTCCGAGCCATAGTCATGAACTCGATTCATCTGCACTTCGCTCAGCCCGAGCACATAGTTCACAGCACGCGAATGACACACCATGCACTCCGCGCGGCTGGGATAATGCCACGGTTGCTTGCGAACACCTCCGTCGACGCTGGCGTCCTTGATTTCGAAGACTTCATCCATGCCAGCCTTGTCGAGCAGTTCGGCATCCGTTTGATCTTTGTTCCATCGATACGAATAACCCACCCATTCGTTCTGCTGTCGTACCATCAGTCGAGTTTCAATCCAGCGACGAGTCTCCGGCTGCCCGGCGGCTTTCTCAAGCGCAAAGCTCTTCACAAGAACGGAGCCGTTTGGAAAATTCCATCCGCGAGTCGACGTGTAGTCGATCTTCTCATCGCCCGGCACGGCCAGCCAGCGCTCCTTGTGAGCCCCATCCGACCAAAGCTGTGCGTTGACGGAATACGGAATGACGCTCGGCAGAAGCTTGTGATCCTTTAACGACGTGAACAGCCCCGTGTCGCTCAATCGTCGAGGAAACACCGTCGGTTCCTGCGGAGGCATCGGTTCGAGCCGGTAGAAGCCGCCCGCGTGATCGACAATCAACAGATCGCCCGCATGGTTTGTTGCGAAGCCCGCAATCTGCAAAGTCGTGTCGGCCAGTTCTCGCTGAAACGTCAACTGAGTTCCGTCGTGACGAACGCCCCAGATCTTGCCGGTCGAATAGTCTCCATAAATGAATGTCCCATTCAACTCCGGCAGTGATGATCCTCGATACACAACGCCACCGGTCAGACTGCGCGACTCAGAATGATGATGCTCTGCGATCGGAGCCACGATCGGTTCGTTGCCCCTGGGACGCTGATGGTAGAACGGATGACTTCCCTCCTGAACGCTCCATCCGTAGTTCTCTCCGCGGCGGATCAAGTAGACTTGCTCCCAAAGATCCTGGCCATTCTGACCCAGCCACAACTGATTCAGCTCATGGTCATAATCCATGCGCCACGGATTGCGAAAACCGTACGCCCAAATCTCCGGCCTCGCGTTGGGTATGTTGATGAAGGGATTGTCCGGTGGAATCGAATAGGGCTTGTCAGCGGATGGCGTATCGACGTCCAGTCGCAGCATCACGGCGAGCAGGTCGTTCAGACCCTGGCCGGTTTGAAGCGGATCACTGTCGCTGGTGCCGTCACCGGTCGGGCAATAAAGATAACCGTCGGGGCCAAAGGCCAAGTCGCCTCCGTTGTGTCCATTGGAATCCCATTCGAGAATCACAAGTTCATCGACGGCCTTGAGTTGTCCGTCCGCTTGCTTCTGGATCGTATGGCGAGTGATTCGATTCTGCTTGTTGTCCGCCGTCATCGGCCCGTTGTTCATCAGATAGATGAAGCCGTTGTCTCGATACTTCGGATGAAAGCAGAAGCCGTAGATCAGTCGATCCGAATAGACCAGCGGAGAACTGGATTCGACATCGGCTCGATCATCGCAGTACCGCAAACCACCGGGCTCTTTCCCGTCGAGCTTGTGGTCAACATAGAACAGTCGCTCGCTCCCGGGCTCCGTTCGCACATACACCGGAGCAAACAAAGGAAGCTTCTCGTAGGCTCGAACCGCACGAAACGGCAGCGGCGGCTCTGGATAGCCGATCAACTTCGATTCCGTCCACGGCACACGCACTCGGTCGGCTGCGCGAAGCATGGCGGTTTGGCTGACCAGGGCCAATACTAATGCGGCCAGAATGCGGCAACGACCTGTCATACTCGCGACGCATCGATACGCCGAATGCAAACATCGACCAAACTGAACGTGAGACATGCGAACGGCCTCTCAAGAGCGATCTGACACATTGGACTCAACGCATCGAGAGTTATCGCAGGATCATGGATGAGGATCAATCATCGTAGCTAGTCCGGCATCACGAAGGTGCGGCAAGCTTTCTCATGCCAGGCAACGTGGCGGGATCCATCACTTAACGAACTGCGCCGTGGCAACCATGTTTGTGACATTCGCGAGCATGATCACAAATGTGTCGCCGGACCTCGAAGAGTCTGCACACAAATGCCAAGTCCCCGGACATCGACTCTAACATGCCCACGAACCTATCGTTCGGAGATGTAGCCGGGCGATGTTTCAGTCACCAGCCGGCGGTTCATTCCTCAGGAAGAACACATCGTCCCTGAAGCAAATCGAGGCAAGCTTATTTGGCTTGGCTCCGTTATCCGCGGCGGGCTGAGTCGCCTGAGTTGGCCGAGACTTTTCCGAGGTGCTCTGTGAACTGTTGCAGGCTCATGCGTTCCAGCTTGATGCCGGCTTGTTCGAACATGCCTCGGATGCGGCGGCTTTGCTGCCATTCGTCGGGATCAATGAAGCCATCCCGGTTGCCGTCGAGTCGTTCGAAATACTGAGGTGCCATCGCGACTTCGTTGCCGCCACCGCCCCATGGGTTGCCACCTCGGCCATTGTTGGGATCGCCAGGCTGACCAGGTTGGTTCGGCTGATTGGCGTTCTTCGATCGGGTTGGGACTCCGGTGACAATTCGGAGTTTCGATTGTGGAGTGGCCGCGGCGACTTGCTGAGCAGCCTGTCCGGATTCGTAGGCGATGAGTTCCTCCGGAATCAGGATGCCATCGTAGTCTGTGTCAATCGTGTCGAACTGATCGAGATCGTTCCGACGAGTCATCATCCATTCGTACAGCCCAATCTGCCCATCGTAATCCGTGTCGTATTCCACAAATGACTGTGGCAGAGTCACCGTGAGCTTTTCCTTCGGCTTCATTTTGTAAGGCGTCAGCACTTTAGCCGAACCGTTTTGGCCGTTGTTTCCATTGTTCTGCGAGCCAGGCTGATCCGGCTGACCGGGCTGCCCACCGGACATGCTGTTGCGAAACCCGTTACGCATGTCGTCTAGGCTCATTCCAGCCTTCAGCTCCATGCCACGTTCCTTCATTCGATCACGAACGAACGATGGGATGCGATCAATCTCTTCCTGATCAATTTTGCCGTTGCCGTTGGCGTCCATCATCGAGCCGAAGCGGCTGCTGCGGTCTTCGCCACCGCCGCCGAAACTTCCGCCACCGAAGCCGCCGGGAGGACCAAAGCTTCCCCCGCCTCCGAACCCACCGGGAGGACCAAATCCGCCACCAAAGCTGCGTCCCCCGGAATCACCGCCGGAACTCATCGGCGGCCCGAAGCCTCCGCCGCCGAAGCCGCGACCACCGGAGTCGCCACCAAATCCACGGCCTCCTCGGTCGCCTCCACGGTCACCGCGATCTCCACGACCACCTCGGTCGCCACGACCGCCGAAATCCTGTGCAACAATCGCCTCTGAAGCAATCAGGGTGATCGTCAGCAAAAACAGAGATGCTATCCGGAACCGCATGAAAAACTCCGCAAGAGACCGTCAGTCTCAAATCAGAGGGAAGACTAAATCCAAGGGCGATTTGCAAACACACTCGATTCTGTGGCACAAGTGATGCCAGAGCACGAACTGACCTCGGAGATTCGCAGAACCCCGCATCTTTTTTGAAGAAATCTGCAGGATAAATCAAGAGAACGTCAGCTTTGTGGCCGTTTCGCAATCGCCTGAAGGGGCAAACCCTGAGTGGAATGGTCAGATTCGAATTGTTTTGCGAATTTTCAAGACTCTCGAAAGAGTTTGCCGGGTTTCTTCGCTCAGCAACGAATCTCCCCGGTTTCGCAGCGGACATTTTTGCCGCCTGCAGCGGGATGTCCGACGTTATTCCCGGAAAATCGTCCGCTGCAACCGTCAGGGATACCGCATTCTTCCGAGTTTTGACTACGTTCGGCAACATTCGCGGTAGAATCGATTCGGTCTGGACGAGCTAGGAAAAATTTACGCCTGCCAGCGACAGAAATCTTAACTGGATGAACACATGGTTACACATGTTCGGATGATCATATTTTTGTTCGCGGCGGTTTTGGGGCTTTCAGTAAATCAGGTTCAGGCCCAGCAGAGTCGACGCGGCAACGAGTTGGATCTGTTGCGAAATGGTGACGTCGTTCGAGAACTCGGATTGACGCCCGCTCAGGAAGAGAAGCTGGCTGAGGTGGCCAAAGGTGCCAATCCCGGTAAGGAAGTCTTCGACCCGTTTCTGCAGCGACTGAAGGATGCTCCGACCGAGGAGCACACCAAGATTCGCGAGGAAATGCAGGCTGCGATTGCGAAGGCAAAGGAAGAAGCGGGCCTGAAGGCACTGACCGTGCTCGACAGCCGTCAACTCAAACTCCTGCGGGCCATGTACCTCACGCGCGCCGGCGCGAGGGCTCTTGCGGATCCGCGAATCGCAGCCGACTTGACTCTGACTGACGAGCAGAAGAAACAGATTGACGATCTGGCAAAGCAAAGTTCCGAAGCGTCGGCAAAGCTGTCTTCGGAAACATCTGAGGAAGATCGAGCCAAGTTCTGGAAGGAGTGGGATGACAAGGCCCTTGCGCTTTTGACTGCGGATCAGCGCAAGATTTGGGACGGGCAGATTGCTGCTGTTCCGGCTGTGGCGGCTCAAAGCTCAGGTGCCTCAGTCGCTGCGACGCCCCCTGCTTCAACTCCAGCGATGTCTCCCGATGGAACACCGCCAGCAGGCGCTGAGATCGTTTCGAGCTTTGGCGCCTCTTCAGACAGCTCAGACGGGACGAAGCTCGTTGAAAAGTTCTCATTCAATTTCCGATATGCGCCATGGGATCAGGTTCTGCAGGACTTCGCCATCGGAGCAGGCTACACGCTGGACCTGAATCAGGTTCCGCCAGGGACATTCAGCCATCTTGACAACAAAGAATACACCGCCGGTCAGGCCCTGGACATTCTCAACGGTTACCTTCAGCGAAAGGGCTACGCCCTGATCGTGAAGGATGGATTCCTGGTGTGCCTGAATGTCGATAAAGGTCTGCTGCAAACGTTGATTCCGGATGTGACCGTCGATGATCTGCTGAAGGTCGAGAATGGCATTCATACCATCGGCAACAACCAGATTGTTCGCATTGAGATTCCTCTCGAGCGACTGGACGTGGGTGTGATGGCTCAGGAAGTCGAAGCGCTTCTTGGCCCGCTGGGAACGATGACGGCCTTCACGCAGACAGGTTCGTTGATCATCGCCGACACGGGGGCCAATCTTCGACGCATCAAGTCCTACGTCGACGCATCGATTGCTCGTCGCAAGGGTGACCAGGTCTTCAAGAGCTACCCGCTGAAGAACATTGATGTGGAAGAAGCCGAGTTCATGCTGCTGAGCCAGTTTGGGATGCGGCAGGGCGTGACCAATGTCAGCTCCAGCGGCGGCGGAGATCGTCGCGGGGGAACTCCCACGCCGACAACTGCAACGCAGACTCAGTTGCAAGTTCTGGCCGACGCTCGCACAAACAGCCTGTACGTGACGGGAACGCCAGATCAGCAGGCGCTCGTTGACGAGATTCTGAAAGTGATTGACGGCGCGACAGGTCCGGACGGGCAGCCTCTGACTCGCACAGGAAACACCGGACCGTACCTCAAGGTCTACAAGGTTGCTGGTCAGGCGGATCAGGTTGCTCTGAGCATCAACTCGATGATGCCGGGAGTTGTCGTCAATGAAAGCGGACGCGACGGCACGATTCATATTTACGGGACGGAAAAGCAGCAGCAGCAGGTCGAGACCTGGATCAAGGAATTCGCTCAGGCGACTGGTGCTGGCGGGTCTGTGGCTGTGATTCCGCTGTTCAAGATGGACCCACTGTCAGCCGCCGCCACGCTGCGCAATCTGTTTATCGCAGAAGGCACTGCTGCTCCGACGATTGAAACGGACCTGTATGGAAATCGAATCATCGTCAAGGGCACGGCAGTTCAGGTTGATCAGATCAAGCAGGTGCTGAAGGATCTTGGCGAAGACGGAGTCAAGAAGCAAAGCGAAGGCGGAACTATTCGACGCTACTCACTTCGCGGCCGCGATCCGCAGGAGTTCTTCAATTACCTTGAGAGAGAATGGCAGTCGAACGAAAAGACACCGATCCGAATCGTCGTTCCCAGAAACAGCGGACCGATTCGCGACTTGAAGACTCCGTCGGGTTCTCTGGAGTCTAGGCCGGAGTCCGAACCACAACGCGATTCAGAACCGACAACTCGTCGTGATCGCAAGTCTGGTCTTCGCATGGCGTCTGGATACTTCCCCACATCGACTCTGCAGGAGTCCAATGCTGCCGTTCAGGAAAGTTCCCCGGTCGTTCCGGCTCCGGTTGTCGGACAGCAACAACCGGGTGACGAAAAGCCGACGGAGCAAATTCAGATCGTAGTCGATGGCGACGAATTGCTGTTGTTGTCCAACGATGAAGAAGCACTCGATCGACTGGAAGAGACCATGGATTTCCTTCAGCAGTCGATTCCCTTTCGAACCAAATGGACTGTCTTTTATCTGCAGGCTGCGGATGCCACAGAAGCCGCTGCGTTGCTGGAACAATTCATTCCAAGCAGCAGCGTGAGCAACACTGCGTCGACCAGCAGCTTTGGATTGTCGTCGATGTTCAATCCCATCACAGAATCCGTGTCGAACATGACCGGGTTGAGCAGCCTCGGATCAAATCCTCAGGTGCTTCGAATCATCCCGGACACTCGATCGAATTCGCTGTTCGTGACTGGTCCTCAGTCGCTGGTGGAAGAATGTCAGTCGTTTCTTGAGGTTCTTGATTCAAACAACATCCCCGAGTCTCTGCGAAATCTTCAGCCCCGGCGAATCGAAGTGAAGTATGCAGAGATTGAAGACATCGCCAATATCGTGACGGAATCCTTCAAGCCCTATATGGAGCCACCGGGCGGACGCCAGCAACAGAACAACCCGTTCGCTCAGATGTTTGGCGGAAATGGTGGTGGGAAGAGTGGTGGCAATGAGCCTCAGGGAGTTCAATTGACCGTTGCGACTGACAAACAAAGCAGCTCACTGATCGTGTCGTCCAGCGAAGCTTTGTATCTGCGAGTGAAGGGACTTGTTGAAGAGTTGGATGAGAAAGCTCGCACACAAAACCGAACAATCCGAGTCGTCCAGTTGAAGAACTCAGACCCAACGCTGATCACCAACTCACTGACATCGCTGTTTCCACGTGTCACGACCAGTTCGACGCGGCCGAGTTCGTCATCAACAAACTCAAGCAACAGTAACAATTCAAATGGCAACAATTCGGGCTCAGGCAGCTCAGGCCGTGACAGCAATCAGTCTCAGCAGCCGACTGATCCCTTCCAGCAGATGATGCAGGACCGAATGCGTCAGCGTGGTTCATCTGGAGCCGCGTCACCGTTTGGCAGTGGAGGATTTTCGCCGTTCGGTGGCGGCGGTACTGGCCGCGGTGGATTCTCACCGTTCGGCGGCGGCAATTTTGGAGGCGGTGGGCGAGGCGGTCGCTAAGTCTGGCATCACCTCGGCGTGATCACCTCATCAGACGGAATTCTCGTTCATAACTTCTGAATCAAAAGCCCTGCAATGGAACTCGGTCAGCTCTTTGTTGATGAAGGTCTTGTGACACGCGATCAGCTGACGGCTGCTCGCGATGCACATGGCGGTGTTCGAATCGATCAGGCTCTCATCAAGATGGGTGTCCTGACGGAAGACGCTGTCCTTCGCACGCTGTCGAACGAGTTCGGCATGCAGTACATCAACATCAAGGATATCGAAGTCGATGCTGAACTGCTGACGAAGTTTCCAACGTCGGCCATTTACCGTCACTCGCTGCTGCCGTTGTATCGACAGAACGGTCATGTGATCGTCGCGACATCAGACCCGCTGAATCTGGAGGGGCTCGACGAACTCAGCACGGTGACCGGATTCAAGCTGGAACCGGTTCTGACACGATCGGGGGAACTGGGCAGCCGCATCCACGAACTGCTCGGGGTCGGCGGCGACACCATTAACGAACTGGTTCGTCGTCGTACTGAAGAAGGCATCGAGCTTCTCGAAGAGATCAACGAAGACTTCGGAGAACTGGCCGAAGGGGCTCAGGCACCGTCAGTCATCAAGCTGGTGAACGAGCTGCTGATGGAAGCGATCAAGCTCCAAACCAGCGACGTTCATATTGAGCCTCAGGAAAACGGCATGCGAGTCCGCTATCGAATGGACGGTATGCTGCGAGTTCAGCCAACGCCGCCCGAGATGGCTCACTTCTATTCGGCGATCGTCACGCGACTCAAGATCATGTCGCATCTGAACATCGCCGAAAAACGCCTGCCACAGGACGGACGCATCAAGCTGCGAGTCTCCGGTCGCGAAGTCGACGTGCGTGTGTCCATCATCCCGATGATGCACGGCGAGGGCGTCGTGATGCGTCTTCTCGACAAAGCACGCATGAAGTTCGATCTGAAGGCTGTTGGTATGCCGCCAACGGTGTCCAGAATCTTCAAACAGTTGATCGACCTGCCTCACGGAATTGTTCTGGTCACTGGTCCAACCGGTAGCGGTAAATCAACGACTCTGTACAGCGCGCTGAATGAGATCAAAGACCCGACGATCAAGATCATCACGGTTGAAGATCCGGTCGAATATCAGATGGATGGCATCAGCCAGATTCAGGTTCATAGCCGAATCGGGCTTACCTTTGCCGCGGCACTTCGAAGTATTCTTCGTCACGACCCGGACGTCGTGCTGATCGGGGAAATTCGAGACGGCGAGACGGCTCAGGCCGCGATTCAGGCCTCGCTGACTGGTCACCTTGTGTTTAGCACGCTGCACACCAACGATGCTCCCGGAACCTTCACGCGACTGATCGATATGGGCGTTGAGCCGTATCTGGTTGCAAGTACGGTCGAAGGCATTCTGGCTCAGCGACTTGTGCGACGATTGTGTCCGCACTGCAAGAAAGCCACGCCGGTGGGCAAGCTCGAGATACCTCACGACTTCCCTCAGCCATGGCCTGATACCGTCTTCGAACCCGTCGGTTGCCGCGAATGTCGCGAGACCGGCTATTCCGGACGTATCGGCGTCTTCGAACTGCTCCGAACCGATGCAACGATTCAGCGGATGTGTTCGGAAGGAGCAAGCTCGGTGCAGATTCGAGACTATGCAATCTCTGCCGGAATGACCACACTTCGCTCCAGTGGATGGGAACAGGTGTTGGCCGGAGTCACAAGCATCGAAGAAGTCCTTCGAATCACTCGTGGAGACATCGTCGGCTAACCGCACGATTGAAGAAGCTCTGACAGACTCATGCCTGACTTCAAATACTTAGCTCGCGAACTGACCGGAAAGCAGGTGTCGGGAACACTGACCGCCACCAGCGAAAAAGACGCGCTGGCGAATCTGTCTGCCAAAGGACTCTTCCCGCTTTCCGTCGCGCTGACGGATCAGGCGAAACAGCAGGCTTCGACGGGATCACGACGAGTCCCCGGCAAAGTTCTCACGGTCTTCTACAATCAGCTTTCCGATCTGCTGAAATCGGGCGTGCCGCTGCTTCGATCACTGCAGTTGCTGGAAGAACAAACATCGCATCCGGCATTGAAGCTTGTCATTCTGGATGTTCGCGAGCAAGTGGCTGACGGGTCACGTCTGAACGATGCGATGCGACGACATCCGAAGGCTTTTAACTTCCTCACGGTCAGCATGGTCAAGGCTGGCGAGGAAGGCGGGTTCCTCGAAGACGTGTTGTCGCGAATCGCCGCGTTCAACGACCACCAGGAAGAACTCAAGGGGAAAGTCACCGGAGCAATGGTGTACCCGATCTTCCTGATGACGGTTGGCGTCCTGGTTGTCGCCGGCATCATGCGGTGGATTGTGCCAAAGTTTAAGCCGATGTTCGACAGCATGGCCAAAGATGGCGGCCTGCCCAGCGCGACGACGACTCTGTTTGCGATGAGCGACTTCGCTGTCAAATACGGTGTGCTGATTGTGATCTGTCTTGGAGGTCTTGGGTTCGCGGCGTACTCTTGGCTGCAAACGGACAAAGGACGACGATTCGTCGACGTCTGGAAGCTGCGAGCCCCCGGACTTGGCACCATCCTGCAAAACCTGGCTGTCGCTCGATTCGCACGCATGCTGGGAACGCTGCTGAAGAACGGAGTACCAATTCTTCAGTCGCTCCGTATCGCGAAAGATGCGAGCGGTAACGTGGTACTCGCCGAAGCCATCGGCAGCGCGGCGGATAACGTGAGCGGCGGTAAGTCGCTGGCAAACCCGCTGCGAGCCAGCGGTCAGTTTTCGAAAGAGCTGATCGAAATGATTGCGGTGGGCGAAGAAGCCAACAACCTTGAGAACGTGCTGATCAGCGTCGCCGACAACCTCGAAAAGCGAACCGCTCGTCGGATCGACATGATCGTTCGACTGCTCGAACCTCTGATGTTGCTGTTGCTCGCCGGAGTCGTCGTCTTCATCGTGATGGCACTGCTCCTGCCCGTGATGAATATGTCGTCTCGCGGTGTCGGCTAGTCACATCGACGAACGTCCGTGTTGACGCAGCGCCGATCGCACGGGCTACGGTTCCAATGCACAGCAACGGCAAGAATCGAGCGGCGATTCAATGTGTGCTCAAGGTCGAGTGCTCAACACACATCGGACAGGCTGCAGAAGCTGTTGTTGACGATCGAGCGTTGGCCGCAAAGGCGACGCCTCGAGCAGTGGTCATCAGACCTGTGACGAGCACGGCGATTCCTGCCACCTGCAGCAACTTCTTGCGGATCCCGACCGTTGCTAGCGACAGGCCGGCTCCGGTGATCAGCATGATGGGAATCGTTCCAAGCCCGAAGCTCAGCATGATCAGCACGCCCTTGCCGACACTGCCGGAACTGGCCGCGAGTGCCAGAAAACTGTAGACCAGACCGCATGGCAGAAAACCAGTCAGCAATCCGGCGATGAAGACGCCCAGCGGTGAGCCGCCTCGAAAGAACTGGCTGAAGACGGTCGTCGTGATGCAAGGCATGTGGGCTCGGCGACGAACTCGCCACTTCAACCATCCGGTCGCGTGCAGCCCCTGAACGATCAGCAGGACTCCAGCGATCACGGCAAACCCGGCTTGCAGCCAGACGGCGTTGCCGTTCGCTTTGAGGAATCTCACGCCGATCGCAGAAGCCGCGATTCCGAGAAAAGCATAAGTCAAATTTCGACCGAGGCTCCAGCAAGCCTGTCGTCCGACAGCTCCAGCCATCGACTTCGTGCCCAGGTTCATCGTCGCCGCAATGCCTCCGCACATGCCGATGCAATGTGCGGAACCAAGCAGGCCGGAAACAAAGATGAGAGATAGCTCGGTGAGCATGTGAATCGATTCATCAGGTGCTTGAAGTCAGCGGCACCTCGGCAACATTCGGATGTTTCAGGGCGACCATTGAAGGTGACATGCCTGGTCGAGAATGGCTCGCAGCAGAGTTCACTGGACTGGTGTCATCGACCGTGTGCTCAACTGAAGGCGATTCGGCCATCAACCGCAGCGAGTTCGTGATGACCAGCAAACTGCTGACGATCATCAGGCCCGCCGCAACCGCGGGATTCAGGTATCCGAAAGCAGCCAGGATGACTCCGACCGAGTTGTATCCAAACGCCCAGAACAGATTCTGTCGAATGACATTCAATGTGCGTCGAGACAATTGAACAGCCCATGGAATTCGACTGAGATCATTGCTCAGCAAACACACCTGCGCGGAGTCTCGCGAGACATCGGCGCCGCAGCCCATGGCGATTCCGATGTCGCTCACGGCTAAAGCCGGAGCGTCGTTGATTCCGTCTCCGACCATCGCGACGGACCCCTGGTCGAGACGAATTTCGCGAAGATGTTCGACCTTTTGTTCGGGCTTCAAATCACATTCAATGCGAAGCCGCGAGGCCGGTGCCGGAGATGAAGAATGTTCATGATGATCGTGATGTTCGTGCTCTGACGGGATCGCCGCGGCGCATTCGATGCTGCACTGACATCCGACTTCGTGACAGTCGAGCAGATTTCGTCTGAGTTGCTCGGCTTTTGCTGATCGATCTCCAGTCAGCACAGTCACTGGCAGGCCGAGATCCATGCAGGATTTCACGGCGACGGAAGCCTCCGGTCGCATGGTTTCTGTCAGCAGAACCAGAATGACCGGGCGATTGCCGTTGGACACTGCAACAACCGATGCGGCCTCCTGGTCAGCGATCGACAAGGCATGAGCCATTCGAAGTCGTAGTCGCGGCGGGATTTCGATCCCTGCTGACACAAATTCCAGACTGCCGAGCCGAATATGTCGCCCGTGAAGCGTTGTCCCTTCGACTCCGCCTCCCGGCACAGATCGGATGTTCTGCAGCGAGCACTTGCTTCGCGGCGAAAGACGATCTGATTCGCCAGTGGCTCCCGGCCATGTATCGACGAACCTCGCAACAGCCTGCGAAAACGGATGCGTTGACGTTGATGCCAACTCGAAGCACAGCGGCAGAATATCTTTCGAGTCATGATCATCGAGAACGCACAGATGCTTCACTTGCGGACTTCCGGTGGTCAGTGTACCCGTCTTGTCGAAACAAATGGATTCAACCGTGGCCAGTCGCTCGATCGCCTCGCCACTTCGAAACAGAACCTGATGCCGCACTGCTGTGCTGAGCGCCGTCCAGACCGCCAGCGGAGTTGCCAGCCCCAGCGCGCAGGGGCATGCGATCAGCAACACACTCAGCGAATGCTGAATCGCGATCCCAACGCCTTTGTTCCAGTGAAGGATCAACGTCAATATCGCAACAGCCGTGATCACAGGAAAGAACCATGCAGACACTCGATCTGCCAAACGCTGGTAGAGTCCTCGCGAAAGCCGCGCGTCCTGAAGCAGTTGCAGCAATCGTCCGAACGAGCCGCCTCGAAACGGCGCGGTCGCCTGAACGGTCACCAGTCCATCGAGGTTGACAGTTCCTCCCAGAATGCGGTCGCCCGTCACTTTTGCCACCGGAGTGCTCTCGCCGGTGAAGACCTGTTCGTCGACGGTCGTCTGACCACTCAACAGAATGGCATCCGTTGGAAATCGGTCGCCCGATCGAATCTGAAGCTGATCGCCTTCACAAATTTCGCCACAAGGAATCTCCTGCGGACCATCCGTTGTGATCCGAGTCGCGCGAGCCGGCAACAGGGCCGCGAGCTTATCCAGCGCTTCGGTGGCTTTCTGTTTTCCGGTCGCTTCAAACCAGCGACCCAGCGTCACCATCACCAGCACGGTCGCGCCGACTTCAAAGTAAACGGTCTCGTTGCCTCGAAAGACATTGACGGCCGAAACGAGATACGCAGCGGCGACGCCAGTCGCGATCAGCAAATCGGTTGAGAAGATCCGCTGCCGCCAGCTTTGAATCGCGTTCTGAAGCAATGGCACGCCGAGCAGCAGCAGCACCGGCAGACTGAAGATCATGCTGAGCCAGCGAAAGACCTCAAACAACTGTGTCTGAAAGGCATCGCGCTGGACGTCATAGACATCCAGCGACCACATGGTCATCGTGAACGCCATCAGGTTCATCGAAAAGAAAATCGCGATACCGAGTCGGACGATCGTCCATCGTACCGCACCTTCCTGGCCTTTCTCTTCGGTAATGGCATGAGCCATTCGGCAGCCGAAACAGCAGTAGACGGCTTCAAGGCTGCTTTTTGCTGTCGACGTAAGCTCAGTCTCTGATGACTGAGCCACATGTGTTGCACCAGCTACCGGCAATCCGCACCAAGTGCAGCAGGCAACAGTTGATGCACTGTGGCTGCTGTCGAGGCGTCGAACGTCAGGTTGTATCGACGTGACAGCCATAATGGTGCTCTCGGAAAACTGTGAACTGGGCGACAGGCAGACCTATGCTCGTCGATCACGGAGGAAGAACGAGTTCCACCTGCATCGCCGGGAAGAAATAACGAATGATGTAGTAAACGGTTCCAATCCAGAACCCCAGCCAAATCGCTCGTACGTACCACGGAATGTCATTGCCGCGATAGTAGTGATAAACGTGTTCCTGTTCCGGAGTTGGCTGTTCCGGCACGTTGGATGTGGTCGCATCAGACATTGGCGTCCAACTCCTGTTCATTTTCAAGCATCAGGTATTTTGGTTTCTCAAGGTCACGGAACATGCCGTTCAGACCGGCCCACATCAGAAGGCAGAAGAAGCCAAGACTCGCGAGCAGATAGTTAACAACCGGCGTGATTGCAAAACCACCGCCGTCACTAACCCCCTTGGTCAGCTCGACAAGCTCGCCAAACTTCATGACGAAGCCCAGCATACTGGGAATCAGAATCAGCACGCCGAATCCGATCGTAATGGTCCATGCAGACGATCGATTCATGTTTCACCTCAAAGTCAAGGGCTTTAAAGCCTGGATGTGTCGATTCAAGTGACTGTTCAGATGGTCTCAAAAAGGCTCAACTTAACATCAGGACGATTGGAGAAGGGACACCGATGAAACCAGCCATCCATTCATGGTTTCACTGAATTCCTGACGCCTCGATTGAACCCTTATGAGACCACCCGAACAAGCGTTGCTCTCTTACTTAGCAGCCTCTTCCGTCGGAGCACCGGCATCTGCTGGAGCTGCGGCATTCTCAGCGGCCGCTTCACCTTCCACCGGGGTTGTCGGTTCGGGCTTTGGTAAAGCAGACTCCACATAAGCTTCGTAGTACGGATAGCTTTCCTGCCACGATCCGAGCCACTGGATGTAGGTCATGATCGCCAGGCCGCGAGCATTTGGCTTATCCGCTGATCCATCGAAAAACCACGGGTACGATGGCATCGGCGAGTTTTGGGACAGACTCTCCGGCTTGAAGAAATGGACTGCGTGCCAGTCGTTGGATCGACGACCACCTTCGCGGCTCAAGTCCGGCCCGACTCGTCGCGTACCGAACAGAACAGGTCGGTTCAACTCGTTCTGATACTCGACCGACCGTGCTACAGGGCCAAATCGCTGTTCTTCGTTCGATACCGGACGGACAAACTGACTATGGCAGTGCCAGCAGCCTTCTCCGACATAAATCTTATGACCGGCTCGAAGAGCTTCGGCGACTTTAGCGTTCCACCATTCGTCATGTTCAGCGTCGCCGCCCGGAGGTTTTCCGTAAGCAGCTTCGAACGAATCGGGATAACGACGCGCCAGGTCTTCAAACTGATATCGCAAATTCGGATTCACCAGCTCTTCAACCGTCTTCTCCGGAATGTTGGCATACATAAGCCATGGAACCAGAGCATTCGAAACAAACGCGAGGATGAAGAATCCGACTCCCGCGATGTAAAAGATACCTGACTTGCTTTCAAACATGGTTCGCTACCAGTTGATAGAGTGTTAATTTTTCACCGAGCGGAGGCACAGAGACCGTCCGAGCGTTTTTGTGTGCCAAATGCGGAGAGTATTACGGAGAAGTCAGAAACGGTTCTGTCAGGTCGATGTCGACGGAGCCGTTGTTGCCGCCGGAGCCAGCTTGATCGTCTTCCAGATGTTCATCAGCAGAGCAATCAGACCCGCGAACATTGCCAGTCCTGCGATGCTTCGCAGTGCCCAGAACGGATGAGAGAAGTCTGTTGAGGCGTCCCATGGTTCAAGAGCCGCCCATGACCAGCCCTGGAAGACACCGAGCAGGATCAGGTCGGCAGCCATCACGGCCAGACCGATTGTGGACAGCCAGTAATGCCACTCGATAAGACTCTGACTTGCCCACTCTCGCTTCAGGATTCGCGGGAACAAGTATGTCATCATGCCCATGATCCACATGGAGAACACACCGAACATCACCATGTGAGCATGTCCGACGACCCAGTCGCTGAAGTGAATGATCTTCTGGAATGTCAGAGTGACCTGGAATGAGCACTGCAAGCAGGTCAGGAAGTAGAAGACCATTCCGGTGTAGAAGTAGCGGACTGGAAGATTTGTCTTTACGACACCCCAGTTCCCCCAGATCGATCCGAAGAAGTTAATGATGACGGTGGTCACCACAAGTTCCACAGCGATTGTTGAGACGACCGCTCCGTACTGAAGGAACATCGGAATTGGCGTGTACAGGAAGTGATGAATTCCCTGCAGCGGATAGAAGAACGCCAGGCCCCAGAATCCGACAAGCGACAGGCCGTGGCTCCAGATCGGCTTCTTGATCAGAATTGGCACGAAGTAATACATCAGTCCCCATCCCAGCGGCGTTACGAAGAGACCGACGAGATCATGGATGAACAATCCGCCGACAGCTCCAGCACTTGTTCCGGAGACAAAGTACTGAGGAATAAAGTTGCCCATGGCATAGGTCAGAAACGTCCAGATAAATGCTGCAAGGAAGTACCACAGCGTGACGTACATTGGCCCCTTCATGCGGGCGATCGGAGTCATGAAATTGATCGCGACCAGCAGCAGTCCGACCTGAGCCAGCGGGTCGATCCAGACCGGAGTTTCACCCCATTCAAGGGCCTGAGCTTCTCCGAACAGGATGCCCACGGCCGTCGCGCCCACAACAAACTGCCATGCTGCAAAGATGAACCACGACAATCGCTTGTCCAGCACCGGCTGTAGCGTCAGTCGAGGAATCGCCCAGTGAAGGCAGCCGAGGAATCCGTTTGCCAGAAATCCATACGCAACAGCGTTCGTATGGATCATTCGCCAGCGGCCGATGGAGAACAGCTCGATGCCATTCAACGGATTGTGTCGAATCAACTGAAGCGACACGAGCAGCCCCGCCAGCATGGAAGTTGTCAGAAAGAGCAAGGCCATGTAGAAGAACCACTTGACGATCTTTTCATCGACAAGCTGCTCATGCGTATGAGATTTCTGATGAGTTGCAATCGTTGCCGTCGTCATTGGGAGAGCTCGACTAGAGTGTTCGGTTTCAGTGTTCAGAAAACAAATCGTGTTGATGATGAATCAATGGTCGGCTGGACTATTCCGTTGGTCGCTTGTACGGCACATAGGCACCGAATGGCGCCATCAGTGCCATCGACCAGCCGAAGACCAGATGCGTTGCCAGGGCGACCCACCATGGGAGCAGGGTGTTGTCTGTGATCCATTTGCCGCCAAACAACATGGGCTGGAGCCATGACAGGATCATGTAGTAGTTCACAAACCAAACCACAGCCCCAAGGATCGTGCCCCAGATGAGCTTCGCTCCCATGGGTTTGCTTTCGGCATATTTTGAAATGACGCAGTGGAAGAGACTTCCAAGGACCATGCCGGTGCCAATGTAGAGGCAGCATCCGAGTGCCAGGATCATGCCATCATTGATGACAAATGGTGATGGACCAGACTGACCGCCCAGCGGCAATGCGCGTTCACCCAGCGGAAAGGTCAGATAGACGCGAATGATCTCCAGCGGATGCTTCTGCGCGACCAGTGATCCGATGACGTTGAACAGCAGACTGACCATGGCTGCGAAGCCACCCAGCACAAAGCCCACAGTCAGGTAGTATCCACTGTAAAAGGTCTTTGGTGCCCACGGTCCCGGCACATCATTCGCCGCGAGTTCTGCCTCAAGAGCCGCAACCTGCGCTTTCAGCGTGGCGAGTTGTTCCTGTTTCTGCTGGATGGATTTCACGTCGGCCATAGATGAATTCACCTGTCAAGCGGTGGGGATAAACAAGATTTCTCGACCATCAGTTCTGCACGTCGATCAGGCGGCCCGTTACTCTCCAGCGGCAGGCTCAGCACCTTCGGCCGGCACAGGCTCTGCATAGGGCTTCATCAGACCAGCAGGGATCGCGGTACCTTCGCGTCGCCGATTGGAAACATGCAGCACGTAAGCCACAAGATTCCAGATCGTTTCCGGCTCTGACTCGAGAGCACTCTTGAAACCCGGCATAGGCGTCCCGTTAATGCCGTTCATAATCCGGCGATAAATGTCGATCGGTTCCTGACCTCCATGCAGCATGCCCGATGTCAGGTCGGCGGCTCGCGTTGCGAATCCCCACGAGTCTTTTCCGATGTTGTCCTTTGTGTGTCCACGGCCATCTTCGCCGTGACACTTGCTGCAGCCCTTGCTGAGGAACGCTTCTCGTCCCGCCTTGATTCGATCTTCTGTGAGCTCAGGCTGAGGTGTCAAAGGCTGTGTCAGCGAGACCTCTGCTTCGATCCATCGCGTCTTCACATCGCCGGTCAGTTCCTCCATGATTTCAGGATCAAGTTCTTCAGAGGCTTCTGCTTCGCTCGCGACCTGAAACTCAAGTTCTCCTCGCTGAGCCAGCACAAGGACGTAATCCACAACGGCTTCGATTTCTTTCTTCGGAAGCAATCGGAAGTTTGGCATTGATGTGCCAACAACACCGCGGTTCAGAGTCTGAATCAGGTCTTCGCGACGCGGCTTGCTGCCGTACGGAGTTGACGTGAACTTGAAGATGCCCTTCGTGTAATCGCGAGGACGCGGATACATGCTGGCTCCAACCGGTCCATTACCATCGCCGCTCACGCCGTGACATTGCACACAGCGCTTCATGTAAACTTCCTGCCCGAGCTTCAGATGCAACTCGTCCTTGAATGACGGTTCACCCTTCGACACCAGCTTGGGCTTCAGGTAGGTACCAGCCTTTTCCTGAACAACTTTCTGCACGCCAGCGGAGAGTTCTCCAGTCAGTTTTTGCGTCTGAGCACTGTACTGCCATTGCTGTTGCTCGGCACGTTCACAACCGCACGCAACACAAATGATGACTGCCAACCCGGGCAGAAGATTTCGATGCACTGAAGTCATACGCTGTCACCACAGCCTTTTGAAATTGGAAGACATCGATCCGTTGTGATTCTTCACGCGACCAACTCTAAGTCGAGCGGGGGACGTCAGTCCCCTGATACATCTGCGGCCGTTTATCAGGGATTCACATCCCCCGCTCGCGAGAAGCCTCAATTCATCCCGCGTGCTCGCCACGCCAAACCAGCGAACTCATCCGATCACTTTTTCTTCGAAGGAAACTTGGCCACGGGATACTTCAGATCCAGCCTGGTCTCACCGCCGGCCTTCACGTCGACCTTGAGTTCCTTTTCGAGGAGCTGTCCTCGCTCATGCCAGACTCGAAGCTCGTGCGAACCGGCAGGAAGGCCTTCGATCTTGAAGTTGCCGTCTTTATCAGTCACAGCCATGAACGGATGGTCGAGCACGAGGTGGTATGACGACATCCAGCCGTGAATATCGCATTTGACTTCCAGCGGATCAGATTCTGCCTTGGCGTACTTCATCTCAACGCCCTTATCTTCATTGGGCTTGATGAGCGTATTCACCGGCGAGTTTCGCGTTGGAAACGAGTGAATGTTGTGCTGAACCGCATCGCTGCTCTTCACGAGAACCGTTTGACCAACCTGAATCAATGCCACATGCGGCAGAAACACACAGCCCTTCTGATCCAGCACGACCGGATCCTTTGGAGCAGTAGCCTTGAAGCCCTTGGGAGCACGACGAAGGTAAACAAACACGTTGGCGATGCCCTTGCTTTCGCCGACGACAAGCGACTCATCCGGAACGTCTGCGGCACCGCAGACTTCTTTGTCTTTGATATCGCCAACGCCCGACTTGATCAGCGGTGCAAGAGTCGGTGCGTCACCGTCAAGAACGATCTTTCCAACGACCGTTCCACCATCAGCCTTTGATGTAGGCTCAGCCGCCGAAGCAGTGGACCCAAGCAGAACCAGACCAGTAACGACGCAAACGACTCGCAGCATGACATCGTGTCCGAAGGGATTGACGAACAGTCGCTTCGCATGAGGAGCAAAGCACAGATGTCACGCTCCTAAAGCAGTCGTTGTGCCAATTCTCGCTTCACTCGTGTTGCCCCAGGCAATAATCCCGTTTTCCGGATGCTGTCGAGGCAAAACCCTTCGACCTGAGTGCTAAATCACAGAGACATCGGCGTAAACCGCCTCTGTAGACTCGTTCTCGGCGCCTTGATCTGCGATGTGTCCAGATCGCCGCACACTTACCCGCGCGCTTTGTGAGTGTGCATCACCGTCAACTGTGCACGGCCGCACGCACAAGACCCGGGAAAGGGATTCCGTCGGGCGATGTGCGGCTCAATGCCGACGGAACACTTCGATGATCGCGCTGTTATCGAGTTGTCCGAGCCCGCGAGATTCCGCTTCGGCTAGGAGCTGACTGTGCAGATGAGACAGCGGCAAGTGAACTCCGGCGACGGCTGCGGATTCGAGGATAATGCGAACGTCTTTATGGTGCTGCGACAATCTTGCCTGGGGCGAGAAGTCGCGATCGAGCATCTTGCGTCCCTTGATGTCCATCACCTTTGAGTACGCGGCACTGCACTTCAGGATCTCCAGCGCGGCCGAGGGATCAACACCAATGGATTCTGCGTAAGTCAGCCCCTCTGCAAGTGCCGCACGGTTCAGTCCAAGCACAAGGTTGCTGACGAGCTTCATTTTTGCTGCCGAGCCGCTTGCACCGGTGTAGAACACGGATTTGCCGAGTATTTTCCAAAGGTCATGGCTGTTTTCGAAGGCCGTGCGACTTCCGCCGACCATCACCACGGCGTCGCCGTTTCGAGTTTGCTCGCTCGACCCGGAAATCGGAGCATCGAGGTATTCGATACTGTGCAACGCCAGCCGGGAACTCATACTGATCGCGTCATCGGATTCGCCGGTCGTCGTATCGATCAATAACGTCCCGGGATGGAGATCCCCGGACATTCGATCGATCACTTCACAAACGACATCGCTGGAGTAAAGACTGATGATCGCTCGGGAACATTCCGCAAGAGGCCGATCGCTCCAGGTGGCTCCCAGCCTGATCAGAGGGTCAGCTTTCTCGGCCGATCGATTCCACACGATGACAGGAAAGCCATGCTCAAGCAATCGCTCAGTCATGGCCGTTCCCATCAGTCCGAGCCCGATGACAGCGATTGCTTCTCGCCGGGAATCTGTCGTCGCGCTGTTCGCGGTCATTGAGTCTGTCGCCAGTAGAGATGTCGAACGACCAGCGACATTGCTGGTCTATGTGTCGGACATTTCAACAGCAAAGAACTCAATCGACAACGGATACTTCCACGCTTTTCCGTCAAGAGCCTTCAGAGTCCCGATGACCGGGAAGATGATGAGCAATGCGGTCAGTATCACCAGCATCGGAATGCCAATGACGACGAACGCCAGCAAGGTTGAGGCGACGATATAGATCAGACTGCTGATCAGCCAGTTGACGATAATTCGGCCGTGTCGATCAACCTCTTGCGATTCCTCTCGCCCGATGACCCACATGACAATCGGTGCGATGATTCCGACTCCGGTAAATGAAATCAGTTGCAGACCGTGCATCAACGCGACGTACAGCTTCGGGTCGAGACCACACACTTTTCCAGTCGCAGGCTGGCCAAAGAGATTGGAAAACGCGCCGCCTGAACCCGCCGGGGGAGCTCCGAGAATCCGCTGTTTTGCGAGCTGAAATTCTTCTTCCGAAAGTGCTCCGGAATTCCTGAGCTGGATCAGTTTTTCAAGTTCATCGGCGATCATCACGAGCCCTCCTGAGGTTGCAAACGAGCATGTTGTTCGCCGAACGACGCCGATTCTTTGCCTGAATTGCTCAAAAAAATCGAGTCGATGTTCGTTTGCCCAGCCGGCGCCGCCGTCTCTGATCGTAGTCGTTCTTTCTCCGAACGAGGCTACGTCGGCGGATACTTCAGGATTCCGTGGACGACCTTGCCTGCTTGTCCATCCAGCAGACTCCCGGTGCCGGTCGGACGCTGGAAGGACAGTTGTTGCTGGCTCAGTCCAAACAAGTGCATCAGAGTCGCGTGGTAGTCGTAGTGATTGACAATGTCTGTCACAGCTTTGTGGCCGATGTCGTCGGTGGCGCCGTGAATGCATCCGCCCTTGATGCCTCCACCGGCCAGCCACATGCTGAAGCCATAGGTGTTGTGGTCTCGGCCGATGTTCTTTTCATTCTGAATCACCGGCAACCGGCCCATCTCGCCGCCCCAGTGCACAATGGTCGAATCGAGCATGCCGCGTTCCTTCAGATCGCGAACAAGAGCCGCTGCAGGCTTGTCGACTCGCTGACACACTGCGGGCAGACCTGTCATGATGCCGCCGTGATGGTCCCAAGTTTGATTGCCTGTGTGGAGCTGAACGAAGCGAACGCTTCGTTCAACAAGTCGCCGAGCGATCAGACAACGCGTGCCGTATTCCTGAGTCAATTTGTCGTCGATGCCGTACATCTTCTGAGTCGCTTCGGACTCCTGTGAGACATCCATCGCCTCCTTCGCTGCCACCTGCATGCCAGCCGCAAGTTCGTAACTCTGCATGCGCGCGGTGAGATCATGTTCTCCGGGATGCTGAGCCAGATGATCCTGATTGAGCTTCCTCAGATAGTTCAGCATGCGTTCCTGGTTGGCTCCCTTGAGCGACGGCGGCGGATCGAGATTCAGAATCCGCGGCTCCTGCGATCGAACCACAGTGCCCTGATAGACCGACGGCAGCCAGCCGTTCTGCCAGTTCTCAACACCAAGCACCGGCAGGCCGGACGGATCGGTCAGCACCATGAACGCTGGAAGATCGCGGCAGTGACTTCCCATCCCATACGTGAGCCACGAACCCAGTGACGGCCGACCGGACAATTGCCGTCCGGTGTTCAAGGCGTTGATGGATTCGCCGTGATTGTTGACACCGGTGTGCATCGAACGAATGAGACAGATGTCATCGGCCACAGTCCCGAGGTGGCTCATCAGTTCGCTCAAGTCCATTCCGCATTCGCCGTACTTGCGGAATCGCCACGGGCAACCAAACAGCTTGCTGCTCGCTTCACCAGCGTTGTCGTACTTGATGTCGCCGGTATACGTCTTCATGTGGAGACGATTGAGTTCCGGCTTTGGGTCGAACAGGTCAATATGACTCGGCCCGCCCTGCATGAACATCGAAATCATCGCCGTCGCCTGCGGTCGCTCCGCCGGTGACTTGGGCAGAGTATCCAACGTCACCGGCTTCAACGTCGGCTTCGGCGGCTCCGCCTTCGCGACTTGTTCATTGAGCCACGCCAACGCAAGGCCGCTGATGTCCAGCGATTGCTGAGCCAGAAAATGTCGACGAGTGAAATGTGACATGGTGTTACTCCAACCAATGACTGAACCTCCTCAGTTGTAGCGAACACTGTCGTATGTTTTCCAATGCTTTACAACGAGCTTCAGAAAGAGTTGTTCCATTTCCAGGGATCTCACGTCCCCCGCACGACTGACAGTTCATGCAAAGGGCTCCATCCGCCCATGGCTCCAGTCGCGCTAACTGCGCGGACCCAAACTCGATAGTCTCCTGCTACGATTGACGAGGGCAGCCTTAAATCAGGTGTTTGAACATCCTGATTGCGAAGGACGAGCGTTCCACGAATGTCAGTGATCCATACGTCGTAGTGATCGGCTCCAGCCAAAGATGTCCAGGTCAGAACCACCGGCTGGTCGTTTTGCTGATTAGAAGATGACGTAACGCGAACAGTTCGGTCTATCACAAATGTTGCTGGAAAACTCTCCATTTTGGAGTCAAGGGAATACACAGTCCAAGAATAGGTGCCGTCCGGAAGATTCAGTAACAGAGATGATACCCCAGGTGCCAATACGTCAGGATTAATGGATTGCATTGTGGCCCTGTTGCCAAGACCAACCCTGTGTTTGCTGGCAGGATCGCCGAGTATCCAATTGAGCGTAATTCCCAAATCAACAACTGTTGTGACCGGTTGAAGAACTGGGACTGCAGCACTATTGTAGACGAGATCGGGCGACCACAGACCTGCTGTTCCATCAGATGAGATGCTGCGAACCCGGACCCTATAAGTTCCGATCGGAACGTCAGAATCCGGTTTATAGCCTACTACCTTTCCGAGCCGAATCCGAACGCCCTCGATCTCGATATCGTAAGCCACTGAGTCTGGCACAGGAGCCCATTGAAAGACCGGACGCAAGTAGTTGCGGGCATCGTACGAAACGCTCGCGACCTGCCTCTTCGCGACGATTCTGAGTGGCTGCGACCACGGACTGCTTGCTCCATCGCTGGAAACAATCCGGACCCATACGGTGTACTGTCCCTGTTGACTCGGCTCGAACGAGAACCGGCTTTCAGTGACACTGTGGATCGAGGTTTGCGGTGTCAATCCTCGCTCTGGATCATCAATCCAGACTTCATAGTGATGTGCTCGGGTGACGGGCTTCCACTGAATCGTCAGAGAATCACCAACGGTGAGATCCTGCGAGGTTGTGATCAGTTCAGGTGGAGTGGCTGTGTAGAAGTCAATCGGCTCCGACCAAACTCCGAACCTTCCGGTCGATGCCATTCCTCGAACCCATGCTCGATAGAGTCCCGGCTGGAGTCCGGTTAACCTTTGGGAACGCGTGGCTGCGTTGACTCGAATCGCAGGACGGCTTGGATGCCCAAGATCATTAAGCCAGATCTCGTAGGAACTTGCACCCAGCATTAGGTCCCAGTTCAATTGGGGATTTACAGAGAATTCGTTCGTGACACTGAGCGCCTGAATTTTTGTGACGACTGATATGGTTCTGGGGGAGGACCACGGTTCAGTCCGACCATCCGCAGTGACCTCTCGGATTTGAATGTTGTAGTTCCCTTCGGGCAGTTGAATTGGCGTCTCAAAAAATGTCTTGTCTCCTGAGATCTTTGTCCGAAAGACGGAGACGCCGGGATTGGAAAGCGAGTTAACCCAAACTTCGTATTGAAACACATTGTGCATTTGCTGCCACGAGATCCGCAGCCCGGTACCAAGGTTCGCGTAAGCTTCCGTTGTGACGACCGTGCGTGAAATGGTGACAACATAAGGCTGAGACCATGCGGAATCTCCTGCTTCATTTCGAGCTCTAACCTGTACTCTGTAACGTCCGGACGTAAAGGCCTGTGGCACAACGAAGTTGTTTGAATAGGCTGTCCCTCTCCACAGCAAACGTCCGGTCGCGTCGTCTTGGAACCACACGTCGAACTGTGTCGCAGTCGGAGAAGAATCCCAGGAGACAAGCAGATAATTATTGTTTGTCACTGTGCTGGAATTGCTAATCATGGGTACAGCCGGAGCTTCTGTTCTCGGTGCATGGTGAACAAACGAGTTAAGATTGACGATGCCTCGAACCTGCTCGCCTTCCCGCGTCGCTGGAAGGCCCCAGGCCAGCTCGAACTCGCCATCACCATCCAGATCTCCGAGACCGGTCAGCGAGGCGGAATAAGTCGAATCCGTCCTCTGAAGATCTGTCGGCCAATATTTCTCTGAGTACAGATTCTGACTGACTTTCAATACACCAACCGCTCCGGTCTGGGGATTCATTGGCCAGCCAAATGAAATGGCCAATTCATTTCGTCCATCCCCGTCAATGTCGCCGATCGAGGTCACGTCCCAAACTGATGTTATCTCATCAAACGGCGGCACACCGTTTTGCCCGGTTACCACAGTTCCTGATGCAACCGTCCCGTCAGGCCTCAGTTTTAACAAATGGACAGTATTTGGAAACGTATCTGTCGTGTCGTAGAAATTGCTGGACGTCACCGCTGCAAGTTCGCTGATGCCGTCACTGTCAAGGTCTCCGACGGCCTCAATTCTCGCTCCGAATGCCTCATAGTCTATTGGTGACCTGTTCCATGTTGCGTTGTTACGAATCGTGGTATGGCGTTTAACTGTGCCGTTCGAGTTGAGATAGAGCACGTAAACCGCACCGCGATCAGTCCCGTCGACGTCAGTACCGGGTGCGCCGACGATCAAGTCTGTCGTGCCGTCGCCATCGAGATCGCCGGGGCTTGTAACATCTGATCCAAATTCATCCTTGTCACCAAGGATTGGGCCACCGTTCAACCCGCTCGATATCTTGGTCACCTTCTTGACGACGCCGTCAGTTCTGAGATTCAGGATGTAGACAGCTCCCCGGCCCGGGCTTCCTGCGCCATCTCCGGCGGCCCCAACAGCAATATCTGTGATTCCATCGCCATCAATGTCGCCCAGTGAGGTGACACTGCTTCCAAAAAAGTCATCGACCGCAAGGGCAGGACCGCCACCGAGGCTGCTGCCGATCTTCACAGCCTTCTTGACAGAATTATCAGGGTTCATGAGCAGGATGTGAACCGCACCCCGGTTGCCTCCGGAACTACTGGTCGAGCCGTTCTTCGGATCTGTTACCGCCAGGTCCACGGTCCCATTCCTGTCGATATCGCCAATGGCCGAGGTACTCATTCCGAAGAGGCTTAAAGAAGAACTTGCTGTACCGCGTGAGAGTCCGGGACCAAGAACCTTTGTCTCACGACTCACAAATGTCGTATTGGTTCGATTCACAATGGAGAACGGATGATCTTCCACTTCACCATCATTCGCTATGCCAAGCGGACTGGCAGCGGCAGCGTCTGTACTCAAACGCAATCGAATCACTGTTCGACCAACGGACGCTCCCGTGATCATCGGGAACTTCACAGTGAATCGCCCGGCGGATGTTCCATTCGGAATCCTGGTCAATACTCGTTCGGTGGAATTCTCAAATACACCATTCCGATTGAGGTCGATCCAGCCATACAGACTGGCATCTCGCCCTGTTGTGTTGGTCGCCAAAACGGTGATTGACGGTGTCGCGCCGACTGTTCCCTGAAGATCGAGCCACGACAAGATGCCGTCCTCGTCATCTCGTCCGGTCCCTGAAAACAGATCATCACCACCGGCATTTGGAGAGTTGTTGCCGTTCGATTCTGCATCGACTCCCGCGCCAAGAAAGAGAGTCATTTTCGTGGCGTCGATGACATGTCGAGGCCCTCCGTTCGCAGACAGGGTCTGATAGTTTCCGACGCCCGTTCCCGCATTCGTATCTGGTGCATCACCGAAATCAAACGCAAGAAGCACTCGGTCCTCGAGGGCATCCACTGTCGACCAATTGCCGCGGGCTTGTTGTGCTCGCCGTCTGTAATCGCCATGCCGTGCGTTATGCAGTGTCCGAATCCACTTGCCGAATAGCGACATTGTCACGTCCCTGTTGACGGTGATGCCCCGGTTGGGAGCCAACACGCTCCACTCCGATACCGATCTTCAGCAATCTGACAGAATGGAAGGAAAATGTCATCGGGAACTTTGCTGGTGGACAACACGTGTCAAGAACGACGCCAAGTTCTGATGCGGTCCTGGTAAACCGATAGCTCCCTTCGGCATCTCTGCCTGAACTTATGTTTTCATAAAGGTGAGGGCTGAAAAACGGATTCAGAGCCGCCGAGGATGCTTCCGGCTCCCAGCTCTCGCCAGAAAACTCCTTCCGTTTCGTCGGACAAGAGCGTCAGGGTGAGAGTAGAATTCGGCAGTGCAATTTGAATAGCAACCCGAATCTGTCATTCGGCACTTTTTGCCGATCAGCACAGAGCGTCGTCAAGAATGCCGGACGACCATCCACAGGAGCTTCACAAACACGACCTTATATGCCGCATGGGCTCAGAAGCAAACTCGCGGCTTATCCCACTCGCTGCCGAAGATAAAGTTCCTGAATATCCGCAACGCTGTCGGCTTCCATCGCAGGTTTGTCGGAGCGAATGACGACGAGTTTGGGATCTCGCAGGCTGAGCGCACCGGTGGTCTGATCGCGAGCGATGCCTTCGAAGCGAACGGTCACCACAATTGACGGCCTCAGCGCGAAGCCTGGTCGAGCCCCGGAGGCACTTGGGCGTTCGATCCGCTGACCGGTCATCAGACCATTGCTCATGATCTCACGAATGATCTCCTGTTCGCGGACGCGATCGATTCCTGCCACGTCTCCAACGATGTCAAAACCGCCCTGCCCGTTGCGTGCACCGATCACATACGAGCCGAACATGCCGGCAGAATCTTTTGTCGTCACCGCCTGAGTTGCCCCCAGAACGGCCAGATCCAGCGTGATCTCTGGCTTGCGCTTCTTCCAGCCCGGATCGCGCGCGGCCAGATGATACGGAGCGTCGAGCTGCTTGCAGATGATGCCCTCATAGCCCTGACTGCGGAAATGATGAAACAGTCGATTGACGTCGTCATGACCGTTGGCCATCTGGCCCTCGGACACCGAAATCGGCACCGGAAGCTGAATCTGACTCACCGGAGCTAACAACTGAATCAATTGGTGACGCCGTTGCTGAAGGGAAAGCCCTGTGACGTCAACATGGTTCAGATACAACAGGTCAAAGGCGGCGAATCTCAACGTCACAGGCTGAGCTGCCTGGCCCTGCAACGAGGCATAAACTTCGTACACTGTTGCTGGTCGCATGCCGTGTTCGATGTCCAGAATTGTGCCAAACAACTCGCCGTCGACGATACAGTTGCTGGCCGGAATCGACCGAATGGATGCGTCGAGTCCGCTGATTTGCTCCAGCCAGTCGCCGCGATTTCGAGTGTATGCTCCGCACAGCACCGAGCCACGATTGTCGGTCGATTTGTGGAGCAGCAGTCGAATGCCATCGTACTTGCGTTCCACCCAAACCGGGAATTCACTGGACTTCAGGTCCGATGTCACTCCTCCGGCCAGCATGGGCCGAACCGGAACCAGCGGCTGCAGTTGAATCTTCTTCAGCCCCGCCGCGCCGTCTTTCAGCAGGACATCGGCGACGTGAAACGCATCGGTCAGAGCCATCGCGTGCGAAACAGCTTCTTCGGGCACAGAAAACTGCTCAGCCAGCAGTCGAGCAATCACGTTCCCCTGGTATTCAAAGCCAAGACCGGCTTTTTGCAGGATCAGTCGCGTCAGAAAGTAGGCTTCCAGTCGACCCGCACGAGCGTAAAGCGATCGCAGGATCTCGAACTTGGTTGTCCGTCGAGCGGCTGGCAGAAAACGAAGCGTCCGGATGACTTCCGCGGCTGTCAGTGGCTGAGCACTTTTCAATGATGTTGTGTTCTCGGCGAACATGATCGAAACGTCGCCGACCTGCGTTAGTCGATCGAGACAGTCTCGTCGAGATGTCATCTTCATCGTCATCAGGAGCTGGATCAGCGTGTCACGCCGAACACTGCTGCGTTTGCCAAGAAACACGTCGCCCAGGATGCAGCCGATCTTTTCCGTCAGCGTAAGTCCCACTTCCTTTGTCAGGAACTCTTTCAGCAGTTTCTCACGCCCTGCGGTATCCGGCGGGCTCGATGTTCGAATTCCGAATAACGCAGCGCATCGCTGCGGGTCGAGCATCGACAGCGGAAGAAACAGTCCTTTGCACAGACTGTGAAACGGTATCGAATCAAGAGCATTTGCCGGCAGATCCTGGCCTTGTTCGCGAACCAGATGACGAATCAGGAACTGCAGATGATCAGGAACTCCAAAGACCTGATCCAGCGTCTCCTGCTCTCGCGCGCCGATGCCTCGAGTGAACTCGGCAAGCCGCGAGGCATCCTGAAACCACTGCCGAACGTCGTTCGTTCCGATGATCTTCATACGCATTCCTTACGAGGGCTTCGAAAGTTCCTCGCAACTCAGGCGAGCGGCCGGTGTGAACCGGCCGGTACGATACGGCCATGCCAATTCAGTGATGTCCGAGGCACAAGTGTCATGGTCAAATCCATCCTGTTCGATCTCTTCGCCCCCAGGCAAACGTCTCAACCCGTCGGAAGCGCATAGGCCGCCGGCTGAGCACTGTGAACGTCGAGAACTCCGGTTTCCGGATCTTTGGCGAGTCGAACAGGATGCGGAAAGATCGGCGTGGTCACGCTCTTTACGGCGCGAATCACGTCGATGCGATCCCGATACGCTCCGCCCCACTGTTCGGCGATTTCTTTCGAGCCCAGCGACATTTCTTCAATCAGGAAAACGACGTCGGCTGTGTGAACCAGCGATTCGCCGCCAACCGGCGCGCCGGTGTCTCGAATCTGTCCGATGCAGATGCAGGTGACTCCCTTTTCGTGGTTGTAGGTCTTCAGAGCGGAAAGATTATCTGCCGTTCGGTTACGGCTGGGGTCGAGCATGTTGAGCGAATCGATGACGACAAAGCTGATGTTTTCTTTCTCGACGAGATAGCGATACTTGCTGACGAAGTCGTCCCACGAATGACCGCGGTGGTATTGGCTCTCCAGCACGAAGACGTTCTCAAGCACCTTCTTTCGGAAGTCCTTTTCATTGAGACCCGTTGCGGACATGCCGATCTTGGTGAAGCGGGAACACAGGTCGTCTCGACCATTGCCGTCGGCATCGTGAAAGCCTTCTTCAGCAACGACAAAGGCAACCTTCTCCCCCGACTTCGCAACTCGAGCCAGTCCGGCCAGCGTGCTGCGAGTCTTGCCTTTTCCAGGAGGCCCTGCGAAGGCAATTGTGCAGCCTTTGGGGACTCCGCCAAGCACGGTCGAGCTGTCTTCTGAAAGACACAGTTTGTCGAGGATACATCCGAGCGGCACGGCTTCCTGATGCTTGATCAGATTCTGAAACAGCGCCGGCCGAACGAAGTCTTCATTCAAACCGGCATCGCCATCATCGACCGGTTGCCCCATGCTGAACGGGATCGCCGAAGGATCCATCATTCCGGATGCCGCACCACCCGACATCATCATTTGCATCATCTGAGCCATCTGCATCATGGGATTCATCGGCCCCATGTTGTTCATCATCCCCATCATCGGATTCGCTCCGACGTTCATCGCAGGTGCGGCGGCTGGGGATGCAGATTCTTTTGGTGCAGCCTTCTTCTTGGCCATTGGCAGGGCTCCGGTGGTTTAACTTGATGTTCAACAGACTCAGACGATCGCTCTTCAGCGGGTAGGTTCCGTCACACGGGTGTATCCTGGCGGTTCACCCGTGAGTCAGCATCCACGAAATCTCGCCGATTGTCATGCGACTTGAGGTCAAAACGCACATTTTTGAGCCACGCACTTCAGCAGCACGGCGCGCGGTGTCCGCTGTCTTCATCGCGGCATGTTACCGTGCGGTTTGAAATGAGGTGTTCGCGGCAGAGGTTTTGATGAGAGAGTAATCAGCTCAGTTCTGTCCCTACTCCCCTTCGCAAGGGGAGAAGGTGGCCGCTAGGCCAGATGAGGGGTTTTTCTTGAGTGTGCAACCTTGAATCAGTCCCCCTCACCCTGGCCCTCTCCCCCCGATTTGTCATGAGCGCTACTCGTGATTCGCTCGCGGGGAGAGGGGACAAAGAGAAGTGACGCAACTCACCACAATTCAAGCCGTGCGAAGTATAACTCAAGCGAACCGACGCTATCGGAACTCGTGCACTTGATTGCCGCGAGGTTGCCCTTGAGGTTTAATGCCGTCGAGGAATGACAGTGTCGTGACTCTGGGGATACTGTGCCTGAATTCGGAGAGACATGATGACCAATCCCGCGAACTACCTGCGACTTGCCATTCCGTGGGTCATCATTCTTTCGACTCAGTCGGCCACTAATCTCCGGGCCGCTACCGCCAAGCCGGTTGAGTTTGAGCAGGACGTCGCACCGATTTTGGTCAGACGTTGCCTCGAATGTCATTCGTCACACAATCCATCCGGAAACCTGTCGCTCGATACGGCGGGCGGACTGCAAAAGGGTGGCGACTCGGGCGTTGCAATTGATCACAGCAAGCCTGCGGAAAGCTTGCTCATCCAACGAGTCGTCGCCGGGGAGATGCCACCGGTCAAGCATGGTGATAGCCAGAAGCTCCCGGACACCGAGATTGAGATTCTCAGGTCATGGGTGCAGTCGGGAGCTGAGTTCCCGGCGAATCGAACGCTGGATCTCTACGAACGAACGACGGACGTTCGTGGCGGCCGCGACTGGTGGTCGTTTCAGCCGATCGCCGCTCCAAATCCGCCGATGGAGTACGCTCGGGACTCGGAGAATCCGATCGATGCCTTCATCCGTCAGACCTTAGCCAGCAAGAAACTCGAACCCGCGCCAAGAGCTTTTTCACGAACTCTGGTGCGTCGACTCTATTGGGATGTCGTTGGGCTGCCTGCTCCGATTGGTGCCGCTGAGGAACTCGAGGCGGCACTTCGAAATGATCCCAAGGCGTGGAGTCAACTCGTCGACACGCTGCTCACGTCGCCCCATTTCGGGGAACGCTGGGCTCGACACTGGCTGGATGTCGCTCGCTACGCCGAGACCTGCGGTTACGAACGAGATCAAGTCAAACCGAACGCATGGAAGTATCGCGACTGGGTGGTGAACGCTATCAATGCCGACATGCCCTACGATCAGTTCATACGAGAACAGTTGGCGGGAGACGAAATTCCGAATCGAACAGAGCAGTCCGTCATCGCGACTGGATTCCTCTGCCTCGGCACATGGAACGATGAACCGAATGATCCGGAAGACTACAAGTACGAGCGACTTGAAGATCTCGTTCATACGACGGCAACTGCATTTCTGGGGCTCACTGCCAAGTGTGCTCGATGCCACGATCACAAGTTCGACCCGATTCCCCAAACGGACTACTACCGACTTGCGGCTGCGTTCTGGCCGGGACCAATTCAGCCACGAAGTCGCGAGCTGCTCGGCGGGCCGACAACGGATGAACTGGGAGTTGCCGACGTTCTTGGCTGGACAGATATCACAACCCAGCCAGCGGCTTTGCACGTGCTCAAGAGTGGCGAACGATCGCATCCACTGCAGCCGGTTTCAGCAGCCGCGATGTCGTTTGCTCCTTCCCAGTTTCGCGAGTTTGCACCTCGGCCCAATCAGAAGACAACGGGACTGCGATTGCAGTTGGCAGACTGGATCGCAAGTCCTCAAAACCCACTCACCGCGCGAGTTGTTGTGAATCGACTGTGGCAACACCATTTCGGCGAAGGGCTTGTTCGATCGACCAACAACTTCGGATTCACTGGAGATCGACCGACGCATCCGGAACTGCACGACTGGCTGGCATCTGAGCTGATTCGAAACAATTGGAGCCTCAAGTCGATTCATCGGCTGATCCTGACATCAGAAACATGGAAGCAGTCCTCGTTGCATCCAAAGCAAAAGGACTATGAACTCGTTGATGCTGGAAATCATTGGCTCTGGCGAGCCAATCGACGCCGAGCCGATGCTGAAACGTTGCGAGATGCGTTCCTGTCTGCGACAAACGAACTGGATCTGAAAATCGGCGGCCCAAGTTTCTATCCAACCATCAGCGAGGATGCTCTGGAAGGACTCTCACGCAAAGGCTCCGCGTGGACCGCGTCACCTGAAGAGGAACAGCGACGACGCAGCCTGTACATCTTCATGCAGCGAAGTTTGCTGCCTCCGCTGATGACAACATTCGACTTGTGTGATTCGACGATGTCTTGCGGGCAGCGTGACGTCACGATCGTTGCTCCTCAGGCTCTGACGTTGCTGAACAACGAGTTCACTCATCGCCGTGCCGAGACGCTCGCCAGTTCATTGATGAAAACAGCGGGCGGATCTGGTCGTGACGAGTTCCGCGGAATTGTCATCGAAGCGTGGCGATCCATTCTTCAGCGTGAGCCCAATCCGTCGGAACTGAACGCGTCACTCGATCACATCCGCAGACAACAAGTTCGATTTCAAACGGCAGAAACAGATTCGAAATCACCTGAGGACGTCTCGTCGATTCAATTTGATCAGATTGCCGCCGAAGCGGTTTTGTATCTGGATGCATCGAGAGGTGTTGATGCCGACGCAAACGGTCGTGTCGCTCGCTGGGGAGACTTGTCTGAGCATCAACATCATGCGAGCCAGCTCGATGCCGATCGGCAACCTGTCCTCGTCAGCAACGCGATCAGCGGACATCCCGCGATTCGCTTCGACGGACAGCGGAGTTTTCTGAAACTCAACGGCAACATTCTGGCGACCGATGATGTCACAGTCTTTGCCGTCGTGACCGACCACGCGAAGGCCCCGCATCTGACTCATCGGGAATTGATCTCAAACTGGAGCGGTCGCGACGGGAACTCGGGGACGTCGTTCTTTCTTGGCATGACCGGCGAACGATCCATTCGACTCACCGATGCAATTTCCGGAGTCGGTGAAATCCTGGATCGTGACAAGCCGTTCCTGCTGACGGCAATCAATGGCGATCATGGATCCGCCGTGTTTCAGCAAAATCGCATCGTGACCAAATCCGCCAGCCGATTGCCCGAACGGCGGCTTGATACCCCGTGGGTCATCGGGCAGCAGGGCAATATCGATGGTGAATACTGGACAGGAGATGTCGCGTTTCTGATGGTCATCAATCGCGAACTGCCTGACACCGAACGCACGAGTGTTCAGAATGCGATGATGAATAGATTTCAGTTTGCGAGCTTCAACGAGAGCGCTCGAGAGGCACTCTCCGCCGATGAACTGGCTGTCGCGTCTCTTTGCCTTGTGCTGTTCAACTCGAATGAGTTCGCGTTTATTGATTGAGCTGGCGGCACATGAGAAGTGACCGTAACGGCGGCAACATGCTGCCGTGTGACGCATAGGACTCGGCGGCAGGATGCCGCCGCTACACCGGGCGGCTGGTACACTCTCATCCGCCGATCCCCGATCAAGCAAACCCTGAACTGTCACCCCTTCGCTTTGCGGGGCTTCTTCTTAGCGCGGTTCTCCTCAACCCGAAACTTGACGATCTTCTTGATCAGCGGATACGGAATGGCGGCGTCGAGCGGAAACTGGACGGAACCCTTGGCGTTCTTGTAGCCGGAAAGTTCCTCCTGGAAGTGCGAGATCCCTGAAGGAGTCGGATAGAACCCGATATGGTGTTCAAAGGCAGCGAAGTGGACGAGATTGCCGTTGAGAACGAATGTTGGAATTCCATACTTCAACGCTTCTTCGGCCTCTGGAGCAGCATCCCGAACGATGCCGCGAATCTTCTGCAGGATCTTCTGCACCTTTTCAGGGAAGTTCGCGATGTAGGAACTGATGACGTCACTTTCGGCGGGTTCCGGCTTTGACTTCATGGGAGCAACCTGTTGTCTCAAATTGGCTGAATTGAAAATTGGGACGTCATCATCGACGGCTCAACGTGGCTCAGGGAAGCAGCAGGCGTTCTCTCCACGGCCTGATCGTGTTCAAGCCGAAGAATCAGTGTACTGACTTACGCCGTCGTTGAATTCCAAGGTCGCTGAATTCGTGAGAATTCCCTCGTCGATTTCTGTCGAATCGGCGAGGCAAGCGTCCCCGGCTCCCGAATCGCCGTTGCAATTGTCGTAGACTGACCAAAAGAAGCGATTCAGCGGCAAAACACGGGCTGAATTTTCATTTGCAGGTTTTCGCGAACCGATCTGTTGCCGTTGTTGTCCCAGCACAGTAAACTTCCACCCACCGCGGTCGTGGCGAAATTGGCAGACGCGCTAGATTCAGGTTCTAGTGGGGTAACACCCATGTAGGTTCAAGTCCTATCGACCGCACTCGACGCCGCAGAGTCTTCTCTGCGGCTTTTTCATGCGCGGTGAAGTTAAGCGGGCTGCGAAATGAAAGTTCTGGTCGCTGAAGACGATCGTTTCACTCGAGAAGGGCTCGTGGAGATCCTCGAAAGTGAAGGATTTCGAGTGGTTCCGGCTGTGGATGGCTCAGATGCTGTCCGGCTGTTTCAGACCGAAAGCCCCGACTTCGTTTGTCTCGACATCATGATGCCCGGTCGCAGTGGCTACGAGGCATGTCGAGCCATTCGGACAATCTCCACGGACGTCCCCATCATCTTCATCAGTGCCAAGGCCGAAGAGTTCGATCGGCTTGTGGGGTTTGAGCTTGGAGCCGATGACTTCATCGTCAAGCCATTCAGCCTGCGTGAAGTCGTCGCTCGTGTTCGCGCGGTGGCTCGCCGCTGTTACTCGCGAAAGCCAGAGCTATCTCAGTCGTTTCAGATCGCAGATCTGACTGTTCTGCCCGCCGAGTTGCGTGCGAAGCGTGGCGATGAGGTCATTGAGTTGAGTCCTCGAGATGTCAGGATTCTGCAGCTCCTGCATGCAAATCCCGGCAAAGCATTGGATCGAAACACCATCTTTCGCGCTGGCTGGGGCGAAGACTTCTTTCCAAACAGTCGCACGCTGGATCAGCATATCTCGCAACTTCGAAAACGCGTTGAGCTTGATCCCAGAACTCCAGCCATCATTCAGACCGTTCATGGGGTTGGCTATCGTTACGATCCACCCGTGAAGTAACCAGAGATGACTTTGGGCTGCGACCGACAATGTGAGCCCCCAAAGCTGGGCGTAGAGGACTTTCGGAGAGAACACGTGGAATTTTTCTTAGGCCGTGACAAAGAGATAGATCCATCGCGAGGCGAGCGGCCCGGTGTGAACTGGCCGGTAGAACCCATCATCGCGCGACTCAAGCCGCTGGGGTATCTGTCAGAGGCGATCAACAGGAAGAAATGCGCCATGGCAGCTCTGTTTTTTGCCTGCGTTGTGATCGGGTGCGGATCGTCCCCGGAAGTGACAAGCGAAGAGGGCCAGAAGTGTCTCGACGCGATCTACACGGCCGTCACATCGAAAAAGCCAGAGCTGCTCGATCAGTGCAGTTCTCAGATCAAGACGCTTGAAACCGAAGGCCATCTGCCGTCCGATTCTGCTAATTTTCTTCGAGAAATCATTGGAAAGGCCTCCGCTGGCGAATGGCAAACGGCGGCAACAGAACTTGATGCCTACATCCGTGAGCAGAATCCGCGATAGGCGTCGCAGTAAACGTTGAAGGCATGTCGGACACGCCTAAGCGAGTGAAGTCAGGCGATTTGCGTAAATCAGGAGCCCGCAGCAGATGCAATTCTTGCCGGAAATCGACAGTTTGCGGTCCGGGCCCATCTAGAAATCCTACTGTGTCGAGCGGCCTCACCTTGACCCAGATCGGATCGTTTGGGACAAACCTCGGGTCCGCGCCGGAATGCGGTCAGATTTTGTGAACGAACTCCCGCACTTCGGCGGGCTACAGACGGGCAAAGGAGTGCCAATCGTGAAGAAACAGATTGTTGCGTTGTTGGCTGCAGTCGCGGCCGGAACCATGATGCCAGCCATGGCTCAGGACAGCCCAAAGGCTCCTGCTGCCGCGTCAACCAAGGCGGCACCGCCGTCACGAGTTGGCCTTGTCGACATGGCGGAAGTTTTCGCCGGCTACACCAAGTTCAAAGACATGCGTGAAGAGCTGGCTGCTGAAATCGAAAAAAGCGATGCCGAAGCCAAGGTCATGGTTGAACGCATGCAGAAGATGCAGCAGGAGATGACCGAAGCAAATCTTGCTCCTGGCAGCCCACAGTACGAGAAGGCTGAAAAGGATCTGCTGAACGCCAAGGGCGAATTCGAAGCCTTCCGCGCAGCCACTCAGCGTAAGCTGGCTCGACGGGAATCGGAAATGTTCAAGGTGATCTACGCAGACACCACAAGCATGGTCAAGAAGTACGCTGAATACGCCAACTACACGGTTGTTGTGCGCTTCGACCGCAAGGGCATTGATGAGAACACGCCACCAAATGAAGCTGTTCAACGCATGAACAAGCAGGTTGTTTACTACCGAGGTGAAGACGACATCACCGACGTTGTTCTGCAAACGCTGAACAAGCAGTACAAGGGTAGTGGCGCAGCGAAGGAAGTGACTCCAGTTTCTGGCACTTCAGAGAGCGACAAAGCCCCAGCACCAAGCCGTAAGTAATCGGTCTGAGGTCTGGCAGGAATGATGATCGTCGGAACCAGCTCAACTGGTTCCGACGTCTTTTGAACCGATCGAACTTTGCTTGAGCTGTTCGATCGAAACATTGCCTTCAGCAGGCACGATGGCATGGTTGGCGGTTGGAATTCGCGTAAGAACTCGTCCGCTGGACTTTGGTGTTTTCCAGGTCCGGCGAAAAGCATCTCGGGGAGCGATGCCATGGCAAACGATCGAACGCCGTGGGGCCAGCAGCAGACATTGGCTCGACCGGCCATTGTCTCAGGTCGAGGTCTCTTTCACGGGCGCGAAGCTCGCATGAGGCTCATGCCGGCCGAGCCTGACACGGGAATTGTCTTCCGTCGAGTCGACCTGCCTGGTCGTCCGGAAGTGGTTGCTCATGTTTCCAATGTGACCTCTGCACCGCGTCGAACCGTTCTGGCTTCCGCAGCAGGTGCTCAGGTGGAAACCGTCGAGCACATCATGTCAGCCATCGCGGGGCTGCAGCTCGACAACTGTATGATTGAAATCAACAACATCGAAGTGCCGGCCGTTGATGGTTCGTGCCTTCCATTCTGTGAAGCCATCCTCGAAGCGGGTATGAATGAGCAATCGACTCCCCGTCGAGGCATCATCATTGATGAATCCCACAGCGTGAATGACCGCGCGGGAGAGCAGTGGATCGAAGTGATTCCCGCGTTTGATGGTATTTCCACAGTCGACTATCGCCTCGACTACGGTCCAGAGTCGCCAATCAAGTCACAGTCGTACTCGGTCGTGATGAATCCAGAGGTTTTTCTCAACGAGATCGCTCCGGCACGAACCTTTGTGTTGTCCGCTGAAGTCGAACAGTTGCAGCTGATGGGTTACGGCCGACATCTGACTGGTAAGGATTTGATCGTCTTCGACACCGAAGGCAACGTGATCGATAACAAACTTCGATGGGCCGACGAACCGGTGCGTCACAAGATTCTGGACTGCATCGGCGATCTGGCACTTAGCGGCCGAAACTTCGTTGGTCGCGTCGTCGCCCGACGAAGTGGTCACAAATTGAATCATGTCATGGCAACCACTCTTTCGATGATAGAATCAGACTCCCCTCGACTTCAGTGGGCCGCATGATGCGTCTTCGCTGAGAACCGTGAGTTGTGCCTCTCAACATAACTCACCTCG
Source organism: Ottelia alismoides (assembly GCA_037367405.1). Taxonomy (NCBI): domain Eukaryota; kingdom Viridiplantae; phylum Streptophyta; class Magnoliopsida; order Alismatales; family Hydrocharitaceae; genus Ottelia; species Ottelia alismoides. The sequence goes on along the minus strand of JAZKJV010008916.1, from coordinate 575,422 downwards.
CAATGTGCTGACCTCTCTCAATCTCAGGCGTCGGATCAGGATGATCACCATGGAAACAAAAATCTCTCCGCTGTCGCAGGTGGATCCGCAGGCCCGGATCGGGAAGGGAGTGGTCATCGGTCCGTTCTGCCTTGTCGGGCCGGATGTCGCGATCGGTGACGGCACTGTGCTTCACAGCCATGTCGTGCTGATGGGAAACACGACGATCGGACAGAACAATCGCTTCTGGCCACAGACGGTCATCGGTGGTGATCCTCAGGACGTGGGCTGGAAGGATTCCGACACCGAAATCCACATCGGCGACAACAACATCTTCCGAGAGGGCGTGACGGTCAATCGCGGCGCGGAGAAGGAAGATGGAATCACACGCGTTGGCAACAACAACATGTTCATGGCCAACAGTCACATTGCGCACAACTGCCGCATCTACAACAACGTGATTCTGGTCAACGGCGTGCTGCTCGGTGGCCATGTTCACGTTCATGACAACGCCATCGTCAGTGGCAATTCGGTTGTGCATCACTTCTCGACCCTCGGTCGGCTTAGCTTCGTCAGCGGCGGCTGTCGTGTTCCTCACGACATTCCTCCGTTCATGCTGGCCGCGGGCAGTGATGACCCAACACTGAAAACAATCAACATCGTCGGGATGCGTCGCGCGGGGATTTCGAATTCCACGATCGATACGATCAAAGAAGCGTTTCGACTTCTGTATCGACGCAATCGACCACTGGACGAAGTTCGAAACCACTTCCAGGACACGCTCGAAGGTTCAATTCCGATTGAACTCTCGATGCTGTTGAATTTTGTAGAGAATCAGCGAGCCGGAAAGCTCGGACGTGCTCGAGAAGCCGTTCGCAACAAACCGGCAGCAGAGACTGGAACTCAGACTCAAGAGGAACGCAGAGCGGCATGAGTCACGTGAGACTAGGAGTCATTGGGGTCGGCGCACTGGGTCAGCATCACGCTCGCATTCTGTCCAAAATGGATGGCGTGAAGCTGGTTGGTGTCGTGGATGCTCGTGAACAGCAGGGACGAGAAATCGCCGGACGCTGCGGTACGGAGTGGTTTGCTTCGTCCGAGCAGTTGAAGCCGCTGGTTGATGGTGTGGTTGTGGCTGTTCCCACAATCTACCATCTGGATGCTGCTCGTCCGTTCGTTGAAGCCGGCATTGCTGTGCTCGTTGAGAAGCCGCTCGCTGATAGTCTGGAAGCAGCTCAGACCCTTCAGCGACTCGCAGGCTTTCGAAGGTCGATTCTTCAGGTCGGTCATGTGGAACGTTTTAATCCGACGTTTGATGTGGTTCGACAAAAGATCGGTCAACCGCTTTACATCCGCTGCCAGCGAGTCAGCCCGTACACGTTCCGATCGACCGACATCGGTGTCGTTCACGACCTGATGATTCACGACATCGACCTGGTTCTCGCGTTGACAGGTGACCGTGTCCAGTCCGTTGATTCCTTCGGCGCTGTGACGTTCGGGCCGCACGAAGACATGGCGATGGCTCGACTTCGCCTCAGTTCGGGCGTGATCGCAGACATCACATCGAGCCGCATGAATCCAACGGCCGAACGATCGATGCAGGTCTGGAGTTCTGAGGGATTCGTCTCAGCAGATTTCCAAAGTCGCAAAGTGACGACATGGAGACCTGTTGCAGCTTTGGCGGCGCGCCCGTCGATGGTTCACGACATTGTGAAGGCAACTCCAAATCCATTGACGCTGAAGGATGAAGTCTTCACCAAGTGGATTCCACCGGAAGAAACACAGGCTGCTTCCGATGATGCGTTAACCGCGGAGCTCGCAGACTTCGTTCGCTGTATCCGTACCGGCAGTCAGCCGCGAGTCACCGCGAACGACGGCGTTGCGGCCATGTTCGTCGCTGCCCGTGTTCTCTCGGGCATGGCGAAATGGTCGTGGCAGGACGGTCAGATGATGGGCTTTCCGTCGATTCCAAAGGCGGCCTGAGTTCGATCGATCCATCTGGAAAGAAATCACGCATGCGTCGACGGGCTGCAACTTGGCGATTGGCCTTGCTGCTCCTCGGCTGTGGTTGCCAGATCATTCCCTTGCGGGCCAGTCGGGAACTTCGAAACAGAGTCGCACAGGCCGATGCGCTTGTTCTGCATGAAAAGTCCAGACGGTTCTCCGCTCGTTTGACCAACCGAGAAGTCATCTCGCAGTTCAGCGACTTGTATCGATCCCTCAAGTGGGTCGACTATTGGCACACCGTTCCCGCTGGCCTCGATCGTCGAACGATTGACGTCCTGTGCGGTGAGACGCAGCTCACCCGGTTGTCGCTGTTCGGCCAATTGTGGGAGGGGTCACAATGCGACTTGAAGACCGCAGAACTGAGTCCTGAGCAGACCGAGTGGCTGAACGGGCTGTTCGGCAGGCTGGCCTACCAAGCCGCTGACAGCCCCTAATCCAGAAGAGCCCACCGGCTCGAGCTTCGAAAACGCTGACGTTGCTCGCTAAGGCGAGCGGCATGAATCAAGTTACGAGGAGTTGATGATGACATGCCCGACGCGCCAGCGAGTGCGTTTCCATCGTGACTCACTCGCTGGCGCGTCGGGCTTGTAGGGCTGACAATTCGCTCGACCAACAAAAGGTACGCGCACTTTGCGGGCTTGAATCTGAGTGCGACTCCTACTGCCCAGATCAACCAAAACGCCCCGATGCGTCTGCCTATCGAATGATACTCGTCAGTTCCTGAAGAATTTCATCTGTGACCGTAATCGTTCGAGCATTCGCCGAGAAGCCTCGCTGGGCGATAATGAGTCGAGTGAACTCCAGTGCGAGGTCGACGTTCGAGCTTTCGAGCTGCCCGGAGCGAACGGCTCCGCGACTTCCGGTCAACGCCGTGCCATAGTCCGGTGTCCCGCTCGCTAGAGACGACGTGTAGTAGTTGTTTCCAACGGCAACCAGACCATCCGGGTTGCGGAATGATGCGATCGCCAATTGTGCGAGTGGAATCTTCAGTCCGTTGGATGCGAGCCCGAAGACCTTCCCGTCGGTGTCGACCTGCACCTCGACCATTTCGCCAGGCGGAAAGCCATTCGGAGACAGTTCAAGCGAGGTTGCCTGGCCGAGTGATGTCAGTCCGTCAAAGCTTGACGGAAGTCCGAAGTTCAACGCGATGGTTTGAGAGCTTGGCATGCCGCGGAACTGAATCGTGATATTCGCATCTCCAAGACCAGTGCCCGTCACCTGAGCGAATGAACCATTCGGCTGGAACGACAAACCCACCACGGAATCGTCCAGCATCGTTCCGTCAATCGGCGACAGGCTCGCTGTGACGGACCATGACGAATCGGCCTGTTTTGTAAACGTCAGATTGATCGAGTGCCCGGCGCCGCTTTCGTCGAACACTTCAACGGCCTGAGTAAAACTGTCCTGGTTTTTCCCTTCGGACGTCATGATCATCTCCTGTTCTTCGAAGTCCGTACGTCCGGTGTTGGTTGGGCCGTCCGAGAACGAAATCGTCAGGAAGGACGGCCCGGTCGCATTGGCTGTCGCGACGATCTGACCAAGTGAGTTCAGCGTCACCGTTGCGTCCGGAAACGCCGTGTTCAGTGCGGTCACCAGATCACCAACTGTCGTGGTCGGGCCAATCGCGAACTCTGAAATCGCTGGGTTTGTCCCGTCACTCTTGCGTCCCGCGAACAGAATCTTGTCGGTGCCGATGTAGTCGACCGTATTGTTGTCGAGGTCATTCAACAGAGTACCAGCGGTCGCTGGAAGGCCCCCGGACAGGAATGGGGTTGATGTCATCAATTCCTGCGCGACCGGTCCCGTCGCCGTGGAAATGAGGTTACCTTTCACATTGAGTTCGGTTGAAACTTGTCCGGGAATGCTCACACCCTTCGGCACATAAACTCGGTCATCGCCCGATGTCTGAAATGCCGGTATTCCGTCACTTTCCACTTCACCAAGAGCTCCGAACCGCTTGATCAGGTAGCCAGTCGATGGGTCCGAGAGGTACCCGCTTTCGTCGAGCGAAAAAGCCCCGGCTCGAGTGAAGTAGGTTCGCTCAGCCGACGATGCGACGAAGAAACCGCCTCCGTCCATCGCAAGGTCGAGGTCGTTACCGGTCGATTCCAGGTTGCCTTGCGCGAAGTTGACGTCGACCTGAGACAGACGGCTGCCGGTACCGATCTGCACGGAGTTAACCGAACCCAACAAGCCCGACGAGGACGATGATGTCCCTCGCTGCACTTCGTACATCAAGTCTGAGAAGATCACGCGAGACGACTTGAAGGCCGTCGTATTGAGGTTCGCGAGGTTGTTTCCGACAACCTCCAGCATCTTCTGATGACCGCGAAGACCTGAGATCCCGGTGAGCAGTGAATTGGCCATGGCGTGTTTCCGATCAGGTGATTAGCCTGTTTGATTCGATGGTTGTTGAGAATTTGCAATTGTTCTCTGGGATCGATCAGCCTAGGGATTGTTGACGCTGATTAGCGATCCTATCGGAATCATCTGACCATCAACGACGGCGGTGTACTGGCCACCAACCTGTCGAATCTGTTCGACAACTCCATAATCCGACTCGTTCGTGCCATACTGAACGACCTTGCCCAAAAGGTTCGCACCTGCATTGAGAGCCTGCAGTGAGTCCAGATCAGACGCGCTGGTGGTCGCTTCCAGAAGCTTGTCGAGTTTCGTCCCGAGGGATTCAATTCCCGATCCCATCTTGGTGATTCCCTCCACAGTGGTCAGTTGCGTCAACTGTCCCAGGAACTGGTCGGTGTCCATGGGCGACGTCGGATCCTGATACTGCAATTGCTTGGCAAACAACGTCAAAAACATGTCCTCGGGAATTTGTGCCGTTGCCGACTTTGTTGCCGTTGCCGTTCCGGCCGCTGTGCCGGCAGACGGCGTTGCACCTACAGTTGTGGTCATGGAAAACCTCTTTAAGTTTGGTCGAGTCTGAGCCTCTGGTCACTCAGTACTCGACTCGTTGTTTGTAGTGTTTGATTATGCGCGGAAGCTGAGCGGCTGACTGCGATCGATTGCTGTGCCGACGGCTCGAGTCGCGTTCGATCCAGACCTCGATGATTGACCGGATTGCCGTGTCGCTGACTGACTCGCGAATTGTTCCTGCGATTCCGAGCCGCGATTCTGCCGGGAGTTTGGTCCGCCCGAGTTTCCTGAGGCGACAAATTCCATCGACGCGACGTCGACCTGATTGTTCTTGAGATGCTGCTCAATTTCCTGTCCGCGAGCCAGCAACATGTCCATGGTCACGGATTCTCGAGCTGTCACGCGAACGGCAAGTCCTTCACGTGTCTTCGAAAGTTCGATGGTCATTTCACCAAGGTCCGGAGGATCAAGTCGGACCGTTAATGTCTCAGGTTCATCATTCGACTTTGTCTCAAGGTGAGTCAGGATGGCTCGAGCGGCCTGCGATGATAGCGGCTCGCGGATCTCAGCCTGGATCGAACTGGTCAATGTCGAAGCGATACCTGAAGCCTGCGACCATGCGGAGCCGGAGCTCGATGTGTTGAGCGTCGCGGCGGACTGAATCCTGCTCGACGGAGACTCTTGATCATCAGACTGATTTAACGATGACTCTGCCCCGCCCTGTTGCCGATGCGATTGAGCTGGCAAGCCGATTTCTTCAACGTTGACAAAGTCCACCGGCCCCGGAACGGCCACGGCAGATGTATTGTTGGGCTCAGGCAAGGTCATAGTCAGATCAACTGAGTCCGGCAAGGCGATCGAAAACTCAACGACGCCCGAATCGACTGTGGCCGTTGACTTGCCCGTCGGCTCAATTGACCGCGCGATCATCTGCTCAATCTGTCGAGTCAGCTCGTCTCGTTCCACTGGAACAGAAGCGTTGCGATCGCTCGCGAAGTCGGCTGAGATAAAGGTGGTTTGTAGCTCGCTTTTGTTCGCAGAAACCGGCGGTTCTGGAGCAGCAGACATCGACACGATTTCAATTGCGATGTCGCGCGGTACATCTGCTGGAAGCGTCGTCTCGACAACACTGATTTCAGGCAACTCGTCGGCTGATACGCTTGCCTGTGTGATCGGAGTTGCAGCGAGGTCAGCAGCATCCGTGGTGGGCTCTTCTGAAGTCTTTGCCTCCAATGCCATTTGCTGTAATGCGGAAAAATTCAGTTCCTCGAGACTCTTGACGCTGGTTGTCTGTGGAGCAAGGTCTGACACAATCTGCTGCGAATTCTGAACCGAACCAGCGGCGGCCGTTTGCTCAGCGACCGAGAGCACTTTCTCAGGTTGCGCGTCGGACTTTGACGGCATATTCAGAGTTGGCGTCTTAACGATCCCTGCCGCCGCAACAGTCGATGACGCATCGTGAGATGTCTCTGGATCGACTTTGACCGGCTGATCTGCTGTTGCAACGGACTCGGAGACTGGTTTCTTCTTTGGAGCATGCTGCGAGATCAACTCAAGCAGCGTTTGTACCTGATCGTCTGTTTTTGGCTTGTCGTCTTCAACCTTTTCAGCCTTCGTGCGATCAGATTCCTCGTCGGGAGCTGCCTCATCGGTAGCACGTGGAGGGCGAGATTTTTCCCGAACCGTTGGTACTTCAAATTGGGCAACGTCATCTTCACGCGCTTCGATTGGATCGGAGCGGAGAAATGTCGTATCAATCTGAGAAGCAACTGGTGACGGTGGGAAGAGGTTGATCATCCGTGACCTCAACGACAAATCAAACGAACCAATCGTGGTGTCCGACTATGCAGACTATCGGCAGTTCAACGGCGAAACACGCTGTTCTGCCCATGGGCATTTGCCCCTACTTGCGTGAAAAGATGGCAAAAATTCCAGCAGGCCTACGACCGCGAAATCCTCAACCGGCACGCCTCGGCAACGCGATGGTGCCGCGGGAAAAGATTTCCCTGTCAGCGATCGTCATCGCGCGGCTCTGGATCGATACGTCACTCGCGGTGGGATAGGCTGGGCTTGAGAAATCGCTTTTCTTCACGCGAGTGAATTACGAAGATCGCTCCGGTCGACTCCACGCGGTGTAGAGAACAATCGCAGCGTGCGAGATCATGAGCCAAGCCCACATGGCTTGCCTTCGACAGCGAAACGTCGACAACGATGGATGGCACGATCCCGCCACCCATGGGACGGCTCGGCGCTGAGCCGACGGTTGTGTCACCGGTCGAACTCAGAAAGGCAGCATCCAGGACGGGAAAACAACGCAGCGGGCAAGTCCAGATTGACATCCGTGCCCGAGCATGTCGTAATTCCGAAAGACGTGGCGTCATGCGGCGGACGATTCTGGCGAGAGGGCTTGAACAATGTTTGAAAAACTGTTCGCAAAGAAGAAGTCTCACGAGCGGACCGACATCAACAAACGCTTCAACCTGATTGGCCGAGTCGGTCAGGGGAGCATGTCGAAAGTCTGGAAAGCCAATGATCTGCAGACCGGACGTCTCGTGGCATTGAAGGTGCTTGATAAAGAAAAGACCGCGAAGTTTGAAGCCAGGTTTCAGGGACTGCATAAACCCAGCGAGGGTGAAGTTGCGATGTCTCTGCACCATCCGAACATCGTCAAGACGAATGAATTCGGCTGGACGCTGGAAGACGAGATGTTTCTCGTGATGGAATTCGTTGAGGGCGTTGGCTTATCGCTGCTGGTCGATCTTCAGAACGAAGAGATGAAGCGGTACCGACTTCGCTACATGATCCAGATCGGCGAAGCACTGAATCACTTTCATCAGCAGAACTGGATTCATCGAGACATCTGCCCGCGAAACATCATGGTTGCGGACGACAAGAACATCAAGCTGATCGACTTTGGCCTGACGGTCCCGAACACTCCGGATTTCAGGAAGCCTGGCAACCGAACCGGAACCGCAAGTTACATGGCTCCTGAGCTCATCAAACGCCAGCCCACGGATCAGCGGCTCGATATCTTCTCCTACGCTGTGACCTGCTTCGAGATGTACACAAAGCGCTTTCCCTGGGATGCCGCTTTGACCATTGACGCTGTTCTTCAGCATATCAACAAGCCGCCGGTTCCGATCACAACACTTCTGCCGAGCATCGATAAGCAGATTGCTGCAGCGATCATGAAGGGATTGGAGGCGAACCCGGATGATCGATGGCAAACCGTTCCCGAGATGGTCGCCGAGATTCGTGAAGCTGAGGCTCGTTTGGTGCGCATGGCGAGAGAAGCAGCCGCAGCAAAAGGCGTGGGCGTTCCGAAAGCCCCGGAAAAGAAGCCATCCGAGAAGGAAAATCACTCGATGCCAGCCGCAAGTGCTCCTGCAAAACCAGAGACCAAACCAGCCGCGGCGGAATCCAAATCCGGACTCACGGACACAGGAACGAATCCGGGCCTGAAAGGGCCTTCCAAAAAGCCAGCCGCCAAAACTGCCACGAAGAAACGCAAGTCTGATGACGACATCGACCTGACTGAAATGTTTGGAGACTGATCAATCGTCAGTCGTCCTGGTGCTGCGATCATCTGAGGACCTGATTTGCGAACTCCCTGTGCCTCGGCGTAAATTCAACCGCGCCGTCCGGCTGCCGCTTCTTTTCGAATCAACTCTGTTTTATACACAACGCCATGCGCTATTGGCTCTTCAAGTCTGAACCCGACGTCTTTTCAATTCATGATCTCGCCGCAAGCAAAGGTAAGCGAACGTCCTGGGAAGGCGTTCGTAACTATCAGGCGAGAAACATGCTGCGGGATGAAATCCACAAAGGTGACGGGGTTCTTTTTTACCACAGCAACGCTGATCCAATGGTCATCGCTGGCACTGCGGAAGTTGTGAAGGCTGGTTACCCCGATCACTTCGCGTGGGAACCGGAGCACAAGTACTTCGACAGATCGTCGACCGCCGATAAGCCTGTCTGGTACATGGTCGACATCAAGCTGTCTCAGGTTTTCAGGAACCCTGTCACCAGAGCGCAGCTCGCGGAAGACCCCATCACGAGCGGCATGATGGTGATGAAGAAAGGAAGTCGACTTTCGATTCAGCCGGTGACAGAAGCTGAATGGATCGCCGTTCACGCATTGGCTGGAATCGACTTGGGCAAGTCAGCAAGCAGCAAATGATGATCTACCATTCAGGCGAGCGGCCGGTGTGAACCGGCCGGAACACGCGACTCGCCGGTGAATACGAAAAGGTTCACACGAATGTCATCAGTCGTAGCAGTCACAGCAGGTGATGTCTCCGGCATCGGCCCGGAAGTGATCCTTCGCGCGCTGTTTGAATCTCGGCGGCAGGACACCGATACGCTCGATGACTTCAAGGTGCTTCTCATTGGGCACCCGGAGATCTTTCGTCGAGCAAATCTGCTCTGTGGCTTTGATATTGAGATTCAGCCGATTGCTCCGGAGCGAAACGCTCTGCAGACGGCTCTTCGAACTTCTCCATCGAGCAAAACCGCACCAGTTCTGTGTATAAATCCTTCCAGCGACATAGTTCTGGATGCTCCGCTTCGCCAGGTCAGCGCAGAGTGTGGAGAAGCCGCCTTTCAGTCGCTTGCTCTGGCCATTGATCTTGCGAAAGACGGAACGATCGACGCCATCGCAACCGCTCCGCTCAACAAAGAGGCTCTTCATCTGGCGGGTCATCATTTTCCCGGACACACCGAGATTCTTGCGGAGCGATGCGGCGTTTCTGAATTTGCGATGATGCTTTATCTTCCGGAGTCGTCGCTTGTTCCATGGCGAAAACTCATTCCGCCACTCGGCACATCGGTGGCCAACGACAGCACGACGCTCAACGGGCTCAGCATCGCGCATGTGACACTGCATACTTCGATCGCAAGCGTTCCGCGATTGTTGACCGTCGAAAACGTGGCCGAGAAAACTCGGTTGATGGCTGAATTCCTCAAGAGGATTCACTGCACTCGATCGTCCATTGCCGTCTGCGCTCTGAATCCGCATGGTGGAGAGAACGGATTGTTCGGGGACGAAGAGCAAACCATCATTCGGCCCGCCGTTGAGCATTGTCAGGCAAGTATTCCAAATCTGCACGGCCCGCTTCCGGTCGACACGTTGATTCGCCGGGCGATCTCAGGCGAGTTCGATGGTGTTGTGGCGATGTACCATGATCAGGGGCATATTCCGGTGAAGTTGATCGGATTCGATTCCGCGATCAACATTACGCTCGGCCTGCCGATTATTAGGACGAGCCCAACTCATGGAACCGCATTCGACCGTGCCTGGAACCGTGATACGCCTGCTGACGGAAACGGTATGCTCGAGGCCATTCGAATGGCCGCACGGCTCGCCGCAACAGCAAAGTCGTGAAGTGCGACAATTCAAACTCCGAAGAAGCCCGCCTCTTCACGAACGGCCCGGCGTAAACTTGCTACTTTAGTGCTTCTCTGATTCGTTTCATTTTGGTGCAGAGCAGAGACCTGTAGCCGGATTCGTAAGAATTCGGACGCGATGGGGAATTCTCACGAATTCCGCTCCAGCTTATTCTTCGCTCGGGATGAAATGAGGGGTTCGTGTGGACTGCGATTTGTCCCCTCTTCCCCGCGAAGGAATTCCTCAGAACGTTCACGACGGTTCGGGGGAGAGGGTCAGGGTGAGGGGGTTCTTTCAATGTTGCCATCTGGAGAAAAACCCCTCATCCGGCCTTCGGCCACCTTCTCCCCTTGCGAAGGGGAGAAGGGACATCGTCGCATGGCTGAACCCGTGGAATTACCTCATTTCACGCCGAGCGAGCAATGATTCAACGACATCGTGGGGCATCCCAGGAAAGGCATTCTGATGCTCGCCCCGAGTGTGTTGAGTTCGGGAAACGAGATGCGTCTTGCTTGTGGTTCATCGGCTGGTGTCGAAAAATACCGAGTTAATCATCCGACTGATGACGTCCAATTGCATCGCACTTGAGGAACCTCGCCGTGCCCACCGCTCCTTTTCATTATGAGCCGCTGTTTGATCTTGGAACTGATGAGACTTCGTACCGCCTGCTCACGAATGACCATGTCCGCACAGATTCCTTCAACGGACGCAGTGTTCTTTGCGTGGACCCGGAAGCCTTGACGCTTCTTAGTTCTCAGGCGTTTCACGACATCAATTTCTTTCTGCGGCCAGCACATCTGAAGCAGGTGGCCGCGATTCTTGATGATCCCGAAGCCTCAGACAATGACCGCATGGTCGCGCTGACGATGTTGAAGAACGCAGACGTCGCAAGCAAGGGCGTTCTGCCATTCTGCCAGGACACCGGCACCGCGACGATTCTTGGCAAGAAGGGCCATGCAGTTTGGTCTACCGGCGATGAAGCCGCCCTGGCGAAAGGCGTTTACGACGCATACACCGAAAACAATCTTCGCTACTCACAGAACGCCGCGCTGAACATGTGGGATGAGAAGAACACGAACACAAATCTCCCCGCGCAGATGGATCTGATGTCGTGCGATGGAGACGACTACAAATTCCTGTTTGTTGCCAAAGGCGGCGGATCGGCGAACAAGTCTTACCTGTATCAGGAGACGCGGGCTGTTCTGAATCCAAAGGGCCTGGTCGACTTTCTGACGTCCAAAATGGTCACGCTCGGGACAGCCGCGTGTCCGCCGTATCATCTTGTCTTTGTGATTGGTGGAACATCGGCCGAAGCGACCATGAAAACAGTCAAGCTGGCTTCGACGAAGTATCTTGATCACCTGCCAACCACCGGGAACGCCCATGGCCGCGCGTTCCGGGATGTTGAGCTTGAGGCTCAGATGCTGGACGTTGCTCGCAAGTGCGGGATCGGAGCACAGTTCGGCGGCAAGTACTTCGCGCTGGATGTGCGAGTCATCCGGTTGCCGCGTCACGGAGCGTCGTTACCAATCGGAATCGGCGTCTCGTGCAGTGCGGATCGACAGGCGAAGGGCAAGATCACGAAGGATGGAGTCTTCCTTGAGCAGCTTGAATTCGATCCATTGAAGTACATTCCCGAGCACCTGCGACATCGCAAAGACGACAGCGCGGTACGCATTGACCTGAATCGTCCAATGAAGGACATCCTTGCTGAACTTAGCAGCTATCCCGTCACCACGCGACTTCTGCTCTCGGGGCCGATCGTTGTTGCTCGAGACATCGCGCATGCGAAGCTGAAGGAGCGTCTCGATGCCGGACAGGGGTTGCCTCAGTACTTTAAGGATCATCCCGTCTACTATGCGGGCCCGGCGAAGAAGCCAGAGGGCTACGCGAGCGGTTCGTTTGGTCCAACCACGGCCGGTCGAATGGACTCGTACGTCGATCTGTTTCAGTCGAACGGCGGCAGCATGGTGATGATTGCTAAAGGCAACCGCGGGAAACAGGTCACTGACGCCTGCCACAAACACGGCGGCTTCTATCTCGGCAGCATCGGCGGCCCAGCGGCGATCCTGGCAAAAGAGAACATCCGCAGTGTCGAGGTGGTTGAGTTCCCGGAGCTCGGCATGGAAGCCATCTGGAAGATCGATGTCGTCGACTTCCCCGCCTTTATCCTGGTCGACAATAAAGGCAATGACTTCTTCGAAACCGTCGGCGGCTGTTCGCATTGATCGTCAGAAGTGACGCACGGATCAGAAAATTGTCCTTCGGCGGCAGAGTCGCTTCGTATTCGTTCTGGTCCTCTCGTGGCCGAAGGGAATTTTCGAGAGATTTCGTGAACCAGATTGCAGCATCCCGCGTCTCACTGGGCGTGTGAATGAACAACAATCCTCTCTGACTGAGATTCACGGCCCATGTGTAACGTACAGCGTCATATCGATTGGCGATCCCTGAGCATCCTTGCTGCCCGGCAATTGTATCGTTGCAGTGATGCACGGGTACTCGACTCACGACGCCTGCGCAGGTGACACCTGGCCGTATTCGGAGAAATCTCCTGAGCCCGGTGTCGCATGGACATCGGGCTTTTTTGTTGCTGGCATGCTTATCGCAACATGCACGCTCGCGCGGCTTAACTGAGATAAATCGTGCAGAAGCACGGCTGCGTGGTCACGTCATGTCGGTTCGATCATACGTCTCTGATCACTGATGCCCTTGAGTCCATCTGGTGGTGGAACTTGACTGTCGATCAAGTTGTGGCGAGTTCGATCCTCGTCGAGGGCGCTGAATCACCTGGAAGACATCCGGCCGGATGAGGGCGCTGTCTTGAAAACAGCTGGCGTGCAAACGCTTCGGGGTTCGAGTCCCTGGTCTTCCGCTTTGGTAAAACTGGTTCTGTTCGATTGCTTCCTGCACTTCGGTGCAATTGTCTGTGTAGTGTAGTGGATATGCACGCGACTCTGCGAAGGTCGAAGATCAGGTTCGATTCCTGACATGGACATTGATGAACAATATGGCTTGCGAGTGTGATGGATTCGCACGACAGACTTCGAATCTGTCAGACGAGGTTCGATTCCTCGGCGGGCTACTTTCTGAAAATGGTGCGGTGCGCCAACGGCTGAGAGGTTTGACGTGGACTTCGTTGCAATCCACCCTCCCGCTGGGCCCGCTGGGAGGGGCGCGAGGAACGAGCGGGGGAGGGCGACGCGGTCGATGATGCGTCACATATCGAACACCTGCTCGCTTCCCTCCCCGTCGCTGCCGCGATGGCCTTCCCAGTCAGCGGGTGAATTCGGGGAGCCATCATCTGCTGGGTGGAGCATTGGCCAATCTGGCTTCGGAATCTCTTCTGCGCTACCACACTTCACGATCGTCGAGCAATCGCTGCCGCAGAGTGTCTTCACCGTAGCGGCTTTCGAAGTACTCACAATCGGCGATCTGAGATGGGCTCAGTTGATCCAATTTGCTGATATCAACCTCGATCGGAACATTGGTCTGGGAGTAGACGATCACACTTTCCAGATCGCCAAAGACACGAGTGAAACCGTCAACCTGGAGATCAAGATATCTGCCGACCAGCTCACACCGAATGTTGACCATAGGTGAGCGATTCGTAACTCGGATGCCTCGAACGTCACGCAACAGTGCCACACCGAGGCCGGGACACTTAATCAGCACTGGGGCACTTCCATCAGGCAACTGAACCACGCATCGACGGCCTGATGTTTGAATCATTCCCGCGAGCGTCTCATGGCTTGGTGAAGTCGACATATGGATCGGACCGCAGGAAAGACCGTTGCAACTTATCCTTCAACTCTATCGAGTTGAGACACCTTTTTACCTCAACTTCGAATTACTTCACAGGAACGTCCGCCTGGGAGCGGACTCAGCCTCCAAAACTGATGGACAGTGTTCGAATCACTGCGTTCCTGCTTCTGATTCCCTCCACATGTGGACAATGCGTCTCGCGCGATCAGAGATACGCCCATGCGATCCGTACCGGCCCACTTTGTTGTGGAGCGTGCGAAACTAGTGCTTTTTCAACGCTTAGATTTGGGGTTCCGAGAATCAGCCGGAACGCGCTAGCGTCCGGTTTTGAACCGTGGGCTAGCGCCGGCGATCGCCCAGCGGCTGATACGGCGCACCCGAACTTCTAGGGTTGAAGACGCACTAGGAGTCTCTTCGCAGCAGTCGACGTGCGCCGCCGGAGATCAGGAGAGCGACGTTCGTGATCGCGTGGACGATTCCGAGTCCGGGCGGACAGGCGAGATACGTGGGGTGCCATTGCGGGTGAAACTTGGATTTGTAGTTTCGCAGGCCCTGAAAATTGTAGAACCGCTCACCGTGCTCAAAGATGAGGTTGGAGATGCGATTCCAAAGTGGCGACAGTCGGTGAGAATCGATGCCGGACAACGGCGACATCCCGAGGTTGAATGTTCTGAAACCCTGCTGATGTCCCCACAGCATGAGCTGAATGAACAGAAACTCCATGGTGGATCGCGGCGCGTGGTGGTTGAATCTCATCAGGTCAATTGATAGTTCATGCCTGTCGTGTCCTAGCCATAGATTGGCGAACGCGACAATCTCTCCCTGATATCGAGCGACTGCGATATCGCAATCGGATAGGTATCTCTCGTCAAAGAATCCGAGTGAGAAGCCCTTCTCCGCGGCGGACTTTTCGCCGATCCATTCATTCGAGATCTTTCGCAGGCTGTCCATCATCGCGGGAACATCCGATGACGGAACGACTTCAAATGTGATGCCTTCCTCAATCGCTTTCTTGTTGGCGCGTCGAAGATCTTTGAACGTGCTGCCCTCGAGCGAAAACGACGTCAGATCAATCTGAGCCTCTTCGCCCAGCTTGACCAATGCCAGTCCCATATCCACGTAACGTGAAAGATTCGGTTCATCGATCTGGTAGAACACCGGCTTCGCTCCAGCCAGGTCGCAGGCTTCACGAAACTTCCATGCAGCATCGTCCGCTGAGTCGTCAGGTCCCACAGGATCTCCCATGGCGATCCAGCAACGTCCCTGGCAACCGAACATCACGAAGGCTTTTCGATCGTCGCTGAAGATCAGATGTTTGTCGCGAAGACGAACCAGGTTTCCGGTTGTCGTTGGTTGAGCTGCAACGATGTCGGTCGCTGCTTTCAGCTCTTCGTCGTTTGGCCATTCCGGAGCCCGAGGTGCTGCGCGGAGAATGCTGCTGAGCCCGGCGAACGAAAGGATCGAAGTTACACCGACGAGAGCTCGCAACGTTCGCGATGCGTCACCATCCCATGCGAAGGTCCACCAGAGTTCACTTCGGTATTCAACATGTCGATAGGCGAACAATGTCAGCCAGATCATCAGCGACAGCGTGATCAGGACAATCGTCGTCCAGCGAACATCCAGTGGCATGGAGAACAGCCGACTGCGACGGAAAAAGAACTTTCGACACGGTAACAAACTGAGAAGAATCACACTCAGGATGACGGCCTCTTCGTAGTCAATGCCTTTGGCGACAGAAGCCACAATGCCGGTGATGAGTGCGACAACGGTCAACAACCAGGCTGCGTCGATTCGGCGAATCAGCCCGTGGGCAAGGATCAGCAGGATGCCTCCCATGAGACTGCCGACAAAGTGAGAGACTTCGATCACCGGCAGCGGCAACAACTCACGAAGCCAGTTGATTCTTCCCGGGATCGACGGCAGCGAGCCGGACAACAGAAGAATTACTCCCGAAACGACGACGGCTCCAGTGACGACTCGCGGAGCAATCGCAGACAACCACGTTCGACCTGTTCGGGCGGCCCTTGCGATTCCCTCACGACGCTGAGTCGCTGCTGCTGCTGCCAGAGTGACCAATGCTGTGACGAAGGGCAGGAGGTAGTAAATCAATCGAAAAGTAATCAGCGATGCGGCCAGATCGTGCTTCGGCGCAGGCAGCATCGTTACCAGAACGAGTTCAAGAACACCAAGTCCGCCCGGGACATGGCTGATCAGTGCTACAAAAATCGCCAGCAGAAAGATCGAAACGAACGGCAGAAAATCGATCGCAGTGCCGTTGGGCAGTAGAACATACAACACCGCTGCGGCCAGCAAAAAATCGGCCGCGGCGACGATCGTCTGCAGGATGCTGATTTTCAACGGCAGAGGCTGAAAATTGACGCCAGCCAGCACGATGGGATCTCGCCGGAATGCGCTGAAGAGGTAGTACCCCACGCAGCCGACCAGGCACACGCCACCGAGCGGCTTGCTGTTGGCGAAGGGGAGATGGAGTCCACTCGGGATTTCAAATGGAGCGAATACAAACAGCAAACCGGAACAGAGAAACAGGCCGATCCAAAACGCGACGCTGATGCAATAGATGATTCGTACAACGTCTTTTGAAGAGACTCCCCAGGCGGAGTACAGCTTGTATCGGACCGGTGTTCCTCCAAGAAAGGCACCCAGAAGATTGCTGAAAGCGTACAAGACGAACGACCCAAAGATCAGCTTTCGAGTCGGGACGGAAACCGCGGTCACTCGGACAGCAATGGCATCGTACCCCGCGAGGACTCCATAGTTGGCAATCGTAAAGCCGATCGCCATCAGCAGAGTCGTTAGCGGTACGGCTCGAAGATTCGCCGTCACAGTCGCGAAGTTGAGTGTTCGAAACTCTTTATGGAGCAACCACAGGGACGCAAACACGACCAGCAACATCAGGATCGAGCCAGCAAAACGCTGCAAATGCTCTGACAGCCCCGGTCTTGCATCACTGGTTTCGTTCGGATTCATGAGTTGTGGTTTCGGAGTTGCACCGCCTGGGTTCGCTGTGACCTTTGGGAAGAACAGGATTTGAGCAGATGCGATTGAAGGCAGCAAAGGTACGACATGTCGTCTGTTGCCTTCGAATTGATTCAGGTTGTTGGTCGTATACTTTGCTCGAGACGAATTGAGGCGTCCATATTGACTGTGATTTGTTCCCTCTCCCCCGCGAATGAATCCCTGAGAACGTCCACGACTTTTCGGGGGAGAGAGTCAGGGTGAGGGGCGTTTCAAAGTTGCAATCTGCCGAAAAATCCCTCATCCGGCCACCTTCTCCTCCTCCTCTTACAAACAACGCTGTGAAGCATTTTCATTCGATGATCGCCTCGAGACGAGCAAATCACAGATCGCCGCAAAGGGTCACAAAGTCCGCAAGAGTCTTTGTGCACTTTGCGTTCTTTCGCAACGAACCAAGAGATTCCGAGCCCGACGGGGCACGTTCGCCAATCGAATGCACGTTGAGCCGACCGGAGGCATGGCTTCTGAAAATTCGACGGCGGTTTTCGAATCCTCAATATCTATCCCGTGAAATGCCAGGCGTTCTGACTACTCAAGCTCACCGGTGCCAGTCGACTTCGCTGGCATCTCGCTGGAACGCTTCGGGATCCCGTAGTGAAGTTCGTATTCGGTCAATGGCACATCGCTGATCTCCGTGGCGACAACCATCGGTTTGCTCGCTGCAGGTTCCGGCTTCTCCGGATGAGGACTTGAGTCGGCCGACAACAGGCCCTGAACCGCAGTCAGCCCGAGAGTTTTTAGATACGTGAACCACATGGCTGAACATCCTTTTCAAAAGTAATTAATGTTTCGCGACTTGCCGGGTCACTGTGCGACGGTTGCGGAATTCGTGACAATTCCGAACCAGCCAGCGATCTGACGAATTCGACGATGAGTTCGTTAGCTCTGTGCAAATGAAGCGAACAAGAGAGACACAAGAGAAGATCGTTGAATCAAACACGGAAGAAAGAACGCAGAAGCTCCCGAACCGAGGACGGATGCGAGAGCTTCTGACGTCCTGCTGCATCCTTTGACAAATCGATTGATTACCCTTTCCGAAGCACGACAAATCGTGATCCTTCAATGGTCTTGACCAGCAGAAGGACTCCGTGATTCAGGTCCGCCTTCTGCAGGATTGCCTCGCAGTCCCCGATGCTCTTCACCGGAGTCCGATTGATGGAAGTGATCACCATGCCTTCAGCGAGTCCCGCTTCTGCCGCGACGCCGTCCGGTTTCACTTCGGTAATCACAACACCTTCAACGCCATCCATGTTGAGCTGCTTTGCAACAGAACTGTTCAGGTCCGCCAGTTCCATGCCAAGCGAATTGAACGATGACGTCGCGGGTGGCTGAGCTGATTCAGTGCTCTTCGAAACACTTCCGAAGTCTGCAGGCAGCTCTTCGGGTGTGAACGACAGAGTCATCGTTTTTCCGTCACGCACGATCGCGATCGAATGCGACTGTCCAACTTTCGCCTGTTCAACGGTCAACTGCAGATCGCGAGGATTGGAGATCTTCGTTCCAGCGAAGTGCGTGATGACATCGCCCGGTTGAATTCCAGCTTTCGCCGCCGGAGTGCCAGCGCGGACTTCTGTCACGACGACACCTTCGTTCGGCTTGATCTGAAATTGATCAGCAACCGTGGCATTGACGGATTGAATTCCGACTCCCAGATAGGCTCGTCGCACCACACCGCCGTGTGCCAGTTGCTGGCCGACCCAGTTCGCCATGTTGATGGGAACGGCAAATCCGATCCCTTCATTGCCGCCGCTTCGAGATGAGATCGCAGTGTTGATCCCGACGATCTCACCGTCCAGATTCACCAGTGGTCCGCCGCTGTTGC
The DNA here is from genome assembly GCA_037367405.1 of Ottelia alismoides. NCBI lineage: Eukaryota > Viridiplantae > Streptophyta > Magnoliopsida > Alismatales > Hydrocharitaceae > Ottelia > Ottelia alismoides. The sequence goes on along the minus strand of JAZKJV010008916.1, from coordinate 556,553 downwards.
CGGGATTGATTGCGGCATCCGTTTGCAGGAAGCTCTCTCGATCAGTAATTCCGACACCTCGATGCGTCGCACTGACGATGCCGGCCGTCACCGTTCCTTCAAGTCCAAATGGCTGACCAAGTGCAAGCACCCAGTCACCAACGGCCACATGGTCGCTGTTGCCAACCTTTGCGGCGGTTAGACCATCGGCCTTGATCTGGATCATGGCGATATCGGTTTTCGGATCGGCCCAAACGTTTGCGGCTTTAAACTCGCGACCATCGCTGAGCCGAACTGTGACGACAGCGTTCTTTCCCCCAGCCACGACATGACTGTTCGTCATGATCAGTCCCGAAGTGTCAATGATGACACCAGAACCGATTCCGACGCGAGCAGCATCCGGGTTTGGAACCTGCTCAAACTTAAAACCCTGCCCCATTGGTCCGTTTCGGAACAAGTCCTCAAACGGAGTTCCCTCAAAGGGGTTCTTGCCTTCAAGTGGATTCTGCTGAGCCAGCGGTTGTTCTGAAGAAGCAGACTGACTCGTGACCTTCGTCTCAATCATCACCACCGAAGGAAGCACTCGATCAGCCGCCACTCGAAACGCCGTTGACAACCCTTTTGCTGAGGCCACGGCCTGCTCGGCCGCTGCGGCGCTCACCGGAGCTGGTCCGGCTTGCTTGCTGTCCACCGTGCCTGCATCACCAGCATGCATCGAAACCGCGCCGGCAGCCATCGCTCCAGCGAGACCAAGTCCTGCAACCCAGCGTGACCAGTTAAACTTCGCGTTCATGATATTCTCCTTTCGTGTGTGTGAATCCTGATTCGATTCACCGAATGTTGCTCGATCAGATTCGAGCTGCGTTGACAGTCATGAATGCAAGGTGTGTGCCAGTACGCTTCTGCTCACAGATTTCGCTTCCAGATGCTCAACTTCGTCGCGCCCGCTTGGCATTCAGCAGGCTTCTCTGGCGATTTCAGCGGGGCGATTCGCGAGTCGACCTGGGGCAGAATGCCCCAGCGAGGAATCCTGCCCCGGCAGCGACTTGCGTGTCATGCAGGATTCTGCCGATCCTCTCTCTGTTCAGAGTCACAGAAGTTTGTGCATGCGGTTGCATCGAACGTTAGTTATCCTTCGACACAACTGCCTGGCACGCCGTGCGCAGTGGGGTGAGCGGCAGATGAGAACATACGGTAGCGGCGGCATCCTGCCGCCGTTGACATAGGACTTGGCGGCAGGATGCCGCCGCTACACTTGTCGGCTGGTAATTCTTCATCCGCCGCTCGCTTGGCATCCTATTGATTGTCACAAACAGCCAGCTGATTGAATTTGAAAGTGGAGATCCGTTTGAAACTGGCAACTCGTATCATCGCTGCCTCGTTGATCAGCGTCGTGTTGCTGACCATCGTTGCCGGGGTTCTGCTGGTCAGGAACATCCAGCTTGAATTCGAGCTGCAACAGCGCGAAACAGCGGAACGGATCAGCCGAGCGTTCAGTGCGGTTCTGATCGATGCATGGAGATCGAGCGGGCAAGCGGGCGTGCAGAGATTCGTCGGCAAGGATGGCCCGGCGAAGATGCTCGGCATCGAGATACGCTGGGTGCAGTTTGAAGCTAACGCTGGCCCTGATCTACTGCCGTTGCTTCCTCCTGAGATGTGGCCGTCCGGAGCCAATGCGGAAACTCAATCCATCATTCAGACCGAAGCCGACGGCGAACGGCAACTCTACACATACGTCCCGCTTGTCGTGGAAGGACATGTCATTGGAGCCATTGAGTTTGAAGCGTCATTGAGCCAGCTCGAACGTCAAACTCGCCAGATCATTGTCATCTCTCTTGCGATGATCGGCGTGATTAGTCTGGTACTCATCTTTGTTGCTTACCTGACTGGACTGCTCTGGATTGGTCGCCCGCTGGAAGTCCTGATGGAAAAAGCCGAGCGGATTGGGCGAGGTGATTTTTCGTCGCCGATTCATCTGTCTCAAAACGATGAACTTGGAACGCTCGCTGTTTCGCTGAACCAGATGTGCGAACGCCTGATTGAACAGCGAAACTCGATTGAACAGGAGACGACTCGACGCATTCAGGCGATTGATCAGCTTCGACATGCCGATCGACTGAAAACCGTCGGGCATCTTGCAGCCGGAGTTGCACACGAGCTGGGAACCCCGCTGAATGTCATAGGCGGGCGGGCAGCGCTCATTGCGTCCGGAAAATTGTCTGACCTACAAACTCGCGAAAGTGCCAGGGCCATCAAGGACGAAACAGACCACATCGCTGATATCGTCCGACAACTGCTGGCGTTTGCTCGTCTTCGCCATCCTGAGCCCGCTTGCACAGATCTTTCCCAGGTGATCGGCAGAACGGTCGAACTTGTGCAATCACTGGCCGAACGCAATGGAGTTCAGCTTGATGTTTGCACGCCGCCGAATCCGGTCCAGGCAATGATCGATGCCAGTCAGATTCAGCAGGTGCTGACGAACATTGTCATGAATGCCATCCAGGCGATGCCCGGTGGAGGGCAGATCGCCATTTCAACGTCCATCGCAGACCTTCGTGCAGAGTCAGAGGCGACTTATCCAATGGCATGCATCAGCGTTTCGGACACGGGACCCGGGATTCCTGAAGAAACTCTACAGCAGATCTTCGATCCGTTCTTCACAACCAAAGATGTTGGGGAAGGAACCGGGCTGGGTCTTTCCATTGCTCTGGGAATCGTTCAGGAGCACGGCGGACACATCGAAGCAGAAAGCCAGCCCGGAAATGGCACGACGTTCCGGATCTTTCTGCCCACGGACTCATGCAAATGACTGATACGATTCTGATCGTCGATGACCAACGCAGCATGTGTGAGCTACTGGAAGCAGACCTCCGGCTTCGCGGATATGTTCCCGTTGCCGTCACGTCTGCGGCGGCAGCGTGCGAACAACTTCAGCATTATGACGTTGACGTCGTGCTGACAGACGTTCGCATGCCGGGGACAGGAGGCATTGACCTTTGTCGGCAGCTCAACGAGGAACGTCCGGAGATCCCCGTGATCGTGATGACGGCCTTCGGATCCATTGAAACGGCTGTCGCAGCTCTGCGCGCCGGAGCTTATGACTTTATCACGAAGCCCGTCGAAATGGATCTGCTCGCCGCGGCGCTCGAACGTGCTGTCAAACAACGTCGGCTGCAGAAAGAAGTACGCCGGTTGTCGGAGACGATCGATCATCGAACATCGTTTGGAGAAATTGTCGGCGAAAGCCCGGCAATGCAGAAGCTGTACAGTCAGCTTACTCAAATCGCACCAACGGATTCGTCCGTGCTGATCACAGGAGAAAGCGGAACAGGCAAAGAACTTGTCGCGAGATCGATACATCGCCGAAGTCGCCGGGGGACTGGCCCGTTTGTGGCGGTCAATTGCAGCGCGATTCCGGAAGCGTTGCTGGAAAGTGAGCTGTTTGGTCACCGGAAGGGAGCCTTCACGGATGCTCGACAGGAGCGAACGGGCTTGTTCGTCAAGGCCAGCGGCGGGACATTGTTTCTGGATGAGATTGGCGAACTGCCACTCTCGATGCAGGCGAAACTTCTGAGAGCCCTTGAAGAGCGTTGTGTGCGTCCGGTGGGAAGTGATCAGGAAGTGCCGATTGACGTACGCCTGGTGTCCGCCACGAACAGAGACCTGGAAGAAGCCATCGAATCGCAGTTGTTTCGCGAGGATCTGTTCTATCGAATCAACGTCATTCAGATTGAGCTGCCCGCTCTTCGCTCACGCGGAAACGATATTCTCCTGCTGGCACAGCACTACCTCAGTCAATTCGCAAGTGCGGCTGGCAAGACAGTGTCAGGCTTTGATGCGGACGCCGCGGAACGACTGCTTTCCTACCCATGGCCAGGCAACGTTCGCGAACTCCGCAACGTCATGGAGCGAGCTGTTGCACTGACCACCGGAACAGTTCTTACGAAAGACGACTTGCCGGAGAAGATTCGCCGCCACACCGCGAAACAGCTCATTCTTCACGGCGATGATCCATCAGCACTCATGACGCTTGAAGAAGTCGAACGTCGCTACCTGCTTCATGTCTTCGAAGCGTGTTACCAAAACCGAACCCTGGCCGCCCAAATCCTCGGCCTCGACCGAAAGACGCTCTACCGTAAGCTCAAGCAGTACGGAGTCTCGGAAGAGTGATCCAGAAGTGTTTTCGGCAAAAGCAATTGTCAGTCACCGGCCGCTCGCTTGTGTGGTGTTTTTCTACGCCGCTCCTAAAGGAAACATCAGCGGACGGGCACTGCAGGAACACGAGAGGCTGTGAACCGGCCGGTACCTGCGATTTGAACCTCTGGTGTTTCTTCACGCTGCTGCCTTCGCGTCTTGCGAAGCATCCAGCGGTCACCGTCCGCTGATGTTTGAAAGCGAACAACGCGAGCATTCGACGCTCGAACGGATAGATTCTTTTGGGGTCAAGGGGCTCCTGTTACAACATCGCCATGATGCCTGCCAATGCCATGCTCAACAAAATCGCAACCCCTGGCAGAATCAAGTCGTTCCATTGCAATCCAGAGACTCGTCGATGGTCCGACGGCTCGTTCGTCTCAGGCGGTTCATAAGGATTGTCTTTCATGACTTCACCGGGATTTATTAGCGCATACCAGGCCGATATCACCCGGCGCCTGCGTTCGATCTCTGGGAACCAGTGATGGATGTCCGCGGCTTGCCAAGTTCTCGGGGCCATCAGCGACCAGCGATCAGCATCAAAAGCCGAATACTGCAAAAAGGCAAACCGGCAATGCGACTCCCGCCGCGCATGTGATCAAACCGAACCGCAGTCTGCCAACCCAAAAGCAGCGCCCGGACAAAATCCATGCCATCCCGAAGCCAAGGTAGAGCGTGCAGGCGGCCATCATTTCATGCATCTTCACGTCGCTTGCCCGTCCAGAAGCCATGATCACCGTTGCAAGTGATGCCGCAAAAAGCCCAACTGCTAAGCTGATTCCTCCAGCGAGGCACAACACCACAGCCAATACGCGCCAACCCAATCTTGTTCGTGAGCCTGGTACAACAGGATCTGATGCTGTGGGAGGGGAGTACGGATTGTCGCCAGAGCTCATGGTTTCATGATCCTCGCAACCGGCAGTTCCAGTTGCGGCCCCGGCTGAATCAAGAACGTTTCCAGTTGTTTGACGATTCAACCTTTATATCGGTTCGCGTGTCAGTTTCCACGGAGTTCCGAGCGTCCGAAGTGTAGACGTACCTCGAAGACGCTTCGATGCCTTCGCCGAGTAAGTAAGACAGCATCAGCCCCTTCGGAGCATTGTCGGCTTCTAGCGTCACTGGTTTCTTTGTGGGAAAACGCGGCACCGCATCGCGCAGTTTCGTTCTTCCTCGTGGTCGTTGTCATGGGTTTCTCCCTGAGAAATGCACGTTTCGACAGTGCTCTGCGGGAATCAAACTTTCGCCACGTACTCCGGTTGAACCGGGAATGAGTGCCCCAGTAGATTTCCAGCCCAAGGTTCCCATCTGCCGTAGTAGCAAACCTTCCCGCAAACTTTTGCCGCTCATTTACCCCGAGCGCGTGGAAAAAGCCGAAATTCACGGTATGGTTTCGCGAATTCCGTATCGATTGAGACATCCATCGCGTGGTGTTAATCTGGTCAGTCAGGTGTTCTTCGAGTGTTCTCCAAGCGAACCTCGATTTGCCAAACATGCCCAGTACTCCAATCCAGTTCCGAAAGCGCCCGTAGCTCAGTTGGATAGAGCAACCGCCTTCTAACCGATAGGATGAGGTATCAAAAGCCCTGTTTTTGCAGGGCTTTTTGCGTTTTCTGATCCCGGTCAACTGCCCCGAATTGACCGAAAATGCGCCGTCGCGGGCGTAGATCTACGCCCGTTGGATAGCACGACAGCCGGTTGAGCAGTCGCTCATCGGAGAGAAAAATTACGTCGGGAGCGGTTGGGGTCAATTTGAATGACGTATTGATCTCGCTGGTGATGTTGCCAGTCGCTCACTAGGAGCGCGACTCCATTCAGACAAATGATCGGCACTACGCAGATCTCAACGTCTGACAGATGCTCAGAGTAGGAGCGTCAAATGCAAGACGACGTGCGAGACGCAACGGCAGTTCAGAATCATGTTGGCGACCTGACAGTCGCGCGAGTTGCAAAGGAACTCCACATCCGGCGAGACAGTGTTGTTGCATTGCTCAGGTCCGGCGCCCTCGAAGGCTATGATGTGTCGCTGCCTGGTGCGCGACGACCATCGTATCGGATTCCGCGCGCGTCGCTGAATCAATTCAAGGAACGACGATCCGCGAAAGTGGAATCGGCAAAGCAGCGAAAGCGAGTGCCGCAACCCAAGGCTGTGAGGGAATACTTTTGACGCGCAACGTTGCGCACCGAAGTCGCTCGAATCTGAACACTCATCCATCGCGCCACGTTCGCGCAACGTTGCGCAGTGCTTAAAAAAATTCAGCCGAGTGTAACGGAAACTTTGGAACCCAATGCTGCGCCATGCGGCGCGTGGGTCATCAAGAAAAAAGGCATGCTCGATTGAGCATGCCTTTGTGTTTCGCGATCCGGAACTATCCCGGTAATAATGGATAACTAATCATTACATCGGGGTTGACGAGCGAGAGCGCTGCCTGAAAATGCCGAGAGCCATCCGATTCGTGGTCGGATGGCTCTTGATTGATCCGAGTTTTCAGGGAACTCAGATGGCAGCGGCTTCAGCATCATATACGCCGGACAATGCGGCGCGAAACGCGACTTTAGAAAAATCTTGGCAAGAATCTGCTGATCGATCCGCTGCAAAAGCACATGTACCGCGACACGTGCGAGTGTGCATTCCTGAAGCCATTCACGCAGAACTGGCTGCGTCAGACCTGCGCGACGTCGAAAAACTGATCATCTATGAAATCGTGCATGAGTGCTGCACCTCACGCGCACAAGGCAAAGCAATCAATAGCGATCTACTTGACAGAATGCCTGGCATCGGGCGGCGTCGCAGAGTGATCAAGAAGTGGCTGAAGTCGAGTCCTCATTTTGGTTTCGTCGCTGGCAGAGTGAATGAAAGTGCCGACTTCTTTTTCGTTCGAGGTTTTGCGCTCGCGGAACGGTCTGTCTCTGGTAAGCCTATAGAGCCGACGACTGAAGGCGTCCAGCATAATAGTGATTTGGTGCCTGTGGGTGTGTGGTGTGGTCCTGTCGTTTGGAGGACGTTGGACTTGGGGTTGATTGACTGGATGGTCTCGGTGGCAAAAGAGAAGCTGGGGTGGGATCAGGCAGAAATCGAGGCAAAAAGAGCCATTGAAGAAATCGAACTCGTCAACGTGCCTGAATCAAATGATGAATTGCTCAAAGTCGCGCTCGAAAACATCCCAGTCAGTCCAACACGAAACGCGAAACTCGCGGCTGAGCGAGCGGAAAAGGCACGCGAGAAGGCAGAAAAGCATGTCGCGATGATTCGGCTTTTTCAACGCGATGCGACAGCGAACATTTGCAGAAAATCGGGGCGGCTCTATTCGCGACTCACGTCGTTGCCGAGTTGGGCACGCCGTGCTTTTTTGAAATTCAAGGGCGGGCGAAAGGCCGAATCTGTTGACATCAAGAGTTGCTATCCTTGGGGTCTCGCGGCATCGTTGCGAAAGTCGCGAATGAAGCGGGGATTGTGCATTGAATCGCTGAACAATCTCTTGGATCTGATTGAGTCAGGCACGTTCTACGAGCAACTCGCGGCACGTGCGGGGATGTCGACAAAGCAAGCGAAACAGAGCTTCGCGGTGCTCTGTCTCTTCGGCGACGCGACAAAAGATAGCTGGGGCAGGAATGCACTTTGGTTCGCACTCGATTCGATCTGTCCAGAACTCTGCGACGAAGTCGCACGATGGCGACGTCAGCCAGCGGGGGCGGTTCGCCTGGCAATGCACTGCCAACGGCTGGAGGGTGCGATCATGCTGAACGGACTGGTTCCAGCGATGGCCGAACTCGGGATCACATGTGCGACGATTCACGACGGCTGCCTTGTGCCCGAGGGCTACGGGCAGATGGCAGCACAGATCATCCGGGATCGCGCCGCGACGCTGTTCGGTCGACCGTGTGCGGTCAAAATCGAAAGAATGTGAGGGATACCAAAATGGCAAAGTATTGTGTTGATGCGGCGGTGCGGGATATCAGGAAGCAAATCAGTACGTTTGATCGAATCGCTGCGCCGGATCAGCAGGAAGCGTTCGACGCGGAACTTCTGAAGATCATCGAGTCGCGTCCAGGATTGATCAGGAAGTTGACGGGGCAGCATCACATCGGTCCAGCGGGTCCGGTTGAAAAGACTAACGCAGACGAGTCGGCCGATAGCGTTGTGAGCACAGAGTGTCAGTCACCAGCGGCAGAGCCAAAGGCAGAAGTCGCAACAAAGACCACAAAGGCAAAATCCAAGGGGGCGCTGTTCGAAGATCCGGTCGACGCGCCACCGGTGCCGAGTCGCATGAAGCCAGTCGATGAAGACTTTGAGAAGTTCTGGAAAGTCTTCCCGCGTCGCGTCAACAAATCGAAGGCGAAAGAAGCGTTCGAAAGAGCGTTCAGGAAACTGCGTGCGAAGCATGCCGCAGACGAGTGCGTCAGGATCATTGTGGACGGTGCCAAGGTGTACGCAGCGCGGGCGAATCCTGATGTGTTATGTCATCCGACGACATGGTTGAACGGCGAACGCTGGGATGATGATCCAGAGGGAATCTGGGTCGGTGAGAAGCCAAGGGGCAGTGCTGGAGTGATGCTGGGGAAATTCAATCCAGAAAGTGCAAATTTGTCGTTCGAAGAACAGCAAAGGCTGATGTGATGGACCAAGCAAGTGAACCATTTCGCGGTTACAGCATCATGGTCAATGTTGTATCGAGACACAGGTACGAAAGGCAGGGCAGATGGGATACGTCACTCAAAAATTGAGAAGTGCGTGCGAGTTCTTGATTTCATCTCTACCTATGAAAGAGAGGCTGCGACATGCCCATGTTCAGCTTCTACAACTTACGTTGTTGAATCATCATGAACAGGAGCCATTTGCGAAAGAACTTCGCAGAATCTTCGCTGCACTTGAAACGCTGGACAGCCTTGATTCGGAAAGCCAACAGGAACTGGCACAGGAGATCTTCGATCTCTTCGAAAAGTCCATTCTGCATGAGAAGTAGAGGCGTCGGAACATCGCGCAACGTTGCGCGGTCGAGAAACTCACGAAATTGCTTGCCGATAGTCATCAATCCACTTAACGAGATCGCTGAAGTCTTTGCCGTCAACCATCGTCTCTTCAGCGATCAGCAGTTTCGCCTCGCTGGTGAATGATGATGTCGTGACAAGTACGCCTTTGTTAGCCTTGGAAGATTTCGCCATCACTGCCCCAAGCAACAATCGCATGATCCCGACGCCAATCTTTTCCTTGTAACGTTTGCACTCGAAGCAAAAGAACACTGGTATTCCGGCAACAAATTGCGTTGCGAGGACATCGCGACCACGATCTCCGGATCGCGGTGTAACCTGAATGTTCTGGAAACCCTGAGCGGAAAGTAGTTCCGCAACTACCTTTTCGAAGTCGTAGGGGTCCATTCCTTTCATGATGTCTGGATTTGCAAGGATGGCTCGCATCACTCTGATCGGCAAGTTGTTGACCACCTGAAGCCGTGGAATGATGATCTCGGACGCCTCTGATCCGTCAGATTCCAGTGCATCGATTCCATCGTCATCCGAAATCTCGAATGAACCGATGTAACGGGAGTCTGCGGCCATCTGATGAATGAGTGGCTGAAACTGTGGCGCAATCCACTCAAGCGACCGTGTCTGCCAATCCGCGATTGACTTGAGTGCGGGCGCCATAACATCCTTCATCAACAGGTCAGTCTTCGGTAGGCTGCTGATGGAGTTGCCTATTTGCACATCAAGCGATTTGGCAAGTGAACCTAACGTGTCGCGCATCAACCGATCATGCTTTTCGAATGCCTCTACGATTGGAGACTTCCAGTTCTGCTGCAAAACGGAGAAGGCTGAGCCCAGCCTTAGACTGGCGTCTCCGATGATGAGCTTCTGCATCTTTTCAAGATCTGCAACCAAACGAATGAGTGACATCGAAAGCCTCGCTGAACCAGTTACCTAAGTGAAAACGCGAGGATCATATATTGACAACACACGATCGGGCGAGCAAACTGCGGGGAGCGACCTAGCGTGGGGGCACAGCGGGTCGCTGCGAGCCAAAAAAATGAAGGCTGTCACGGCTGAGTGGCTAAGAGTGCCAGGGTATGAGCAATACCTTGAGGCGACGAGAGACGGGCAAGTCAGAACAATCGACCAGCATCGGGTCACGGCGAAGGGCATACCGTTCGTTCGCAAGGGCAAGGTGCTCAGCGCCAGTCTGAATAAGGGTCGATGGCTAGTGTACTTCCGCGACGCGAAAAGCAAGGTCCACGCCGTGCCGGTGGCTGTTGCTGTCGCATCAACATTCATCAGACCGCTTGGCAAAAATGAGATCATCCGCTGGCGAGACGATAACCGCTCAAACAATCACGTCGCCAATCTGGAGATCGTCAACGCCAAACGGCCGACGAGACGCGGTGCACGCCAGCAAAAACCTGCACCGACCGTTGTCGCTGCTGAATGGCGACCTGCATATGGCCACGAGGCCATCGCTCGCGTCTCAGATAGTGGCGATGTCGAGACAGTCGATCGCATCATCACCTGCGCACGGGGGCGGCGGAGGCCAGTAGCCGGACGGCGATTGGCAATCCAGACTAACAGGTCAGGCAAATATGTCTCTCTGCGCGGAGTTGGGCTGCTGCTCAGTAGACTCATCGTTGAAAGTTGGTTACGACCACTGGAGCACGACGAGACAGTTGCGCATCGCGACGGCAACCGCATGAATTGCCATCTCGCGAATCTCACAATCGTCAAACGTCAAGGCAATAATCGGTACGGCGTCAGGCGTGGCTACCAGCCGATGCGAGCGGAGGTGTGGCGACCAATACCAGACGCACAATACGAGGCCAGCAACTTTGGCCGGGTTCGTAGCTGTCTCCGCTTACCTAAGACGCTGATGGCTACTGGCAAGTCATCGCGTGGTGTGACGTACGTTGGCATCAAGCTGCGTGATGGGCGCAAGACGAGTTTGTCGATTGCTAAACTGATGCGACAGGTCTGGCCTGAACTCGCGCACGAGTGGGTCGATGGCAGAGCAAGAAACGGTCGAAAAAAGGGCTCGAAGAACAGAAGAAAAGCCAATGTTTTTGATGAAAAAGCGGCCTGAAAATGGCCAAAAACAGTAAAAAAGCCAATGTTTTTGCGGGTTCGGGTCCTCTTGGGAGCCTAAACACCCAGCGTTCACTTCGGCGATGGTGCTTCTTTTTTTCCCATAAGGGTTTTTCTTCGGCGGGGTAAGACGGTTGGCTGAGCGATCCAGATACAGCAGGGGTGACCTCGCGAGGATGATCGGATCGACGACGAAAACCGTTGCAGCCTGGAGCAAGTTGCCTTCATTCCCAGTGCCGGATTCGCGGGACTTGATCGACGGGGTCGATTTCGTCGTCTGGTGGATGACGCACAGAGCTCCGAAGTCTGTTCGGGATAATCTCGCCAAGAGACTTGGCGTTGCTGTTGTGGAAGAACAGCCGAAGTCTGTTGAGGATGACTTCGCGGCAAGGCGTGCAAGGGCGAAAGCTCTGATGGAAGAACTCAATCTGGAGCAGCAACAAAAGACCGTCGTGCGAGTCGCAGATGTGCAACAGCACATCGAAACACTGACGCGATGCCTGCGGTCGGGATGCGATGTTCTCCAGCGGCGGTTCGGGGCAGAAGCGGCTGAGATCCTTGAACGAGCAATCGCAGAAGCTGAGTCTGAGATCGGGAGACTCGACCGATGATCATGGCATCGCGCAACGTTGCGCACTCGCTGATTCTCGACAACGATGCGGCGCTTTGGCGGACATCGGCCGATCTTGTCGGCAGGGTCTGCAACGCCATCCGGCCACGCCGATTCCGGACGATGCGACAGTGGGCCGAAGAAGAATTCATCATTCCAGAGGGCGACTACCAAGGCACGAAGTTTCGGGCTTCGACGCAACCGGCACACGCTCTGTGGTTGGATGAGATCGACAGCGGCAACTGGATGGAGCACTATCTGATTGCCGGGGCACAAGGCGGAAAGTCGGTTGCGGGGTTTCTCATTCCGACACTTTACCACTTGTTCGAACTCGGGCAGACGGTGATTTGCGGCGTTCCGATTCTCGACCTGGTTACCGACAAATGGTTGCTTGAGTTGCTTCCGGCAATTGAAGCCAGTCGATACCGCGATCTGCTGCCGTTGACGGGAGCGGGTTCAAAGGGCGGCGTCGGCAATCTGATCCGATTCCGCAACGGGGCAGTCCTTCGATTCATGACGGGGGGCGGATCTGACAAGACGCGATCCAGCTTCACGGCGCCGGTGCTGGTCGTCACCGAAGCGGAGGGATTCGGGCAGATCTCCGAAAGCTCAGATGAAAAAGTGACACCACTCGACCAGTTGCGAGAACGTACAGCGGCGTTCGGATCACGTGCTCGTCGATACTTCGAATGCACACTCACGACGGAATCTGGCGTGATGTGGACGGCACATCAAACCGGAAGCGGCGGGACAGTCGTCTTTCCGTGCGTCGGTTGCGGGGCACACATTCATCCGGAGCGACATCATCTGTTCGGATGGCAGGAAGCTCAGTCTGAACTGAAGGCCAAAGAGTTGACACGGTGGACGTGTCCGAAGTGCGGGCAGTTGCTGGAAGAGTCCGACCGAAAACGGGCGTTGCGTTCGGCGAAGATTGTCCATCGCGGTCAGACCGTTGGGCCGGATGGATCGATCAGCGGGCCGAAACCGGAGACGCAAGTTCTGACAGTTCGCTTCGGAGCATCCGCGAACACGTTCCGAGAGCCGGGGTTGATCGGCGTTGATGAATGGAAAATCAAATTCCAGATGAACCAAGAGTCCGGAGAAGCGAAGTCGCGTGCCTTGTCGGTCTGGACGTACGCCACGCCGGCGAAGGACGATGCCGTTGTTGTCGATCCGTTGGACGTTCAGCGGTTGTTGGTGAGACTCGACAAACACAAGCGGGGATTCTGTCCGGCCGATACATGGCTGCTGACTGGTGGCGTCGACATCCGAAAGACTCAACTACACTGGTTCGTCATCGCCTGGACGGAGCGTGGTCCGCGACTCGTTGACTTCGGAATTGAGCGGGTTCCATCCGGCGATATGCCGATCCGTGAAGCAATTCTCTCAGCCGGTGAAGCCGTTCAAGACATCTTCCTTGCGGGCTTTCCGATCGAAAGCACCGAAGATTCTCTGAGCGTGATGCGAGTTCTCGCGGATGCTGGATGGCAAACAGATGAGGTTGAAGAACTCTGTTCGAAGGACGACGCCTGGCTACCATCGATGGGATTCGGGACTGGGATGCTTCGAGAAAAGAAGTACACCAAACCGAAGAGCGAGAAGTCCGCACGAATCATTGGCAATGGTTGGCACATCGCGGAAGTTCGCGGGCGAATGCTGGTGGAACTGAATGCCAATCAGTGGAAATCAGCACTTCACAAGGCTCTGACGAATGAGCCTGACTCTCCGCATGCACTGCTGTTCTGCGATGCGACTCCGCAAGACTTGCGCGAGATGGTGTATGAATTGACGTCAGAAGAGCAGAAAGACCGGTGGAAGCCAGGCATTGGCGTAGTCACTGAGTGGAAACAGGTCCGAAAACGCAACCACTTTCTTGATGCTGCCTACCTTGCATTCTCTGCGAGGGTGATTCACGAGGAACTGCTGAAGCTCTTGGAAGAACAGCAGCCGGAAGAAATCGAATGGAATCCATACGTGTCGGGGGTGAGGGGAGGCATCTTCGGATGATTGCAAAACGAAACATCGAGTATCCGGAATGTCCGAAGTGTGGATCGGATCACGCCATCAAGATCTCATCCGCGATGTTGCCGGATGATTCATACGATCCGAAAGAGAGCGGCGTTTTCCGATGCGGGCATTGCCGAGAGGAATATCAGTTCCTGAAAGTCATTGAGGCCAAAGAGCAGGTCTTCAGTCCAACGGCACAGTGTCCGCATTGCCAGTCATACAAGACTCGCGCCGTAAAAACTGGAGCCGTGCGCAGGTATCACGTATGTCTGAATCAGAAGTGTCTGAAGGCATTTCGCACCCTGAGACCGTTGAATGAACGCATGTCGCGCCATTCATGAGATTGAACTGCGCAACGTTGCGCGAATTGGAATTCATGCAATGAATGAGACATCGCAGAACTCGAAAGACGTCACTGTGTGCGGAGTTCCGTATCGGATGATAATCGCAGATGGCGGCGTTCTGTTCAGCAATAAGTCTGGATTCGCAGGGGTCAATGGGCGGTTCATATTCAGCTACAAGAGTAGCCTTTGGTATCTCGAACACGCTCAGTCGACGTTTGGAAGTGTCGCTGCGTGCCATCTTGCAAAGATGCACGAGCTACTTCAAAAGCATATCGGATCTGATCATGCGGAGGCCGATGGAAGTGAATTCCGGCTGACATTTAAGTGTTAGTTTTCCATGACGTGGAATCGAGGGTCGACTCAATCTTACATGATTTCTGCAGGCAGTTAACTTGCCTGCATGGCCGATGAAAATGGATTCAGACTGAACTTCACCGAGGACGGAACCGTCTACGATAACGATCCAGCCATAGAGTTGGAGAGTGCCCGTATCGACGCTCTGACGTTCCTTTCGCGCGGTGACTATCGGAACGCTCGAATCCGTGCAAATGCTGCGTTGCTGATTATCAGCACGATCCCTGACGGCATGATCCAGGGAATGGCAAGCCAGACGTGGGACCGTCCGGGGATCGCGTTGTTTCTGCAGCAACTCGACAAGCTGGAGGCGTCGGAAGCGACCAGCGAAAGCGGGGGCATGGTTCTGCAAACGTACTCCTACAGCGGGAGACGATCATGCTGAACTGGCTACGATCGAAGATATTCGGCAAGTCTGCGGAATCACAGGAGTATGGACCGTCCGAACGGCAACCAATTCCGCGCGGAAATCCGGGCCCGGCTCAGGTCCGGCGTTGGGATGGCGCCTGCACGCATGATTTCAATGCGGAACAGTGGGCGAACGTCACTGGCAACACGATCAACGAAGACCTCGTGAGCTATCTCCCGACGTTGATCGATCGTTGCAGCTACGAGATCAGCACGAACGACACGCTTTCGGGCATGGTGTCAACACACGCCAACGACATCGTTGGACCTGGCGGGCCGACCTGGCAAGTGTACCCGCGAAAACCGCAGCCGATGAATGAAGCCGACCGCACACTCTTTGCGGCGTATATCTCGGAAGCGGAAGACGTGTTGCAAGAGTGGTTCGAGAACTGCGACTTCAACGGCGAATTGTCCGGGGCTGAGATCCTGCATCTCGCTGTACAACAACAGTGGGCGACCGGGAATGCGTTTCAGCAGATCGTGAATGCTCGAAGCGGCTCAAAGAGTCCTGTGAACATCGCACTCCACTCGATTCACGCCGAACGAATTCTGAAGAATCCATTCTTCTCAATGGATAAGCGACGATTCTGTCTGGGAATTGAGCGTGACGAGTTCGGAAGGCGAATCTCGTACAACGTGATGGGGCCGAACGAACTCGGCATCTTCGCGTTCTCGAAGGATCAGAAGCCGATTCCTGCAGAGCAGATCATCCACCACATGCGAACCGAGGAGCCAGGCCAGATTGCTGGCGTTCCGTGGTTGGCGGCTGGCCTCGAAACGATCGGCGACATTCGACAGTTCGACAAGAGCACGATGAAGGCTGCACAACTTGCGGCCAGTCTTGCGATTGTCTTCGAGGACATGTTTGAAACGTCACCAGTCGTGAAAGGCGCTGGCTCATCTCCGATCAAGTGGGGACTGTCACAGATTCTGCAAGCGCCGAAAGGGAAGAAGGCGCACCAGATTGACCCGAAGCATCCGTCGCAGAACTACTCAGAGTTCCGGAACGAGCGATGGCGCGACGTGGCACGATCGGTCAACATGCCATTGATGATCGCTCGCCTCGATTCGAAGGATCATTCCTACGCATCCGCCAGAATGGATCGACAACTCTACTGGCGCTCCCTGGAACGTGAGCAGTTCGCCATCGAAAGGCGATTGATGCCGACACTGATGGCGGTGCTTCGAGAAGCGGAATTGAAGCGGATCATCAAGCCTCGTCCGGTTGCCATCAAGGTTGGTGGACTGTTCCAGGTTCCACCACATGTCGATCCGCAGAAAGAGGCAAACGCTCGGGCGACTGACCTCGCGACGATGAGCAAGTCACTCATCGACATCTGGCAGGAACAGGGTATTCGTCCGGCAGAGATGGCGGACAAGCTGCGACGCACAATTGAAACACTCGACCAGGTCAAAAGTGGTCTGGGAGAAGCATACGTCGCAACTCTGTTGAAGAACGCGGATCTGCAGGGAATCACCGCACAGCAGTTCCTCAGCAGCATCACAGATCAGGCGGCATAAGGATTCAAAACATGGTCACAGTGCTTCGTGATAACCAGAATCGATCGGCAAGCGGTGTGCACGAACGCCGTGCGTCCATGCGTCAGCAGAGTGCCAACGAAAAGGCATACTCCATCGAGGCTGTTCTCAGCACGGAACAGCCGGTGTTGATGTGGGACTGGGATCGATGTGAAGCGATCGATGAGATTCTCCTGGCATCCGGCCGACAGGTTGCCGAGAACGTTCCACTTCTCGACTCGCACAAGAGTGAGACGATCAATCGCGTTCTGGGGCATGTTGAGAACATTCGAACGGAAGTGACCGACACAGTTGGTCTCATGCTGTTCGATGCGAATGATCCTGAAGCGGTCAAAGCCTTTAACAAGTACCGTGGAAACCACGCGACCGACGTGTCAGTTGGTTACGTTGTCACGGCGTTCACTGAGGTGAAGCCGGGTGAGTCGACCACGATCGAAGGCCGGACATTCACGGCTGGAATCCGACGCTTGCGGATCGCGACAGCCTGGAAGCTGAATGAGCTTTCCGCAGTTGCACGCGGCGCAGACTCAAAGGCCAAAGTGCGTGGCGATGAAAAGCGATCCGCCTCGGTTGTGCAGGTGACTGCAGAAGAGGTTGAGCAATTCACTCAGCAGCGATCAGCAAACGGCGAAACGCCAAAACGCAGCGAATCCACAAAGGAACCGTCTGTGGTGATCAACATCACGAACGGACAAGTAGAACAGCCAGTCGAACGTTCGACTGGCGAAAACTCTAACGCCGGAGACGGCAAAGAAAGGCAAGTAGCGATGACTACTGCAACGACTCAGCCGGAGACCAAAACCGGCGTTGACGAAAGCGAAATCCTGAAGCGAGGCGTTCAGATGGAACGCAAGCGACAGGCCGACATCAAGGCGATTGCCGATGGTGTTCGGGCAGAGACTCTGAGCAAGGCTCTCGATGATGCGGAATGCACGGTCGACAAGGCGCGCGAACTGTTCCTGACGGATCTGCAGGAACAGCGTTCAGCGAAGCCAGTTGGTGGCGATGCTCCCGGAATGATCGTCGGCAACCGTGAACGAGACTGCAACGAGTCGTCCCTGGCTCTGGCACTTGCGGCTCGAATGGGTGTCGACAACCTTGAAAGTGTCGCCGGACGAATCTTGTTTGATTCGGTGACAGGACAGATCAAGTTCCGACGCGCACATGAAGTGAGCAAGGCCAGCAAGGATGAGTTCATCCGAAACCTTGAACGCTCCGACAAGTATCGCGGGATTCACTCTGTGGATCTCTGTCGAGAAGCTCTCCGCATGGCAAAGATGGAAGAGCCAATCGACCGTCACGATCTCGTGACTCGCGCGGTGTCGACTCCGCAGATCTCGACCATCTACACGAACGCGGCGGCGTCCGTTCTGCTCCTGGAAATGGAACAGTACGAAGACACTACACTCGGCTGGACCAATGAAGTCGACGTTCCGAACTTCATGGAAACCGGACTTCACCGTGTGGAAGGTGGTCGACTGAAGAAGCGCAACAAGGGCCGCAAGTCTGATCACTCAACTCTGGCTGCGACGATGGAAGTTGTGCGAGCCGCACACTTCACCGATTGCCTGATTCTCGATGTGATCGACATCGTGAACGACAGCATCGGCGCGCTGAAGGCTGGAATGGATGCCTATGCTCTCGGCATCTCCGATCTGCGACCGTCGCTGGTCTACGGAATGCTTGCGGCGAACGCTGCTCTCAAGACTGACGGCGTCGCACTGTTCCATGCGGATCACAACAACCTGTCCACTTCGACAGCACTGAATGCAGCGAATCTGCAGACTGTTCTGAACAAGATGGCTGGCCAGAAGGATGCGGGCGGCACTGTGCTGAACCTGACGAGTTGCTACATCGTGACGGGCGGTTACTCGTTCGTTGCTGATCAGTTGGCGAACTCTGCGGAGATCCGAGAGTCAGCGGCTGCAAACGGCACGAAGAATCCGTTCCTGAAGTACGGGCTGGCAACTGCAGCCGATCAGCGATTGTCGGTTGGGTTCACCGATCCGAACACCGACACACTCGTCGCCGGTGCACCGACGCTGTGGTACCTGGCTTCGAAGCGTGGTCGACATGGGGCAACCGTAGCGTTTGTCGAAGGTATGGGACGCATGCCGAAGATGACCACGAAGGTGCTCAACTCTGAAGGCCAGTATGGTCTGGCGATTGACGTCAGCCATGCGATCGGCGCGGGTGTCAGCGGGTACCAGGGACTACAGAAAGCAGTCGGCTGATTGTCGACCGAGTAGGAATCGATCAGTGCGGAGTTCGCTCCGCACTTTCTCAACAGGTTGCTGAGCAGGGGATTGAAAGTGTCTGAGAATTCTGAGCCGACGCATGTTCTGACTGGCGATTGCATCTTACCTGAACACGGTCGATGCGAAGCCGGGACGATGTTCTGCGAGAGCGACGTCAATCCTTCGACTTGGAACTGGCTGCTCCAACGCGGCATGATCAGATCGGTCGAGGAGATCCAGGCTGAAGCTGATGCGGATGATGAAGGTTCAGAGACTTCCGGCGAACTGAATCAGCAGACAGAAGACTCGGCATCGAGCAACGTCACCGAAACCGGTAGCAGCGAGACTGCAACTACGGGAGCGGTTGATGGGGAATCTTCTCAGCCGACCGTCAAAACAGAAACAAAACCGGCGAGCAAGAAAGCTCGCAAAGAATAGATCCTGATTCGACGTGAGTCAGGACAATTGAAAATCAATCAGTCACAGGCTGAAAGGTAAGAGACCATGTTGGTGAACGATGACAATTGTGTGCTGAAAACAGTCAGCAGCGGACCTTGGAAGCCGGGACAATTCAAGGTTTCCGATTGCGGTCGAATCGGCATCGTGGTTGGTGCCAGTGAATTCAAGGACGGTGAAAAGGCTACTCTGCTGTTGAGGGGCCGAGTTCGCGTCAAGGCAGGTGCGAATCTGTCAAACGGCGTGGTTGCTTCGATCCATCCGACAAACCAGACGGCACTTGCGGCTGGCGCTGTTGGCGCTACGAATGCTGGAATCGTGATGGTCGGTGCTTCGAGCGGAGGATTCGTTGAAATCGACTTGAACGCATTCCCGTACACGGCACCGGCATAACGAAGACTCGCGGGGATTCGCGCATCGGACAGCCTCTCTGCACCCCCTAAGATGTTGGCCTGCCTGCGTATTGGCAATGCGCGAATCCCCATCTTCATTTGGATCGAATAGGAACGATGTCCTGTGGGCTGGTTTAACCGCATCGCGAAGACATTCCAAATGCCTCTGGTTTTGAGCCAGATGGGAGAGGATGTCTATCTGTCACGAGCGGGTCAACTGAACATCAATCCGAACATCAACAGTCCGATCCAGGGCGTCGTCAAAGTCGTTTCGATGGAAGCGACGACTCAGAACGGACAGGCGATGATCGAGCGGGCGGAAGTGCTATTGCCCGTCCACGCGGATGAATACGAGGCTGGACACGAGAACGAGTTCCTGTTCTACGACGGATCGATTGAGAAGCTGACGACGGCTCACATCATCATGTTGCGGGGACAGATCTTTTCGATTGAAGCGATCGGGCCGGAAGACGGCGGATTCAGGAAACTGATCTGCAAGGCACGCAAACCAGAAGTCACTAATCGTTCGACTTTGAGTGGGAGGTTGTGATGGTGCTGAAACTGCACATCTCAAAGCCTCTCGAACGACTGAGAGAAATGCTGAGCGAGTGCGCAACGTTGCGCACACTGTTCGGCGCTGCGAATGCAGGGGCGGCACTTCCAAGAATCTACTATGGATATGCAGAGGATTCGCCTGCATTTGATGGCGCTCTGGGGGATCAAGTTGCGAAGTCGCTTCCAAGAGCATTGATCGCGCTGGAGGACTTCAACAGCAGTGCAGAGACGTCGTCATCCTGGGGGACTGAGGTTGTGATGAGTGTCCTGATCCAGTGCACGACGCTGGGTGCGGACAAATCGAAGAGCCTCTCAGAGCGATACAAGGCATTCCTCGATCGAATCGAAGGGGTTGCTGACGAACTCAGAGAACTGGCATCCGACAACACGCGACTGAATCTTCGGTCGATCCGCACGGACGTGGCGCCACAACGAGAGGACATCAAGGAGACGGGCGGCATCGAGATTTGGTGGACGGTCTTCATCGTAACGGCAGGAGGCTGATCGATGTTCATCATGGAAGCACAGATCACCAGCAGCCTGTTCAACGCCAAAGGGTTGCTGATCGCGAATCGAGAAGCGATGAGGCTTGTGCTCCTGGAGCATCGAGTGAATCGACTTCCGCAGCGATTCGAGGGCGGTTCAGGAACGAAGCCCGGCGGCAAGTTCAGATTTCGACGGCGTTCGGCAGAGTACAACGAGAAGAAGCAAAAAAAGTGGGGACATCAGAAGCCGCTCGTTTGGTCTGGTGAGATGCGTGACAACATCTTCCGAACGGCTCGCGTGGTTGCCACGTCAAAGCGGGCTGAACTGAAGGCGAGTGGATCGCGGAAGAGTCGCTTGTCAGCGGAGATGAGGGCAGAGATTGAGTTTGTTCCGCCATCGGAAGAGGTTCAGTTTCGGAGAACGATGGAAGAGACAATCAAGTACTTGGCGAAAGATCCAAGGTTACAGCGACAACGGAAAACAAAAACTCGCTGAGTGCGAGATTGAAAGCAAAGGGAAATCATCATGGCATCAGTTCTTGCAAACGCATCGTTCGACGGCGGGGCCATTGTTCTGAATCAACTCACGGCGGCGTCACATCGCGACGGGGCGGCACCGATCATCGAGCGTGCGGGCGGGAACATTGATCCTGCCTTGATCGGCATTTCACAGTTTGAGCCTGTCACCAGTCTCACGACGACCGATCTGTTGACGGCTCTCGGCATCTCCGGATTCATGACAGCAGGATACTACTGCGAAGATGAATCCGTTCTTCCGCTGAACAGTCGCGCGAACGGAGCGGTATTCGATGCGGGTGCGAATCACGTCGCAATCGCTGGTGCTCTCGGGCTCCTGGTTCCAATGACCCTGGAAGCTCCTGCGAACAACGGCAGTGCGACACTGCAGATGGAGATGCACTGGATCAGTTCTACTGGATTCGCGCCATGTCCAGTTTCATCAACCGGAAACTCCCTGACAACAGGCAGTTTCATCGCATCGTTTGCCGGTGCGAAGGCGTTCATCAACGGAACCAAGGTTGAGACGATGCAATCCTTCACCGTCAATCCTGGATTGACGGTCGAGATTCAACGCGATTCGGGAAGTCCGTTTCCTTACAAGATCTTCATCACGAAGCGAGAACCAACGATTGACCTGGTCTTCGAAAACGAGGCACAGGCTGTCTCTGTGATCAATGCCAGTGCGATCAATTCAGGATCAGGCGGGGCAGGTGTCTATCTGCGAAAGCGCCAAGACGCGGGGACGTTCGTAGCGGACGCAACCACGGCACACATCAAGCTCGGGTTCCTGTCCGGATTGACTCGCTTCGAGTCATTCAACGGCGTCGCTGTGGACGGGAATTCAACGTTCACGCTGCGATTGCACGGCAAAGCGCTCACCGCAGCCACAGGCGTCGCGATTCCATAGTCAATTCCACGGCGGGGGTGAATCCAAAAAGGGTTCCGTCATGCGAGTCACAGTAGCGAGACTGATTCAGATTCTGGTCGTGATTGCACTCCTGTTCTCGAACAACGTTGTCTGCAAATAGGAGCGAGCAATGCGATATCTGATCTTCATTCCAAAGGGTGAATCCAAACTCCAGGGGCAAGCATTGCTTGCGTCCGTTGGTTTGGGAGATCACGCCAAGGGATTCGACGTTCTGCCGACTAATGGACCTGGCAACGTTTTGGGCCACCTCTTCGGCTGGTTGGATCATGTTCAAACGCGGCTTGCGTACAAACCTGACGAGCAGACGTGGGTTCCTTCGATCATCGAAGGCGACCGGAAAGAGGGAGCCTATTGGGTTGGTATCTGGAATGATTCGCCACCAACCGAACGGGATCTTCGCAGACCAGAGGGCCGCAAGGGAACTTGGGTGACGATGGCCGATGGATCGCAATGGCAGTTTCCATCTCCAGCGACTCTCGAACGCTTCCCGGAAATCAAGGACGGCAAGCTCACGTGGGTCGTTGATGAGCAATTCGCCTGGTTCGTTCAGGAGATCGATCGACGCAAGGCGATGCTGACGGTCGATTCAGAAACGCCGGGAAAAGCATTTGTTTCGTGGGACTTGCAAGAGGACTTCGCATTCATCGTTCGTTCACTTCGATTGAACTACCGCATCGTCCCGGAAGTTGTGGTGCATCGTCGGCTGATCAATGAGACCACGCTAAAGAGTCTGACGACTGGCATTCTCGGATACACCTTGATTGAGGACTGAACGAGATGAGCCAGGTCAACATCGCAGTATCGACTCAGACCGGAGCGGCTGAAGGAAACCTCACGAAGCTGGAGAGCAAGATTGAAGCTCTCGAAGCGGCGATGAAGGATACCGGTGTCGCTTCAGTGAAGGCGGCACGCGATGCTGAAGGATCGTTCAATCAGCTCGAAAAGGAGTTGAAACAGAACGAAGCGGCACTGCGGAAACTGACCATCGGCTCGAAGGAGTTCGATGCTCAGAAAGTTAAAGTCGATAACCTGAGAAAATCTCTCGCCGGTGCGAAGGGCGAACTGCAGGGCGTGGCTTCTCAACAGTCAGCCATCGGACAGGCTGGCGCGAACGCTCTTGATGACATCAAGGGCATGGCAATGCAGTTCATGACTGTGCAAACCGTCGTGCAGGCCATCTCCTTCGAGCTTGAGCACATCTCGAAGATGCGTGTCGAGGCAGCCGGAACAAAACGCACTCTTGAACAGAGTGTTGCGGACATGGCGTTGAATCTGCCAAACGAAGACGTCGCCAAAGCTCGGGAAATGGTGGTTCAGAATGCTCCCGATCTCGGCACAACTCAGGAGGGGCTTGCCGATCTGATGGCAACCGCGATGTCTGGCGGTGCGAAGAATCTCGCTGAAGCAATGGACGTTTCAGCAGCAACACTCAAAGCGACGGCTGGCGACGCTGGCAAGGCGAAGGCACTTCTTGAGGGTTCACTCGACATCACTGCATTGAGTGGGTCGAACAACTTCCAGGGTGCAATTGGGCAGATGATCCAGTTGCAGGCGCAATCGCCCGGCTCTGACATGCGAGTCTTCGCGACAAACGTTGCGAGCGGATTGGCGGCTGCGACGGCTGACGGTTCGAACATGTCAGGCATGAGCACAGAGCGTGCGTTCGAAATGACGGCGGTCATCTCGAATTTGTTGCGTGACAGGACCGGAGCCAACTCAGCGACGGCACTTCGACAGTTCGCGTCGAAGATGGACGCCTTCAATCCGGAGCAGTCCAAGACGTTGACGGATGGATCGGTCGTCACACTATCCGACGAACAGATTGCAAAGTTCAAAGATGCGAGGTCGTTCGATGAGCGACTCGCAGTTGTACAGGGCGACGAAGCTCTTCAGAAACAGTTCCTCGGTGGCATTGAGGAATCGATTGGAAAGACGGCAATTCGTGAGATTGTCACGAAGTCGGAACGCGCGACAGGCTTCGAGCAGTCGGCAGCCGCTGGCATCACTGGTATCGATGAAGCAACCAAGGATTTCGCCGGTAAGGTGGAAGCAATCAACGCGGAAACAACGTTGCTGTCAGCCGATCGCAAGCATGCTGCGGTCATTCAGAAAGCTGAAGTCACGGGCGGTCGTGCGGAAGCCGGACAAGTTCAGGAGATTGTGCAGAAAACCATCGACAAGATGAATCTGTCAGGGGCTGACTATGACACTCAGTCGGCCGTGCTGAATCGGATGCGAATTGGCGAGATGACGGGAGAATCTCCGATCGACGCTGGCATCGCGGCTCTCGAAGAATCGAAGCAACAGCGAAGAATCTTCGGATTCATTCCAGGCGGTGGGCAGGTTTCCGAGGAAGACAAGCGCACGGCAGACGAGACGATTCAGATTCTGCGCGACATGAAGGCCGCACTGGAACGGCAGAACGCGGCACCAGTTCCCGTCAAAGTCAATGCGCCTGCCACACGTCCGACAGAAAGACCACTTCCTGAAAGGACGCAGCCATGACCGTGACACTCGGGCCAGGCAGTTTCAACTTCGGCAATCCGTTGCACGGAACGCTGAAGGAATCGCCGTGGGATCAGCCGGTTGCAGTGCAATCGTACTTCGGCATCAAAGGCGAGTTGCACCTGATCGGTCGCAATCAGGGACGTGACCTGGAACTCGACATCATGCTCTACAACGGAGCCAACGAGGCGGCCGTTCGCACCGCGACAAATGCAATCGGAGCAGAACAGGGGCTGAGTGGAACGCTCACGATTAACGGATTGACATGGACGAACGTCAGGTTCGTGGGATTCATGCCATCCGAAGCCCCGTGGCTGGATGGTTCGGGCATCAACGGTTGGTGTCTGAGAGGGGTGTTGAAGTTTCGTCAGATCGCAAGTTGAGAGAAGAGCAATGAAGTTATCAGAGGCAGTCAGTCAGGTTGGACCTGAAGAGAACATCGAAGCGGCATTCGTCCGATTGTATGGAACGCAGGTCAAGCCGGAAGACTTCCGCAGAGTGTTCAACGCAGTGCGTTCTGTTCCTCAGGAGATGATCGACAAGATCCAGGAACACGCCGCACTGACGCCAGACGAGGCGTTTCGAAAGTGTCATCCGGAGTATGTCGACATCGGGCAGTTCATGACCGCCGTTCTGGAATCACGCAAGCCACAGGCTGAACAGTCAACTGAGGATCAAGGCGACAACTGATGGCCATCACGGACCTCGTCAACACAACAGGTGCGAAGCAATTCTTCTATCCTGTTCCGGTTGCTCTGCTTTCAGCAGACAGCGGGCCACCCACGCCATCGGATGCGTCTGACACGATCATTCCGATTCGCGTGGTTCGAAGTGCGGGCGGGGCACGAATGGACTTCGCAGACCTTGAGATTCCGATCACATCCAGTTTGGTCGACCGGGAACAACCTGCAGACTTCGCGAAGATGATCGACGTTCGAATCTCTCAGGCTGGCGACACGTGGCCAACGCCATCGGGACCGTCGCAGCATCTGGGCGACTACGTTAAGGAAACCGAGGAAGTCTCGCAGACCGGGGAGAAGCTGACTGGGCAATCGCAGGTCAAACCGTACCACTACGGAAAGCCGCTTCGAGGGATGTTGGTCTTCAACAAACTCAAGGACTCAAACGAATGGATTGACGGGGAGATCCTGTTCAATCCGATGGTTGACGGCAGGGTTCTGCCGAATCAGAGCAGCAAGCAACGCGGCGGTGGGTTGAACTCTTATCTCTGGGCTCATCCGGAGACCTCTCAAACATCCCGTAGCACGACATGGCAAACGCAGTCGCTGTCGAACTGGACACTGTTGAACGCGGTTCAGACGTTGTGTGAGTCCTGCAACGACGGGGAAGCGTTCATCCGCAATCCGGGAACGGGTGAACTTGCGGTGCTTTCGGGTGCACCTGTCATGCACGACATTCGTCTGAAAGCCGGGGAGTATCTTCCGCACTATCTCGACAGGATCTTGCCACCACTCGGGTTCAACTGGTTTCTCAAGTACACCGCAGATCCTGCGAACGCGGCCAAGACGAAACCGCAGATTCATTTCTTCAAACGATTCGAGGGGACTTCGAAGAAGCTCTTCTTCCAGATGCCTGGGGCGGTTCTCGACCTGGCATCGAGCAACGTCAATCAGTACAGCATCACGCGAACAATTGCCGACAGTATCAACGAGGTAGAAGTGTTCGGCGACTATGTTCGGCGGGAGATCACTCTCAGGCTCTATCCGATGTGGCCGTCGACTGATGACGGAACGAGTCGCACCGCACTTGATAAGACCGTCTCAGGCTCTGGGTACTTCTCGGGCAAGCAACTCGTCTGGAGGGCATGGGGAGCCAATCTCGATGGATCATTGACCGGCCTTCGAACATCCGGCACACATGCCGCTGGCAATCCGCCCGATCTGACGACCGTCTTTCCCGTTTGGATTCCACATCGT
Source organism: Ottelia alismoides (assembly GCA_037367405.1). Classification (NCBI taxonomy): domain Eukaryota; kingdom Viridiplantae; phylum Streptophyta; class Magnoliopsida; order Alismatales; family Hydrocharitaceae; genus Ottelia; species Ottelia alismoides. The sequence continues at coordinate 530,042 of JAZKJV010008916.1, read as the reverse complement.
CGCACGATCGAAGAACCGATCAGCATGTACGGACAGGACACGCGGATTCCCTACTACCTCGAATACAGCGTGAATGGCGGGACAAACTGGGCACTCGTTCCGGATGAATGGGGCGCGAAGCTCGCTCCGGATGACATTGTCGTGATCTTCGATGCAGACATGCCGCCCGAGGAATTGATGACCGCTGGCGCGAACGCACGACTTCGAATCACCGGTACCGTTGCGGGTGACAGCAGACTGAGAGGGTTTGCGACAAAACAAGCCTACTCAGTCAACGGTCGGAACGTGCGAATGGTTCTGACTCTCGAAGACAAGTTCCAGGACCGGCGTGTGCAAACCACGGGAACGTTTGCCAGCACGATTCCGAGTTCTGCCATCGACGAGCGAAACGATACGACTGCAATTCAGACTCACGCAGAACAGATTCGAGACCGCAACAACGGGGCGGAACTGGATTGCGAAGTCAGTCTGCCTGGCTTTCATTGTGGCTACTACGAGATCGGGGATCTGATCACGGAGATTGAGGGCAGATCCGTCAGCCTGAACGCAGCCTCTCCGGACGATCCGACGCCACGCTATCCGCAGATCACTGAGATCCGTCTTGAAGTAACTGACAAGGGGCCACGCACGGTCCTGGTTCTCGACCGAGGCGACTGATGAGACGCAGAAGATTCAAGCCGATCCAGTATGCAGTCGGGTCTCCGATCTATACTGCCGAGACTCATCGCGATCCTCGCCGGCGAACCTTTCAGCAGATCAACTGGGGTAGCGCTGGAGTGCCAGATTGCCTGTCCTGTCGCCCCAATGTGGTCGATCGCGCAGACCTGCCGAAGTATTGCACGTCGACGATCTCTGGAATGAGTTGGGGAATGCCTGAGCTGGATACAGGATCACTTGGACCATATCGCCTTTGGAACAGTTTTCAGGGTCGGAGATGGGAGTGTCCTTCGTGGTACTCTGGAGTCATATGCGGCACTCCAATCAGAGATTCGGCCATGTTCGAGTGGCGTCTGGATACTCATGATGTCATCCACTTCAACGGATCGCGCAAAGGAGTGCGGGTCATCCCAGAAACAAACAAATGCACGTGGACATGGGCTGAAGGTCACGTGGTCAACATCTATAGCCGTGGGGCTATTTTGGGAGTCGACTATGCGCCGGACGAAGGTCGTACTCTCCCGATATCGGTCGAACCAAAATTCTTTTCAGAGGTCTATTCACTAGTTCCTGGCTCGATTGAGGGAACGATTGATGATCCATTGACGGATTCTCTGACAGGGCTCTGCGTAAGCGACGCGGGTCCGCAAGTGCATGCCTGTTTCGATGGATTCAAGTTCGGTACGGCTGGCTGGAGGGTGACTCGATTCAAGTATGGGATCATGTGGCAGGTCTCCGCGAGTCAGATCGCTGGAGTCTGGCGATGGCTATTGACCGGAACCGCCACTTGGTCGTGGACTTGGCGAAATACGGCAAAGTATATCGCTGGGAATTTCAACACGGCCTGGGGACTGATGACTCGTGCTGGGCATTGGGCTGGTGGTCCGATCTATGGCGGAGCGTCAGACGCTGGTTCGCCTGTTGCAGGGGTTCGCACACCGGATCGACCTGTCAATCCAGGGACTACTATTGGATCGGTCATACCTCAATGTGAGACATTCTCACACACGCACACAGCGTTCAATTTCTCTCCAGGGCAGTTGGCGACCTCTTGGGCCGAGCCTGTCACTCGCGAGATTGCAATGAATCTCAATACGACACCGGCATCGAGCCCACCTGGCCACCGACTGTTTCGCGGGCCGTCTGCTGTCAACGATGATTTCCCAAATCAACTGCGGTTTCAGTACGCATCGACTGATCCGATATCGTGTTCCGGGGACTTGTTTTCTGGTCGCACCATCAGCATGGAATTACTGCCAGGGATTTCTGATGTCGACAATGGCCATTATGCATATGCGTATGGGCTCAGCCTGCCTTCAACGATCGCAATCGCTTTTTCAAACTCATGAACGACACCAACTACAATCCGTTCGATACGCCTCTGCATACTGAGGAAACACGGACGCCCTGTGCATTTCTCGGCGGAAAACGTACCTGCTGCGACCACCTACATCTTTGCCGAAAACACCCTGGGGATTCGTGTTGCCCGACTGGAGCCGGAGTTCCATCGGATGTCAGACGATGTCGGGACTGTTCCGATTGGATTCCAGCCGTTTCGACGGCACCGAGGCGCAACGAAACGTTCTCGCAAAGCCCATGGGAGGGCGGCTGGCGGAAGAAGTCATGGGAGTTTCCCGTTACTGTGGCAATTCCAGTTCTGGACAGCGCGGACTCAATTGATGTCATTGTCGAATTGCTTCGCGCACAGACATCGCGTCCATTCATCATGCTGATTGACACGGGTAGTGTTCCAGAGCAACTGGAGAGACTGGAGTCAATGCGATCCGAGGATGTCGAGATTCACTCGCTGAGACTCAATGATGTTCGACATCCGAGCGACTTCCCGGCAATTGCGATGGACTTAGCGTTCAGCGCGTGTCGCACGGAATGGATTCTCGCAACACATGCAGATGTGTTCTTCCGAAGTCGTGACGTCATCAGTGAGTTGCTTGAATTGTGTGATTCAACTACTCCTGTTGTCGGATACGAGATCACCGAAAGGCCCCATAGTGACTGGCGCGGGATGGTTGGCCACACGCTTACCATGTTCCACATTCCCACAATGGACCGCATTGGTGCGAATTGGTCGTTGCGGCGTCTGGCAAATACCAGGAAGCATCCTGACGGGATAACCGCCGATCATCGACCGAATCCGGCAACATCTCCGAATTGGCCGGATACTGAACTGCTCATTAATTACCAGTGCAGGGAGGCTGGGATTGTTCCATTGATTGTTGGAACAGAACAGAATGCGACTCGGACAATTGATCATCGGATCGACCACTGCCGAAGTTGGGCCAGTGCTCAGCTCTATTCTGCTAACTCCGACTACGCCACAATGTCCGAAAACTGGCTTGTCGACGGCATTCGCCAGGCTCGCGCGCGACTGGCGGAGTGGGAATCCGAATCGTGACAGTTTGGTAGATAACCCAGTGCGACCTTTCACCGGTCAACGACACGGTATAGTTGAGTAGATCAGCCGATCGTTGCAGAATCAGCGGTGATTCTGGCCATCGCGTGACGGCAGCGTGTGTATCACGTAATCTGTTGAATGATTCTACTGAACTGCCTGTCGTCAACCGGAGCCCGTGTAATGCTGAAATCGATCCTGCTGATGTTCACTGTTCTCGTTATGTTTGCGACTGACGCTGGCGCCGAAACAGGCGCAAAAACAACAGCGAATTCGGCGTCAGAGAATCTTGGATCGCTGACTGACTGGATCATGATCGGAATTAGCGTTGCAGGACTTGGAGGCGTCATTCAGCAGATACATTCGGCTGCGGTTCAAATGCGACGAGACCATGCGAGGCGAAAAGTCGAGGCCACTTTAGCCGCGGTTCGGCACGCAAACCAATTGCTTTTGAAATGCGATCAGGCGTTATTGAACAAGGAAGCGGTGCACAACGCGATCGCGGATGACAGTACGGCAGAAGCTCAAGATCTTCTTAACGCATTGGATGAGATGGAGTTCCTTGCAATCGGCTTCAAGTCCAGAGCCTACCATCTGGGTACTGGCTTGATGATGCTCGGAACATGGTACTGCGTGATGGTGAATGCGTTGAAGCCGCTGATAGCGGCACAGCGACAGCAGAAGGAACGACCAACTCTGTACACCGAGGCTCAGTGGCTTGATGATCGCTTCGAAAAACTGGCGAAGATCGCTATAAAGGACGGAGTCTACACGTCGGACTTGCTGATCAATTTGGATGAGTGAAGAGTTGGAGAAACTGCATTAGAAGCCAGTGGACCACACTCGGTGCAGCAGATATGAATTTGGGAACAGCAATCAACATCACGACCATCGCAATGATGAACAGAATCAGCCGATTCGATCGTTGCGAGAAAGACACTGAGCGAGGTGATGCGGGCGAATTCCATTCGTTCGAGCCGGACGAGAACCTTTCAACTCGGTGAATGCGGGCTGCAACTGGCTTTCCATTCTGCCACATGGGGCAATCATGCCGATGCCCCGTTTCTGTCTCGATCGGAACGCGGCCCGATCGAACACCGATAGACACGCCACAGTCGCAGATCTTCCTGAACATCTTTCAATCCTTCGAAAGAGTAAGTGAAACTGAATCCAGTACCACGATATGGGATGACAGCGACGGGTCTACCACAAAATGCAGGGGCCCGGGATCGAAGTATTGTGGGCAGAATGAGTATCGGCGGATTCTGCCAGTGATGGCTGGCTGAAATGACTCGCGCAACGTTGCGCAACTCTTATTGAGATCGTCAGGATTTGATCATGCTTCGGCAGTACTCCGTGAACCTGAGACACGCTGTGGATGGTCTCATTTCAAGCTCTGGCAAATGAATCCATCCATCTCGGGCCATCTCTCTACCAGATGTATCCTTGGAGAATCTCATGTGCTTGAAGTTTATTTCAGCCGCCTGCTCCCGATACGCCTCGACGAGCCGGTCACTCCAGTGAAACAACCGAATCACGGCAACTTCATGTCCTCGATCCTTGACCACGATCGAAAGCCTCTGTCGTCTGGGATGAGTGATCTCTGGAAAGCTCTGGCGAGGGCCTTGAGGATTCTTGCTCATTCGCAGAACGTATGTTGAGGATGCTCCTGAAGGCAGTTCACTCTTCTCGGAGTCGATTTCAAGAGACTCAAATCTGCAATTTCGAGTGTAGCCGTCTTTCTGGAGTTCGCGGTATCTCAGAAACACCGATGGCGCTGTCAGTGGAATGCCACGATTCTGAACGGTAACTCGCAACTCAGGGCGTCCCTCTGGAATCTCAATCGTGCATGGCACGCTCGACTCGACCTTCGTCGCACGCAGCGAATAACGAGTTGAAGCAACGTAGGCTTTCCAAGCCAGATAGATTGCGATCAGTCCCAGAATGCAAGCAATTGGATCAATTGACAGGTATTGCAACATCGCCTCGATCTCATGTTCCTTGAGGTTATTCCAACCGTCACAGTGGCTGACTCTTCCCTAACGAATCGGCCGGAGCCTCAGATCAAAAAATCTCAAAAGTTTTGCGTATGCGTGATTCCCGAAGCACACCATCGCCATTCACAACGATCCAAATCGAACTTGAAAAAACGTACGCGCGAAACAGCACAGCATAAGCGGCCACCGGGCCCAGTGAAGCATCAAGAGGCTCTTGCAGGACCGCCGATCTGCATTACCATCGGACCATCGCTGAACGAAAACGGCGGTTGAAAGTGCTGGTAACACTCACAACCGCCTGACCGTCGACCCTGAAAGGAGAAGGGTGATCGGCTGCGGCAAGTCTAAGTGACAATTCCGCGATCGTCATCCGAGGCACTTCGGTAGTGCCAAAGGGGATTCAGGTCTCTCCAGCGAATTGGAGATCCGATCCATGTCAAAGTCTTTTGTTCTGTCACTCCGAAAGCTGGGGCTGCCGTCCGACACGGTGAGTGTGTTCCGAAAGTCGCTAGCTCCTGAGGAACTAAGGTGCATCGACCTGTCGAATGAGGGAACTCACATCTTCGTTGTTCCTCACGCCTGCGCGTCGCTTCTCGCTGTCGAGTCGATCTACAGCGAACGAATCAGGGGCGGCACCGTCTACGTCGCCTGACGCCATTCTGTGATGCGTGAAGGCCGGTAAATGGTTCTCCGCATCCGCCACATGTCGCCGGTCTGAATCCATCGTACGGCGTTTCAAATCGCACACCGTCTGCGATCGCGGTACGTACTGACCTGGCGAATTCCTCAGAACAACGGAGCGAATTCAATGACGAGCAACTTTGAGCATTTGATGGCTGAGATCCAGGATGCCAATGCAATGGCGTACGAAGAGCTTTTTTCGGAAGTCCAGCCAAAGGTCATGTCGTTTCTCTTTCAGATCGGCGTGCGATCGAATGACCTGGACGATCTCACGCAAGAGACACTATTCCGTGTTTGGGATCGCTGTCAGCAGTACGATTCGAGACACGGAAGCGTTCTCGCATGGATCTTTCGCATTGCGCGCAATCAGTGGCTTGATCTGTGCCGACGTCGCCAGCGAAAGTCGCGGGGCGGTGGCGAGTCGCGTGTTGGGTGTTCACTGGATGAACTGGAAGATGAATCGAAACCGAACAACTGCGCTGCGTATGTTGCTCTTCAGAACGAGATCGACTCACTTCCGGACGATATGAGGGACATCTGCAATGCAACTCTCTCAGGCGAGTCCATCTGTTCGGCTAGCGCTCGGTTGGGATACTCGCGAACAAAGGCCAGTCGGAAGCTGAAAGAGGCGCGAGAGATCATGGAAACATCGACGGCACTCCGGGAATTGACCGGCTTTTATTGAGGCCCGAATTATTTTACGCAAAGTTGGTAAACCGGAACCGAATAACATCGACGTGGCGAACTCAGCGACGTATATTCCTCGTGTCGCTGGTGACAAACAAAACACGAAACGAGGAGAGGCAAAGATGAGCCTGAACGAACTGAGCCTGAAAGTGACCGGAACCGTGTGGAACAGCCTGGCAAGCAACATGGAAAACGGATACGTCCCAACGCTTCGACCACACGTCGGACGCGACAAGGGAACCCGAGAGTACAACAAGGCAGTCGCCGAACTGGCCTACAAGCTCGAAGAGATGGGATACAAAGTCTGGCGGGGCCGATAAGATCAAAAGGGCAAGGAAGCCCGCCCTTCGGGGCGGGCTTCCTGTTCGACTCATTGAATTCCAGCGAAAGTGCAAGCCATGTCCGAAGCCAATCCAATCAAGATCCACGTCAGTGACTATTGTCTCAGCCTGCTCGATGAGCTTCAGGCAGAATTCGAGTGCGAAAGTCGCAGTCAGTTGATCGAGTTCCTCGTATTGTCACAGCGACACACGGCAAGAGAGGCAAAGCGGTTGGTGGGAGAGCGTCCGAAGCGCGGGCGTCGGTGGCCAGCAAAGCCAGAAGCCTCTGAGGAATGAGAGAACCGGAGTCTTGACTGAGACGCGGGTATCGAGGCAACGCGGAGAATCAGCGACGGCAAGCCCTGTTGAGCGATGCTCTCAGGGCTTTTTGCGTATCATCCACTGCGCTTGTGATATTTGTTTCAATAGACCGCGCAACGTTGCGCAGATGGCTCGGCTCGGTGATCGTATAGTGCGGAGGGGGCAGTTGGAAAAGGTTTGCAATGGACGCTGTTGCCGTCAAATCAATGTGCGTCGTCCGCACGACTCGTCGAGAGCGCGAGTATTTCTTCATCGAAGTGGAATTGAGATTGGCCGATGACAGCCTCAAGAGGTTGCGTCGGCACTTTCCAACGCGAGCGATTGCGGATTTGGTCAAAGCAGATCTCGCAACTCGGGCAGATCACGTTGTCGAGTGCTTCAACCGAGGTGTCGAGTGGACGAGATCAGAGACGGTGAACGCTGCCTACCGCGAATGGATAACGACACTCACCATTGACCAGAGAATTGACTTCGCGCAGCAGAAGCACTCTCCATCATCGGAACTTGACCCTGAGATAACGGACTTCCTTGAGTCACGCAGACAGGAATCGCAGCAGCGGAAGACAGATCGCAGAAGAACCAGGCGAGTCAAGGCGGAGCCTCGTGAACGCAGAGTGAAGGGCAACAAGCCTTCAGTCGCGGTGTATGCGAAGGGCAATCGGTTTGTTGTATCACTCGAAAAACGGACAAGCGGGGTACTGGAAAGACTTCGTTGCAGCTATCCGACCAGAGAATTGGCTCAGCGGGCAAAGCAGCAGTTGTTGGAAAAGCCTGAATACGCGGCCGAGTGCCTGCGAACAAAAGTCCGTTGGGTTGATTCGGAAGAGATTCAGAACGCCATAGCGGTCCACGAGTCTCAGATTCAATCAGAGCGGCAACGGGAACGGGAATCACGCGAGGCTGAACGCCTGGCTGAAACGAGAGAGAAGCAAGCGCAACTCAGGGCACAGCGTCAAGCTGAGACTGCACAAAGAAGAGCAGTGCAGGAACTGGCTCGACAGGAGAAAATCGAGGCTGAGAGGATTGCACGCGAAAAGAGAACATCTCCTGAAGAGGTTGCGGCTGCGAAGAAGCGGGATCAGGAGGCACAGGAGAGACGCGACGAACGGCGCCGGGGTCGACAAGCTGAGCGGAAAGCGAATCTTGCGGCTGCACAGGAACGCGCGAGGCAGCATAAAGCGAGAAAACGTGTGGACGCTGCAGAGCAAAGGAAACAGCGGCTGGCACGAAAGGCTGAGATTCGACAACAGATCGTGGATCGTGGCATCGCTGAACGTCAAGAGCGGCGCCAGTACCAATTGGATCGACAGGCGGGAGTATTGGACTTCGTTGGGGCAGAGTCGCTCCTGGCTTTCCGTGAAGAGGGATTGCTGGAGACAGAGGAAGTGCGTGCACTGGCGCGACTCGATGCCGATCCAGAAGTCATTCTCAGAGCCTTGAGGCAGAGCCGAAGTCAGGGCACAGCGTTGCGTGTCGTCGCGCAAGAGCTTGTGCAGTCATTTGAAAGCATTCCGCCAAACGAAGACATCACGCGATTCGCTCTTCGGGACTCGTGCCAGCGCTGCAGACAGGAATTTGCTCAGGTCAAGAACGGCCACTTGCTGCGTTCTAAAAGTTGTCTATTGCGAACACCGTTTTCACGATCCGAGAAAACCTGGAACAACTGAAAACGGTTATCGTAGTATCTCGGCTAGTGTATGGTGACGATCTGACACCAAGCGGAAAGAGTTGGTCTGAGATCTACCGCGAGTCAAGGCCGCATCTACCAGGGATGTATCAGATACATGGTCTAAATGCACTGGCCTTCATTGCCGGAAAAAACGCTGAGCGTGGCAACGAGCAGTTGTTGAAGGACTATCAGGAATTGAACAAGGAAATCGGATCGGAGTGACATTAGTTGCTCGTCATCAAACACGTTTGTTCAAGGGCGTGTCGGCCACTCTGGCACGCCTTTTTATTCGTTTGGATTGGATCATGGGCAAGGCGTATGTGTCGATCGAATAGACCCCGTAAATTTGCAGTTGGTTGTCTATGTTGATGGGCGAGTCATAACCGCGATGACGTCGGATCAAAACTGGGTGAATGAACCAATAGGAAAAGAGTTTCGAGTCCGACAGACCGTGGGGTTGATCGGCTCATATGAGTTCACTGCCGAGGCTGCCGAATGATATGTGCGATGGTCGACGGTTTCTCACCGTTTCTGCCACTTCATATCGCTAAGTCCGTTCTCAGCCTACGTTTTGATAAGGTCGACAGTCGTTGAGTTTGACACAGTCAACAAGTGACGCTGAGTACAGGGTTTAGGTGCCGCAGGCACATCAAAAGCGGTTGGTTTGACACAGTTCGCACCTGCGCAACGTTGCGCAGGTGTTTCAACTTCCATGAAGCCAGTTCCGGACGAACTCCGTCACAGCGATCAACCGTGAATCTTCAACCCCCTGGCGATAGACTGACGCCATGCTGCCGTCTTCGTGCCCCATGATCATGTCGACAGCCACCTGATCCTTCGAGGCACCTGCGACAGTCTCAAACGTCCTGCGAAGCGAATAGAAGTTGTGGCCGGATTTCTTGAGGTTCACTTTCGTCAGGAGTCGGCCGAACGTCAGCGTGAGGTTGTTCATGTTCAGGTACTTCTGACTGCCGTCGTCCAGTTTCGTGATTCTGTCCCAGACGAGCGGGTTGCCTTCGCGCGTGATGAAAACGAGCGAGTCATGAGCGGCATCGACCGGCGCCTTTCGCACCGCGAGGGCTTCTCGGATTGCTTCCACAGTCTCAGGCCAGAGCGGCACACGACGTTCAATGCCAGTCTTTGGACGTGGGAAGTCGATCCATCCTTTGTCGAGATTCACTGCACGTGTGGTGAGTTCAGCACAGTCGGTGTTTCCGAAACCGGCATTCAGTCCGAGATAGATGCACGCCTTCAGAATCTTGTTGTCGGTGCTCTCAATCAAAAGTCGGGCTTCCGACGCGGAAAAGTCCAGTCGACCGCGGTCAGCGACTTTCTGCGAATGGTCACGACGCTTCTCCAGTTTCGTTGGGCGAGAAAAGCCTTTTCCGACTTTCACTGGCTTGTCGACAAGATCGGACTCGGAGGCGTAGAGGAACACGCTGCGAATCCGGCCGACTGTGCCGCCGATCATTGAGAGTCCCCAGGTTTTCGGAAACGATGCCAGCAATCGGGCAAAGTCATTCGGAACCAAGGCACTGACAAGGGTTTCTCTGCCAAATCCATCGACGATCAGTTTGCAGGCGTCGCGGTATTGGGTGAACATCTTTTTGGACAGCCTACCGGCAAGCATCCTGTCCTCTTTGTCAGTCAGAAAAGCATTCACCAGATGCTTCACCGTGCATCCAGATTGTGTGTCTACGCCTTTGACTACGCCTGGGAGCTTCCGTGGGTCTCGTCCGGAAAGGATCAGGTCTTTCTCGGAGAGGTACTTCTCCAAAGCTCCCTGCGGATCATCCCACGGGCCGAAGTACCACACTTTTCCAAGAATCTTCTTGGCCCAGACTTTCGCAGAATGGGCGTACAATGGAAAATCCTTGTGAGGTTTGGCCGGTTTGGTTTTCTTCGAAGCCACAGGTATTCTCTCAGCAGGCGTAGACAGAGGCGTAGAATCAAGAGAAGCCATTGTTCATCGCACTGTGGAGAATGTCAAACAACCAGCATTTTCATTGAAAAAGCGCCCGTAGCTCAGTTGGATAGAGCAACCGCCTTCTAAGCGGTAGGTCAGTGGTTCGAATCCACTCGGGCGCAATGCAATAAAGACCAGTGTTTTTCTTGGTTCTTGAGAGTTCTGACCCTCCAGTAACTTCAGATGCTGGTTGTGCTGCACAACTCAAAATGCTCTGAGACGGCAATGTTTTCACCCGTGCGGTTGTGCTGCACAACCCTGAACAGTTTCGGAAATTCCTGGGACACTTCCATCAGTCGAAGCTACTCGTCAAGACGGTGTCCGGGCCGCAACCAGTGCCACGCTGATCGCGATTCGAGCCCGTTCTCCGATGCCGGGAAGACTTGCTAGAGTTCCACTGACTCGACAGTCTCTCGGTTGCCTCTCTGCAGCACAGAATCTCCGGCCCGAGTCGTCTCCCAGGTTCGATTCCGGAAGACCAGCCTCAGGCAGAGTTTCGCCGTGTCATGCAGCCAGACGATGACAGCGCGTTCAGACGTTCCGCGGAGATTGATTTTGTTCGCGTGGATTTTGCGAGCGGTCGAAACCGTCATCAGTTACCCCCCGGCCGCACGCCGCTTCAGCTCAGCTTCCAGATCAGTTCCCGAATCACAGCCTCCCAAAGGCGCGGTAGAGAATAAACCTGCATCGACCTGTTCGAGGCGTGTCGCTATCTGGAAAGACAGAGCCGGAAACCGCTCCAGGACAACCCTGTGTTCGATTTTATGGTGCGATTGATCACATTGTCCCGCGAAGCGATGGACGCCGCACCCTCTTTCATGATGATTGCCACCTCGACTCCCGGACGCGAGGACTCAACGAAGAGCGCACTCTGTTTGGATGAAATGCGATTTTCTATCATTGGAATCCCAATCGCATCCATTGGCCGTAGTGAACCCCTGAACCAACGTGGCGCGAGGCATACAACAAATCACGATTGGATGGCCCCGACAGCTTCTCCCGACAGCCTCTCGCGGTTCGTCCCAAGGAGCTTTGCGTCCCGATTCCGGATGAATGGCAGCCGACATTCTTCAAAGAAAAGAATCTTTGATCCGAATTGACTGACAAGTCGTTTACACATTGATTCAGCAGATTCATTCGTTTGTAGAATCAACTGAAACGGCGAAGGGTATGGCGTTGCGACTCATAGTAGAGCAGTTGTCTCAACTGCTCACCTAACAGCAAGCCGATAGTGCGTCTTCAATCCTTGAACTTCGGGTTCTTCATATCAGCCGCTGGGCGCTAGCCCACGATTCAAAACCGGACGCTAGCGCGTTCCGGCTGATCCTCGGATCCCCAAATCTAAGCGTTGAAAAAGCACCTACTCGGAGTGGAGAGGCAGAAATGGTCTGACCTGGTGACTTGAGTGACGGCGATGCTGGCGAGGACTCCGACAATGCAACCGATTGTCTTGGATTTGCCTTAACCGTTTCTCAATTCAACTCTGCAAGGCTACATTGCTTCGGCCCCCAGGACGGGCAAACCTAACGACACGGGATTTCGTAATCACTGATTGCGGCGGTGCCGTTTTTTCTCGAAAGGTAGTTCAATGACTTTTGATCCAAAGAACCTCAACATTGCAGTGGCTCTGATCAAGAAGGACCGAGATAAGGTCGCGTTGACGTGGAACGACAAATGGGGAGCCTTTGTCTTTCCGATGACGAAGATCGAAGCGGGGCTGCCGGCTGAGTCCCCAGAACAAGCGGCTCTGCGAGCGGCCGCAGAAGTGCTGCACCTTCCCGTGCAAGTCGTCAAACAGCAAGCTTCCAAAGCGATGAGGACTCTGCAGTTGTCCAACAGCGACGGCGAGATCAAGGATTATCACTTCCACGTCGTTCCGGTGGAGCTGCATCCCGACTTCGCTGCCGCCAGCGTGAGCCATCGCCCAGTGATCTTCGCCACCATCGATCAATTGCAGACCGGTGCCATCCAACCGATTTCACCATCGGTGAAGCCGATCATTGATGAGTACTTTGCGTAAGGAAACGAATGCCCGTCGACGGAGCGACGGGTGTACGGTAGGCCCGTCGCTCCGCCGACGGGATGATTCCGACAAGCCCTCTGACGACAACCGAGAAACCAACATGCCACATCCAACACATCACCTGTTCCTCTCATACTCCCGCAAAGACAACAAGCCGACGGTTAGTGGCGGTGAGGGCTGGATCACGGCGTTTTATAGGCGGCTGCAGGCTCAGCACGAAGCGTACACGGGACGCGAATTGAAAGTCTTCTTCGATACCGAAGAGATCGATCATGGCGGCGACTGGAAGGGACGGCTGGGACAGGGACTGCGGACGTCGCGGTTGTTTCTGGCGTTTCTGTCTCCCAACTACATGCGGTCTCCGAACTGTCGCTGGGAATGGGAAGAGTATCTCAGACGCGAACACTCGCTGGCTCGCGGTGAAGACGGCATCCGCACGATCTTCTTTGAGATCGTGCCAGGGATGCCGGGCGTCGAAGCGGGCTCGGTGCAGGCGATCGAAGCCGAATTGCGAGCCGACCAGGAGATCGCTCGCTGGTTGGACATGATTACCGAGGAACTGCACAGGCGAAACGCTTACCTTGATCCGAAGGAGAAGCACGCGGCCGCCGGCGGACTGCATCCCAAAGCGGCGTTTGATCTCCGGCCGTGGTTCAGTATCGGGCCACATGTGCTGGCGGAGTTGGATGCGGCGGAGCGGTTGGAGCAACTGCGTCAGAATCCCAAACTGGATACCGACAACATCCTGACGCTGGCCGACCGTCTGCAGCAGATGGACCAGCACATCACCACGCGGTTGGACCGCTGTCTACTGGCCGATTTTGCGCCGGGTAATCGCAGTCTTGGCCGCAGCTATCCGCACTTCGTCGGCCGACATCGGGAATTGCGACAACTGCACGACTCGCTGGTCAACGACAGAATCGGCATCGTCACCGCCGTGCATGGACTGGGCGGTCAAGGCAAAACCGCTTTGGCGATTCAATATGCCACATCCTGGTTCAGAATGGCTGCGAACTGAAACAAAGCATGGCGAACCTCTACCAGCAACTTCGGCTCGAAACCGAGTAACCAACCATGATGCAAACCATCTTTCTCTCCACCGTCACCCCTGAATTCGGACCGCTTCGGCGGCGGCTGGCGAATTTGACGCAGCGAACAAAAAAGTGCCAGGTGCGGCACCAGGATGACTTCTTTCATCGAGGAGTGAAGACGCTGCAAAAGCTGGTGGAAGAAGTTCAGGAATCGGACATCGACGTCCATGTCATCGGTGCCCAGTCGGGTTGGTGCATACCGGCGGATCAAGCGGAAAGATTCCTGGACGATGACAAACATCGCGACTTCGAAACACGCTATCCCGATGTGGCTCGCCAGGCTCGAAGCGGAAATCTGCCGGCCACGCAGTGGGAAGCCTGGCTCGGGCTGTACTTCGGCAAGCGACTGATCAGCTTTCACTTGCAGACGCCCGACATGGACGATTTGCAGAAGGCACACTTAGATCGCTTGAACCAGATCGAAGAACATCCCGACAAGGTCGACGATCCTGAAGCACTGTTCGTCGAGATCGTTGGTTCCCTGATTACGCTGGGTGTGTTCACTCAGGAAGACGTCCGTCGGCCGATCCATTTGCCTTATCCGTCGATCGGGACGCTGTTCAAAGGTCGCGACGAATTCATCCAACAACTGCGGACCAGCCTGCAAAGTCCCCGCAACCATCGAGCGACGGCGATCACGGGCAAAGCGGTGCATGGACTTGGTGGAGTTGGCAAAACTCGGTTAGCGGTCGAGTACGCCTGGCAACATGCCGACGAGTACTCGGCCGTGTTATGTGTGACGGCCGATTCGCCTGAGAACCTGCATCGGAACCTGGCGGAACTGACTGGTCCGTTGGTCCTGGACCTTGCTGAGCACTCGGCGACTGAGGAAGAAGCCCGCGTGGCGGCTGCGCTGCGATGGTTGCAGGCGCATCCGGGCTGGTTTTTGATTCTCGATAATGTCGATACCGAAGAAGCCGCGGTGGCGGTTGAAAAGCTGCTTGCCGAATTGCGTGGCGGACACGTGTTGATCACGTCCCGGGTGGCTCGCTTCAGTGATGTGGTCGAACCGCTGGAGCTGGATGTGTTGTCGCCTGAAGATGGAGCGACATTTTTGCTGGAGAAGACACAACCGAAAGGTCGTCGTGGCCGCAGGTTGACCGATACCGATGCGGCCGACGCGTTGCAGTTGGCTAATGAGCTGGATGGATTGGCGCTGGCGATGGAGCAAGCCGGTGCGTACATCGTGCAGTTGCGTCGCTCGTTCGCCGAGTACTTGACGTTATGGCGTTCTCACAGAGCGGCGGTCCACGAGTGGCTGAACGCGACGATCCAATACGCGGGGCCAACGAACGCTCCGCTGCGGAGTGTGGCGGTGACATGGCAGACGACGATCGATCAGTTGGGTGAACGGGAACGCAAGCTGTTGAATTTGTTGGCATGGTTCGCTCCCGATCCGGTGCCGTTGTCGATCTTTGAGTCGCTTAACACGTTAGCGGAATGGCGCAAGCCATCCGGTGAAGATCCCGACTCCCAAACATCCGACGCAATACCGGACGGCTCGCGCCGTGCCGCTGCAAAGGATGGCGACACCGAAGCGGAGTGGGACAACGACCGCTTCGATACCGCGATATCGAACCTCGCTGACTTCAGCATGTTGACCTGGGACGTCGAGGCGGAAACGGTCAAAGTCCATCGAGTGGTGCAGGAAATCCTTCGGACGCGACAACCCGATCCGAAAGCGAATTTGACCACTGCCCTCGGTTTGTTGAGAAAGGCCATTCCCGCCGGAAACCCAGGCGACGTCCGCACCTGGCCTGCTTGGGAACCGCTTCGCTCGCACGTCGCCTTTGCCGCGATCGAAGGAAGGCGGTTGGAAATCCCGGTCCCGACCAGCCACTTGATGGGCTATTTGGGAACATTGTTTTCGGCCAAAGCACTTCATCGGGAAGCTGAAACGTTGGAGCGCGAAGCGCTCGTCCTTGATGAACAGCACTTCGGCCCAGATTCGACGGAAGTCGCCGTCCGGTTGAACAACCTGGCTCAGTTGCTTCAGGACACGAACCGTCTGGCGGAGGCCGAGCCGCTGATGCGCCGCGCGCTGGCCATCGACGAGCAATACTACGGAGTTGAACACCCAGAGGTCGCGACAGACCTCAACAACCTGGCTCAGTTGCTTCAGGACACGAACCGTCTGGCGGAGGCCGAGCCCCTGATGCGCCGCGTCTGCGACATCCTTAAGAATCCTGATGACGAGCCACTCCCTAACTATGCCGGAGCCCTCAACAATCTGGCTCAGTTGCTTCAGGACACGAACCGTCTGGGGGAGGCCGAGCCCCTGATGCGGCGCGCGCTGGCCATCGACGAGCAGTCCTACGGAGCCGAACACCCGACTGTCGCCATTCGCCTCAACAACCTGGCTCAGTTGCTTCAGGACACGAACCGTCTGGCGGAGGCCGAGCCCCTGATGCGCCGCGCGCTGGTCATCGACGAGCAGTCCTACGGACCCGAACACCCGTCTGTCGCCATCGACCTCAACAACCTGGCTCTGTTGCTAAAGGCAACGAACCGTCTGGCGGAGGCCGAGCCCCTGATGCGCCGCGCGCTGGCCATCGACGAGCAGTCCTACGGACCCGAACACCCGTCTGTCGCCATCGACCTCAGCAACCTGGCTCTGTTGCTAAAGGCAACGAACCGTCTGGCGGAGGCCGAGCCCCTGATGCGCCGCGCGCTGACCATCGCTGTCGACTTCAAACGCCAAACTGGGCATGAGCATCCGAGTTATCAAGGGCGATGCCGGCGTTACCGTAACCTCCTGTCCGAGATGAACCTGTCCGAAGACGAAATCGAGCAACGACTGCGAGAGATGATCCAATGAGAACTTCCCAAGCCGCACTGGCGATCATCACGCGTATCAATTCGCTGGGCAATCCGGAGTACCTGACTCAGTGGAACAACGGCTGGAACGCCTACTCGCTGATCGGCGGGCACGTCGAAGAGGGCGAGACGTTTCAACAATGTTGCATCCGTGAGATTGAAGAAGAACTGGAGTGCGGTCGCGAGGAGATTGATGTGGACGATGTTCCCGTCTGCACGTTGCGATTTCGAGAACTCTCGAAGGCGGCCGGTGTGGAAACGGACTACGAGTGGCAGATCTTTGTGGCTCGTATTGCTGATGACCGTCTTGGTGGACTTCCAGCGGCGTGTGCATGGGTGGATGCACAGCAAGCTCGGCAGAAGGTGACCAAAGACGGTCAGCCTGTTGCCGATCAGGTTTGGCGTGTTGTTTCGGCTGTTGAAGAATCGAACGATTCCAATGCAACGGCTTCAGCGACTCATGCCGGGAAATTAAGGCCCGGCTTTTCCGGTCAAGTCACATGGATGGCCGATGCTCGTCGCGATCTGAGCGAAGAATTGTGCAGACGACTCGGTGAAGAGTTGCTCGCGGCGTTTTCTTCCCACTCTGTGAGCGGCACAGCGTCCGCTGCCGGTGTGGATGCGTCACGTGATGGCGTCGAACCTCTCAAGGGACAAGTGCCCGCCACGGAGTGTCGGGGCAACAGTGTAGGAATCACCAATGCGGGAATTCAGATTGTCGTCAAACAACGCTTCAAGGGGTTCTCGGATGAGCCCTTGAAGAAGATCATCCTGGCTGTGGAAGTGCAGACAGAGGTCGGAGTGCACTCCGGCGTGGTGAAGATGGGGATTGCATCCGAAGTCGGCGAGGATTACACAGGCTGGAAGTCGTGTGCTGAGTCTCGCGGTGTGAACAGTCGGATGTTTATCGCTCCACGACGACGGGAGCTGGGCAATCCCCCTCGTAGCAGAGTTCGTCAGAACTCTGATGCGTCTGGTTCTTCGCAGACTCCGAATTCTCACGAATCCAGTGGCCTGCCTGACCCCGCTGTCCAGCCTCAAAAACGTGTCGCCATCATTTATCCGGATGTGTATCAGTACTACTTCGACAACGGTCGCGACGACGAGCCGAAGGAACTGGAGAGCATCGTTGAACAGTCGATCCTCCGCAACGTACCGACGTACTCATCCGTGGAGCGTGTGATCACTCAGGTGTTCACGGAAGCGTTTCGGTGCTTCTATCGACATGCTCAGGAGGATACGACGTTTCAATCGGTGCTGACGGGTGTCAGTCGCTCGCTGCGAATTGGTGGTGCGGATCCCGTGTTCGAACGCTGGCAACAGCCGGAGTATCTAAAGCTCCGTCGCGGTGCCGCATGGCTGACCTGCGGCAAACGTCAGCCGGATTCGACCGCTCGGCCGGAGTACATCGATCCGGTGGATTATCTGCGGTGGGTGCTTGCGCGACGGGACAACAATCGTAGCAGAGTTCGTCAGAACTCTGATTTATTGCATTCGACGCGAGTCCCGAATTCTGACGAATCCGGCTACAAGTCCGAGCTGTTGAATTCTGACGAATTTGGCGACGGGATGACGCTTTTGGCCAGCCGCATTCCCTCAACGCTCATCGGCCCGGCTCACGGGGACCTGCATGGACGCAACATTATCGTTGGCGTCGTCCGAGGCGAAGCGGAATGGCCAGCCGTGTTCGATTTCGACAACATGCGGCCGACCAACATCGTCGCGCTGGACTTCGCCAAGCTGGAACTGGAACTCAAATGCCGCCTGCTTCCGCAGTTGCTCGAAAGCCCGGCGAGCTGCAGAGAACTGAGACGCCTGCTGCAATTGCCTGATCTTCCGCCGATGCCGAGTTCCATCACGCTGTCGGCCGACGACGTGCGGGTTCAGCAGCGAGCCGAACGGATGCGGATCATGTTCGCGATC
This sequence comes from Ottelia alismoides, assembly GCA_037367405.1. Classification (NCBI taxonomy): domain Eukaryota; kingdom Viridiplantae; phylum Streptophyta; class Magnoliopsida; order Alismatales; family Hydrocharitaceae; genus Ottelia; species Ottelia alismoides. The sequence continues at coordinate 511,480 of JAZKJV010008916.1, read as the reverse complement.
GAACAGCTTCTGAATGCCTGGTCGATCTCGATTTCCAGTCGAGGCATGGCGATTCGCCCGGACGTGGAGTTCGAGCCGGCTGTGTCTCCGGAGACCGCTCTGGGACGAGCCCTGCGGATCATCTTCCGCATCCGCCGCGAAGCCGCGATGGCTCTCGGCTATGAACGACAGGGCCGCGAAAGCCGCTGGCGTGACGAATACAATTTCGCTCTGGCGGTGTACGGTGTGACCACAGCCAAATGGCATTCCGCCAGCGACCATCTCGCCTGGTGCCTGCTGTCTGCTGGAGTCGCCGCCGCGAATTTGTCGCAGTGGTCCTGGCCCGTTGATCCGAAAGTAAACCCAGCGGCGGAATGCAATCCGGCGAGCGGGGGACGTCAGTCCCCTGATCCTGCTTCCTCTGATTCTTCTACGTTCGACTTCTCCAACATCGCCACATACCTGCAACTGCTGCCGTGGGCTCACACCTGCTGGAAGAACGATAAAGCCGCCGAGCCGATTCCGTTGCTTCGAGCCGCGATTGAACGCTTTCCATATGCTGTCGCGTTGAGGCAGCAACTGGCTCTGTCACTGGCCCAGTCGTCCGAGATCGCCGACGAAGAAGCGGCTCGCCGAGAAATCGAATCGCTCGCCAATCTCGCCTGTGTCTTCCGAGACCACGAAACACTGTGTCGACTCGGCCGCATCTACAAAGACCGAGCCGACCGGCTTCTTGATTCCGAGTGTACTCACGCCGAAATGATCGAAGGCAAACTTCCGTCGTACCAGCATTATCTGGCCGCACTGAAGCACTACCGCACGGCCTTTGAATTCAGCAACGACTACTACCCCGGAGTCAACGCCGCGACGCTGGCTCTGCTTGTCGGCAATCATGACCTGAAGACCCAACTGGCCACAAAAGTCCTCGACATCTGCGGTCAGTTTCCGCTGGACCGCCCCGATCAAACCTGGATCCTCGCCACCGAAGGCGAAGCCAGCCTCCTCCTCGGCCACACTGACCGAGCCGTCAACTTCTACCGCGGCGCACTGGATCGAATCCTTCCAACGGAAACGGGTGTCATCAGGAGCATGCGAGATCAGTTGTTGAGGTTGCAGTGGGCGTTGGGGCATGATCCAGTAGAAGCCGTGATCCAAATGATGCGCGATAAAGGGCGACTGCAGTAGGGAAGACAGTGGAACTCTCGGAGTGTTCCAGGCAAGATGTAATAACACTCGACATGGCTCCCTCATGTCGAACAGAAGCCCGCCGTTCGCCGGTAAGCATGTGGAATGAGATTCAAAAATGGCTGACCAACATCAGTTGACGGATCGTGATTGGAAAAGTTTGCTGCGAGAAGTTCATTCTGGCCAGGTCATCCCTGTGATAGGGCCTGGGCTTGTCACGGTGACTGATCCGGCAACGCAATCGTCCGTCCCGCTGCACAAACATCTCGCTCCGGCGTTGGGGCGAATGCTGGAACTGCAATCCCCTGATCGATTCACCAGCTACAACGATGTCGGTCGGGAGTTTATGTTGAGTGGCGGAGAGAGAAAGGAGCTGTACATTGCCTTGGGAGAGATCCTGGATCAATTTCGGGACCCGCCGTCGCAGGCACTGCTTGATCTGGCAAGCATTACTGATTTCAGCCTGTTCATCGCAGCCACACCTGACCAATTGCTGGCCAAAGCAGTGACACAGACCCGACCCGGATTTTCACCCGATCGCGGAGTGATTCGATTCCATCCATCGGGCAATCCGAATCGAACACAGGAATCGCCGCTGAGTGGCAATCCGCAAGCCCCGTGTGACCTGCCGTCGACATTTCGAGGCCCTTTGGTTTATCACATTCTCGGCGACTTCAACACGCTTCCGGACTTCGCTGTCTGGGAAGAAGACTACATGGAGTTCATCTGCGGTCTAATTGAGAATCGGGACACCCTTGAGAACTTGTTTCGACTGATCTCAAACCGAGACCTGCTGCTGCTCGGTGCTCCGTCCGATGACTGGATCGTCCGCTTCTTTCTGCGTGCAGCCCGAGGGACACGACTGTCGGAACGAACGAAGCGAGACTATCTGGCAGACAATTGCGGACAACTTGGTGAATCGATGATCTTCTTCTTCGACAAGGCTGTTCGTGCAACCCGAATCATCGACGGCTCACCGGAAACGTTTGTTGCTGAACTCGCTCGCCGCTGGCGAGACAGTTACGGAAAACCCTCGGAAACGATGGACTTTCTCGAACGACAGCCTGATGAAATGCCGCGAGGCAGTGTGTTCATTAGCTATTCTCGTGATGATCTTTCCAAAGCGGTTCAGGTTGGTCAGGCTCTTGCTTCTGCCGGAGTCCCTGTCTGGCTCGACAAGCAACGACTCCAGCCAGGCCAGAATTTCGAACGCAGCCTTGAGCACACGATTAAGGACTCCGCCAGCTTCTTTCTGTCGTTGATTTCAAAGGCTACGGAAAGCGACGCATCCCGTTACGTTCATAAAGAACGAGCCTGGGCTGCCCAGAAACACGTGGACGGATTCGTCTACTATCTTCCGCTCATTGTGGATGACGTGCCAATCCACTCGATCCGCCTGGAACCCAGTTGTTTTGACAAGATTCACCGCGAACAACTGACACCTCAAACACTCCCGGCATTTGTGAACCGGATTCGCGACTACGTCGAACGCTATCGTGATTCCGGAAGACCACGAGGGTGAAACTGGCGAGCCGGGGACGTCAGTCTCCGGTTGCATTGCACTGTATGTTCGATGTTTTTGATCAGGGGACTAACGTCCCCCGCTCGCCAGAGATTCGCCAGAGTAAATGAACTTGAAGAAGTGAACGAACATATGTCACTTATCGAACAACTCCAAACCGCATTGCGGGACCCGAATGCACTCGACCCCAGGACACTCCAGGCTTCGGTGCAGGAATACAATCAACAGTGTCGTGATGCCAATTTAAGGATGAGACAATGTTTGGAACTTGTTCGATGCAAGAACATTGATGAAGCACTTCGACTTGCCAAGGCGTCTCCAGACCTTTTGGATACAGTCGCTCGCCTGGATTTCCCTGAACGTGATGCATTGGCCGAGATTGCGTCTGCGTTTGGCATGTCTTTGGAACCGCTACAGACAAACCTAAGTCAGGATCTTTTCGATCTGTACAACGAATCCGAATACGACCAAGCTCGCGGCCGAATCGGTGACACTGCGATTTCCAACCAGAAAAGTGACACGATGCGAACACGGCAACAGAATCAGCTCAATCAACGCACTGTCGATCCCGACCATCCGTGGCTGGGGCTGACTCCTTACACCGAAGACACAAAAGAATACTTTTTCGGTCGTGACGAGGAAGTCCGTGACTTGTACCTGCGAGTCCGCGAGCAACCCCTGACGATTCTTTACGGGCAATCCGGGCTCGGCAAGACGTCGCTCCTTGGAGCAGGCCTCATCCCAAAACTGCGAGTCGAAGGCTATCAGCCGATTCTGTTGCGGCTTGGTTTTGAGTCCGGGGATTTGCCGATCACGGAACAGGTCTTCTACACACTGTCGTACCTGCAGAACCGTCAGTCAGATTCCATTGCGAATTTTCGAAGGCAGCGAACACTTTGGGAATTGTTTCACGAGCTTGCCGGTGGAGTCGCCAGGAATCTGAAAACGCCGCCCGTCCTGATCTTCGACCAGTTCGAAGAGATCTTCACGCTCGGCAATACCAAAGAACGTCAGGATGAGGCTGCGGAACTGTTTCGGCAACTGGCCGACCTCATCGAAAACCGTCCTCCGCAGGCTGTACAGGATCGGATGCGATCTGAGCGTCGATCAGTTCGCGAATATGATCTCGGCACAAGCCCCGTGCGTGTCGTCATCACCCTGCGAGAAGACTTTCTGTCGCATCTGGAAGCGTACAAAAAGCTGATGCCTTCGCTGATGCGGAATCGCATGGCCGTCTCGATGCTGAATGGGCCCCAGGCACTGGAAGCCGCTGTGCGACCGGGACGAGTTCAAGGCCGAAATCTGGTCAGCGACGAGGTTGGAGCCCGCATTGTTCGTTTTGTCGCCAATCGCCCACCGGAAACTCCGCTGGAGGAAATCGGAGCTGTCCCGCCGCTGCTGAGTCTGCTCTGCGACGAACTCAACCAGCTTCGCATTGAGCAACAGCAGCCGATGATCGCCAGCGGTGAAAACGCTTTTGCGGGGCTCGAATCGCTCGGGCGCAACATCCTGGACGGCTTCTACACACGCTCGTTCGCTGGTCTTCATCCGGCAGTCCGGGACTACATCGAAGATCGCATGGTCACGATCGGTGGCCACCGCAACCCAATTGCCTTCGAAGACGCAATCGCTGACCTGAGAGCTGCCGACGTCTCTGATCCCGAGACCGCCCTCAACCAACTCATCCAGGGCCGCCTGCTCAGTATCGAAGACCGCAATGGCGTACAACGCTTGGAGATCACCCACGACGTCCTCACCCCGCTCGTCGTCCGCTCCCGCGACGAACGCCGAGAACGCCAGCGAGCCGAAAAAGCCGAACAGGAACGAGAAGCCGCGAACCAGCGTGAACTCGCGATCCGCCGCGATCGCCGCAGGCTGCAGATTGTGGCCTTCGTTATGAGTCTCCTGGCCCTCTTTGCTTTCTTCGGGACGTGTTGGGCAGTTCTAGCAACCCATGAGGCAAGGCACCAAACGAAAAAGGCTAGAAACCAGGAAGCGATGGCAAAGAATGCCGAGCAACAGGCATCGAGTATCGCCGTTAAACTTCTCGAACGACAAGTGGATCTTGAAACGGAGCAGTCGAAATCTAAGCGATTGTTGCAGAATGCTGCTCAGTCGGATCGGGTCACCGCTCGAAATCTGACAGAGCTGGGGCGGCATTCTGACGCACTTGCATATATGGCTCAATCTCTGGACTATGTATCCGAGCCGCCCCTTCACTTCGGACCAGTAATTGTCGACTCAGCCATTTCTCGACAGGCAGCGACCCTCGCCCATCATGATGCTCGCGTCAATGGTGCAGTATACAGCCCGGACGGGACAAACATTGTTACCTTTTCCGATGACAATACCGTCAAGATTTGGCACGCGGAAAGTCGAGCACACATTGCGACATTGTCCCGAGAAGTAGGCTCCGTTCGTTCTGCTTCATACAGCCCAGATGGAATGCGCATCGTCACTTCCAGTCCCGGCGACAATTCAGCAAGGATATTAGATGCGAAGAGCGGGACGGTTATGATACGACTCGACGGGCATTTGGCGGATGTCACATCTGCTGCATTCAGTCCGGATGGAAGCAGTGTCGTCACGGCATCGATGGACAATACCGCGAGAATATGGGACTCCACCGACGGCACAGAAGTGGCGACTCTTTACGGACTTGGGAGAGATTCTTTCCTTGCGGCAGTATACAGCCCTGACGGAAAGCAGGTTCTCGCCGCGTCTTGGGACAAGACGGCAATGCTCTGGGATACTAAGAGCAAGGAGATCGTCCATACGTTCACTGGACACGAGCAGGGTGTCGTTGATGCGGTATTCAGCCCAGATGGAACTCGAATCATCACCGCATCTGAAGACGGAACGGCGAAAATCTGGGATGCGCCAAGCGGGGCACTCATCGGCACACTCACCGGCCATGTCGAGGAAGTTCGCTCCGTCAGATTCAGCCCGGATGGAGTTCAGATAGTCACTGCATCGGATGACAGAACGGTGAAAATTTGGGATGCATCAAGCGGAATGCTCATCGTTACACTCAATGGTCATACCGCTAGAGTTGCATCCGCAGAATTCAGCCCAGATGGGAGGTGGATCGTTACAGCATCCGATGACGGAACGGCGAGAATCTGGGATGCTGCATGCGGAACATCAAGTGTTACACTGTCCGCGAATGTGGCGAATCTGCACTCTGCCTTGTTTAGCCCTGACAACATGCGTGTGATCGGTGCTTTTGGTGACAAGACTGCCAACATCTGGGATGCTCAAAGCGGGACGGTTACTGGAATACTCTCAGATCCAGAGGGACAAGACATTGATTTTGCGGCATTTAGCCGGGATGGAACTCGGATCGTTACTGCATCCCTGAACAGCAAGGCAAGAATCTGGAATGCGACAACCCTGGATGTCATCGCGACGCTAACAGGGCATGAGGAGGGTATCATATGTGCGGCCTTCAATGCGGATGGAACACAGGTTGTCACGGCATCTCTTGACCGAACAGCAAAGATTTGGGATGTGACCAGTGGCCGGGACATAGCTACACTTGCAGGGCATGAAGGAGGCGTGGTATGTGCAGCCTTCAGTCCCGACGGAGAACGGATCGTCACCGCATCTAGAGACCGAACTGCAAAGATTTGGGCTGCGCACGACGGCGCGGTGATTGCAACACTCGCCGGACATAATGGGGGCCTCTCGTCTATTGCGATTAGCCCGAATGGAACGCGGATCGTTACCTCATCTAGCGACAACGCTGCGAAGATCTGGGATTCAACGAGCGGTGCGGTTCTCGCCACACTCATTGGGCATGTTGGCCCAGTGCTTTGTGTGGGATTTAACTCTGACGGAACGCGGATTGTTACCTCATCTAGCGACAATACTGCGAAGATCTGGGATTCAACGAGCGGGACGCTCTCCGCTACCCTCGCAGGGCATGAGGGGCCCATTGAATCCGTCACATTCAACGCGGCTGGAACGCGCGTCGTTACCGCATCTGCAGATGGCACAGCGAAGGTCTGGGACTTAGTAACGGTTAGAGGGCCAGCTCCATCGTGGTTCGCTGACTTCCTGCGCTTTGCCGCTCGACGCCGACTCGATTCCTTTGGCGAGATGAGACCTTGGCCTGCGATCGAAGAGGAATCACGTATACACGAGCTCCTGCAAACCGCGATCGAAAACGACCGAAGCCATCACGGCGACATTGCTCGTTGGATCATGACCCAAGGTGAAAAGCGGCCAGCCTTTCCCGGGTCAAAGGTCACCGTCGGAGAACTTGCCGACCAGTTGACGCGACTTGAGGCCAGCAAGGCCGACCTCGACCGGGCCTACGGCTGGAATCCGGCTCATCCGCTGATTCAAATCGCTCTGGCAAAGTTTGAAGACAACGAGACACGAGCCAACTTCCTTCGTGAATATGGAGTCAGCCGACTGCTCAAACGGCAACCGTCTGACAAAGAAACCGCCGCCGAAATCGCCGCCCTTTGCCGTCGAGCCGAAGCGTTCCTCACTGACCAAGGCGACCAACCACGTACCGCTCTGGTCCGCAAACGTGCCGAAGAACTGGAGGCCGTCGGAAAGTAATCAAACTCCTTCACTTTTCGCTTTCACTTGTCCCCGGGCTCTGCCCGGGGACACACTGCTTCGGAGGCTCCGCCTCCACAACCTATCACACAACGTCAATCCATCTTTATCATCAAGCGTCAGGATCGCAAACAGTCAGAGTGCGGGCGGAGCCCAACAGGCAGCTCGTCCCCGGGCGGAGCCCGGGGACGAGTTGTGTTTGGGTACAGGCGCTTTGTCTCTGGTGTCTTGCTATGACCATCGTCTCAACAAGCTGCGAGGAGATTCTTCATGCCACGTTCGCGGTATCGTTTTGGTGAAGACTCGTACCCGCACTTCATGACGAATACGGTCGTCGCATAGCTTGCCGTGTTCTCACAACGAGTTGCATGCTGTTCTCATTTTCCACTGCACGAATCAGTATTCGTCAGGAAGTTTCCCGCGTTCGCGCATTGCATCCCAACTCATTTCAATGCCAATGGGAGTTTGTGTTGTTCGGTGGTCTAAGCTGGCTCAATCCGCTAATTCCGAGTTTGGGCCGAGTGCAGGTCCGTTTCCGCAAGACAATCTTCAAGTGAATTGAGAAACGTGTGAATCCAATGATTGGCAGATTCGGAGATTTCACCGGTGCCAGAATCAGGCTGCTTCTTGATGGGCATCGTTCGAGCCTGTTCTCTGCGTTTCAATCACCAGTGCCTGTGCGGCGAGGACGGCTGCCTGTCGATAGTGGGCGAGGGTGATGAGTCCTGGTGGATTGCTGTTTTGGGCCAGTTCCTTTGCTTTCAATGCAACCTGCTCGGCAAAAAACGCCTTCCAACCGGCCAACGCTTTCGCCGCTTCTACTTGTATCCGAACGGTTCCATGTCGATTCATGATTGACCTCCCTGTCATACCCTGTTGACACAGTTTAGCTCCGAGGACAGTGACGACCAATGTCAGTTTTGGGCTGATGAAAGACAGGGAAACCGCTAATCCGCTGGTGGAATCGATGTCGGATGGGAATGGCTGTCGAGCGTTGAGATCGAGTCACAATCGAATAGGACGTCCCAGTCTACACCTCGTCGTTGCGGGCGTTGGAGCTCACTCGCAGTGGAGCGAATGCATTGACGAACTTGTCGAGCAGCAACCACAGTTCGTCCTGTTGCTTTCGTTCCAATTCTTCCTTCAAGCGGGCCACCATTTGATCGGAGGCCATCAGTGCTTCCGGCACCTGTGCACCATCTCGATGGAGATGATCAAGAAACTCAAACACCGAGTTCCTAATTGCGGCATCGCCACAGTCGAGTGTGGCTTTCTGCAGGTCAACAAGTTCCGATGTCCAGATTTCCCAGCGATAGCGATGTCCAACGGCAAGGTATTTCAGAACGTGGAACTTCTGCGATGGCACATAGCCAGTGATCAACGAATGCAGGGCTGGATGCAGCAGATAATAGTCTCCCTTGGGAAGACAGGAGCGGCACTGGCTGATCACATCAAAGGGCTGACGAAATTGCTGCAGCACGGTGTCTTCGACATTGTCTTCCAGTACCGTACCGATCAAACCGCAGTTGAAGAGTTCGCAAAACGGATGACCGATCTGAACACCAGTCTCATCGTCGGAATGAAAATGGAGATCATCCAGTCCGTTGAATGCGGCGCAGATGGCTTCCACTTCGCGTCGAGTCATCACGTTGTGTGAGAGCAGTTTAAAGAATCGAATGCGTTCCTCTTCGTCATGCAGACAATCCAGAAAAACGTTCATTTCGTTGAACACCAGCGGGAGAAGCACGTTGGAGGCAACTCGATTGACGGTGTTGCGAAACTGTGTTTCCGAAGTGCTGCGTTCTCTCGCGATCTCTGAACAGATCACAACCAGGTCTCTGGGACGCCCTGTTGTGTGTCGATGAACGTAGCGAAAGCTGTCTTCGGAAATTCGGCAATGCAGGTTGCGAACCGTGCTGCGACCAATGAACTGGTAGAAACTACTCTCCCGTTCATACAGACGGGACAGACTGTCGAGCATTTGATGGAGTTCATCCAGCGAATATCGCAGGCTCAGCACGCTGGAGTACAGATTGATCTTACTGGGCGAGGTGTAGTTCGCAAATGCCTCTTCGCGGATGCTGGCATAGATCTTGATATGATTGTTGCTCAGCATGATGTCGGATGCCGCTTCGATCAGCCCTGCCTGAAGGTTGATCCACGCATCACGTTCAAGATTGGAAACTCCCTGTTCGACGGTATCGATGAAGCAGCAGATGGGCGTATGCAAAGACCGAAGGGCATGCTCCACGGCGGTCTCCATGCGATCCAGGAGTGAATGCAGCTCTTTAACATTCAGCGATGTCAGCAGGCTGCGGAACACAACTGTCACAGCACTTCTCGGTGGCACTTCGCGTTCGACGATGTTTCTCATTTCAGGAGACAGTCGGTCCCATGACAGTCGCGAAAACTGCTCAGGGAAGTGAGACAGAAACGCGAGTCGCATCGAAATAGACCAGAGACGTCGACTGGATCGCACTGTCGCAAGAAAGTTCTGCTTGTCTTTGCGAAGTGTCGGCCATTCACCGGCGAGGTTGTCCAGATACGGCTTGTCTCTGGGCAGAAAAAGCACGTCGGATCGCCCACCGGCTTTTGTGCTGTGCAGAGTTTCCAGACGAGCCCTCTTTGACTTCAGCAGCAAGGTCTTGCCAACTCCCTTGTTTGCCGACACAAAGAATTTCTGATCGTCCATCAAAAAGTCGCGAACATCGGGTGTCTGAAAGAGAACTCGCTCAAGATTCTGTAAATGAATCAACGTCGCATCGGCTGCCCAACGAGCTGGCGAATTGACTGGAGCCGGACCGTGCTCTGTTAGTACCTGAATGACGTCTCGAATCAACAGGCTTTCGTTGTTGGAATCGACTCGAAGATATGTCACTCCGGAAATCGCCAATTTCCAGCCGGGTTGCTGTTCATCCAGATCATCGACGGTTGCATTCAGATAAATCGGAAGGATGACCTTGTTCTGGTCATGAGCAAGCTGCACTTCCTTGTCGACCTGGAAGGAATCCAGTGACGAAGGAGAGATGAGCAGAATGAAGACATCACAGCCATCAATCGCTGCCGTGACTCTTTCCATATACGCATTCGCCGCGTTGGAGTCGCGAACATAATACCAACAGCGATGCTGACCGCCGGCTTCCAATTGCGGAATCAAACGCTGAACAAATTCCAGATCTTCGGCAGCAAAAGACAAAAACGCATTCGCCATATCAAGATCCGATCCGTTCTGCTGAATCGTGCGTCATCACCAGGTAACTCGGGTCTGTCGCATCGCATTCACGTTCAAATGCCTGGCTTCAGGGAAATCTTGTGCAGACACATGGCCCTTCATTCCCACCCGTGCGTGCAACTGCCTACCATTTAAGCGTGCAGCCATGAAACTCGCAAACCACAAGTTGTCGCGGTGAAAGGTTTTGTGCCAAGCACGCTTCCTGACCTGCCAGACAACTGGTGAAGGTTGGTAAGTTGTATCAGTTGTGTTACTGCGATTTTGCGAACCAGAGTCAGAACGCTCAGTCGTTGAGTCGCCCCGAGGTTATCCGTTCTATGCCACACGATATGGACAATCGCTCGCTTCCCACGCCTTCACAAATCGTTGCTCATCTCGATCGTTTCGTACGAGGACAGGCGAGGGCGAAGCAGGATATTGCGGTGGCTGTGTATAACCACTATCTGTCTCAGGCGTTTCGCGATGCTGAAGGAATGGATCTGGGCCGGCATCACATCCTGATGCTCGGGCCGACCGGATCTGGGAAGACGTACATCGTCAAGACCGTTGCCAAATTACTGGGAGTCCCCGTCAGCTTTGTCTCGGCGAATTCGCTCGTCGAAGTCGGCTATCGCGGGCAGCCTGTGGACAGCATTGTGCGGACGCTGCTGGAACGAGCAGACGGAAATCCAAGACTCGCCGAGAAGGGCATCATCTTTCTTGATGAGATCGACAAAATCCGGCGGCAGGACACGGGCGGCCAGAGAGACGTCAGCGGGGAAGGCGTTCAGAATGCTCTGCTGACTTTGCTGGACGGACGCATCGCAGACAACGTCGATAGTGCCAGGCATCAAGCGGTGGATACAAGTCGAGTCCTGTTTGTCTGCACGGGAGCCTTTGTCGGGCTGCAGGCGATAGTAGACCATCGTATTGGATCGGGAAAGAGCCAACTCGGTTTCCAGGCACGGCCGAAGGAACGCGTCGATGAGATTCCGGACCAGCCGATTTACAAGTCCCTGTGTCAGGCTCAAACGGCGGACCTGGTAGAATTCGGCATGATCCCGGAATTCATCGGCCGGTTTGCCACGATCACTGTTCTGCACGAACTGGGCAAGGCGGACATGCGAGGCATCGTCAGCGAATCCACAGAAGCTTCGCCGCTGTCCATTCAGAAGCAGTTGGCTCGGATTCATGGCATTGACCTGCACATCACGGAAGACGGGCTCGACGCCATTGCGGATGAAGCTGTCACGCTGGGCACCGGAGCCCGCGGGCTGCATCGCCTGATTGGTCGAGCCGTCGATGCGGTCGACGCACGCTGGGCGGAACTTGCAGATGATGGCGTCTGTCGTGTTGAGATCAATCGGGACTGCATCATGCTCGGACAGGCTCCGAAGCTGATCAAGGGGCCATCTGAGATTGTTCGGCGAGATGAAGAGTTGCGTCGCAGTAGCCTGGCCAGCATTCCGCCGTCACCCGCACCGTTCATGCAGCCAACTTCATCCACAAATCTGCCTGCCGGAATCAAGGATACTCGCGGCTGGAGCGATGAACAATTCCGTAACGATCTGGAGCAGATCAAACGCGATCATCTAAGCTGGGAACAGACCACCGGAAGTGCTCGCAAGTGGTGGGAAGAATTCGAAAAGGAGAACCAACACCGCCTGCCGCTGATCCATCGACTGGCTCAGGAGTTGCAACGCCGCAAAGCCACAATTACGGAATTCTTCCTTGCCTATGTCTACAGCAACACCGACAACATCCAGGCCAACCTGCATTACCTCGATTACACTCGGTTGAAGAAGCAGGACGACGACAAGAAACACAAAGGAGACGACAGCTCCTCATAGTTGCTCACCACCCTTCCCTTGTCCCCGGGCTCTGCTTTTCACTCGTCACCGGGCTCCGCCCGGGGACACACTGCCTCGGAGGCTCCGCCTCCACTTTCTGCACACCATTCTGTGAGGACTCTGCGTTCAACTTCAGCGGTTAAGCTCGCACAAACTGCTATACAGCGGGCGGAGCCCGGAATGCACTGCGTCCCCGGGCGGAGCCCGGGGACGAGTGATGTTCGAGGCCACACGCTTTGTCTTCCATCTCTGACTATGACTGCCGTCCCAACAAATCGCCAGGAGTCGCGCCATGCCACGATCTCGGTATCGTTTTGGTGAAGAGTCGTATCCGCACTTCATGACGAATACCGTCGTCGCCTGGCTTCCCGTCTTTTCACAACCTGACTTTGCCAATGTGATTCTGCAAAGCTGGAGGTTTCTGCAGCAGCAACGCGACATCAGGATCTTTGCGTTCGTCATCATGGAAAATCACCTGCACTGGATCGCATCCGGGCCGTTGCTTTCCAAACGAGTGGGGGAGTTCAAATCCTTCACGGCGACGTCGATCCTTCGCATGATGGAAACGAAGGGCTATGCCACGTTGTTACAGGAGTTGAGCTACTTTCGATCCGCCCATAAGCGGGATCAGGAGCATCAGATGTGGCAGGACGGAAGTCATCCGAAGCAGATCGATTCGGTTGAGATGATGTGGCAGAAGATTGAATACACTCACAACAATCCATTGAGACGCGGCTATGTCGATGATCCGACTCATTGGCGATACTCCAGTGCCAGAAACTATGCTGGACTGCCGGGATTGCTGGATGTTGAGACGGATTGGCAGTAGTGGCTGACAGAGTGGGCGGAGCCTGCAGGGCAGTGCGTCCCCGGGCAGAGCCCGGGGACGAGGTAGAGGGACGAAGAGTAGTACCGCAAAGGCGATGATGAAACCGCAGAGGCCGACGGATGAATAAGCCAACACACACAATCGAACACCACACCATCAAGCTGTCTGATTCAGTATCGATGAGGTTCTGTCGTATTCCAGCATGCCCCGAGGGGTTTCTGATGGGGAGTCGTGGATACAGTGACGACGAAGAACCGATTCATCGGGTCGTGATCCCTGAAGAGTTCTGGATGGCAGAGACGCCGACGACAAAGGCTCAATATGACAACTGGATTCAGACAACAGGCCGTCAACATAAGCACCACTTCGCAGGCAATCCTGAACACCCTGCAGACAATATGACCTGGCATGAGGCGTTGGACTTTTGCCGGTGGCTCAGCCAAAAGTATTCCAACCAGTTTCCCGCAGCATTCTGCTTTGCTGAACTTCCATGCGAATCGATGTGGGAATACGCTTGCAGGGGAAACAGCCAAACCGAGTACCACAGTGGTGATGGTGACGCGGCATTGAGATCTGCGGGTTGGCACGGGGAAGAATGGGGTACGGGTTCAACCCATCCATGTGGTCAGAAGCAGCCCAATGCGTTCGGCCTTTACGACATGCACGGGAACGTTTGGGAATGGTGCCTGGATCGTTGGGATAAATCCGCCTTTCGACGTCGTTGGGACAGAATCACAGATCGCGAAACGTTGACGCTAAGTGAAGAATTTGGTGAACGCTCCGAGGATCCATACCGCGTGCTGCGTGGCGGGTCGAGCTGGGGCGCAGCGACCAGGTGCCGCTCGGCGTATCGCCTCGGGCTCTGGGCAGGTAACCGCGACAGGATCTACGGCTTTCGTGTCTGTCTGGTTCGCAGCCCGTTTGGACAGACAGCAGCGGCTGAGCTAGAACGGACGGCCTCGCAGCGACGGGACGGAGCGGAGATGGCTGGAAGTGACGGCGAAGCCGAAATTTTGAACACAGGTTTTCGCGACGCGATTGAACAACAAAGAAAGTGACAACCACGAAATGCACGAATCACACGAATGAAGTCCAATGGAGAATCGCACTCAAGGCAATGACAATTGATCATCAAACCAACAAGCCATAGGAGTTGGAGTTTAGCGTTGTTCATCTGCGATTCATTCGTGTGATTCGTGTCATTCGTGGTTGTAAAAATGCTCCTGTCTTTCATGTCAAAGAAGGCTTCAACTGGATTTCCACAGCAGTCGACCAGATTCAACTCAGGAGTTCTCGCAGTGCCAGAAATACTGTTCAAAGACGAGTCCTATCGGATCATCGGTGCGTGCTTCGAAGTCTACAACGAAAAGGGCACGGGGTTTGTTGAACCAGTTTATCAGGAATGCCTGGAGATCGAGTTTCAACAGCAAGCCATTCCTGCCGACGCCCAGCGGCAGTTGCAACTCAGTTACAAAGGCACCGTCTTGAAGCAGGTCTACATCCCGGACTTCATCTGTTTCGAAGAGATCATTGTGGAAATCAAGGCCGTGAAAACGCTGACCGATGAACATCGAGCCCAGGTACACAATTATCTGAACTCAACGGGTCACCGATTGGGCCTGCTGATTAACTTCGGAAGTCACCCGAAACTGGAGTACGAGCGGATCGTGCGGTGAAAACAACAGGGCGTCAGGCAACCACGAATTGAACGAATCGGACGAATAGAAGCACAAGCAGATCATCCTAAGCTGCGAAATGGATTCCCCGATCCGAGCAGCGATTCATTCGTGTGATTCGTGTCATTCGTGGTTCAAGACAAAACACGGCCAGTTCCCTGTTTGCGCACGCTCAGTTTTCCCACGAAGTTGAGTGGCGAAGGGGCGTCTGTGCGAATACCCTACTCCGGGGGTCACAGGAACCGCGTGATGCGTGGCGGGTCGAACTGGAACACAGCGACCAGGTGCCGCTCGGCGTATCGCAACAGGAACAGGGCCGGTAACCGCAACAGGAACAACGGCTTTCGTGTCTGTCTGGTTCGCAGTACGACAGGTTTTCGACGTGTCGAAGCAGCGCTGTTGGGCAACGTGATCTCCAGTGCCGATCAGCAATGATCGGACAAATTCCATTCGCGGCAGCGTGGGCCGATAACGGATTCGTCCGAAAAGGCCTCGCTGCTGGCGAAATGTGAGTATCAGAAACCAATGAAATCGAAGTCACAAACTCTCCTGCCAAACCTACAGCAATGCCTCCAGCACGAACCAAGCTCAAACGAAAGCAAATCAAGCTTGGTGCTGGAACGAAATCGGCCGTCTCAATGTGGTTTGTCCGCATCCCTGCGTGCCCTGAAGGCTTCCTGATGGGCAGCCGTGGCTATGACGCAACTGAGGAACCGATTCATCGCGTGGTGATCGAGAGTGATTTCTGGATGGCAGAGACGGCGGTGACTCAGGAACAGTTCGACCTGTGGCCGGGAGCTGCCACGCGGGGTGCAGAGCATTGGCCGAAAGACCACCAGAAGCATCCCGCGAACAACCTGAACTGGAATGACACTGTTGAGTACTGTGAATGGTTCACCAGCAATTTCCAGAATCAGTTCCCAAAGGGCTTTAGCGCCGCCACGCTGCCTTGTGAAGCCTATTGGGAGTATGCTTGTCGCGGTGGCACTAACACAGAGTATCACTCAGGTGATGGCGAAACGGCGTTAAGGGAAGTTGGCTGGTACGAGAATAACTCAGGCAACACCACGCATGCGGTGGCAACTGCGAAGGGGTCAAACGCGGCCAACGGTTTCGGTCTCTACGACATGCACGGGAATGTTTGGGAGTGGTGTCTGGATCGCTGGGATGAATCGGCCTATCAGCGTCGCTGGGACGGGATCACAGATCGCGAGACGTTTGAGTTGGCAGAGCAGTGTGGGGATTGGAGTAACGATCCGTACCGCGTGATGCGTGGCGGGTCGGTCTGGGGCTCAGCGTCTAGGTGCCGCTCAGCGTTTCGCGACGGGGTCGGGGCCGGTGACCGCTTCGGGAACGACGGCTTTCGTGTCTGTCTGGTTCGGAGCCCGTTCGGACAGACGGCAGCGGCTGAGCCAGATCGAACGGCCTCGCAGCGACGGGACGGAGCGGAGGTGGCTGGAAGTAGCGGCGAAGCCGAAATTTTGGACACCGGTTTTCACAATGTGAATAAGCAGCAATGACAGTGACAACCACGAATCGAACGAATGACACGAATAGGGCCAACAGGATGCGAGGATGATTATTCGCAGTAGCAGGATTCGTCAGAATTTGGACGACATCACGTGCAACGATCCGAATTCTGACGAATCCGGCTACGAGGCAGTTCGAACCTCACGCGTTATCTTTGAACTGTGATTCATTCGTGCAATTCGTCTCATTCGTGGTTCAAATAGCTTACCTGCCCTGGGTCGATACGCTCGAACAACAAGTCCATCTGACTATCAAGAACAGACACAATGAGCATCGCAGAAAAACTCAAACGAGTCATCAACGTCTGGGCCAAAGAACCCGACTTTTCGCCGCTGAACGAGCCCAACCCGATCGTCGAAAAGATCATCATCGGCGAATCGCCAACAAACAGTTCAGCGACGGTGATCCAGGTTCCCGAGTTGCCGTATTTCGATACTGAGTTCAAAGGACTGACTCATCTGTATTTGTGGACGACGACTGGACTCACCACTGTGCCATCGCTGGCTCGAGGTCAGCAGGTGCTGGAGATCCGCAAGTCTGCCGACCTGACGTCCATCGTTACTCTGCCGACCAGCCTGCAGACGTTGGTTTTGGAAGACTGTCCGCAGCTCGTGAATCTGCCTCGGCTAAATGGGAAGGCGTATTTGAAACTGGTTGATTTGAGTCTCGCTCGTTGCCCGGCGATCTCTGCCGACTGGATCAATCAGTTGATCGAGTCAGCACCGAATCTCAAGCGGCTCGACCTATCGGGCTGCCCACAGGTCGTCAATCTTCCCACCACTCTGCCATCGACACTCGATCGCCTTGATCTGAATGACTGTACGTCTCTCAAGAGCCTCCCCGATCCGCTGCCGCTGACATTGCGCCGACTGGAACTTGCCGGAGCCACTGAAGTGGCGGAACTGCCCGACTTCCCGCGTGATTTGGATTACCTGAATCTGGCAAGAACGGAATCCTTGACTTGTCTTCCACCATTTCCAAAGGCAACCAAGCCCATTGAAGGAACAAAACCCTCAACGCCGTTGCGAACGCTATTTCTGTATCGGTCCGGTGTCCTCGAACCACCGGCTTCGGAACACGGTGCCACCGCAACCACGAATGTCGCACCTGAAACGCGCGAATACTTCGAGGATGCGGAACTGGTCGGAAAGGGTAATGTCCGCCGCTGCAAGCTGTTGTTCCTTGGCAATGGGGGAGCTGGCAAGACTCGGCTCGCACTGAATCTGAACCCGAATTTTGTGAATCGTGAAGCCAATCAAAAGGGCGACTATTTAGGCTCAACACACGGAGTTCACTTCTGGGACTGGCCGAAATTCGTTGCGGAACGAGGTCCGGAAAATTCTGCTCAGAAAGGCCCGACGACCAAGGTCGTCAATCTGCATATGTGGGATTTTGGTGGGCAGGAGATCTACCACAGCACTCACCGGCTATTCGTCAGTCGTGGTTCGGTCTTTGTTGTTCTTTGGAACCCCGACCAGGATGGCAAAGTCCCGCCACAAGACGAAGGCTATCAGGATATCTGGTATCCCGTGCGATACTGGCTTGACTACATCCATATGGAATGTCCGCACACCCATCCGCTGATTGCCATCGTTTGTTCTCATCAGGGCCATCGTTGGCAGACAGGAAACAGGGAGGCAAATGAAAAGCTGAAACGCGAACTGAAGACGACGCTTCGTCAGGATATCGGCGATGAGTACGCAGATCGATTTCCCCTGTTCGTGTTGGATTCCGAATCAGACAACGGCATTGGCGAGCGTGCAGAACTGGAGACATGGCTAAAACAGAGCACGTACAAACTGGTCGCGGCTCAGGGCACCGCAGTTCCCACTTATTGGGAGATTGCTCAGAACATGGTCGAAAAATGGCTGCCCAAGCCGAGGAACGACGAGGACACCGCGGAGGTCGAGGGAGCCTCTCACGCTGAGCATTCGCGACTCACTCTGCCTCAGTTTACAGCCCATCTGCATGACGCCATTCGAAACGAGATCAATACGGCCGACCACGGGACGAACTTCGACCTGCTTCGTGCCAACTTCAGGGACGGAGACTTTCTGACAGAACGTCGCATTCAGCGAACACTTCGATTTCTGACGCACAGTGGCTGGTTGTACTGGAAAGAGGATCTGCATGATTCACGAGTGATCATTGATCAGCGTTGGGCATTGAATACTGCCTATGCGACTTTACAACGCCCACGCCTTCGTGAACGTGGAACCGAGTCGATATCGGCAAAACTATTGAACGCAAAGGGCCGATTCACTCTGCAGAATCTGAAGGACTGGTGCTGGAGGAACAAACCACTCGATGAAGATGACCAAACGCTGATTCTGTCGTTCATGGCTTCTGCAGGTGTTTGCTTCGAATTGTCTCGCCCGTACTCGTCAGGCGAAAAGACATTCCTCAGCCCGACGCATTTGCCGGAAGCTTCCGAACAGATCCGTGAGTTTCATTCAAAACACCTGGATCAAACGCAGGTTGTTGCCGAGTCTCGGCAACTGCATCGAGGCCACTGGTTTGCTATCCTGCGTGAGCTTTGTACTCGATACGGAGACTCTGCGGTCTACACCAAGAATGCCTGCCTGATTCATGGTTCGTCGTATCGATGGAACAAAGAAGACAAGGAGTGGTCGGCATTGCTTCAGTTCTGCCTCGACGACGAAAAACGCGGCCTTGGGGGCAAGATCTCAATCAGCGTAGCTGGGGCCGTGGAGAAGGAGAAACTGCCGTCGCTGCAGCAATTCGTGCAGTCATTCCTGCCGGGCTTTGATGGCAAGGCATCCGATGCCGTCTGCAACTTCGATCGCGATTACCACGGATGCCTGCCGGATGCTCCGACGGTGTTCTTTTCGTATGCATGGGATCCAGAGCATCGGAAAGACTACTACGAGGCTGCGGTCAACGCGGTCTACGAAGCGTTACTGCCGTATGAACGCCTTGGGCGAGTTAAGTTGCTGCGTGACAAGTACTCGATGAGCACCGGTGACTATATCACACGGTTCATTCAGAACGCTGGCAGTGAGAAGGTCACGCTGGTTCTCGTGTTCAGCAGCGACAAGTACTGGAGATCATGGTTCTGCATGGCTGAGTTCGAAGCGATGATCGAAAGCCTCTCGGAGAAAGGCAAGAGCTTTCAGGAGTCCGTCCTGCTGATTGAACATCCAACGGGTCGCCTCCATACGGACGAGGATCTTGAGCCGCTTGAGAAATTCTGGAAAGAGGCCCCGCCAAACTTTCCGGCGATCTTTAAGCAGAAGAAACTGGCAAAGGATCTTTATCAGGATGCCTTTGTGGATCTGCTGAGGAATCATGCACCGACGATTACGTCGAACGCAATTGGCCTACGGAAGTCATGGTCTCCCGAGGCGGCTCAGGAGATCATCGACTGGGTCAAACAGAAACTGGGCCTGCCGACGGACGGTCAGTCATGAATGACAACGCCAAAATCGAATGCGAGCGCCACATCATCACGCTCGCCGATGGAGTCACCATGGCCTTTCGGCGTATTCCTGCGTGCCCGGAAGGTTTTCTGATGGGGAGTCGTGGATACGCCGTGAACGAAGAGCCGATTCACCGCGTGGTGATTCCCGAACTCTTCTGGATGGCGGAAACTCCGGTGACGCAGGCTCAGTTCGCGGTATGGACGCAGCAGGCTGGTATCGAACACAAAAACTATCACAAAGGCTCGGGCGATCTGCCTGCCGAACAGATATCTCGGTATCAGGCGGAGGATTTCTGCAACTGGTTCACCAAGAACTATCAGGCGGCCCTGCCACGAGACGTTCTATTCGCCACGTTGCCTTGCGAAGCACATTGGGAATACGCCTGTCGCGGCGGCACTACGACGGACTTTCAGTTGGGCGACGGTGAAGCTGCGTTAATTGATGTCGGTTGGTGCTTCACCAAAACAACATACGCGGTCTCTAAATTCAATGGGCCAAATGCTGCCAATAGATTTGGATTGTACGATAAGCATGGGCTCGTGGCGGAGTGGTGTTTGGACCGCTGGGACGAGTTCTCGTATCGCCACCGTTGGGACGGAATCACAGATCGTGAGATATTAGCATTAGTGAAAGAGTTCTGTGACAGGAACGATGAGGAGGAAGATTTGCCCTCATACGTGGCTCGTGGCGGGGTGTACGGGAGCGATGCGTCCATGTGCCGATCCGCGTTTCGCTTTGGGTGCTGGGCCCTTCCTTTCGCGTTTTATGGCTTCGAGGACCAACGCATCCACGGCTTTCGTGTCTGTCTCGTTAGCAGCCCGTTTGGACAAACAGCAGTTGAAGAGCCAGAACGGACGGCTTCGCAGCGACGGGACGGAGCGAAGATGGCTGGAAGTGACGGCGAAGCCGAAATTTTGAACACGAATTTCACCGATTGAAAAACGGCCGCGTTGGTTTCACTCCCACTCGGCCCCGGGCTCGGTTTGCACTTGTCCCCGGGCTCTGCCCGGGGACACGCTGCTTCGGAGGCTCTGCCTCCACGACACAGAACACAAGCCCAATCGGTCGTTATCATCAAGCGTCAGGATCGAAAAGTGACTGTGCGGGCGGAGCCCGAAGGGCAGTGCGTCCCCGGGCAGAGCCCGGGGACGAGGGAACAAGTGAATGTCAGCCTCGCAGAAGCTCCACAAGTCGTTGGGCTTCTTTGAGCAGATCTGGTTGTTGTTCGCTGCCTTGGGGGCGTGCGATGAGGCGGACGGCGGTGGGTGGTGTGTCGGGGATGTCAAGGCGGTGCGGTTCCAGCAGGCCGACATCGGATGTGATTGCGGATTGAGTCACGATGCCGATGCCCCAGCCTTCGCGGACGAAGTCGAGCGTGGCAGTCCAGCCTCCGACTTCCAGAATCACGTCCAGCTTGTCAAACAATTCGCTTCTGCTGAACGCTCGATCCAGATTCGAACGCAGCCCGGCATCCGGTTCCGGAAGGATCAGCGGAAATCGAGTGAGCTCTTTGAGCCCTGCAGCTCGCTTCGGCAGGTTTTCAAATTGCTGTCGCACGCCGAGCGGTGCTTTTCTTCCGCATACGATAACGAACGGATCATCGAACAAAGTCTCCACGTACAGAAGGCGTCCGGCGACTCTCTGAATGTCCTCCTCATCATGAGTGACCAGCGCAAAATCGAAAGTTCCATTGGCGACGCCCTGAATTCTCAGATGACCTCGCGGCGTGGAAATACGAACGCGCGCGTCCTTGAATTCCTTCCGAAACTGCAACAGGGGTTCTCGCAACACAGACGTCACCGCTGTCTGCCCACAGGCGATGGAGACAGTTGGCTGCCGAGCCGAGCGTGTGTCCAGATCGGAGATCAGAGATTGCTCCAGTCTCAGCAGTTGCTGAACGGCGGGAAGACATCGAGTCCCCTCGGCCGTCAGTGACCACGTTTTGCCTCGCCGC
Organism: Ottelia alismoides; assembly: GCA_037367405.1. Taxonomy (NCBI): domain Eukaryota; kingdom Viridiplantae; phylum Streptophyta; class Magnoliopsida; order Alismatales; family Hydrocharitaceae; genus Ottelia; species Ottelia alismoides. The sequence continues at coordinate 489,729 of JAZKJV010008916.1, read as the reverse complement.
TGAACCCACGGCAACCGACCGACTCGACCAGGATCCTGCAACAGCTTCAATCGCTTGGACATGCTCGGCTGGTTCACCCCAAGCTTCTCCCCGGCAAGCGACGCATCGCCCTGGCAGTTCACCAGTTCAACAAGTGTCTCCATCAGTTCAAATGTGAGTCGTGCGTTTCGAGGCATGGGAGATGGGAGGTTTTCGGTGTTCGGTTTTCAGTTTTCGGACAGGGCAAGAATGTGTTGCCGTGAAACGAAATTGTAGGTCGGTTGGTCTCGGATCGACAATCAATTTAGTGTCGGTCTGGAAACGACCTGGCGGTTTATGAATCTCGGTCATGGAATGACCGAGCTACGTAGGCGAGTCATTCCATGACTCGCATTTTCAAAAGTCGTTAAAGCGATTGAAATATCAAGCTGCGGTAGATCGTTCTACGCGTTGCGAGACACTTCCAGGATCGTCGTGTCTTCCGCGAAGCTGAACTTCATTCGCATGAATTCACGAATCTCGGGCGAAGGTTCTCCCGTAGCACGAGCCAATACGATTCCGCGAATATCCTTTGGGTTAAACGGCTGGCCTTGCTCGAATTGGTTGATGAACTTCACCAACGAATCCGCGAACAGTCCGAAGTAGCAATACCCTCGCTGGCCACTGGGCAGGACGCCTTTCACCAGCACGCATGCGTACATTTCGCTCAGGTGTTTCCGATCGCGAAACTGCATTTCAAATCGTTCGAGAGCGATTTCGTCGACCGCAGCAGGATCGCTTGCGGAGGGCTCATCAGAGGTTACGTCGTCGTTCATTTGGACTTCCGTTCCACCTGCACGGATGCTGGCAGGAGTTGCGGCTCGAATCGTCTCATCACAAACTCGGACAGCCGCTGCAGCAGTTCGGCATTCTCAGCGTCCTGCTCGGGACGGCAGACCGTGTGAGCAGATCCAATCCGAATGAAGTCGACTCCTGCAAACGGAAAATCGTTTTCTGTATCAACGATCTTCACAGAGCCCTGCTCTGATTTTTCGCCGGGTCGCCTGATGCGGGACGCATAGAGTCGACGATCTGATTCTGAAGTGGATTCGTCAGACATTTCCTGGTCCTCGTTCCGGCGATTCGTGACTGTCCGCCCGACCCAACGCAGCAACTTGCCCCAGACTTGCATCGTCGGGCAACGGCAAAGCGGGCTGTGAAACATCCGGCCACGGACCACCATGATACGGATTGTGGTCGAACATTCCGGCGAACTGGTGATTCTTCAGATAGTCCAGCTTGCGAGACCTCACCGTCTTTCCGTTCAGCAGCAACCACTGCTCGCGATGCGACACGGAGATCATCTCTTTCATGCGAAGCTGGAACAGTTCGTCCAGGCCGTGAGCCATGAAAGCGTCCGTCATTCCGAAGACCTGCTTCACGGCGCAATTGTTGATGATCGTTCTCCAGTCTGTTGGGTAAGCGGTCATGATCTGACTCAGGTCCTGCCAGAAACTGTGCACGCGAACTCCGTATCCGCGTCCCAGAGTCATGGCCTGCAAGAGAGACGGAAAGTGCCCCAACTGAGAAGCCTCGTCAATCAGCAGCAGAGTCGGCCATTTCGGGATTTCGCGACGCGACGTGATGGCCGCCATCAGGGTTGTCATCCAGAGTCGAATGAGTCGACGATGACTTTCAAGCTTGTTGGGCGGCACCACAAGATAGATCGTCATCGGCGTTGCACTTGCAAAGTCCTTCAGCGAAAACGTGGAATGTCGAAACGCGGACTCGACTCGTTGAGAGAACAGAACCTTGAAGTAACTTCGCACGGTCGCCAGCGTGCTCGGACGAGTTTCCCGGTCTGGCTGACCAAGATAAGCCGCCAGTTCACCACGAGCCATCGGATGCATCGTCTTCACGGTGTCCAGCCATACGGCCAGATTGTAGTCCGTATCGTCGGCATAAAGAGTTTCTCGCAGAGTCTTCAGCAAATGCTGAGCCTTGTCGCGATGCTGAGCGAGAAAGACGATCACGCCGGCAACTAAGCCTCGAGCCGAAATATCCCAGAATGGATCTTTGGAGACCGAGTTCCCATCAGACAAAATCTGCGCGATCATCTGAGCGTCGGTCTCAAGATCCGCGTTGGACAGAGTAAACAGGTCGAAGAAGTTCAACGCATCGCTGGATGGTCCAATTGCTTCGAATGGGTCAAGCCGAACGACTCGCTGGCCCATTTCTCTTCGACGCCGCGCGGAGACACAATACGCTTCGCCCTTGATGTCGAGACAAACGATCGAACCGGGATAGGTCAGCAGTTCCGGGACCAGCATCGATCGAAACTTGCCAGCTCCCGTGGGGGCGATGGTCAGCAGATGCTTCTCCGGAGGAGCACCGATCATCGACCCGGTTGAGTTTCTGGTCTCCGTCGCTGGCGGCGAACCGGACAGCATCCGCGATTCCGCCTTAAACCCGAGGTTGCGTTTGGGCGGCATCCTTCGCCCGAGCGGGATTCGGTAGCCTTCGTCACCATCTTCAACAGCAGCAATCATGGAAAAGTCCTTCGTTGAATGGGGAAGCTCAACTTCAGCACTTCGACAGAGACATATTCGCACGATCCGGAGTCGCTTCAATCATTTGCTCCAGAATCCTTCAAACCATTCTTTTGTGGCATTGTTCGTACCTGCTTCCTGTACGATTGGAATGGATGGGGACGATTCTGAAAGTGCGGTGATCCAGACGATTTCGGAATGCGTATCGTTGTGACAGTGAGACGATCTGGCTTCATCTCGACGTTCGCCGCTTCAGTACCAACCCGGTTGCAGGAAGGGGGATCATTGAATTCATCTGGAGGGCCGCAGATCACTCGTGGATTCAACAGCAGGCCGGACACACGCGACGGCAAGTCGCTTGCAAGCTCGCAGGCTGCACTCGCGATGCTCGCAAACGCCTGCGTCGCGTCCCGGCCGGCTGTTGTCTCAAACTGGCGAGCCGTCAGTGCAAGGATAGTAGCGGCGGCATGCTGTCGCCGTCTGGCATAATGAAATCGGGGGGAAGATGTCGCCGCTACATCGGCCGCTCGCCTGGAATCACACCGAGAAACAACACCAATCGAACAACACCATGTCCCTCGAAAAGCTAATCATGAATTTCCGTTTGAAAACCGCGTCAGAGCTTTCTGAACTGCACATGCCGCTTTATGATCACTCCTCCCGAGGGACGATCATCCAGCCGCACGCAATCGATTGTCCCCCCAACCAGCAGCACATCCTCTGAAACAAAGCCTCATGAACTCACCGGACCCATCCATCCAGGAATTGAGCAGTCCACCGAAGCCGCCGCTGGTGTTTCGCATCGGCGTCGTTGGACACAGACCGGATCGTCTTGACCATGCCGATCTGCAGATGTTGTCTGGTCGACTCGCTGAAGTCATTCGAAAAGTCCAGACCGAACTGAAAACCCTGCACACCGACAACGCAGCGTACTACTCTGAAACCGCGCCGGTTGTGCGAGCCATTTCACCACTGGCCGAAGGAGTCGATCGGATCTTCGCCGAACAGGCCCTTGATGCGGGATGTGAACTGACGGCCGTGCTGCCGTTTCATCAGGCGGAACTTGAGAACGACTTCACTGGCGGACAGGCCAAAGAACCGGACTCGCTCGTTCGATTCCGAGCCCTGCTCGATCGAGCGACATCCGTCTTTCAGTTGGCCGGAGATCGCACCGACGAGTCCGAATCGTACGGCAGAGCTGGTGACGTGGTGTTGAATCAATCGGATCTGCTGATCGTTGTCTGGGACGGGGCTCGTCATCGTCGGCGAGGCGGGACGGAAGATACGTTTGACGACGCAGTTGCACGCGGCGTCCCGGTTGTCTGGGTCGATGCTCACGCACCTCACCACTGGAGAATTGTCACCCGACCAATTCGCGGCATCGAAGAATTCCCTCGCAACCAACGTGCGGCCCTAACCAAATCATTCACTTGGGACAAGCTGCAGGAGCAGGTTCGACGACTGACGGAAGTGCCTGCGGATGATACAGAGGCTTCGTCGAAACCCGGGAAAAGCCAAAAGGCTTTGCTTGCGAAATATCTCAAAGGGCGAAAACCGAAATGGAATCTTCCGTTCGTCTGGAAGTGGTTTCGGAATTTCATTGGCGATGGTTCGATCAAGCTTCCGTCGAAGCACGTTCCTCCATTTGAACAATCGTCACTGGGTGCATGGCCGCTCAAGACTGGCACTCCGGTATCGGCGATGATCAATCATCTTCGACCGTACTACGTCTGGGCCGATAAGCTGGCCGACCGATACGCGGACGTCTATCGCAGTGCCTTTGTGACGGCGTTTACCTTTGCGGCAATCGCCGTTGGCCTGGCACTTCTGCCGAATGCAATAGGACTGGATGAATCGGGGCTTGCCAGTGTGTTTTGCGCGATCGGCGAGTTTCTGGCGATTCTGATCATTGTTGTGCTGGTCGTCGTGGGTCGATTGAGACGCTGGCATGAACGCTGGCTGGACTATCGACTTCTGGCCGAGATCCTTCGTCATCAGCGAATGATCGCACCACTTGGCGGTTTGCGAGCATCTCCGTCCGTTCCTGAGCACTGGACGAATTATGGTGACCCGGGCTCGTCCTGGATGGCGTGGTATGCTCGAGCCGTCGAGCGAGCGATTGGACTGCCGAATGCAGTCGTGGATGCAACTTATCTTCGCGAATGCCTTGACGACTTGCACGGCCAGTTGGGCGGTTCATACGGACAGGTGGCGTTTCATGAAACCACTGCCGCTCGATCTAAACGCATCGAACACAGACTGCATCTGGCGGAATATATTCTGTTCGCCCTGACTCTCGTCTGCTGTTCGCTGCATATCTCGCACGGAGTCTTTCACTGGCCGCACATCAATCCACACTGGCTGACCTTCTTCTGTGGGTTCTTTCCAGCTCTCGGAGCCGCGATCGCCGGGCTCAGCAATCAGGCCGAATTCCGCCGAGTCGCCCAGCGATCCAAATCGATGCACGCAGGTCTGAAGGTGCAGTTGGAACAGGTCGAGCAACTGCGAAATCAGCTTGCGAAAGATCCGGACCAAATCTCAGAACTCACATCAACACTCACCGAAGTCGCCAGCAACTCCGCAACCATGATGGTCAACGAAGTCCTCGACTGGCGCGTCATCTTCCAGGACCGCCCGTTAAGAACCGTTTGATGAATTCAACCCTCACTCTCGCCATCACACTGAAAACTGAACACTGAAAACTTAGCACCGCTCAATCCGAAAACCGAAAACCTCAAACCGAAAACCCTATGAAAACCTACACCCCAAACCCCATCGACACCACCACCGTCGAGCTACCTGAATCTCTTCTTCCGCTCCTCGAACGCCTCGCCGAAAACGCCCACGAAGTCTGGTCCGCCCAGCGCATCAAAGACGGCTGGATCTGGGGCCCCCAACGCGACGACACGAAAAAACAAAACCCCTGCCTCGTCCCCTACGACCAACTCCCCGAATCCGAAAAAGAATACGACCGCAAGATGGCTGGGGAAGCACTGAAGGCGATCTTGCTTCTTGGTTTTTCTATCGTAGCGCAGTAGGGTATTAGTTTCCGGTTTAACGGCAATAAGGGGTCAATCCCATGACCAGCCTGTTTCTCTCGTATCGACGTAGTGACTCCCAAGAGACTGTGGGGCGGCTTTACGAACACCTCAATCCACGCCTCAATCGCTGGGAGATTTTCTAAGACCACAAGAAACTGCAACCTGGAAGCGACTTTCCAGATGAACTCCGTCGACAGGTCTCTGGGGCGACTGCGGTGCTCGTCATTATTGGGCCCGATTGGCTCAAGATATTGAAAGAACGTCAGAGCCAACCTGCCACCGACCATGTGTTCGAAGAGGTTCGGATCGCTTTGCAATCCGGCAATACCGTGTTGCCCTTGCTGATCGGTAACGCCGTCATGCCGACGGAGCAGGACCTCGAGAATTTCCCCGAACTGTTGCCGCTGCTGCGAAAGAACGGTCGTTCCGTGCGGCCCGATCCTGATTTCGACTCCGATCTTGAGAAAGTGGCTGCGTTCCTCGACGAAACCATTCAGGGAGTAGGCCCTGGCCTGTTGCTTGGTGGGAAATACAAGCTAACGCGCCAGGTTGGTAAAGGCGGTATGGGCATCGTCTATGAGGCTGTCGACGTATCGGTGAAAACCAGTCGTGCACGCGTGGCGGTCAAGATGATCCTGGAAGGGATGAACATCAAAGAGGTGCTGGCTCGCTTTGACGGCGAGAAGGAAGCCCTCGCGCGCATGAAGCATGATCACATTGCGAAGGTGCTGGATTCCGGCGCGACGCCACAAGGGCGGCCGTACTTCGTCATGGAATTCGTCGCTGGCGAGCCAATAACGGACTATTGCGACCGCAAACGGCTGACGCCTCACGAGCGACTGCGACTCTTTCAAAAAGTCTGCTCTGCGGTGCAGCATGCCCATACCAAAGGGATCGTGCATCGCGATATCAAACCATCGAATGTGCTCGTGGAAGAACTTGAAGGACATCCCTGCCCCAAAGTAATTGACTTCGGCCTTGCCAAGGCGCTCACGGGCAAATTGACCGACCGTACGCTGGACACCAGCTATAGTCGCGCGGTCGGCACTCTGTTATACATGTCACCCGAGCAGGCCGCCGGACGATCACATGAGATCGACACACGAACTGACGTTTACTCGCTCGGAGTCTTACTTTATGAGCTTCTGGCTGGCGAACCGCCGTTTACGCAGGCTGAATTGGAGAGAATTGGCGACGTCGCGATTCGCGAGGCGATAATCCGAAACGATCCACCGAAGCCAAGTACCCGACTAAGTTCTAATCACTCGCTCCCAAACATCTCCGCCAGCCGCCAGCTCGATCCGGCGAAACTAACAAAGCTGCTGAGGAACGAACTGGAGTGGATCCCGCTAAAGGCAATGACCAAAGAGCCAGAGCACCGTTACCAGACTCCGAATCAGTTCAGCGAAGATATTGCGGCTTATCTGAACCACGAACGAACAGTTGCTGGCAAGCCCACGGTGGGACAGGTAGTTCGGAAATACCTGATCCGAAATCGCGGGCCCGTCTTGGCAGCCTCAATAGTTTTCGCCGTCCTCTTCATCGGTCTGATCACCACGCTTTGGCAAAAGCAGCGGGCCGATTCGAACGCCACTCTTGCTCTTCAAGAGATGGTGAGAACTCGAACGGCTCTGTTGCAAGTATCCGAAGCTAAACAACTCATTGAGGAGGAAAAAGTCCGAGCCGAGGCTGGAGAAAAACTGGCGAAAGAGAACGAAGCAAAAGCGTTGGCCGCGAATGTGGCCACACGGCGCACCGTATCGGATCTCATTGCAGCCACGGATGTCGTCTTTGATGTGTTCGAAGGATGGGACGACGAAACGAACCAATTGTGGAATGTGCCCTTAGAGAAAGGCTTGGGCGATCGTATTGAGGCAGCTTGCAACAAACTGGCGACAGAAACGATCTCCGATCCGGTCATGCGGAATAGGCTGAAGAATCGACTTGCGGCAATACTGACAAACTTAGGACGGACAGACGAGTCTATCTCACTGCTATGGCAGGTTCGTGAATTCTATGAACAAGCACTCAGCCCAGATCATGCAGATGCGCTTGCTAACATGGACGAATTGGCATTGGCCCTCACCATTGAAAACAAAGATCTGAATAGTGCATTGTCAATGCGTCAAGAGGCATTCCAGATTAGGATGGCAACGCTCGGCAGTCACCACATCGATACCATCAGATCGATGCGGGAACTCGGAAGTGCGTACATTTCTGTCGGGAGTTACGGCGAGGCAATTCCGCTCCTTCAAGATGCCGTGAAGTTGGCGAAGACGGAGCTTGGCCAAGACAACATCGTAACGTCCCTTGGGACACTTGATCTGGCATTCGCCTATAAATGGGATGGTAAGTCGGACTTGGCAATACCGCTTTTTCAAGAAGCAATCCAGTCTCTTACGATGAAGAATGGAGGCGAGGCTCTTTCCCTTCAGGCCATGCGCTTGCTTGCAGAGACCTACTGCGAAGCGGGGAAGGAAGACCTCGCGATCCCGATTTTTGCTGAAGCGCTACTGCATATGAAGGCCAAATTTGGCGCCGACGAAGAGAATACTCTCCGATGTTTAGACGGTTTGGCGGATGCATACTACGCGAGTGGAAGACTTGAGCTTGCACTGCCGCTCGTGGAAGAGGCACTTAGGCTGACGAAAGCCAAACTCGGCAAAGATCATCCAGATACGCTTAAAAGGATGGACAGGCTTGCTAGCCTCTACAATAAGGGCAGTAAACGGGACCTATTGCTATCACTCTTGGAGGAGTCTTTGATCTGCAGGAGGGCCACGCTCGGCTCAGACCACGCCGATACCTTGCGCAACTTGATCAACCTCGCAGTCGCGCTGATAGATGCTCACCGTGCCTCTGATGCAGTTCCGCTGCTCGAGGAGTACGTGACGCATCGACGAGCAGAGTCTCGCCCCAACGATCCAATCCTGGCCGGTGAACTGGCTTTGGTATCGTTGCAGTTACTACGTGGCCGCCAATTCGCTGCCGCGGAGCCGTTGCTACGCGAATGCTTGAGTATCCGCGAGGCGACTGAACCCGACGACTGGCGAACGTTCAACACGCAGTCAATGCTCGGGGGAGTATTGCTTGGCCTTGGGCAACACGTCGCAGCGGAGCCATTGTTGTTGAAAGGGTACGAAGGAATGCAGGTTCGCGAGCAGACAATTCCACCTGAAGCAATCCTCCGATTCGCGGAAGCCCTCGACCGACTAATCGAACTATATACGGTGACAGACAGTCCTCAAGACTTGAAAAAATATCAAGCATTGCGGGCTAGATATCCGTCAGCCGAAAGCAAGGCACCCTGATTCGATCGCTTTCTGACAGACGATAGACGATAGCCAGTCTTCCGTCACTGCAGAGAACCCGGCATCTATCGATGTGCCTCCGGAAGCCACCTACATGGCCGCCTGGAAAGCCGTCCCATGTCGCTGGCAGAACGTCGTCGCCTCGGCTAACGAAGATGGAGCAGAATGATCGCCATCACGCAGCAAGGGTCTTGATTGTATAGCAGAATGCAATACAATTCCTGAAAAGGAAGAATGCCCATGACCAGATCAAGAACCTCAAATGTCTCTCAGTCACGTAGTCCTCTCATGGTTCGTCTGGACGAGGACAGCAAAATGGCGCTGAGTCGGGCGGCGGAGTTGCGTGGGATCAGCGTCAGCGATTACGTTCGCCAGGTCACAGTGGCACAGGCACGGAAGGAAGTGGCGGCGGCAAACGAGCAGACGATTGCGATGACGTCCGAAGAGCAACTTGCTTTCTGGAATGCTCTCAATACACCGGTCAAGCTGACGAAAGCACAAAAGAAACTCAGCAAACTCATGCGAGGCAACTCTTGAACCCGGTGCCGTTTCCGCCTGAGTATGTTCTTGAGCGTCTCCAGAAAGCTCATCCTCGAAAGGCTTTCAGAAGCGGTCAACCGAAAGTGGATGATTGGCTGGCGTCCCGGGCGCTGCAGCACCAGGAGAAACATCTTTCTGTCACCAGAGTACTGTTGGACGGAACAGGCGGCATCATTGGTTACTACACGCTGGCATCGGGACAGGTGGATTTTGGTGACCTTCCGGCTGAGGTAGCGAGAAAGCTTCCGAAGCGAACGTTGCCCGTTGCTGTTCTTGCGTGGCTGGGTGTCTCCAGCGACTTCCACGGCCAGGGACTGGGGCGACTGTTGTTGGCTCAGGCCTTGCGTGATTGCTACGACGCCGGGCAGACTTTTGCCTTCATCGCCGTGATCCTTGACTGTATCGATGAGAAGGCGAAGGCGTTCTATCAGCACTATGACTTCGCCGAGTTGCCGGGTCACCCCTACCGCCTATACATCACGGCAGCACACCTTGATGCAATGATGTCCTCGTCATAAATCCATCTCGACGGGCTACTGGTATGTTTAGAATCTTCATCTCCTACCGACGAGGCGACACGCGGGATGTGGCGCAGAGGATGTTTGAGCGGATCTCGAAGCAGTTCGGGAAGTCGGTCTTTTGTGATGTTGATGGCGTCAAGATCGGCGACAATTTTCGTGAGTCTCTGCTGAGAGCTGCCGAGTCGTGTGATGTGATGGTGGTGGTGATCGGGCCGGAGTGGTTTGGCAGGAACTCCGACGGGACTCGGCGAATCGACGATCCGAACGACTGGGTCTTTCGAGAAGTCAACATCGCTCTGGAACGCAATATCCCGGTTGTGCCGGTGCTGATTTATCCGGCTCGTCAGCCGATGGAAGAAGATCTGCCATTGTCTCTAAAGGAACTGGCGTTTCGCGAGTCCATCACCGTCTACTACGACAAGCAGTTTGAAAGCTCCGTGCGGACGGTGATTGATCATCTTGTTGTAATTCAGGAACGCAAGGCCAGTCGACTGCAACTGATCGCCATGAGGGCTCAGCGATCGTTCCGAGCCGTTCGGCATCCGATGTCGATCGCGGTGTTGGTTTGCGTCGCTCTGTGCGTGTGGCTGGGAAGCTGGTGGTATCGTGAAACCTTCGGCCCGCGACGCGTCGAACCGACGGTGGTCAACACGTGGGAGAAGGCCGATCGTTCGAAGCTGGAAAAGGAGATCGCAGCCATGAAGGCGAGAACTCCTGAGCCAATCACATCACGTCCAGAAGACACCGAGAAGGTCGCCTCGCTGGGAAGTCCGGACTATGGCAGCTTTGATATTCTCAGCGACGAGCGGTTCTGGGATCTGCGTGGCTGGAAGGATCTTTCGAATCCCGCAAACAACGGCCAGCAGTCGATCGCCATCATGACTCGCACCGCTCGCATTCTGAAAGCCGCCGAGGCAAAGGAAATTCGCTTTGAAGCTCGCACGGACGGCGATGAGGTGTTCCTAGTGTGCATGTCACACCGTGACAAAGCCCGCGAGATTCTGCAGGAGCAACCCGGCTTCGTCGGAGCCCGCTCAACGAAAGTTCGCCAACTGGTTGTCGACATCAGCGACGTACCCGTGGGCGAAGAGTTCATGTTGAAGACCAAAGCCACGTATGTGAATTCTCTGCAGGATCCCAGGGACCGCTGGATCGGTGCCATCGGCTATCCCCGCTCCGACCGCATCCGCCTCGTCGTGTTGATGCCGCAACAGAATCCCCTGAAGTCCTTCCGTCTCCAAACCGCTCCTTCGACCCGCGACAAACCCGAAGACTACACCGGCCCCAAACGACTCATCGAATCCGACGACAACCTCAGCCTCATGTGGGAAGTGCCCAACCCGGAAACCGGGTTTGTGTACAGCATTGTGATGGAGTGGTGAGGAGTGATCAGTCGTGACAACAACCGTCGCGCTGTTCCGAGAACTCTTCGAACTGTCATGACGGGGCTTGAATTCCATAGGGGATCTGACGTCGCCGGAGGAATTCCGTATCAGAATGCTTCGGCCAAACTGAGCGTTCGAGTTGATCCGCGCAATGTCGGGTTGCGTATACTGCAATGATGACAGACGTGACTAATCCCACGAGCGTCTGTTCCACTGTCTTTGGAGCGATTTGCGAACATGGCCGTTTGCATCTCTGAGTCAACAATCTGACGTTTGGTCAGAATTGTCTGGTCATTAATGCAATCTTCACGATCAACGCAAGTCAATGGCTGCCTGACTACCTGGTGCATTTCACAACGGATACCATTTTAGCGTTTCCACGCCTTTGCTTCAGTTTCCGGTTCTGTATAGCCAACATGTTCTCGTTTTGGTGCAGGTCGAGAAGCACACATGCGAGATTTCTTCCCGGAGAGAAAGATGTTCAAGAGGGTGCTGCACGTTCGTCGCTGGCTGATGTCCTGCCTCTACAAGAGAATTGTTCGATTATGGCGTCAATGGTATTGGCTGACGCTGGCGTTAATCGTTGCTGCCATTCTCCTGACGTGGCATGGCTTAGCTGAGTTGAATAAGAAGGAATACAGCAGCACGTCCACTGAACTTTATCAAGCCTTGAAAACACTCGTTATGGCGAGCCCGGCGGTTGATGCGGATTCGGCCATTAACAAATGGCTGGAATGGGGACGATGGCTGGGAGCGATTGTCTTCTTCGGCGGTGTTCTTGGTCTGGTCTCGCGTTTGTTTTCGCAGTCTGCTCTAAGCCTCTTTACCTGGATGTTCGCGAGTAAGCATGTCATCCTTGCTGGTTTGGGGCAGCCTTCCGAAAACAACGATAAGCTTGTCATGTCTCTTCGAAGAGAGTGGAAAAGCGTCATCATCATCGAGCCCGACCCCGCTCATCCTCAACTTGAAGCCTGTCGAAACGCCGGTGCTGTGGTTTTGATCGGTTCGCCATACGAAGAAGAGATGCTCAGGCGAGCCAGAATCCATAGGGCGGAGAGTATCATTCTGCTGTCTGGTACAGACCGCGAGAACATGGGCCTTGCTTATCTTACGTACAAGCTTCTTAACGATCGCAGTCCGCGATCACGCCCTTTTGAGCGGATTGAGCACCCGTTCCAGCAAGTGCGACCTGATCAGGTCAGTTGCCTGCTGGGCGTGATCGAACCAAGCCTCGTGGATGTCATTCGACACGACCGGATCTATACAGACAGCCATGATCGTTTGAGGCTGAACGTCTTTTGTCTTCGTGAAATGGTGGCACGAGCAATGTTGAGAGAAACGCGGTTGCTGGAGAACCCGCGTCCGCTGGGGAATATTCTGATCGTTGGTTTGGGTTTGCAACTCCGGCTTGGGGAAGCGCTCGTTACTCGTGCTGCGAAAGACTGGCACATCAACCGAAACGACAAGGATGTGACGACGTCCGTTCGGTTGGTCATTGATGTGATCGATGGTGAGTCAGAGAACTTTGTACAGAGCGTCACTAGCCGAGTCAGCTACATCAAGAAACACGATTTTCCATCACAGCCCACGGAGGTTGATGCCTGCTTCCTGAGAGCGATCCCTCGAAAGGCGACTCGCTGCGGCTTCCGTGGAGAGGACATGCGGGCGATGCTAATGGAGAACCAGTATGACGCGATTTTCGTTTGCCTTGCGGACGAAGGAATGGCTGTCCGGCAGGGAATCGAACTTCGGCAAACTTTGGATGAGATCCCAGGCTCGGAAAACGTGACCGTTGTTGTGCGGGTCATGCAGGAAGATGCTGGTTTTGGGCCGCTACTTTCGATGGAGCAGCCTGGGGCTGATGGAGCCCTGCGCCCCAAAAACAATCTCATCGCAGTCGGCTTCAGGGATCGCATTCAGGATGTGATGCTGTCTCTGAATCCTGAGGTTGAGATGCTGGCCCACGTCATTCACCAGCAATATCTGCTGACGCTGGATAAACAGCTACGGGATGCGACTTTGGCCGATCCACCCAGCAGTGAACTCATCATGAAACTGCGAAACAAGAAAGCTCGTCGTTCATGGAACGACCTGCATGAGAGCCTGCGCCAAAGTAATCGTGATCAAGCGATTCGCCTTTCTCAGTATATTGACTCCGCGTCGCATTCGAATGGAAGTTCAGGTTCGTTTGAACTTGTCTACGCTCCTCATGAAGCGCTGTCACCCGAGCTTGGTTTGGGATTGAGCGACGAACAGATCACAGAGCTGGCGATCCAGGAACATAACAATTGGGTTGCTGCTCAACTCAAAGCTGGCTGGAAGCTTGACAGGTCCCTCAAGGAAACAGGTTCTGATCCCGATAGAAAGCTGTCGCCCTTCCTTGTGCCGTGGAACGAACTGGACGAAGGCACGAAAAAGTACGACATCGATGTCATCGCTCGACTTGCGATCACGTTTGCCAAGGCAGACTATCGTCTGTCTCCGAAGTGACGATGTCTAAGTCAGCCGCTGGAGCCTGATCAGCCCCGCAATTTTGTCGTTCTTCCGGAGTTTGACGAAACCAAGGTTGATGGAAGGACTGAAACTTCCTGCATGGTGCTCGGCCCAGCAGTTTGCAAGTTCGTGGAGGGAATTTGGTGCGTGTGAGTAATCCCGAGATAACTTCCCGATTTGACTCCGACATGTGCGAATGCAAGTCATGGCATGCCTCGCCTGCGTAACTCTGTCATTGCATGACGCGATGTCTAAACCGCCAGGTTGTTTTGAGATTATCACTTAGGATGAAGCGGCGACGTGTTGCCGCTTTGAAGCTGGCAGGTTGCTCCTGTAGATTTCCGGGTGGAGACAGATGGAAGTTCTCCACAGCAGGTTGTGGAGACGAAAGCGGCAGCAGGGCTGCAGCAGTCCAAAGTGGGATTACGACAACATGCCCGACAAACCCGATGGCGTCTTCATCTCGTGTGTCTCTGACGAGTTCGAGAAAGGTACGGCTCCACCATCTTGTTTGCGAACGGCACTCGGTGATCTTTCCGTCATCAGTGACACCCAGTGAGAAGCGAAGATCGACTTATATCCAGAGGACGTTCTCATCATGCCCAGTGCGTTTGTCAGCCATAGCAGCCCGGATGATCGGTATGTGCAGGAGTTCGTGCAGCTCGTCCGAAGTCTGGGTTACGACGAAGTCTTCAACGACAGCCACACGATCGAGCCGGATGAGCAGTTCTGGCCGCGGATAGAGCGAGGGATCCGCGGCTGCGAAGCTTTTGTCGTCATTCTGTCGCACGCCTCGGTGAAGTCGTACTGGGTTGATCGCGAGGTGCAGTTTGCTCGGGAGCAAGGCAAGAAGGTCATTCCAATCCGCATTGACGACTGCCGACTCCCGACCAGCTTTGATGGTCGCGATGTCATCGAACTTCGTCACGGGCGCGGCGACAAAGTGAAGATCTCTCCATCCCGACTCACTCGGCATGCGGCTCGCAACTTCTTTGGACGCGAGACGGAACTGGAACTCATCGACAAGGCCTGGGAAGACTCCGGAACTCACGTTCTGAGTCTTGTCGCCTGGGGCGGTGTTGGAAAGACGGCACTGGTGACGCAGTGGTTGTCGACGCGGATGATTGCCAAAGGCTGGCCGGGCGTTGAACGATACTTTGACTGGAGTTTCTACTCGCAGGGAACCGGGGAGACTCGACAGACATCCTCTGACTTATTCATCAATGCAGCACTGACATTCTTCGGCGATCCCGATACTACAAAAGGGACGCCGTGGGAACGTGGTGAGCGATTGGCCGGGCTGATTCGTCAGCACAAAACGCTGCTTGTGCTGGATGGAATCGAACCGCTGCAATATCCGCCCACCGATCGCTCGGGGCAGGCCGGCCGACTGAAGGATACTGCGCTTGAGGCTTTGCTACAGAGTCTGGCTCAGAGCAACAACGGCTTGTGTATTGTCACCAGCCGCGAACATCTGGCCAATATCGACAGCTTTCCGACACAGAAGGAACACAAGCTTGAGAAGCTCATGTTGGAAGCGGCCATCAGTGTGATTCGCCACCTGCAGTTGATCGGCAGCGACAAAGAGATTGAAGAGATGTGGGATGCACTCGACGGTCATGCGCTGTCGATCCTGCAACTGGGCCGATTGCTGGCTCGAGGATACGGCAAAGACCTGCGGAAATGGCGTGAGATCGGAATTACGAAGGCTGACAAGCTTCATCAGGGACGCTCGACGATGCGGGTCATGGCCAAGTACGAATCGTGGCTGTTGTCGGGAGACAAAGAACGACAATTGGAGCTGGCGATTCTGCGTCTGCTGGGACTTTTTGAAAAGCCTATGTCGCCTGGTTGTTTTGCAGCTCTGCGAGCCGAGCCGACGATTGTTGGGCTGACCGAATTGTTCAGCGACACAGAGCCCTTTGAAGTCGAAGCTGCCGTGGCGACGCTGATCGAAAATGAATTGCTCTCCCATGGCGGTGGCGATGATTACCTGGGCTCACTGCTGAACGTACCGCTCGACGCTCACCCGTTGATCCGCGAGTATTTTGCAGCGCGGTTAAAGCAGGAGCAGCCCGAGGCGTTCCGAGCGGCTCACTCGCGGCTGTTTGTTTATTTGTGCGAGAGCACGCCGTACCGACCGGACGGCCTCGACGGACTGGCCCCGCTCTATGAAGCCGTCACCCACGGCTGCCTCGCCGGACGCCAGCAGGAGGCGTTGTACAAGGTCTACGCCGACCGCATCCTCCGCGGCACGGACAGCGACGGCTTCTACAGTTGGAAGAAACTCGGGGCGAACGGGGCCGACCTCGCGGCGGTGGCGGCCTTTTTTCTGCCGTCAGCATCGGGGCCGTGGAGCCAGGTGTCGCCGAACCTGACCGCAGACGCTCAGGCCTGGCTGCTGAACGACGCCGGACTCCGCCTCCGTGCCCTTGGCCGATTGACCGAAGCGCTGCAACCGATCCGTGCCGGTTTGGAGATGCGGGTGCAGCAGAAGGTTTGGAGAAGCGCCGCGATCAGCGCTAGCAACCTGAGCGAGTTGGAGGTGACGCTAGGATGTTTGCTGGACGCCGTGACTGACGCCCACCAGTCGATTACCCACGCCGACCTGAGCGGCGATGGGGGCATGATGGTGTTCATGCGTACCACGGCAGCGGATGCCTTGCACCAGTTCGGCCAGCGGGCCGAGGCAGGCGCCCTCTTCGACCTGGCCGAACGGCTGCTGCAGGAAGGGCAGTCAGAGTTCGACCTGCTCTATTCGCTGCAAGGCTTCCGCTACTGCGATTGGCTAATTTCTCCTGCCGAGCAAACGGCTTGGAAGCATTTGCTCGATCAGGCTGTTGCAGATTCTGAGCCTGATGTCTCACGTTGCCTTGCCGACGTCGAACTCCGAGCGACGACGACCCTCAAATGGATGAGTGACTGGGACGTGGATCTGCTTTCAGTAGCGCTCGATCGCCTGACCCTCGTCCGCGTCGGGCTGATCCGGGCGATCCTGGCGAACCCGCTACCGCAACCGGCGCTCGAACTGCAGAATGTCGCCGCCGCGGTGAACGGCCTCCGTGCCGCAGGACAGGTCCAATACCTCCCTGTCGGCCTGCTGACCGCCGCGCTCTACCACTTCGTCCGCGGCGAGCACACCGTCGCCGAGAAACACCTGGCGGAAGCCCAACAGATCGCCGAGCGAGGCCCCATGCCGCTCTTCCTCGCCGATGTCCACCTCCATCGAGCCCGCATGTTCCGCGACCGCGACGAACTCGCCAAAGCCGCTCACCTCATCCGCACCCTCAACTACGGCCGACGCTACGAAGAACTGGCCGATGCTGAGAAGGCTCTGGCCTAAACCTGGACGCGATAGGGTGCAACCGTTCGCGAAAGCGAGTACCCATCCCTTAACTCAAGTTTTTGACAACACGTTCCGACGTTTGCATGATGGCCTTTTTGCCTGCCTTCTAGTGTCGCGTCTCCCAAGTTCGTTTCATTTTGGCAGCCAGCAACAACATGTAGCCGGATTCGTCAGAATTCGGACGCACCGGGGAATTCTCACGAATTCCGCTACGGATTAATTCAACGACAGCGTGGGACACTACACCAAGCGGTAGGTCAGTGGTTCGAATCCACTCGGGCGCAGTTGTTTGGGGGAAATTTGGGTCAGTTCCACTCGGGGTTGCGGACATCGTGGGGCAGGAGGCGGTGGATGCGGTTGATTCGGCGGGTGCAGATGTCCCAGATGCCGTAGGGATCCTCTTCGAGAACAAGAGGACCATCTCCGGGGATGATTTGCCAGTCGCCGCGGGCGATTTCGCCTTCCAGTTGATCGGCTCCCCAGCCAGCGTAGCCGGAGATCAGGCGGAAACGAACGTTCGGGTCTTCCTCGGAGTTTCCCTTCACGACGGCATCGAACGAAGCCTCGCTGCCGGTCAGAAAGATCCCGGGGGCAATTTCTGAGTCCGACGCTCCGAGGATTGCCGAATTGTGGAGGACGAACAGCGAGTTCGGCTCGACGGGGCCACCCACAAACACGGGAGCATCGGCGGACTGAATTACACCGTGATTTGAGAGCGCTTCGCCGACTTTCATCGACGATGGACGATTGATGATCAGCCCCATCGCTCCCTGAGCGTTATGTTCCAGCATCAGAACAACGGATCGATAGAAGTTTCGATCCTTGAGTTGCTTTGATGCGACGAGAAAACAGCCCTGGTAAAACGTCGACATTGCTGTGACTCTTCAGTCGCCAGATAGGGTTTCGCGGCCTCATCAAATGCGAGCATTCCCGGCATCGCATCGGGCCGCCACGTTCGCGTGATTATGCCTCTTTGCGATATCGTAGCCTCTGCCGCGAATTTGTCATCGGTCCGAGGGATCGCTGCGAGTGCTGCATAGCGAGAAAACGCGGCTCGGAAGGTCAAACACTCCTTACTGTGAGTTACTGCCGAAAGTTGTGTTTGGGTTGAGGGTTGAAAGAGGCGGCGTATTTCGAGATGAGTTGGTTTCCAAACAAAGACCAATTTCATTCGAAAGGAACGCCACCCGTGAAGAAGAGTACTCAGAAATCTGGTTCAGAGACAGTCAGCAGCTCGGTTGAGATTGAGAACAAGACACCGCCTGTTCCTCAGGAGTCGGCCGCTGAAAATCCTCGTGACGTGCTCAGCATGATCCTTCGTGACGGAGCTCAGAAGATGCTTCAGGCCGCCATCCAGAAGGAGGTCGACGATTACCTTCTGGCGAAGTCTGGCCTTGTTGATGAAGCAGGTCGGAAGCTGGTCGTTCGCAACGGGTCGCTGCCTGAGCGAGAGGTCATCACAGGCCTTGGCCCGGTCTCTGTTCGTCAGCCGCGAGTGCGTGACAAGCGACCGGTTGCAGATCGCGAAGTCTTCGTGTCATCGATCCTTCCGAAGTATCTGCGAAAGACAAGATCGATGGAGGAACTTGTTCCATGGCTGTACCTCAAAGGCATCAGCACGAATGATTTTCCTGAGGCACTTCAGGCGCTGATTGGCAAGGACATCGAAGGCTTTTCCGCGACGACCATCACGCGGTTGAAGTCGGTCTGGGAAGAAGAATACGACGAGTGGTCAAAGCGATCATTGAAGGATAAACGATACGTCTACATCTGGGCTGATGGCATCTACAGCAACATTCGATTTAATGAGAATGATGGTCGCAACGCCGATGAAAATCGTCAGTGTTTGCTGGTGCTGATGGGAGCAACAGCCGATGGAACAAAGGAACTACTCGCCGTGGTTGCCGGCGTTCGTGAGAGCGATATTGCATGGAAGGAGTTGCTGTTGAATCTGAAGGCACGCGGCCTGCGACATGATCCACTGCTTGCCATTGGCGATGGTGCACTTCGATTCTGGAAGGCTCTTGACCAGGTCTTTCCAACGACTCGTGTTCAGCGTTGTACTGTCCACAAGACGGCGAACGTCCTGGATAAACTTCCACGATGTTCTCTGTCGGCCTGCCTGCCGATCGTGTACAGCCTCAGGCAAAGAGAATGCTGCATTCGATTTGGGATGCACCGACTAAAGAGGAAGCCAACAACGCCTTCGATTTGTTCATCAACACGTTCGAAGCGAAGCATTCATCCGCAGTCGAATGTCTTCGAAAAGATCGTGATGTGCTGCTGACGTTCTACGACTTCCCCGCCGAGAACTGGTGTCACATTCGAACCACGAATCCCATCGAAAGCACCTTCGCAACAATCCGTCTCCGCCATCGCAAGACCAAGAACAATGGGAGTGCGAAGGCCTCGTTGATGATGATCTTCAAGCTGGCTCAGAGTGCCGAGAAAGGCTGGCGAAAGCTGCGAGGTCACCAGCACATCCCTGAACTGATCAAAGGCATCCGCTTCATTGACGGTGTCAACGAACACTCGATCAACGACCGCAACTCAACGACCACCAAAACCCCTACAGCTCATACCGAAGTCGTCGCCTGAGAGATTCTCACTGAACACAACATTTGGTAGTAACTCCCACATCCCAGGCTGTCGCATCATCGGCATATCTGTACGACAATGCCGGACGATTAACCAGCCTTCAGCACACCGGCATGGAAAACGGAGCCACAGCCAGTAACCCGCTGGCAGGCTATGCGTTTACCTGGGATTCGGCCGATCGACTCACCTCCGTCAACTCTGTGAAAGACGGATTGGTCAACTACAGCTACGATTCCACGGGCCAGGTCACCGGAGCCGACTTCACGGGCCAGACGGATGAATCCTTCACCTACGACTCCAATGGCAACCGAACCTCCGTTCTGCCAGGGTCTCCTAACCCGGCAGTGACAATTCGCCTTCACAACCGCATTCTGAACAACGGCGAGTTCACCTACACCTACGATGCCGAAGGCAACCGCACATCGAAAACCGACAACGTTTCCGGTTCCAAAGTCGAATACGCCTGGAACCACGCCAATCTGTTGACTGCAGTGGTTTACAAAACCAGCAACAATGTCGTGACAAAGTCAGTTGCGTACCAGTACGATGCACTCGGACGACGGATTGGCAAGAGTGTCGACGATAACGGGAACGGAACTGTGGTTCGACGAGAATCCTACATCTACGACGGTGCCGGTCTACTGTCGTCCTTCTCCACCGGAATCGGGGGAGAAGGTGCCCGGAGGGCGGATGACGGGGCTGCGATCCATATCAGCGGCCCGAACGGAGTGATGGGCCAACACGGCTGGGTCGATCAAATGGTCCTGTCCTTTGTTGACCCGGATGGCGATTCCTCTAGCCCCTCGCAACTCGCCTCTCGCAACTTGTATGGCGATGCGGTCGATCAAATCTTCGCCACCGAATCCGGTTCCGGCGACGTCTTCTGGGCACTCACCGACCATCAGGGCACCCCTCGCGACTGGGCCACCCGCTCAGCATCCGGCACAACCACCATCGCCCAACACACCCGCTACACCGCCTTCGGAGCCATTGCGTCTGTTGTTGATGGCTCTGGTGCTTCTCTCGCCACGAGCCCCTCGCTTCTCGCCTCTTTCACTGGCCAATTGCACGACCCCGACGTCGACCTCCTCTACTACCGCGCCCGCTGGTACGACCCGCAACTCGGAAAATTCCTCAGCGACGATCCGATGGGATTTGCGGCGGGGGATGCGAATGTCAGTCGATACGTAGGGAATTCAACATCAAGCACGACGGATGCTACCGGATTGTGGCCACCAGTTTACCCGCCACAAGGACTTCATCTGCCAGTATTGCCGGTGTTTCTGCTGGATCCCGGGCCTGATCCACTTCAGAAGCTCAAAGATCCAATAAAGAACGGAACTTGGGCTGGCCCAAACAATCTTCGGCCCACTCTGCAAACACAATATGGAAAGCCTCCGATAAAGGTCTTGCCGAAATTTCCGTTGGCGTACTACACCGGAGGCCAAAATGGCTCATTGTTCTGGAACATCCCAGACAACCGACTGGTCGGAGTCGGCGGCGCAGAGCCATGCATTCTCGTATTGGTGGTTTCACCTCAATGTGATTCCTGTGATGGACCACACGTTCTGGCCTATCACTTCAATACAAGCCATGACCCAGATGCCACACTGCTGCGAGATGGCATGCATATTCCCGATGGAAGCCACATTTTGATTGGCGCAGGGGACAATAGCAACGAATCAAATGGTACATTGAATTCAGTCAACAGATACTTGCAACGGCGAGGTAACGAAGTGTTTGTGGATGGAATCGTGGATACCTGTCAAATCATGGTTGACAACAATGGAACGTATTATACCAATCAGACGGCGGTAAACCTGTGGAACAATTGAGTCAAGCTCGGAGGAGAATCTCGGTAGCGTCGGCGATGGCTGTTCTGGCATTTGCTGCTTTGTTCACTATCTCGGAATCATCACAGCCGTCAGGCAGAGTTAGAGAAGTTGAGTGGCAGAAGGTTTTCGACGACGTCGATCAAGTTCTCGCGGAGCTAGAAACAATGCGACCGCCGAATGTCGATCGAAATGCCTGGAGCAATGTTGTCGGACGACTAAGTGAAGGCCTGTGGAATGCGTGTTACACCAGCGAATACGCATCCACGGATGAAATGAAGCTCTTGTACGTGGATCTTTGCAGAATGAAGATCGATAAACGGGAATATAGAACGAGTCTACTCGCAATCTGGGCTCGTATTGGCCGTACAAGCCCGAAAGCACGAAAACACATCGAACGTTTCGAAGTAGACTTCCTTCAGTTCCTGCCACCACCATGATGCAATTTGACATGTGGGGCCATCCAATGGCAGCTAGTGTAGTGTCTCTCAAATTCGTTTCATTCTGGCGGCGAGCAACAACATGTAGCCGGATTCGTCAGAATTCGGACACACGGGGGAATTCTCACGAATTCCGCTACAGCTTAATTCAACGACAGCGTGAGACACTACACTAGTCCTTAAACAAGCGGACTAGTCTTGTTTGGGGTCGCAGTAATAGAGCATTCTATTCAGGGAGCAAAAGGTGTCCGGAACCGTTTTAGGTGGGGGCACAAGAAGGTGTCCGGAACCGTTTGTTTGGGTTTTCGTAGCGGAAGCCGTCAAGGCTTTCGGTTTGCAGGCCTGGTGACATCGAAACGCTTGACGCGTTCTGCTACGGATGATGTCAACGACAGAACATGTTTCCGTGGCCGCTCCAGGGATTCCGGCACTTCTTAATGATCCTCAACAAATCAGCCGCCTCGGCTGGAGTATGTGAACGGCTGTCAATATCCTTTCGCCTTCGGAACCATTCAGTGCGACAACACCGGAGGCAAACATCATGGACCGCAATTCCCGCTCGTTGCGATCCGCGTTATTGAGTTCGTGGCTGGATGCGGCTCAGGCGATGTTCTCCGACGCCATTCAAAGCTGCTCGCGACGTCGCGCAAGACGCGGGTACCAGAGTGAATTACTCGAAGTGCGAACTCTGCTCAGCAGCGTCACGCCCGATCGTTTCACGCTGGTGGAAGCGGGGCCGTCGGGTTCGCTGGCGGTTCTGCATGAACGCGATTGGGATGCCGATGCGGCTCCGGAATGGCTGGCGACGTTTGGGCAGCAGCGAGTCACTCAGACGGCTGGTTCCAATCAGACATTGATCGCCGATGACTTCGTCGCCGTCGACACGAACAAGACCTATGGGCTTTCCGGATGGGCTCGTTCCGGTGACAACTTTGGCATGCGATTCAGTCCGAGCAATCAGCAGAGCTTCGGGCTCGAAGCCTACGACGCGGACTATCTGAAGATCGAATCCCGGCACGTGCTCAAGCATGCGCCCGCCGTCGATACGACTCTGCAAGTGGCATTGAATCCCGGTGATACTCAGATCCGACTGAACTCCGTCACGGGCTGGAGCAACCTCGCCGATGCCGGCACGCGAGCACTGGCATGGTATGGCTACAAAAACAGCTCGGGCTTCACGTATCCAAACTACACGTACACTCGCAACGTCGCAACGGGCGGCGCGAATGGACTGTGGAATGTTGGCGGCATCAATGCAGCGACGCGAACGATCACGCTGAATGCTCCATGGTCCGGCCCGGCGCTTCCGGCGGGAACGGCTGTCAGAAATGCCATCACGACGCCCGTCGATCATTCGTCGATTGGGCTCAATCGTCAATCGGTGCCCGGTGATTTCACTGCCACTGAGTACCCGGCTTTGATCGGCGGTGGGACGTTTGCAAACGGATCGTTTCAGACAGCTCGGTTCGCCCCGGGGACGGCGTTTGTTCGACCGATCATTCAGGCGAATCAGCACGGGCTGACGAACAACTTTGTCACGTGGCAGGACGTTCGCGTACAGGAATTGCCATCTACGGCGACGCTGCAGGATGTTCGGCAGCCAAAGATTGACATCTCGGCCGATCTGCCGGGCAATCAGACGGTTCGATTACCGTTGTACTCCACCGGTGACACGGCCTTTCATATCGGCACAGAAGCTCGGATCCAGGTGTCCGCGTCGCAGCGATATCAGTTGTCGGTGGATTCGCTGGACATGACGGAGGAAGACCTGAATCCCGTCGGATTCTATTCGTACGATGCCGATGGCAAGCTGATTCATTCCATGCATGTGACTCGACATGCAACCGCCGTGGATACTCGCCTGGCTCGAGCCGTTCAGCCGGGTGATGCGGCAATCTATGTGAATGATGCCACGGGCTGGAGCAACGCGATCGGCAGCACGGCTGAAAGTCGTTCGCTGGCATGGTACGGCTATCAGGACAGTAGCGGCACCTTGTACGCCGATTACACGTACACTCGCAATGTCGCCTTCGACATGATGGACGGCCTGTGGGACGTCGGCGGGATTACGTTCGATTCCACAGTCGGTGCCTGGAAGATCACACTCCGCAACGCCTGGTCCGGTCCATCGATCGCCAGCGGCACCGCGGTCAGAAACGCAACGGGGCATGATGAGATTCAGTTGCTTCGGATTTCGACCGGCCGGTTTCTCGGCCACTTTGAAACCGATCCCTGGAGTTGGACAGATTATTCGGCCGTCATCGGAGGTGGATCGTGGCAAAGCGGAATTCCATCAGAGCGATTGCTGCGTCCAGGGGCCCAGTTTGTTCAGCCGGCCCTCAAGTCGGTGACTACTCGCAAATTTGCGGTCGAGTTTGGTCCGGTCAGTGATCGAGGATTGGGCGAAGGAGCCTCTGAGGCGACCTTCGCTGACAAAGTCTATTCGATGCTGAATCGTTCTCGGCAATTGGTTCAGTCTGACAACCTTGTTCCAGTGTCGCCGACTGTTGCTGTGACGTTATCAATCGACGCAGCATTTGGCGCAACAATGAACGCGGGGCAGACGTCCGGCGAACAACACTCCATCGGCTACTTGCCATACGATGCCGATGGCCTGCCGATTCAGTCGTTGCATGTGGCTCGTTACGCCAGTGCTGTCGACACCACACTGGCGCAGGCTCTGAACCCCGGTGATACACAAATCGTGCTGTCGAACGCAGCAGGATGGAGCAATGTCGACGTCGCCGGAACACGCGCGATTGCGTGGTATGGCTATCGTGATTCATCCGGGAATCAGTATCCGGATTACACGTATACTCGCAACGTGGCTGCGGATATTGTCAATGGTCTTTGGGATTTGGGGGCTATCAACGGCAACGTCATCACCCTGCGCCAGCCATGGTCAGGTCCGGCGTTGAACGCAGGGACCGCCGTTCGAAATGCGGTTGCTGGTGATGACCTGATTCCCGCGATCCGCAACAGCCTGTCACTTCCAAACTCATGGACCAGCTACTCTGCGACGCTCAGTGGATCATGGTTGAATGGCCAGAGAAGTCTGAGTTCTCTGCCACCTGGCACAGCGGGTGTGCGATTAGCCGTTCGAGCCAACGAAAACAACTTTGCAGCGGATGAGGTAATTCATATTCGCAACGGCAAGGTGATTCGATCTTCCGGTCGAACCTCGACGCTGCAGGCCAACAATGTCGCCGTAGCAACTTTGGATGTACTGGCGAATGATGCGGTGCTGGCCGGAAATGTCTCAATCATCGGCCTGAGTGCGCCGAGGTTTGGGTCTGCTCAGATCGTTGCCGGAGCGGGTTCGAACGGACGCGATGCGCTTCGTTATCAGTCACAATCATGGCATGCTGGAACCGATCATTTCAGTTACACGGTGCGGAACAACTCAACGGGCGAGACCTGGACGACCACAACAACAATCACGGTGGCCGCTTCAAATCTCACAAATGATCTGGCGCGATCAGCGTCGATTACGTCTCAGGCGGCAACTCCTGCACTGCACGCGTCTGTCCCAACGGATTCCAACCGATCATCTACGTTCTGGTCACAGTTAGGCCTCTACGACATTGAAGCAGGACGCACTCTCAAGGCCGATGACCTCCCTGTTCAGTCTTTGCTCAAATACACGGTGGACGGTGATAATGATGTGATGGCAGTTCAGCTTGTGGGTGGCGCTACCCACGGACTGCTTTCAATCAAGGCGAACGGCACTTTTGAGTACACACCCGAGTCGGGATTCGTTGGGTACGACTCATTCGAGTACTTCGTGACCGACGGAGTGAATCGTTGGATCAGACGAATTCGCATCAACGTGAGACCAAGCGATGAATCACTGCTTGGCTATCGCATGTACAACATCGCGCTGGCACTTCACAACTTTCATGATGTGAACCAACGATTCGGAATCTCTGACCGTAACGCGAATGCATCACAGTTTGATGCTGCTGGAAATCCAAAGCTCAGTTGGCGAGTCTACCTTCTCCCGTATCTCGGCTATTCGGATTTGTTTGCGAAGTTCCGCCTGGATGAGGCGTGGAATAGTCCGAACAACTTCCCACTTCTGTCGCAAATGCCGGACTTCTATCGATCTCCGGGCGAGAGTCCGACGTCGACAGCAACTCGCTTCCAGACGATCAGCGATTTGCAGGACTCCACATTCAAGTACATTTCGAGACGACTCTTTGGATATCAGACTCTTGCGAACTTCGCCGACTTTGTCGATGGCACCACAAACAGCATTCTGTTTCTTCAAACTGGTATCGATAAGGCCGTGCCATGGACGCAGCCGATTGATGTCGATCACGATCCCTTGAATCCGTATCTGCCTTTAGGAAGCATGCCAAAGGACCGGCTGAATGTTGCAACGGCTGACGGTTCGATCCGGTCCTTTGCCAAATCTGCCGTCAGCACCGAAACGCTGAATGCACTGGTCACGATCTCTGGAGGTGAAATCGTCGATGGGCAAACACTTTCGCGAGCGGACGCCCAATTGCAGGCTGGGCCGAAGCCTACCCGCCACAGTTGGTATGGGGGTTCATTTGGTAGTGTATTAGGCACCCAACAGCAGCTAAAGGCGCTTGGGCTGGCAATGCACAACTACCACGACACCTACAATCAGTTTCCGCTTGCAGGGAATACTAGCGTGCCCGGTTATCGCCCTGGGTTCGACAGCAACGGCAAGCAACTCCTGAGCTGGCGAGTTCACTTGTTGCCCTATTTGGAACAGAGAAACCTCTATGAGCAGTTTCATTTGGACGAGCCATGGAATAGCCCACACAATCTGACACTGCTTGACCAGATGCCAGACATCTATCGCAGTTTCGACTCGCTTGCGTCGAGCAACATGACTCGGTTCAAAATTCTGAAAGGGGCAGATGCCCTATTCAAAGATGCCCCGTTTTCATATGGGTCACGCTTTCGAGATATAGTGGATGGCTCATCAAACACGGCGTTGATCGTAGAAGTGGGCAGCGACAGGGCCGTTCCGTGGACGGCTCCGGATGAAGTGACTTTTGATCCACTGAATCCGCTAAGTGAGCTTGGAAACCTCACGAATGGCCAATTGCCAATTTTGCTAGCCGACGGTGTGGCCTTCATGCTCGGGAGCGACTTGATTTCCCGAATTCTCCCTGCAATGGCATCTTCGACAGGAGGCGAAGAAAATGATGGCTGGGGATCAATCGAACGTGAACAAAACCGTGCCGGACGATCGAACAGTGAATTGACTCAACTGAAGAATCAACTGAAGCAGGTCGGCCTTGCGATGCACAATTTCCACGACACATTCAACCGATTCCCAGTGTATGACAATTGGCACTATTTCGGCCCGGACGCGAAGCCGTATCTCAGTTGGCGAGTGTACTTGCTCCCGTTCATGGAGCAGTCAGTGCTCTACGATCAATTCCATCTGGATGAGCCATGGGATAGTCCGCACAACATTCAACTGCTTGACAAGATGCCGCAGGTATACCGAAGCGTTGGCGATCCTTCTGATTCATCGACCACGCGATTTCAGGTGTTTACGGGACCTGAAGCACTTTTTGAGCGAACCGCAACGGGCAACTTCGGTGGCCCAACGTTCCTAGGCCCCCGAATTCGAGATATCACAGACGGCTCGTCGAACACCTTTCTTGCGATTGAAGCAGGTTCATCGAAAGCCGTCCCATGGACCAAGCCCGATGACCTCGAGTTCGATCCGAATGACCCTCTGGGAACCATGGGGCTTAATCCGGATGACGTCTTCACGGCAGTTCTTGCTGACGGCAGCGTGCGGCAGATCAGTGCGAGCGAAGTTCAATCGGTGCTGAAAGCGCTGATCACTCCAGCGGGAGGTGAATCACTGTTACGGGGCGAATTGACGACATCTGGTTCCATCGTTCCAGGCATCACGGTCAACGGGACAACGGACGCCCGCTTGGTTATCTCCGAAGGAAAACTGGGCGCTGTGCATTTGGTGCTGGATAAACCGGGCAATGTGCAGATCGATGTGGCTTTGTCCGTCAATGGTGTGGTACTGGTCGACAAAACAACGTTGACGTTCACGACAAGCAACTGGAATGTTCCGCAGGCGGTGACTCTGAAGGCGATTGACGACGACATCATTGACGGAGCCGAATCGGTCGTGATGACTCTGTCGGTCAACGATGCGGCAACCACGACGAATGAGTTCGATGCTCTGGCAGACATCGTCATTCCTGTATTCAACGTGAATGATGACGTGCCCACGATTCAACTTGGTGCCTCATCGGTCACTCTGGTCGAAGGCGGCCCGGCGAAGTTTGTCGCGGTGTCGTTGTCTCATCGTCCGGCCAGCAATGTCACGCTGGATCTGACGTCGCTGAACACACAACAGGCGATAATCAGTCCGGCGACGCTGACATTCACGCTGTCAAACTGGAACGTACCAGTCAATGTTCAACTGACAGCCGTTGATGACCAACTCGCAGACGGCACTGTCACTGTTGACGGTCGGTTGAGTGCCAGCGGTTCGAGTGACATCGTCTTCCGAGGCATGACTGTCGCCCTGCTGACGATGACCGTGCAGGACAACGAAGTTCCAGCGATGGTCGTGAGCCATTCCAACGGCGAGACCGTGGTGTCCGAAGACGGATTGCAGGATACAGTTCTTGTGCGACTCGGCGTGCAGCCAGTTGGCGACGTTCGCTTGAATGTGTTTGCCAGCGACAACTCCGAAGTCAGCGTGTTAACAACGACTCTGTTGTTCAACGCGACAAACTGGAACATCGATCAGGCGGTCACGCTCAGTGGTGTTGATGACGCCCTGGCGGACGGTGATATCACATCGAATGTCCGTTTCGAAGTTGCGGCCGATGCGGCTGGTTCCTATCCGCTCGCCAATTCGATTTCTGTTCCGGTGAAGACGCTGGGCAACGAAGATGCGGTTCTGATCATTGAGCAAACCGGTAACGACACTGTGCTGACTGAATCTGGCGGCACAGACCAGTTCACTGTTCGACTGTCCCGAGCCCCGCTCGGGACCGTGACGGTTCGAATTGTTGCAGGGAATGCCGCGGAAGTGCTCGTGGGAAGCAGTTCTCTGACATTCACATCATCGAACTGGAATGTGCCACAGTCCGTTATGCTGACGGGCGTTGATGATGCCCTGGCTGATGGTTATGTTACGTCCCTTGTAACAATCTCTGTCGATTCCAATGCCGCGTTTCCGTTTCGCCTGACGGCTAGCCAGCAAGTGGCGGTACGCAACATCGACAATGACGTGGCTCAGCTTGTGATTGCAGCAACCGACGGCAACACGTCGGTCAACGAATCGGGAACGTTCGATGATCTTCTGATCTCGCTCTCCACTCAGCCCATCGGAAATGTGGTCATTCGCCTGACGTCATCGGACACGGGCGAAGCCATCGTCGAAACGTCGTCATTAACGTTTACAGCGGCGAACTGGAACGTCCCGCAAGTTGTTCGTGTTCAGGGCATGGACGATGCAATCGCCGACGGAACTCAGACCATCACGGTGACGGCCTCTGTGGATTCGGCGTTGTCTGCCGGAACGTATGCAACGGCTGCCAATGCGACAACGAATGTGAACGTCGTCGACAATGAAGTCGCAGCGCTGCAGATCGCTGAAACCAGCGGCCAGACGGTCGTCTCGGAAAGCGGCTCGACCGATACCTTCAGCGTGTCGCTCACCTCGGAACCTGTGGGAACAGTCACCGTTCGGCTCGAAACGGATGACGCGACCGAGATGTCAATTTCTGTCACTTCGCTGGTGTTCACATCGTCGAACTGGAACATCGCTCAGATCGTCACGGTCCGCGGACTCGACGACTTGCTGGTTGACGGTCTGCTCATTTCTCGAATCACAGCTTCGTTTGATGCGTCCAGCGCCGGCCCGTACTCTTTGGCCCCGTCGAGCATTGTCACCGTGACCACCAGTGACAACGAAGTCGCGGAGATTGTGGTTGCGGAGACTCTGGGTTCGACGTCTGCCACGGAAGCTGGTTCAACGGATGCCGTGTTTGTCTCGCTGGTGGCTCAGCCGGTGGGAACGGTGGTTGTGGAAGTCGTTGCTGACAACGCGGCCGACGTCAGCGTGAATCCTTCTCGTCTAACCTTTACGGAATCCAACTGGAATGTGCCTCAGTCTGTTTTGGTGACCGCGATTGATGACGTCATCGTTGACGGAACTCGTTCGTCTCTGGTTCGTTTTCGAATCGTCTCGGCTGAGACCACGCCGGCCTATCGCAACGCGGCGGAGGTCTCCGTTTCTGTCTCGACGATCGACAACGAACGCCCCGGAATTGTCGTGACTCCGACAAACGGCAGCACCATCGTCGCCGAATCCGGAGTTCAGGATACGCTAAATGTCAGGCTGAATGCTCAGCCGCTGACGGATGTCTGGCTGACGATCCTGCCGACGCTGCCAGCCGATGTCATCACGCTGACGTTCTATCTCAAGTTCACTCCCGAGAACTGGCAGACGCCGCAGTCGGTGATCCTCAGTTCGGTGAATGATGCAGTCGTGGACGGCAACGTGACCTCGGCGATTCAGATCTTCGTTCGAGAAGACTCCGACGCTGCGTTCCTCGCCGCGCCGCTGGTGAGTGTTCCCGTGACCAGCATCGACAACGAAGTCGCAGCATTGATTGTGACAGAAACAGGCGGAAGCACGCTGGTGAGCGAAACGCGGACGACGGACACATTCTCGGTACGACTATCCGACCTGCCAAATGGAACCGTTCGCGTCCTCGTGACGTCCATGGATGTGACTGAAGGGACTGTCTCACCTGCGGAGCTGACATTTACTCCTCAGAACTGGAGCACACCACAACAAGTGACTGTCAACGGAGTCGACGACAACATTCTGGACGGCCACATTTCCTTTGCCATTCGTCTGGTGACATCTTCCGACAGCGCTGGCGGTTTCAGAGCGATCAACGGGCCGAACGTCACGGTCGTCAACAGAGATGATGAACTTCCAACGGTGACCATCATCGAACCCGCAACGACGACTTCACTGCAGCAGCCGATGATTCGGTGGACGTCATCGCCAGAAGCGTCGTCGTACCAGATCTGGATTTCAAAGAAGACAACTCCCGGCACTGCGTTGATTAACACCGTCGTCACGGGCAATTCGTTCGTTCCCGCAAGTGCTATGGGAATCGGCCGCTTTACGTCATGGGTTCGCATCATTCATGCCGACGGTCGCCGTGGCCCATGGAGCGTCGCGCGAGATTTTCAAATCAATACACCTGCGGTGGTCAATGCGATGCCGCGACTTGTGAACACGATGCGTCCGGAGTTGCGATGGCAGCCACTTCCTGGAGCGGCTCAATATGAGATTTGGCTGGCAAATCGCACGACTGGCCAAAGTCCGGTCATTCGCCAATCCAATCTACGGTCGACCAGCTTCACTCCAACCGCAGGCCTTACCCTCGGAACGTACGCGGTCTGGGTGCGAGGTATTGACTCTGAAGGCATTCCGGCGGCGTGGTCACAGGGCATTGAATTCCGAGCAGCCGCGGCTCCCGTTCTGACCGCTCCGCTGCTGCCAACGTTCGAAAATCGTCCTGAGTTTCGATGGAATCCAGTGACCGGCGCGACGGGATACGATCTGATCTTCAGAAACAAGGTGACACTGATCGAAAGTCGTATGCTGGGAATCGCGGGCACACGCTGGACGTCTCCGACGGATCTCGTCAAAGGTCCATACGAGTGGTGGGTTCGCGCGTCGGGGGCAAATGGCGTGACAAGCTTGTGGAGCCTAACAGGCTCCTTTGAAGTCGGCGGCCGTCCGACCGTTTTGTCCGCCACCGGCAGTGCCGATCGAAGACTCTCGCTCTCATGGACCAGCGTCGTTGGTGCCGCAAGCTTCACGATTCAGGTCGACCGCATCGATGTGGCTCAACCTCGAGTCCTCCGAACAACCATCACCGCCCCGCAGACGACATTCACATCATCGCAGCTCTCAACAGGCCGCTACCGGATCTGGATTCAGGCGATCAGCACGACCGGAGTGCTCAGCGCTTGGAGCCAGTCGGTGGATGTGCAGATTTGACGGTCGGCCGTTAATTCTGAAGCTGCCGAACGACGATCCTTCGATCACTTACCGTTTACCGGAGCGGGGGCTGAGAAGAAATCCGGTCCAGCGGTTTCTGCGAAGGCCTTTTGAAGTAACTCAGCAGCCTTGGCGTCTCCCTGTGCCTTTTTGAGTTGCCACAGGTAGTAGACCGTGTCGCGGGTGAGCGGGCCGAGTTGGGCGGCATTGGAAAGACTCTTCTCTGCGGACGCAGGATCACCTAATTGCAGTTGGACCCAGCCGAGTGTCGCCCACGCTTCGCTGGATCGCTGGAGGTTTCTGACATTCCCTTCTGCGATCTGCATTGCTCGAGCACGAAGTGATTCATCAGGATTCTGGCAAAGGACGAGAGCCAGTTGATTGCTGATCACAAATGTCGTTGGATTCTGTTGATGCAGTGGAGACAGCATCTTCTGAGCATCCGCAGCTCTCCCTTCCATGCGCGCCACCAGGGCCTGCAGGAACTTTCGCTCTGTCTCGTTTTCAGGTGAGTCCTTCATGGACTCCTTCAGCAACGCGGTTGTTTCCTTCGCCTGATTTTGCTGAATCATTCGGCGAGCGAATGCAAGACGCACTGGAGCGACTTCATTCGGCTTCGCTGTTTCAATGGCCTTGCGATAGGCAGCTTCCGCCTCCGCTTTCTTTCCAGTCATGTCGTACAACTGAGCCAGCAGCATTTGTGGAGGTTGAGTGTCCGGCTTCAACTTTCGAAGCTGCTCGAAATGACTCAATGCCGCGTCGGCGTCGCCAAGATGGAAACTTGAGCGTCCAAGTCCGGCAATCACTTCGGCAGCCGGCTTTTCAACCTTCGAAAGTGATGTGTAAAGCTCATGGGCTCCCTTCCAGTCTTTCCGGCCTTCGCAACAGATCGCCTTGAGTGTCTTCAGTCGATTGGCGACGTGCTGACGAAATGCGGGTGACCAGTGATCCGGGACCGTTGCGGTCTCGCCAGAGTTTGCAAGGACCCAGCCATCGAACCATCGA
Organism: Ottelia alismoides; assembly: GCA_037367405.1. Taxonomy (NCBI): domain Eukaryota; kingdom Viridiplantae; phylum Streptophyta; class Magnoliopsida; order Alismatales; family Hydrocharitaceae; genus Ottelia; species Ottelia alismoides. Next base: position 456,656 of record JAZKJV010008916.1, on the reverse strand, counting down.
TTTTCACGCACGGCGATTTCGCAATACGAGAGATTCAGATCGATCCTCGTCGGTTCTTTGCCACTGAATTCATCCAGTATGTTTCTGGCATCGGCCGCAAGGCCGGCAATCCCCAGCAGTTCCGCAAGCAGGATTTCCGGATGCACCGAATCGGGGTCAGTTGCCAGAACTTCGAGACTCTTCCGAGCAGTCTCAAGATCACGCTGACGAATCGCCGCCTGAGCGGATTCAACAGCCCTTGCTGCAGGAGACTTGGGATCGGCAATCGGCGCCATCCGATGCAGCTCTGGCGGCAGAATGATGTCAGCACTTGAGAGTGACATAGGAATGACCAGGATCGCAACGACCTGCGAGATCCACTGGCGTAGTTTGGACTTGCGATCAGTCATGTGTGTTGCTGCCATCTTCATCGACGATTCGAGCGAGTAATTGAAAACGCTTTGCAACGCTTCATCGCCAAACATTAGACCCGAGGCCAGACTCGGTCACAAGCAAGAATCACCGATGGCACGCAATGCTGAGTGAGATACGACCGCGAAACTTCGGGCTCTTCACTTCGCCTGGAGATTAGATCTTCACCGGATTATCAGACCGTTGTTGTTGAGTTCTTTCGACGCTTGTATCGGGCCAATCCAAGTGCAGCAGCGACGCACAGAATGCCCAATGTTCCCGGCTCAGGCACAGCAGCAGCCGAAAGTGTGTAGTTGAGAAACAGATTTGTTCCCACCAGTTGCCACGAGAATCCAGCACCTGCGCGAACGGTGGAAAGCTGATTGCCATTGCTGTCGAGAGAGATTTGGATCGTATCGAAGATTGAACTTGAGGCGAAATTTGGTGCCAGTGCATTCTGATAGACGAGCCAACTGCGATTGGCAGCCCAAAATGCATCGGTCCAAAGCACCGACGATGTGCCGCCATTCAGCGAACCGTCAAAGACAAGGCTGGATGTCACGTTGCTCTGAATCGTCAGCGGACCACCATTGACGTTGATTCCATCGTAGCCGTTCGTCTGGCCGCGAAGAGCCAGACTGTTGTCATTCGTCACGAGTTCCCACTTCACGCTCGAGTTGGACAGATAGGTCAACCCGGCGTTAAATGTTTGGAGACCAGGACTGTTCCCTGGGCTATGAGTACTTCCAGCCTGAAATGTTGTCGCCCCACCGACAGTGCCGGAACCGCCAAGGGTTGCTCCATTACTGACCGTCACCGCTCCGGTTGCGTTGATCTGATTTCCGTTGATGCGAAGAGTCCCAGCGTTGACGTTGGTGGCCCCGGTATACGTGTTCGCCGCAGTCAAAATCGTCGTGCCAGTGCCATCCTGGCGAAATCCACCCTGACCGGAGATCGCCGCCCCACTGAAGTCTGTGCCCTGGATGACGGTGTCACTCTGGTTGACGCTGAACGCTGCTCCATTAGCAACACTGATCGCACTGCTCGTGGAAAGTGATCCGCCTGTGCCGCCGTTGCCAAGTTGCAGGGTGCCATTCGAAACCGTTGTCGGGCCGGTGTAGGTGTTCGCGGCAGTCAACACGGTTGTTCCAGTGCCCGCCTGAGTGAATCCACCCTGACCAGATATCGCAGTTCCGCTGAAGTCAACGCCTTGAGTCACGGTGTCCGACTGATTGACACTGAATGTGGCTCCGCTTGATACGCTGATCGCACTGCTGGCTGAAAGCGATCCAGTCGTCCCGCCGTTACCAAGCTGCAAAGTACCATTGGACACGGTCGTGTTGCCGGTGTACGTATTCGCCGCGGTCAGGATCGTCGTGCCGGTGCCAGCCTGAGTGAAGCCACCCGCTCCAGAAATCGCTGCCCCGCTGAAGTCGATTCCTTGAGTGACCGTGTCGCTTTGATTGATGCTAAAGAAGCCACCTGAATTGACGGCAATAGCACTACCAGTCGCCAACGATCCAGTCGTTCCGCCGTTGCCGAGTTGTAACGTTCCACCGGAAATGGTTGTCGCCCCGGTGTATGTATTTGCACCTGAGAGAACCAATGTTCCGGCGCTGCCTTTGCCCAAGTTGGCTGCACCGCTGATAGTTCCGGAGAACTCTGTCCGCGAGTTCACGATGTTGAAGTTTCGCGTTGTTGCACTTGTCCCACCGAGTCCAACATTGCCTGAAAACGTGAGGTCGCCGCTACCTGAAGTGTTGAAGTTGATTCCGGATCCGGCGACCGTGATGTTGTTTGAAATCGTTCGAGCGGTTGCGTCAGAACTCTGAATCCAGTTGTTTCCCCCAACTGTGCCAGCATTACTCACCGTAAACGTGCCGGTGCCCAGAGCTGCATTGTTGCCAATCGAAATTATCCCAGCCGCGTTGGAGTTGCCCCAGGTTGTTCCTCCGGAGAAAGAACTGGACGATGACAATGTCAGCGTACCGCCATCGGATTTTGTAAGCGATCCGTTGCCCAGAGAAATCGAATCCGCAACTGTTACGTTTCCACTCCCGCTGAAGGTGACATTTTGATTAGTCGCCGAAATCGCGTTGCCGGATGCGACATCAAGTGTCAGCGTTCCCGAATCAGATTGAATCGTGCTTGCCGACCCCAGTGTGATTGCACCAGCATAGGTGTTGTTTCCGGAAATGTTTCGAAGTGCACCGTTATTCGAAACACCCGTCCCATTGATCGTCAGACTTTCCGCGGCGGTCGTAATCCCGCCCTGGATTTGCAATGCAGCCCCGGAACTCACCACGGTCCCGGAACTTGTGTCCCCCAAGGCATTAGTCGTTCGGATATTCAGGGCACCTTCAGAGACCGTCAATGCCCCAGTCACGTTGCTGGTACCCGACAGCGTCAGGGTTCCAGTTCCGGATTTTGTAAAGCCCTGATTGCCCGAGATCTGAGTGGAGATCGTCACGGACTGATTGTTGACCGTGATGCCTGGCGTACCGCCGGAACCTACGGTTAAGGTCAACACTCGGCCCTGAGTTGATGCCAGGTTCCAGTTGCCATTTCCAAAAACAAGGTTGCCGATCGTAACGTTGTTGCTCAGGTTGATCGTTGATGTTGCCGGTGTTTGTGTATTGGTGAAGGTTGCCGTCTGCCCACTCCCAAAGGCAGTTTCACCATTGGTCCAATTGGTACTGAACCAGTCTGCTGATGCGACATTGCCTGTCCACGCTGAACTGCTGGATTGTTGCTGCGAGAATGCGTTGGCAGAGGTCCCAACAAGGACCGCCCAGAACAGGAGAGAATGACGTAAACCCTGGCTCATCTAGTTTCCCCTGGACTTTCAGCTCGCACGAAAACATTCATTGTCGGACCCGACAGTGAGATTGCGACCACCGAAAGACCGCATGAACATGCGCTGTACCAGAACTCAGGACGGGTGATTGCTCGCCCAGATTCGCGTGCCAAGACGCAAGATGCATCTCAGGATCGCCGTCGCCTTCCAAGTTGAGATCCTTCTCCAGAAACGGCGTGTCAGCCATGACGCCATTGGAGGTTTGGGTAGCCTGAGGGGCCCGCGACAAGCTCACTACGCTAATTACAACCGATACAGAATTCAAGCCACGGAGAATCGCCACAATCTGCATTATTGGAGATTTATAGGGAAACCGTTTTGGCAGCACTTACCTGGGCGATTCGCGTCCTGGCATGTTCGGAACAAAGCGCTGAGACAGAATCGCCGATAAACTCAAGCAGCAAATGAGTTTATGACATTCGCTCAATCAAGCGTTTCGCCGTACCAGAGCCTTTTCATCTGGAGCTGACAAGAGCCGACGACACTGGAACGGCAATGCTCTGGAATGAGTGCCAGGTTTCCGCGGCTTCACGCGAGCGGCTTCGCTCCAGCCTCCGCGGGCCCATTTGTGTATCCATTGCCTGCGTACACGATTGGTTTCAAAAGGTTCGTAGCTCGGTCATTCCATGACCGAGATTTCCAGACAGCCACACAGACCCGAAGCGCCAGCGAGGAATTCGTTGCTGTCTTCCTCGCTCGCGCTTCTGGTTGGCATGAGATCAACAGTCCGCTGGCGCGTTCTGGCTGATTGAATCGAGAGTCTGACAAAACTCGTGGCTTCAGGATTTCTGACCTACCGGCTGCCGTAGTCGATGAGTCGCGCGAGTTCGGAACGCATTTCGGATCGATGAATGATTCGATCGATGAAACCGTGCTTCAGCAGGAATTCGCTGGTCTGGAAGCCGTCGGGGAGTTCGATCTTACAGGTCGCTTCGACAACTCGCGGCCCGGCGAACCCGACGAGAGCTTTCGGCTCGGCCACGATAATGTCGCCAAGTGACGCAAAGCTCGCAGCAACCCCACCCATCGTTGGATTCGTCAGCACGGATATGAACAGACCGTTCTTTCGTCGGAATCGAGCCAATGCAGCGGATACTTTGCCCATCTGCATCAGCGACACGATCCCTTCGTGCATTCGTGCGCCACCGCCAGAACCGCTGACGATGACGAGCGGCAGCGAAAGCTCAGTGGCCTTTTCCACGGCTCGAGTCAGCTTTTCGCCAACGACCGAGCCCATGCTGCCCATAATGAACGCTGAGTCGGTCATCGCGAACACCAGCGGGCGACCTCGCATATAACCGCGGCCGACTGTGCAGGCATCCTTCATGCCCGTCTTCTTCTGCTCGTCAAGGATGCGATCCTTGTAGGACTTGCGATCCGAGAAGCCCAGCGGGTCGCCGGACGTCATGTTGGCATACCATTCTTCGAAGCTGTCCGGGTCGAGCAACTGTCGAATTCGCATCGCCGTGGGGACGTAAAAGTGATGCTCACATTCCGGGCATACGTTCAGGTTCTGTTCCACCTGCTTGCGAAACACCGTTGCTCCGCAGCCATCGCATCGCAGCCAGAGTCCTTCCGGCACGCCTCGTTTCTGACGCTTCATAGTGGACGTCTTGGTCTCTGAGTTTTCAACAGTCGTCATCGATTCACTTCCTCACTGACAGCCACGGCCTGAGTTTCCTCGGCTGTTGGATCGTCTGCATTCAGAAAGTCGGAGGCTTCAAAGCCTGTTGATTCAAAAACGTGCATCAGTTCCGCATTCTCTTCACCGCAAAGGCATGCGGTCACATGCGGTCTGCGATGCTGAAGAGTGCAGCGAATCACGGTTGCCAGAGGCTCAGGAGCGACAATCGCCAGAACATCATACTTGCGGATGTTCTTGGAGAGAACTCGCTCGAGTCGCTGACAGGCGTCGGAGAGTGTCTCACCTTCCGGCGGACAAATCGCCGTCACATCTTCTTTTCCGGAGCGAAAAAGCCGAGGAAATCTTTTGCGAATGTCGGATTCCGGCAAACCCTGCCAGAGCCCCTGATTCACATTTCGCAGTTCCTCCAGCTCGCGAACTTTCGCCCCCGACTGAGTTTCCGCGATGGCGTGAGCCGTTCCGCACGCCGGATCGTCCGGCGATGTCAGAATGGCCTGCAACCGAAGCCCTCGCTCCTGAAGTCGCCGATTGATGCATCGAATTTGCTCGACGCCTCGCTCATTGACTGGCATGTCCAGAGTTCCGAGAACACGATGTTGATCGTCGTAGTCTGTGCACCCGGCACGGATCAAAACAACCGTCGACATAAGGATTCATTCCTCAACAAACAGAATGCCGTCCTTTGGCAATCTGCTGAAGCTCGGCGATCGCCGCCGCATAGTTTGGTTCATCGAACACAGAGCTGCCTGCAACGAACACGTCGCAGCCTGCTTCCGCACACAATGCAATCGTGGACTTGCCGATCCCTCCGTCCACAGAAATCACGAGATCGTTGCCCCCAATCGCTCGAGCGGCGGCGATTTTGGGCACAACATCCGCAATGAACTTCTGACCGCCAAACCCTGGATTGACGCTCATCACCAGGAACAAATCACACTCGGTCAGAAAGGGTTCCGCTGCAGAAAACGGCGTCCCCGGATTGATCGCAAGCCCGGCAACCAGATCGCGTTTGCGTATCTCTCGCAGCAGCGACACTGGCTGAGGAACTGCTTCTAAATGGAACGTGATAGCTTCACATCCCGCCTTAACGTACTCGTCCAGATACTTCGCCGGGTCGGAAATCATCAGATGCGCGTCGAACGGAGTCCTTGTCAGACCCCGCACACGATCGATCACCATCGGTCCGTAAGACAGATTCGGCACAAAATGGCCGTCCATCACGTCCCAGTGAAGCAGCGACGCAGCGGCTGAATCCAGCATCTCAACTTCACGATGCAGATTGCCAAAGTCGCATTTGAGCATCGACGGAGCCACCACAGGCCGGTGGGCCTTTAGATGACTCAACATCTCATCACGCGTGAGCATTCGACTCGCCGAAAACGGGCTGAGATGTCCGACAGGAAAGGATTTCGAGGGGCCGAGGAGCACAGAGCTCTCGGAGGACATCTCGTTCAGAAACTTGGGCAGGCATTCTCCGAATCTTCATCTTCAAAGTCCAGCGCAACGTGTTGCTGTCTCTGAAAGCGTTCGAATACTGAACGCAAGAACAGACGCAGCGACTGAATTGCAGGAAATTCAACGTTCTGGGGGCGGTTTGGAAAGAACGGACCCAACCCGCCGAACTACGGGCTGTTTGAGAGGATGTCGTTTCGGAACGCTCGTTGGGTCGGCTCGCAGTTTCTTTGCGGCGCGAAATCAGAACAACGTTCGCGATGCGGATACGGATGGCCAGTGGTGTCTGGTCGCGATCGGCACGGGACGAAGCGTCTGCAGCGGGAACGGCACAAATCGAGACGAACTCCGTTCGTGGTGATTTGCCCGCAGAGTGATTCTGAAGGATCATCTCGACCCCACCTAAACTCTTGTCTCTTTGCTCCGATTCGAGGCACCGTTTTCACCAAGTCTCGTTTCGTTACCACAGGTCATCGAAATTCCCATGCAGAAGATTCTGACGATTGCTCGCCGCGAGTATCAGGCGATGGTTGCCACGAAAGCGTTCCTGATCGGCCTTGCGATGATGCCGATCATGATGATGGGCGGCTCGGTGCTGCCGGGATTGCTGAAGGGAATCGAAAGGCCGGAAGATCGAAAGATCATCGTCGTCGATGGCACCGGACAGTTGTTCGAGCCTCTGAAGCAAATCGCCGAGTTTCGAAATCAGTCGCTGGTTGAGTCCGAACCGAAAGAGGGTGACTCCTCAAAGTCAGACGATTCCACGGCTCCGAAGAAGTCCTTGACGAAAGAAGAACAAGACGACAAGAACGCTCGAAAAGCGATGGGCATGGAAGACATCAATCGCTATCAGCTTGAATCGCTTTCCGCTGAAGGCTTCAACGACGAAAAGCGTCTTGAGTTGTCTGAGAAGATTCGAACGGAAGAGCTCTACGCATTTGTTGAGATCCCGGCCGACGTGCTCAAGCCGTCAGATCCGGGATCGCTGAAACAGCTTCCGGAGATCTCGTACGTCGCGCAGGACTCCACGTTGTCGGACGCAAAACGATGGATCGAAACGACCCTGAATCAGCTCATCCGATCGAAGCGACTGGCTGACCAGGGAGTCGCTCAGTCCGTGCTTCTGGAACTGGAAAAGAAGGCCCCGGTGAACGGAACGGGACTTTACTATCGAGATGATGCCGGCAACATCGTGAGCAAAGAGAAGCCAAGCGAACTGGCCAGCATCTTCCTTCCGATGGGCATCATGATGTTGATGTTCATGATCGTAATGATGTCCGCTCAGCCAATGCTGGAAAGCGTTCTGGAGGAGAAGACTCTTCGCATCTCGGAAGTTCTTCTGGGCTCGGCAAACGCTCGTCAACTGATGACTGGCAAGCTGCTTGGCAACGTCGCCGGATCGTTGACGGTCTTCGCACTGTATGCCGGTGGAGGCCTGATCTTCGCGAATACTCAGGGATATGCCGACAGCATTCCGTATCGAGTGCTCCCGTGGTTCATCGTTTATCAGATCCTGGCGGTGCTGCTGTTCAGTTCGGTCTTTATGGCGATCGCGGCTTCGGTCAGCCAACTGCGTGAAGCTCAAAGTCTGCTTCTGCCCGTCTGGATGGTGATGCTGCTGCCAATGTTTGTCTGGTTCAATGTCGTTCGTGAACCAAACAGTTCTCTGGCAACGGTTCTCAGCTTCTTCCCGCCGTCGACTCCGATGATGATGACGCTGCGACTGTCGACTGGTGCGATCATCCCCGCATGGCAGATTCTGCTCAGCGTCGTTCTGTTGCTTGTAGCAACTGGCATCGGAGTCATCGCAGCCGCCCGCATCTACCGTATCGGGATTCTGTGGCAAGGCAAGGCGCCCAAGCTGAATGAACTCGTGATGTGGGTCATTCGCAACCCGATCGGCTGAGATTGCTAAATGGCGCAGGCAACCAAGCCAGTAGCGGAATTCGTAAGAATTCCGAGTTCTCACGAACTCGGCTACGGGCCATTTGCATCATTAATCGAACTCGGCCAGCTCAATGCAATAACCGGTTGGCGGCTCGGAGAATGTCCGCGGGCTCTGCCATGCGACCGGCACCGATCTGGCCGCAACTGAGCCAGCCTTCTTCTGGTCCGATGATGTGATAGCCATCGGTTCGTAACTGAGCCACATTCCGCTGCACAGCCGGCTTGGCCCACATGTCGCAGTTCATCGCCGGAGCAAGAAGCACCGGAGCAGTCGTGACCAGCATCGCCGTGCTTAGTAAATCATCCGCCATTCCATGAGCCAGTCGAGCGATCGTCTGAGCGGTTGCAGGGGCGATGATGCACAACTGGGCTCGCTGAGCCAGTCCGATGTGTTCGCCCTGAAAATGCTCTTTCGCTTCGAACGGATTCGAATACACCGGCCGCCGAGTCAACGCTTCAAAGGTCCGCGCCCCGATGAACTGTTGAGCCGACTCGGTCATAATGACGCTCACCCTCGCGCCCTGCTGCACGAGTTTGCTGCACAAATCCGCCGACTTGTACGCAGCCACTCCGCCACACACGCCGAGAAGAACTTCACGATTCTCAAGAGGGTTCGTCATAACGTCGAGAGATTACCCACGAACCGTCAGAATTCAATGCCGATAATCCGCTGCCCAGCATTCATTTCCAAATCAAGTCAACCGTCCCGATCGCTGTTGTGATTGATTGAATCTCGCGATCAACAGAATTCGTAAGAAGTCTGAGTTCTGACGAACTCAGCTACTCAGGGCGAAGTTGAGATCCGTTCGGCTGCGACGTGCGGCTATCTGGTGCATCATTTTCTGATCGCTGGCTCATTTGCAGCGGCGACTGGTGAAGGATTGGCGGATTCCAGATGTCGCGGTTTGTCAGAGATCTAAACCGCATGCGTCGAGTCTATCGGGGCATCACCAGCATCATAAGCAAGGCCGTCAGAGCGAGTGAGACAGCACTGGCGATGAGTACAATCTGGCGACCGACGGTGTCGAGGCGGCGTGTTTGCGCGTAGTCGGTTTGAGCGGCTGTGCAAAAGACGAGCAGGATGAGACTCCATACAGGAATGAGGAGTTCGAATGTTCTCCACGGATTGAGTCCCATGTTCTGGAAGCGGTAATAACTAAAAACAAGGTGCAGTCCATAGAAGAAGACGATCGTGACGAATCGGCAGAAGATCAATACGACCTTTGAATCCGCAGAACTGGATGATCCAGCCTTCAATGCCCAGTTCAAGAACAGCATGAGCAACATTTGGATCACCCACATGCTGATGACACTGACGACGAAAAGGCTTCGACTGATACCTTCAGGTTCTGACGGTTTTCCGGCAGCCATTTCTTGAGACCGAGCATCACTCCGTCTTCTTCTTGTCTTTCTGACGGCATCGGTTCGCGCATCATCTGCCGACGGACGAGGTCGAGTTGGCTTACGCGAGTTTGGATCGCCCTGTGGGTTCATGTGGTGTCGCTCAAGTGGTATCAAGTGAACTGGGCTACTGATGCTGGGGGAACAACTTGCGACAGGCAGGGTACTGCTTCGATTGCTTGGTGAAAAGCGGCGGACGAGAGGACTCCGTGTGAGCGTGTCGTCGCCGATTTCGGTAGGTCCACTCTGCCGGAGTGGACTTCGCGACTTGTCGCGACTTTGTGTGCAGTTGGTGGCGACACGTCGACCTCGACTTCGATGGACTTGCATGTCTGCATTCGTATACGCCTTGCCGCTTTGAAACAAGTGGCACCACGGTACGACTGGCGGCAATTCAGAAGTCCTTTCCGGCAGAAAGGACCTACATGGACAATCAATCGTGACGACACCCTCCGAGTGAGCCCTCCCCGATTTGCACGATGACGCCGACCAACGAAATCTGCGATGACATCCGTAGCCCTTCTCAATCGCAAGTCGCTCGACACGGGCAGGCGACATGATAACCTGACGATCGCCTCTGCGGGCAAAATGGATCGTCCCAGAGGAAAACAGATCCATCTGCCATCCCGAGAACACTGCTTGTGTCTGTCACGAATTCGAACCAACTGGCTCAGCGAGTTCACGAGCTGCGCCAACGAACCCTGCACGCGGTTGAGCAGGTCGTTGTCGGAATGAATCATGTCACGGATCAGTTGCTGATGGCGCTGATCGCTGGCGGTCATGTGTTGCTGGAGGGAGTTCCCGGCACTGCCAAGACGACCTTGTGTCGAACGTTCTCGGCGACGCTGGGAATCCACTACGAACGCGTGCAGTTTACTCCGGACCTGTTGCCATCCGACGTCACCGGCACGCAGGTTCTGGATCGTCAGACCAGCAACTTCGTACTTCGTAAAGGTCCGGTGTTCTGCCAGTTGCTGCTCGCCGACGAACTGAATCGAGCTCCGGCGAGAACACAGTCGTCACTGCTCGAAGCCATGCAGGAGCGACAGGTGACGATCGAAGGCAAGACGCTGCCTCTGCCAGAGCCGTTCATGGTCCTGGCGACTCAAAACCCCATCGAACAGGAAGGTGTTTATCGTCTTCCCGAAGCGCAGTTGGACCGATTTCTGTTTCGAATTCACGTCGGCTATCCGGATCGCGAGCAGGAGATTGCGATGCTGGAACTGCACAGCCGATCAATTCCGAAACCGGCACCGGTGACCACGGCCGAAGAGATCTCGGCAATCCAGAAACAGATCGACACCGTTTACAGTTCGCGCGAGTTGCAGGAATACATCATTGATCTGGTTCGACGAAGCCGTGAGCATCAGGATCTGGTGTTGGGTGCAAGTCCTCGAGCGGCCATCAATTTGATGAAAGCGGCTCGTGCTCACGCTCTGTTGAGCGGTCGAACGTATCTGACTCATGAAGACATTCAAACCGTATGTCAGCCGGTGCTGGGGCATCGTCTGATCATTCGTCCGGAAGCGGAAATGGACGGCCAGACGGTCGCACAGATTGTTGAGCAGTTGATCAAGTCCGTGCCCGTGCTTCAGGATCGTCGCAAATGACGCTGCTCGGACGCTGGATGGTGCTGCCAGCACTTGTCGGAGTGTTTCTCGGCATTGTTCGAGGACAGATCGGGCTGTCGCTGGTTTCGCTGACGGTTGTTCTGTGGCTGCTCACCGAATGGCTCTGGTTCACTTGGCGAATCTGGGCCGAACTGCCTCAACTGACCATCGAACGAACCGTCAACGGACGATCAGAAAGTACCGGGCTGCTTTGGGCCGGACGACTCGTGCAGGTGAATGTCACGGTTCGAGCAAAACGTGGTTCGCTCGGCCCCATGCTGCAGATCCGCGATGTTCTGCCCGACAATGTCGAAGTTGTTCGCATGGAACACGACATTTCGATTCGCTCTCGATTCACCGAAGTGACGTTCAGCTATCAGGCTCGTGTTCGCGGCGCTGGGCGACTTCGCATGCCGGGCTTTCGAGTCATCGCCTACGATCCGCAGGGGTTCTATCGTGTCGAACGATTCATCTCCTGCGTTCAGGTTTTCCGAGTTCTTCCAGCCTATGCCGACGCTGGCGATCATCAACCGCTGGTAAAGCGAATCAACTCGTTGCCTCAGCATGGCATCCATCGGCTGCAGCGATCCGGAATGGGTTCAGAGTTGCTGGAACTTCGCGACTACGCCGATGGTGATCCGCCCAAATCGATCGCGTGGAAAGTGTCGGCTCGACGTGACCGCCTGATGACTCGTCAGTATGAATCAGAGGTTCCGGTTCGAGTCCAGTTGTTTGTCGATGGATCGATGAGCACTCGGCTTGGCGGTTTTGGATTTCGGTTGCTCGATCAAATGACTTATGTCGCAGCGAGTGTGGCTCGGACTGCAACACTCGCCGGCGATCCTGTCGGAGCCCTTTTGTTTGACGAACGTGGCCAGAAACGCGTCTCGCCGCAGGCGGGCGAACGTGGATTTCATCGTTTGCTGGAAACGATGGCCGACTTTTGCGTCAACCCGGCGCCTTTGCCAGACCGTCTGACTCCGATGCTGCTTCAGTATGCGTTGAGCGTGGCGTCCGAGCAGTTTCCGGAACTTCTGGACGCGCGAGTCAATCGGATTCCGTGGACGTTGTTTCCTCTTCTGCCATGGTCGGCTCGACGACATCAGGACCGCTGCCGATTGGCCGGTGTGCTGGCGGAACTTTACCGCATGCCGTTGTCGCGTCATGTGCAGTTGATTCACGACGACGCTCTGATGGCGACCTTCGCGCAACATTTTCTCAGCCAGTCCGGGCTGGCCTGGCTGACTCCTGTTGTGTCAATCCGCGGTCGAGGATTTCACGACGGCATGACTCGCATGAATCTCCTCAGTCGCGCGCTGACGACAGCCACGATGAATGCGAAAGACAACGAAGTCTTTGTTGTCTTCTCTGACCTGCTTGAAGGCGCGCCGAGCGTTTCGCACTTGATGCCAGCCGTAAAGATGGCGCTCGCGCGACATCATCGAGTTGCCTTTGTTTGTCCGACTCCGACGTTTCGACGTCCCACGGCGCAATCGACGGAGATTGTCGATACGTCCAGCGAAGCTTTGCTGCTGGCTGCCGAGCAGGCTCGGGCGCGCGACTTGTCGAGTCAACTCCAGCGAGAACTCCGGCGAGTTGGTGCGACGATCTCGTTCTCTGGCGAACAGCAAGCGATTCGGATGATTCTGGCCGAGATGGATTTGGCTCGAAGCGGACGAGTTTCAACCTCAGGAGCGAGACGATGAGCAAAGTCCTCGACGCATCCAACACCACCGCCGACGATCCGAGCAGCGTGATCATCGACCGCCCCGCCAACATCATCCAGCGCGGGCTACTTCTGCAGCCGGCCACGTATGCGTCAGTTTGCTTCTTGATGCTGCTGCTGTTCCCCGAACTTCCATTGGCCGCGAGACTCGTCCTGATCGCCGGAGTGTTGCTCACTCTGCGACGCTGGGGAGCGGTGATGATTTTGCTGCTGGTTCAGGTGGATTTGTTTCTCCGCGAAGGCCGAGTGTTTTCAACGCTTGGCGGGTCAGACGGGCTCATTCTGGCGTTCATCACCGTTGCGGTCGTGATGTTCGTCTCTCGTCAGCGCTTGCTCCTGATGCATCTCGCGGGATTGTCATTTCGAGATCTCATTCGACGATGGACAGGGCGACAGGAAGCGTCTCGTTCGGCGGCAATGACATCGTCGCGATTGAACTCGGCAGATGATCAGACGGATCCCGCAGAGACAAATCCGGCAGATGCGCTGATCCAGAACGTTAAGGCATCAGCGATGTCAATCTCTCCGCTGATGTGGAGTGCTCATCTAAGTCTGGCCATTCTGCTTTGCTATGTGACTGCGGCTCGCTATTTGTTGACACGGATTCCGAGCAACTTCGAACTCACCGGGCAGATTCGCGATCTCGTCAATGAAGACCCAACGCTGTCTTCTGCTGCCTTGTTGTTGATGTTTCTTCTGGCCGTTTGGGTTGTGATCGGTGAAATCAACTGGCGGCAACTCACGCCCGAGCAGGCTCGCGTGTATCTTCGTTCCGAATTGCTGCGAGAGACTTATCCTGATGTTCGAATGTTTGTGATCCGCCGCATCCGACGACGACAGAAGCGAGTTCTTGCAACATCCAAAAGCCAGGAGCCAACAAGCTCCAAACCCGGCAAATCAAAGTGATGATTCAACATGGTCGGTGAGACTCCTGGTTCAATTGTTCAGAGGTGACATATGTGGTTCTGGGTTCGTGAAGTTCTCGGCTGGGCATTGGTCGCCGCCGCGCTCGGAATTTTGAGCATCGGAATCGACTTCGCACGCAATACGGAGAATCCCAAGATCTTCGAAGCCTCCGTTGTGTGCTTCGCAGGTCTCGGAGTGCTCAAGGCGGGGACGCTTCTGATTCGCATCTCCACCGCCGCGAGGCTTTGCCGGATGGAAGCAGAGAAAGAGTGAGTGATGCAAAAGCTCTGTTACCCTCCCCGCGGGAGGTCGCGAGGAACGAGCGGGGAGGGCTTTGTATTGTTTGTTGGCTGCGACTCGATCCAAAACGCTCGTGGCTCCCCTCCCCGTCGCTATCGCGACGACCCTCCCAATGGGAGGGTAAAGCGGACGAGTCCATTTCAGCGCCGCTTCGAGAAGCGTTTCTACGAACGCCCGGAATGCGAGAGGGCTTCCATTCGGGACTTCAGCCAGTCTTCACAGGCGGTCCAGAGGTATTTGCCGAGCGAGGCCTTGGGTAGTCCGAGTGAAACCGTTCCGCGTTGGCCGCAGAGGAAGCGATTGGCTTGATCGGCAGGCAAAGTGACAACCGCCGTGAAGCGATGTTCGGCGAGTTCCAGCCGTTCGCCGTTCTCGGACTTCCGACTGGATTCGACGACCGTCAAAGCTCCTCCGTTCGGAGCGATTAGCGACTCATGCGGAACAGTGCGGCTGCCCTTCGGATTGATTCGGGTCAGCGTTCCAATGACCGGCGAAGACGTACCGATGCGGACCTTGAGCGGCTGGCCAACAAGTCCTGTCGCGACAGGCAAATCGCGTTGTCCAACCGACAGGCGAAGTTCCTTGGCATCATCGAGCCCAATCGTCAGCAATTCCATGCCGGCCTTTGCGTATGTCCCGGCAAGATTGCTGAGTTCACGCCCGATGACACGCCCCGATCGCCCGGCGCGCAACTGCAAACCGTCGGCCTGCTTTTGACATTCTCGCAACTGCTTGCGAAAGGAATCGAGGTTACCCTGAGCGATGTTGATTGCCGACACATCATGCTGATGCGAAGCGGACTGAAGTCGCGATTCCTCCTGAGCCACCTTTTGCTGCAGATCGATCAGCCGTGTTTGCACATCATCGTTTCGCAACGACACGAGCAGATCGCCTTCATTGACGAACTGGCCCGAGGTCACGTGAACCGACTCAACAAAGCCTGCCGTTTCCGCTCGAACGGTCTCTCCGTCAATGAATTCGACCACACCCGGTGCTGTGGTCATGACCGGAGCCGGAACGCCCAAAGTCAATAGCAGCAGGGCTCCAAGGACCGACGTGCCGAGCACCGAAGCTCGAAAGAATCGCTCCGGGTTTTGAAGCCACAGACTTCGACATTCCCTCGCAAACTTCCAAACCGGTTGTCCGATCCAGAGGATACCGCCAGCAGCAGCCAGAGCAACTCCGGCACCGTGGAGCAGAACCGATGCCGCAAGCAACAACGAGGCCAGAACGGTGATTCGCCAAACGGATGCAGCAAGTCCGTACGTCAGCAGAATCCATCGACGAGAACCCGTCACAACCGGAATCGCTCCCGCCGTGCCCAGAAAGATGCGTCTCATCGCCGACTTCAAAACATCGGCGGCCTGACTGGCGAGATTCGGGATGTTCAGCAGGTCCGACAGAATGTAGTAACCGTCGAACTTCATGAGCGGATTCAGGTTGAACAGCAGCGTGGAAACGCTGGCGGTCACAATAATGTTCTGAAGCACGTGACGAAGAGTCAGCGAGTTCGTCGAAGCCCAAAGCAGCATCGCGATCGAAGCGATGAGCAGCTCGACATAAACTCCGGCAATCGCAGTATGAATCCGATGCCAGCGAGATCGAAACGCCCAGCTTGATGACGCATCCACGTAAGCCAGCGGCGCGAAGACCGCGAAGATGACACCGGTTTCTCGAACTGTCCCGCCATATCGCAGACAAACAAGCCCGTGCCCAAGTTCGTGAACGACTTTCAGGGCAACCCAGACGACGAACAGCCAGAACCAGTTGTCTCGAGAGATAATGTTGGCAGATGCCGTCGAGAACTGAGTCCAGTGTGCTGCCAGTGTCAATCCGGCAATCACGAACAAAATCATCGCAGGAACGGCGGCCGCCGCTGAGAACATCCATCCCAGGGCTGGCTGAATCGCCTCAAGCAGGGCTTGTGGACGACCGAACGGCACTTTGAACCACAGCGGATTCAGACCCGACCAGAACGACTTCTTTCGACCAGAACGACCGATCGACGTCGCCGCTCCTGAAGCCGCGGTATCTTCATCCGCAAACGTCGCCAGCTTGTGTTCCAGCAGCCATGAGTAGATCGCTGTGGCCTGAGTCTGCGTGAGCGACTGATCCTTCAGAATCTGCGACGTCACCGCGAGTGCTTCAGAGAAACTCGTCTGACCATCCAGCAGCGAGATAAAGACGGACTCGGGATAACCAATCCGGAAGAACTCCGAACTGGACTTCACTTCCAGATGATAAAACACTCCGTCATGGTACTGCTGAGGAACAAAGACAAGATCCTCACGCAGTCGAACGCATGTTCGGCTGAGTTCAACGGTTGAAATGTCCGGCATGCCGCTCATGTTACCACCCGAGCCAACCGAGCATCCATGCGACGGGTTTATGGAACAGATTCCATCCCAGCGGACGACGTCCGGTGAGAACTTGACCTGATCCTCTCATCCCCGGACGAAACAATCCTGCGGCATTCTCCACATCGGCTTCTGCGATGAAGACGTTCTCGCCATCATGCAGTTCGGCTCGCGGATGAACAATTCGAACAACCGCCTCAATCGAATTCTCGGGCACCGCATCAAGTTGAACATGAACTGTCATGCCAACCTGAACATGACGAACGTCCTCTTCAGGAATTCGCAATTCAACCACCATCTTGTCCAGCGGCGCAATCTCGAACAACGTTTGCCCGGTCTCCAGAGGAACCCCTTCGGCTTCCCGGTGATCTCCACTGACAACAATCCCGTCCGACGGGCTGCGAATGTCGAGGCTCTCATTGCGATGCGACAGCAACTGCGATCGCTGTTCAAGACGCTGGATCTCATGAGACAGCACCGCGGCGTTTCCGAAGTCGCGGTTGCTGACATGTGTGTTCTTCTCTTTGGTCGCTTTGTTCAGACTGGCCTGGACTTCAGCGAGTTCCCAGCGAATCTCACGGCCGTCCATGCGAGCCAGCAACTGGTCTTTTGTGACGACATCGCCAGGTTCGACGAGACATTCTTCCAGCGGTCCAGCAAACGGAGCCGCGACGTAGCGACGTTCCACCGGCTGAAGTTCGGCCGAGCAGCTCACGCGGTAGTTCATCGGAACCATCAGCAGCGTCGCAATCGCGATCACGGCCAGGCCAGCCATCTGCAGCCGAGACGTTGACATCGCCGAGCGGAACGTCTGAATTGCCGAAAGAATCCGACTGTCCGCCAGCTTCTGCAGAACGCTCAAACATCCCGCCAGTGCGGAGGCTCCGGCACGAAGGAATCGTTCGGCTTCTCGAATATCGGCCTTCTGATCGCGAGACGACATCGACGACATCGTTGACGGATCGAATGAAACCAGCAGACTTCCGACCGGTGAACCGGACTCGGTTCGGATCGGCATGCTGACGAGCACTTTGCAGAATCCGGACTCAACCAACTGTTGATGCGACAACAGCGAGTGCCGATTGTCCGACTGCTGCGGAGGATAAATCGCTCCGGCGGCACGGATCAGCGATTCCTGAAGCACGGATTCGATCAGACGAGTCTCTTCCGAGAACGGATCGATAACGGCTCCACCGGACATCGCCGCGATGCGACATTCGGTTCGACCCTGGCGACACAATCCAACAGTGACTTTGCTCGCGTGAAGATGTTTGCCGAGCATATCGGCAAGTCGCTGACATGCAGACTCGGCAGAGTCCGACGCCTGCACATGCGAAACCAACTCCATCAGCGCGGCAACGGTTTCAGCGTTCTCCTGAGCCTGTCGGACCTTGGCCTGGCGAGTCCATTCGCTCAACCATGATGTGAGAAGAAGCAACGTGGTCTGAGCAGAGCTGCCTGAGCCTCCGACTCGCGTCGCGCCTGGCTGGATCGCAGCCGCATCGGACACGATCAACATGGCATGGCCAAGCATTCCGGGAATCGGCATTGCGTACAGTGTCAGTGATTCGCTGACAACATGACGCATCGGTTCACAACGACGAACCGCTTCCTGCGCGGCGTTGCGAAACTGTTCATGCAGTGTCTTTGAAATGCCACCGGCTGGACAGAGAATGCCTTCGATCTGTTCGGACTGCCCGATCTGCTGCCCGGCCGGATGAAACCAGGCGACCAGCGTGGCTCCCAGTTCCGCCTGAGCAATCTGTGCCGCGGAATTCTGGAGTTCACGGAGCGTACTGCTTGCAAGCAGCCTTGCACGAAGTGACATCAGGTCAGGAGACGATGCCGTTTGTGATCGCTCGAATGGTCGAGTGGGAGCGACTCGTGGCGTTGCTGAAGCCGTCGCCGAATCGTTCGCAGAGTTCGGTCGCAATGCTGACGTCTGCGCGGACGGTCGTGCGGATTCATCCGAAGTCTGCGCACGAACCTGCTCAGCGCGGTTGTCGCCGCGAGTCAGGTGCGATGCTGGTTCTTCAATGATCTCATTACGATCATTGACGAGCAGAGGTTTCATGGCTTCCATTCGCAACAGAGGTGGAGGGGTCACCTGAAGCGACTTCCTGAGAATCCGGGACACTCAGGACATCCAGAACAAGTCGGACGGATTCACCGCTCTGGAACTGACGACTCGCATTCGGCAGTCGTACTTTCGCTCGAACGGACGAGTTTGAAGAATCCGGTGTCGGGGAGACATACTCAACGAGTCCTTCTGCCGGCTGATCGGCCGGACCAAGCTTCAGCGACACATTCTGTCCGGCTTTCACAGCATTGCGCTGTGCGAGAGGAACCGAGAACACGATCAACAACGGATCAAGCTGCACGAGACGCGCAATGGTCGGATCCGACGGAGAGACGAATTCGCCCGCATCATGAGTCAGCTCAGTAATCACACCATCAATCGGCGCACGAATGATTCGCTGTTCGAGCTGCGCTTCGATGCGTTTGGCTTCGAGAGTCTTGACTTCCAGGTCTTCCTGGACTGACTGCAATCGTGCTTCTGCGACTTCCAGTTCGGTCGCCACGCGATCGACTTCCTGCTGGCTGGCATGGTTGCGTTCACGAAGCTGTCGGAGCTTTTCGATCTCGGCCTTCTTGAGGTTCACATCGGCCTGAGCCGACTTCAGCGTTCCTTCCGAATTCATGCTGCGTTTGGCAACTTCGAGAGACGCCTTGAGCACATCGTCATTCATCACGGCAATCACATCACCTGCCTTGACGACATCACCTTCCTTGACTTTCAATTCGGCAAGCGGTCCCATCTCCGAAGCAGATACAGCGATGTCCCGATATGGCTCTGTGAATGCTTCGATCTTGGACGGAGAAGCGTCGTTATCATCTTGTGCGGATGGCTTCGGGGACTTCGGCGGCGTGATCGGAACATCATCCCTGCGATTCTGAACAGATACCGGAACAGAATCGCCAGCCGTCCTGGCGAAGTTTGGCGTTGTGGAAACGACAGGTTCTGCACGAGGCGCAATGACCTGTTGAGTCACCGTCGTATCTTTACGAGTGAACCACTCGTAGACAGAGTACGCACTGACGGCCAGAAACAATGCTGATGCTGCAATGCTGATTTTCTTCGACGCCATGAGACACCTCTGCGAGAACAGCAGTGGGCTGTTCCCGAAACCACCAGATGAATCGTCGCTTGGTCTGTCTTGAGGCGAGCGGGGGACGTCAGTCCCCTGATCTGTTCGCGGCCGTTTCATCAGGGGATTCACATCCCCCGCTCGCCGCAAACCTCATTTCACACCGCGTAAAGATGAATCCAATTCTTCGCCACAGCAGATGCCAAAAGCCAACTGCAGACAGCGCGCAGAATTCGATCCCGTTGCCGAATGACAACACTCCTCTATGACCGTAGTTCACGGTTGGCAACAGGAGGCGGGGATTCCGATGTCGATGCGTTTGAACATCGGCCAGAGGGCTGAGATTTCCGTTTGTTCCGATTATGCCGACCAGGCGATCGTCGTCGCTGTTGGCTCCGCAAACGGTACGTTCTCACGGTGAAGCAGTGGAATCACGATGCAACCACACGGAGATGTCGGCTTCCTTTGATGTCGGCTGAGAGGATTCGTCGGCATCTCTCGGAGTGTTTTGTTCGCAGGGCGAACAACGACGATGACCATAAGGCGCTTCATTCGAGGCAATGAAAAAAGCCCGGCAGGATTTCTCCGGCCGGGCTTCGTGATGTGCTCAATTCAAAGCGGACTCAGAATCCTGAATCAGCCAACCTTCATCGCTTCGCCAAGAATCTTGGACGTGCTTGGACGCATGATGCGGCCGTCGACGAGTTCGCCCTTCTGCAGAGTGGCTCGAATGTCCTTGCCGCTGATCGACCAGGGCTTTTCGTCTTTGTGACGTTCCATCAGGTCGACTCGGCCGACAGACTCGTAGTAGGCTGCGAAGCCGACATTGATCGTCTTGATCTTCAGGTCGCCGCCGAGCTTCTTGAAGATTTCCTGAGCATCGAAGTCGCCCCAGATCGCTTCGCCGTTGGCATATGGAGCATCAGCGTGCTTTCGGCCGATGATCAGATGGGTGTAGCCCATGTTCTGACGGTAGATGCCGTGCATGACAGCTTCCTTTGGACCGCCGTAGAACATCTTGATGTCCAGACCGAGCAGAACGACTCGATCAGGAACCGATTCGCCGCGAGGTCCCCACAGAGTTGCATCGCTATCGCCGTCGCCGAGTGATCGGTCGGTGATCAGCTTCTCGTAGGTCTTCATGCGGATCTCAGCGTTCACGTCGTCGCCCTTGACTTCGCCGATCAGCGGGTTCAGGCACGCGCCGGCGTTCTTGCCTTCGCGAAGCAGAACTTCAAGACCGTGGACCAGAGCGTACTCGTGAGCACGATGCAGCGGGTTGCGAGTCTGGAAGGCCACAACAGCGTCCCAGCCCTTGGTCGCCAGGAACTTGCGGACTTCGCGAGGTGTCAGAACATACTGACCGAACGATGGATTCTTTGGCTGAGGCAGAACCTTGATTTCGCCACCGATGAGGTGTGAGTTGGCTGCTTCGCCTTTGATGATCATGTCAGCACCTGGATGATCGATACGATCCGTCAGGTAGACAGACTTCAGGTACTTCAGCTTCGGCCATGCGTAAACGTCGTTCAGTTCCAGAGTCGCAACGATGTCGCCGGCTGGATTGGTCAGAGCGACTTTCTGGCCAGGCTTCAGAGTCTTGGCCATGTCAGCGGTGACTGGGAACGCGATTGGAATCGTCCATGCATACTTCGCGCCGTTGCTGACGACGTAGCATTCGTCGAGCACCTGATTGTAAACGGCAGAATTCATCGGTCCGGTCAGCGGGCTCAATGTTCCGTCACCAAAGCGATAAACGCTCGACAGGTCTGCAGAAGAAACAGGGACTTTGGTCAGTGTTGTGGCTTCCGCCAGAAACGCAGCTCGTTCCGCTTCAGGAACGGTGCGGCATACAGGTTCAGTCAATCCACCATGTGGTGCGATCAGATCAGCCATCTCAAAAAGGTCCTTTGAAATTTCGGTCAGGTGCGTGTTGAAAACGGGGCTCGTCGATAAAACTCTGCATTTTTCGGCGTGAACGAGGTTTAGGGGAACCCTCACGTTGAGTCAAGAAGTCCCTCCGCCGCCCCACGTTTTCGGGCTTTTGGTAGCGTTTTTCTGCGGTTTCCGAGTCCGTATGCACCGTCGCATCTACCCGAAACCTCGAACGCGACCTCCCACTCGACTCACAATTGCAATTCCCAAAGAAGAACAACCATTTGGTTCTGAGCCTGATCCGCGTGCAACATAGGGCAAGTTGGCCGATCGACAATGGGCAGGAATGGTCGAATGTTCTATTTGCTGCGCGCGATCAACCAGCCCTCTTCAGGATTGGAATTGGTTACAGCAAATTGGATTTGCCACGTCGCTGGAAACGACAGCCAGACATTTCGGATGACGCTCACTTCAAGTCGTGGCAAAGGCGACGCTGTTAACGTAAAGCTTCGTCGTTTCGATTGCATATCAGGAATGAATCGACAAGATATCGGGCGACCCTGTTGAGACACTTACGCTTCCCGAGATCGGAGCACTCTCATGACATACGCATGCTTTCGAATGGCAGTCTTGCATCTCGCCGTTTGGTCATTGTTGACGCAACCGAATCTTCTGCTTGGGGACGAAGATGCTGCGAAAGTTATGTTCCCGGAAGGCTGGACGGCGGAGAGTCCCCGCGATGAACTGCGGCCGGAGTTTTCGTACCGCGCCGATGGCGGGCCGAGCGGAACTGGCAGTTTTGTTATCCGACACGATGCTCGCGAAGGACTCGACGGATGGATGCAGAGAACATTCCAAGTGCGGGGCAATGAGTATGTTCGCTTCGAAGCGCATCGCAAACTGAGCAACGTTGAAGTCCCGCGTCGCAGCGCATTGGTGCGAGTCTTGTGGAAGGATGATGAAGGGAAGATGGTGTCAGCAAATGTGTCTGATGCCCAGGTTCAAGAACTCGGCCACGTTCCAACCGCCGAGCCGGAACACCCGGTTGATGGCTCGCCAGACACCAATGGCTGGACGATGGTTTCAGGGACGTATCAAGTTCCTGCAAAAGCCACTCAGGCCGTTGTCGAACTCCATCTGCAATGGGCGCCGAATGGCACCGCGGAATGGAGTGCCGTCCGACTTGAGCCGTGCGCCGCTCCGCCGAGCCGCATCGTGAGACTTGCGACGATTCACCATCAGCCGTCAGGCAAATCTATGCGAGCCAACTGCGAAGAATACGCCCCGTTGATTGCAACGGCGGCCGAACGCAAGGCGGATCTGGTTGTGCTTGGTGAGACCGTGCCATACGTCGGCGTGACGCTCAAGCCTCATGAAACAGCAGAGCCCATTCCGGGGCCGACGACCGACTATTTTGGTGAGTTGGCAACCCAGCATCAGCTTTACATCGTGCTGAGTCTTTACGAACGCGATCAGCATCTGGTGTTCAATACCGCAGTTCTGATTGGTCCGGATGGTCGACTTGTCGGCAAGTATCGCAAGGTTTGTTTGCCGCACGGTGAGGTCGAAAATGGCATTGCTCCCGGTCATGAGTATCCGGTCTTCGAAACTCGGATTGGTCGAGTCGGAATGATGGTCTGTTACGACGGCTTCTTTCCGGAAGTCGCTCGCGAGTTGACCAATCGCGGCGCAGAGATCATTGCTTGGCCGGTCTGGGGTTGCAACCCGCAACTGGCAAAGGCTCGAGCCGCAGAGAATCATGTCTACATTGTCAGCAGCACGTACATGAATCCCAAAGACGGATGGATGCTGTCTGCCGTCTACGATCCGTTCGGGAAGCCAGTCGCGCAGGCGGAGGAATGGGGTTCCGTCGCGATGGCCGAAGTGGACCTCAGCCGACCCGCCATTGGCCCGTACAATCTTGGTGACTTCCATTCCATGCTCAATCGCCATCGCCCTGTGCAATTGCCCGAGCCGGCATCGCCGAATGCCGTTGACGATTCGAGGTTGACGTTACAACGTGCCTTTGAGTTGCTCAACTCTGGAAAGACAATCGAGGCAAAAGTCCTGTTTGAAAAACTGGTGGAGCAGCAACCGAAGGACTATGGAGCGAAGAATGGGCTCGCGAGATGCCTGTCAGAGCAAGGCAAGGCTGATGAAGCACTCAAGATCTGGCTGGAGATTGAAGCCGCTGTTCCAGGTGTCAACTCAGCGACGGGCTCATTGGCGTCGCACTACATGAAGGCTGGCAAGTATCAGGAAGCGAAGCCACTGCTCGAAAAGCTGATTGCTTCGAAACAGGTTGCTGGTCGCAATCGCATCATCTTTCAAGGGATGCTTAACGAGGCAAAAGAGAAGACGCAGGAATAGCCTGACCGACTTCTCGTCCGTGAACGAGCTTTGTCTGGCTCAATCATTCGCACATTTTTCGCTGTCCTTTCGTCCCGCCCAGGCCGATTTTTGCGGAAATTGGGCTAATCCACCGGACAGAAAGTTCTGCACAACTGTCGACGTGGTACAGTGTTACCTGGTGATTTGACGCTCGTTGTGCACCGGTTTGTCAACTTGACGCGACGACGTTTGACTGGATGAAATTGCGGACCGCGAGACTTCGTTCATCGCCTGGTCTTCGAAAGTGAAGGAATATGTCGCTCCCTATCGTGACTGAACGACCGACCGTCGAAGAAGATCCGCTCGATCTGATGGACGAGATCGACGCGCTGAAGAAAGAAAAAGACGCCACCATCCTCGCACATTTTTATGTGGATGGTGAGATTCAGGATATCGCTGACTTCACTGGTGACAGCCTGAAACTGGCTCGTGATGCCACAAAGGTGAAGACGTCGACGATTGTCTTCGCGGGCGTTCACTTTATGGGCGAGTCTGCCAAGATCATGAACCCCGAGAAGCGGGTTCTGATTCCGGATCTTCAAGCTGGTTGTTCTCTCGCAGACAGTTGTCCTCCGCATCAGCTCGCCGCGTTTCAGGAACAACTTCGCGAACAGGGGCGAGACTTTCAAACCGTTGCCTACATCAACACATCGGCTGCCGTGAAAAGCCTCGTCGACTGGATCGTGACCAGCGGCAACGCACGCGAGATCATTGATCGAGTTCCCAACGACAAAGAAATCCTGTTCGTTCCGGACCAGCATCTGGGGCGATATCTAATGGAAGTCACCGGACGAAAGATGATTCTCTGGCCGGGATCCTGCATGGTCCATGAAGTCTTCAGCATTCAGGATTTGCTGCGAGTAAAGAAGAACAATCCCGGCTGCGTCGTCATGGCGCATCCTGAGTGTCCGCAGAATATTCTGGAGTTGACCGATGTCATCGGTGGCACCGAAAAGATGCGACGTCATGTCATGTCGGTCGAGAAGCCGACGACATTTCTGGTGGCAACCGAAGCGGCCATGATTCATCCGCTGCAGAAGGCTGCGCCACAGCATACATACATTCCGGTGCCTGGCATCATGGCGTCGACCGGCGAAACGTGTGCCTGCAATCGCTGCCCGCACATGTCGCGAAACACGCTGCAGAAAGTTCGCGACTGCCTGCGAGATGGAACTCCTGAGATTGAGTGGAAGGATTACTTTCAGAAGGCGCGTGCCGTTCTGGACAAGAGTCTGCTTCAATAACGCTGAGATCCTGCGTCGATCGCGAGGGAATCCACTGGTGGGCAATAATCAACAGGAAGCAGAACTCATCGCTCGAGTCGCTCAGGGCGATCAGAACGCGCTGGCAGAGCTGTTTCTTCAGCATCGTGACCGCCTTTGGCGACTGGTCACGTTTCGAATGGATCCGCGGCTGCACGGACGAGTTGACGCGGATGACGTGCTGCAGGAAGCGTGGTTGTCCGCCGTTCAGCGAATTGATCACTTTCTGGTGGATGCGTCTCGTTCGATCTTTGTGTGGTTCCGGCTCATCACAAGCCAGACGCTCGTTGACATCCATCGTCGACATCTGGGAACACAAAAACGCAATGCAGGCAATGAGTTCTCCATCGACCGCGGATGGTCATCGTCGTCAACATCGTCCTCGCTGTCGTTTCACCTGCTGGATCATCTGACAACGCCCAGCGAGGCGGCTCTGCGTGAAGAGATGTCTCAGAAGCTGAATGAGGCTCTGTCTGACATGAAAGAAATCGACCGCGAAGTCCTCGCGCTAAGGCACTTCGAGCAGTTGACGAATCGCGAAGCGGCTCAGGTTCTGGGGATCTCAGAGCAGGCAGCCAGCGACCGCTACATCCGAGCACTGGCACGGCTCAAAACGTCAATGACATCACTGCCAGGATATTTGGCCGACAAATAGTGTGATGGCTAGCAGGCTGTTGATTTCATCAGCCGGAACGCGCTAGCGTCCGGTTTTCGCCGCAAAAACGCAGCAAATCTAACCGGGGGCTAGCGCCCAGCGGCTAATGAAACAACTAAATCAACACGCCGTCACGCCACCGGCAGAAGATGTCCCGGGCTTCCAGCCCTAACGAAATGCTCAACCTCAAAACTGGCGAGTCGGGCTTGTGGGTGTGGCAATTTTCCTTTTGCCGCTCGCCTAAACGTCGCCCGGCATTCAAAAGGACTCTGCCTCAACCGGAACATCGCGCGGCAAGTGCAGCAAGAGCCGACGGGCGGTCTGCGAACGGGACCCAGAAGAAGTCGGTCTTGGTATTTTCCAGCAGCATCAGCGTCCTGAGCATCTCGCGCATGTTGTCAGACAGATGGCAAAGATACGCCTCGCCGCCGTTTCCGCGAGCACGCTTGGCCAGGCGAATCAGAATGCCGACGAATGTGGAGCCGAAGTAGTCGAGCTTCGAAAAGTCCACCAGCAAATGCTTTGCACCAGGTTCGCACAATCTTCGATATGCCTCATTGTACCCATTGCGAATGTCATTATCGCGAAACTCCATAAACGGCCCATGTGCCGTGAGAATCAGGACATCTCCGGCCAGCTCGTAATCGAACAGTTGCTTGTCATGGCTCATGGGCCGAAAACTCTCCACAGATGTGACGCGGGAAACACACAAACGTCTCACGGCTGGCGGGCGAAGTGATGACTACTTTTCCGAGGTCTCGTCATCCTTCTTGAGCAGATCCTTGTATCGCTTCTGAAACTTGCTGACCTTCGGACCAACGACGGCCCTGCAGTAACCCTGATCGGGATTCAGAGCGAAGTAGTTCTGATGGTAGTCTTCCGCGGGGTAGAACTTCTTCATTTCTTCGAGCGTCGTCACGATCGGATCATCAAACTCGCCCGACTTGTTCAGCTCGTCAATCATCTTCTTCGCAGCCAGCTTCTGTTCGGCATCATGGAAGAAGATTGATGAGCGATACTGAGTTCCCACATCAGCCCCCTGACGATTGAGCGTCGTGGGGTCATGCGTGTGCATGTGAACGTCGAGCAATTGCTCGTAGGTGATTTCCTTCGGATCAAACTCAATCTGGATGACCTCGGCGTGGCCGGTGTCGCCCTGACATACCTCTTTATACGTCGGATTTATGGTCTTGCCGCCGGTATATCCGCTGACGACCTTTTTCACGCCGCGAAGACGGAGAAATACGGCTTCTGTGCACCAAAAGCAACCGCCGCCAAATGTTGCCAGTTGAGTCTTTGACTCACTCTGTTTCGTTTCGTCACCAGCCGACATACTGAGGGTCCTTTCAAAGGTCGCTTTTTCAGAACTCGATCCGCTCGCTGGCGGTTTTCAGAATTCAAGGCTGCAAGAAGTTTAGTTTCAATCGTGGATCTCTGGAATTCACTGTTCGACTATTGAGTCCCGGATGTCACGAATCTGGTGGACTTGAGCAAAAAATCGGGATCGTTCATGAATCGCGGAAGTTTCGAAGGCTCGACGGAACGGTCTTCCAAAGCTTCGCAGCCACTCTCTCTCGCGTCGTCAAAGTCGACCGAAAGTGCCGTTTTCCAGTTGCGAAAGATGTGCGTACGCTGTCGATCGTCCGACGTCAACATGCGATGCTGAAAGCTCCGTCATTTCGTGTCGATACAGTTGGCATGAGCGCAACGGCAACACAACCGGAAACGTTTGAACGGAACTGTCTGACAGTTCTGGAGTGCTATTCGGTTCGCGATGCCGCCGCTAAAGCAAGCCAGCCGGAATATGCCGGTTGGCTGGATCGAATCATCGATGTCCCCGGCGTCGACCGAGCCGCGCTGACGTCGATTCATGGATTCCTGATCGCTCAGGGCTTAATCAAGTTTGAGTTCACTGGCCGAAGCGTTGGTCTGCAGTACCAACTGAGCCAGCAGGGAAGAGAATCCATCGCCCGAAAGATGCTGATGATCGGTGATGACCTGCGTCCGTCCGAATCCGGTTCCGACTCAGGCATCGAAGAAAAGCAGGCCGCGTGATCGTTGGCGGACTTGTCTGACCGTCTGGTACTGTATTGCCAACCAGCTTGTTTTCGCAGTTGAAACAGTTTGCGTATCAAGCCTGTCGTTGACACCGCGTGCCACTGCATTTCGCGAGGCTTTCGGCCTGACATGAATGACGGTCACCCACTGCCATACACGTTGGCAGGTCGAATGCTGCTGTTTCTCAGTCTGATCCTTCCGGTCGCTGGAACATTGCTTTCGATCTACACTTCGCAAAAGATCCTGGCTTTTGGGCACATGCCGCTTACGGCAATTGCCACGCCGAACGTCGCCATGGGCTTTGGACTTTTCGTAATCGGCGCTGCAATGCTGAGAAGATTTGGGATCCGGGTTCGGAGAGACGATGTTGTCAGACCTGATGGCCGAGTCGTTCGTAAACCCGCTCGTCTGGCGCCGCCCAATGCATCGGTATCCACTGCATCAAGCGGGTTTTGTACGAACTGTGGCAAAGAGTCTCAGTTTGATGAAGATGATCGCTGCCTCACATGCAATTGGTTTCGGTGAGAACATTGGCAACGAGATTGGGAAGTGACGCCCACAAGCCCCTTGATTCACTCACATCATTGTGCCCATTCCGGCGGGTCTGACTGGAATCGGCGTTGCTGATTTAGATGATCAGCGAACACCAGCGACTCGGCATGAAGACGCATGCAAGGCTCTCCCGGAAGCAGCGTTCGATTCGAGCCAAGTTGCCCGTTGGTCAAATACGCCGGATCGCCAACGATCGGCAAACCGAGGCTCCAAAGATGCACGCGGATTTGATTGGTCCGGCCGGTCCTCGGGAATGCTCGAAGCAGGCTGGTGCCGTCCGAGTTTCTTCGAACCACTTCAAAGTCGGTCAGAGCTTCATCACCCTCGGGGTCGAGTTGTCGAATGCCGCCCTGATCGGGTTCTCGTCCAAGTCGCGCGTCGCAGGAGAAACGATCCGACTCGGGGTGACCATGAACCATCGCCAGATAGGACTTCTGGAGCGTTCGGTTCTCAAACTGTTTCTGGACGACCGTTGCGACTCGCTGCCGTTTGCACAGGACAACAAGTCCTGACGTGTTGGCATCCAGACGATGAACGATGTGTGGTCGAATCGGAAACCAGACCTCGTTGATGATGTGCCTGAGCGTGTTGCGGTTGAAGCGTCCGCACGCATGCATTGGCAACGGCGCAGGCTTATGAATCACGATGAACTCATCATCTTCAAACAAAACGCGGATGTCCCCGGACACCTCAGGCTCGGTCTGCATGGGTTGCAATTGATCGAATCGCTCCCCGTCGCGAACCATTCGATCCGGAGACATCGGCAGCGGTTCCGTGTTCACCGGACTTCGACGTTTTCGAACAGGCTGAGCCGGCACAATTCGAGAATCCGCAAGACGGCGCAGCCATTCCTCTCGTTCGACCTGAGGATGAACGGAACACAGGAATTCGATCATCGACATGCCGTGGCAACGCTGAGGAACATTTAGCGGTCGTCGATTCAGGTATGGCCTTGAACCTGGCAGAGGCTGGCAGATTTCCTGAATCTTCTGATGACGCATTGCAATCGTCTCAGCCATCTCCTGCTTCGCGTCGCGAAAACATGCCGGGCACGACTTGCCGGGAACGTACTCGGGAAGCTGCTGTTGCTCGGCCGTGACAACCGCCTGACAGATGTAACACTGAGTCGTTGGCGTCTCGTTGAGTCGCGGGTCCACGGCGACTCGCTGATCGAACACGAAACACTCGCCGTGATAATGATCGCCGCCGACCTCTTCGAAGTACTTTAGAATCCCGCCGTCCAGTTGGTAGACCTGACGAAACCCGGCTTGCTCCATGAACGGCCCCGCCTTCTCGCATCGAATTCCGCCCGTGCAGAACATCACGATGGGTTCGTCCTTCAATTCTTCCGGCAGCTTGGCAACGGCGTCGGGAAACTGTCGGAAGTGATCAATCGGAAGCTTGATCGCATTGTCGAACGTACCAATGTCGTATTCGTAATCGTTTCGAGTATCCAGCAGATGAACTTTCCGTCCTTCATCAAGCCAGCGTTTCAATTCGGCCGCCGGAAGTTTGGGCGATGTCCGCGTGCCAGGCTCGATCCCATCAATCCCAAAGGTGATGATCTCTTTCTTGATCTTCACCAGCATGCGATTGAACGGCTGATACTCATTGAGACTTTCTTTGGGTCGGATGTCCGCGAAGGCCGGATCGGACTTCAGGAAGTCGACAAACTCCGCCATCGAGTTGGCCGGTCCGGCAACAAACATGTTGATGCCTTCCGGACTGAGCAGCACTGTTCCCTTCAGATTCAATTCAACCGCGCGGCGGCGAATGCTGAGTCGTCGCTGCTCAAGATTGTCGAGCGTCACGAACTTGTAACAGGAAATGTTGATAATGCGTGCCTGCTGGTTTTCGCTGGCCGTGAATTCGGACGTTGTTGACATATCGCTCCAGCCGATTCGAAAAATCAGGCAGCGCGGGATTAGTGGAGGAAAAGGAAGCGGACAGTATATCGAACGGACGCCGCCTTTTCACATGACGATGAGATTGCGAATGCAGTCGATGGTGAACGGCTTGTTTTTCGATAGACTGCAAACAAAGGCACAGAAATCGGCGTAAAAGCAGGCGAGTGCTTTGACCGTCAGACCGTTGAAATATCGGAGTGTTTCGTGAGCCACGAGATTGTTCGGCAGCTTGTTTCCAATGTCGAAAGTGCCGTTCTGGGAAAACAGCAGACAGTCAAACTCAGCGTCGTTGCCCTGCTGGCGGGCGGACACGTTTTGCTTGAAGATGCTCCGGGATTGGGAAAGACGTCGCTCGCCCGCGCGTTGGCAAAGTCGCTTGGATGCAGCTTTGTCCGTATGCAGTTTACGCCGGACCTGTTGCCCAGCGATATCCTTGGATCAAGCGTGTATCGTCCTGCGACCGGAGACTTTGAGTTTCGCCCGGGACCAATTTTCACGAACGTTCTTCTGGCTGACGAAATCAATCGAACGACGCCTCGCAATCAAAGCGCGCTGCTGGAAGCGATGAGCGAACGCCAGGTTTCGATTGAAGGCGTGACTCATCGACTGCAGGAACCGTTTCTCGTCATCGCGACTCAGAATCCATTCGAATTCGAAGGGACATATCCTCTGCCCGAGAACCAGCTCGACCGTTTCATGATGTGTTTGAGTGTTGGCTATCCGGATCGGCAGTCGGAACTCGAGATCCTTCAGCGACATCGACAGGGCCAACCTGTGGATGGTTTGAAGGCTGTGACGAACGCGGAACAGATTCTTGACATCCAAAAACAGGTTCAGAACGTTGATGTCGAAAAGTCTCTGGCAGAATACATGCTGGAAGTGACGGCTCGTACTCGTGCCCACAACGAGCTGGCTCTGGGAGTCAGCACTCGAGGTGCACTGACCCTGTATCGCGCATCGCAGGCCCATGCGTACTCAGAAGGTCGAAAGTACGTGACTCCGGACGACATCAAAGCAGTCGCAATCCCCGTCCTCGCACATCGAATCGTCTGCCGTGGCGTGATGCGTGAAGGGCATCGACAGCGATCGTCGCAGATCCTGAAATCGATCCTCGACAGCGTCGTCGTGCCGAAGTAGCCGCGGTCGAGTTTCGCTACGATTGATTGGAGTTCGGTGAATTCTAATTCTTCGATCGGGTTCAAAAGAAGGGTTCATGCGAACTGCGATTTGTCCGCGCTCCCCCGCGAAGGAATTGCTCAGAACTCTCACAGCGAAACGGGGGGAGAGGGTGAGGGGGATTATTTCAAGGTTGCGATCTGAAGAAACACCCGTCGCTCATCCGGCCTCCGGCCACCTTCTCCCCTTGCGAAGGGGAGAAGGGACAGCGTCCCATGATTGAATCGGTGGAAGTACCTTACTTCAAACCGAGCGATGAATAGTCAGAATCATATGCGGACTATGCGCGCACGCTTTACGAGCGAACAACGTGAGCGTTTTCGAAGCTCGAGCCGGTAGGCTCCTCTGGGTCAGAGGGCTTTCAGCCCCCAATTAACGTTTGGCCTGTGCTTTCAGGACGAATAGCCCCGTGAGCTGCAGCAGAGCAAATGCTGCGTGAAGAATTCCGTATAGGACGGTGCCGTAAAGGAAACTGCCTGCGGACGCCAGGGCAAACATCACGAAGCCGAGCACAAACAGCCTCGCCCGATCCGGTCGACGGCTCCACTCGGCGAACTGACGACACTTCGCCGGGGCCAGCACTCGAAACGCGAGCCCCACCAGGGCTCCCACAGCCACACAAACAGCAACTTCGAAGAGACCGATTGGCATGACAACCTCACTTGCAAAAGAGAATCGACGCGCCGGCGAAATGTCGGCGTGAGACTGTCAGCGGTGAAGTCGCAGAAATGTTACAGCAGAATGTGGCTTGTGTTCTTGTAGGAACGGACGGTCGCTCATGTCACAATCGTGCAGTCTTTGGAGGTGTGCCCGAATTCTTACGAATCCGGCTACAAGTGGCTGGAACTGCGGTTATTTGTCGCAGAGCGGAACACTTGGGTTAGGATCTCGCAGAAGTTCCGCGAGAGTCGTTGCTCGAAAGGCGGTTTCCATCGACTCCAGCGCCTTGTCCATCCGAGCATGCAGTGCGCAGAGATTGGTGCCGTGAGCGGCCAGTCCGAGTGGACAATGTCGAATTCGCTGGATGGGATCGACTGCGTTCACGATGTCCAGAATCGTCAATTCTTCCGGCGAGCGAGATAACGAGACACCTCCGCCGATGCCCCGCTGAAGATTCACAATTCCCTGTTCACGCAGGCCCTGCAGAATCTTGGACAGGTACGGAGCCGGTACCTGCGTCGCCTCGGCAATTGAAGCCGTCGTCAGCGCCTGCGGGGACTTCATCGCCAAATTCACGACAGCCCGAAGTGCGTACTCAACCGTCTGAGAAAACATGTGGCTTCCAGCGACAGAAAGAATCTTGCCTCGGACAGAACTGCGAGTGGTGGCTGAAGCATCGTAGCAGAAATGCCCATTCACTGTGGAAACCGATCGGTCACAAGATTCGTTGAAGGTGAATCGAGACGTTTGGAACAACGGTTTTTTCGATGACCCGGAACCCGCAAACAAGACATTGACATCCAGTTTTGATGTGTTACTCTTAACTGGATGAGTATGTCTTGTTTTGCTTGGTTCCGACAAAGAAAGGCTCTTTTGCCATGAAAACCCTCAGTGCGATGTTTGCAACCTGCATCCTGGCAGCCGTGACTCTGATCTTGCCAGCGGGCTCAGCAACAATTGAAAGCAAGGACGCGGCTCGCGAAAAATCCATCGAGCGGACTCGACGTGAGGTTCGGCTGCTGGACGACATCTACAAGACGGCCGTGGTTTTGGTCACTGAGCACTACGTGAAGGACGACACAAGCCTCGCAGCCGGCAGCGCGTTCAAGGCGTTGTTTGACGCCATCGCGAAGAAGGGCTGGCACGAAGTGCGACTGGTCGATGCAACCGGCCAACCCTACAGTGACCTGAACCTGCCAAAGGAAGGTTTCGAAAAGAATGCCATCAAGGCGTTGCTCGAAGGGAAGCCGACCTACGAAGAAGTCACGACCGAAAACGGCAAGACATACCTGCAAATGGCGACCGCGATTCCCGTCGTGATGGACAAGTGCATCATGTGCCATGAGAACTATCGTGATGTTCCCAAAGGCAAAGCGATTGGAGCGTTGAGCTACAAACTTCCGCTGGTTGAGTAGTGAACGAAGCGGTTGCCATCCCTCGACTTCTGATGCCCGGGTCTCTGAGCGCGAATCAGGGTCTTACTCCAGACTTCGCATAGAGGCGCCGGAACTGGACGTAAATCTGCACAAGTGATAGCGGCATCTACGTACCTGATTGCGTTTCCTGCGATTTCATGCCCTTCTGCGATTCAACCCGGAACGGGTTCCACAACAACGCCTGGGGTCGACGCGCACCCCAGGTCAGATTCAAGGAGTAATGAACCCCAATGGCCCAGTGGGATTCCACAACAATGGTCGACGAGACATTCATCATTATGGTGTCTGCGCCGTGATGTTTCGTCGTCATTCCTGCAACCACATCACGTTGCAATTGTGGAACCCCGTTGGGTTTCGCTCGCTTGTTTCGCAACTTGGGGGGTGCGCCGTGAACGGCGACCCAGGCTTTGTTGTGGAACCGCTTTGCGGTTGGAGTTGCAGATCCGCGTTGATCTTGGCGCACGTCAGTTCTGACGTATGAGATTCGAAGGCTCAGAACAATGCCCTGCATCTTGCGATGCCTCACTTATTCGATGATCTTACCCGGCATTCTACTCAGTTGAATGAAGCGTTGATCGTGGCTGACGCTCGTCTGGTCGACGGTTGCAGAATGGGTGTCTCGAGAGCCGAACGTATCGGTAAACTGCCTCAACGTCCCCTTCAGCCAACCCGGCATCCTGACCATCCCACTGGGCTTCATCACGTTGGTCATCGTATCCCTGATGACCAAAGGAACTCAAAACACCACAGCAACGACAAGCCGTTCATGATTCTTCGCTCGGGATGAAATAGGGGGTTCATGTCCATTGCGATTTTGTCCCCTCTCCCCGCGAAGGAAGTACTGAGAACGTTGACGACGGTGCGGGGGGAGAGGGCTAGGGTGAGGGGGATCGTTTCAAGGTTCCAAGCTCAAGAAAGGGAAGGGGAGAAGGGACATCAACGCCTTTGCGAAAACTAACCCTACTGCCCTCATTGCATGAGCCGGCGCATTGATCGTCAAAATTTCGGCATTCGAAAGAGTCGGCCATCGTCGCCGCGATCGTGGAGTTCGCGAATGATCTCCTCACCGGAAAAAGGCACCTTTTGGTCTTTGTTGTCACGGGGGAGATCCGAGTCAATCAGTGTCATAATGTACTGAAGCCCAAACTCGTCGCACGCTTGGCGAACGGCGGCGAGCCAACGCAACTTTCGACGATGGTCTAGGGTTTCCAAAGCCCCATCGTGGTAGACGAAATGAAAGAAAGGTTCCTTCGCGCAGGTTATTAAGACGGCCAGGTCGAAAGCCATGCAGAGGAATTTCTTGTAAGTAGTTCCGCGAGCTTCGCTCGTGAATGCGTCTGCAACATTCACGTTCTGGAAGTCGGCATGGAAGTCTAAATTGCCTTCGTCGTTTACGCGCAGAAACATTTCCGCTGACGCATCAAGAACGTCCTTAACGAGATTTGCAAAACGAAGGCGAATGGCGCGATAACGGTCAGATCCAGCGTTTGCCATATCCCGAACCTGTCCAACAACTCGCTTTCGATCATCCTTGAGTTGGTCGATCTGCTTTCGAAGTTCGATCATCGCCTCGATGCGAAGAAACTTCTCCTTCATGAGTGCTAACTCGGCTCGATCACCATCAATCGTGCCTTGCAGTTGCTTGTACTTCTTTAATGAGTCGCGTTGTTTCAGGACCGACAACAGGTCCATGCGCCTCGTGGCGAGAGTCGCATGTTCCTGCTCTGCCGCAGCCAATCGCGTCCGTAGTTCACCAACTCGTTCCTCAAGATGCTGACGTCGTTCGGTCATGATCTGGTGGTTGAACGCCACCAATTGCTCGTAGTCATGTTTGAGCTGATCTGGAAAGTAAATCTGAGCCTCACGAAAGACCGCCTCCACTTCCGCAACATCGAAGTGAAGCTCGGTCTGCATTCCGGCAGTGGCTTGGTCGATGTCGAACTTCAGGTTGTAGATCTCGTTGTTGAGCTCAGTCGTTCGTTCTTCGACCTCCTCGACCAACTCTGTCGCGAGTTCAATTTCCCTTTCATGGAAGTCGAAGTCGTCGATGCGGCGCTGCTTTGAGTCGACATCGTCCTGTTTAACTTCGATTTGTCCCTTAAGTCGGTCGAAGTCGTCCTCACTGAACGTTGCGTTCTTCTTGGCATCCTTATGTTGTGTTTCCTTGGCGGAGATTGCCGAGTCCAAGTCGTATTTCTTCAACAGCAAGTTGGCATTCAGTCCAAGCACATGTGCGAGATACGGCTTCCAATCCCGATCCTTTCCACGAAACCTCGCGAGACGAAAGACATCGCCGAAGTCCGCCTGAGATCGCAGCAGGTAATTGTGCCCTTTCCGAAACGAAAATGGCCTCACCATCGCGAGGTCAAGTGCCCCATCGAGCCATTCGACTGCTCGTTCTTGCGGCAGTTGCCAATGATCCCACTGCTCTTGGGGCAAGTCCGTGAAGTCCGCATCCGATTCGGCATGTCGTCGAAAACTGGCCTTCGATGTTTCATGCACACTCCGGCGAATTGTGATGCACCCAAAAGGCACGATGATTTCGAGAAAGAAAACAAAATTCTCGAAACGATCGGAGTGTTGCTTTAGGAAGAAATCCTTGTCGGCCACTTTCAGGAGGCAGAAATCAAGCAGATCAATCAGCAAAGATTTTCCCAAACAATGAGAGTCCTTCGTCGAATCCTGAGGCTCGTAGACAGTGGCCTGAATTACGTTCAACCCTCGTCGAAATCGAATCGGTGGGAATACCGTCGGCTGATTGGAGTAGAGCTTGCTAAAGATCATGCCACGGCCTCCGGCATCGGCGCGACGTATTCGACGGTGTCGCGTTGTGGCAAGTAGTTGACCCTTCCCAGCAGGAACAACAGGTCGATCGCTGGGATAAACCACACTTCGGCGTCGTCACCGGCCGTGTTTCGGACTCTTTGTAGTAACTTTTCGAAGCTCTCTACTCGGTGGCGTTGAAGGTGAGACAACACGATCATCGCGATACGAAGCACACACTGGTTAAGGTTGAGATGTTTGCCGGGCCGGATCATGACGCGGCCTCCCCGAAATCGCAGTTGCAATACATGTAATGTAAAAGCAGACGGACCAGCCGCTTCTTGCCGGGGGACTGAAGTCCCGGTGATGCGGTCCAGAACTCTTCACAGAGTGTGTCAAATACGAAATCAAAGCCCTCGAAGCGATCTCGAAAGGTCATCACCTTGGCTTGGATTTCCGTGGCAGCTTCATGGTAACGCTCTGCCAATTTCCGATTGCGCGGGTTCTCGAGGAACGCTTTGATGCCGACAAAGTACGGTTCGGACTGCTGCCGAATCACGCTTCGAAAATAGCGATCGGAAAGGTCGTTGGTAGAGTTTTTTTTGTCAATTCCAAGGTAATCAGGATAGTTCCAGCGAGTCGACGCTGTGTTTACCGCGACAGTGCGTCGTTGATGGAGGATGTCAATTATTTCTTGCAGTTCTTGCGGCTCTAGCCGCATCGGGATAAGCAGCGAATCCAGTTTGTTCTGACGAACGATTTCAGGAAACGTACGCAACCACCCATCAATTTCCTCTGCACCGCGCAAATGAATCGAATCACAGCCAGTTGCATTCACTAGGTCAGTTTCAAGAGCAGTTGCGCCATCAGCGGGCTTCTTACGATTCGAGAACAGGATCCAATGGTCGAGTTCCCCGTCTGCAATCAGCTTCTTCACACGCGGGACTTCTTCCTTCATCAGCTTCCGTTGAAATGGCTTGTCGGAGAAGCTGGAATCTTCAGCCTGAGTCCACTTTGCTTGAACAATGAAGTTCCCCGCTAGCGGCTGGACTTCGCTGGGGAATCGCATCGCTTGGCCTCGAAACCTAGCATCGCGACCACCGTCACGTCCTACTGCGAATTTCTCCGCTCCCTCACCGAACAAGTATCGGCACAGATCCCATACCAAATCCTCAAAGTCCTTGTCAGAGGGAAGAACGTGATAAGGGTAGCGGGGCATAGTCTGCGCAATTTACCATACGTTTTTATCAGGCCTTACGCACTCCAGCATGATACGCAGGCGACGGGATAAGTTGTCGTTTTTTGTACGCTTTTCTTGGCAGTTGATACTGTAAATGTTCCACGCAAATTTGGTAGGCTCGGGCGATTCTGCCGTTCATCGCAAAAAAAGCCCGGCACCTTGCGATGCCGGGCTTCTGATTCAGTCAATTGAGGACGGACAGGAATGTCCATCCTACGATTAAGTGACTACTTCTTGCTCTTCTTCGTTTCAGATGCTTTCGCTTCTTCCAGAGCTGCCTGAGCAGCGGCGAGGCGAGCGACAGGAACGCGGTATGGGCTGCAGCTGACGTAGTTCAGGCCGATCTTGTGGCAGAACTTCACGCTCTCTGGGTCACCACCGTGCTCGCCGCAGATGCCGAGCTTAATGTCCGGACGAGTCTTGCGACCCTTCTCGACAGCCATCTGCATCAGCTGGCCAACGCCAACCTGATCCAGAGTCGCGAACGGGTTCTTCTTGAAGATCTCGTTCTCGGTGTAAGGCTGAAGGAAGTTACCCATGTCGTCGCGGCTGATGCCGAGAGCGGTCTGGGTCAGGTCGTTCGTGCCGAAGCTGAAGAATTCCGCGGTGTTTGCGATTTCGTCAGCGGTCAGGGCACCACGAGGAACTTCAATCATCGTGCCGACCATGTAATTGAAAGTGATCTTCTTCTCAGACATCACTTCCTTGGCGACTCGATGAATGATCTCCACCTGCAGGTCGAGTTCCTTCTTGAAGCCAACCAGCGGAACCATCACTTCAGGATTCACTGGAATCTTCTTCTTGGCGACGTCAGCAGCCGCTTCGAAGATCGCTCGAGCCTGCATCTCCGTGATTTCCGGATATGCAATCCCCAGACGGCAACCGCGGTGACCCAGCATTGGGTTGAACTCGTGCAGCTGAGCAACGCGAGCCTTCACCTTGTCCGGCTTCACGCCCATCTTCTTGGCGAGGTCGGCCTGAGCCTTGTCGTCGTGAGGAACGAATTCATGAAGCGGCGGATCGAGCAGTCGGATCGTCGCTGGCAGACCCTTCAGAGCCTTGAAGATGCCCGTGAAGTCTTCTCGCTGATAAGGCAGAAGCTTCGCAAGAGCCTTCTTTCGGTCGTCGAGGTTGTCGGCAAGAATCATTTCTCGAACGGCGTCGATGCGATCGCCTTCGAAGAACATGTGCTCGGTTCGTGTCAGACCAATCCCCTGAGCACCGAATGCGATGGCCTGTTCGGTCTGCTCTGGATTATCCGCATTGGTACGAACTGCCAACTTCGTGACCTTGGAGCACCATTCCATCAACTGCTTGAAGGCCAGGAACTTCTCGGTCTTGGCCGCAGCCTTGTCACCGAAGAGCAGACCCATGACGATGCTGGATGGACCAGTCTTGATCTTGCCACCGTAGATCGTACCGGCAGTCCCGTCGATGCTCAGATGGTCCACGCCTTCTTTGAAGGTCTGACCAGCAATCTTGACGGTCTTCTTGTTGTAGTCGATGTCCACAGCGCTGGCGCCGCAGATACAGACCTTACCCATCTGACGAGCAACCAGAGCTGCGTGTGAAGACACACCGCCCTTGGCTGTCAGAATACCAACAGCAGCGATCATCCCACGGAGGTCTTCCGGGGAGGTTTCGTTGCGGACGAGCAGAACGCTTTCGCCCTTCTCAGCAGCGGCGGCAGCGCGGTCGGCGTTCAGGTAGATGACGCCGGACGCAGCACCTGGACCAGCAGGAAGACCGGTTGCAAGAACCTTGGCCTTCTTGATTTCTGCGAG
This sequence comes from Ottelia alismoides, assembly GCA_037367405.1. NCBI lineage: Eukaryota > Viridiplantae > Streptophyta > Magnoliopsida > Alismatales > Hydrocharitaceae > Ottelia > Ottelia alismoides. The sequence continues at coordinate 417,157 of JAZKJV010008916.1, read as the reverse complement.
GTCGAAGTCAGGAGCCAGCAGCTGCTCAAGCTGATCAGCCGGGTTACGCATGATTGCAGTTTCCCAGTCGATCAGCTTTTCTTTGACCATGTCCATGCTGAACTTCAGAGCGGCAGCGGCAGTACGCTTGCCGTTACGAGTTTGCAGCATGAACAGCTTGCCCTGCTGAATTGTGAACTCGATGTCCTGCACGTCTTTGAAGTGCTTCTCAAGAGTTGCACGAACCTTCAGCAGTTCAGCGAAGGCCTTTGGCATCGCCTTTTCGAGCTTCGCGACAGGCTCTGGGGTTCGCACACCGGCGACCACATCTTCGCCCTGAGCGTTGATCAGGAACTCACCGTAGAACTCATTAACGCCGTTCGCCGGGTTACGAGTAAACGCGACGCCGGAACCGGAATCGTCGCCGGTGTTTCCGTAAACCATCGCCTGAACGTTTACAGCCGTGCCCCACTCAGCAGGGATGTTGTACTTGCGGCGATAAACGATCGCGCGGTCATTCATCCATGATCCGAACACAGCACCGGCTGCTCCGCGAAGCTGATCCCATGGATCGTTCGGGAATACTTTTCCGGTGCGTTCTTTAACGAGAGCCTTGAATCGCTTGACCAGTTCTTTCTGGTCGTCAGCGGTCAGATCGCTGTCGATAATGTCTTTGCCGTACTTGTGATGCTTGAAGCCTTCGATGACGACTTCGAACGGCTCATGATCTTCGCCTTCGCGTTTCTGCACACCCAGAACGACGTCACCATACATCTGGATAAAGCGGCGGTAGCAGTCCCATGCGAATCGTTCGTTCTTCGTGGCAGCGACCAGTGACAGAACGGTTTCGTCGTTCAGACCGAGGTTCAGAATCGTGTCCATCATGCCCGGCATGGAGTCCCGAGCACCGGAGCGAACGGCAACAAGCAGCGGCATGCCCTTGGCATCGCCGAACTTGCAGCCCATGATCTTTTCCATATTCTTAACGCCGGCTTCCATCTGAGCCTGAAGTTCCTTTGGATAGGACTTCTTGTTCGCATAGTAGTAGGTGCAAACTTCGGTCGTGATGGTGAATCCTGGAGGCACTGGCAGACCAATGCGGGTCATCTCCGCAAGATTCGCACCCTTACCACCGAGCAACGCCTTCATCGAGCCGTCGCCATCCGCCTTGCCATCACCCCAAGTGTAAACGTACTTTGCTTTTGCCATCGAATTGAACCCCATCAAGGAACGGCTGAGAACCGTCTCAGCCAATGAAAGAAAGGCGAATCAGGCCACTGATGCAGCACCTGTTTCGTGGTTGAAGAGCATTCCCGCCGGCGATCAATGGCGGTAGCCAAATCAGCCGTCTCAAAGCCCCCGAAAACCCGGCCAAATCTGGCCGATCGCAGCGCGTACCGGAATCGGGAACGACCCCGGCCGTCAAACGAGCGGGAACGGTAGCACCGGCTTTCTTAAACTGCAAGTACGTTCTGCGCTGCCCTGCGAGAAGCCCAGGTTTCAGAAGTCGTGCGGCAATTTGACTTTGCTGGTTTTCAAGCGAACATGCCGATAGATGTGTCCGGTTTCGAAGCCAAGTCCGGAGACATCGAACCATCACATTTCGAATGAGATTTCCTGAGCCGAGTTTCGAGCCATTCATGTCGCTTTTCGACGAGTTTGAACAGTTCCGCCGCTTTCGTCAGGCCTGGGATTCCATTAAGGTCGAGCGACCGGTCGAGTACGGGCTGTTCACGTTCGGCGATTCGGATCTGCCGTACTTTCTGGTGACGTCCGGTGGCAAGGAACGCATGGTGAAGATCCGTCGCGGGAACGTCACGATCAGCCGGGCTCGCATCATCACACCGGACACCATGCATCCCGAGCTGCGGAACTTCTTCGAAGAGAATGAAGACAGCGGACTGATCGAATTTCTGATGTCTCGAACGGCTGCGTTCTCAAATCTTCGTCTCTCGAATGAGTCCGGGCCGACTCGAATTGTGACCGACACCGTCGAAGAAGCCGTCGCCAAATTGAACCGACAACTGGACGATGAGGACGAGGATCGAGTGGCCATTCTGTCCGCCCCGGACGAACTGGCTGGCTTCGCAATTTTTCGCTACGCGTCCGAACGAGTCATCTCCAGCGCTCCGAGCAACATTCAGGAACTCCGCGAGAAGGGACTCTTACCGTAAACCCGTCGCTCCGCCGACGGGAAGAGGTGAATTGTTGCAGAGTTCTTGTAGCGGAATTCGTCAGAATTCCCTCACGGCTTCCGAATTCTTGCGAATCCGGCTACGGCGAAATTGTTTCCTGACCGTTGCTTCTATGAAACTGATGTCATCACAGTCGCCGAAGGGTCATGCAGGCAGCGACGAACTCGCGAAGAGGCAAAGATCATGAACGGGCTTGTGTATCACCTCGTCAGCGGTCATGCGTTCTTCAGTGGTGTTGGTCTGCTGATCTTCTCGGCACTCGCCTCCCTTCGCCCGAAAGGAGGCGCCCGACGGGCGTCGGGCCTGATGTTTCTTGTTGGTTTGATTCTCATCGTGTTGTCATCAACACCTCTTCCTTATTGGCTGTTCGGGATTGCTGCTGGCACGTCGTGCTTTTGGATTGTGTCAGGGTTTCGTCAACGACATCAGAAGCCCGCCGCGTATTCGACCGCGGTGACATGGGCAGTTCTGGGCCTGATCGAACTCTCGTATCATTTCTCCCCGACAATTATGCCTGTACAAGATCGCTCGATCGCCGTGATCGGTGATTCGGTGACGGCCGGCGTTGATGGTGATGAAACGGCCGAAACATGGCCATCGCTCCTCGCACGTCAACATCAAATCCACGTCGAGGACGTGTCGCATATCGGCGAGACGTCGGCGTCCGCATTGAAGCGAGTTCAGTCTCGAGGAATTCGCTCGAACCTTGTGCTGGTGGAGATCGGCGGGAATGACATTCTCGGGTCAACCACATCTCAACAGTTTGAAACAGACCTTGATGCACTCCTCAAGCACCTGACTTCAGACGGACGGCAGGTTGTCATGTTCGAGTTGCCCCTTCCGCCGTTCTATCACGAGTACGGACGGATCCAGCGACATCTGGCCTCGAAGTACCGAGTGCATTTGATCCCCAAAGCTCGTTTCCTGAGCGTTATTGCCGGCAGCGATTCCACACTGGACTCAATCCATCTGTCCCAATCCGGGCATCAGCTTTTGGCGGATTGCGTTTGGGGTGTGATTGGGAATGCCATCCCGGCGCGAACGACAGAATGAGGCCCGAGAGTTCCCGTCGGCGGAGCGACGGGTGTACGGTACTACTTCGTTCGCAGGTCCACGCACACCAGCCAGCCTTCGCTGCGGAGATACATGCGACCGTTGGCGATGACGGGAGCGGCCCAGGCGGGGTAATCGATTTCGTCGAGCGAATACCGGCCGTGCTCAACAAACTTCTCTTTATCTACGTCGACCACGGCGAGCGTGCCACGTTCGCCCAGCACGATGAACTTGTCCTCCACACGAACCATCGCACCGCGGCCGAAGAAAGGATATGGAATCACTTTACCGCTCGCCGCATCAATGATCTTGCCAGTCGTTCGGTCGCGGGCGAGTCCCGTCAGTGGGCCATCGTAGCCAACATTGGCCCAAACGAGCTTGCCGTCACTGACCTGCACGCAGCGAAGTTCGCCTTCGTTCTCGTGCCGCCCGGTGAAACCGTAGATGAAGCCATCCACATGGATTGGTGTTGACCAGTGAGCGAGCAGGTTCTTTCGATCTCGCCAGACTTCGACGAAGCTCTTCCCGTCAGGATTCACCTTCAGCAAAGCGGACCCCACATCATAAGCCGCCGTGATGAAGACCTGATCATCAACCACAACTGGCCGAGCTGCATTGACAGACTCATGAACGCGAGCGCGAAACCAGTACTTGAAGTTCTCAGCTCCGGTTTCCGGATCGAGCGACACCAGTCCCTGACGCATCAGACAAAACAGATGCTTCCTGCCATGGATTTCGGCGATGATCGGAGACGAATAGCTCACGACCATTTCATCGCCCGTCCATTTGTACGGCTTACCTTCGGACGTCGTCACACCATCCCACGTCTTCTGCCCGACCGCTTCCCAAAGCACTTTGCCATTCGATCGATCGAAGGCGACAACACCGGAATTGGGCTGACCACCGACCAGAACAATCAACCGATCGCCATCAAGAATCGGAGAACAACCAACTCCAAAAAACCATTCCGGCAGCTTGAAGCTGGACTTCAGATCCACTTTCCAGATCACCTCGCCGTCCTGCATCGAGCAACACATCAACATGCCCTCAGCGCCGAGCGTGTAGCAGTGGTCCTTCGTCAGGATTGGCGAACAGCGAGGTCCGTTGTTGTAACCGTAAGGGTCCTCGAAAGAGGAAGGATATGCCTGCTTCCAGATCTCGCTTCCGTCTTCAACCTTTCGACATGAAACGATCTCTTCGGCCTGCACGCGATGATGAACAACAATACGATCACCAAGAATCGACGGTGCGCTGTAGCCAGTGCCGATCTCCTGTTTCCACAGCGTCGGCGGAGGTGATTTGGTCCAGTCGAGGTTGAGCCCCGTCTCGCTGGATTCGCCGGTGTGCTTTGGTCCGAGAAACCATGGCCAGTCCTCTGCGAGACACGCTGGCATCATGCTCACAAGAAGCCAGACCGTTGCGATTGAAACAAGCGAATGCCACATCGTGCCGACCGATGCTCTGGATGCGACTCGGGAAGCACGCGTTGACGCATGTTCGAGGCTGTGGCAGTTGGTGATAAATGGGCGGGAAGAACTCACCGGGGAGCTCCAACAGGTTGGCAGGATGATTGCTGAAAGCGTGGAAAACGAACACTATCGCGTGCCGAGGGAAGTCTCACAAGTCGTCCTCCCGTTCGTCCCCGGAATCTCGCAGATGTTTCCAATACGACTCGGGACGATTCAGGATGCCCTGAGTGATCTGGAAATGAGCCGTCTCGTCCAGAGAAATGCTGGGAAGGCTGGCGTCATCGAAGCAAACAATTTTTGCATTTGGGTACGTCAGCAGAATCGGGGAATGTGTCGCAATGACAAACTGAGTCTTCTTCCGCTGAACACGATCGTGCATCATGGCCAGCAGGGTCAATTGGCGTTTCGGGGACAAAGCTGATTCCGGTTCGTCGAGCAGAAAGAGTCCCTCGCGGAAACGGTTCTGCATGACGGACAGAAATGCTTCGCCGTGTGACATGGAATACAAGGGGCGGCCGCCGTACGACAAATACGGATCAAATCCAAACTCCGGATCCGCACGTCGCCGATCCAGCAGCGATGCGAAGTGAGCCTGGAACTCTGCCCGGAAAAAGTAGGCATCCGGGACTGATCTCGAAAAGCCGACGCGAATCGCTTTTGCCAGCAAACTTTCGTCTTCCGGGCCGTGGCCGGCTCCATCTTCGTTGAAGCTTCCTCCAGCAACCGGCAAGCCAACCAGATAGGCGATCGCTTCGAGTAACGTCGACTTTCCGCATCCGTTCTCGCCCACAAAGAACGTCACCGGCGAGCTGAACTCAATGCAAAAGTTCGACACAAACGGAATGCTTCCGGGGAACTGGTCCGCTGGAAGTTCGACGTTTTCGTTTCGGCGAACGAACTTGAGATATGGAGCAGCCACAAGATTGCATCCGAGAAAAACGCCAGGAACGAACTCACCATGCGTTCGCCAGTGCGGGCAAACCCGCGGTTACCAGCGGATGGTAACTCCTGGCGGTCGAAACGTTGTTGAGTTTTATGCCTGTTGTATGGCCGGATTTTGAGTCCAGAGGGCACTGCACGTTTCGTCCGGCTTCGGGATTTCGCTATAATCAGACGATCGAGACGGCCCAAGACGCGGGAATGAGCGACTTTCGGCCGGTTTTTGATTTGGAAATCTCTCGACAGCCTCAAAATAGAGCGGGATGCTCGGCCCTTCGAGTGCTGTGTCGTTGATCGCCGGATGCAGGTGCGTTCGGTACGTGAGCTGATTTTTGGGTGTCGACGTCTCCCGGGATGAGCCGCGGCGGTCCTTGTGGGAACGCTGCGAGGTCGACAGGTCGTTTGCCGAATCAATTTCGCCAATGGCGGCCTCAGCTCAATTGTCGTTTGTATCGGAGTCAGAAGACGGTGTCAGGAACTATCGCCCAGCGTAAGTCGATTTTGATTGTCGAAGACGAACCCATTATTCGCGAAACGCTCGCTGAGTTTTTGATGGGTGAAGGCTTTGAGGTCCGTGCAACAGCAACCGCCGCAGAAGCGATTCGAGTCGCCCAGGAACGCGATTACGATGTGGGCATCTGCGATATTCAGCTTCCGGATGGCGATGGGGTCAAGGTTCTTCGCCAGCTTCATCGAATCAACCCGGCGATGTTCGTCCTGATCATCTCTGCGTATGCGACGGTCGAAAACGCCGTGGAAGCGTTCACCGCCGGCGCGTTCGATTATCTTGTGAAGCCAGTCCGGTTCGAAGAGCTTGTGAAGCGTCTTCAGCGACTGTTCAAGTTCCAGGACCTGTACCGCGAGAATCAGCGACTTCGAAAAGACCTCGCTCGCAGCGCGGGGTTCGATCAGGTTGTTGGCTCCAGCGTCGCGCTTCAGGATCTGCTGAAGACGATTCGAAAAGTTGCTGCCACCAACTCGAACGTTCTGCTGGTTGGCGAAACCGGCACCGGGAAAGAGCTTTTCGCTCGAGAAATCCACGTCGCGGGTCCAAACAAAGACGAGAAGTTCCTCGCGATCGCATGTGGCACTCGTCCAGTTGAACTGCTCGAATCACAGCTCTTCGGAACCAAGGACGGACAGGAAGGCGTGCTGAGCATGGCCGGCACGGGGACTGTGTTCCTCGACGAAGTGGCTTCATTGCCGCCGGGAACGCAGTCAGAAATCCTGCGAGCAATTGAGTACTCTGAAGTGACACCTGTCGGCGGTTCAAAGCCGGTGAAGGTGAATGCTCGAATCATCGCCGCGACTTCGAAGGATCTGAATCAGGAAGTGACCGACGGGAACTTCCAGGAAGATTTGTTCTATCGACTGGATGGCGTGAAGATCCGAATCCCGGCACTCCGCGAGCGTCTGGACGACATTCCGGAACTTGTCGAATACTTCATCGTTCGTCATCGCGAAGCAATGGGCAAGCGAGTCACCGGCGCGACGAGCGATTCAATTCGTACGCTGATGGCGGCTCATTGGAAGGGCAATGTTCGACAGCTCGACAACGCGATTGAACGAGCCGTGATGATGTGCGAAGGTGAAGAGATCACACCGAACGATCTGCCGCCGGATCTGCTCGGTGGCGGTTCGTCGCTTCCGGATACGGACGACCTTCGATCGGCTCTTCGACACTACGAACGCCTGCATATCACGCGAGTGCTTCGACAGTGTCCCGACAAGAAAGAGGCCGCTCGTCGACTGAAACTCGGCCTGTCCAGCCTGTATCGCAAGATCGAAGAGCTGAAGATCGAACTGTAGACGTATCCGAGACGAGTTCAGTTTGGTCCCTTCTCCCCTTCGAAGGGGAGAAGGTGGCCGACAGGCCGGATGAGGGGTCTTCCGCGATTCGACGCGGTGATAGATCCAATGTGCTCGCGCCCCATGGCGCTCTCTTTCGCAGGGCAACGCTCAAAGGCATCTTGAAGCGGAACGCCGCGAGCCGACAGCTCAAGTTGTGATTCGAACTCATCGGAGGGCTTGCGCCCGGCCGCTGCAGCGAACAGGAAAAAATGTGATCCAATCGATTTTGAGGAAGCTTCGTGAACACCGATGAAATCAAGCAGTGCATTCCTCACCGCGATCCCTTTCTGTGGCTGGATGAAGTGACGGAGATTTCCGACACACACATCGTGGCGAAGAAACTTCTGCCTGCGTCGCTTCCGGTTTTTCAGGGACACTACCCCGCTTTTCCGGTGTTCCCTGGAGTGCTGCAGTGTGAAGCATGCTTCCAGGCCGGGGCTGTCTTGATCTCACGACTCATACCGACGGGCTCAACGGATGTCCCGGTCGTCACGCGACTGAACAACGTCCAGTTTCGCCGCATGATCAAGCCTGGCGAAACGATTGAACTCCACGCTGAACTGACGGAGCGACTTCAGAACGCCTTCTATTTGAAGGGGAAGTGCTCAGTGGACGGCAAAGTCACGGCACGTATGGAATTTGTCTGCGCCGCAGCGCCGATGGAATGAGATTCACGGCGGCGATGAGTTTGGCTCAATCGCTTCGCCCTTCGGAACTCACGGCAATTCGTCGGACGCCTCTGCAGAAATAGTCAATGACGGCTGCCTCATCCAGTTGCGTCACGACTTCGGCATTTGTTTGACGAGGTCGACATGGTCGACGATCAACCACCGTCATACCATTCGTTAGCTCACCCTCAGTCTCTACATCCAGCACAACGGCATCCGCTTTGAAACTTGCGGCACGGGACGCGACGGCCAGCGCAGACGCCGCAGGAATCGCGAGGGCTTCGCTGGGCATATGCTGCCGCGTGGCTCGGGCGGCATACAACATCAGACTGTTGATCATTTCGCCGACCGGTGTTGATGGAATCAAACCGCTGAGGCGGTCAATGTCCTCGAAGGCCAGCATCGCGCCGAGACTGACATCCAGCGGAACCAGAATCTTGCCAACCGGCGATCTCATCACCGTTTGAGCGGCTGCCGGGTCAGACCAGAAATTGAACTCGGCCGCTGCTGTTACATCGCCGCAATGTTTCACAACTCCGCCGAGACAGATCAATCCCGGCATCAGCATTGGGAGTTCTCCGTCGAGTTCAAGCGCCATCGCGACGTTTGTCAGGGGTCCAAGCGTCACGATTCGCACTTCATTCGGGAACTCACGAACGAGATCCACAATCAGTTTGGCAGACTCGCGTCGATTGTGAAGATCAGGCACCAGTGGGTCGATGTCGCCGAGTCCGAACTTTCCATTCAAGTGCTGCAGGTGCGGCATCCCGGCCGGAGTTTCATCGCAGGGTGCGTCGACCAGATCCGACTGGCCAATTCGTGGATGCTTGATGGGATCCGCTCGGTTGATCAGGTACTGGAGGTTGCGAGTCGCCTGCACTCCCGAAACTGCGCCGGCCGTGGCCGTCAGCCCGATCACTTCGATGGCTGGATCTGCCATCGCCACAAGAACGGCCAGTGCGTCGCCAATCCCGGGGTCTGCGTCGATGATGATCTTCTGAGTCATCTTGTGGGCTTTCGTGGATCACTTCGAGGTCGCGAGATACTTGTCGAACCAGTCCAGCAGAGCGGTTTCAGCCTGGGTTCCCTGTTCACCCGGAAATCCATGCGCTGCACCTTTCATGACCATCAGTTCGCACGTCGCTCCTGCCTTCTTCATGACGTCATGATACCGTTCGCTGTGTGAAATCGGAACCAGTTCATCTTTGTCTCCATGAATCAGCAATGTGGGAGCATCGTCAGCCGTCACGGCCAGAAGAGGCGAAACATCATCCGCCTGATCTTCCGGAAACACGATGGCCGGGAAATCTTTGCTGAGAGTCTTGTGATTGACATACTCACGGATGTCTGTGGGCGGGAAGTAGGCGACGACGGCCTGGACACGACTGGAAACCTGATCCAGCTTCGTCTTTCCGTTTGGATCGCCATCATCACCCAGCGAACCCAGGATCAGTGACAAGTGCCCGCCCGCGCTTCCGCCGCAAACACCGATGCGATTGGGATCGATCTGAAATTGTTCTGCACGAGAACGAATGTGTCGAATGGCGAGCCGAACATCGGCCACAGCATCGGGAACCTTGAACCACGGGCTGCTGCCATGATGGACGAGGATCAGTGTGTATCCTCGATCCACGAGCTTCTCAAACAGGTTCAGCTTCTGAGGCTTCGTCGCTCGGACCGTCTCGTTCGGATCGCCCCAGGGAGACACCCAGCCTCCGCTGACCATAAACAGCACCGCCGCGCCGTTTGGCTGGGACGGCTTGATCACATCATAGATCAATGCCATGCCGGCCTTGTGCCCATAAATCACATCCGGAGTCACAGTCCTCCAGTCCTCAGCCTGCACAGCCAGAGAACAGAAAACGCACCCAAGCAAGCAAACAACAACTGAAGACGTTCTCATTCTCGTTTTGCCTTCCGGCTGCGACCTTCGATCCGATCGGGCAGTTAAGACAAAGCAATCATTGTTTGCACGACTCGCAAACAGATGGCTCAGTCCAACCCACCGTGACGTCTGAAGTATGCCGCAAACGAAGACATCTCTCAATTGTGCACAAAGCGCGCGGGCTGCGGGCAGAAACAGCATGCTGTCTTGGCGAGCGGCCCCGTGTGAACGGTGTGAACCGGCCGGTAGATGCCGAGCACAGTTGCTATCGCTCCGATGCTACTCAGCAGATTCCCGGACCTGAAAGACATTGCCCTCTGGGTCGTGGCCATCACAGGCAGGAAAACCTCTGGCTTCCCACTCCTTCTTCTTCGCGGCAATTTGACCGCCGTGCTCCTTCGCCTTGCCCCGAGCCTCATCAATCGAATCGACGGGAAAGCAAACCTTGATGGCTGAGTCCTCGCGAACCTGGGGCGGGGTGGTGATGACGATCGAGTTGGCGATCTTCTTTGGAATTCCGTGAATCACGAGCTGGAGACCATCAGCCTCAAGGACCACGTGGTCTTTTTCTCGCACGAGTTCCGCCATACTGACAACGTCTTTGTAGAACGTAGCCAGCATGGAAACGTCCTTTGCGAAGATGACCGCGCTTGGCTTTGGGCGAGATTTCATGAGTCTCTTTTGCAACATGCGACGCAGAGAAACTGCGGTGCCGCACTTCCTGCTACAGACCCGGAGGCCAGTCGCCGTCCTGTGTGTTGAATTCCGACGAGCCCGGTGGACCGTCGGGTGGTGGGGGAGGATTTCGGAGTCGCTGCTGAAATTGCTGGAACGAGTGGTTTAGCGAATCGAGCAACCGGCGGGCATTGACTGTCGCCATGAAGACTCGTTGAGACACGGCGGATCGGGGAAAGAAAGTCGTGATGAAGTCAAAAGAGAACTCGCTCGGTGAGTGACCAATCATCACAGCGTTGGCGTAAGTTCCTGACTGGACATCATCTCCCAGTTTCAAAGTCTCATACAGTTCCTGAGCAGATTGGCGCTGTTGCTGACCCTGATTCGGGATCACTGGCATGTGGATCTCGCCGAATCGTTCTTCATATCGATGGATATTGTCCTGCAGCGCCTGGATGAACTGGTTCACAACAACGGGCGGCATCACAATTCGCGCGACCACCTGTTGAGGCTGTTGCATACGAAGAAGGAAGTCAACGATGAACTCATGCTGTCCCTGAAGCACGACGGCACCGGTCGTAAAGACGCCTCGCGCAACATGCGCCGGCACGAGAGCACCGATATTCGAATGACGGATCTCCTGACTTTGCGGACCGTCATCCGGGGTTGGACTATCTGGCGGAGTTGAGTCAGACATTGCAGAGCCAAAGGTCTAAGGTCTGAGGTTCAGTGTTCGAGGCTCGTCGTCAACGACGGGCTCCGTTCATGCATGAAAGCCCGGATCAGAAGCTGAGCCGGGCTTTTCGCGTTCAAATCAACAAGAGGCTGATCAGCCACCTTGTGGAGGCATCTTGACTCGCTTGCGAACGTCGGTTTCGAGAACACCAAACGCCTGCTCATGACGCTGCAGAGCCATCGACAGAGCACTCCACAGTCGCTTTGCGGTGAAGTGATTCAGAATGATTCGCTGAGTGACCTTCACTTCAACCTTGCCAGTCGCGTACGGCGTTGGGTTCAGGCCAAGGTCCAGAATCAGTTCTTCCGGAGTGCTTGAGACTCGGCAGAAATTCGCATAACCAGCATTTGCGTTCGCGTCGCTCACGACGACTTCCTGAACCTGCTGTGCTTCCGGGCCTCGGGCTTCTTCCTGAGTACTTTCGCTCACGTTCTGTTTCTCCTGTGTTACAAAAAAGACTGATTTCAGAATGTCCGACCTTGGAGCAATCAGCCCCAAAACGCGACTGGTTGCGGACTTATAGCATTGATGAATGGTTGCAGCAACGTGCGGTTTGCCTGAAATTGGCTGGGTTCGTGACCTTCGAATCGCCTGCGTTTGCTCTTCAGGTCGGAGGTGCCAGAACCGAATGGAACGATTTCGACACGCAGGATTGAGACGTTCGATCGAAGTCAAGTCTCACAGAGTCTCGCTGGTTGACGCCCCCCGGTTCATTCCGTAGAGTCTGCCCTGCCATTTTCCCGAGAAAAGATGTCCAAATTGCCTTGTTCGAGGCAGTCTCCGGTGAAGATTTGGCGAGTTCGCATCAACGAAGATCTCTTCGGAGTCGCCAGGTGGCGATGCAACGCGGGGTGACGTTATCGACGGAAAGTTGTTTTGAATCTTGTCGGAATCAACCTTTGAATCACTGGGACTGATGCCCCAAACACTGCGACAGCTCGACCGAATCGGATTCGAGAAGCCCAGCCCCATCCAAACGGCCTTTATTCCGGTTGCGCTGACGGGCAAGGATTGCATCGGCCAGGCGCGAACCGGAACCGGAAAAACGGCGGCCTTCATGCTGCCGTCGATGGAACAGATCGATCTGAAGCAGGGCAACGTGCAGGTTCTTGTGCTCGCGCCGACTCGAGAACTGGGCGAGCAGGTTCACGCAGAATCTCAGAAGCTGGCGTTCAGCTCAAAAATCAAGTTCGCACTGGCTGTCGGAGGTCGTCCGATTCATCGCCAGGTGGCAGATCTCGATAACGGAGCACATGTCGTCGTCGGAACTCCTGGGCGAGTGATCGATCTTCTTCGACGGCGAAATCTTCGGCTCGACAATCTTGGAATTGTTGTGCTCGACGAAGCGGACCGGATGCTCGACATCGGGTTCCGACCGGACATTGAACGCATTCTGAAAGCATGTCCGACGGATCGTCAGACGTTGCTTCTCTCAGCGACTCTTCCGCCACCCGTCGAACGTCTCGCTCAGAAGTACATGGTCGAGCCGGAGATGATCGATCTGTCCGAAGATCGAGTGGTCGTCGACACGATCGAACAGTACTACATCACCGTCGATGAGGACCGCAAAGCTCCGCTGTTGCTGCGAGTACTCGCCAAGGAAAAACCGAGCCAGGCGATCGTCTTTACTCGTACCAAACGCGGCGCCGATGCTCTGTATCAACGCTTCATGCGACGGCTGAAATCCAATCGAATCGCTGCAATTCACGGCGATTTGCCTCAGCGTAAACGAGATTCTGTGATCAAAGCGCTGCGGGCTGGTGAGATTCGTCTGCTGATTGCCACCGATGTTGTGGGACGCGGCATCGATGTGAGTGGGATCTCCCACATTATTAACTACGATATCCCGGAGTATTGTGACGACTACGTGCATCGCGTCGGCCGAACCGGACGACTCTCGTCGGACCAGAATGGTCGAGCGATCACGTTCGTGACTCAGGCACAGGGTGGCGAGTTGACCAACATCGAGATGCGAATCAACAAAGTGCTTCCTGAGTATCTGGTTGAAGGATTTGAAGCCTTCAGAACTCGCGAACGCCCGAAGCGTGCGATTCGAAAGTTCGGCAACTGAGTCGTTGCAGTCAGAATTGCAGATCAAGAAACAATCCAACACGTGAACTCAGAAGGAGTGATCGAACATGGCAGAATTGCGTAAAGGCGCTGTGACATTGAAGGGCGGCCCCGTAGACCTTGCAGGCGCAGCATTGACAGTTGGCGCGAAGGCGCCAGAGTTTTCCCTTCAGGACAATGGGCTGGGCGAAGTCACACTTGGCAGCAGCAGCGGCAAGACTCGAATCATTGCAACGATTCCTTCGCTTGATACCTCCGTTTGCCATCTGGAAACGAAGAAGTTCAACGAGCAGGCCGCGTCACTCCCGAACGTCGAAGTGCTGGTTGTCAGCATGGACCTTCCGTTCGGTCAAAAGCGATGGTGCGGAGCTGAGGGCGTCGACAAGGTCAAAACCCTGAGCGCTCACCGATGCTCGAAGTTTGGCGAAGATTACGGCGTCCTGATCAAGGGCGGCCCGCTGGATCGATGCCTCTGCCGAGCCGTGTTCGTCGTCGATGGATCCGGCACGGTCAAATACGCGGAATATTGTGGGGAAATTGCCGACCATCCGAACTATGACGCGGTTCTTGCTGCGGCGAAGTGAGAAACTCGGCACTTCATCGTTTCTTCACATTCAAGTGCCCCCTAAGATGGCAGACGCCTCCTCACCATTGACTGGTGAGAGAGGCGTTTTCTTTTTGGATTCTTACTCAGAAACATGCCCGCGCCGTGCGTGCAAGTCTGGCAAGCGAACAGCGTGAGCGTGTTCGAAGCTTGAACCGTAAGGGTCCTTTGGGTCAAGGGGCTGTCAGCCCCTTGTTTGGAATTCGGGCACCGTGTCCTCCGATCGTCACTCACCGTATCGATGCAACTTTTGCTCTGAGCATCTGATGCGCCGCAAGTTCCACGGCTGGCATTGCTGGATGTATGTGCTGCCGGTTCGCGAATTCAAGTGTCCCCATTGTTTCGAAGTGTTTCTGCGCCCGATCGAGGTTTTGGGCCGACTCCCATTGATCGGATCACTCTTCCGACAGAGCAGCTCGGCGCCAACTCGCCCACGATCACGCAACCGTCAAGCCGACGGGCAGATGACTCTGCTGAAGAGAACCGCACGAGGTCTTTCTCGATTTGGCCACCGAGTCAGCCGTGCCGAACAGGCCATTTTCGGCGGACTTCTTCGAGTGATTTATCTGCTGAACCCGTCACGATGGTTGTCGAAAGCCGCGAGAAAATCTCGTCGATCCCAAAGCCGATCAAGCAAAGACGGCAGCTCCGATGCATGATCTGGTGTCGTGTCTGGCACAAGATCGTATCTCTCACGGCAACTCGCAGGACATCAATGGTCGGTGATCAGTGTGTCGCATTGTTCGTTCTGCGGGCCAGAGCTGATCGAAGTCGGGCTCGGCTGACTCCGCAAAGGTGCAGAACGCAGCGAGTGATTTCTTTCCAGCCTCGGATGCTGTACGGGCGATGCAGAATCGATCTCAAATACCAATCCAGAGCTTTGCGATCATCCTTCTCTGCGACGAACCAGGCTGATGTCTGCCAGGCTCTTGCGACCACCTTTTGTCGAAATGACATCGGCAACTGCATTCCGCGAACTGACCCCATGGCTGACCGCACAACTCGCAGGCGATCCTGACAGGTTCGATCGTGGTTTCGTGACCACGAGTTTGATCGCCATCGATAAGACGTGAGTGGTTTACGAGTTCCTGCAAACCGACTTCCAGCCGCTGACATTCGCAGCCATAGATCCCAGTCACAAGTCGTTTTCAGCGTTTCATCGTAGCCACCCACAACCTGAACAGCCGAGCGACGCAGCATGACAGACGAATGAGTGACGAAGTTGTCCAGCAACAGATGGCGAAAGACGTCTCCGGAAGGACATTGCCCATCTCGAAACGTCACGTCGTCGACTCGGGCGGAATCGTCGAAGTTCTTCGCGGCTGTATAAATAACATCAACATCATCAGTCAGGGCAATCTGTTCTTCAAGCTTGGTCGCATGCCAGATGTCGTCCGCGTCGATCATGGCAATCCACTCGCCTTTTGCAATTCGCATTGCTGCATTTCGCGCGGCGGCGTGGCCCGCATTCTTCTGCTGAATCAGAGTGAGACGCTCACCAAACGCTTCCAGGATGGCGTGTGTCGCATCCGTGGAACCATCATCCACGACGATCAACTCAAAGTTCCGATAAGTCTGCGAGAAAACCGACTGCAGAGCTTCCAGCAGGTACTGTTCGCCGTTGTAAACCGGCATGACCACAGTCACGAGCGGTTGCCGGACATCGCAAACCGTGGTCGTGTTCTCGCTGGTCGAGCAGTGTTCGAGAGTCGGCTCAATCAACATGGTTCATACTCAATGAAGAAATCAAGCGGGTGTGAATCAAGATGTTGCTTTTAACTCAGGGAGACGGGTGATGGTCAGCAGGATGTCTCTTTCAGCGTTTTCTCAAGGTGCAATATGACGAGCAATCGCGAGAACAGCACCGGAACCTCTGTGCCAAATTCTGAGTTCACAACGGCTTTCGCCAGTCGAGGAAGAAGAAAGCCTCGTCGAACCCACGGAGACCTCTTCTCTCCCTGAAGACTGAACGTGGCCATCCGTCTTGCGAATCGCCAGATGCGAGAACGTTGCTCAGTGACTGATCCTGTTGGCGAAGAGATGTATTCAAAACGAGGCAACTCAGGATAAAACTGATCAATCGCTTCGCTATGAAACTCCCGTCCACGGAAGTACTCAAAAGGCAGATCGATCAGAAGATCAAACACATCGTGATTCAGATACGGCGCGAGGATCTGGGTGCGCTGATTCAGCATGCCGAAGGGGCACAAAGCCAGTTCTCTGCGGACTCGATTGAAGAAGAAGAACGGAGCAACCGGATTGGGCAGATCGGCATACGACGCAAGTTCTTCGGACAGGCGATCGATCGCCAGTTTGCGATTCCATCGTTGATAGGCCTCGTCGCTCAGTGCTCCTTTGAGATACCCTTCGTCAGCCAGCAGGAATGCGGACAGCTCAGCAAATCGACGATCGCGAAACTGATCCAGCCAGCCAGAGTCGTTGTAAACTCCGCACGAAAAGATGTCGCCAGCAATGCCATCCCATGAAACATCAATTCGATGTTCATTCAGCCAACGAGCGACCGGCACCATTTGAGCGTGTTCGTCGGCACAGAAGCCCGTGAGCAAGTCCTTCTCAATCTCGTCGGCGAAACGATCGCTGGATTGTTCCACAATGACATGCGGCAACTTTAGGGCCTGTGTGATCTTCGAAGCCATCTCCGCGTCCGTGCTCGGCCGAGGTGGCGCGGAACGAGCCGTGATGACATGCTCCAGGTTTCTCCCGGCGCGAACGAGTGCGTAAAGAATGTGTCGCGAGTCGCGGCCTGCGGACAGCGGCACACAAGTCTTGGAATCGAGCGACGGCAGCATTGCTTCGACTGCGGCCTGAAACCGTTCACCGTAAAGTCGAATGGCATCAGCGCGGGACAGTGTCGACTGGCGACCCGGGATTGCTGGCGCTGACTGCGTGAGTTGGTACGTCGATCCGTTCCATGTCAGACGGCTGCAAGGCGGAAGCAGCTTGATGTTCGCGAAGGGAGTGTCATTGCCAACGTAGTAGCCGAGCCGAAGAAAGACAGCGATAGCCGCATCATTCAGCGTCGCGCTCGCGCCGGCTTTGAGCAGTGCAGGGATCGAGGTGCTGACTGCAAACCCGTTCTGAAGTTCGGCATAATAGACGGGAAGGAAGCCGAAACGATCGTTGGTGACTGTCAGCGTGCTTCCGTTCCACGCCCATCGAGCCCAGACGCCATCCTCGTGATGCTGCTCCGTAAAAGTGCTCGAGCTTGGTCCGCTTCCCCTTGTAACAGAGTAACCGAGGGACAGATTCTCCGGGCCGGTTGCGTTCAGTCGACCACTTCCGTCACGCTGAAGAATCAATGTACCGTGCGTTTGTGGATGTTGAACGAGCACAAGGAGCCCCGCAAAGAAAATTTCGATGTCACCCTTCCAAAAAGTAATCTATGACACGAAAAACGGAGGAAAACGCACGCCGATCTCTCACAAATTGACGATGCCTTTCAGCAACAGAACTGACCAATTGGTGTCTGCTGACGAACAACTCTCGGTGAAGAACCTGCCTTCTGGAGTGAACGTGCGGTCGGTCCTCAGAGGAATTGACGCATCGAAAGAGTCTTGCGGCAGCGTCTGAAAGTATCGCAAGACTTGCGACATGCCTGATCAATATGGTCCCTGCCGGTGCCAGAATCGTGATTTCTGTCATCCCTTCAGGATGAATTCTGTTCCTGCAAAGCCACCGGTGGTGGCGCTGCGCTGACCACCGGCTAATCTCTTGCATCCTTTCAGGATGAATCGCCGGGATTTTCCATTTTGCACGCTCACGCACATCATTTCGCGTTGAACCTTTTTCAACGCCGCTGCCTTCCAGACCACCAGCCGCGGCGATCTTTTCAAGGCAACCGCGCCAGCGTAGTCGAACTCACTGCGCAGCATCAAACGGTTGAAACTTCCGGCGAGGAAATGGCTTTACTTGGCGTCTCGGGCGGCCGCCTGAGCGAGAGATTCCCATTCGCCTTTCGGAATCCGATCCTCTTCATCCATCAGCAGAAGCTGAATCTCGACGATCTCTTCCGCACAATCGAAGAACGCATCGATCACCGCAGGGTCAAACTGAGTTCCTCGTCCTTCGCGAAGAATGTCAAAGCACTTCTGACGCGGGAACGGGTCTTTGTAAGGACGCTTGCTGGACAAGGCATCAAACACGTCGGCGACGGCCACGATACGGCCTTCCAGAGGAATGTCTTCGCCCTGCAGCCCAAGCGGATAACCTTTGCCATCCCATCGTTCGTGGTGCGTCTGCGCGATCCGTGCCGCCAGCATCAGCAGCGATGACGAACGAACATGCAGCATGCTTTCGCCGATTCGAGTATGCGTCTTCAGGATGTTCCATTCCTTCTCAGAGATCGGCTCAATGATCTGCCGTCCCAGCGCACAGTGTTTTTTCATCATGTCGTATTCATCAACAGCCAGTTTGCCCGGCTTGAAGAGAATCGAGTCCGGGATACCAATTTTGCCTACGTCGTGAAGCTGAGCCGCCTGCTCAAGCATCTCAAGGCGATTCTCCGGATATCCCATCTGCTTGGCGATAATCGACGTGTATCGACCAACTCGAATGACGTGATTTCCGGTATCGTTGTCGCGGTGTTCAGCCGCGCGAGCAAGGCAAAGAATCAACTGCTGTCGTGTGGCTTCGAGCTGCCGAGTGCGGCGTTCGACCTGCTGTTCCAGTCGAGCCGCTTCACTAGACGCCATGTCGTAGTGCTTCTTGATCACGACGGCGTTTCGCACGCGAGGCAAAAGTTCATTGGGATCGATGGGCTTCTGGAGAAAGTCGCTCGCACCAAGATCAAGTGCCTGCTTGCGAGTCGCCGGGTCAGAAGCTGCCGTCAGAATCAGTACCGGGATGTGCTGCAGCACCGGGTCGAGCCCGATGACTCTGAGAATATCGAGACCGCTGACTTCCGGCATCCGAATGTCCAGGAGCAGCACGTCCGGCTTTTCACTCCGAAGCAGATGCAGCGCTTCACGGGCGTCGCTGGTGGTGACGAAATGCTCATAGCCTTCCATCTTCAGGTGCTGACGAAAGGTCATGACGTTCAAAGGTTCGTCGTCAACAATCATAATCTTTGCAGATTTGTCGACGCTTCGAACGGTGACGAACGAACGAGACCTCGTTGTTGTTTCTTCGGGTGCAGCGGATTTGGGCCGCCGCGGCAGGTCGTTGTCATCATCGTCGAAGGATGACACGATCGACTTCGATTCCTGAGCAGGTTCCTTCGGCTTCGGGGCGGGAGTTGCAACGGCTGTTGGCGGCGAAGCTGGTGATGGCGATCCAGTTGGTGCAACGGTCAGGCTGATAGACTGCGAGTTGCTTCCAGAAGCGAGTGCCGCGTAGGGGTTCTGGCCAGCGGC
Source organism: Ottelia alismoides (assembly GCA_037367405.1). Classification (NCBI taxonomy): domain Eukaryota; kingdom Viridiplantae; phylum Streptophyta; class Magnoliopsida; order Alismatales; family Hydrocharitaceae; genus Ottelia; species Ottelia alismoides. The sequence continues at coordinate 397,661 of JAZKJV010008916.1, read as the reverse complement.
TGCAGGCTCAGCGTTTTCCTTACGAGGGAAACCGGCCGATCGGAGTGACTCAAACGACGCGATTGTCGAACGGATTTCGTCCAGAACGGAATCGGCGGTCGAAGTTTTGGTGCTTTGCATAGGATGTTTTCCACGGATACTCGACATCCACTGCAGCGTTTGTCGTTACCATCGACACGGCGCAGCGAATGCCGAGAACCATTGGGAACATAGCCCGAACTTTTTTTTCCGGGACAAACGGGAACGAATCTTTCCCTGTCGACTCAGTTCAACATTTTTTTCCAGATCGAAAGTTCGCTTCAGTCCGAACAACCTGCATCTTCGGCACGACACGCTCTTTGCTTACAAACGAACTTCCGGGGCTTGCGTGGTTCGAGCAGTTCCTGGAACCGTGAACTTCCGCAGCAAGTGCCCAATGATGCTGATCATTCAGGTACATTTTGATTCCTTGATCAGCTTTACTTCGTCTGCATTCCAACAGATCACATGCTTCGGGATTCTGCCGTCCCCTCGAACGCACAATGCTGAAATCAGCGAGTTGTTGCCTGCCGTTCACTCGCTGAATTGATGAATTGCACCTGTTGCCATTTCTTCCGTGGTCAGGATTCTGTCGGCCGAAGCAGTGAGACGGAGGACTTTTCTCCTGTGTCTCGGCACGCCAGCTGTTGCTTAACGGCCGATCGGTAGCATCCGCACGGCGGGAGGAATATGCTGAGTCGATGGACTGCGATGTTGGCCGGTTGATCGTGCCATCGCGGTCGTCCCGCCTTGATATTCCCACATCCGAAGGACCTGCCATGTCTGGACTTCGACTCGCTGCCGTTGCGTTGATCTGCCTGCTGACAACAGCCCTGTTCGCCGATGAGCCCCCTCAGGTGGCACCGGACAAGACCGCGAAGGCCAACAGCCTCGCGTATCTGGATGAAAGCAATCCGTGGTACCCGCACAAGGATTTCCCGAAGCTCATCACGCCGCAATGGGTCGGCGAAGAAGGCGTTGAGGCGGTCATCGTGCTGGCGATCGATGATATGAGAGATCCCGCGAAGTATGAACAGTACCTGCGGCCGATTTTGAATCGACTCAAGCAGATCGACGGTCGTGCTCCGGTCAGCATCATGACGAATGAAGTGAAGCCGGATGACCCGCAGTTGCAGAGCTGGCTCGGGGAAGGCCTGAGCATCGAATGTCACACGATCGATCATCCATGTCCGATTCTGCAGGGCGGCGACTTCGCGAAAGCCAAGTCGACGTACGATCGCTGCGTTGATCTGATGGGAACAATCCCCGGCAACAAGCCTGTGGCTTTCCGAACTCCGTGTTGCGATTCATTGAACACAGTCAGCCCACGGTTCTTCTCCGAGATCTTCAGCAAGACCACCGAGAAGGGCAACTTCCTGCAGATTGATTCCTCCGTCTTTACGTTCTTCACCTCTGAAGATGAATCGCTGCCCAAAGAACTAGTGCGCGACGCGAACGGCAAGGAGCGATTCTGGAAGTACCTCCCGAAGAACAACAAGTACGGCGGGAATACTCATGACAACTTCGTCAACTATATCAAGAACTACCCGTATCCGTACGTGATCAACAATTCCTGCTGGGAGATTCCGTGCCTCGCCCCCAGCGACTGGTCTGCTCAACATCTTCACGGCATCAACAATCCCGTCACCGTCGAAGACTGGAAAGCCGCAATCGATCTAACCGTTCACAAGCAAGGCTGCTTTAGTCTTGTCTTCCACCCTCATGGCTGGATCAAGCCCGAACAAGTCGTCGAGATGATCGACCATGCGGTTGCGAAGCATGGAAACAAGATGAAGTTTTTGAATTTCAGGGAGGTGGCGGAGCGGTTGAACAGGAACCTCTGCGATTCCTCAGCCGAACGATCACGACTACGTTTGGCAGACGTGAACGACGATGGGATGTTGGATGTTATTGATGGCGGAGTACCTCAGCAGGAAGAGCCCGATTCCGCATTGGCTGCAACGAAACCAGGGATGTTGCTATGGAAGGATAACAAGTGGGAAAAAAGGGGCTTCCCGTGTAGCCTTTATACAGGGCTTAGAAGTTCACGGAAGGCTCGCAGACTTACGTTTTTTCCAAGTGCGGTTGCATTCTTTCCTCATCCCATCGATGGGGCCTTCAGTTTCGTGGACATTTCTCCAGGAATGTTATCGCGAGATTTCAATTCTCACCCGATCGTTTGGAGTTGGAGCGTTGATAAGTGGTTGCAACGACAGATCAGCTCGTCTGATGCATGGAACCGTCTTCAACCCGACTGGTTATTCAGCAAGTTGATCGCTAGAGACTTTGATGGTGATGGCTTCTGTGAATTCTTTGTGATCCCAACACGCAAGCCGATGTCTTTCGAAGAGGCCGAGCGACAAGGGTTCCCGAAAGACGCTGCAGCCGAGGTATGGAAGTTTTCCAGGTCTGCTGGCAAATGGGACATCGTGGCGTGGAAGGACCAGGCAGATTCGGAGGATTCGGTTAATGATATATTCATGTTTCCATTTCCCGATGTGAACAAGGATGGTCGGCTTGACCGATTGCTTCTACGGAACCATGAGCTTGAAGTTTGGCTCCAGTCAGAGCATGAAACGGGCTGGACGAAAAGAATGGAGTTACCCAGAGAGTTAAAGGTTCATCCGTTGCTGAAGCCAGCTGGTGGTGACTTGAGCTTGATGGGAGTCAATATCTTTGATCGACCCAACGGCTTCTTCATCCACGACAACCACTTCTGCTGGATCAACGAAGACACAGCGAAGCTGCCGGATTTGATGTATCGGGTTTCGTTTGATGAGGTGCTGGCGGCGGCCAAGAACAACGGCGATTCAGCTGCGGAGCAGCGACAGCCGATAGCCCCGGGCGTGAGCCCGGGGAACGATGTCCCCAAGGACGATAAAGCCCCGGAGGGGCGACACAACTCGGACGGCGACGATCAATCTGCCGCCCCTTCAGGGCTTGAACATTCTTCATCGACCGAAACCCCGGGCTCACGCCCGGGGCTATCAACTGCCGTCGCTCCGCGACTCAATCGCAATAAGCACGAGGACCAAGACCAACACGGAGGGCTCACGTCCAACCGCTCGCCGGAGTATTCCCCTGTCCCAATCGGCGCGGCCGTTGTCGACATTACGCCGGAGTATCCCGTGCGACTCACCGGTTATGGCAACCGCATGAAGGAATCAGAAGGCGTCGCCGCAAAGATTCATGCGCGGGCGCTGGTGATTGGTGGCTCGCCGACTGGCGATTTAGCTGCGGAGCAGCGACAGCCGATATCCCCGGGCGCGAGCCCGGGGAACGAGATCCCCAACGACGAAAAAGCCCCGGAGGGGCGACACAACGAAGCCAGCGGCAAACAACCTGCCGCCCCTTCGGGGCTTGAGGATTCTTCATCGACCGAACCCCCGGGCTTACGCCCGGGGCTATCGGCTGCCGTCGCTCCGCGACTAAACGCAGATCAATCCAACGTAGCCGTCTCGCTCCGCCGAGACGAGCGCGACGGGGCGCCACCGGATGGGGGAACGCCTGCCGGCCAATCCAAGACCGCCCCCAACGATGCGGTCGCTTTGGTGGATGACGGCGCAAGAACCGCGCTCATCTCGGCGGAGCGAGATGGCTACACTGTTCTCATCACCGTCGACAACTGCGGCGTGCCTCTGGAAATGACCGAAGCGGTCTACGAACGCATCGCCGCGAAGTACAATATCCCGAGGCAGAACTTTGCGATTTCGTCCACGCACACGCATTCCGGTCCGTGGTTGCGAGGTTTCGCGCCAAACATCTTTGCGGAGATTCCCGATGACTATGCGGCTCATCTGGCTCAGTATGAAAAAGAGCTGACGGAAAAACTTGTCGAGGTCGTCGAAAAGGCCATCGCAAGTCAACGGCCGGGACATCTCTCTTACGGTTTCGGCGAAGCGGGCTTTGCGATGAATCGACGAGCCCTCGCGGATGGCAAATGGTCTGGCTTCGGCGAAGTGCCCGATGGGCCGACCGACAAACGAGTTCCCGTGCTGGCGGCTCATGATGTCGAAGGAAAACTGATCGCCGTGCTGGCGAACTATGCGTGCCATTGCACCACGGAAACCGGCGAGTTCAATCAGATCAGCGGCGACTGGGCCGGATTCGCTGCGGATATGCTCGAAGCCGATCACCCCGGCGCGGTGGCGTTGATTGCCATCGGTTGCGGAGCGGACGCGAATCCGTCGCCACGGGGAACTCATGAGCAGGCGAAGGTGCATGGGAGGACGCTGGCAGATGAGGTGAATCGTTTGCTGGCGAGCGGCGACTTAGCTGCGGAGCAGCGACAGCCGATAGCCCCGGGCGTGAGCCCGGGGAACGAGCCAACCAACGACCCCAAAGCCCCGGAGGGGCGACACAATTCCAACGGCGACGATCAATCTGCCGCCCCTTCGGGGCTCAAGAACAAGACCCCGGGCTCACGCCCGGGGCTATCCACTGCCGTGCCTCCGGCACTCAAAGCCATCAACCCCGACATTCTCTGCAACATGGCTCGCATCGATCTGCCGCTCGGGCCGATCCCAACACGAGAAACGTGGGAACAACAAGCCAAAGAACCCGGAGTCACCGGTTCGCGAGCCCGCTACTTTTTGCAAATGCTCGACGAAGGCAAACCGATTCCAACCACGATCCCCAACTATCCAGTGCAGACATGGTGCTTCGGCGATGATCTGGCCATGGTCTTTTTGGGCGGCGAAGTCGTGGTGGATTATTCCATCCGCATGAACGACATGTTCGACAGCGATCGCCTGTGGATCAACGCATACTCCAATGACGTGCCTTGTTACATCGCCTCGGCGCGAGTTCTTCGGGAAGGCGGATACGAATGCGATTCGTCGATGCTGTACTATCGCCGGCCGACTCGACTGGCTCCCGAAGCGGAAGATGTTCTGTGCGATGCCGTGCAGAAGATCATGCCGCACAAGTTTTATTCGGAGAAACTGCAGCAGGACTTCCCGGCTCCGAAGAGCCCCGAGGAATCTCTGAAGTGCATGACGACGAAGCCCGACCTGCGAGTGGTGTTGGCGGCGTCGGAGCCGCTGATTCGTGATCCGGTTGCGTTCGATTGGGATGAACGAGGTCGGTTGTGGGTTGTGGAGATGGGGGATTATCCGAGCGGCGATTCTTTGACTCCGTCCCCTCTCCCCCGCGCCGGGGGAGAGGGCCAGGGTGAGGGGGCCGGTTCAGATAATCAGGCAGCATCCAGTGCATCAAGCCCGGTCATCCGGCCTTCGGCCAGCGCCGGGAACTCAACATCCCGACGCAGCGATGTCAGCTCCCCCGATCTCGGGGGAGAAGGGAAGAGGTATCGAGGTCGCGTGCAGATGCTCGAAGACACGGACAAAAACGGCGTCTACGACAAAGCCACGACGTTCCTCGACAACCTCGCTTTTCCCAACGGCATTCACTGCTGGCGAGGTGGCGTGATCATCACGATGGCTCCCGAGATCTTCTACGCCGAAGACACCGACGGCGATGGTGAGGCCGATGTTCGTGAGACGCTCTATAAGGGCTTCGTCGAAGGCAATCAGCAACACCGCGTCAACGGCCTGCGCTGGGGATTGGATGGCTGGTTGTATCTGGCGAACGGCGACAGCGGTGGTGAGATTGCAGGGACGGGGTATGTTCCCGGCCATACTTCAAGCGAACAGGCCAGCGGTGGGCGTCAGCCCGCCGGTACAATGAGCAGCCTGATAGATGGAACTACCGGCCGGTTAACACCGGCCGCTCGCCAGGGCGTTAATCTTCGCGGTCGCGATCTTCGTATCAACCCAGACACAAACGAACTCGATGCCGTCTCAGGCCAGACTCAGTTCGGTCGTGAACGAGACGACTTCGGCAACTGGTTCGGGAACAACAACTCGAACCCGATTTATCAGTATGTGCTGGAAGATCAATACGTCCGCCGAAATCCTCATGCAAAGATTTCACAGGTCACGGCGCAGGTTTCGGTGATTCCGGGGGCGGCCCCGGTTTATCCGACGAGTCGCACGCTGGCTCGATTCAATGACTTTGCGTATGCGAATCGATTCACATCCGCGTGCAGCACGATGATCTATCGAGACAACTACCTCGGCGACCAATACTACGGCAATGCATTCACGTCCGAGCCCGTTCACAATCTGGTGTCGCGACTGGTGTTGACTCGCGACGGTTATGGTTTCAAAGGCGAACGAGCGGCCGATGAGCAGCAGTCGGAGTTTCTGGCTTCGTCCGACAACTGGTTTCGACCGACGATGATTCGAACCGGCCCCGACGGAGCCATCTGGGTCGCTGACATGTATCGCGCAGTGATTGAACATCCGGAATGGATCCCGCCTGAGTACCAGCGGAAGATGAATCTCTACGCCGGCAGCGACATGGGTCGAATTTATCGGATCGTGCCTGCGAGTGAATGTTGTGGCGAAAACGTAGCCGTCTCGCTCCGCCGAGACGAGCGCGACGGTGCGCCACAGCATGCAGCAACGCCTGCCGGTCATATCGAAACCGCTCCCAACGAGGCGGCCGCTTTAGCTGCTGAGAGTGGAAGAACCACGCTCATCTCGGCGAAGCGTGATGGTTTCGTAAAAGAGCAGCCATCCAATGTAGCCGTCTCGCTCCGCCGAGACGAGCGCGACGGGGCGCCACAGGATGCTGGAACGCCTGCCGGCCAAGTCGATGCCGCCCCCAATGACGCGCCCGCTTCGGCGGACGAGGGCGCAAGAACCGCGCTCATCACGGCGGAGCGTGATGGCTACATAAAAGAGCAGCCATCCAACGTAGCAGTCTCGCTCCGTCGAGACGAGCGCGTCGGAGCGCCACAGGATGCGGGAACGCCTGCCGGCCAAATCAAGAACGCCCCCAACGACGCGACCGCTTTAGTAGATGAAGGCGCCAGAACCACGCTCATCACGGCGGAGCGTGATGGCTACTTTGAGCAGCCATGGAACGAGATCCCGATTGAGGCTCTCGTCAAACGTCTCGAAAGCCCCAACGGCTGGTGGCGTGATACGGCGCAAAGGATATTGATGCATCGAGCGAAAGAAGCGACAGAGCAACAACAGCTGGTTCAGGACTTGCTTGTCGAATCTTCAAGGCTTTCGTCCGAGTCCAAGGTGCAGATCGCGGCGACACACGACACTATAGCGTCACAGAAGAGCGGAGATTGGAATGAGGTTCGGCCTCGCGTCCTCCCATTGATGGAACTGCTGGAAGACTCGGACCCACGCGTTCGCCAGGCAACGCTGCGGCTGGGATTGGTTAGGTATGCGCTGCTTCGATCTGAGTATTCAGAAACGGTTCTTCGTATCGGCGGCGATCGCGATTCCGGCGTCAAGCTTGAGCTAAGTTTATCGCTGGGCTTTCCATCGCCAGTGAATGGAGATCGCGTTTTGGGAAAACTCCTTCGGGAGAATTATGACGATCCTTTCATTAGAGCTGCGGCAATCAGTTCCTTGTATTCGGTTTCATTCAATGGGGGCCTCTCAAACCTTGAAGGGGTGATTTCAGAATCGCTCGATAAGTCTGTCGAGCCAGTGAACGAAGAGTTGGTGATGACACTCATCACTCTGGCTGCAGCGATGGGACGAACTGACGCAATTGAGGAACCACTTCTGGCTCTTCTGAAATCCATCAAGTCAGACGAATCTGCAGATCGCCTCAACCTTCTTCGCGAAGTACTGACAGATTCCAACAATGAATCTCGCTTTAAGGGAATAATGCATTTAGAGAAATTCCAAACCTCGCTGAGAAATGTTCGCGAAGTAAGCACCGAGATTGCTCGCAATGAAAGTCTTGAACCTGACCGCCGAGCTGCGGCTTTACGGCTGGCAGTGAGGAGCAGCCAGGCCGGGGGCATAGAGACAGTGATGTTGTCAGACTTCCTTTCTCCCTCAACGCCATTGGCTCTACAGATCGCTGCAATCGAATTGATAGGAGACAATCCTGTATTGGCAGAAGCAAACGGTCTGACGTCTCGCTGGAACTCACTTGCGCCGATTGTTCGATCTACTGTGGTTGCACAGATGCTGCAGCGGGAGTATTCGCTCGAATGGCTCCTTGCACGGATGGAATCGGGCCAATTCTCTACAGTCGATCTCGACTCTGTTCAGCGTGACCAGTTGATTCATCATCGTAACGAAGCAATCGCTGCCAGAGCGAAGAAGCTGTTTGATGTGCCTGCAAATTCAGCCCGTTCTGCGGTCGTGGCAGACTTCAAATCTCAGATTTCAAACCTGAAATCTGAGATCTCAAAAGACGAACAAGCGGCGGCGGGAAAACTGGTCTTTGAAAAGCGTTGTGCGACGTGTCATCGGTTGCAGGACATCGGCAAGGAAGTCGGAGCAGACCTGGCGGCGTTGAAGGATCGGTCGACGGATGCGTTGCTGACGGCGATTCTGGATCCGAACAAGGCCGTGGAATCCAAGTTTCTGGTTTACACGGTTGTGACCAAAGATGGGCTGCAGCATTCGGGGATGCTGAAGGGTGAAACGGGCGGCAGTCTGACTTTGATCGGAAGCGATGGCAAAGAGATCACAGTCAGCCGTGCGGAGATTGATGAATTGATTGGCACTCAGCGCTCGCTCATGCCGGAAGGTCTGGAGAAGGATCTTTCAGCCGTCGATCTTGCGAATGTGATGGCGTTCGTGCAGTCGACGGGGACACTCTGGAAACGATTCGACGGGAACCTGCCGCAGGTTGTCAAGCCGAATGAAGATGGCACCATTACCCTTCCAGCGTCGGCTGCGGAGATCTACGGTCCAAATCTGGTGTTCGAACCAAAGTACGGCAACCTCGGCTTCTGGACATCGACGGACGACTACGCGAAGTGGACGTTTGATGTTCCGACCTCAGGGCATTGGACTGTGGAACTCGATTTCGCCTGTGATGACGCCACGGCCGGAAGTCTGATGAAGTTCTCGACTGGAAATCGGATGCTGACCGCTCGAGTCCCCGGTTCGGGCAATTGGGACAACTACCAAACCTACCGTGCCGGAACGATCGACATCCACCGCGGTCGCGGGCAGTTGATCATCACAGCTCCGGAGAAGCCGGCGTTTGCGTTGATCGATCTGCGGGCCGTGCGACTGATTCCGCCGAAGTAGACGAACCGCTGTTCGCGATTGGCAATACTCGAGGCAGTCGCTTCTGTGTGCCAAGTGCTTGAGATCAGGCAGACTGACGTCACGGCACCGGTCGGATTCCGATCCCCATGAACTTCCATCCGACCAGAAACCAGCCTTTACCGTAGGCGTCGCACCAGCGGGCTTCGGATCGCAAAAGTATCGGGTCGCCGTTCATGCTGTGAATTTCCAGTGTAGCCAGCGAGTTGGGTTGGAAACTAGTATCGGTGATGACTCCGATTCCCTGGGCAGACAGGTCTTTCGAGAAGGCTCGGATGGAAGGTCCATGCGGAAGATGGATGACCACCGGTCGAGCGAACGGCTGACGCGGCTCTGTACGACGCTCGGTAAACTTCGAACGTTGAATCTCCATCAACAGCTTGTCAATTTGTTCCTGCATGGTTCCACCACTGACAGCCAGGACTCTTGCGTTGTGTCATTGCCACGTGGCGATGCGTCAGCGTTGCCGATGCCGTTTTCAACGAGCGTAAACGACGGCAATCGGATCGAGTCCTGTGTAACTGCCTTCGCTCAACTGTGCGTCAGCAAGTCGAGTAGTCAATGGGCATTTGTCAGAATCTTCGGGACAGACTTGGTTTTGCTGAATCGCAGGAAGCGGAAAGGCAGCAACTGTTCCGCGAAGGCCACAAACGTGCTCCGGCAAGCACGTTCTGACTCACTCTCATCCCGCCACGGCCCGCATTTTCTCCAGACCCAGCTTTGCGACGTGAAGCGGGTCGAGTGCGTAGAGATCGTCCCGGAACAGCTCGAGCGACAGAAAGCCCGTGTAACCAGTCGCGTGGAGTAGCTGGCAATATCGTCGCAGATCAACCACGCCATCTCCTGGAAAGACTCGATCCGAATCCTGCTGCTGATTGGCCGGAGGTGTCACGGGGCAATCATTGAAGTGAGAGATCGCGATCTGTTTGGCTTTCAACTTGGAAATTGATTCCATCGAGCCGCCACCGCGATGGCAGTGGAATGGATCAACGACCACCGTTGCATCCGGATGCCCGCTGCGCTGGATGATATCGATTGCATCGTCGATCGTGTTGATGTCTTCAACGAAGCCGAGATATTCGAACGCTGGCCGCACACCGAACATTTTTCCGATCTCCAGCAGTTCCGCATAATGCGCGGCTCCGGTGGCTCGATCTGCCTTTCCCATCGGCGGCCCGGCGATCGCGAATCTGGCCCCAACGGCAGCCGCCTGTTCAAGTCGCCTCTTGACTTCATCGAGGGCCTTGTCGTGTTCCGGACCGGCTGGCTGAAACCATCCTGCGAGATAGATCGTTGTCGGAATGATCAGCCCGGAGTTCTCAACGGCTCGGCAAAGCTCCCTCAAAGTCCCGCCCGTCGCGAGGTACGCGTCGATGTGGTCGTGCCACAGCTCGATGGCCTCGTAACCAGCTTCCTTCGCGACCTCAAGCTGCCTGAGAATTGGAGTCGTGGCGATCGTGCTCGCATTCAGGCAGAATCGAAAACGAGACATGGCGTTTCCCTGATCGTAATCTGGAGGAGAATTGATAGGGCTCGGCTCGACCTTGCTGCGGAGGCAAATGAATCCTTCTGCCGTCGACCTATTCCTCAAGCACCATGATTTCAATCTTGCGGAAGTCAATTGGATGACTTTCCGACTGAAGTGAAATCGTGCCGGCTTTGATCAGAAGGTCTTCACCCTTGATCAGCTTCTTCGCGTTGCCATCGCGTTTGTCGAGTTGTGGCTCGTTGTATTCGAGCACCACTTCTCCATCGAGCAGGTGTTTGATGACCTCGCTGTTGTGAACTTCGATTTCCGCGGTGACCCACTGTTCGCCGTGATACGTCTTCGATGACGAATTCATGCAGTGCTGAAGCTTGAGTTCGCCGCCCATCACGACATTCGTGCCCGGCGTGCAGAGATTCGACGTTGTTCGCTTGTCCTTACCATTGCCGCCGAGCAATTGCACTTCGATCGAAACTGGAAAGTCCTGATCGTCAGCCATCGTCGCTGGATCCTGGCCGTGAACCATTACGCCGCTGTTTCGAGTTGCCCAGCCGGGCCCCTCAGAACACTGTTCTCCAACAAAGCGATACTCGACACGAAAACGGTAATTCGAGAATGAGTCTTTGTAGAAGAGGTGTCCGAATCGCTCGCCGTATTTCGCGTAACCGGCACCGTCGTAACGGACTTTCAGCAGCCCATCTTCAACCCGGAATGTGTTTTCGAAGTTGTCGCCCAGCTTGCAGTAACGAATCTTGGGCGTCCATCCGGTCAGATCTTTGCCGTTGAACAGAGAGACCCACTGGCCTTTAGGATACTCCGTCGGCGTCGTTGCTTTTTCATCGGCCTGAACGTGGATTGCCGCAGCGAGGACTAAGAGAAAGGTGGTTGCTCGAAGAACGTGATTCATGGAAAGCCTCAGGATTCTGGTGGGTTCGACACGTCGCGAATAATGACGAGCATTCGTGCGTGGATTGATTGTGGCGAGGCTCAGCGGACTTGTCGACCGACCGGCCAAAGATCATTTCCTGCAGCGACGAAGACGGAACGCACCGTTCTCGTCGGCGATTTCAAGCAGAACATCCATGAGCTGACCACTGAGTCTTGCTCGGTGACGATCCAGACTCTTGGGGTTCGAACTCGGGTCGAAGTCCAGAAACATTTCGCGAGTCATGCGGTGTCCCTGAGCACGCCAGAATGCAAGGAACATAGGGATGTGTACGGCTCCTCGAATTTTGATGCTGCCATCAATGTCCGTGCGAAGGATCAGCTCACCGTCCGACATCTCGATCGTTGCCTTTAGCGTCTCGCTTCGTTGAGCGGGTTCGGAATTGCGTTTGGCCTGGATTCCCGCCCAGCGTTCCAGTTCCGCAAGTTGTTCATTCATCGAATCGAACTGCGGAAAGCTGACAAACTCAACATCGTTCGACGCATCGGCAATTGCTTCCAGCAGAGGACGAAACAGATCAATGTTGAACGTCGTGTGCGGCAACATACGGCGATACTCGCTCAACACTGATGCCACCGGCCTGAGACGATCCACAACAGATTTGAAATGAACACCAGGACACGTCCAGATGACTTTTCCTTTGGCATCTTCTGCTGTCTGCAGTGCGGATGACCGCAGCCACTCGAGGGATTCGCGAAGATCACTTGCCATCAAGGATGGATTGTCGACCCATGACTGAGCCTGAAGTTTGAAGTCTCGACGTGACATGCGTGGATCTTGGACGGCCGCAAAACTCGGCAATGAGTGGACTGGAAGTCGATCTGATTGATCGTTGGCGTATCGTAGCCACTGATGCAGGAATCGGTAGCAAGAACGATCGAGGCAGCGTCCGAGCCGCAGAATCAGTTTACATCGCGGCCTGTCAGCATTTGTTCCACGGTGTCCGCGCGGGTTCCGAGTTCGATACAACTGCGACGGATATCTTCGCCAGAGACCGTGGCTCGCGAGTACGTGTCGATCATCACAAAATACGGCCTGCCGCCAATATCTCGGATCGAAATTCCTCCGTGATGCATCACGGCATTCAGTCGCAGAGCATCCTCATAAAACGAGGGTCGCGCTTCGCAGCAGATGCTGTAAATCATCAGCAGTCTTTCGCCCGCGGAGTGCTCACTGTTTTCAACATACACTGTTTGCCCGCGCTCGCCGCGGAGATCCAGATGCACTTTGAATCCGCTGTCATCATCGCGCGTCCACGAGATGTTCGGAAGGCCATTGAAAGCATCATAGATCAAGTTGTCGAGATCCCTCGATGCCCCCAGAACGGCCTGAAGTAATTGGGAAGCAGCGCCGGCGTCACGAGGGCGATTCGTCGGTTCACGGTTCAGCATCAATGAAACACACTCGGCCATATCGAGCGGAATGTCTTCGTTGATCCGGCGCACGCTCGTGTATTCTGCCGTCAGAATCGCTTTCATCAGCGTGTTGATCGAATCGCCCTCGAACGGGAAACGCCCCGTCAGCATCAGGTAGTAGCAAACGCCAAGAGCATAGACGTCACTGGCGGGAGTGGCCGGAGCTCCTTCGAAAAGTTCCGGAGCCATGAAGTACGGCGTTCCCGCCAGATTGCTTGATGGCAGATCGTCTCCCACAACACGTTTCGCCAGTCCAAAGTCGACGATCTTTGGAATGCCACCGGGCGTGACAAGGACGTTGTCCGGCTTCAGGTCGCGATGAACGATTCCCAGTCGATGAGCGATGGACAGCCCGCCAGCGATTCCAACTGCCATCGCCGTTGATCGGATCGGGCCGATGTCGCCCTCGTTGTCGATCTCCTGCTGCAGCGAGTGTCCCGGAACATACTCCATCTCAAGAAAATGGAAGTCACCGGTTCGACCGATTGCATGCGTCGTCACGACATTGGGATGCACCAACGCCGCCGCCGCTCGGCCTTCATTCTCGAACCGTTCGACGTAATCAACGTCTTCCGAGATGCGTCGCGGCGACAACAGTTTCAACGCACACAATCGTTGCAAACTGGTGTTGCGCGCCAGATAAACAACACCCATCCCGCCTCGGCCAAGCGTTTTCTGGCACTGGTAAATGTCGATCACCTGCCCAGGCAGCAGCAACTGATCAAGCTCAAGGTCCGTCTTCGTCGTCGAGTTTTCGATTGTCCCCTGCGAGAGGAGGATCGTTTCCTTTTGCAGCGGATTTTCGCGAGACGATAAACTCATTCCGCAACGCGGGCATCTCTGAAAATCGCTCGCGAAAGTTTGATTGCATGCGGAACAGAACAGACTGGCCAAGCGACTGCTACCTCTGGAAATACTCGGGGATCAGATTGTGTTGCGGCGGCATCGAGGCAATTCGCCGACCGACTACGCCGCTGATGGAGGCGGTGTCGTGACGGCTTTTTCCACCTCATCCAGCATCTGAGCACGACGGAAAGGCTTGTAAAGAACAGACTTCAATCCTTCCTGTCGGGCCTTGACGATGGAATGAGAGGCATCATAACCGAACGCCGTCATCATGATGATCGGGACGTGGTTATTGATCTCTCGCAGGCGTCGGAAGCACTCGTAGCCATTCGCATCTGACAGGCGAATATCAGTCAAAACAACGTCGTAATGGTAATTTCGCAGCATCGCACACGCATCATGTGCGGTCGGAACGGCTTCGACGAGGCATCCCATTTGACCGAGAAGATTGTGCGCATCTTCGCGAGCGGTGGCGTCCTGATCAACGACCAGAACTCGTTTGCCCTGCAGGGCCTTACGAGGCGGCCGGTTGATCTGCGGCGTTGCCAAACCACCGGTTGATTCGGGCATGGCAACTTCTTTGCCGACAACCGCACAGATTTTTCGCATGCGATCCGTGATCAAATGCAGTCGGTCGCAAACGTCCGGATCGTGGCCGATGTATCGTTCGAGAATCCATGTTGCTGCATTAAGAATGTCGTCTGACGGCTCTGCAACCGCGCGACGGAGGCGATCTGCATTCTCTGTCGCCGCTGTGACCTTTTCCGCCGCCAGCAGTTGCAATTGATTCAGGGAACTTGCGACCACGCGGCCGAACAGCGTGAGGAAGTCCAGGTCTTTCTGGTCGAACGCCAGTGTTCCCGGGCTCTCGACATTGAACGTTCCCAACACCGAATCGCGAATCATCAGCGGAACGGTCAGCGAGCTGCGAGCATCCGTGGCTCCGCAAATATACAGCTTGTCATTTTTCGTATCAGCACACAGATAGCTCTTCTTCGAGAACGCCACGAAACCGGTCACACCGTTGCCGCTCTCCGCGGCAAACAGCCGACGATTGGCTGCTTCCGTATCCATGCCGAACTCAAGCAGCGGCAACAACTCATGACTCTCATTGTTCAGCAGACGGATCTCAAAGGTGTCGTAGCCGAGGACTTCCTGAGTGAGCTGAAGAATCTGATCCTTGAGCAATGTGACGCGTTCATCATGAGTCATCGCCGTCACTTCTTCCGGCGAGAGATTGCCCATCTCGAGACCTGCTCGATAGATCGCATCCTGTTTCTGCTTCGCCGCCACCTGTCTCGAGACATCTCGAACGGTCAGGATCATTGCATTGCTGCTCTGACCACCCAGAGGAATTGTCGTCCTCGCCAGGCGCAGGCCGAGGACCGATCGGTCTTCCCGCTTTACGTTCAGAGAAGCCGCTTCCGACGAATTCGCGGGCACACAAATGCGATGCAGGTCCGTGCCGTCCGCCGGGCTGATAACATCCTGCAGCGATCGCCCAACGATGCGTCCTTCAGCCTTGAGGATTGATCGAAACGTGGCGTTATGCCAGAGCACGGTCAACGTGTCGTCCAGCAGGACAACTCCATCTGGCAGAGCGTCGAACAAACCCATCGAGCAGACCTGAAGGTCTGACATCATCTGCGGATTCGAATTGTCGACAACAACAAAATCAACGGACGCATCTGGCAACGATGCATCGGCTCCCGAGACAACATCGAGTCGGTCCCCCGCGAGTTCTTTCAGCAGAGGAACCGAACCATGATCCCTGCCAAGGACCACCATCTTCTGTCGCGTCGCGCTCACGTCATTTCCCTCTGCAAAAACCGGCCGCTCCTTTCGAGCCGCCGAAGGAATTTTGCCTTGTTGTCAAAATTGTGGCAAGGAGCTTTCCGGCCTCGACACCCAGATCACCGCCGTTTTCCCAAAACACTGAACTTGCGATACAACGCATCTCTTGAGTTCGTTTGGTCACAGCTGACTGCAACAAACGACTGCGGACATGCAACGGCTATCCCCGAAACCCAGGTGGATTGATGAACGGCGTTCGTCAGAAGTCGAGTGGAATGGACTACAGTGTGAACGAGTGAAATGAGGATTCGCCCTGAACGGTCCTGACAAATCCGTGTCGATTGAATTCCGCTGATCATCTGATGATGATCCTCTCTGGACCAGCCACTCAGCACGGCAGGCTCTGCGTTGTCGCATTGTTTCTGTCCGAAAGACAGCGGTTGATCGCGTTGGTCTCCAGCTCAAACATGGCAAAAGGACTACGGAATTGATTCAAAGCCTTCGGCTGTTCAGGATCGCGCTGGTCCAGTTTGCTTCGATGACGGTTCACGCTCGTATCGAGATCGTGATCATCGCGTTGCTATTCGCGGTTTCGTCCACGTCTTCGGCACAAGACGATTCCGGACTGGCTGAAGTTCAATCGAAGGGCGTACTGGTCTGGGGAGCTGATCAGGAAGGTGGCGGACCTTTCATTTTCCCGGATGATGCAGATCCCAATCGACTCATCGGCTTTGAAGTCGAGCTCGCGGAACTTATCGCAAAGCATCTGGGCGTCAAGGCTCAGTTTCAGCAGGGACAGTGGGACAAGCTTCCAGATCTGCTCGACCGTCGCGATATCGATATCGTGCTGAACGGCTTTGAGTGGAATCCTCTGCGAGCCGAACGTTACGGCACATCGATTCCATATTACATCTACGAACTGCAGCTTCTCGCGAGAGCCAACGACGATTCGATCCGGTCGTGGGACGACCTTGTTAAAGATCCAGCGACTCGTAGTCGTGTTTCTCTGCTTGGTGGTGCGGCCGCAGAAGATTACACCCGAGCCTTCGGCCGCGACCGAGTTGACATCGTTCTATTCGATGGCGTGACGGATGCGATGCGAGCGACCGAACTTGGCACGGATGGCATCAAAGCCAATGTTCAGGATCTTCCCATCTGGCAGTTTTATCGAAAGGATTTTCCGAATCTTCGCGAAGTGGGGCCGCCGGTTGGTCGAGGATTCTACGTGGCCCTCGTTCGAAAACAGGATACGGGGCTGCTCAGCAAAGTGAACGAAGCGCTCATCGCGTCGCTCAAGGACGGTCGGCTGCGGCGAATTTTTGAGCGATACGGTTTGTGGAACGAGACTCAGGCACTGAGGGCTCTTGAAACAAAAACGGACGGTGGCTTCGCGGGCATGCAGTTGCCTGTCAAAGACGGCGATGCCACCCCATCAACAACAGAGCATTCAACGGCCGACCATGCCGAATCATCGTCTCTGCGCGGGACGGCGGTTCTCAAGCAGCGAGGTTGGTTTCTCGTGCAGGCGGCTGGCATGACCGTCCTGTTATCATGTGTCGCCATGCCGCTTGCCATTGCAATCGGCCTGAGCATGGCCCTTGTTCGGCTCTATGGGCCAAGGATGATATCCATCGCTGCGACGCTTTATGTCGAGCTCGTGCGGGGAACGCCACTGGTTCTTCAGTTGTACGTCATCTATTTTCTGATTCCCGAAATGCTGCGATTCGTGATGCCGGATTCACAGTTCTCGATTTCTGCCTTCTGGTCCGCAGTCGCTGGCCTCGCGATCAACTACTCGGCGTACGAAGCCGAAATCTATCGGGCAGGACTGCAGGCAATTCCCAAAGGCCAAATGGAAGCGGCTTTGTCGCTGGGCATGACGCGCAACCTCGCCTTGCGTCGAATCATCGTTCCACAGGCCACTCGAATCGTCATTCCTCCAGTCACGAACGACTTTATCGCCCTCTTCAAAGACACGGCCGTGTGCAGCGTGATTACTGTCGTTGAGCTTTCGAAAGAATACTACATCCAGGCTCGCAACACTGGGGCAATCGTCGAACTTGGTGTTCTGACCGCATTTCTGTATCTGGCGATGAGCTACCCGCTCTCGCTGCTTGCCGGCCGACTGGAGAAAGCGACAAAAACCACATAGCAAACTTGCGGCTTCCTCGGATGATGTGCGAGTTTAGCCGCGTGCGATTTCCCAGCAACGGTTTCCCCTGATCTTTCATTCCCACGCCGATCGGAATCAAAAGTCTGGAGCACTGTCTTCGCGACGACTCAGACCTGCCGGACCCACAGAACTCAAACCATCGCGGCACTTGTCCGGCGTTCAGTACGATCGTGTCCGCATTCGGATTTCTGTAACCCTCAACGCAATGAAACCCCGAGAGAACTCGGGGTTTCCGGGATAAACGCTGCGTATTGAGCGACTATCAAAGGGAGAGACAGGGATTCGAACGCTGGGTACCCTTGCGGGCACTCCGGTTTTCAAGACCGGATGCTTGGCAAAACTGGTCATGTATTTCAGGCCAAAGCATGCCGCTCATACTTCGTTGCCCTAGACTGTCGCACTCAATCAAGACCAGCGGACTGGTCTACCACATAGCACGTTCGCAGCTCAAGCAGCGGGATCCAGTATGCGATTCAATCACCTTACAGTCAAGGTTGCTCCCGACACGGAGACACCTATATCCAAGTCGCTCGTTTCGAAAAGCGTCTTTTTTCGATGCGCTACAAAGTTCCAACTCGACCGAATGATTTGCCAACTTGATGATGATGCAGTGAAGGATTCTTCACTCGGGGCATTCGGGCAGGGTATCGATGCGAGGAGCGGCAAATACTTAGTTTCCATCGCCGCTGAACTTCCGTTCTTCCTGCCATGCGCCGATGGCAGTCCCGAAGCGATGTTTACAGTTGGCGAATCGGCCATTTCAACATCCTCAAGAATGTCGCGATGTTTTTTGCCCGACTCGCAAGATTCGAATCCATTGAGCTATTTTCTGTGCCATCAGTTGGCCGTGAGGGATTTAGAAAAAAGGCTTTCCATATCGAAGTTGACTCCAATTCCACTGCACAGTTTTGTGACGAAGAGCTTTGAGTGCGAAGGGGACACGGTCGATGCCATGGTCGAAGAACATTTTCTTTCATGGAAAAACATGTTTCTGGGAGAGATCAATGCTTTGATTGAAGCGATGCGATGCTCTTCTCCCGAGAAGCTTCGTCACTTGATGACGATGTCCCACGCACACATTCCGGTGTTTTGGCTGGGAATTGAAGGAGCGAATGAGAAGTTCTGCTGTGAACAGTTTGCATCGGACATTCTGAACGCCGCCATGCGACCTCTGGCAGATGTCTCTAAGGCTTCGGTCCAAACAGTTCTTGGAACGATTCACAGTTCAACAGGCATTGCAAGGCACGCGGCGGCGCTATCCCTCGCCCACATGTTCTATCACTATGGTAATCTCGAGATGGCCTTGGTTCACGTTTCAATCGCATGCGAATCGATTCTGTTCGATACCTACGCTCGATTCCTTCTGAGCCGAGGTGTAAGTCGAAAGAAGCTGCGCAACCATGAGAAGGACATAACCTATTCTCAATTGTTGAATCTGCACCTCGCTGCGATGGTTCGACTAAATGAGCTATCGAATGCGGACGAAGTTATCGGTGTGCTCAACTCGGCTCGATTGGCGAGAAACAATATCGTTCATGGCACCGCGGACCCCAAAGGTGTATCAGCAGAAACCGTGAAGGGTGCAATCCAGTCTGCGGAAAAGTTGATTCAGTTCCTGTTGGATTCTGCACCGGGCACCGCGTGAAAAAACGCGAGCGTCTGTACGCGCTGGCCCTTCGTTTACATTCTCGGAGCTCTTGCCCCGTGGGCTATCGAAGCCGATCTGCAGCATTGAATACAGACATGATGGGTTTTCTGGCGCCTTCACACAGGGCCGCTGATTGAGGCCGACACTTTGCCTGATGCTCCGCATCCGCGCTGAGAGAAGTCGCTGGAGTTTCCGCGGGGCATCAGATTCAGCAGATCCAGCCTGATCGAGCGGCGGTGGAACTCAGTTGACCGTGCACCATTGTCTGTCTTCACTAAAGTCGCAGGTGGAGAACAAGTCCCCTGGCCTTGCCCAGGTTTTGCCTGAAGGAAATGTCTGCTGCCAAACTGAAGTTGGCCCGCGAATTCTCTGAACGTCGAGCAAGTTGTTGTTGATTCGATCACGATTTCAAATCGGGATGGAGATATCCGGAGTGATTCTGCAATACGAAGACTGAGACTCAGGAAGGAGGAAGTGGTTGCCGAGCTTGGCTCCGCGTTCCTCGGTGCAGACCTGAGGATTGCTGCGGAAGACCTCGAGGACCGTGGTGCCGACATCGGAAGCTGGCTGAAGGTCTTCAACGAAGACAAACGGCCGCAAGCCCTCCGGTGTGTCTCATTGACTCACTGGACGGCTCGCGCCGTGCCGCTTGAAAATGGAATTGGACTTCAATTCGGCCCGTGCCGTCCTCTCAGCGGCTCCACATGCTCGGAGATACCTGATTTTCCGAGGCCTCGGTGGAATCTTTTCTGATGAAGAAGATAATCCCGCCGCAGATTTTCAGGGCGAAGACGCTGATCTGCATACGAGGCATCGATCAACAGAAGTTTGCGGTGTCGGACTCACATGAGAATTTATCAGCACAGGACAATGGCTAATGATCATGCGGATCAGGGAATTGGTCAAATCGACCGGATTTGGGCGTGTCATCACCGCCGCAATCCTCTTGACGTGCGTTCTGGTCGGAATGGAAACCTATCCGGCTTTTGCGTCGGGGACTCCGGTTGGCAACCTGAGTTCGATCGTGCAGGATTTGATTCTGGGCCTGTTCGTCCTCGAAATGCTGCTGAAGATTATGGCCTGTGGCAGAAAACCTCAGGAGTACTTTTTGCAGCCGTGGAACATTTTTGACTTCCTGGTAGTCGCGGTTTGCCTCCTGCCGCTGAACGCGCAATATGCCGCCGTTTTTCGTCTCGCTCGAATTCTGCGAACGCTGAGAATTCTGTCGATCGTGCCACGCCTGCAGGTGCTTGTCGCTGCTCTGTTGAGATCAATCCCCGCTCTGTTCTACGTGGGAATTCTTCTTGGCCTTCACTTTTATGTCTTTGCCGTTGTGGGGACCTTTACCTTTCGGGATAACGACCCCGTCCGATTCGGTTCGCTGCACAAGTCAGCTCTGACGCTCTTTCAAGTGCTCACACTGGAAGGCTGGAATGACATTCTCGCGACTGAATTCAATGGTTCAGATGCGGAGTATTCGGACACGTGGAAGGAACTTAG
The DNA here is from genome assembly GCA_037367405.1 of Ottelia alismoides. Classification (NCBI taxonomy): domain Eukaryota; kingdom Viridiplantae; phylum Streptophyta; class Magnoliopsida; order Alismatales; family Hydrocharitaceae; genus Ottelia; species Ottelia alismoides. Next base: position 376,731 of record JAZKJV010008916.1, on the reverse strand, counting down.
CAAGCAGACAAGAGTCTCTGAAGCACAGCCTGTGATTGCTTCCGTCTATTTTGTGACGTTCATTCTGTTTGGCACGATGATTATGCTTAACCTCTTCACCGGTGTCATCATCAGCAGTCTGGAGGACGCGCAAGCGGAAATCATTGATGAGGTGAGCAAGAAGCATCTCAAGGAAACGGGAGGACTGACTCTGCAGGACGAGCTGGCTCAGATTGTGGTTCAACTCCGCGATATCAGTGAACGCCTTCACGGACTGGAGTTAGGGCAGCAACATTCCGCGACCGGAGAAGACGCTTCCATTGCAGGCTGACAAAGTGAAGATTTGATTGTTGAGGGACTTACTGTTTCGATTGAAACTCGCGAGAAGCGTGAAAAGCCTGATCTGATACTGTGTGAGATCAAGAGACTTTTCAGTTAATGGATGATGTTGAAATCTGGTGAAGGGTAGTGCCAAGATGACGTCGAAGGCTGACAAGGTTCTTAACGACGCGATCAAGCAGTGGAAGCGGAGTTGTCCGGACGACCCGATGGATGTGGACGACATTCGTGGCGCTCTCGCCGCCTGCGTCAAGTTCCGGAAGGTATTGACAGAAGCTCGACTTGAACTCAAGAGTGCTTCGAAGGGGACAAGTCCCTACGAAGACTTCGACGAGAAGTCGATCACAATTCTGTTGAAGGAAGTCGAAAACTATGACGAGGAACTTGAAGAACAGGAAAAGGAATTCGAGCTGGTGAAGAAGTGGTTGTCTCGAATACGCTCGTCCGACAAAGAAATGCCTTTCTCGTTTGTCATTCGGGGAAACGATCGCGGCAGCCTGTATGTCAGCAAAAATGAAAATGTTGTGACTCGCTCGGGACGCACCGGGAAGGCAGAAATGTCGGGCTCGAAGATGTACGACGGAGTTTGCCTGTATACCAATGGCAAACTCGTTTTCCGTTTTGAGTCTACGGCGCGAGCTCCGTGGCGAATGACGCTTCAGAAGATCATCGACAAAGCTGGCCTGAACATGAGAGTCGCCATTAGAGGCATTGCGGACGACGATGATTCCGACGTGGCAGATTCATGAGTCGCTGATCGACAACTCGGCTCTCGTGGCAATGCGTTTCATTCGTTTTGCAGCCACGATTTGGCCCATGTTGTCCAGAAATCGTCGTTTTCAAGCTGCATGATCCGGGCTCTCAGCTCCTCGAAGGCGGCTGGGGGCACGGCTTCAATCACATCGTCCTCGCCAATGAAGCGTTGTCCGGCGACTGCTTCCATAAGATCCGGAAGCCAATTCGGCATTTCCGCTGGAGGGACCGGCAGGTGCCACAGCCAGGCTTTTTCACTGTCATTGGCAACGAAGAGACTTTTGCCGTCGGGCGTGAACACAGGCGTCGTTGACTTCGACTGGAAACCGGTGCCTCCCTGCACAGATTGCTGCAGATGAATTGTGAGTGGGGTGCCATCGCCAACATCCCAAAGACGCAGCCCCCGAAAATCGCGTGTCAACAATCGTTGACTGTCAGGGCTGAACTGCACGTTGCGAACCGCTTGTTCATGAAGCAGGCTGCGGACTTTGGGTCTCCCGGTTTCGGCATCCCAGATCATCGCGGTTCGGTCGCGAGATGCGGTGGCGATCCAACGCGAGTCCGGGCTGCTCGCCGCATCAATCACCTCCCCACGGTGAGGCAGAATGGCGATGAGTTTTCCTGATGTTGCCTCCCAAAGTCGTGCTGTTTTGTCCAGACAAGCCGTGACCAGTCGCCGGCCATTTGGAGTGAACGCGACACGCATGACTTCGCTCGAATGTCCCTCGAGCGCGTGGATCAGGCGGCCTGTTGACGACTCCCAGACACAGGTCCGATGATCTTCGCCGGCACTAGCTACCCACTGTCCATTCGCCGAGAAGGCCACCGAGTTGATCTCGGACCCGTGCTTCATTTCCCTGATGGCTCGGCCTGATTCCATCTCCCAGATACGAACGTACCCATCCGTTGAGCCAGTCACGAAATGCTTCCCATCGCCAGAGGTGTCGATGGGCTGATAGGTCGTATTCAGTTTGACTGGATCGCCGACTGTTCGACCGTCCGGCAGCGACCAAACGCTGATCTGTCCGCTGGCCGTGGCAATCGCGAGACGATCCTGTTTGGGATTGAACATAACGCCCCATGGGGCACCGATCACCTTGAGTGGATCGCACACACGCTGGCCGGTCCGAGTATCCACAACAAACACTTCCTGTGATGTCCTCCCAAACGCCAGCCATTTGCCATCGCGGCTGACGGCGTTTCCGTCATGCGTGGTGGAAGGCGGCTCGCTTGAAAATTCCCGCGGCACACTCCGACGACGAATCCGCCACAGTTGCACAGCCCCAGGGCGTGTGTGTATCTCGCGCGATTTCTGATGAGACACAGTGGTCAGAAAAACTTCCTGTCCTCCGATATGACCGGACTCTGCATGAATCACCCGAGAGGAATGTACGAGTGGCTCTGCAAGGCGTTCTCCCGATTCGGTCTTCCAGATCTGCGCCAGTGAGTCGTAGCCCCATGTCAGTAATTGTGAGCCACCGTCAAAGAACTGCACTCCCTCCAGCAGAAAATAGTGAGGCAGTTCGGGAGTCAGCGGAAGTCCGTTTTCTGTTGACCAGATTCTGACCCATTGATTCAGGCCGATCACAGCAAGGCGGCGCCCGTCCGGACTGAAACGAATATCACCAAACCGACCGTCTGGGCTTTGAATGTTGAATCGACGTTCCCGACGATTCAGATCCCACAAAATCAACTGGTCAGAATTGCTCGTGGCTGCCATCGTCAGATCATTACTGATGTCTGCGTGTTCCAGGGGGCCGGTTGCGAGATCCAGTTGTGACTGCCCCGTCAGCACGTTCCACATCAACAGTCGAGATGTATCACCCTTGCGTTCTGCAGCAAACAACATGAGTTGAGAATCTGTTGTGGCTACGAACCGTGCGGATACAATCTCGCCTTCCCGTTGAATCGGTCCTAGTTTTGGTTCGCCGCTGACCACGGAGAATACCGCCACTGATTTCCGCGTGACCGTAAGCAGAAACTGACCATCGGAACTGAAGTGAACTTTCTGAACGCCTTCACGGTGTGGAATAGGTTTGGTGCGTTCGGTTCCGGTCGCAACGTCCCATATCCGCACTGTCTTGTCTGCTGCACAGGTTGCCAGCAGTTTTCCATCCGGACTGAATTCCGCCCAGTTAACTGTCCCCCCATGCTGAAGTGACGGTGATCGAGGTTCGGAAGTCAATGAATCCCAGAGCCTTGCTGTGCCGTCAATTGATGCCGTTGTGATCAGAGTTCCATCGGGACTGAGTCGAGCGACGGTGAACTCGCGGTTGTGAATGATTGCTGGAGAAGCCGGTACAGGAAAACTGGTGTAATCCATAATCGACTTGCCGAACATAGCTGCCTTCCAGTCGGAAGGATCCTTGCGAAGAAGCGATGCCACTCCGGCCAGTGCTCGCGATGCCTGACCACTGCGAAACGTGTCGTCAATCGTGATCCACTGCAAGTGATGAACGCTCTCTGAAAGTCGTTCGTTGGCAAGTTCGGCACGCTTCCACTGCCATAGCACGGTTGAGATACCAATCAGAACCGAAACGAGAAACGCAGCCAACAGGATCGACGTTCCCGGATTTCGACAGCACCATCGCCACAGGAGTTCTGTGTTACTGATAGGACGAGCATGAATGGGCTCACCGCGGCAGAATCGATCCAATTCGTCTGCGATTAAGGCGGCTGAGCTGTAACGTTTTGCGGGTTCCCTTTCCAGGCAGCGACCAGCGATTGTCTCCAGATCCTGATGAAGTCTCGGATTCAACTGCCCCGCAGGAAGTGGCTCACTGTGGATCGCCTGCAGCAGCGTATCCATGGCATTAGCGCCGACAAACGGCGGCCGCCCCGTGAGGAGTTCATAGAGGCACGCACCAAGGCCATAAACATCAGCAGCGATCGTCACCTCGCCGCGACCTGAGGCCTGTTCCGGAGCGACATATCCGGGCGAACCCAGCACGGTGTTCGACAACGAGGCCCTGGATTTTTCCGTGTCAATCAGCTTGGCCAACCCAAAGTCAGTTAGGTGTGGCTGCCCCTCACTGTCAATCAGGATGTTCGATGGTTTCAGGTCGCGATGCAAAACGCCATGCTGATGGGCGAAGTGAAGTGCTCGAGCAACACTGGAGATCAACTCGGCGATACAAAGTTCCTGAGATCTGTGCTCCGCGTGAGTCGACCGTGGATTCAATTGAAATTCCTGAAGGCAATCCGCGAGGCTTCCTCCATCGATCAACTCCATGCTGTAGAACGGCTGCGTTTCGACCTCACCGATTTCGTAAATGCGAACAATGCCGGGATGATGGAGCCGTCCTGCAGCCTGGGCTTCCGTTCGAAATCGCTCCCTGGAGGCGTTAGTCGCGAGTTGCCCGGACAGAATCAGCTTCACGGCGACAAGTCGATTGAGACTGATCTGTCGGGCACAATAGACAACACCCATACCCCCACGAGCAATTTCCGATAGCAGTTCGTAATCACCGAATCGGGAAAGAACCCCCTCTCGCGACAGGGCTTCAGCCGTGCTCATGTCAAGAGGGGCAACTGAGGTAGTCGACCTAACTCCGCTGGAATAGATTTGCAGTCCAAGCTGCAACAGACAGTAGCCGCATTTGCGCAGAGTATCCCCCGGTTGTTGCGGACTTCCGCAAACGCGACATGTAGAATTATCGGCGGTTGCCATTTGAATTCGTGGTTGTCAAGGGGTAATCTGAACGCCAAGCAGTTATATCGGCGAACGGGCTGTTGATTTAGTCATGTTGTCTCGATCATTGTCGCTGTTCGCTCCGCACAAGCCCCGATTCTTTCGCGGAGCAAAACACGACACCGACGAAATCAACAGACTGCTAAAGACTGTCATGGTGGCTCAGGATCAAGCAGGTGGTGCAGACAGCCAATCAAGCACCCAGAGCTGCTCGTTACTGAAGTTCTTCGATCTGAAGTTGGCATTCACTTTCGAAAGTATCACTCCCACGTAATGGGCAGTTTGTTGGTTTCTCGCAAGGCTGGTTAAAAGGGGTGACCCCCCAGCGGCTGCTGGTAACAACACGGAATTTCTGAAATTGTAACCTGTCACCAGTCTGTTTTTTGTTCTTTCCACCGTCGTGTTGCTGAGTTCATGAAGCCCAGTTCCACCAATCTGAATGCCCGAGATGTTCTTTCCCTCGGCACGGAACACGCGGCTCGCAAGCCAGGCAGGTTTAACACCACCCAATGGAGCCTTATCTTCCAGGCACGCCAGTCTGGCGATGAGCAGCAACGCAATTCATGGAACGATCTGATTCAGCGTTACTGGTATCCACTTTACGTTTTCTGTCGGCGTCGCGGAAGCAACGATCAGGATGCTCAGGATCTGACTCAGGGATTCTTTACGCACCTTCTGGAAAGCACCGGGCTGGACTCTGTCTCGCCGGAGAAGGGGCGGTTTCGTTCGTTTTTGCTGGTTGCTTTTCGAAACTACATTGCCAATCAGGCTCGAAATGCTTCGACGATTCGACGCGGTGGCAACTTTGTGATCCAGTCGCTGGATGCACAAGAACAGTTTGCGGAAATCTGCGGACGAGATGAAACTCCAGAGCAGGCATTCGAGAGCAGTTGGGTAGACGCCATGCTTCGCCAGGTCAGGGAGCGTCTCGAGCAGGATTATCGTGCGGCGGGACGCGAAGAGCTGTTTCATTTGCTGATTCCCCACCTGACGGCATCCAGCGACGGACTGCCTCGAACAGAAATCTGCGAGCGTCTCAAGCTCAGCGCCGCGGCAGTCGCGATGTCCATTCACCGGATGCGACGTCGTTTCGGAGAGCTGCTCATCAATGAAGTCTCATTGACGGTTGAAAACCCGGAAGATGCTGCTGACGAGCTTCGACGCCTGATGGCCATCGTTCGCGGTGAACGCTGATGATAGTCAGATGTCTTTGGTCTCGTTGCGAGTTTTTGGACACTCGCAGCCTGACCAACGGCCCAACTAGTGGAGTGTCTCTCTCTTTCGTTGATTTATGAATCAAAGCTTTTTGCTCGTTTAACCCGTGGCCGACAGGCTAGGAGCAGGAAATGCTCGACCTTTCTGCCACGGATTAAACGAAGGGACTTGGGAGACACTGGCTCGCGCGTCACTCGGTCAATGTTTTGGAATTTTTCGCGGAATCATCGTTATGGATTGACCGGAGCCGGTTTCTTTCAACAGCAACCTCCTCCTTGAGGGTATCTCGTCCTGGGAGAAGTCGCGTGTGCTTCCGAGTGAAGCGGGTGAGAATTCTTGAAAATCCTCTGCGAGTTTTTGCGACGGCTGTCGCATGACCAAACGCCGTCAGGTTTCAATGGCGGTCGGATGGATTGGGCGTCGTCCGATTCGAGGTTTGACGGATTCTTCAGCAGTACAAGTGAGTCCAGAGCATGAGTGATCTTGCAAGCGAGTGGAAAAAAGCAAAAACAGAAGGGGAGAAAGGCCTGAAGGAGGTCTTGAGTGCGGACAAGGGTAAGGTGAGTGGAGCACCGCCAAAATTCAAGGGCGACTTGCAGAAGACGCTGGATAAGTTCGAAGCTTCGCATGATCTTGTGGAGAAGCTTCAGCAAAAGCTGGAGGAAGAAATCTCAAAACGAAAGAAACTGGCTCAGGAATGCCAGGGGATCATCAATGACTACAAGAACGAAATCTCTAAGTTGACTGTCAGTGGTCCTACTTCTTCCGGTAACTCAGTGGGCAGATGGATCAGGGGATTGGATTCCATCAGCCGCAAGATCACGGAGAAGTTGGTTCCGCCGTCTGACAAATAGTGGCTCGGTGATTCTGCCGTATGGGTGGGCATGGAGTCCCAAAGTGATGCCGCATTTCTGCGAAGTCATGCATGTTTGCGATGCGTTAGTGTGAAGGTGCTTCGCAGGAGAGCAGATGGTTGCGTATAGGGTCGCCTGTGAGCAGCCGGTGCTGAATGAATGCGTTTCTCGTGACAACAGTGCGTTCTTTCTTTTTACAGTGGAGCTTCAGGGGCTCCTGAATCCATAAGGACAGGCAGATGGCATTAGATGTTGAGAAAGAATTTGCGAAAGACCAGAAAGTTTTGGTCAAGCGAGTGATGAAAGGGCGGCCTCTGCACTTTGGGGTTCAGGCTAAGGCTGCTAAGTCGGGGAAGTTTCTGCTGTCGAAAAAGCCCGGAGATGTGACGTCGAGCAGCGTCAAGGATCTAAAAGTCTACGAGGGCAAAGATGCAGAGAGGGAGAACACCATTCCCGGCAGCGCATCGATGGGGGTTGCGAAGGGGGAAAATGGAATTCTGACATTGTACTTCGAACGCGGGAAAGCGCTGCCGGTTGCCGAAAAATTCGTCAAGCACTTCGTGACCCGTCTTCTCAAATGCAAGGCGGTCAAAAAGGTCGTCATCGCGGAGGCTGACCAATTGCCGGTTGTGCCTGAGTCTTCTGATGAAGACAACTTCAAGGCCACGCCGGAGTCCGTAAAAGAGCGAGCGACGGGGCTGGTCATGCGCCTCAAGTCGCTGGGCGGAAGTTTGAAACGCCTGGAAGAAAAGATTGAGTTCGCTCTGCAGGGTGCCGCCGGAAACCCCGGTGCGAGCGACGACGCTCTGGACGACGCAGAGTTTCTCCTGGGGGCTTATGAGCGGCTGGCATCTCTCGAACGACTCCTCGCAGACACCGAGAACCAGCCTGGAGTGGCCGCAGAGATAGTGGCCGGCATTCGCACGAAGCGGCTCCAGGTGGCTCGTCAGCAGCTGGATGGCGGACAAGGCGACGAAGCCGACGAGAATCTGGACATAGCCGAGCAGTCGATCGCGAATCTGCGAGGCGCCGCGGGGCTTTCACTACACTCTGAGCCGCTGGCGACGCCCCCATCGGAACCATCCACAACAACGGTGCTCAGCCCGGAAGAACAGAAGTGGGTGACAGCTCGCGACAAGCTGTTCCCCGAAGTCGAACGTTGTCTGAAGGGAAATCTCGGTGATGTTGGGAAGATTCGCGCAGTGCGTGACTTTGCCCAGGGCAAGGCCTCCAGCGGTGATTTCGCTGCTGCCTTGAAAAGCCTTGACGTCCTGAAAGAGCTACTGAAGGCCGCCCATTCTGGCGAGAAAGCGACGGACGTGATCCCGGAGGGGGGCGTCGGGGACACTGCTCCAACCAAGGAGCGCGAGACAGAAAAGCTCCGCGGGGATCCTGGTATCAGGCAACTTCAGACAGCACGTCTGAATGCCGCCCGTGATGTTCGCGAACTGGAATCGAAGCTGAGAGCGACTGGCGAACCTCAGGCTGTTGAGATTGCGGACATCATTAAGGATCTGGTCGATCGATTCCCCGCTCATCTGGAAACGTTGCTCGAAGGCCTTGCCAAAGCAACCGCAGAGAACAAAGTAGAATTGGCGGGGAAGATCAAAGTCGCCGCGAAGAAGGCAGTCATCGATTGGCGGGGATACCTTCAGAAGCATGCGCGGCAGATCGAGGGCTGCGAGAAGAACCCTTGGAAAATCTCCGTCTCGATCGCCGAACCTGTTCAGAACGCACTTGAGAACATTGACACAGTCACTCTCGCCTGAATACGAGCCTGAGGAATTTCTAAGTTATGTCAACGAACACAGTCACGACGGAAAAAGTCACTCTGCCGGATGGATTCGCGAAATGGGCGAAGACCTATTTCAGCACACAAGTCGAACCGGAACAGCCGGTCGACCTGGATGGGCTGTTCAACGATCCCTATACGCGGATGCGTGATTCGCTCGAAGTGCAACTCCGAAACGCCGCAAAAGTTTCCGCATTGCAGTCGAAAATCGAAACGCAGTTGAAAGTCTGTGACGAGGAAGAGAGCGTCCCTAAGCTGCAGTTGCTGGTCAAAGAGGTCACTGAGGCTCTCGACGAAAGTCGCCAAAGGGTTGTCACGCGATCGAATGAGCTTTATGAACAGGCGACCAGGATTCGACTGGAGTTGAACCCCGATGCCGATACGGTTCGTTCTACTGTGCGCAAGCTGGTAAAGGCATGGGATTTCGACACCGCCACGGCGACGCTGAATACTTTTGAGAAGGCAATCGCCAAAGCCAAACCACTCGATTTCGAGGATCTGGAGGTCGTTCACAAGCGGCGTGCTGAAAAGTTCCGCAAGGAAAATGCGAAATTTGCCAGGAACACCGAGCAGGGACTGCTGGCGGCAAAGCGAATCATCGATGACCAGGGGAATCTTGTTCTGGACGGAGGATTGTTGAAAGGTTTGCCGTTCGTGCGAACCGATGACCTGGCGTCCATCGTTGAAGAGATCGAAGGGACCGACGATTCCTCACTCCCTCAGTCGGTGCATGCGCTTCAGATGCTCAAGCGGCTCCAAACAGACAAAACGGCGCAGGAGGCACTGAAGCAGATCAAGGCCCCGCCGGACCCGGAGACCGGTAAAACCGAGGACGAGAAGCAGTCACTGCGAATGGCTCATAAATTGATCCGCAATTCACTTGGGCTGGCTGACGATGCTCCGATCACTGACGTCGAGGCGAAGCGTGCGGCCGTTGCCGCACTGCTGACGCAGGTTCGGCAGGTGGACATTGGCTCTTGCTTTGCCACGGCCTCGGCGGTTCGGGTGCAGCGAAATAAGCCGGAACAGTTTCTGGCTGACATGGGAGAGCTGTTCACGACTGGCAAGTTGACTCGCGAGATCGAGCACCCGCCCGGCACTAAACTTAAAATCGAGATGCCGATCTCAAGAGAAATGGTCGGCCGGAAGGTGGATGTCACCCGCAAAGACACGAATCTGCACCTGAAACCGAACATGGTCGCCGGGCTCGACGCGCTGGGGATCGACGAAGGGAATCACAAGAGCGTGATTGAAGTGGCCGCCAGACGGCTCCGCGCCGAACGGGCACTGCCAAAGGCCCTGGCAAAGGTGGAGAGGTTTCTCCCCAATCCTCATACCGTCGCGTCACTGACGAAGACGGCTCTTGAGAAACTTGACGCCGCTCCCGCCAAGAATATTGAGACCGCCTTACAGGAGACGCTGTCCGGGCTGATGCTCTCCAGCGTGAACTCCAACCGCCGATCCAGAGCCCGCAAGAAGCTGGCGACCGATGCATGTAAGGATTTTGATGACGTGGATGGGTCCGATGACTTCACCCCTCAGGAGCTCCTTGAAAAGATTGGCCAAACCTGTCCCGGGGGACCACTTTCGTCCGAACTCGTCGCGTCAGCGAAAACGGCCTATGACACCAGTCATGACAATACCCTGATGCGGGCGTGGGAGTACACGATCGCGTCGATGATGGAGAAGCACCCGGACTGGACGGGGAACGCACGTGAGATGGCTGGTGGGATCGGGGAAACCGCCACAACGGCCATGAAACAGATGGCGGAGGACGTCATTGCAAATCACGGGCTCACTGGAACCGCCGCGAATAACGAGCGCGTCGTCGTGGACGAGCTTTCGTTGGCCTTCTCTGAACGCCTCAAGAAAGAACTGGAGGCACGCTATGACCCGGGGGTCGGCGGACGGTCGGAGGCGATTGCGCCTGACGGCAATTCCAGCAGCGGAGGGTATTGCCTGTTTTTTCGTGGCGAGAAGATCGATGGCCAGTCCGGTTTCGAGGCCGCTTTGAAGACACTGCTGGAGGAGACCAAGCAGGAGTTCGACGTTAATGCCCTGGGCTGGCCCCCGGAGTATGTCAAAAAGGCAAAAGCATATGCGAACCAGATGAAGGATCGGGTGGAGACCAGTGCATTTCGTGAGGAAGTGGTTGACACACTCGCTGAAAGATCCGTCGGCGTCGCCAGCACTCACAAGGACTACAACGAAATGTTGACGAAGGCAAAAGATAATTTCAACAAGCCGTGGACAAAAAAAGACGGTGGCGGCGACACAAAAATCATGCATCTGTACGAGAATCGACCTCGGCCACTTGTTACGACGTCCACCGGTGGTTACACGTTCAACAAGAATGGCAAGGCTGTCCAGGTGACGGATGCCGAGGGCCTCACGCATTTCATCTTCGACTCGCTGATAAAGTCTGGTGTCGCCAGTCGAATCCCCGACGGCGAAGAGTCGGGACGAGCTGTTATCCCTGTCGGTAACTCGTTCCATGCCTTTTCACTTACGCCGGGGAGCTCGGACCTGAAGATCGCCCTGAAGCAGGGGAAAAAGCCGGAGGACTTCATCAAAGAACTGAAGGTGGTCGAGGGAGAGAAGAACGCGAAGCGACGGAATGCACAAATTCCGCTCGCCGACCTTTCGAAGGGGCTTGCTGCGGAAATGATCAAAGGGGCGGCCTCAATCTTTTCCTCAGACGATCAGCCCGCAGTCATACAGACGCTGACTCTGCACGTTCGTGGGTTGGGAGTCGATTCTATCTCTCCGGGACAACTTCAGCTCGCATTGAAGAATGGCGTGAGGCAGGTATTGGATAGGGATTACTCCAACATCCCACCCGTGGATCGAGAAAAATACGCGACGACGGGTTCAGAGAAGTGTCTATCACCAGCGATGATGGTCGATCGTGTCATACCGAAGGAGGAATACGGTCCACTGATTGATGCGGCGATGAGAAAGCTCAGTGTCGGGAGCGAATCGCAGGAGAAAATCAGGAAAGACGTTCTGGGCAGGCTCAGGAATAAAGACGCGGTTGTCAGGGAAGACCTTGCAAAGGAAGTGCGGATTGCGATGCGAGAACTCGGCCTTGGGGGCGGCGACAAGGACCTGGAAACCGCCAAGCTGGCATACAACGCCCTGGGAAATGAAGGTGAACGGATCGCCGCATTGAAGGCGGCAGGCAAAGACGTTGACAGTCCCGCCGCAGCGTTCGACGGCCTGAAGGAAGACGAAATTGCTGCGCTCAGAGAACATGGCGTCGCCATTCGCCTTGAGGCGAAACTCGACGCCGCCCTCGTCGAGCCACGGGGCATGGTGTTTGCCGACTTGAACTGGGGAGACGGCGATCACATGACCCACTTCTCGATGGTCGTCAATCCGCTCACGGATGAGTTGGAAATGTGGCAGATGAATGAAGACGGTTCGTCGCCTAAGAAAATGAACCAGGACGAGTGGCTACGGGACGCGAGTTGGTGGATCTTCGCCGATCCGACCGAGTACGGCGGAGCCTTAGATAGCCATGAGGTGACGACAACTTCCGGGAAGAAGCAGTGGGAGGTGTTTCGCTCAGAATTAAAGACGAAACTTGACATGTGCTACGCGACCAAAAAGGGCGATCTCGGGAAGATGCAGCGAATCCTTGACGTCGCTGACAAACGGTTTGCCGAGTCGGACTTTGAGAATGCGGACAAGGCCATCAACAAACTGGCCGAGGAGTTGGCTCCCCTCGAAGGGCTGACGCAAGCGGTGGAACAAGGCATTAAGACTCTCGACAATTTGGTGCAGAAAGTCGCCAAGGAAAAAACAATCCCTGACGCGAAATCCGCTGCCGCGTTGCTCAACGGTCTGATCCTCGAGCTGAAATCGGGCGTCCAGACGGCTGAGGATCTGACAAACTTCATTTCCACGCACAGAACCTTGCTCGAATATATCGATCAGGAAAGTCCGTTCGGATCGACGAGACTCGTTCAAGCACTAACGATTACGTGAGCCGCGAACTTTGTTGCGCGCAAGCAGTCTAACAGGAAGTCAATCAGGGGGAGTCGTTCCGATGGCTGAAGTTGCAGAATTCATTCGTGAGCTGGCGGTTAAGGCGAAGGCCAGGAAGAAGGACCCAAAAGTCCTGGAAGGGTTGGGGGGAAAGGACATCATCGAGAATGTCCTGACTCAGCGGCAGGGAACCGACAAGAACGACACGGTCCGAATCGCCTACGAAAAGGCCCGATCCCTGTACATGCCGACGATCAACGTCGCACTTGCCGCAGGCGACACAACAAATGGGGACGTCGCCAAACTCATCACTGCTGCAGAATCAAACGAATCCTGGGAGGACTGGAAGTCGGCGGCTGATAACATCTCCCTCGCACACGACATGGCCCGAACCGTCATCGCCGGGAGGAAGAAAGAATACGAAACCGCCCGTTCAACTGCCATGGGCACAATCTCGAACGCAATGGGCATGACCGAGATTGGTGGTGGAGCCGTGGCTTCGGGCCTGAAGGCGGCAGACGCTCTGGCCAATGCCGGAAAATGGAGCGAGGCGAAAACGCGCCTCGATAAAGTCGAGGAAGACGCTCGAAAAGTGAATGAGCGTGCGCCGTTTGTACGAGCCTGCCGCCGCCATCAGGACACAATCAAGGCAGCCTTCGCCATCACCCATAAGAATTGGGGCAAGGAATTCAAAGTGGCCTGGAAAAAGGCGCTGCAGACGGCAGAGTCAGGTGCCTACGAGACTGCGGCTAGCGAGGTCGAAGAACTCGCGAAGCGGGTGGAAAAGGCCAAAAACGATAAGGAGCTGAAGTCGGCGCGTGACGAAATCGTGACGGCCCGGAAGCAGAACGTCGAAGCGATGAAAACTCAGCTGACTGCGGAGGTCGTTGACGTTACCGCCCTGCGCCAATTGGTCCTTAAGGAAATCGGCGGTGGTGAGGAGCAAGCGTTGGCTACCCGGGCTAACGAACTGGGCGACGATCCGGGCGCGAAATCGCGCGAATCGATCGGCGACGAAGCGAGTGCGGAGCGGCAGTTCATGAACCATGACTGGTTCAAATTGAAGGAACGACTGCATGACGAACGAGACGAGTTCAGTGCCGATGACATGTGGGATTGCTGGCGATATCGCCAGAGCTATGTCACACAGGAGATTGACAAACTGCGCAAGAAGTTCCCGACACTGATCGCCAAGACTTCCGGCAGCACCGATTTGGAATCCGACATCGCCATCACCTTCGCCGCGTCTACACCCGGCGAAGACGTCCTCGCGGCGCGTGAATTCAACGCCGTCGTCAAGGGAAAATTTGGAAAGCCGCCGGGGCGCGTATTCGACGTCAACATCTATCCCCGTGGCTACAACGCCATCAGCGAGTCGATCAACCCGGATTACAACGTCAACCCAATTCCTGACCAGAACATTGACCAGCCGACAGATGCGATGCAAAAACTGAGCCGCGTGGACCAGGATGTCGCCACGCTCCTGAAACAGAGGCGATTCCTTGATGATAAGTCTTTCCAGGAATTCATGGACAGTGTCGTTGCCGGTGTGTCGGATAGCGAAACGAAAAGGCAGATCAAAAAACAGTTCGAAGAAGGCGAAGATATTTATCTGCTGACCGCATTCGAGAAGGTGGACCGTATTGGAGAAAGTCTCCAGAAAGCTGGCAAGCCCTTGCCACCACTGCTGGAGCAGTTCAATTCACTGCGGAACAAAGGGGGCAAAGGAGACCAGGCTTCGGTTGAGCAGGCACAGAGGCTGCTTCCGAAAGTGCTCGATGAACTCGAACAGGCGTATGCCGCGGAAGTGATGGAAACCACGGACGAAATGTACCTGGATAAAATGGCGCGGCTGCGGGAAGATCAAGCCAGGATCGGTCGTCTCGAGAATCCAGGGTTGGAGCCCGGCGAACACCACGATGGCAGCTGCGACGATGCCCACAAAGGCCAGGATCACGACGGGTGGAGGAAAGCCGAAACCCAGCGGTTGAAAGCGCAGGTGAAGAAAGATCAGTTCACCAACATCGTGTTTGCGAATGAAGCTTATATGAGCCAGGGGGCGATCGAACACGTCGTGGCCGGCATCCAGGCAAAGGATCCGGAGCAGAAAGCGATCGCGCTGGCCGAGCTCACGCCCGCGACGTTGATGCAGTCGTGCAACGAGCAACTTGCCGATTTTTTCAAAGACATGAAATCCTCCGAGCAGGAGATTGGCGCTATCGAGGACGAGACCAAAAAACGGCGTGTCACCGGAGAGGCTTTCGTGCATGCGTCCAAGTATCTCGTCCGTCTGCTCGATGCAGCACAGATCCTGTCGGAAAAGTTCGAGAAATTCGAGCCACCCGTGGCCCTTGAGTTCGGATTGATGAAGGTCGCGAAGACCAAAACACCGAGGGAATTGATGACAAGAGTCGAGGCAGTACTACTGGCGTTGCGGAAATCGTCCACAGTTCCAGCCGAAGCCAAAGGTGAAGTTGGCGTCGATGAGGTGCGGCAACTCTTCGGTGTCACCGGGATCAAGGAATTTCGCAAGCTGATTGCTGATTTCGGCGTAGAGTTGAACCAAAAGGTACGAAGCAACCCGGAGTTCAAGTCTGAGCTGGCTGTCGATCAGCAAACGGAGAGAGAGTATCTCGGCGTCCCGGCGATGCCGGAAGATCTCAAGTCACTTTTGAGCGACGTGCCGTCGATTGTGAACGCCTCTCTCGGTGATTCCTCAGTCAATCGGACTCTCGGCGAAGCTGATGGTGAAATCCAACTGATGCAGGAACTTCTCGACGACATCCCCGGCGGGAAGAGCTTACCAGAGTATTTGAGGGACCGGATCGAAGAAGCTGTCATCCGCGCTGAGCACGTGTTGTCGACTCTCAAGACGTCGGACATCAAGTCCGTTCTGCGCCGAGCAGATAGTGTCGTCCGCGACGCTCAGATAAAGATTCGGAAGCTGCGCGAATACAACGACGATGAGCTGCACGACGCCTATCGAGTGGATATCACTCAGGCCGTGTCAAAACTCGCAGAAAAAATCCAGTTGACGACTGAGGTCAAGGCTGAAGTTCAGCAGGAACTCAAGAGCTACCTTCTGGCATTGGACCAAAAGATTGCCGAACTGAAGAAGCTGCGCGCTGGCAACACCTGATTCCATTGAAATCCGTTCAAGCAGTGATTTTCAAACGCACTCTGGCGACTTCGCCGATCTGAGGATGTGATCCTTTTTCATAAACGCCGTAGTTCAACAGCTTCCAGGACGTGTCTATTAGTAACACTCGATGTGCGTATACGTGAACTGCAAAACAGGTGTCGCCGCGGAGATTGAAGTCAATCGGTCTACAACTTTCGGGTGACTGTTTCGTGGCGTGGCGAAAAGCCTCTTTACGACCAGGAACATCGAAAGGAACGTCCATGGCCGGTGACCTGGATGAAGAGTTTGCTAAGGATCAAAAGGTTCTGGTCAAGCGGGCGATGAGGGGGAGGCCACTGTACTTTGGACTCCGGGCGAAGGCGGCCAAGTCGGGGAACTGGTGCTGTCGAAGAGGCCGGGCGAAGTGAAGCCGACTGCCGTCAAGGAGATGGCTCCCTACCATGGTAAAGCTACGGAGCCATGACGTACTGAGCAGGCGTAGCGTGTTGACGGAGAAGGGGAGACATTCGACTACGATTGCATATTTTGAGTTCGTGAACGTGTCCCTGCCTGCAGGCAGGGACTTGAACCAGAGCTGAAGCAAGTTAACTCTGAGAGGGAATCTGTGCATACGGCCGGGGCACGCGATGGTTTGATTCTGCGTGTCGCGTTTAGCACAGAGCCATGCGAGATTTGTCGTTGAGCATTCGCCTCGCTGGCGTCTTCGGCGGAGCGCTGTGGCGAAGGCATTATCTAATTTGTTTAATAGAAAGAACTCACGTGGACCTGAAGCCTGAGGAACAGAAAGAGATCACGGCACGATTGAAGAGTGCCATGAAGGGGCGACCGCTTTATTTTGGGCTCATGGCCGTGTCCGGGAGGAAGGGCAAGTTTCGAGTCTCGAAGAAGAAGTCCGATACGAAATCGGACTTGATGAAGTCCAAGTTTAATCCGTATGAGAAATCGGAAGATAACGATCTCAAAGGCACCGCGTGCAGTGGTGTTTGTCAGGGCAAGGATGGGACTCTGACCCTGACTGTCAAAGGCAAAGCTCCGGCGGCTGCGACGGCGTTTCTTGAATTCCTTGTCATGCAGCGGCTCAAGCTGAAGTCCGTGAAAGCGATTGTGATCGCTGAAAGCGAGGAAGTACCCGATATCTCTGTGGAAGAGATTCTGAAAGAACGGATCAAGAGTCTGCAGATGAAGGTGCATCTGCTGACCGGGTCCAAGGATCCGTTTTTCACTCTACTCGAGCAGGCCGCGACGCTGCTGAGCGGAAATGGCGATCTCGACCAGGCGGAAGACTGTCTCGATAAGGCTGAGGCCTTGCTTTCTGAGGAACCGACTGGTGATGAGGTCGAGGTTGAAATCAAGGAGACAGGATCAAAGGGCGACGTCAATCTCAATGCACTTGCGAATCGGTTGCAGAGTCTGGCCAGACTGATTGAGTCGCTCCCTACGGAGAGTCGGCCGGCCGCAAAGAAACTTCATGAGGTTTCTCAGGAACACCTGAAAGCCGGAACGGGTGAGAAGGCAGTGCCGGAACGGCTTGCACAGGCCAAAGAAGTGGCTGACGAACTCGCCGAGATGATTGACGGTGCGTTCCAGGACTTCTTCCTGAACTGGCTGAAGTCACTTAAAGAACACGAATCGAAACTGAAAGAGCACGAGAGCGAAAAGGCTGCAGCGGTCCACCGGCTGATTGCTGCCGCGAAAGACAAGATCCGAACCAGAGACTGGGAAGCCGCCACGAATCTGTCACGGGAGGCTGAATCTGCCTTGCGAGCTCTTTCGGGTGAGAACAAAGTTCCGGAAGGGGTAGCTCAGGGCGGTCAAAAGCGTGAAGAGCAACGTGGCGGCGGTGAGTGGAACTTCGATGCAGCGACTCTGACCAATCGCTGGCAATTGGTGCTTGGGTTGGTCGACAAAGGCATCATCGATCTCGCTTCGAAGCTGAAAGTTGAAGACGATAAGGAATGCGAACTTATCATCGAGCAAGGGCTGGCGGAAATGAGGAAACGGATCGAACAATTCAGCCAGGCAAACGATCTTCGCAAAGCGCTGGTCAAGCTTGAGCTGGCGTCTTCGAAAGACAGAGGCACGCAGAAATCCGAGGTGCTGAAAATGATTCAGGCCTGGACCGACAAACTGCTCAATGATTCCATTCTGAGCAAAGCCTTTACGCTGTCGGAAGAAAATCCGTTTGCTGTCAAGGTGCAGATCCGCCGTCCTCTGGAGCTGGCACTGAAGGATCTTCGAACCAATGTGGAAAAGCTGACAGTGTGACACTGTTGATTCGCTGCTGATCAAGTTCCGCATTTCGAACATGTTCGACAGAGACTGAGTTCCTCAATACAGGCGAATGAAATCATGGAAAAAAAAGAGTGGATCATGGCGTGGGGGGAACTCTACGAAGGCATCAAGACGACGGACGAGTCCCTCGATTCTTCGTTGAAGTCCAGTGCTGAGAAGACCAGAAAGAAACTTGCGAAGGAATCGATTCCCACGGAAGAAGAGTATCAACTGGCGAAAATCAAGCGAGTGACGGATTGGCACGAAGCGACACAGGAATGGAAAGAAAACGCGCAGATTGGCAAGCGCAAGATTGGGCGATCCATCGGCAAAGGCGGACAGGGCGAAGTCTTTCTGTTGGAGTCCACGGATCCCAACGCAAGTCCGATTGTGCTCAAGGCTCCAACTCATCCAGAACCCGACGAAACGGATTCTGAAGAATCGAGGCAGAAAAAGCTCGGCCGAATTGAGTCGGCAATCAAGGATCTGAAATACGAAGCGGAGATGTATGAAGCAGTCGGGCCACACCCAAACATCGCCAGATGCCTCGGTGTTCATAAAGTCGGAACCAAGGAAGGGCTGGTTATGGAGGCGATCACCGGGGGAGATATGTCGAAGGCCATATCTGACTTGAATAAGAAATGGAAGGAAGGATCCGTCAGCGATGAAACATACTGGGGAATGATGCAGTTCAACACGCTCCGTACGCTGGAGGCTCTCGCCCACATTGAGAAGCAGGGATATCTTCATCATGACATTAAATCGCCTAACATCATGATCGACGCCGAGTCTGGCGAACCGAAGCTCATCGATTTGGGGATAACGACAAAGACAGGCTTTGCGTCCAGGGGTGGTTTTAGTACATACGGACACACTCCGTACGACGGAATCAGCGATCGTGCAACCAGTAAGGCCGACGTTTTTTCTGTTGGAAGCATGCTGTATGAGGTTCTCCTTGGAAATACGGGTGAGAATGCAAAGGTCGCATTTGACTATGGAGGGACAAAGGGCGCCTTGATTAATCAAATGATGGTATGGGGATCGAAGACCGGCGAAGATGCCAAAGCTCTCAAGGTTGTCGACCACGACCAAGCCTCGACCGTCTCAGCGACATGCCCTGAATGCAAGAAAGTCTTCAATCCTAAAGACCACGAAGTCTGTTCTGGATGTGGTGCAAAGATTGACGGGTCGTCGGTTCAGTGGACAAAGAACAAGGGAAAATATTCGGCCAGCACTGCGTACGTGGAGTTCGTGAACTCGTTGCTCAGTCCGAAGCCCGAGAACCGCATGTCGCTGTCGGAAGCACTGGAGCATCCCTTTCTGAAGAACCGAATGCTGGATGATGAAACGGCGCGGGAGCAATTCCGGAAGCTTGTCGCTGGACGCAAAGATGCTCCTGTCGACAAGAAAGGCGTTTCGTTTGAGATCGTAGTGGGGACAACAGCCACCGCCTGGAAGACGACCTACGAGAATGCCGTTCAGGCCGGAGCGGTTCCGGATGCAAGTGGGCTCGCAACGACCATCGCGGAGTGTCTGACATCTGTAGAGAAGAAGAAAGACTTCCAGTCGATTGTCACGGCGCAGGATGAGGGCGTTCGCGCGATCGACAATCTGCTCTCCAGGCAGGAATACTCAGACAACAGCATCATGAAGCAATACCTGGAGACTCTCCGCAAGGACATTCAGCAACCGCCTGAGTTCGACGTTGTCCAGGGCTTCGATGCGGTTTCCTGGACCAAAACGCTTCAGAATGCCATCGATGCGTTTGCTGTTCCCGAATCAGACCTGATCGAAGAGGTCAGCGACCATATGGAAGACGTGTCGCTGCAATGGAATGCATTTCGTGACCTCAAGAATGATTGGGACGTTCGCAACGAAGCGGGGCGAGATTGTGTGCTGGCAGCGAAGGAGGTTGTCTCGAGTCTCAAGAAGTTCGAACAGCAGCCTGAGTTCGTGAAGGGACTATCCGGCTATCTGGGCAAGATCATCACGATGGCTCGCAATGATCAGGAAGCGAGGGATTCGGAGTACCAGTCGTTTCTGAAGTTCGGAAAACCGAAAACCCTGGACGTCGGGAGTCTTCATACGGAATGGACCACTGCCAAAAACGCAGCGGAAAAGCAGTTTGGCGAATCGCTCCCTGAGCATGAATCCCTTCCTAAAGGAACAAAGTTCGCGAAGTATCTGCCGTTCGAAAAGAACCTTGGCAAGGCCCTCAATGATGTTGTGAAAGCTGTGGCCAAACGAAACGATAACAACACGAGGGCCGCTATCAAGAAAGCCACCGACATCATCAATGAGTACTTCAGGATGATCATCTCGAAGGAACGCGAATGGAAAGAAAAGAAAGGGATCGATGAAGCAGATCCAGAATTCTTCAATACGCTGAAGTCAGCCATTCGCGACATCATGTTGGCGCTGAAAAACGCTTAGCCCGGTTGATAGAAAACACAGTTTGCAATGCAAGAGTTCCAGCTTCCATGTTTAATAACCCCCGCTGCAACGCGCCCGGGATAGTGAAAGTAACATCAATGGCCGGTGACCTGGATGAAGAGTTCGCAAAGGATCAAAAGGTTCTGGTCAAGCGGGCGATGAAGGGGCGGCCACTGTACTTTGGACTGCAGGCGAAGGCTGCCAAGTCGGGGAAGCTGGTCCTGTCGAAGAGGCCGGGCGAAGTCAAGCCGACTGCCGTCAAGGAGATGGCTCCCTATCAGGGCAAAGACGCCGAGAAGAAGAATGTGATTCCCGGGGGAGTCTCCAATGGTGTGGCCATGGGCGAAAATGGCCTGCTGACACTGCACTTCGAACGCGGCAAAGCCCTTCCGGTCGCGGCCTCTTTCGTCAAGTACTTCATTAATCGGGAACTGAAAATCAAATGTGTCAAGAAGGTGGTGATCGCGGAGGCGGATCAGCTCCCTGTTGTTCCTGAGAAAATGGACGGCGACGATGTTCAGGAAACACCCGAGTCCATTCAACTGCGTGCTCAGGCCCTGTTGCTGCGGGTCAGAGCATTGGGGGGAGATCAGTCGCGTCTGGAAACGCTGATTCAGACGGCCGTGGAGGGTGCCGCAAAGAATGTGTCTGCCAGTGACGATCTTCTCGATGATGTCGAATTCACGCTGGCAACTTATGATCGGCTGATATCCCTCGAACGGCTACTGGCGGACACCGAGAAACAGCCGGGAGTTGCGGCTGAGGTTGTGGCCAGCATTCGGACAAAGCGATTGTTGGTCGCTCGACAGCAACTAGACACCGGCAGTTCGGATGAGGCAGATGACAATCTGGATGTCGCCGAACAAGCCATTTCGAATCTGCGTCAGACGGCCGGCGCATCCCCGGACTCCACGGCGGACACGGCACCGGGTGAACCCTCGACGGAAAGCCGACAGGACAACCTTGACGGAATTCGAAGCCAGTGGGCTGAAAAGCAAAGACTGATCACCCCTGACCTGAAACGGTGTCTGAAGGAACAGCTCGGCGACACAGAAAAGATCCGCGCAGTTTTCGGCTGGGCACAGGAGAAGGCGGACGCGGGCGATTACTCGAAGGCCATCACGGCGATCGACAATTTGTCCGTATTGCTGAAGGAGGCCATCCGCGCCGCAACAGAAAAATCCTCGGGACGGTCTGCGACGAACGAGACGGAGATACCGACGAAGGCGGAGCTGACGAAGCGTCTTCTTGGCATTCGCGACGGGGCTGCGCTGGCGGGCGCCGTGGAGGAGTTCCAGGAAGATATTCGCACTGCGGCGCAGGCGATTCAGGCTGCAGACCCTGGTGTCGTTGATTTGCTGGACGAACTTGAGCTCCGGCTGGCTTCTGTTGCCGGGCAAAAACGTGTCGCAGAAGCTGAGAACACGATCCAGGCCTCCGCGATTTCATCAAGAGCCGGGGTCGTTGAGTTCGCCAAACTGCGACTCAAGCTGAAGGCGGCTCAAAGCAGCCGTGCCACGGCCGCCAGTAATCTGCAGGCCGCGTGTTTCTCGGTGCTTGCTTCTCCCGATTTTCAGGACGATCCGAGAGCGAGCGAGCCGGAGACGCTGGATGCCGTTTTGAAGATCGGAGAACGTGTCCCGCCAATCACTGAAGTGATCGAGGAAGTCGACAAAGCACTCGACGACATGGCAAAAACAACAGATCCGGCCGAACGTGAACAAGCGAAGAAGGCCGCGTTGAAGAGCCTGTCCGAATATCGTGGCCGACTCGATGATGAACCATTGCTGAAAGATATGCAGTCAACTGAGGCCGGGACGTTTGTGATCTATGACGGCATCGCCGCTGCCGTTGACGAACTTATCAACGCAATCAAAGCCTAATCGCTTAAACCAGCTGGAGCAAACGAATGTCGAATCCCGTGATTGTCGAGGACCGTGTCCAGGAAAAGAGGGAACAGTTCTACGAAAAGATTGGTCTGAACGGATCGAAGGGGTCCCTGCCCGAAGACAAGTCGCTTGCTCGCAAACAGTTCAAGAAGCAGTCCAAAGAGAATGAATTAACACACGAAAAGGAAGTGATTGCCGCAAAGCTGGCTGTGATCTACTACGACCGGCTGCTTCGGTCGAAGCAGGTGCTCGCACGGATCGAACGATTTTGCCCTCCGGCCGAGAAGCTTGCTCAGAGCTTTCGCGACGCGCACGAGGCAGCGGAAAAAAAAGTCGCAGAAGGTAAAACGCCGGCTTCGATCGACTGGGGAGAGGCAACGAAGATTCTTCATCGAGTGAGCGTCAGTGACGCAGAAGAAAAGGCACGCGAGTTATGGAATTCCGCGGCCGAGAAGCTAAAGAAAGAGCACCCGGAGATCCATAAGCTGAACAAGGAAATTCGTGAGCTGCTGCAGGACACGCGGGTCCTGATGCTGGAAGAGAAAAACAGATTCTGGGCTACGATGACCCAAAACACAAAACCGGCCCTGGTTCCGAATCCCGGCAAAAAAGAACTGATGCAGGCAGCACTCAACCTAACCGAGCTGAAGACTTCGCTCGACAAAGCAATTCAGCAAGCGGAAAAGAAGCAAAAGCAAGCACGTCTCCTGCGTCTCGAGGCAGATAATCTGTTCGACATCATCGCCCCGCAGAAGCCGAAAAAGGGCGAACTCCCGCTTCTGACGGATCTTGAAGCGGCGGGACTGCGACGCCTCTCCAGCAGCGCAGACACGGCGGAGGCGACATGTGATTATGACACCGAGTTACTGATTCTGCAGCAGCTTGTGAACGAAGCGAAAAGCCTTGTTTCCACGCGAGAACCGCTGCGCAAAAAGTGGCTGGAACATGCTGGCAAGCTCCCGAAACGACTCAAGGCGGCCCGGGAACTCTTTGCGGCAACTTCACCGGAAGTGCAGGAAGAGGCCGCGGCTCTGGTGCGGCGACTTGAGGAGATCTCAACGCTGGGCCCCGGGACGGGAATTCCTTTTGAGAAGGCCATTGAGCGGCTCAACTCCGCGCCGACAGAGATTGGCAATCTGAAGGAGCAGGAGACATCCTTTGTTGAATTCGCGAAGGAGCGACTTGAAGCTGAAGGACGGATAGCCGTTCTGGTTAGGGATGTGGAGCTTGCCTTCGCAGAGTTGCACAGCGCCGTCTACGATGTGACAGATGGTGCGGCTTCAGACATTGCGGACGGCAGCTTTCGCGGCCAGCTCACGCAAATCATGAAGGATTGGAATGGCCGTGTGACGGTGGCCTTTGACGTCGGTTCACTGGATGAGGCAGGCGCGACGACAAAGCTCAATGAGCTCAGGAAGTCGATCAGCGTCGCAGCCAAAAATCCTTCGCAACTTGCCGGATTAATTGAAGGTGGCAAGCTGGAAGAGGCTCGCGAACAGTACGTCGTCGCGCGGGATGCCGCAGTGAATGCGGCGGAGCAACTGACGGAACTGAATGGTTCGGAAGGTGGCAGCATTCTGATGAAGATCGAGTCACTGGAGACTCAGACGCTGAAGGCAACATCTCCGGGTGACTATGATGGCCCCAAGTCACTGATGCAGATTCTGGAGACTCAGGCATTGGAGGCTGCCAGTCGCGAAAAAGAGAAGGTTCTGCTCCTTCAGGATCGACTGAAGCAGTTGCTGAAGCCAATTCCCGACGAACTTCAACAGCTCATGGACCTGACAAATAAACTGAAGTCTTCCGAAAAGCAGGCGCCGCACCTCGCCATGCATGCCACACTGCAGACCTCTCTGGATTCGCTGCGGGCGATGTTGTCGCTGCGACAAGTACCGCTTCTTGAATCGTCGATCGACGAAGCAGAAACTCTTCAGAAGGAGATGACGGCGGCCCTGCGCGCGGCAGACGGAAAGAAGAACACAGACGGGACAGATCCCATCACGTTCGAGGACATTCGTCGCGAATTGAACGAACTGAAACGCACACTCGCTGACGAAGACATTCAGATCTACGCGAAAGTGACGGCTTTTGGACTCGAAGAAAGCATCAAGACCCTGGAAAAGGAACTCGGGAGTACCACCATTTCCGCTCTGACGGATTCTCTTGGAAAACTGACAGTGTCTGTTGACGACTGCAGAAAGCAGGCGGCAAAGGACAAGAGTCAGTTTAAGGGTTTCGAAAAAGAACTCGACAAAGTGACAAAGAAACTGGAAGACGCCGCCTTCAAAGACTCGCCAGCCTATGTGAAGGCCGTGAAGGGACGGATTGCCTCAATTCTCGCGGATGCAAGATTTGAAGGTGGGCGAGTGGAAGCCCAAAAAAAAGCCGCCAGTCTGTATAACGAGCTGTTCGACGTGCTTGATGGGCCGCTCGACAAACGCGGGGTGCCGCAGGCACTGGTGGACAAGGAAGACGCTGCGGTGGCCAGCGCGCGGAAAGCTGAGATCGAAAAGTCGAAGTTTGAAGGCGAGGTCAAAGTTCTGGAGAAGCAACTCAAGTCACTGAAGCACCTGAATTCGCAGGAGATTGGCAGTCTTGAGCAAACACTCTCCGAATCAAAAAAAGCGGCACAGAAGTCTGGTGATTTTTCAACAGGAAGGGAGCAACTCCAGGCGGTCCGGACTCGACTGGCTCTGGTCTCAGAGAATCCAAATGGACTTGCGATTACCGTTCGAAAACGATTGCCATCCGTGCTGACGAGGGTGAAGCGGGCCATCACCGAAATGCATAAGGCGCTCAAAAGTGTCGAAGATTCGGTGATGAAGCTTGATGACCTGGACGAGGCGGGAAAAACTGCCGTGAAGAAACAGCTCGCTCAGGTCCGCGGACTCTTCAATCCAGTGGCCTTTGACAAATCGGTCGCCACAGTGGCTAAAGAGGGGCTGGATGATGAAAGCCGCAGTGCAGCCCGGGAAACAGCGCTTCGCGAAATCCGAAAGATGATGGCTTATGTCTATGAGGATTATCGTCTGCAGGTCCTGGCGGAAACACCTGAATCGATCCGCCCCAAAATGGCGGCCGTGATTTCTGAGTTGAATCTGGCGTTCCTTGATCTTGAAAACAACCTGCTGATTTCGATGTGATTGTTTGCGATCTCCTGTGGACACTGTGGAAGTGAAAGTAACCCTCGATGGCAATTGACAAGACTCAGTCGCAATGGCTGTACCGATTTACGGCCGGCGAGATCCCTCTGCCTCGGGATCTTCAGCCGAAGGAAGGCAGCGTCGAAGCCATTATGCAGCAGCTTGCGCTGCGTCAGGCACGCGAGCAGGTGGATGAACAAGCGCTGAAGGAAATGCTGATCGGCAAAGCGATTGCGGCGATTGAGCCGGAGAAGGAGCGCATCCGCGAAGCCTGCGACCTGATCGCAAAGATTCAGGACAAGTCCGGAAAGAAGAAGACATTGAATGTGCGTGACAAAGAAGGCCGTCAGGAACGAGCCTTCGACAGCGCTGAGGCGCCGCAACTGACCGAGACTCCGAAAGGGAAGAAATCTGCTAAGTTGACTCGGGATGACTCGACGCCGGAGGAGATCACCAGCATCGACGATCTGGTGTTCAAAAAGGACGACGTGGTGACGCCGACGACAGCGACCAAATACTACTCGCTGCTGGTGAACGAGAAAGACAAACTTGCCGCTGTGACAGTCGAACGCAGCTTCTTCGACGAAAAGAGAAAGTTCATCGCGTCCAGACGCGAGCCTCTTTTCACAAATGACGAGATCATGAATGAGCTCTATACACCTCTGGTGCGTGAGTTGGTGATTCCAGAGACGTTCATTGACAACCGCTTCAGTGCCACGCAGAAGATGATTGACGGTTCGAATGAATACTACATTAAGGAATGCCGCGAGAAGGGCAAGAAGATGGGCAGTGGCCTCGCGGGACTGGCCAAAGGCTCTGTGCAGCTTGCGGCGTCCATCACGACGACCGTTCTTTCATCTATGGCCCCCGTCAAGGATGGTGAGCAGGCCCTGTCATCCAGCGGCAAGCTCGGCAAGACGGCCGTCGCCACAGCCACCGACATTACCAACGGACTTGCAGCTCTGTTGACCGGCGCGATTGATGTCGTTGATCAGTTGGACGACTTCCGAAACAGCGGCGATTTCTCTGTTTCGGGCTATAAACTGGTGATGAACAACCTCGCCACCGGAATCGGAAAGCTCGTCGGGGGATTTACCGGCAATATGAATTTTGGGCTGGCAGTGACCGATGCGATCACTGCGGGGGTCACCGCGAGTGCGATCGCAGCAGAATTTTATGTCTGGCGAAAGAAAGGTGGAGATCCGCCGGTTTCTGCCATTATTGATTCGATTGGTGGATGTATTGCCGCCGGTTTCAGTGTGAAGTCCGATCTCACATCCGACTCCAGTACCAGTACCGCCTGGGCGCAGGCCGGCTCCGGCGTGGGAGCGGCATTCTCTGCGGCCGCCAAAGCCGCAGAGAAGCGATTGGATCAGGCACTCCGGAAGGGTGACTGGGCAGCCGTTTTTGAAGTGCTGGCAGCGGCCGGTAACAACGCAGCCAAGGCAGTCCCCGTCTGTGTGCGTTATGCAGCGGAATACAACGCGCAGACGACATATGAAGATCAACAAAAGCTCCTCAAAATTACGGGGGACCTGACGAACAGCATCGATCAGTTGGGATCGGCCACGACGACATTGTCTGTTAAGGCAGTCGGCGAACTGGCAAAGAAATTTGGCGTCAACCCTCAAACCGATCTGGGGAAGCAGATCGAACTGATCGAGTCGACGTTCAAAGAGCGCGATGAGGAGGCCAAACTAAAGAAGGAGAAGGAAGACGCGGAACAATTAGAGAACATTCAAAAGCAACTGGAGGCCGAGAAAAAGAGTTACCAGGACTCACTGTCCTGTCTTGGCTCCAAGGAGCCTTCTGATTCGGATTACAAGTCGATTGCGAACCTGTTGGCTCAGATGGAACGCGACCGCGCGATCTGGAATGCCGTCAATACGATGTTCGGCGCGGGAGCGGGTATCGGAGTCTCGGTTGCCACAAGTGTTGCCGCTGAGGCTGTGCCTGGACTTAAAGCCGCCGGACAACTCGTAAAGTTCATTGCCAACATCAAGGCGGCGGCCGATCGTCTTGAGGCATTGCTGAAATGGAAAGAAGCCTGCAAGGACGCCGAGAGCGCTGTGAGCCCTTATGCGACCTCCATTGATAATTTCATCAGCAATCAGGGAGAACAATTCAGCCATTACTCTCTGCAGGCGGCGGCGAATGCGATTCAGGCACTGCTGGCGGCCGGTGAAATGTCTCCCTACGCCCCCGCCTTCAAAGTGGCTGGCGCCGCAGTTGGTGCCGCCGCCGCCGCCGAAGAACTGGTCTATAAGTTCTACAAGCAGGTGGCTCTGAGACGAGCGTGGCATGATACGAAGGAGGCGCTCGATCCCAAAAATCGAAACAATCGCAAGATGGCGTTGCTTGTGAGACAAATTAACCCAACTCTCGCCAAGTACACCATTGCGTACGGTGCGCTGATTGAGAAGAGTCCAATTGCCATCACAGCAATGAATCGGATTGGCCTCGACCGTGAGACACTGACGCGTGCCGGTGACCTGGTCCGTGACGTGAAGAACTATTTGGAAAAACTGTATAACGACGACAACATTGTCGTTGGTGTGCTGGACTCCACACCGGGCAAGACCAAAGTTCCTGCGCCCGCGTTAAAGAGCAAAAACTGGACTCTGTCGTATCTCCTGTGGACGGAAAACAATGGCCTCGCGACGGCCAATCCCCCCGCCATTGTTGGCAACCTTGCCATAGCGGAAAAGCTGCTGGAGACGGATAGAAAGAATCTGAAACCCGAAGAACTGGATCAACTGCTGATGGTCTTGGCCAAGCTGGAGTCAGGATTCCTGTCCTTCACTCCAAAAACTGACATGAACGTGCTGCTGGAAGACGTGAAGACGGTGGCAGGCACCTACGCCGATCTGGCCGGCGCCGCAGCCACGGCCTTGCGGATGGATCGGGACTCAGCGAATTGAATCGAGGATTCGCACGTTGAAGCAACGAGCAGTCCTGGCCGCCCAGATTTCCCTGCGACTGGACGAAGTGTGGCTGCTTGAAGATGAACAGCGGACTGTCGCGAATTTCATTGCCTCAACTCACATCGCCCTTAAGCAGGCAAACTTTACCAAGCAACTTTATCCACAGCACGCACAGGTTTGGAGACGGATCCAACTGTACGAAGAGGAGATGCAATCGTGGCTGAATCTGAAGTCTCAGATGGACTGGATGGAACAGAGGATCACCAAGGTGCTCGACGACGATTGAGGCGGACCGTTTGCGAGAAAACGCCGGGGGCAAATTAGGAATTTGACCTCGATGGGACATGGATTTCCGGTAGGGTATTTGACACAATGTTCTGGCCTCTGATGGCGAAAATCCTCAACGACCAGCGTGAAGAACTGACTACAGATCCGCGACAGTAGAAAGTAGATTTATGGCGCCCCCCCCTAAAGCTCCCAAGGGAGCGAAGACCGAGGATGGTGATTTGACAAAGCTCTTGAAGGTTGCCCAAAAAGCAACGCGGACGAAGGAGCTGGAATTCGGAATCATTGCCACTGGACCTCGGAGTGGCCAATTGCTGCTGATCAAGCGCGGTAAGCTGAAACGCAAGGATGCGGAGAACTTCGCGGACAAGTACGCCACTTGGGAATTTGAAGAGGAGAAGGAAAAAAATCCAAAGGCGAAGCCCACCAAACAAAATGCTGAAGTGGCTGTGGGGCGATGCAAAGCCAAGACCATCGGCGGGAACACATTGCTTCTAACTTCGCGCGGCATGTTTCCGCAGAAATGCAAACGATGTGTCGAGTATCTTGTCACGAAGACACACAAGGCGGCCGGATTCACCGCAGTGGAGTTCGAGGAAGAGAACGAGGAGGGTTCTGATGTCGCCGATGATGTGGTGTACCGGGAATCGCTGCAAGAGCTGCGCAAGAATCTGACAATTGCCAAAGAGGGGGGCAAGCTGCCGGAGCAGCGCATCAAGGAGTTATCGGCCGTTCTGGACTTGGCCGAAGAGCAAATCAAAGCGTCGAACTTTGGTGAGGCTGGCGATAATCTGGACAAGGTTGAGGATGCGCTCGACGCCGTCGGTCTTGCATCTGAGCGTGGCGGATCGGAAACGAAAAATACTCCGCCGAATGATTCCGATCAGCAGAATTTCTTCAGGGAATGGAAAAAGGGCACGCTTCCATCACGGGCGGAATTGATGCAGGCCACGTCGCCGATGTCTGCTGTGATCGAGAATCGCATCAAGCAGGTCGATAGTTTCGTTGAGGCCAAGAATTGGCTCGAGGCTGGTCGGCTGCAGCAAATCGTGGACGACGACATCGCCAATGCAATCAAAGAGTTGCGGGGAAAACGCGAAGGACTAACCAGCGGCAGTGTGGGGTCGGGAGTTTCCGCTGAATCGCTGGCGCAGCTTTCAAAGAAGCAGACGACTCTTCAGGCGGCGCTCAAGCAACTGCGGCTAAGCTACGAAGGCCTCGGTGAGTCGATCACAGACAAGAAAAAGAAGGAAACGCTGACCAAAGAAATCGGCCTCGTCGAAAAGCTGCTGGGGCATGCAGCGGATTTGCTGGGTCTCAAGCTCAGTATGACAGTGAAGTCGAAAGAGACGGTGGAGCGTGCTCATAAAGAGTCGGAAACTAAACTCACAGACATCGCTAAAACTCTGAAAGAAACAGCTGGTCTTCAAAGAAGTCCGGATCCAGTGGGTGAGGACGTGGAGGATGCGGCAAAGATGTATCCGTTTGTCGCTGAGTCGTGTGTGGCTCAGTTGGCTCGGCTCCAGTCTGCCTGTCTGATGATCGAAAAGCAGAGTCGTTTGGAGACTCTCAAAGAAGCGGCTGGGATCGTGCGAACTCTACTTACGGAGCCCATGAAGATTCTGCAGGCTCCAACGCCGTCAAATAAGAAAACCTGCGAAGCTGTTCTGAATTACATCAACAAGAGCACCACGCTCGAAGATGCCGAGAAGGCAGGTCCAAATGTGGGCCTTAAGATCGACGTCCGCAAACAGATGGTAGACGCTCTGACAAAGCTAAGAGACCGACTGCCAGCCTGAGCCGCTTGCCTGATTCCAGAGAATTCCAGACACCGGACTGAGCCAGATTTGGAGAACCCATGAGCACCGATAAAGTCGATGATGTCAACGAAGCCACTGACCTCGATGAGAAACTTTTCAAGGAGTTTCTATATGAGGGTGATGGAAGTGAAAAGAACTTTATCGCGTTTCTTGGCGCGTTCCGCGACTGCCCTCCGCCTTTGCTGAAAACTGCGAAAGATAGCCTACTGGATGCCTCGGCGAATCTGTCCGGTGCCCTGTCGGACCTCGTGACTGCCGTCACGCCGAAAAAATACTCTGAGCAGGACTACGAGAACGCGATGTCGCGGTTGAAAATGCGACTCGACGATGTCAACGGTTACCCAGACAAGTTCTCCTCCAGTGCCATTCTTGAGCAAAAGAAGAAGGTCAAGGAAGCTGGTGACCAGGCAAAGAATGCGATGATAGAAGCTGGTCGGAAACCGAAGGAGTCCGATTATTCGCTCGCAATGGCCGAATTAGGCAAGCTCGAAAAGGCTCTGACGACGGCCCAGACGACGATCCAGAACCACGACAAGGAAGTGCGAGTCTACTACAAAATACTGAAGGCCAATCGACCGCGGATTGACGCCGCCGACAAGATTGCGGCGGATCCTTTATGGAATGCAGAACGCACGACATTCCGTACCGAAAAGAATGCGATCGTCGATGCGGTCGAAAAGAACTCCGCAAGAGATTACAAAAAGGCCAACCAGTTGCTGACAGCACTGCTGAGTCAGGACGGAGCACTCGGCAAATTCATCGCTAAATGGCAGGAAGGCATCCAGACGAAGGTGGACGCAGCGAAGAAGAGCGCTAAGGCATCGATGGCTTTGGTGAATGGCATGGATGAGGGATTGATTGCCTCGCTCAAGCCAGAACAGCAACTGGATCTGCTGGAAACACTTCGCACCAAATTCGCAACCTGCGATGACTGCGGAGAAGGAATGACGGCTGCAGAAATCAACTCGGCCGCTGAGTGTAAGTCTTGCCACGGTACCAATCTGACGATGCCCCAAAAGTGCGATGAGTGCGACGAGCCGTGGAATGGGGCGCCATGCGTCGCTAAGCAGGAATATGAATGTGGCGCAAACCACACTCAGTGGAGCAGCACGTTCCCAAGTAAGTGCAGTACCGAGAATTGTAATGACACGTCGTTTACAGAGGTTGACGACTGCAACAGTACGACATGGGCCGTGGACGACAATATTCACTCCTCCTCGAACAAGGAATTATTCAAAGCCCGAGCCAAAATCATGGCCAACATGCAATTGGACCCGCAGTTCGCGGAACGAGACAAGAAGAAACGAAAAGAGCTTGTCGAAAAGATTCGACAGGACCCCGAGATCCAGAAAGTCTACACGGAAGCCGAAGAGAAGTGGGGTGAATGGACAAAGGCGCCCATCAATGAAGGTAAGCTCAAGTCGTTCTTCTCAACACTCATCAAAGCTCAGTGTGAGACACTCGGCCACCCTTGGGAATTCGGTGATGTGACCAAAACGGTTGAGTATGAAGATCCTGCGACTAAAGTGAAGCGAAATGTGTCCTTCGATAAGGATACGGGGCCGGTCCAGGTGATGTTCTTCGATGCTGAGCCTTCCCTGTTCGGCCAATGCTTATCTCACCAGTTTCCGACATTCATTGAGTTGAATAAAAAAGGAAACATGTTTCATGACTTCAAGGAATATGTCGACACGATCGTTCATGAAAACGGCCATGCTTTTCAAGGGTCTCTCGTCAAGAAGATGAAAGGCGAGGCCCCTTACGACGGTGACGTGCCGGGTCAAAGCCCTGCAGTTAAATGGCCGGATTTCATCAAGGCGGACCCAGAACTTTACAACCAGGCCCGCATGTTTGATGAGAACTTCCAGTCGTATGTACAGAACAGTACCTTCAGCAGTACTGTCGCAGAACAGGAACTTTCCAATAAAGCGTATCGCCACGAACCCGTTGAAGAGCATTCGTGGACGACCGGGCGATCTGTCTCGGCTGCGCTCCTTATTCCTCCGGAAGTTCGAAGCTTCGAATCGAAGGCCGGATTGGACAATCGAATCCTGTTCCTGGAATCGGTAACATGGGCAGCAAACACCGTCGTCCGTACCAGGGAGAGGCATCCGATTTACGTGGAAGAATGGCAGGGTGAGAAGTTCAAAGACATGAAGGTTGAACTTCAACTCGGCAAGACAAAACACACCGTCAAAATTAAAAACGTTGTTGACGAGTATCATCTCAAGCTGGAGTTTGATGGAAGCAGCCTTAAAAAAGAGCGAGTCCAGTATCAGGATATCAGCGACCCGGAAGTGCGAAAGCTATGCATGAAGGATGCCACAAAGCTGACCATTCAGGAACAGCAGAAGATTGCTTCGTATGCGTCCACAAACGGTCTTGATGTCGAATACACCGGAACAAATACAGTCCTTCGAAAGAAGGCTGCAAAATTTGCGGATGCCGAATCCGCTCGTTTGATTCTCCACGCATTCCCAACGGATGACGCACGCGATCTTAAGAAGTCAGTTTGAAGGATTTCACCATGAGCGAAAATTCCGGCCTAGTGACGGCTGTATTAGTGGATGCTGATAACGGATCCGAGATTGTGCTGGGGGAACTGGAATGGGGGCCTCAGCACCGACTGGAGATTATTTCTTCGCCTCCCAATGCGGCCGACTTCCTCGTCGGCCTTGTTGAGTCACTGAATGAGAAGTTCGAGGTCTGCGTGAAGGTTCCTGGCGAAAAGCCCTATTCGCTTGCAGCCAAACTGACTTCACGGGACGACGATGGGTTTGTGGATGCATTGAAAGAGCATCTCTTCAATCTCTATTCGATCGAACTTCGCTCCACCTCCGATTTCCAGACTCAAGCCGCGGACTTTGCAGATCTGTGACAAACCGACCGCAGGGCACCTTCGCAGCAATTCAGTCAGCCTGTTTTGAGTGGGTCATCATAAGGCACGTGCATTGCCGGTGACCTGGATGTGGAGCTTGCAAAGGACCAAGAGAGTCTGGTCAAGCGGGCAATGAAGGGACGGCCACTGTACTTTGGTTTGCAGGCGAAGGCTGCCAAATCGGGAAACTGGTGCTGTCGAAAAAGCCGGGCGAAGTTAAGCCGACTTCTTTCAAGGAGATGGCCCCTGCCAAGGCAACGACGCCGAGAGTAAGAATGTGATTCCTGGGAGAGTCTCCCATGGTGTAGCCACGGGCGAGAATGGCCAACTGACGCTATATTTCGAATGCGGCAAGGCCCTTCAGGTCGCGGCCGCTTTTGTTTCTGTTTGTGACACAGGTCAGTGATGAAACCGCTTGAGAATTTTGTTGAACGAATCATTTTCACCAGCCGTTGGCTGCAGGCTCCCATGTACCTTGGGCTTGTTCTGGGATCGCTGGTTTATGAGTACAAGTTTCTCAAGGAGCTGTTTCACATTTTTCATGAGGCCGAGGAACTGACTGAGGCAGCGGTGATGCTCAGCGTATTGACGCTGGTGGACATGATCATGGTTGCGAACCTGATCTTCATGGTCGTGCTGGGTGGCTACGTGATCTTCGTGAGTCGCATCGACATCGATAAGCATCCCGATCGTCCCGAGTGGCTCGAAAAGACGAATGCCGCGAGTCTGAAGATCAAACTCGCTTCATCACTTGTGGGGGTTTCCGGCGTACATCTGCTGAAGTCGTTCATCAATTTGGAGCAACTGCAGAACTATGAAATCGTGAAATGGCAGATTGCGATCCACATTACCTTTCTCATCTCGGCGCTGATGCTGACGATTTCTGAACGAGTGCTCTACGGGCAGTCGAAGCATTGAAGGCGATGAAGTCAGATCTAAAGTCTTTGAAAGATCGCAAATCTCCAGATCTGCCGAACATCGCCCAGCAAATGAAACTGGTCAACGCGGCCGTCGTGGCGGAGGACAGTCCGGCCGCAGCGGCGGAATGGTCATCCATTTGAAACACAACCTGTGACCGTGGAAGAACTCCTGACACGCGCTCTTGAACAGCTTCTGCCGTCGATCAAGGTGTAAGTCATGGCTTCATGATGAGTGTCAGCGTCGATGGTGGCTGTAACAGTTGAATGTATTCGAGGTGGATGACACTGCCTGCAACGATGCGGGTCTTGCTCACATGAGAATTCACAATGACAGAGATTACTGACCTGCTGCGTGCGTATGAGCGTGGCGATGATGATGCGGAGAGTGAGTTGCTTGAACGTCTTTACGATGATCTGAAGCAACTGGCTTCGCAGCGTCTGTCGAAGGAATCATCTGATCATACGCTGCAGCCGTCAGCGTTGGTGAACGAGACGTACATCCGCTTGCTCGGGAACAAGAATCAGAGCCGAAATGCGCGTGATCATTGGGAAGGGCGAAACCATTTCTTCGGGGCGGCTGCTGAGGCCATGCGGCGAATTCTGGTAGAGTCGGCACGCAGTCAGAATCGGAAAAAACGCGGAGGTGAATTCAGAAAAACGGAGCTTGATCCGGATCTGATCGGGCAGCCGGAAGTGGCCGATGAAGTGTTGGC
This sequence comes from Ottelia alismoides, assembly GCA_037367405.1. Lineage (NCBI taxonomy): Eukaryota > Viridiplantae > Streptophyta > Magnoliopsida > Alismatales > Hydrocharitaceae > Ottelia > Ottelia alismoides. Next base: position 341,700 of record JAZKJV010008916.1, on the reverse strand, counting down.
CCTCGACGAAGCGTTAACGCGACTTGCGAAGATTCAGCCACGGATGGCAGAACTGGTGAACCTGAGATTCTTTGGAGGGATGACGATGGTGGAGGCAGCGGAGCATCTTGGTATTTCGACAAGGACCGCGGATTCGGACTGGGCTTATGCTCGCGCATGGCTCATGGCAGACATTCAGGAGTCAACCGAGCAATAATTGTTTGTGATCTTTGTGGACGAAGAGTGGCAGTTGCCGCATGTCTCGATAGAGTTCAGTTTCGAGGGATTCTCCACAAGGGTTCGGGTCTGATTCATTCAGGTTCGGATGAGCATTATTTGAAACTGGTCTGTCGCTAGTCTCGACATGAATGAGTTCGATATTTTTTGTCATGCGAGAACTCTGACTTCGGAGTTTCAGACGAGTTATCTTCGCGATGCTTGTCGTGGCGACACGAGGTTGCTTCGTCGTCTGACAGTCCTTCTGAGAAACGATGCTCGTTCCATCGCGATTCTGGATCGCTCGCCCGAGCATCTCCTTGAAGAGCTTGTCGACGAAACAGACCCTGAGGCGATGGCCAGAGAAAGTCGAAAACAGGTACTGGACCTGCTTCGAACAACCGAGCCTCACGACAGGGGCACACTGGGGCGACTTCGACAATACGCTGTTCATGATGTTTTGGGCCATGGTGGTTTCGGAGTTGTGCTGCGTGCTTTTGACGAAAAACTTAGACGCATGGTGGCACTGAAAGTTCTTTCACCGCTGCTGGCTGACTCTGAAGAGGCTCGAATGGCATTTCAGCAGGAAGCTCAGGCCACAGTTGCAGTCGGGCACCCCAGCGTAGTGCAGGTCCACGCTATCGAAGATGAGCCGCTGCCGTTTATCGTTATGGAATACATCAAAGGCGAAACACTTCAAGAGCGTTTTTCCCGGCAAGGGCCACTCCCCCTGTGCGATGCGGTCGAGTTGGCCATTCAGGTCGCGGATGGTCTGGCCGCTGCGCATGCTGCTGGTATTGTTCATCGAGACATCAAACCAGGTAATCTGTTGATTGAGGCAGCGACTCCTTTGCGAATTCGAATCACAGATTTTGGACTCGCTGATGTTGCAACATCATTTGCCGCACCGCGAAAACGTTTTGTTGCCGGGACACCTTCGTATATGGCCCCTGAACAGGCAACAGGCCAGAACGTCGATCATCGAGCGGATCTGTTCAGTCTTGGCAGTGTCCTTTATGCGATGTGCACAGGCATCGCTCCATTCACGGCGAAAGGTACGCTGTCGATCATGAGGCGGGTCGTCGAAGAGACGGCTCGGCCGATTGCTGAACTTGTCTCCGGGTTTCCGGTATTGGTTTCTAACGTCATCGAACGGTTGCACGCGAAGTCACCCGAAGATCGATATCAATCGGCCACAGAAGTTTCTGCGGACCTCAGGAGATTCCAGTGTCTGTCCCAGGGAGGTGCTCTCGATGCTTAGCCTGCGGACGTCGTACTTTGTTCTGATGAAAGAGATTCTGCCCTTGCGTGCCGCGATCTGCAGTGTAAGTTGTCGGACGAACGAATCTCGCCTGATACAGATTCGAGCAACTGCCGGGAGATCGACAGACCCGCGTGCACGGGATTCACAGAGAATCGAGCCAAACGATCGAAACTGTTTTGAGACTGATGGCCTGTATTTTTCGAAGGTGTTGAAAGATCATGGCCGGTAAATTCATCCCCACCCACAACCATTGGAAATCCCTGAAGAAAAAGCACGGGATAGAAGCGGGAGCGGTGCGCGGGCTGAGTGTTGGGAAGCTGCTCGACGAATACCACGATTCCCTGAAGGCCGGAGCGCAGCACGCACTGGCAAATTCCAAGGCTGCGGAAGCTCTTGAAAAGGGGCTCTCCGCATACCTTTCGAAGCTCAGCAAGGACAGCGTTGAGAAGGACTTTGCCGGGTTTGAACGAACCTTTAAGAACGACTACGTGGACGCGGCACGCTTCTTCAAAGAAGACTTCAGGCGATTTAAAGAGGACATCGATACTTATCGCCGCGAGCTTGTCCGATTTGTCCATGCGGTAACTCAACTGGCTCCCAACAAAATCACCGTCGATGATCTGAGTCGCTTCAAGTCCGGACCTTTACGAAGCTTTTCGGCGGTTGGGTCCAGTCTGACAGAGTTCGACTTGTCTGACATCAATAAAATCGCGGGAAAGATCCAGACGATTATCGAAAAGACCCCACCAGACGCGACTCCAGAACTGATCGAAAGGATTAGGAAGGCTGTCTCCGAAGGTGCAGTGGAGATCGGAAAGGAAGCAAAAAAACTAGGTTTGATGTAGAGATTCCGTGGTGATGACCGAAACGAAGGGATTCAATAATCGATAATCGATCACAATGGCCACACTGGGCAATTCCTGCCATGGTTGGTGCCTTGAGTCAGATCAACAGGGCCGTATCGCGCAACGTCTACAGTCCGCGTAACATTTTTCGTGGCCTAACGGTGCACTTGACTATGCAGTGGCATCGATTGACAAATTTTCGTTTTTTTGTTGCGGACTGGTCACCGATTCGTCGCATGTAGACACGAATGGATGGTGCTTTCGCGGGAGCCTAGGGACCGTACGGACATGCGTGCAAACAGATTGCTGCGTTCGGTCCTTCGAGGAATCCAATGGCAACCGTCGGATTCACGATTGCACGAATGGGTTTTCGTATAAACGAAACAGTGCGTGCAAATTGGGGCCTTTGTGATCGGTACGCATAGATGACTACCGCACACGGACGCATTACATCAGCAGATGGACTCTCGTTGATTTGTTGACGATTTGGAACCCTCAAGTGCCCCTGGTGGTGGTGGTGTTGCCCGGCTTTTTCGCCTATTTTTGGCCAAATTGATGGTGTTTCGATTTTCTGAGTTACGATGCGATTCGGATCGGTTTACAAGGTATGGCGATCGCAAGCACTCTTTAGCGGCCTGTCCTCTGAAACCCTTGCATATTCCCGGTACTTTCTGATACTCCTCTTGAACTTCAACGACAATCCTCTGAATGAAAGGTGATTTCATGACCGGCAGTGTTCATGACAAGCTTGGGCGCGTTCGCAAACCACGTGTGCACATCACGTACGATGTTGAGACTGAAGGTGCGGTTCAACAGAAAGAACTGCCGTTTGTTGTGGGTGTACTTGGGGACTTTTCCGGGGACCCGACTTCACCATTGAAGCCATTGAAGGATCGCAAGTTTGTAGAGATCGATCGGGACAACTTCGACAACGTCCTGGCGAGCATGACGCCTGGTTTGAACCTCAAGGTCAACAATACGCTTGCTGATGACGGGTCTGAACTCGCTGTGAATCTGCAGTTCAAGTCGATGCAGGACTTTAACCCAGTCAATATTGTGAAACAGGTCGATCCGCTTCGAAAGCTGTTCGAGACACGTGAAAAGCTGAAAGAGTTGCAGACGAAGGCCGACCGCTCAGATGAGCTTCAGGAGTTGCTCGAAGGAGTTCTGCAGGAGACAGAGAGCCTGGCGAAAGTTGCTGCTGACCTTGGGATTGCTGCAAAAACCGCCCCGGCCGTTCAGTCGGCACCGCCTGCCCCTGCTGCAGCGCCGCCTGCCCCGGTGCAGAAACCGGTCGAAGAAAGTCCTGCTGATGCGGCCGATGGCCAGTCGCTGGATGGCATGCTGAAGGACATGGGGATTGATCCATCCTGACGGATCTCTGCAGTTTTGTAGTCTGGATACACTGAAACAGCATTTGGGGGATTGAGGTTATGAGTAGCGGGCAGACAAGCAAGCAACAGTCGCAGGTGCAGACTTCCCAAGGTAGTTTGCTGGACATGGCAATCAGCCATACTCGGCAGACCGAGCCGGACCGAGCGAAGGAGTTGATTCGGGCGCTCACGGAGCAGGCGTTGAAAGGCACGATTACTTTTGACAAGAACCTTGGCAACACAATTGAAAAGGGCATTGCGGCAATTGATGCGGCAATTTCAAAGCAATTGTGCGAGATCATGCATCACAAGAAGTTCAAGAAGCTGGAAGGGACATGGCGTGGCTTGAATCAGCTTGTGTTTCAAAGCGAAACAGGTCCAAGCCTGAAAATCCGCGTACTGAATGCGGACAAGCGAACGGTATTCAAGGATCTGGATAAGGCTGCCGAGTTCGACCAGAGCCAATTGTTTAAGAAGCTTTATGAGAATGAATTCGGAACGCCGGGTGGTGAGCCGTTTGGGGCACTTGTCGGTGACTTTGAGTTCACGAATCACCCGGAAGACATCGACATGCTGACGAAGATTTCGTCAGTGGCCGCGGCCGCCTTTTGTCCGTTCATTTCCGCCGTTGATCCTTCGATGTTCGGAGTCGATTCATTTACTGAGTTGAATAAGCCTCGCGATATCGCCAAGGTGTTTAGCACCGTGGAGTATACGAAGTGGAACTCGTTTCGGGATTCTGAAGATTCACGGTTCGTCACACTGGTGATGCCGCGAGTGATGGCTCGGTTGCCGTACGGGGCTTCGACCGTGCCGGTTGAGGAATTCGATTTTGAAGAAGCTCCGCGATCAGCGAGTGGTGAACTGTGCGAAATGAATCATGAGGATTTCTGTTGGTCAAATGCCGCATGGCAGATGGCCACCAACATGACAAGAGCTTACTCCGAGACAGGTTTTTGCGTTTCAATTCGAGGTGCAGAAAATGGAGGAAAGGTGTCCGGGCTTCCAGTGTACAATTATCGCACCGCGGAAGGCGATGTTGTCATGAAGTGTCCGACAGAGATTGCCATCACTGATCGTCGTGAAGCGGAGCTTAGTGGTCAGGGGTTCCTGTCACTGGGCCACTACAAGGACACTGATTCAGCGGTCTTTTTCGGTGCGCAGACGACACAGCGGCCTAAAGTGTATGATAATCCCAGTGCCACAGCCAATGCCGCCGTTTCAGCGCGGCTTCCTTACATCATGGCGATGGCCCGTTTCACTCACTTCCTGAAGGTGATTGGTCGAGACAAGATCGGATCGTTTGCCGACAAACGTGACGTCGCTCAGGTCCTCAACATGTGGATCTCCAAATACGTGATCGGAAATACGACCCCGTCTGCCGAGCTGAAGGCGAAGTATCCCCTTGCAGAGGCTCGCGTCCAGGTTCAGGAGGTTCCTGGTTCTCCCGGAGCTTTCAACGCCGTTGTTCACATGAGGCCATGGCTGCAGTTTGAAGAGTTGACGACTTCGATGAGAGTCGTTGCCAGGATTCCAGCATACGCAATGTAGGATCAGGCGTTCTTCTTCTCTGTCGTGGATCCTTGTGGCTATGAGTGGTTCAGTTGTCGGAACTCGATTCGTCTGGTCATTGCCGCCTCGTTCGTCATCGCGGCGAAACCCGGAGGAGTTGGGTTCCGACAGTGATCACGAACGGCTGTTGCTTCGGATCAGCGATGCGATTGCTCGGATCGATGGCTGGATTGCTGAGATCATCGACCAGATCGTGCACCATCCGCGGTTTCAGGAATTGGAGGCCGTTTGGAGAGGTGTTGAATACCTATTGAGCTGGGTTCCTCCTGGTGCACGAATCCGAATTCAGTTGCTGAATGCTTCCTGGAGGGAACTTAAGAAAGACTTTGATCGGTCGGGGGAGTTTGACGGGAGCCACTTGTTTCGCCTGGTGTATAGCGAGACATTTGGCACAGCAGGCGGCAAACCGTTCGGGCTCCTCGTTGGCGCCTATGAGATCCATCCGTGGCCAACCAAAGATCATCCGACTGCAGATCTTGACGTTCTAGGTGCGGTTTCTGAAGTGTCTGCCGCTGCGTTTTCGCCTTTCATCGCGGCGGCACATCCTTCACTTCTGGGACTTCATGATTGGGCAGAACTGGAACGCCCCGTTAATCTTGAACGGATCTATCAGCAGACCGAATTTGTCAGATGGAATCATGTTCGCGAAGCTGAGTCGATGAACTTCATCGGGCTCGCACTGCCGCGGATGCTGTTGCGGAAACCTCGAAGTCACTATCGTGATAACCCAGGACTTTGTTATCGGGAAGGGAACGATGCTTCAAGTGCAAAGTCACTGCTGTGGGGAAATGCAGCCTTTGCTTTCGCGGCGGTCGTTGTTCGATGCTTCGCCGAAACGAATTGGGTTTCTGCGATACGCGGCATTTCGAGGATGGCGAATGCAGAGGGTTATGCCGAAGGTGTTGCGGAGTCTGGTGGTCTGGTGACAGGTCTGCCGATTCGATATTTTGAGACTGACATGCATTCTGCAAGACCGCTGCCTCCCACGGATGTTGTTCTGACAGATACGACGGAAAGGCTGTTGAGTGACTCAGGATTTCTTCCACTGACGGCAGTGAAGGATACAGAGTATTGCGCCTTCTATTCGAACCGTTCCGTTCGATTACTGAGGGCTGCTTCGATGGACGACAACGAGATCGCGGCGTCTCAGCTTCAGAACGTTCTGAGTGTTTCACGTTTCGCGCATTTTCTGAAGATCATTGCACGCGACATGATTGGTTCGTTTGCTGATGCGGAATCTCTGGAAGTGTTTTTGAACGGCTGGTTGAGAAAGTATGTGAACCAGGACCCGAATGCGTCTGCAGAGACTCGTGCTGTTTATCCGCTGCGTGAGGCTGTTGTTCGCGTGAGGGAAATTCCGGGGCGGCCTGGGGCTTATACGAGCGTCGTTTTTCTTTGGCCACACAGCGAATTGGATGAACTTCGCGGTTCCGTATCGTTTACATCTGAATTGAGTCCGGGCAGGAAATAATCACTATGGCAGAAGTGCGTTCAGCCAATGAGCTTTTCCGTGATGGCCAACTTGATGCTGCAGTTGCTGCAGCCATTGAGACGGTTCGGGGGAAGCCCACGGATGCTCAGGCTCGATTCTTTCTCGCCGAGTTATTCTGTTTTCAGGGGAATCTTGACCGCGCTGATAACCAACTGGACACAATCCTGAAGCAGACTCCTGACGCGGTTCGGGTGTTGCAGCTCAGGCAGATCATTCGTGCGGAGAAGTGGCGGCAGGAGTGCTTTGAGAAAGGGCGTCCTCCTGAGTTTCTCGCGGAGCCGCCGGAGCATTTGAAGCTGCTGCTCAAGTGCGTCGTCGCCTCACGAGAGGGCAATCACATCGCCGCGGGAAAATTTTGTGCGGACGCAGAGGAGGTTCGGCCAAGACTTCTCGGCACGTTGAATGGGCAGGCCTTTAACGACTTTCGAGACCTCAATGATCCAACAAGTTCATTTTTTGAGGTCTTGACGAACAACGGGGTTTACTATTGGGTGCCATTTGAAAACGTCGAGCATTTGGAATTCCTTGCACCCCAGGCACCCCGCGATTTGCTCTGGCGTCGCACGCAACTTTCGGTTCGCGGAGGTCCTGACGGCGACGTCTGTATTCCCGCAACCTACTTTGGGACATCCCGTGAGTCTCGTGATCCGCTGCGACTTTCGCGGCTGACGGAATGGCGGGAAGAAGCTGAGTCCTTTGTTGTAGGATCCGGACAGCGGCTGTTCTTGTTTGGTGAAGAGGACCTCAGCATTATGGAGATCAGTTCGCTGACGTTCGATTTGCCTGCGGAATGATTGGGAATCGATTCCACTTTCGTATTGCGTATCCTTAAGTCTTTATAGTGATCGTTTTCAGATTCTTGGTACGACGATGGCAAGGGATATCGAAAATCAGGAGGCTGGGCCGTCGATTCTGGATCGCCTGATTGACGACGATCCGGCATCAAAAGCAGATCCGGTTGTTTCCGTGGAACAGTCCAGAAGAATGGTTCGGGAGGGCGTTCAACGGGACATCAGCAACCTGTTGGGAACTCGTTCGTGGTTTGGCACATGGCCGCGAGAATGGAATCTGCTGAAGACTTCCGTCATCAATTACGGACTACCGGACGTTACCGGCGTTGCGATCGGTTCGGAAGAAGTTCAGGACGTTCTTCGCGCCACGATTCAGGCGTCGCTTCAGACGTTCGAGCCGCGGTTGTCCGGCACTCGAGTCCTCGTCGTTGCTGCGCAGGGTTCAAGGCGTGCGACCCTCGTGATTCAGGGAGCGGTCCGGGGTGATCTGGGGCCTGTCATGTTTGGAGGAGCGCTTGGTGGTTCGACTCTTTATGATCTGAAGAAAGGGCGAACTTGAATCAGGAATTGCTTAGATACTTTCAGAAGGAGCTTGAGTTTCTTTCGGAAGACGCCATCGATTTTGCCAAGCGGCACCCGGAGACAGCGGGTTTACTGGCCGTTGGCGATGGGAGTGGAGTTGACCCTCACGTCGATCGATTCATTAGTGCCTTTGCATTGGTCACTGCGTCACTGCAGCAGAACCTGGATGGCGGCCTGCCGCAGATCTCAGGTGCCATGCTGGGGGCAGTTTTTCCATATTTCGAGCGTCCTGTGCCTTCAATGGCGATTGTGCAACTCCAGAAATCAATGGATTCCGATGAGGATGTCGTTGTAGAGCCCGGGACCGAAATCGTTGCCGAAGAGTTTCGTGGTGTGACATGTCGGTTTCAAACGGTGTTCCCCGCTCTTCCAACGTCGCTGAAGGTCCAGTCTGCGGCTTACTCACGACGTGTGCGAGATCGTCAGGAGGATATTGTTCCCGAGGGGGCAGCTTCGTCTTTAAGAATGACCATGACCCTCCAGTCAGCGGGGACACCGGGGAATCAGCTTTACTCGGCAAGTCATCGTTTTTTTCTTCACGCTGGTACTCAGATATCGTTTCCGCTGTTTGAAATGCTGGTTGAGCATTCGATCGGCATGGTGTGGCGCTCCGCGGAGGGCGGGCATGTTCTGAGTCGCGAGTTTGGGCGTCGCCTTATTCAGCCGGTCGGATTTCGACAATCAGAAGCTGCGTTGCCGTGGCCTGCCAGATCTTCCGATGCAGCCCGATTGATCACCGAGTTTCTGCATTTTCCTCAAAAATTCCTTTTTGTTGATGTACCTGGTGTCACAGGGGAAAGCGCCTACGGGAATACTCAGACGTCGTTAGCCAGTGACTGGAAGAACGAAAGTCGTCTCGAAGTTGTTATCTTCTTTGACAGGTTGATCGAAGCCCTTGAGTCTCAGGTCTCAGCGTCCGTTTTTCAGTTGGGTTGTACTCCGATCGTAAATGCATTCAGTCAGAGAACGGAGCCAGTGCCCTTGATGCATGATCGTTCTTACTTCAACATCATTGCGGATGTTGACGCCCTGGATGGAATTGAAATCCTGTCTGTTGATCGTGTGACGGCGGTTTCAGAGAATTCGTCTCTGGTTGTGGGAGAGTTCTTTGAGCCGGCAAGGGGCGAATCGGAATTCGGTTGGGAGCGCGGAGGTGCTGAGCGAGGTTACGACCGAAAGCCCTGCTGGAGGATGGTCCGCAATGCTTTAGGGGTGGACCTCAAAACCAGTGAAGTCTCTCTTTTGATCGCCGATCCCGATGCGGTTCTGATGGCACCTGGGATGTCAACCCTGGACATCCGAGCGACATGTCTGAATGGAAATCTGCCCGCATTGCTTCCGTTTTACGGAGCGGGTCCGCGGCTTGCGTCAAAGAATGTGAAGGGCTTCAGCGTCACTTGTCTCGTTCCGCCATGCCCAAAACGGCCGGCTCGCGATATCAGGGAATCGAGACGCAGTCTGACGTCGCTGCTGTCGCTCTTGTATCTGCCGCAGATTGACCCGCATGTGAGGCATGCGAGATTGCGTGAGACACTTGTGCTTCACAATCGGAATCAGTCGCCTGAGATCACCGGAATGATTGATGGATTAATCGGGGCAACCTGCCACAAGACGCAGCAGGAGATTCTGATCGACACGGCTCGAGTCTTCTGTGAGGGGCATCTGATCTCGCTTGAGATCGACAGTCGGCGGTATCCGGGCGGCAGCAGTTATTTGTTTTGTCTTGTTCTGTCCGAGTTCTTCGCAAGATCATGTTCGATGAATTCTTTTTGCCGTCTGGATGTTAGAACCGTCGGCAAAGGAACGGGCAGTTATTCTTTCCCGGCGGCGTCTGGAGAACAGAAGTTAGTTTCCGTCCTCTAACACAGTCGTTAATAGCAGAGAAAACGATCGCAATGATAAATCTGAAATCATTAATTGAGAAACTCAATCCCACCTGCCGCGAAACGCTGGAGGCCGCTGCCGGATTGTGTATGTCGAGGACGAATTACAATGTGGAAGTCGAGCACTGGCTTTGCAAACTTCTCGAAAAGGCGGACATCGATCTGACATTGATGCTGAAAAGATATCAAGTTGAGGTACCGCAGCTTCTTGGCAAACTGACGAAAGTTCTGGATCGGCTCAAAACGGGTAACGCGCGACCTCCCGCGCTCTCTCCGGACATTGTTCAACTGGCCCGCGAAGCGTGGGTCATCGCATCGATTGAACATTCTGCGGGCGCCGTTCGTTCAGGGCACTTGTTGGTGGCGATGCTGAACGATGATCACCATCGACGAACGCTGCTGGAGTTGTCGCCAGCATTTGGAAAGCTGTCAGCGGAAGTGCTGGCGGCAGAATTTGAAAACAGTTCAGAGGGGTCAGTTGAGGCATCTGACGCTTCCCATTCCGCTTCGTCTGAGGCGCAGCAAACCAAAACGGGTTCTGGTCAGGCGCTGCAGCAGTTCACTGTCGATCTCACTGAACTTGCACGGGCCGGGAAGATCGATCCTGTGCTTGGACGAGATGCGGAAGTTCGACAGATCATCGACATCCTGACGCGCCGTCGACAGAACAATCCCATCCTCACCGGTGAACCAGGCGTGGGTAAAACCGCCGCTGTTGAAGGATTTGCGTTGAGGATTGCGGCCGGCGATGTTCCCGACTCTTTGAAGAACGTGAGTCTTCGCTCGCTCGACATGGCGCTGCTGCAGGCTGGAGCGGGCATGAAGGGAGAATTCGAGAACCGATTGAAATCGGTCATTAGCGAAGTTAAAGCGTCACCAACCCCGGTGATTTTGTTTATTGATGAAGCACATTCGTTGATTGGCGCTGGCGGACAGGAAGGTCAGGGCGATGCAGCGAATATTCTGAAGCCCGCTCTGGCGCGAGGTGAGTTGCGGACAATCGCGGCCACGACATGGGCAGAGTATAAGAAGTATTTTGAGCGTGATGCAGCGCTGGCCCGCCGCTTTCAGGTCGTCAAAATCGAAGAGCCGGAAGAGCATTCTGCGATCCAGATGATGCGCGGCATGGTGCAGACTCTGGAACGTCACCATGGTGTTCGCATTCTTGATGAAGCGGTGATCGATGCCGTTCGGCTTTCTCGTCGATACATCGCCGGAAGACAACTTCCTGACAAGTCGATCAGTGTGCTGGACACAGCCTGTGCTCGCGTTGCGATCGGACAGAAGACAACTCCTGCACCGATTGAAGACTGCCGTCGACAGATTGAGCAGATGGACGTTGAGATCAGAATTCTCCGACGCGAAGAGGCCGAAGGCGGAAGCCACTCTGCAGAGCTGGAAGAGTTGACGGTCAAGCGAGCGGAAGTGGAAGCAGAGCTGCTTAGGCTGGAAAAGAGATGGGAAGACGAGAAGAAGCTGGTCAAAGCGATTTGTGAACTTCGCGAAAAGCTCTCATCTGACGTTGAAAGCCAGAAGGCTCCGCCACTCTCGGCCGACGAACGCGCCCGTTTGAACCGGCAACGTGAACAGGCGGTGGCAAAACTTGAGCAGATCCAGGGTGACAATCCGCTGGTGCATGTCTGTGTGGACAGCGGTGCGATCGGATCCGTTATTGGTGCTTGGACCGGGATTCCGGTTGGAAAGATGGTTCAGAATGAAGTGGAAACGGTTCTGAGCCTCCAGAAGAAAATGGAAGAGAACGTCGTTGGTCAGTCTCATGCACTGAACGTCATCGCCGAGAGTGTTCACGTTTCACGAGCAAACCTGACAGACCCGAATCGCCCGATTGGAGTGTTCCTGCTGGCCGGTACCAGTGGTGTCGGAAAAACAGAGACTGCCATAACGCTGGCTAATCTGTTGTACGGCGGCGAGCAGAATATGACCACGATTAACATGACGGAGTTTAAGGAAGAACACAAGGTTTCGCTGTTGATGGGTTCCCCCCCTGGATATGTCGGCTACGGAGAAGGCGGTGTCCTCACGGAAGCCGTGCGAAGAAAGCCTTATAGCGTGGTCCTGCTTGACGAAATGGAGAAGGCTCATCCGGGAGTTCAGGATGTCTTTTATCAGGTCTTTGACAAGGGGATGATGAAAGACGGTGAGGGGCGAGATATCGATTTTAGAAATACACTGATCATCATGACCAGCAATGCCGGAACAGATTTGATCAAGAGCTTATGCGCCGATCCGGATACTCGGCCAAGCGCTGAAGGATTGCGTGAGGCATTGCATGAGGAGTTGCTGAAGACTTTCAAGCCAGCCTTCCTTGGGCGAGTCACTGTCGTGCCGTACTTTCCGTTAACGGAAGACGTCATCACGATGATTGTAAAGCTCAAGCTGGGCAAAGTCGGAAATCGAATTCGCCGTACGTACGGTGCTGACTTTTCGTTTAGCGATGAATTGTTATCCTTCGTCGTCTCTCGCTGCCAGCATGTTGACAGCGGAGCTCGAACAATTGACCATCTGATAACCAGAACGATTCTTCCAGCTCTCTCTCGTGAGTTTTTGACAAGAATGGGGCGGAATGAAACGATCCGTTCCGTGAAGCTCGGTGTGGGAAGTGAAGGTAAGGTGATTTACGAGTTAGATTCCTGAGTTCAGGTCGCAGTGCGATTCGTTCAGCACGGCTGTACTTGCGTGGTGTTGTTTGAGGTTTCTGTTTTCTCAAAAGGTTGTTTCGTCAAGCAGAGGAGTAACACATGGCTGGCTTTTTGTTGTTTAAAGATTCTCAGATCAAGGGGGAAGTCACGCAGGGCTCGAAGGTAAAAGGAGATAAATTCTACTACAACTGGATCGAACTGAATTCAGTCACGCAGACTGTCACCCGAGCAATTGAGACGGGACGCTCTGGATCGGCCCGAGCTCGTGCGGGCACGGTGTTGGAAGAAATTGAAGTCGAAAAGGAAATGGATCAATCGACAGTTCACCTTATCAATGCTGTATGCGGGGGCACTGCCTTCCCGGAAGTCTGGATCCATCTGGTGACTTCTGTTGCTGATAATATCGATGCCAAAAATTCTCTGCATCCTTACCTCGAACTGAAGCTGTATTCCTGTAAAATCACCAGCTACTCCATGAATGGCAGTGGTCTTGATGACGGTAGTATTCCGACTGAGACCCTTAGTCTGAACTTTGATAAGATTATTTGGAACTACTGGCCAATCGGTCCGATTCCGGACGATATCAATTGTGACGCCAACACAATCCATAGCCCCAAAGTGTCCGGCTGGAATATTCTCACTCAGGGAACATTCGCCGGCTAGGCATTTATCGAGGCTATCGGAGGCGCAGGACCATTTTGACCTGCGCCGTCTTTCCTTCCTGGACTTCGGCCTCGACGAGGCCTTCGCGTCGCGTTCCAGTTCCCGTCAGGGCATGCTTGCCGACGGGAACTTCTTTAAGCAGGAACCGTCCTTCCTGGTCGGTTTTGGTCTTCAGTTCTCCAAGCGAAACGATGACGTTACGCTGAGGAAGGCCATCGACTGTCAGCACAACTCCGGCGACAGCCCCTGTCGGTGGCGTAACCTGGGAAGGATCAATTAGCTGGAATTTTCGCCAGGCGATCGCTCCAGTTGAATCCGAAGTCTCTTTTCCTTGTGTAGCGTCCTGTGACTGTCGCAGCTTCCCGCGGGCCATAAGCGTGACTGATTGAGCATCCCGAACTTTTGCTGCTTTGCTGTCCGCAGCGGAGTTCACAGGTTCTTTCGGCAACAGTTGCCCGCTGTCGAAAACTCCACTCGCGAGGTTTTCCGGTCCGAACTTCAGAGACCGTCCCGTCTCAGGATCGGTTGACGCAAGAGTCTCTTCATCATCCCACAGACCATTGTTGTTTCGATCAACTCCAACTTCGATTTCTTCCACGGCACGAAACAGAGTTGGGTCCGACTTGAGTTGAACTGTTACCGGACTTCCAAATCCAATGCGAGTCTCCGATGTTGGATCGACGAATTCCAAATCAGGGGTTCGGTTCAGAAAGTAGACTGTCGTGGCTTTGGTTAAAGACTGATCTCCAGCCAGAAGCTGTACCAAAATTCGCTGTGGGCCGGTGAGTCCCGCCGCGTTGACTGGCAGGCTGATGTCCTGAACGGTTGAGCGGATGCTGAATGCTCTGGATCCGGCAGTGCCATCGAACATGGCTTTAACGCTGCGTCCGCTCCAGTAGCGTCCCCCGCTTTCTCTTTCTGATGTGTTCAGGTAGCCATCATCGTTCCGGTCGATTCCCACATAAACTTCGCAGCTTCGAGGAAAATTGATCGAAGCGTGTACATCGAGCGACTGTAGTTGTCCGCCGGATGGATAAACCGAGTATTCGATGGGGGAATCGATCTGAAGCTGACTTGGGCTGACCTTGCTGACATCTCCTGTCACTGAGTCGATCTGAAATTCAAAAAGTCGAGAAACACCCGCTGCACCGATTTCTGCCACAAACGAACGGAGTTCGCGATTTTCCGCGATCGTTGCATCCAGTACGGCCTCCTGCGAAGCGGGATCGCACACGGCCTTAAACTGTCCGCCCACGGCATCTGCATGCTTCACAGATAAATCGACGGTGCAGGGGGTTCCGGTGTCTGATGTTTTCAGACTTCGGACACGGACGTCAAGCTTCCGTGAAGCCACATCGAATCGTACTGCAGGTTCGAAGCAGGTGGCCGGGTTCAGAATATTGATGTCCAGGAAGCGTCGATGGACAACGGAACCACCACGCAGGATTCGAAACTCGATGCGCCCATCTTTCACATCGACCTGCATCTGTTTTGTTGGCAGCACAGGGACTGGGGCTGCACTCGGAGGGAGTGAAATCGGAAGTTGTTCTAGATCTGTCCCACTGGCAGTTTCCAGGATCACTTCCTGAGCTTCGTTCCTTCGATTCTGAACAGCGATACTCAGTGACAGCGATTCATTCGGCAAAAGGTTCACCTGCTGTCCGATCAGTCGCCCGCTGGAATCGGTTAGTAGAACTTCTGCAGGCTCAGGTTCATTTGTCGACAGTTGGAACTGCAGAGGCAGGAGCCACTGGGAGCCATCGCCCAATTCAATCCATCCGGTCAGCGGACCGAGTTCGCTCAGAAATTCTGAAGTCACAGGCCCGGACAGCGACTTCAGATCAATGACAATTTGCGTCGCGGACCCGGATGACACCACAATCGGGAGCCTCAGACGCCAGCGATCAACGTGGTTCACATCTTCGGAAAATGTTTGACTCTTCATTGATGCGGGCGGAGTTCCCTGAGCAGGAGCATCGCTGCGCTCGCTATCAGGTTTTCTGACAGAGAGCACCTGTACTCGATCTCGCTGAGCGTACCAGTCAATCACGAAGAACGCATTTGTGTCGTCCTGGTTCAGGGGGATTGTGCTGCCTGGAGTGATGAGAAACTGGCCGGTCACAACCTGCACGTTTTCGCCATCCAGTCGTGCATCTGTATTCTGCACTTCGAATGCCGTGACATTCAGATTCAACGTTTCCGACAACTCGGGTGCCAGCTTCTGCAGATTGCGGATGATCTGTTGCTGTACTTCTTCTGCGTATTCGATGCCTGTCGCACCCGTGCTGGCCTGGAGTCGTCTGAGTTCCCAGATAAGATGGTCTGACGACATTCGCGCGATCAGGGAGTCCGTCACGACAGGCTCAAATCGAGTCTTTGAAAGCAACGTCGCCTGAAACGGTGTTCTGAACAAGTGCCTCAGATAATTCTCCCATGGCGTGACGTCCGTTGTCTCAAGGGAAGCAAACGGATCCAGCCGGATGTCGGCAAGTCCGGTTCGCAGAGATTGGGCGAGTTGATATCGCTGGGTGCGGAATGTATCCGTCGCGGCCGAAGCATCACTGCTGGAGTCCTGAGGCCCGGAAGCCAGTGCAGATTCGGGATCAAAGCGAACGGCGAGTTCCTTGCTGATTTCCTCAATGCCGGCAGAATCACGAAGCACACTCAATGAGAAAGGGCATGGATTCGCCGGAAGACAATCCACGCCAAGTTGTCTCAAACCGCCTCCCTGTCGCGGACGATCGTTCAAACTAATGAGACTCAAAAGCAGGTCACTGCGAGTCTGTGGATCAAGAAACGGCAGTTCGAGAGCAGCGCAGATTTCTTCTGGTTTTGCCTTGTCGAGGGCTTCACGAACATCGTTTGCCACCAGTCTTCTCAGCTCGCGCACCATTCCCAGCAAAGGCGGCAGGAGCTCGGCACGCGGCGTTCGTCCCAGTTGAGTGATCCCTCGCATCACGCTATTGGTTCGCTTCAACCGATCCTGAAAGACTGGGCTCGTCGAGATCGCACCGAGCCATCGCATTATCGGCACTGAGTCCAATGCTGCCAGATGGACCTCATGCAACTGCTCGTCGAGGCGGAGGACATCAGACTGAGCCCGCGAGTACAGAACGGAACTTTGCGCAGTCAGCGAATCGGCTGAGGACAGTCTGTTAAGCAACAAAGCCTGTTCTGCCAAATTGCGAACCGAGTCCGCATTTTCGAGTTCCGACATCAGGAATGGCAGCAACCAGGGGCGTGACACAGGTGACTGTCCATCGGGCATGCCAGTTGAAGTCGGGCCGACAAACGCGATCCGTCCGGTTCTTTCTGCAACCTTGCGCAGGTTCAGTGCCGCCTCGATACGAACGGGGTCGGTCCATTGTCCTTCTTTCGTCTGAAACCCCGACGCCAGCCGACGAAGCAAAGACGCTTCGACAAAGGGACTCTCCGACAACGCCACAAGGTTCCGGGACGTTGGTTCCTTCAACGCCGCCTCGAGGTCAGTCGCCGGTTTGGAAAGCAACTTTTCAGCACCAACAAGATCATCAAAAGCAGAAGTCCACGGAAACTGGAGGGTATCACTGATCGGCTTTGCCAGATCCTCCTGAAGTGGTGCGATGTCAGTGCTCAGCAATCGTTGTGCGGCTTCCAGGTCGCCTGACAAAATCAATCTTTCAGCTCGCTGCAGGTGCTGAGCCAGCAGCATCCAGTGCCACGGTCGACGAGTGGGCACCTGACTGTTGCTAAGGTTGAATCGAAATCGCCAGGATTCGATCACTCGCTGCTGCAGTGACACGATGCTGATTTGCGGAGCAGGCTCTTTCTTCGCCTCGTCCTTCGTTCCATCCGGAGTGGCAGCATTTTCCGACGACGCACTTCCTGCTAAAGCGATAGAAGCTTCTGCGAGAGATTTCTGATTCGTCATCCATGTGGAAAGAGAGGACAGCTCCTTGACGCTGGCCAGCGGGAAGTCGGGCCCCGACTTGAGCTGAACGGGGCGTTGAATGCGGCCTCGATGCTCGAGACTCCAGTCTGCAAGACTGTTGTCCACAAATGACATCAATTCATCGGCGGTAATGATTCCGTCGGCCATTCCCGGAGTTTCGACCTCGGAGCCTCCATCCAGCGCATAGGCAGCAAACATCGAAAAGGCAGATTTCTGACAGGCGAAAATGGAACCCGATGCCTGCCCCTCGCAATTCGCCGTCAAGATCCTCAGGCTCCCAGGATCTTTCCGGGTTCTTGAGATCAATTGAAACTCCGTTTGTACGCGCGAGATGGCATCATTTCGGAGTAGAGAAAGGCCAAGGTCAGAAGATACTGGTGCGATGTCCAGGAGCAGGATTTTGTTTTGTGCAGGGCACTCGGCGACTGCGGATAGCAGGCGTCGGAGCGAAACGCCGGACTCCGGTCGGACGGGACTTCCGTCACTTGGCTGAAGAAAGACGCCGGCCTCGGTTGCGATGGAATGACACCGAATTGCCAGAATCAGCGTTTGATATTCGACAGCAGGAAGTGTCTCGATGATCAGCCTTTCAAAATCTGCTCCGGAAGAGAAGTTTTCAAGCTGAGGAGATTCAGAGTTGGTGGACAGAATCAACCCAGAAATCTGCCGCAGTTGCTCAACATCCTGCTTGATAAAGGGCAGAGGCTCAAAACCAGATTCCCTCGACACAGGGGTATACGCGGTCAGCAGGAGCCGATCCCCGAGTTGATCCTTGAAGGACAACAGAATTGCAGCAAGCGTGATCACTGCAATGACGAGGCCTGCGACAGTTAGGAACAACCATGCCCCCAGGGCATGAATTCTCTGATCGATGGGGCGCCCGCCGAGGAATCGCCTGGCCTCCCGTTCGACCATTGGCGGCGGAGAAGTGGAAGTCGCCGATTCCTTTCCATTTGAGCTCATAGGGCATACTCGGCCGAGAACGGCTTAAACGCCTTGCCGTTCGATGCTTCGGCAGACGGGATTGAAACATGACATCCTGTGATCTTAAGGCTGAACTGGAAGCTGGAAAAGAACTTTCCGCACTGTTCACCTGACTGGATTCAAGTACTGCATCGCACTAGACTTCAAGATCGGCGTAAGAACAAATGGAACTTGGGAATTCATGCGTTCGGAGACGGCATCAGATTGAACTGTGTCCGTAAGCGCTGGTAAGAAATTCGGACTTTGCAGTCTCTGCGGGTATTGACGCATCGTGTGGTTCAAGCGGGATCGATTATGAACTCAAAGCCGGTCAGGTGGTCTGAAGGAATGCTGATGCTTCCGCATCATTTCCAGGCTGCCGAAGCGCATTTGGCGGATGTGATTGCAACAACCCAGGCGTGGATGAATCCATTTGGGTATGGGCTGCAGTCAATCGACATGAATCTGGATGCTCTCGCGGGATTCGAGGTCCGGATTTCCAGGCTGCAGGCCCGAATGAAGGATGGCACAATCCTGTGCGTCCCGGAGAACACAAACCTGTCTTCGATCGATGTGAAGCAGATCATGTCTGATAAAGCCGAGGTTTATATTCACCTCGTGCTCCCCGAGCTTGTTCCCGGTCAATCCAACACCAGTCTTCGCTCAAGTCAACAGATGACACGTTATCTTCTGGGCGAAACGAAATGGGATGAGGTACACGATGGAGATAATCCGCAGTCAATTGATGTGCTGCGTTATAATGCTCAACTGATTGCCGCGGCATCACCTGCACCTCCTAAGAACTGTCAGTCCATCGTGATCGCAAAGTTGATCCGCAGCCTCGAGGCTAACTCTGCGCCGGAACTTGACGATCGTTATTTTCCGCCAGTGTTGAACTGTCATGGGTGGCCTCCTCTGCGAGAGAAGATTTTGGCCACGATTCAGTCCCAACTTAGCTCTTACATTCACCTGCAGGCAGACTATTTGCGTGTGAACGGCGGGTGGTCAGAAGGAAATCAGCCTCAGATTCGCAAGGCGATTCGCCAGCTTGATGCGGCCAACACCAGCTATCCCGAGCTCGTGCAGATGACCGAGTCTGCTGGAACTCATCCAAGGACTGCCTATTTGGCGTTGTGTCGTCTCGTTGGTCAGCTTGCTGTCCTGCGTGAAGACTGGACGGCTCCGCGATTGCCGCTCTACGACCACGATGATCTTGGACGGATCTTTTTCGCGGTCAAACGTGAAATTGATTTGGCATTGGCAGCGGAAGGACCCAGCAGTAAAGTACAGCGGTATCCGTTTGAAAACCGTGGTGAGTGGCTGGAAGTTCAATTGGATAAAGAGTGGCTCAAGCCACAGTTTGAGTTCTTTATTGGTGTTCGCAGTGATCTTGAGCCTGAGCGTCTTGAGCAGCTTTTCAGCAGCCGCTGGCTCGATTGGAAGCTTGGGAGCAGCCGAACGATCAAGCAGATTTATACGAATGCAGAAGCGGGCCTGAGCATCAAACGTCTGATCGGCGTTCACGATACGTTGCCCGTGCTGAAAGATCTGACTTACTTCTCTGTGCGAAAAGGCGGCCCTTACTGGGAGCAGGTCAGCGAGTCTCGTACTTTGGCTCTAAAGGTGAACGATCGTTACATCACGGATCAGGGCAGCGGCAATGTGATGACCGTTGTGGATCCAAAGAATATTCCTCGCGATTTGCGGCTCGAATTGTTTATCCTGAACAATGACTAACGATTTTGGACAGCGTGTTTATCCGATTCTGCGGTACGTCATCAGCGTGCTCGATCAAATTCGAAACTCCGCAGGTCAATCCCCGAATGCAAGCGAGGTCGCGGCGAAGCTGCGAACGATGCTCTCGCAGTTCGATGTAGCAGGAGCGCGCCGTAAGGACTTCGAGTATGCAAAACGTGCGTTGGTGTATTGGATTGATGAAGTTCTCGTGAACTCAAACTGGCTTCAGTCGTCGTGGTGGAGCGACCACACCATGGAGCGTCAGTTTTTTGATTCGCGTGAGCGTGCGTGGCGATTTTTCGAAAATGCTGCTGCGGCTCGTCAACTGGAGAATTCGGACGCGTTGGAGACGTTCTATCTCTGTGCGTGTCTTGGATTCAGAGGGATCTATCGAGATCAAAGTGAATCGAAGAAATCGGGCAAGGCCGAACGATCATTGAGCGATACCTGGCCAGAGTTGCCCTCTGTTGGCAGCGAGCCACCTGCATCACAGGCCGGAAAGCCACCTGCATCACAGGCTGGAGAGCCACAGGGAAAGAAAATGCCGTCGATGTCCTGGTGGGAAAATGACATCAATGATCTGACGCTCAAGACGTGGGGACTTTCAGGCTCTGCCGCGGAACTCGATGCGATTGCAGAATTTGGCTTGAGCCCGAATGCACCAACGGCCAAATATGTCGAGACCAATGAGATTGAAACATTGAGTCAGTGGATTGAGTCGGTGTACCGCCAATTGATGACTGCGGGGCCAGGTCCATATTCGCCAACGGGACGCCCTTCAGAACCCGGTGAAGCGGCTCCATTAACCGGCCGTTCGTCGAGAACGCTGGCCTTGTTGAGTCTGTTCGTCACCGGACTCTTTTTCATCACCGTTTCTGTCGTAGCGTTGTATCGGACATAGAGTCATGAACTGGTTCATCAATGAACTAATGGCCAACATCTGGAACAACATCAAGTTGTTCATCGATTGGCTCGCCGACCCGTTCATGGATCCGCTCGGTTTCCTGAAGGATTTGCGGAAGGGAACAGTGTCCGTCCCTGCGGGGGTTCGACGGGTTCTGCGGTTGCTGTTCGTCATCACTGTTGTTGTGACTTTGGGAGTTCTGACCTGGACGCTGGGCCTGGATCGTCATGCATCCGGGCCCTGGTTTTTTCGAAAAACATGGATGGGCTGGATCGCCCTTCTTGCGTATATCATCCTGCGTCTCTTTATTACGGTCCTGAGGCAGGTTCGCCTGCTGCCGCCCCTACTTCACACCTGGATTGACATTGATCGTGGCATCGAAGCCGGTCGTCATGCAATCACTGAGGCCGGTCTTAGGCTGGATCAGATTCCCATGTTCGTCGTCGTCGGTCTGTCGTCCCGCGCCGAACAGTTGTTCGTTCAGTCACAACAGGTTGGTCGTCTGGTATGCGTCAACGATGCTGAGTTCCCGGTCCATTGGTACGGCGACGAGAAAGCAATCTGGATCACGTTGCCTGGGGTGGCGAGCACAGGCCTTCAGGCGGAATCGTTTCTGAAAGACGTGGCGTCTGATCAGGACTTGCAGGCTTTGGGACAAACTGCAGATTTGTCGGTGAGTCCTGCCATTGCAGATCGAAATCTGCTGATCACCCCAAAGCAGCGGACAGCAGCAAAGAACCGACTGGCCTATTTTTGCCAGGAACTCAGAGCGATCAGATTGCCAGTTTGTGCCGCCAATGCGGTGGTTCTTGTTGTGCCGTTCAACGAGCGAGTTTTGCTCGAAGATCGTTCCCGTGGCGTGCATGAATGTGTTCGCACAGACATGATGATCCTGCAGGAGAATCTGGGTGTTAGATGCCTCGCTTTGACAATTCTGGCCGGTGCCCAGGATAATCCAGCGTTGAGCTCTTATATCAAGAGCAATTCCGAAGCTGCGGTTGACCGTCGATTTGGAGTGACTTTTCCACACTTTGTGCAGTTCGAGTCAGCGGACACACTCAACGTCTATGAGTGGTGTCTGCGTTCGCTTGAACTGCAGGCCATGGAGATTTATCGCCAACATCCGGGCGAAAAGCAGAATGAAATGGTCTTTAGATTTGTCGATATGTTCCGGAATTCGAAGGCGTATTTTTCCGGCGTCCTGGCGAATGCGTTTGATCAGGAGGTCTCCAATCGCTTCTACTTCGGCGGAGTCTATCTGGCAGAATTGTCGCATGTCGAATCACAAGCGGCACCGCTTCTTAACGGTGTGCTCAAGCGGGTGATTCAGGAACATGATGAGTTGATTTCGTGGAGTGAGACTGCTCTCAGGGAGGATTTGAGGAACCGACGGCTTTCCTATTTCCTTTTCGCTGTGTCAGCGATGTTGCTCATTGCGGGGGCAGGGATGGTTTGGAAGATTGCGGCAAACTAACCCAATTCGAGACAACCTCCTGAAATTGAGCCTGTCAGGCGATATGTAGTATGGCAAAGCAGAATTGGAGAGGAACCGGCCAGGGAACAAAGCAGCGATCGGCTCGCTGGGAACGCGTGGTTTCTGATACCGAGACGAAACGCGGATTTCGTGTTTCGCGTGGTGCTTTTTTTTCCCTTCTCTTTCTGATCCTGCTCTTCGCTTCGCTCGCATGGATCATCAGGATGCTGGATCCTGTTGCGCCCGCTCGTCTGCTAACGCTTTCAGGTGGAGATTCATCGCTGGATCTGCCAGTGAATTCGACCGCGGAGTTTGATGCTTCGCTGTTAGCGAGGCAATCAGTTCTGGATTCAACCTTGGCCTCTGTTTCCGACACGACTCGTGAAGGGGTGTTGGCACGTATCCACGAGGTCGAAGTTCATCGGCCAGGACGCTTGACGATGCTTCCGTGGTATCCGTCCACGTCGATGATTTACGTCAACATGACCGGAGTTGCACTGCCGCTGCCAGGTGGATCAGACGCAGGACCAGATTCAGCGTCGTCACCATTGGAACCGTATCTGGTGCCCAGTGATTTTTCTCCTGGTCGATCGCGAGGGGAGCAGTTAATTCCATTTGAAGACGTGCTGCAGGCCGTCATCGCATCTCAGGCAGATCGGAAAGTCCTCGTCCTCGATTGCCAGAGGTCGGAACCGAATTCTGTGTTTTCGGCGACCGCGAATCTGTTTAATGCCGCGGTGCAGGCGAGACTGAAACGCCTGCGTCCGGACGAAACCGAGGGATTGTTTGTTTTGTTGTCCTGTGAGTCGTCGGAACTTGCATGGCCATGGCCATCTCGGACACAGTCAGTTTTTGGAACGTTGCTGGCGGAAGGAGTTTCCGGAGCGGCTGACAAAGATGGAGACAAGAACGAGCGTGTGACCCTCCATGAGCTTGTTGAGTTCCTCAGTCGTCGAGTCCCGGAAACGGCGTTGCAGCTTTGTCGCGCCGATCAGAATCCTGTGCTGCTGGATTTTGGAAAGTCCGCCAGGTCGGTAACCCTCGTCGCCTTGAGTCGGGATTCGCGATTCGTCGTACCGGATTCCCCTTCTTCGCGCAGCAGCCGTTCAACACTCATGACATCACTCCAGAAACAATGGTCGCGGTACCATGAGTTGAGTCAGCAGGTTCCAGCCCCGGTCGAACTCACGCCTGTTCGCTGGCGAGTCATTGAAAGCAGTCTCCTGCTCGCCGAGGCTCAGGTCCGTGGTCATCAGTTTGATGAAGCAGACGCAACGCTTCGGCAAATCGAAGCGGGCTTTGCATCCATTCTGGAGAACCACGACACGTTCCATCAGGTGACAAGTGGGTACTCTCCTATCGTCGAACGTTTCCTCGCTCCATGCAGCACGCGACCTCGCCCCCCATCGTCAGAACCGCTTCCCGGTGAAGATCCCGTCGAAGCACAGATGTCAGAGTTTCTCAACGGGCGCATCAGTCTTGAGGCGACTGCAGCAGAGTTGTCGAAGCTGTCTGTCGCACAGGCCGGTCCATTGAATCCGGATGCTCAGTTGATTCGACTGATGGCAGCGGGACGTCCGGACCTGCGGCCATCGATGAGTACTGATGCAATAGGGAAGCTGATCGCATGCCGCCGTCTTGCTGAAAAAGCAGGAGCGCCTGCCTATCCTCTTGCAAGCCCGTGGACTCGTACGAAGCTGAAGGCAGCTGATCAGCAGCGGCGTGAGTATGAAGATATGTTCCTCGCTGGAAACGGCGTCGGCATTTCGGTTGGTTCACGCGATGTGAGTGTTGTTCCCGGCGATCCTCAGAAGCTCTATGAAGAGATCATCGACTCTGAACTTGGACTGACGGAAGCATTTCGGCTTCGAGACCAATTGCTCGCAGAATTGCCCTTCTGGATTCGGTTCCTGCAAGCGAGCTCGCGTCAGATACACGTTGAAGTGGCTTTGAAGAAGGAAACTCCAGGCGAGACTTCGGGGGTTGCCGAGTCTTCGTCAGCAGTGCTTCAGAAGGATTTTGAGTCTTTGGCAAAAGAGATCGTACCGCTTCTGATTCGAGATGTTGCGGTCCTGACCAGACGATTGGCTGAAGATCCAGGTGAGATGGAGGACGGGACGGTAGCGGAATCCATTAAACAAATCCGCAGCGACGCGAGCGCGATTGCACGAACCCACCTCAGGCTGCGAAATAGTCTCGCGGATTATGTTGTTGATCTGCTGGACGATCGGCTGTCACCCCCAAACGCCGAAACCTGGAGGCAAGTGGATGCGGTGTTGACCCTGCCATTCGCCTGTGCGGTCTATGTCGGGGCAAATGGTGAAGCAGCAGGTGACCTGGCACGTCGTCGGATTCAACTGATGGAGAAGTCTTTGTTATCGCCAATGGCGGAAACGCCAGGCGTCGTCAACACGCCGCAGAAATCCGTTCCGGCCACCGGCGATTCGACAGAGATATCCGGAGAATCGAGTCCCGCCACGAACCATTCAGCGCTTCTGGGCGCATTGTACGCAATTCCATTGCGTGAGGATCAGCAGGCAATGCCCGCTCTGGATTCAGATGCTTCAGTATGGTCGCGATGGCTTGATCAACAGGAAAGTCGGCTTCGCCAACTGGCAGACAACCACGACGTCTCAAACTGGGAAGATTTGCTGTTTGCGGATCTCGCTTTTCGGATTCAGCCAGGCGACACATCACCCGGCGACCGTGTCTGGACTCCTACAATCGCATTGCGGGGGCGGGAGGTCGCAGGAATGCTTCTCTCTCAGGGACTGCGTTCTGTGAATGATTTTTACGCAGGATTGGACGAGGAGCAGGACGAGTACTTTTCTGTGATGGCCGAACAGTTTCAGGGCGCGGCGCTGAACGTCCACAATGCAGTCAGGTTTCTGGAATTTGCGGCGGACGGTAAGTCGTCGGCTCCAGGCAAGGAAGAGAACTCCGTCAACGCACCGGCAGGGACCGTGGATTCCCCATTCAGCCGGGATGCTCAGATTCTACAGAGCGCTCTGGAGCACAATCGTAACCTGTTGAAGAATGCACGATTGGAATCGCAACCGGCTGAATTGTTGTACCGGGCAACATCGTCGGCTAACGTCCAGTTAACGATTTCTCAACGAATCGATTTTCCGAAAGGCATCGCTGCGATCGAGGTCAATCCGAGGGATCGTCTCCGCGGATTTCAGCCGACAGAGAATCGTGGCGAAGCAAGATTTGAAATCAGCCAGCCAACACCGTCCGAGGAAGGTTCCGATCGGCTGGAAGCGACCGCGGCTTTCCGTGGTCACGTTTTTCGTCGACAGCTCGGAAGCGTGGTTGTTAATGAGCTGGATGGAACGTCACTGGTCTATCGACAGCAGAACTCCGGAGACGGCCGACTGTTCCTGCGTGCGAAACGCATCACAGAACGTCCGTTGCAACTCCTGTTTGTCCTTGATTGCTCGCGAAGCATGAGTTTTGAGGACGAAGAGGGAGATGTTCGGATCCATAGTCTGTCCAGAATTCTGCGTCGGTTTGCCGACGTGGCAAATGCGACTTCGATCGAAGTTGGAATTCGACTGTTTGGTCATCGGATCGCTGATATCGAAGACCCGGCGGCACGAACAGACACTGAACGAATCCTTCAAATTGGACCATTCAATCGAAACCAGTTGGAGAAGTTATTGCCGCTCGTACCGACTGGACACAGTCCCGTCTTCACGGCACTGTTGCAAGCGAAGTCTGACTTCCCAAAAGAAACTGAGGGTGTTCGGCGAGAAATCGTTCTAATCTCAGACGGCGCTGACAACTGGGCTCAGGCCGGAGAGCAGCCGGGGATCAAGGAGTTGCGTGAGCAGTTTGCTAACAGCGGAATTCGAATCAATACTCTGGGATACAACGTCGAACGTTTCGCTGATACCGATCAATTGAAGGCCATTGCTGCGGAAACTGGGGGGCGGTACGCATCTGTGTCCGGCGCGGATTCGCTGTTTCGGGAACTGCTCGGACTGGCAGGGCTGCCTGGATACCGTGTAGTCCAGAACGGGACTGCGGTGGCCGAGGGACGTCAACTTGACCTCACTGATCAACCATTGGAGCTTTCTCCCGGAGATTACGACGTTGAGATTATTGGGCCGGCTGATGATCTGATTTCCGGCAAGCGTGTGCGAGTGCTTCCCGGTGAGGAACACCATCTGGTGTATGATTCCGGAAAGCTCGCGTATGCCTCTGATCCATCAAAACGCGCGATTGCCTTTGTTGAAGGCGCCGAGCAGGAACCTGATCTGGTGGTTGTGGCGGCTCGACGCGTTGACAAGGGATTGGACCTGGAATTCGGACTCCTTCCAAAGGATACACTGCGAGACTTTATCCTCCCGGTCACGGCGGAGATCACCGCCACTGAAAATGGCGTTGCGAAACGCTGGCGGATTCAGGATTTGCACCCGAATGTTGGGAAGCAGCATTTTCCTGTCTGGAACCTGCGGCTGGAGGGATGGCCAGAAAAATCGCAGGAGGCCCAACTGAAAGTCCGTTGGAATCAACCCCGCCTGAAGTCTATTCCAGTCGTGATGGACTGGAATCAGCAGATCGAGGAATCAGTCGTGGCCCCAGGAATTCGCCTGGTTCGTCGTACACGGCGTCAGGATGGTATGGCAGGTGAGGGGCCGGAAGTCACGTTGACATTTGCATTCGATCAGTTTGGGCCTGCCGTTTTTGACTGGTCTGTGGTCCCGACTTCAACAGTCAAATCGATCCGCCATGTTTACCGTTCTGACGTTGGGATTTATACCGCTCAGTTTACTCTGGTCACGGGTGAGATACCGGAGAGCGTTGACCTGATTCAAAGTTCGAGCGATCCTGATGGACCATCGCTCGAAGCGCTGGTACCGCTGGCTGACGAACGAATCAATCCATGACACATGGACGATTCCTGACGCATAGCGCAGCATTCGTTCAATGTCGTGCAGACCTATGGCATCAACTTCCGGCCGCGGCTGGAAACGGCTAGTTAACGAGGTTGGAAGCGATGACTTCTGTTTACAAGAATGCCGTGGATGCAGAGTTGCTCAGTATTCAAAGGAGCATCGCTGAGTACGCACAGCGTCATCCCAAAATCGCTGCAAGACTGCGGCTTGGGGATACGATCGGGAATGATCCGGAAGTGGGACGGCTCGTTCAGGCCTTTGCGGTCCTTGCAGCTCGAACCCGATGCCGCATTGAAGACGCGTTTCCTGAGATCATTGAACCGTTGCTTGAATTGACATCCCAACGCTATGCAACAGAAGTTCCGTCACTGGCCATTGCTGAATTGATTCTGAATCCAGATCAGCCACCTGATGCAGGAGGTCTGGGCGTGTCGAGAGGCACAGAGTTAATGATGGGAACCGGGGAAGGATTCCAGTGTCGTTTTTTGACAACGGCCGAGACTTCTCTTTCGCCGATCATCCTGACGTCGGTCTCGGTGGCGTTTCCACCTTTCGCGTTGCAGGGACCAGAGTCGATTGCGGCTACCTGTGCGATCAGGTTGCGACTGGAAACGATGGCGGGCAACATCGGACTCAATTCCCTCAAGCTCGACCGACTCCGTTTCTTTATTCACGCCGATTTGGAACAGGCGCTCAGGATACATGAGTGTCTCTTTCGAAGGTCGCTCGCGGTTCACATTATGGGAAGTGAAGGCCCGTCAACATCATTGCCCCCGGAGAGTATCTCGCTGTGCGGATTTAGATCGGAAGAACGCCTTTTGGATGCGTTTGGGCAGCCCGATGGTGAGCGGCTGGTCTGCGAATTTCTCAGGTTCCCCGAGAAGTTTTTGTTTTTTGAACTGACCGGAATGGAGCCGGCGTTCTCCCGTTTGACAGGGACTTCTGCCGAGATCTGGATCATGCTGAACGTCCCGGCTACAGACGTTCCCAGAAACCTCGGGAATGATTCGATACGTTTGAACTGCGTACCAATCGTCAATCAGTTTTCCGTGGACGCTGAGCCGGTGGAGATCGAGCAGAACGAAAACTCGGTGAGTCTGACTGTGGATCTGCGAAACCCCGGAAGCCACAGAATCCACAAGATCGAACACCTGAGTTTGCAGGAAAAAGATGGGACCACAAAAGCGATTCAGGGATTCCATGAATTTGGCCATACCACGTCGGCAGTTAGTGAGAGGGCCTATTGGTCACAAACGAAAGGAAAGACCGACGGAGAAGCGGGAGTTCAATTTATGCAGTCGAGTGGGAGCCCGTTCGATTCGCTTGTGGGCGTTGTGAACGTGATAGCCACCTGTTCCAACGGCAGTTTCCCTCACCAGCTATGGGATGAAGAACGGCATCGAGTATTGCAGCCCGCGATTCCCGGAGCGTTTTCAGAAGTCCGGCTGCTAACCCGTCCAACACTGTCGCAGCCGGAGATGCCACTTGCCGGTGCATGGCGCATTATCGCCAGAAGTCTTCCAGAGTTTTCATCATCGGATGAAGCGATTGGTCATGGTGTTCGGCAATTGCGAGAATTGTTTAAGCTGCTTGGACAGCCGTCGAATCCCTTGATTGCCGCGATGGCGGATACGATTCAAAGCGTGCAAATCCATCGAGTTCCCGGAATCTGCCGTCGCACGATGATCTGTCATGGACTGGCCATTCACATCACGCTAAGCGAGCAAAAGTCGGTAAACGGCGGTTTGTTTCTGTTCGCAGAAGTGCTACGGCGATTCCTGGCTCGTTATGCCACAACGCACACATTCACGAGATTTCGAGTTACAACAACGACAGGAAAGGACTATGGCGAATGGCCAATCACCGACGGCGAACGCTCCACGATGTGATCGATCGAATCATCAGTCGGGGTAAAGCTGTAGAGTTCTTTCAGTTGGTGAGGTTGCTCGAAAGGCTTCTCGACACTCCCGGTGTTGCGGACTCGATCAAAGGTTCTCCTTATGTCGGTCAGTCGAGTCCCGACAAATCGCCGCGAATTCAATTCCATGGCGATCCAGCACACCATGCGCGGATGGCTTCTACTCTTCCTCTGGATGAGGTACCACAGCCTGATTCCGGATTGCCAGTCGACGTGTGGACGACTTTCATGAATCTGGTCGGGACCACCGGAGTCCTGCCTGATCACTATACAACTCTGGTGCTCGAAAGACTCAAGGCGGGTGACACGGCACTGAGGGACTATCTTGACATCTTTCATCACCGACTGACGGAACTCGCCTATCAGGTATGGGAAAAGTCAAGGCCTGACGTATGGTGGGAACGCAGTCAGCTTCAACGCGACGCGGTTCAGAAAGACTCGTCTGGTGCCGTCGATCCCTGGACATCAGCCATTCAATGTCTGGCCGGCGAAACGAACACAGAACAGGAAGACAGCTCTCGAAGTTATTTTGCTGCGTTTTTTGCGGACATCCGTCGGCCAGCGCTGTCGTTGCAGTCGATGCTTAGAATCTGCTTTCATAGGTCAGCCACGATTCAACAGTTTGCTGCTCGCGTTGTGCGAATTCCGGACGAAAGCTGCTGGCATCTGCCAATCGCTCGCAGTGCAAAGAGCTCCGTTCCGCAGTTGGGAAGAGGACTTGTGCTGGGGCGGCGGCTGCCGATGATTCAGACCCGTTTCCTCGTTCAATTTGGCCCGCTGGAATATTCCAGCTTTCAGGCGTTTCTACCCAACGGGCCGAATTATCTGCCGCTGAAGAAGTTGATTCGAAGTTACGTTGGAATGGAGTTTGAGTTCGATATTCAGTTGTTTCTTCTTGATGACGAGGTTCCGGAGTTCAGGCCCGACTCAAACCGACGGCAAATGCGACTTGGATGGAATACGTGGCTGGCCGCGACCAAAGACAAGCATGTCGACAGGCAGATCAAATTTCTTGTGAAGGACTAACTTGTGAGTGAAGACGCGCGGAAAGACCTACGCAATCTGGTGGCCAGCCTGACGCGGCTTGGCAGTCGCGTTGTTTGGGATGGTGACGATCGAGTCCGGTCCATAGCAATGTTCGGAAAGGAAATTCAGGACGGGCATCTGAGCGACCTCCGAAAGCTCCCGGGGCTGCGCGAGCTGAATCTGACGAAAAGCAGGATTACCGACGCCGGATTGTTTTACGTTGGGAAGCTGACGGACATCGAGACTCTGATGTTGGGAGGAACATCCGTCACGGATGAGGGACTCGAACAACTGCAACGCCTTCCCAGGCTTAAGTCACTGAATCTGATTGGGACTGGCGTTACGGATGTGGGGCTTGAATACTTTCGGGCCGCCAGCGGTCTGGAAACAATCTGGCTTGAGCGGACCGACATCAGTGATCGTGGTCTGCATGCGCTTTCCGATTTTCCAAAACTCATGCTGTTAGACGTAGGACGCACCCTTGTTTCCGATGCGGGTCTGGAAATCATCGGAACATTCACAGCTCTGGAAGAACTCAATGTGTCAGGATGCCTCGACCTAAAAGGGACAGGATTTCGATTCCTGTCCAACCTCAGAAAACTGGAGATACTTTGGGCCGATAGTTGCGAAATCACAGACGAGGCACTGGAGCATCTGGTGTCCTTGCCTCTGCGTGTCTTGTACCTGAACTGGACAAAAATCACGGATCAGGGACTGCAAGCGATCCGGCAGATCCGCTCGCTGACGGAACTGCAGATCATGGGCACCAGCGTTTCCATGGATGCTGTGGAGCGACTGAGAGAAGCATTGCCGTCCTGCACAGTTCAGGTCCTGGCACCCAGATGATCGTTTGTCTGTCCTCGATTAGTCGATTGCTTCTTCGTCGGAATCCTGAATCCAGACAGGCATCGAGATCGTCTTGAAGTTGTAGTAGTTGTTTTCGGGAGGATCCACCGCCACGTCTTCCCAGCGTGCGCCGGTCAGTCCATAATTCCAGATGGCGACGGGTTCCGGATTCGGATTAAAGAAGGTGAACCGACCTCCGGGTTTGAGTGTACGCTTCACAAAATCAAAGAATGGCTTAAACAAAGCACGATTGTTGAAGCTGTCGACGCCGCCAAAAGTATCCCAGGTGATTCCATCAAAGCGGCAGTCCTGCATGAGCGGGATCACATCCTGCCACATTTCTTCCACTATGCGCACACCACTTCGTTTTGAAGCCCAGTCTCGAAGCCGCTCAAGAACTTGAGGATGGCATTCAATGATAGTGTGACTGCGTGGGTTATGTTGCTGAATCATTTCCGCACAAATGGCCATGCCAAAACCCACCTCGAGAACATCGCCTCGGTTGTGACAAACCTCGTCCGCCATCCGCTGCATTAGTGGCCGTTCCCAGTCCATCATGACTTCCTGCTGGAAGTCATCGCACCAGATACGGTCGTCCTTAAACTCATATGGGAAAAATGGGGCGGAACTGGACTCAGTCATTGGGCGTGCACTCGCTTTGAGCGATTCAAAGGAAACAGAAGCATGCGGCCCGCCGTACTTTAGCGACGACCGCGGAATCGTTTCGCACGATCGATGTATGATTCAATGCGGAATGGAAACCCGGACAACGTCCGCAGCAGGCCGTATTCTTCAGGGAATAAGAATGTACCGCTGCGACAACTGGAAAGTCAAAGCGATCATCCTTCCGTAATCTGCGTTCCTGGCGGGAGTTCATTGGCCAAGTCGCATCACTCGGAACCTCGCCCCATGCCGATGACTCGGAAAAGATCCTGCTTGATGTTGGAGTCTGAAAGAAGTTCTTCCAGCAGTGCAGGAAGAGGCAGCCGTCCCCATCGAACAGCTCGGTCCAGGAGATAGGCAGTCGGCGAATGTGGCTCCGTCTTGCGGAAATAATCGGCCAACTCCTGAATGGCTCGATAAGCCTGCTCGCGGGACTGTACCGCGGCGGTAACTCCCATCATCGGAGTTGTCGGGCCGGTTCTCGCTTGAGTGGTCTCATCCGAAGCCACAGCATCGGCGCCTAGGTCTGTCGCTGCTGGCGATTCCGGTGCGACTTCTGCAGTCGAAATTCCCATACCGGCCGTCACACTGCGCAGGGCGGACATTGCATCCTTGATCGCCTGCTCGATGTGTTGCGTCCCGGGAGTAGCTTCGTACCCCGCATCATCGACGCCGCACTTTTCGCGAAAAAGCTCTCCACATGCGACAACTGCCGCGAGCGCCTCTTCCATATCGCCGAGTAGATTTCGGAAAAACGCCGGTGAAGTCTCTTTGATGGCGGTCCGCAACATTTCGGGCGAGACCGCTCCCTCTGCGACCCGTTTTTCCAACGTCTTCGGATCTGAATTCTCCAGCGACTGAGCCTGACGACACTGCCATGTGCCCCATTTTCGAGTTCCGAAAATGGGGATGTTGCTGATGGGCCAAATTAGAGTTCCCGGGCCATTTTCGCCATTCAGCGACGTAATGGCGGCCACTTTCGTCAGCAGTCCATCTTCATCCGGGCGAGGATAGATATCATCCCAGAACTTCTCTGCGAGATCGCGAAGGAGCCGAAAACCATCTCGGATACCCGCAAAGCCATGAAGTCTCAGCAAAGCTTCGATGGTCCATGCTGTAACTTCCAGGTCTTTCGAGCGATTGATCAGAATACTCTTCGCCGACTCATAGACTGGCTTCCAGTCATCTCGGCGAAACTCGGTATCCGGCACTTCATCAAAGGACTCTCGGCGCCGCCGCTCGTCAGTTCGCGCAGAAGTTTGCGCATCCTTGATCTCGAAGTAGGCGGACTGAGGCGAATAATCTTCCCGCAGGTCTTCACCGACGGCATTCTCGGCAGAAATCGGTTGAAGGAACTCCGCGATGTCAAACGTAGGGGCCGAAGCCATGCTCAATTGTCCATTGCGAAACAGAAACAGGTTGCTTAATTTCCGCAGCTTGCAATCGCATCAACAACAAGCTGACCGACTGTCAAACAGTCACTGAAGTGCGTTGACACACACCGTTTATCGACTCATACTCCCTCACGTGCCTGGGCAATTCAAGGGTGTAGTTTCCTGATCATCTGGCGACCTCCGCTCCAGCCCGGTGCAACCCGCGCAGATCGCAAAACCCTCGATTGAGATCAAGCCGAATGAACATCAGCACAGTTGTGACGATTCCGCGGGAGCCCATGTTTGAGATTCAAACTCTTGATGCTGCGCCTGACAAGCTGTGCCAGCCAGAAACGCAGGCCCGTCGCCAGCAAATGGTTCTTGAAGGCGATGAAATTGTCTTGAAAGCCGGTGATGCGGAGATCGTGCTGAGGTCAGCAAATGGAGGAATCGTTGAGATTCGCGCCCGCCATGTGCAGATCATAGCCGAGCAGATTCAATCTGCCGCTGCGGATACTAATTCGATGACCGGTCGGAAGATCGTTTCCGAAGCAACCGACAAGAGCGAACTATACGGCAAGCTTGTGCGTATAGACGGACAATGTGTCAAGATTTCGTGAACTCCCAACATGAAGCTGCTGCTTGAGATTGTTTCTGGTCCAGAGACCGGGAGAGCCTTCGCTGTCGAATTAAATCGAGCAGTGTCGTTCGGTCGTACCGATGCTGCCGATTATTCGCTTTCCGAGGATAATTATCTCTCTCGACGCCACTTTGAGGTGCTTTTCGATGCCGATCAGGGCGAGTGGCAGGTCCGGGACCTCGAAAGTCGTCATGGAACTTTTGTCGATGGCGAACGGATCCAGCAGGCGGCATTACTCGCCGGACAGGAGCTCAGGGCGGGGCAGTCCGTCTTTAGGACACGTCTTGCCACAGAGGCTGAGGCGGCCCCTGAAGCTCTGGCGGTGGCCGGTGCCGCACTTGTCATGTTCGCTGCAACGACGGCCTCAGCTCGTCCCCCAGCACAATCTCCGGATTACAATCGTTCCAAGTGCCATACTGGTCTTGTGACTCTCATTGGGGCTGATGCCGCGACGTCGCCATCAAGCATCGCGTGGATGCTGTCCAAGCGGAGCAAACTTTACCTGATTGCAGACTTTGTGAAGGCAGCGATGCCATTCCCTAAGCAACTCGAGCGGCGGGATTATTTGTTTAATTGGGCAGATCCCGAGGTTCTGGCGGCATTTTCTCCCGTGGTCATTGGGCCGGATGATCCAGTCGATCCTTACGAAATCATTGATGCATTGTGGGGGCACGACTCCGTGATCTGCATCGCCTCTGGACTGGAGAAAAGCGAGATTCTGCTGAGATTGCGCGCAACCGTCCGAAACGATGATGGCAAGAAAACGACAACTCCAAAGGTGCTGGTCGGATGTTGCTGGCCTGAGGCAGCTCGTCCGTTATTCTCGACGGCCCCTCAGCGACTGATCAGCCATCTGCTGAACACGGACTCTGCCTACCTTATGGAGGCGGAGCCACCCGCGACATGGCAGATATTTGTGGAGAAAGATCATGAGGCTGGAGTAAAAAAGGCTCTGCAGGTTTAGCCTTCGGATGCGGTTGCCGTGCAAAATGCGACTGGTGAGGGGAAAAACTCCAGTCACCAGAGCGAAACTGTGTTCAAAGTTCTGGATTTGCTGTTGTTCGTTCCGTTTTGACGTGTTCTATGAACATCAGTCATGGATTCACTCAGTATGTTGGCTAACGACGGTTGGATCCGTTGAATGATTACCCTGTGGCGGATTGGGTTGTCGATGTGAAGTTCCTTGTCCTGGGTTTGAATCATGTTTCCAGCTGCACGAATTACGGATCTCCATGTTTGCCCAATGTTCACAGGCCCGGTGCCCCATGTCGGAGGCCCGGTTGTGATGGGTGCTCCCACTGTTCTGGTGAGCAATCTTCCTGGGGCAAGAATAACGAGTATGGCGACGTGTGTGGGACCTCCGGACATGATTGCCATGGGGTCGCCGACTGTAATGACGATGAACATCCCGGCCGCTCGACTCACCAGTCAGAGTGGTCATGGAGGGCTCATCACTCTGGGCTCTCCCACAGTTATCATCGGATGACGAAAAGTCGAGTTGCAAGGTAAGGACGAAAGCTGATGCCCGGTTTTTTGGTCTTCAAAGAGTTTGGCCTCGAGTTCTCTGACGCCATGCCTGAAATGGCACAGAATGCGATCAAGACTGCTTTAGCCATGATGCCCGGCGCGTGGATGATGCACGGAATTGGGGGCGAGCATGGGGTTGATGTCGACCCTGTTGCAGAAATCAACAAGACTCTGGACGGAGGGGGGGCCGTCGGCAAGATTGGCGGCGATATCCAGGACACCGCTGAAGGTGTTGCTGCCGGCGATCCGGCTGCGGTTGCCGGAGGCGTGACCAGCGCGATGAGCACCTTCTGGGGGCCTTATGAGGGATGGATTCCGGTCACAAAAGTGGGGCAGAGTTTTGAATCTGATGCACAGTCCAAGCCGCGAGATCTTGTCAGAGGGGCTGACAAGAACAATGAAGAAGTCCTGGCCAAAGTCCGGGAGATGATGGACGCGAGGGACCGACAACTCAAGGAAACGAAGGAAGGATCGCCTCCTCCGCCAAGCACCGGAGGGGTCTGGAAGACAGCGATGGGAAGTCATGAGGGCGGTGTGGAACGAATCAAGGTCGAGGTCCACCTTGATGCATCCTTTCCAAAACTGCTGAAGGCGGCCCTTAAACCAGACGGAGATCTGAAAGGGCCGAAGATCTTCTCGTCTGCCGACATTCACTTATGCACCACTGCCGCCATCGACACCCGAAGCCTTACGCTCAACAGTGACAGTCCGGCCGCGCAACTGATTCAAACTTTGATTGGCTTCTTTTACTTCAATGTAGTTCCCTATCTCACAATTTCCATGTCCGAAGTTCAGGTCGCGGAAGTCAGTTATGATCTGGATGGAGACGACAAGGGGATCCCGACGGTCTCCGTCACGCTGGAATACAAGGAGATCAAGTGGGCTTATCATGTGATTAATGGATCAAACATGAATCTGTACACGGTTGATTTTTCCTATGATGTCAGGAAGAGGGACCAAAAGGGAGGCGGTCTTTCGATCGGTTCGACTTTGAATCCATTCGCCTGATCCTGCGGTGCGCAGCAATCCCCGCAAAGGGGCGTCTGGAGGCAACGGACGACTTGCTTTCGCCTAAACGTGGAAACGGTCCCACATTTCTTATCCAGTTTTTGGATCCAGCCATGCCCGGATTTCTGATTTTTGAAGAGTTTGGAATGGATTTTTCCAGCATGCCCGGCCTGGCGGCGGCGGCGATCAAGGGCGCACTTCGGCGTGTCCCAGGAACATGGATGATGCACGGTGTGATTGGGGAATCCGGAGTCAATGTGGACCCCTTTGCCGAACTTAATGCCACTCTGAACGGAGGCGGTACTCTGGGCACGATGGCGAATACCGCTCAGGACACAGCCACAAGCGCAGCCACTGGCGATGCCGCAGGCGTTGTAGAGGGCGCGGCAAGCCTCGCAAATACATTTTTTGATCCTTACAAGGGCTGGATTCCTGTGCTGGGGATCAGTCAGACGGTTTCGTCAACAGCCGAGGAGTCGAAACGCAGCCTGAAGGACGAGGTGAACGGAATCAACGACGCCATTAGTCGAGCAGCGTCGCTGCAGCCGAAGTCCACCAGTTCCAGTCGCGTGACGCAGCCGCTTGAACCGGCAACGCCGAAGAAGTGGATGACTGCGATGAGCGGAAAATCGGACCGAGGTGTCGAGCGTCTTCAGGTCGAGGTGATGCTGGATGTTTCGTTTCCTAATTTGCTGAAGATGGCTCTGAAACCTCACCGTGTCATGGGGGAGGATAAGGGAATTCGCAAGCGTTCCTCTGCCGAAATTCACCTGTGTACAACGGCGGCAGTTGATATGTCAGCCGTGACGCTGGGAAGCGACAGTCCTGCTGCCAGAATCATCCAGACGCTGCTGTCTTTTAACCTGCAGAACATCGTTCCATATCTCACAATTCAGTTGTCGGACGTTTGGATTGCCGAAGTCGAGTACAGTCTGAATGGCGACTCAGAGGATTCGACGCCTTCGGCGTCGATCGAACTGGAATACGAAAAGATCAAATGGACTTACCATGTCCTGAATGGTTCCAACATGAACCTGTTCGATGTTGATTTTACGTATGACATCAAAGAGCGTCGTCCGCCATCTTCGGGCTTCTCCCTCGCCAAGATGCTGAACCCGTTTGCCTGAATTTTTTTGTTCAGTCCGTTTGTTTCCTGAAAGAATGGTTCATGGGCCTGTTTTCACTGGATAAGAAGTTTGTTCAGGAAAAGTGCGCGCTGAAGATCAGTTCGCCGCTGTCTGAAGACAGTCTGCTTGTCACAACGCTGGAAGCAGACGAGGCCATTTCGCGTCCATTTGAGTTTCGGCTGGGACTTTTGGCGGAAGATGTGGAGATTGACCCGGCTGACCTGATCGGCAAAGAGGTGTGCGTCAGCGTTAAGAATCCACCGTCTGATTCATTGCTCGGCGGATTGTTGTCGTCGGACAAAGCAAGATACTTTCACGGAATCGTCAGCGAGTTTTCTGCAGGCGTTGCAGTGGGTGACGCCAAGGGCTTCCGCGCTTATTTTGTCACGGTTGTGCCTCAGCTTTGGCTGCTATCCCGACGTATAAACTGCCGTATCTTTCAGGAAAAGACAGTTGTTGAGATCATTCAGGCAGTTCTGTCAGATCACGGACTCAGATCGGGAACAGATTTTTCAACGTCCGGGGTGAGTGGACCTGCAACAAAGTATAAATGGGACTACTGCGTTCAGTATCGCGAATCCGATCTGGCCTTCATTTCAAGACTGATGGAGCATCTTGGGATTTACTACTACTTTGAGCACAAAAAATCCGGCCACAAGCTGATCCTTTCGGACGCAGATCCGCTGAACTCAGACACGATCGACGTGGTCCATAAGGAGTTCAGTCGCATCGAAGATGAGGAAAACCAACTGACGTCGTGGCGACACCAGTACAGTATTGAATCTGAATCGTTTGTTGTCACTGACTTCGACTATCGAAAATCTTCTGCCGACCTGTCAGCATCCGTATCTGGGGCTGGGAAGAAGGTGGCGAAGAAGCTTGAGGTGTATGAGTATCCGGGGTACTACCAGACGACGAAGGCCGATGAATATGGAGCTGCCAGCGATGGGAAGCGACTGGCGAAGACTCATCTTGAATCGTTGGAGATTGGTCGTCACTTGATCCACGGTTCCAGCAATAGCCGCAAAATGATTGCCGGTTGCCGTGTTCGGCTGAAGATTGAAGACAAACCACTTGCGGACGACGATCGCGAGAAATTTCTCGTCACTTCTGTTCATCACAGCTATCGACAGGTCATCATTCCGGTTGGTGGCCACGTTGGAGCGCTCAGTTACTCCAATCAGTTCGTCTGTATTCCGGCTAAAACAGCCTTCCGACCACCCAGGATTACCCCAAAGCCGGTGGTCGAGGGACCGCAAACGGCGATTGTGATTGGCAGCAAGGCGTTCGATGCAAAGTCGAAGAGCAATCAGGAGGTCATGACTGACAAGTTTGGCCGAGTCAAAGTTCAGTTCCACTGGGACCGTCGTGACGGTAAGGGCGAAAAGAAATACGAACAAAGCTCCTGCTGGATCCGAGTCTCACAGGGACACGCCGGGGCCGGCTGGGGCATGATTAACATTCCTCGCAAAGGCGAAGAAGTCATCGTCAGTTTCCTTGAAGGAGATCCTGACCAGCCAATCATTACCGGACGCGTTTACAACGGTCAGAATGCTGTCCCCTACAAGCTGGATGACAAAAAAGAAAAAGACAATATCTACATCAGTGGATTCAAGAGCCGCAGCAGCCTTGACGGTGATGTGACCAAGAACTTTAACGAGCTTCGCTTTCAGGACAAACTGGGCAAGGAACACATCTATTTTCATGCCGAGCGGGACTTCACACGCGTTGTCGAGAACAAAGACATCCTCGTCGTCAGCGACAAGAAAGAAATCACAGAACAGCGATTAGAAAAGATCTCAAAGGAGACGAAGGACGGCAGTCAGACGATTGAAATCTTCAAACACCGCAATGTCAGAATTCTGACCGGCGATGAAGCGTTAGACGTCGAAGAGGGAAATCGCACCGTCACCATCAAGAAGGGCAATGACCACCATGAAGTGCAGAAGGGAAATCGCACTGCAAAGATTTCAAAAGGCAATGATACGATTGAAGTGAGCGAAGGTGATCGCATCATTGAAATCAAAAAGGGTCAGCACAAACTGGATGTTGCAAAGGATATCTCAGTCACATCTGGGCAAAACATCAATATCAATGCGAAGAACGACACCATCCTGCTGAAAGTAGGTCAGTCATCAATCACGCTGAAGAAGGATGGTTCCATCGACATTTCCGGCCAGAAGATTACCGTCAACGGAACGACGATCGCGGTTGAGGCAAAACAGAAGATCTCTCTGAACGCGAAACAGGCGATTTCAGTCGACGCATTGCAGAAGATTAGTATCAAGGCGATGCAGAAGACGACGGTGGAAGGGACGATGGGACTTGGACTGTCTGGGCTGAAGATCGATCTCAACGGCAACCTGATGACCACCGCAAAGGCAGGCGTCATGGCAGAACTCAGCGGTGGCGCCATGGCAAAAATCAAGGGCGCAATCACTTTTGTCGGTTAGGGCCGGTCAGCTTTTCAGTTGCGGTTAGCCACAATTCGACATCGTTTGTCCAGGATAAGCCTTGCGTACATTCCTCGGCGAAAGCTTGAGCGATGGTCTTCAAAGCCTCCAACTCCGCCAGCTTCTCGGTCTCGGCCGGGCTCAGTTGAGAATTCTTAGCGAGCGATTTTCGCAGTCCGTCAAGTTCCCTGCAGAACTTCACGAATCGCCCGCTACGTTCCACTTCGGCAAGCATCCGATTCTGAAATGTTGCAACACCGGTTGCACCCACTCGGCTCATGAGACTCTGTGTCGCCGTTCCGAGATCATCCAGCAACCCCTTCAACTCCTCATTGGCATTCTCGACCGCCCTGAGTTGCTGCTTGAGAAAGGCTTCCTGCTGCTGGCAAAAAGCGGTCATTGCTGAACGTTTGGTTTCGATTTTGACAGCGTCGGTCCGCAGAACCGTGATGTGAGCATCGAGATGCTCAATTGAGTCTCTGCATTTTTGCGCATTGCGTTCCGAGAACGACTGACGAATGGAGTCCAGTTCTGCAGCCGTCTTCTGCCACTCCTGTCGAATCTGAAGAACGGCTTTTTCATTCTCCAGTTCAAGCTTCCGCAACTCTGCCTGAGAAGTTGAGAAGGCCTTTCCAATCCCGGATCTCAAATCATCGAGAACCGCGACGGAACCTGGCTGCGATGTCGGCAGTGTCTTTGTGGATGGACCGGTCCACTCGGACACATTATCCCCACCGGAATCTGAATCCTTCAGTTGGTTCATGAGTTGAACAAGCTGCTCCTGATCGACCAGAGATTTCTTCCGAAACGATTCGGCATCAGCATCCAGCACTCGCAGCGGATCGCGAACCGCAGGGATTTCGGAAAGCTTCTGCGTCGTCTCGCCATCATCTCCGTCGATTCGCAACGCGTTCAGCTTATCAACACAGCTTTTGATGTCCTGGCAAGACTGCGTCACCTTCCTGAGGTTCTGCAATTGTGTCTCATAAAGAGTCACATCCGCTCGTTCGACGGGATTCAGCTTGCTCGCGGCGTCTCGAAGATCCTGGATAGTCTTTGAAATCTGAGACGGTATTCGGCTGACAGTCTTGGGCAGGTCGGCAACTTTTTTGAGACCGGAAGCAAGGCGACTTGCTGCGTCTTCCAGTCTTTTTGTGTCGAAGTTACTCATGAGATATCTTCAAATTTCTAACAAGTGGATAAGGGCGTGTGCTGGACGGTTAGAATTTTGTTCGTCAACCTCATCATGACTTGAGCTTTTCAACAGCATCTTCCAGCTTGCGGAATTCTTCTTCAAAGGTCACGTTCTCGGGCGCTTCCACTGACCAGAATTTGAGTTCCGCTGCCACCAGGCTCACGTCGATTTCCTCTGAATCTTTTGGCTGTTTGTTGGGTTGTGGTTTCGAAATCTGTTCAAGCTTAACCTTCAGGGAATCGACGCCCTTGCCGATGGAGTCGATGTCTTTAGCGAGCGATTTGAATTTGGCCTGCAGAGCTTCGGCAGCGTCTTCAACAGCCGAGACCATTTTCCTGTTGACTTTCACATTCTTCTTGAAGGTATCGGCAGAGGTCGTTTGTTGATAGTGCCGCAATGCCTTGTCGAGTCCGTCGCTGACTGTCTTGAGCGAGTTCTCCAGTTCTGAGACCACGTCCTGAAGACGACGGTGTTGCTTCTTGACTCTCTTGAGGTTTTCTTCATCGAGTTTGTCACCAGTTCCTGCCAGTGCACGACTGAGAACTCTCTTCCCATCTCGATACTCTCCGGCTGCCTTCTCGTATTCCGAAGATGCCTTTGTCGCGAGCTTAAGGCGCTTGAGAAACTCACCTCCGGCTGCTTCAGCAGGATTTGAGTCTTCCGTCACAAGGTCGACCTGGAAGAATGTTGACGTATCGACAGAAACCTTGACGAACTTTGCACCCGTGTTGTCCATCAGCGCCGCATGAGCCTTTCCTTCCTGTTTCTTAAAGTCGCCCAGTGTCTGGGCACCCGCCTGTTCGACTACCTTCTCGACCTGCTTGGGGATATCTTTGCCGATGAACTGGTTCACGTTATCGAAGATGGTCTTTGCAGCTTTTGTATCACCTCGCCTGTTTGCAGCCTCAAAATCTGTACTTAGTCTTTGAAGAGTCTGAGCGATTTCTGTTCTGATCGGTTTCAGCCCCGCATCAATTTTGCTTTGGAAGATTTTGCCCCCATCCCGCTGAAAGACAGCGATGACAGAACTTGGAATGTTCTCGAATTCCGCATTAGCTGAGAAAAGCTGCTCCGGAGGCATCGCAATCGCAAGCCCTTTTTTCGTTGCGGAAAGAATGTCTGTGCACGGGAGGCGATTCACCTGAAGGTCGACGGTTCCGTTTCGGAGCATCCCTTCTCGCCATTTTTCAAGAGTCGACTGATCCCGCGATGCACTAGATGCGGTGGCCGACGCTTCCTGTGCCAGGACCTTGAGTTTGATGTTCGAGAGATCGCTGATTTTGACTGTTCTTCCTTTCGTCACTGTCGACTTGATCTTTGTGAGAAGATCTCCCAGATCGGCAGTCAGCACTTCTGTCGTCTCAAAGCTCTTCAGGGACTTCGGTAGATCCTTGCCGGACAATGTTTCAATTCGCTCAAGTCTCTCGAGAGATTCCTCACACTGACGGAAGTCATTTTCCAGAAGCGTGTCCTCATCCGCCTCCAGTTTCCTTGTGAGCCTCTGCATCTCTGCAACTTTGCTCTCAACACTTTTCGCAAACTCCTGGTGAAGGGCTTTCGGAAGACATTTCTTCACTTCAGCAAAAACCGACTGCACTTCGCTTGCCAGCTTTTCGACAGATTTTTCGACAGTGTAAGTAAACTTCATGTTTCTGCTCTATACTCGTGAACGCACTTAGTATCCAAACGATGGTGACTCATCAAAATGCATAATCAGCCTGGTTGCTGTACGAGCAAACCCAGACGAGCGAACTCTTGCAAATGCGTCTCCAGTTGCACTCGGAGTTCTCGCGCGACTTCTGCTTCATCCGTCACCTGTTCGCCGTTGCGAGTGGCGATGATCTTTCCTGTTCTCGTCTCTTCAATCAGAATTGCAAGCAGATCATCGAGACTATGCAATCCATCGAGATGCGGAAGCAGACAGGCGTCAACGGTATCCAGTTTTAGTTGATCATGCAGGAGAGTCGTCACCCAGTCCGATGTGAGCGACTGGTAGCGGGCCAGTGGGCTTGCAACCGGACGCTCGGAAACACGGACTGCAAAATTGGGCAATCCCACATTGAGCTCCAATGCATGATCGCAAAAACACTTGAAGATCGCTTCCCGCAAGTCATCTTCCTCTTCCTTCAGGGATTTTGCCGACCTGATCTCCAGTGAAGACGACTGCACAAGCGAGCGCGATCGAACCACGAGTTGCTCGAATGTTGTACAGGTCGGCCAGGCGACCGACAACACATACATTGCAGCTTTCTGAATCGGCGTGTGAGCCGTTATGGAGGTGCCACCTGCTGTGACAAATTGCTCGCTTGAGTGGCCACAGAGATCCGGCTCATTCGAACAGGGTGT
Source organism: Ottelia alismoides (assembly GCA_037367405.1). Taxonomy (NCBI): domain Eukaryota; kingdom Viridiplantae; phylum Streptophyta; class Magnoliopsida; order Alismatales; family Hydrocharitaceae; genus Ottelia; species Ottelia alismoides. The sequence continues at coordinate 298,345 of JAZKJV010008916.1, read as the reverse complement.
CAATGCTCCACGAATCCAGAGTTGATCGACAACCTTCGCGGTCAGAGTCCTTTGCAGGTCCACGTCATCGTGACACAGAAGAGTTTGTCGAAATGTCCGGTTTCGAATGAAATCCGTGTACTGCTCCATTTCGATGATGTCGCGACCAAGGTCTTTGAGTGTCGCTGCAACCTGGTCCCCAAGATCGTCAGGCAGCATCGCCCTCAAACTCGCTTCACCAAGGTAACGTAACCCATGTTGAGCGGCTTTTTCGACGAATTGATGGAAGTAAAGCGGTTCATTGTGCGCTTCAAGTGACTCATGAAAAATATAGGAGTCAGACCAGCTCTGCATATTTTCCAGTTCGCTGGACAACAGCATTCCATATGCGTCTGACTTGGATGGTACCGCCTCCGCCAGAAAATTCACAAGAGCTCGCGCCTGCTCGATGCGCACTTTTGGCTCGGAAAACTGTCGCGTATGAAAAAGCATCATATCCCGAAGCATCCCTCGCAGATGCCATCCAGGATAAGTGTTGTAACTGACGTAACCAATGCCCTGGGGATTTAAAAGCTGCTTCGTCAGCAACAGGATCTTTTCCTGAACCTCTGGAGGAACCCATGAATAGACTCCATGCGAGATGATGTAGTCGAAAACACCATACTCATCTGTCACATCCATGATGTTCTGGCAGATCAGACGAATATTGCTCAGCCCGAGCTGCCGGATCACCTTCAGCCCATCTTCAATCTGCCTTGCAGAATTATCAACGCCTACAAATTCCGAACCGGGCAACGCAACCGCCATTGGGATGAGGTTTCCGCCATCGGTACATCCAAGTTCAAGAACGCGGCATTGATGGATCGATGCGGGATTCATTCCAAACAGAGTACCAATGGTTGCCAGTCGGCCCGGGTGAGTTTGCGAGAATGGCGAACCAGGATAGGGCACTGCGTCGTAGCTTGTGTTTACTGTGTCCAAGTTTTTTAGCCCTTCAGTAGTGCCGCCAGTTCGGGATCCAGTCCTTCATCATCTTCAGCACTCGAGGAATTCGGTGACGACGGGGAATCCCCGGCGGATGAAGTCGCTCCCAGCAAAGCCGCGAGCTCTGGATCAAGTTCGCTTGCCCCGTCTGCTGGCGCTGAATCAGAGGTCTGCGTGCTGGAGGAGTTTACCATTCCGAGCAGCGCTGCCAGTTCAGGGTCAAGTTCGTCGCTGCTGTTCGTCTCAGTTGAACCTGGCATCGAGTTGTTCGACGACATTTCACCAAGCAATGCAGCCAGTTCCGGATCCAGCTCCGAATTGTTCTCCGCCGGCTTATTGTCCGCTCGGGGCTGACTCATCTCTCCCAGCAGGGCAGCGAGTTCCGGGTCAAGCCCGCTGTTTTCGGAAGAGGTTTTCTCTTCTGGCGGCGCGGCTGGTCGCGGTGCCGCCGCCGGAGCACTCGTTCCAGGTGACGGGCTCGAGGCTGGTATTGCTGCCGCAGGAGCCCAGGGACCGCAAAGAGCCGGGGCCTTGAGGTGCAACGATCGAATCTCCGAGGCGACGATTGAATCGCGACCTCGCATCGCCTGGAGAGGAATTAGCCCCAGTGAGGCGGTCTGTTGAGCTGTGGATGCAGGGAACTGTTTCTCTGAGCAGAATGTGACTGAATCTCCATTTGGCAACTGCAGGGCGAACACGGGCATTCGGTCGAGCACTCGACTGTTGTTAGGGTCGAACTTGAATGAATGGTCCTTCATATAGGCGCCAGCCAGCATTGCAGCACAGAACGTCCCAGAATTGCCCCAAAGGAATCCTCGCGAGCCGGACCTTGGCGAGAACTCCTCGAACAGGAACTTTTCCACGGACTTCCCGTTCTTCCCATAGGGCAGGCGCAACAGAAATCCCGGCAGGGCGAGGCCAAGATAAGATGACTCCGGAGCGGATCTCATCTGAGTCCACGCGGCAACGAGTTCCTTGTCGCGAATCTTCAGATCAGGATCCAGCAATTTGTTAGTGAAGCCGCTCAGAAACGGAGCCTGCAACCGCTGAGCAATACTTGAGATTCGTCCCAGCAATTGTGCATGGGATGAGCTGAAGTCAAAATGGTAGCGACCAACGATTGCTGACCATGGTTCAGGATGAATTCCTTCGGCCGTCTTTTCTACGAGGAGCCGGTAAAGACCGGTTTCCTGAAGCTCACGGTCTGCCCCGAGATCAGCCGCAAATTCTTCTGCCGAAACGTCAAACAGCACAACTTCAATGTTGGCGCTTCGCGAAGTTCGCCGCAGAAGCCAGTCCAGTTCCTGCCATGCGCCTTCAACGGCCTGAAAATCCGGATGATGCATGAATTCACGGACCGCTGCATTCGTGGCTTCCCGAGCTGCTGCAGCGAGCTTCTCCTGATTCACCGGACTCTTTCTGATGACCGGCAGCAGATGAGGAGCACATAGGGCCTGAAGAAGTTCGGCGTCGGCTGCCTGTGTGGCTGTCGAAGGTAACGTCGGATACGACGAAACTTCCGAAAACTCTGAATACTGCTCAACGACGGGGATGTTGATCCCGCGCGGAGACACAGCCGGAGCCGTCAGCAGCGGGCTGTCACTCCACGCCGAAAAACGTGCGACAGATTTCTCGAAGCTCCTCCCAATGCCTCGTTCGATTGCAGCCACACTGTCAATCAATGGCACCACCTCAAACAGATGATCCGGATGAAAGTCGGCTAACGAGCGAAATTCAAAGTTCACAAAAGACCGACCGCCTGCAATCGGAATTCGCAACTGCGGAGACATCTTGCCAAGAACTTCATCCAGGGAATCGAAATCAACCCGGATTGGCTTTGTTTCGGTAATCTCGTCGTGCGTTGAAAGCACTCCACGGTTCGCCCGCCCGGAGAAATCGCCGAGAATCGCGATCCGGAAGACCGGTGCCCCCACCCTATGAATTGGCTTCAGGCCTACCGGAGTGCTGAAAGTAAGTTCGTTTGACGGTGTCTCACCGGAATCAGACGGCATGCTGCCGCTCCTCATGCAAATCAAGTCTCGCGAGAAACAAAGAAAGGCAGCAAAGCCCATCGGTCGCGGACGCTCAGCGAATGTGGCGATTATTCAACAGACAGATGGCGGTTGCAAGGTTCACAATTAGCTTTGTGTGCCCAGCATTTCGCTAGAACGAAGATCGGTGAATTCTGCCGAACAGAAGGACCGCCTGTTTGCGGCGCGCCCATTCATACCGTGTTGTGATCTGGGAAGTCTGAGGGGAGTTTGTCAGTCCGCTGCAATCGATCGAACCAGCACGATCGACATGATCGGAACAATCCATCCAGACAGATACGTCATCTGACGATGACGATTGTGGGTACCGCCGCCATCATTTGTTCGCGGCGTATTGCAAGTTTTCCAGAGTGCCGTACAGCCATGCCATCGACCCAAAACATTCAAGTCAGATTTATACAATGGCTTGTTGCGGGATGTTTGTCTGTGTTTTGCGGAACGCTGTTTGGACAGCTGCCAGCTGTTCCGAATGTCCCCGCACCCGGCGTTCCTCAAGCACCCGGTATACCTCAAACCCCGGGCGACGCGTTGAATGCTGCTTCCAACATGCCTGGACTGACAATCAATACAGGTAGTCCGTGTTGCAAACCACCAACCATATGGGACTTCCTGGGTTGCAGTCAGATCAAGCAGCATCTGACCGAAACCAGTGCGGCAATTCATCAGTTGCCCCTGATCAAGAACTTAGGTCCGATGTTCAACTCAGTGCTCTCGACTGTCGGCCTCGCAGATCCGGCAGGTCCACCGGGCATCCTTCCCGGCGCTCCGGGACCGCCAGCTCCCCCTGGCGCCCCTCAGGGACCGGGTGCAGTTGCGGCAAAGATTGAAGCAGACAAAAAAGCCGCTGAAGACATCATCCAGAATCTGAACTATCTGGCACAGCAGGACTGCAATCGTTATCCTGAGGTTATACCGGCGATTCTCCAGGAGCTTGATAACCCTGACGAGTTAGTCCGGTACACGGCATTGACAGCTCTCAAACCGCAATGTCGAGACTTCCGCTGTTCGACTCTGCCAGCGACAAGAATATACTTCAGGCTCAAACACACTCGCTTATGCCAGCCATGCGGATGCTGCGCGGGCTGTCAGTGCCAGGATCAGGTGATCGCTCGTCTTACCAGCCTGTTGCTCGACAAGGATGCGCTCAATCGTCCGCTGGAGAAATCTTACCGAGTTCGTTATCTCGCCACAGAGATACTGAACGACTGCTTGAGCAACAGAGGTCGAGATGCAACCCCAAGGCGAAACGATGTGCAGCCCGATCCGGAGCGCGGCCCGCTACCGGATCCTCAGCAGGTCGCTCCACTCCTGCCCGTTCCTGATCGCGACTTCAATAGTCAGGTCTCGATGAATCTTGCGTCCAACCGACAGTCAACCACGCACGCAGACGAGTCAACGGCTTCTCGTGCAAAATCTTACAGCAATCAAGGCGAAATACAGCAAGTGAGCTTCGATAACACGTTGCTCGATATCACAGCTAGTTCAGAGTCACGAGATGTGAACGACGTAAGTCTCTCTGATACAGCCAAAGCTTCAGACTCTTTGGATTCAGAACTTGCCACACAGCAGCTTGAAATCATCGAAGTATGTGAACGTGAACTAAGGTTAACGGCAGCAAAGGGAACTGGCTCCACAAACGTTGATGCCGAAAAGTCTTTCTCGAGGCTGTGCAATGCACGTTTGAAACTGGCGTTGCTGGGCGATCGCGAACAAGAAGCGATTCTATTGCGAGCAGCGGAACGAGTCTGCAAAAGATCATCGCATTCAGTTCAGTCTGTCGTTCTCATGGCAACAGTTTGTCAATTGGCGGCATCGCGTTCAAGAGAGCAAAATGCTGATCAGAAAGAGTGGATCAGGCTTCGCAGTGAGTACCTGAATTTTGTGGCTCGCAACCTCAGAGTAAAGTCTAAGGTTGTCGAAGAGCAACTCGTGGAGACTGCTGAACTGTGTCGACAGTGTAGGCTGACCGAAGAACGTCAGGCGTGCCTTGAAACGATTGGCGCGGTCTTTAGAGATGATGACTCAGCCGAAGCCACTGAGGAGCAGATTGAATCCACTGGAGGCGTTTCCACTTCCATGCGGCGGCAAGACAGAACCTACCACCTTGATCCTGGGGCCTATTCGGTTCAAGCGTTTCCGAAGCATGAATCTGCTGTCGGGAGTCTCGGCGGCAATGTCGCCCGCACTCAAGTACGAATTCAGAAGACCTCGAGTCTCGGTGATTCGACAAATCCTCGCACTCAGACGGCACTGCCATCCGATGAAAATCGAGAGCGGCCATGTTCTGATTGCCAGTCTACGACCGTGATATTTTTTCCTGTCGCAAACTCTGGAACTCAGGAGGAACCCGCACCGAGCGACGTTTCTCAGGCAGTCGAAGCTCAGCCACAAGAAGAATCACTCTTCGAGAATCCGGAATCGGGAAATACGGTCGCACAAAGCCAGATCAAGTCTCCATACTTTTCGACAAAACCACTGCCTCAGGATCTGTACGATCGAGCAATTGAGGCAGTGAACGTCGGCCCAGAAGCGATGGCGTATCCCGAATGTGATCCCGACGTTCTGAAGATGTATGACAATTCATACGCAATTAAACTCGCTCCATTTGCCCTGTTCAATATGGATTCGGCGCAGACCGGGAATGTGTTTCGACTTAGCTACCGGTCCGTGTTCGGTTATAACGCTCCGGACCGGTCAGAATATTTCTGGTCAAAGATTGGAGGCAGCGGGCCTCCGCTTCCGGAGAGGAAAATCAATTTTCAGGACTTCATGATCTATAACGAGACCGGCTCCGACACCACATCTGTTGTCACTGAAATTCCAATCCGATTCCTCGATCCAGAACGAAATGGGAATACTGCGGGTCCGGGAGATCTCGTGATGGGTGTGAAGACTGTGATGCTGCAGGACCCCAATTACCGGATCTCCTCAATCATGCGGACTTCGGTCCCCATCGGATCTTCATCAAGGGGTTTGGGACACGGTTTCCTTACAATGGAGCCGGGCCTGCTTTCAATGTGGCGAATCGGACGACAGACTCATCTTTTCGGCGATTTGCAGTTTCAGTTTCCGATTGGCGGAGATTCCCAGCATGGAAGTCAGGTGTTGCGCACCTCCATCGGCTTAACTCGCGTTCTTTGGTCGGACGTGATCAGTCCGCCACAGCCTGGTTCTGACGGGCTCATCCTGACGGTTGAAACGATCTTCACCGGATTTCTCGGCGGCAGAGAGACGACGTCCGCCGGGCTGACTCGCGGAGCCGAACAGGTTGATGTGACACAGCATTTCGGACTTCGTCGGATGTGGTCGGAGAGATTCAGCACAGGTATGGATCTTGGTTTCGGTGCGCCCTCGAGTGGCCTATATGACTTCAGCCTGATGACTCAGGCTCAATGGGTCTATTGATCATGAAGAACCAAAGAAACTGAGCCAGTGTGTTCGAATCTTTGCGACACTCGAAAACAAACACTGGAGCTTTCTCTGAGAGAAACGCTCACACAAGGTTCAGGCTCCAGCTGGGCTCATCCGCATGAAACGCGGCGCTAACTGCCACCAGAATGCAATGCGACTCGAACTCTGTCTTCCATCCACGCGAGAGCTGGTTCAGTAAGACATCCGCACGAAGCTTTCAAAAGTTCAGTTCCCGGAAGATCTGGACAAATTCACACACCGTGTCCATCGATCGTCCAACCATCGACGCGAGGAAGGCAACAGTTGTGTGGATCTCCAAACCAAACTATCACAGCTGCTGGACGCCTTCGATATCACCGAGTTCGCCAGTTGGCCCTCGCCAGCCTTCGTACACGACAACTGTCGCTTTGCCATTCCGATTTCGCCACACCGGACGATAGCATTGCGAATTGCATCGTGTGATTTGAGGCCCTCCATTGGAACAAGCGCTTGCAGATCGGCTTGATTAATCTTGTTCTGATTCGAGATCCGCCCGCGTCGCTTCGAGGACTGTTTGTCCCCATGCGAACGGCACTTCTTCGCAGTGCCAGCCTTCGTTTGTTTGTCGTCCTGTCGACGCATTTCTTCAGCCGTCATTGATTACGATTGCTCGAGTCGCTGTGTCGGGTTTCTCCTCTGCAAAACCGCATTCTCTGCCTCAAGGACTGCAATGTGGGGGTCAGCCCCGCATTCTTGTTTTCCAGATCATCAATCCGATGCATCAAACACGCGACTGTCCCCTGCAACTTCACCAACATCAACGACCTCAGGCGGCCGGCCGTTGAGACGATGACACCGCTTCCTCTGACCTTTGGCATCGGTCAAATGCCCCAACCAAACTGGTGAAACGGGTAGGGTTTGTTGCACTAATGGTTGCCGGTTTTCCTGACAGCCATGGCGAATCGGTGAGGACGGCTGAGGATCGACCACCCACGAATGAACCGGTCGAGCCTGAAAACACCGACAGCCGCAACCCCTGTCAACGTAAGACGTTAGACAAGGATTGCGGCTGTCTGAGTGCAATTGATAAAGCGGAGAGACAGGGATTCGAACCCTGGGTACCCTTGCGGGCACTCCGGTTTTCAAGACCGGTGCGATCGGCCGCTCTGCCATCTCTCCGGGGCGGAATGTAGGCGGTTACTGGTGGCGTGTCAACGAGGTGATCACGTAATGACACTTTCGAGAACCGCGAGTCTCCCAAAGCCTCTTTTCTGTGTTCAAAGACCCAAAGAGACCAAATCGCAAGAACTCCACAACCGTTTTTGGAACCGGGATGACAAAACCAATGTCATCAAGGGTGAAGCGGAGGCTATTCGAGTGTAAACTCCCAAGGAGAAAGTCCTCGTAGCTCAGCTGGATAGAGCGTCGGTTTCCTAAACCGAAGGTCGCGCGTTCGAATCGCGCCGGGGGCATTTTCTGTAGGTACTTGGTGCGGCAGCGATCCGTTGACCCATCACCGCGTGACAGAACGCCGCAAAGGAGGACCAGACGTGGTCGTACTCCCGCCTTTCTTCGCTTCCCTTCTGTTGAAACGTGTCACAGGCATTCTGGGAAGTTACAGAATCAGGCCCTTCTCCCCCTGGGGAGTAGGGTTCTCCAAAAGTTGCTAGTGCTTCGTCACGTCAAGAAACAGGGGTATCATTAGCGGGCTAGAAATGCGAGACCGCATGTCACAAGGAGGTGTTTCATGCAAAAGAAGTATATTGTTCGTCTGTCGGATGGGGAGCGTTCGGCGTTGCAGGATGTGGTGAAGAAACCGAAAGGGACCAGTCAGAAGGCAAAGCGGGCGAAGGTTTTGTTGAAGGCTGATTCGAACGGGCCTGGATGGACGGATCAGAAGACCGCCGAAGCGTTCGACTGTCGAACTCAGACTGTGGAAGATGTTCGGTGAAGGCTGGTCGAGCGTGGATTTGAAGAGACGCTCAATGGTCCGAAGCGAACGCACAAGCCGACGCCCAGTATTCTGGACGGTCGCCCGGAAGCTCAGGTGATTGCGATGCGGCTGAGTGATCCCCCGAAGGGCTTCGGAAAATGGACGCTGCGGCTGCTGGCTCGAAAAGTCGTCGAGCTGAACATCATAGAATCGATCAGTCACGAAACTGTTCGCCGCACGCTTCAAAAAACGACATGACAAAGCGACACATCGAGTATTGGGCCCCTCAACTTTGAACAGGGACCTCCGGAAGCCGATGCCGAGTTCGCCGCGGGCATGGAAGATGTGCTTGAGATCCATGAAAAGCCATACGCTCCGCAGTGATCTGCATGGAAGCAAGTCCCGCCGCCGACCGATGAGGGAGGATGAAGGCTAGGACGCGGTAGCCTGAACACAGTGCAGCTTTTGAAGGAAACGCGGAGGCCGATTTCCGCCGCGAAAGATCGCGCGAAACGCCTCGATTATGAATATGAACGTGCAGGAACATGCAACATTTTCATGTTCACAGAACCTCTGGCCGGGTGGCGTGAAGTCTCTGGACGCACAACGAAAACAAAAGTGGGCTGTGCCACGGTAATGGCTCGACTGCTGAAGGCGTTACGCAGATTGCCCGAAGGTGATCCTGTTTTGTGACAATCTCAACACGCACACCAAAGGTGCCTTCCATGGAGCCTTCGAACCCGCGCGAGCCCGTGAACTGGTCCGCCGGATCGAATTCCACCAAACGCCTAAACACAGCAACTGGCTGAACATTGCCGAGAACGAATTGAGCTCACTGACCCGCCAGTGCGTTGCAGGCCGCCGCTTTCGTGACGAGCAGACTCTCCGCGAAGAAACAACCGCGTGGTCCACCGAAGTCAACTCGACGCAACGAGGCGTCGACTGGCAAATGAAAATCGACGACGCTCGAATAAAGCTCAAATCCGTTTACCCACGCTCTTTGATGTGACAGAACGCTAGTTGTCCACTTCAAAGACCACCATGTAGTTTTCTTTGAGCACATCCTTCACCTCGTCGACCTTTTTGAATCCGGCTTCGATGATTTCCTTTTCGAAGACTTCCTGTCCTGCGCGGACATGGTTCATCGTCCATTCCGTGCTTTCGCCTTCGATGCGCTTGAAGTCGACGACGATCACTCGCCCGCCCGGCTTCATGGCCTTGCGAAGAGACGTCATCGTCTTGATTGGAAACTCGAAGTGGTGATACGTGTCGCAGATGTAGGCCACGTCGACTGATTCTGGCGGCAACTCGGTGGAATCCTCTTTGCACAACAACGTTTCGACATTGCGAATGCTGCGTTCGCGACAGGTTACTTCGATGTGATCGAGAAACTTCTGAGCAATATCCACCGCGATAACCCGACCTTCCGGCCCGAGATTCGTCGCAAAAAGCCGTGTGAACAACCCAGTTCCGGCTCCGATGTCTGCCACAACATCCGTCGGCTTGAGCTTAATCGCCTTCAGAATCGCTTCGCGCTGAGCAAAGACTTCGCGGCTTTCGATTTCAAAGCGTTCTGTGAACTGCTTCGGATCCGGATCACGAAACGAATCATTGATGCCCGGCTTGACACTCTTTTCCTGAGCCCAAACGGCGTTGGAATGTGCGACGAGGGACATGAGAACAAGGGCACGCATGTGGTGAGAGGATAGTCGCATAATGTCTCCTGAATTCCTGCTGGGTTGATTCATGTGGAGGCGTTGTTTGCCAACGATTTGGGTTTCCGAACGCGAGCGATCATGTTCATCATTCGAAAACGATCGCAGCCGGATGATACACAGGACTGACTCTGAGTTAACTCATGAAAGATTCTTGAGCAGAATAAACACCGCCACGACTAAAATGGCGACGGAAAAGGTCCGCTGCAGAGTCGACGCAGACAAGCGATGACTGATTCTCTGCCCAACGAACAAACCGATGAGTCCGCCGACGACAAACAACGCTGTCACGTCTGGTTGAAATGACTGGCCCGCGGAGATCAGGGAGACGACTCCGGACGCACTGACAAGAGCGATGACCATCAGCGACGTTCCGACCGCTCGCGACATCGACATGCTGCTGAAGACAATCAGAGACGGGACGATGATGAATCCGCCACCCACGCCAAACATGCCGGAGAGAACTCCCGCGAAGATGCCGGTCAGAATCAGCAAGCGGGCGCAGCGACTGCTCAGGATCAATACTCCCGAGGCATCGCGCTGGCAGCGAGGTCCGTCGGTTTGATAATCGGACGCGGCTACTCGTTTCGGTTCGACAGGGACGCAGACCTGTGCAGCACCGGAGTTTTGGCGGCCCCTGCTCCACATGACAACAGCGATCGTGATCATCAGACCGGCGAACAGCAGCATCAGAATCGGCTCTGCGATTTGTCTGGCGAGCCACGCTCCGAGCGGTGCTCCGAGCATCCCCGCGAATGCAAAGATCAGTCCCGTTCGAATCTCCGCTTCGCCGTGTTTCCACTTCTGCAGAAATCCCACCAGCGACGTCAGACTCACGGAAACCAATGAAATCCCAACCGCCTCGCGTGCGGGGAGCCCTAGTCCGTACGCCAGCATCGGCACCGCGAAGATCGCTCCGCCGCCACCGGTCAGGCCCAGGGAGATCCCAACAATCGATCCGAAAAGAATGCTGAGCATGGTAATGGTTGGCACTCCTTTCGTGTAAGAGATTTTCGTAATCGCAGGCCGTAATCGTAGGCCGGACCGAGCGAATGCGAGTTCCGGCAATGTGTTCAATGACAATTGCCGGAACTCGCTAACGCTCGGTCCGGCCGACGTCCCGCGATCGCCTGGAATCACGCGGCGGTTTCACAGATCTTCGTGCCGCAGGTCATCGTGTTCTCGGGAATCGTCGCCAGCTTTGTCGCGATCCATGCTTTGATGCCGCCGACCATGTCGGAGACGTTCGTTCGGCCTGCGTTCGCCAGAATGCTGCAGGCGATTGCCGAGCGATAGCCACCTTCGCAATGAACAACGACAGGACGATCGGCGGGAACTTCCGACAAACGCTCACGCAGATGAGTCAGCGGGATGTTGTGCGACTTCTCAATGTGGACGATGCCACTTTCCTTCTCCGAACGAACATCCAGAATGAACGGAGCCCTCTGCTCTTCGATCTGTTCCGCCAAAGCCGCGGCCGTGATACGTGACACGGTCTGGATCAATTCCGGATGAGCATCCAGAGCTTCCATGCCGTCTTTCAGATAACCGGCGACATTGTCGAAGCCGATTCGGCCCAGCCGCATGACCGCCTCTTCTTCGTTGTCGTCGCTAAGTACCACGATCGGAGCATCGTGACTCAGCAGCGATCCAGCCCATGTGGCATACTTGCCCTTGAGCCCGATATTGATCGCCCCTTTCAACGAGGCACCTTCGAAGTCGATGGCTTCTCGAACATCCACGATCTGCGCTCCGGATGTCTGTAGCGCGAGCACGTCGTTCAGACTGAGAGCCTTCATCGACTTGCTGAGAGTGCTCTCAAGGTCCGGGCGTTCCTGACGGTTCTTGATGGCATCGTAAACGAAGTAGCCTGGTGCTTCCGGCTGTTCGCTGGTGACCAGCGCCTTGAACTGTTCGAACGGCATCGGCTGAAGAGCGTAGTTGAACTTCTTCTGTTCACCGATCGTGGACACTGTTTCTTTGCTGAGCGACTTGCCGCAGAGCGAACCGGCACCGTGAGCCGGATAGACCAGAGTCGTATCTGGCAGTTGACGGAGCTTGTTGATCGATTCGTACAGCATTTCAGCCAGTTCATCAGCCGTTACACCTATCGACGCCAGCAGGTCCGGACGACCGACATCGCCGATGAACAGCGTGTCGCCAGTTAGAACAGCATGCGGGATCGTAACGCTGTTCGCTTGGTCGAAAACCAGCAGCGAAATTCCTTCCGGGGTATGTCCGGGGGTTTCCATGGTCTGGATCTTCACGTCACCAAACTCGATGACGTCGCCGTCCTTCAGAGCCGTGTGATCGAACTCTGCCCCAGCTCGTTCGCCCATACAAATGCGAGCCCCAGCCTGGTTTCGAAGTTCGATGTGACCAGCAAGGAAGTCCGCATGGAAATGCGTCAGGAAGACGTACTTGATTATGTATCCACCGGCCTTTGCATCCTCCAGATACTGTTCAATGTCCCGCTGTGGATCGACAACGGCCGCGACCTTTGTCCTCTCATCAGCGATCAGGTACGACGCATGAGCCAGACAGCCAAGGTAGTATTGTTTCAGGTACATGGGGATTTCCTTTGTGTGGATTGATTCGTTTCATTCGGCGCAGGGCGTCAGCGGTCCGTTGATTGACTGCGATTTCACAACCCGCAACGTCAGTGAGGGATCAAGTTGTCCGCGTTCTCCACAGAAATCCCTCGCTGACGCTTCGGGTTAGGATTGAATCAACAGCCGACCAGCGAGTTCCGGCAGTCGATTAGGCTACGGACGTTGTCAGTTGACTCAACGCACGACGAAGAGCTGTTTCCGGGGGTGCTCCGGCAGATTGGCCAACGACTTCACCCTGAGCGATAAAGGTCAGATTTGGAATAGAGCTGACGTTGAAGCGACTCGCCAGCTCCGGATCCTGATCGACGTTCACCTTCACGATGCGAGCCTTTCCGGAGAATTCCACGGCGAGACGATCCAGTGTTGGAGCCAGCATGCGACACGGACCGCACCAGTCGGCATAGAAGTCGACCAGAACTGGCACCGGAGAATTCAACACGTCACGTTCAAAGTTCTGCGCGGATGTGTGGTAGACGACACTCATGATGGTCTTTCCTTCGAAGAGAATTTCAGATCTCAAGTCTCAGATCTCAAATTTCAAATTTGAAATCTCAAATGGATTTCGGATGAGGAGTTCAATTGCAGCACGATGGGCCGGGCTGAGTCGAACAGGTCTTTACTGGAGCTGCAGATGGGGATGACTTGACCTGGTTCCATGGCATGCGTGCGAGAATCATCGCCATGCCACAGGTGTCCGTGATTCCGGCGAACATCAGCCCGGCTCCGATGAATGCAGAAAGGCCGGCGAAGTACTGATGCACAAACATGCCGAGCAGTCCGCCGACCAACGCAAGAAAACCTGCACAAATCCGGACCTGACGTTCCAGAGAAATGGCCTTCTTGCCTCGAGCCACCGGCAATCCAGCCTGTTCCCAGGCCATCGTGCCGCCTTCGACATTGACCGCGTGAGCACATCCGGCCGCTTGTAGCTTTTCACAAGCCTGCTTACCGCGGCTTCCCGAACGACAGATGACGTACAGCGGATTCGTTCCCGAATGCTGAGCTAAAACAGCGCCCGTATTGAACGTCTCCAGCGGAACATTCTTCGCGATCGTCGCATGGACTTCGCGATACTCCGCTGGTGTGCGAACGTCGATCAGATCGACATGCTCCCCAGCGGCGACTCGATCATGCAGTTCCTTTGCAGAAATCGTTGCGATACTCATTTGGTCTCTCCTTCTGATTGTTCGTAAAATCGTTATATCGACACACGACGATATGTTTGGGCAAATAAAACGGAGACGACATCGTCTCCATTCAAGACAACATTGTAGGTTGGACATTCTTGTCCGACGGCGACTCATCCAGCCGACATTCGGCTGCTGATCGGTTTCGAATGCTCATGAACGATTGGGACAATCGTTCTACAATTGCTCAGGTCGAACCAACGCCAAAGCGGCTTTCGATGCATCCGAGAATATTCTTCAGATGGGGCTCAACGACTTTGTAGTACACCGAGCGTCCATCTTTTTCGCTCGACAGAAACCCGCATCGTTGCATCAGTCGCAAATGCTCCGATGCCATCGGACTTGGAATCTCACACGCTCCAGCCAGCTCGCCGACCGTGTAATCTCCCTGCAACAGCATCTGCACCATCCGCAACCGATGAGGATGCGCCAAGGTCCGCAGACATTCCGCCGCCTGTCCTAATGCTTCGAGATCTGTCAATTTGAGTTTCGTTGATGCCATTGCTGTCTCCGTACTCAAATATATCGGAACATCACGACATGTCAATGAGTCTTTCTGCGATTTTGAAAGATTTCTGAATCGCCGACTGTCAGGCTGGGAGCTTCTGCGACAGTACGGGGCAACAGAATGCCACGGAGCAACGGCGACGATGCTGTTGTTCGTTGGTGTTGAGTTTCTGCATCCAATGTTCAACTGTCGGCGGCAAGCGATCTACCGACGGAGGCCAGAAACAACAGCATCATGGCAGGACTGCTACCAAACTCCTTCGATTGGCAGTGGGTTCGATAGTCCCGATCAGCCGCAACTGACGAAATCAATCATGCTGGTTCACGGCGTTTCCACGTCCCGCGGCGCCGTTGAAATGGCCTCGGTTTCCCTAATCGATCCGACCTGCTTACACTCTGTGACATCCCGCCTGCGTTTTCGATTGTGGTTCTGCGCAGAGATGCTCCATGTTTGAGTTTCTTGCCCCTGTCTTTGCAATTGCCGGTGGCGTTCTGGCTTCGGTGCCGTTGATACTGCATTTGTTTCGACGAACACCGGCTGTTCGAATGCCATTCAGCATCGTCCGTTTTCTGACGCCGTCGTTGCCGACGACGACTCGCCGTTCGCGGCTTGAGCACTGGCCGCTCATGCTGTTGCGAATTCTGGCGGTGTTGCTGATCGCCCTCGCGTTCTCGCGGCCGTTTCAGCGAATGTCGATCGACCGTCAAGAGGCCGCCAGCAGTGCGGATCGGATTGCGATCCTGATCGATGCAAGTGCCAGCATGCGTCGCGATGGTTTGCGAGATGCGGTGACGGCCGAACTTCGGCAGGTTGCCGATAATTTTGATGATCAGGACATTGTCAGCATTGCGACGTTCTCAGAGACGATGCGGTATCTCGTCACTGCTGACGAATGGAAGCAAACGGAGCCCGCGGGCCGAGCTGCTTTGATCGATCGAGCCATCACATTATATGAACCGGACTGGCTGACAACTCGAACCGCTGCGGCGATGCTTGAAGCGGCCGATGATGTTTCGTCAGAGACGACGGCCATAGGCCCGGACGGCAAACGGCGAGTCGTGCTAGTGACTGACTTTCAGGAAGGAAGCGAACTCGACGAATTGCGTTCCGGGAGCTGGCCCGACTCTGTGGAGCTCGAACTCAAACCGGTGAAGCCCTCAAATCCGGGCAATGCGGGATTGAGTCTGGTTGAGGATGAACGATCCGGGCGAATTCGAGTGCGAGTCACGAACTCCGGTGATGCGTCCGTCACGAAATACTCTTTGCAGCCGTTTGATGCGAAGGGCTCTCCGGCCGGCGTTCCGGTGATTGTCGATGTTGCTGGCGGTCAGCGACGGACGGTCACGATTCCCGATCCGAAGGAAGGCGAACCTGTATTCGCAGGAGTTGAACTGACCGGCGAAACGCATGCATTTGACAACGTCGTTGATCTGCCTCTCGATGAGCGTCGGACTGTTCGCGTTGGGCACGTGGGTTTGACCGACGTCAACGACCCGGAAGACATGCGCTACTATCTTCAGCGTGTGATTGACGGAAATGAAGCGGAGCCGATCGAAATTGTCGATCTGGTGGGGGCCGAGAATGTCGTTGTGCCGCCGCCGGATGATGTGAATCTCATCTTCGTGACTCAGCCGATTCCGGAAGGTTTGAGATCGCCACTGCAAGCGTTCGTGGATCGAGGAGGCTTGATCGTCATAGCCATTGCATCGGTTGAAATGGCGGAATCCGCGAAGGACCTGCTTCCGTCGGGTGCAACGCTGACCGAAGCGAGTATTGGCGATTACACAATGCTCGGCCAGATTGATTTTTCCAGTTCTCTGATGCAGCCGTTTGCCGATGCTCGGTTTTCAGATTTCTCGTCCATCAAGTTCTGGAAGATGCGTGCACTCGATGTTGATACGAAGCAGCCCAACATTCGACTTGTCGCAAAGTTTGACTCGGGTAAGCCTGCGATCGTTGAACTGACTCGTGCTTCCGGCGGCCGAGTTTACATCCTGACTTCGGGATGGCATCCAATCGACAGTCAGTGGGCATTGTCGACGAGGTTTCCACCGATGGTTCAGAGGCTGATTCGTCTTGCGAATCCCGCGAAGTCTGGCCATCAACTCCTTGAGACTGGCAAGCGCATTGATCCAGTTGCAATCATTGGAGCGAAGGATTGGACGCTGACGGTGCCAGATGGCTCGGTCAGAACGCCGGCATCGATCGTTGCAGCGGCACCTCCTGCCGTTGTGGAGCATTCATCCGAAGCCGAGAAAGATGCGGAGAAGAAACTCAAAGAGCCGTTGAAAGTCCTGCTCGATGTCCCGGGACGTTGGACTTTGACCGGCGAAACTGCTGAAGGACCAAAGTCCATCAGCCTGCTTGTCACCGTCGCGGCGTCCGAGAGTCGCACCGAGCCTTTACCTGTTGGCCAGTTGCAGGCGATGGGCATGTCGGCGGATGTCGTCAAAACAAAAATCGAGACGAACAAGGCCGAGGACGATCCAGCTCGGCTGGCCCAAATGGATGCCATCGAACTGGAGACTCAGCAAAAGTACTGGCGATGGTTCCTGCTTGGCGGTCTCGCATGCCTTGCGTTGGAAGCGATCGTCTCTTCGATTCTGGAACGTCGCCAGCAGGTCGCTGTGACGTAGGGGCGACTTATTGCTGCGGACATTTTGGCTTCCACTTGTCCGATCCAGCAAGTAGCGGGCAACGTCGGATTGCTGCTTTGCACCGAGAAAATTCCGAAGAATTGCATCCTTGAGACAAACCTCGCGATGTGGTCGAGTTCTCACTACAATCCGCGGTTCGAAAAAACTGCGAGCCAATGTCGGTCTCCGCATCCACCTTTCTGACGATCCTGTTCACGGAGAAGTTGTTCCATGAGTCTTGCCATTTCTGCTGTTCACGCTCGAGAAATTCTGGACAGCCGCGGCAATCCGACCGTCGAAGTTGATATCCAGTTGGAAGATGGCACGGTCGGCCGCGCCGCTGTGCCAAGCGGTGCCAGCACCGGGGCTCATGAGGCCTGCGAACTTCGCGATACTGCTGACAAGAAGCGTTATCTTGGAAAGGGCGTTCTTCAGGCCGTTCAGAATGTCAATGAAGAGATCGCAGACGCTCTGATGGACCTGAACGTCAGCGACCAGGCAACCATTGACCGGACGATGATCGAACTCGACGGAACGCCAAACAAGTCTCGTTTGGGTGCGAATGCAATTCTGGCCTGCTCACTGGCATCAGCTCACGCTGCAGCAGCAATCTCAGGTCTGCCATTGTTCCGCTACCTCGGTGGCGTTGGTGCGAACTGCCTGCCGGCTCCGATGATGAACATCATCAACGGCGGTGCTCATGCCAACAACGGTATCGACATCCAGGAATTCATGGTGATGCCGCTCGGTTTCACCAGCTTCCGCGAAGCACTCCGATGCGGTGCAGAAATCTTCCACAACCTGAAGAAGGTACTCGGCGGTAAGGGACTCAGCACCGCAGTCGGTGACGAAGGCGGATTCGCTCCGGACCTCAAGACTAACGAAGAAGCTCTGCAGGTCATCATGACCGCCATCGAAAACGCTGGCTACACACCGGGCGAACAGGTTCGCATCGCTCTGGACTGCGCCGCGACGGAATTCTTCAACTCCGAAAAGGGCGTTTACACCATCGACGGCAAGACGGTCGATTCAGACGGAATGGTCGGACTGCTCGAAAGCTGGGCGGACAAGTATCCAATCTGCTCGATTGAAGACGGTTGCTCCGAAGACGACTGGGACGGATGGAAGAAGCTGACCGATAAACTTGGTGATCGAATTCAGTTGGTTGGTGACGACCTTTTCGTAACCAACGTAAGCCGCCTGAGCCGCGGAATCGAAAAAGGCGTCGGAAACAGCATTCTGGTTAAGGTCAACCAGATTGGTACTCTGACCGAAACGATTCAGGCAGTTCAGTTGGCGTTCCGAAACGGCTACACCGCCGTGATGAGCCATCGCTCAGGCGAAACGGAAGACACCACCATCGCTGACCTGGCGGTGGCCCTGCGAACCGGTCAGATCAAAACCGGATCTGCCAGCCGAACCGATCGAATTTGTAAGTACAACCAGTTGCTCCGTATCGAAGAGATGCTGGGCGACACAGCGGTCTTTGGTGGCACCATCTGATGCCACATTGATGATCGCTGTCGGAACCAGAGTGTCTCCGATTTTGCGAATCATCGATCATGGCCAAAGTCGAACTGCATGACTCAACCGAACCGGTCCCCGAGAAGCCTGTCGAGGTTTCTCAGGCGACCGGTTCTTTGTTGATGTCGCTGGCGTTCTGGCTCACGCTGGTCACCGCTGCCGGAATGTATGCCGCAGTTTCGCTGTCGCCAAAGCTTGTTCAATGGATGATGGTTCGACAACAGCTCACCTCCAATGCCCTTCGTCTACAGCAGCTTGAGAACGAAGCTGACTATCTGGAACGAGTTGCTGATGCTCTGAAGAAAGATCCCGAGTTCGCCGAACGACTCGTGCGTGCAACGCAGTCACCGGCTCTGGATGAAGTTCCGTTCGATGCGTCTCTGAGCGCTGCCAGCAAAGAGTTATCAGAAGCGGAATCGCCTGACCAGGGATTCTTGATGAAGCACCCGGACGTGTACGAAGGCGTTGTGCGACTTGCCAGCGATGTCAGGCTGCGACGAGGGCTGCTGGTATCATCAGCCAGCATGACATTGATCGCCTTCACCCTTTTCAATGATGCCGGAGTTCGCTTTCTGGTCCACTGGATTGCCACGATCGGACAACTTTTGAAGTCAATCGCCGCTCGCTATCGCAAGCCACCGGTGGATGACACGGAACCTGTTTCGGCTCCGTGAGCAACCAGTGTCGTCTTTCAGTGTCGTCTTTCGCTCCGCCAAAGAAACGCCTCATCACACTGCGTAAAAGCCGAGACTCGTCGCAACGATCCAATCCAATGAGCGCCGCATGCCTTGTGGAAAACCAGCGTCTTCAACTCACCGGACGGCTCGCGCCGTTCCGCTTTTGAATGTTCAGGCCGAGCTTCCAGCCATTGCTGCCTGAAGCTGTCGGAGCGCCGTTTCGGAGACCTGTCCGTAACTGCCATTCGCTTCCCCAGGCAGACCGTAATGGACTTTGGCGGTCTCCTGAATCGACGTGTCCACAGCAACTTCGCGGACGGCTGAATGTACCTGCCGACATCCGGTGGAAGTGATCAGTTCGCGAACATTCGACGCGCGGACTCCTCCTCCGGGCAGGATCTCAATTCGACCGTCCGCCAGCAAGGACAACTCTTTCAATCGATGCTGGCCTTCGATCGCTGTCGCCGCTCCGCCGCTGGTCAGCACGCGGTCAAAGCCGCAGTCGATCAATTGCTTCAATGCCGTAATCTGATCCGACACCACATCGAAGGCTCGATGAAACACAAGCTGAGCGTTCGGAAACAAGGCACGGATGCGTCGGCAGCGATCAACATCAATCTGGCCATCGCCTGTGAGGAATCCCGTCGCGAGTCCTTCGATGCCAAGCGGCAGAAGGACCTCAGCGTCGTTCAGCATCAGAAGAAAGTCGGACCTTGAGTAGCAGAATCCACCCTCGCGCGGGCGAATCATGGCAATGATTGGGCCGGCAAATGTCTCGCGAGCCCGCTTTGTCAGTGCGAAGGTTGGCGTGAGTCCGCCAACTGCCATGCCCGAGTTCAATTCAATTCGATCCACATGGCATTTGGAAGCGATCTCAACATCACCGAGACTGCCGGTGCATAACTCCAGCAGGACTCGTCCTGCGGAGTGCGTGTGATCGACCGAATTGGCTTGTTCGCTGCCGCTCATCGTTCGGATCTTCATCACGTGCGAACGCAGACGCTCAGAATTCTGCATGCCCCGGCGTTCGCGGGAAAGGAATCACGTCGCGGATGTTGGTCATGCCTGTGATCAGCAGAACGGCTCGTTCCAGACCGAGCCCGAAACCAGCATGAGGCACGGTGCCGTACTTTCGCAGGTCGACGTACCACCAGTAGTCATCCGGATTCAGATGACATTCGTGCATTCGCTGAATCAGAACGTCCAGCCGTTCTTCTCGCTGGCTGCCGCCAATGATCTCGCCGACGCCAGGCACCAGCACGTCCATCGCTCGCACGGTTTTCCCGTCGTCGTTGCATCGCATGTAGAACGGCTTCAGCGTGCGAGGATAGTTGTACAGAATCACCGGCTGCCCAAAGTGTTCTTCGGTTAGGAAGCGTTCGTGTTCTGTCTGAAGATCGCTGCCCCATTGCACCTGATAATCAAACTTTTTCCCGCACTTCGTGATGATGTCAATCGCTTCAGTGTATGGCAGACGAATGAACTCTTTGCTGCGAATGTTTTCCAGTTTGGCTAGCACCGTCTTGTCGATGCGGTCATTGAAAAACGCCATGTCGTCCGGACATTTTTCCAGAACGTCATTCACCATCGTCTTGATGAACGCTTCTGCCAGGGCCATGTTGTCCGGAAGTTCGTAGAACGGCATTTCCGGTTCGACCATCCAGAACTCAGCCAGATGCCTCGTCGTGTTGCTGTTCTCCGCTCGAAACGTCGGACCGAACGTGTAGCAATCACCAATCGCCGTCGCGTAGGTTTCGGCTTCCAACTGACCGCTGACCGTGAGCGATGCCGGTTTACCAAAGAAGTCCTGTTTCCAGTCGATGGCATCGATCTGCTTCTTGGCCAGCATCGCCAGATCCAGCGTCGTCACCTGAAACATCTCGCCAGCGCCTTCGCAGTCGCTGGTCGTCACAATCGGCGTGTTGATATACAGAAACCCGCGCTGCTGGAAGAAGTTGTGAATGGACCAACTGATGCAGTTACGCACTCGGGCTACAGCACCGAAGGTGTTCGTGCGAGGTCGCAGGTGCGCGATCTCACGCAGGAACTCCATGCTGTGCCCCTTCTTTTGAAGAGGGAACGAGGCTGGGTCCGCTGTGCCAAGTATCGTCATCGATGTCGCATGCAACTCAATCCGCTGGCCCTTGCCGGGAGATTCCTTCAGCGTCCCTTCGATCGACAGGCTTGCCCCGGTCGTCACGTCCTTGATGGACTCTTCATAGCCCGGGACTTTGTTTTCCACGACGACCTGCAGATTCTTCATGCAACTGCCGTCGTTCAGTTCGATGAACGAAAACCCGTTCTTGGAATCTCGCCGAGTCCTCACCCAGCCTTTTGCTGTGATTATCGTCTCAGGCTGTCCGGCGCGAAGGATGGTCGCAATGCGTGTGACTGGCATGTTGTGCCTGTGAAAAAGATGCTGTGGAATGCGTTTGACTGCGAATGATTCTGGAAACACCGACTTCCGGCAAGCCCGGACGGCCGATTTGCCGCCTTCGCGAGCGACGCTGGCTTTCAGTCCACGCGATTCGAGTTGATCCCGCTGGCGTGGACACCGGCACTTGATTGATTTCCAGCGGACTTCCGTCAGGCTTGTCTCGGCGGAGGAAACAACTGACAGCTACGATTTCGGACGACTCGCAACAAAACGCTCCGACTTGGGCTTGTCCCGGCGGTCGCAGCGACAAAATTCGCCGATTCCGCCGGGGCAAGCCCGATGCGGAGATCTGAGCTGAGTCAGCGTCCTGTCTGTAGCTCTCAGTTGCTCGCCCCGCCCGGACGAATCGGACGGAAGCAACTCTTGAATGAGCGAATTCCGGAACTCAGTTCCAAAGTCCGCTGCGAGGACTCTGAGGAGCCAGCATGGCAAGTCGTTCGAACAGCTCCTTGACTTCCGGCGTCAGATCCTTCGGCACTGCGATCTTGAGCGTGACGAACTGATCACCGCGTTCTCCCGATTTGTGATTCAGAACACCTTTGCCTCGAAGTCTCAATTTCGCGCCGCTGGATGTTCCCGGCGGGATCGTCAGGACGACCAGACCGTCGTTCAGCGTTGGAACATCGATCTTCGCGCCAAGAGCCGCTTCTGATGGAGTGACGGGAACCTCAACGAGAAGATTCTGGCCGTCTCGTTTGAACCACGGATGAGCCGCAACATGGACTGTGACGATCAAGTCACCAGCAGGTCCGCCGGCCACTCCCGGATTTCCCTGGCCGCCAAGTCGGATACTCTGACCGTCTTCAATACCGGCGGGAATCTTTACGCTCAATCGCTCTGATGATGAGCCATTCTGCAGCGTCACGGTGTGTTCGCCGCCGTTCACTGCCACGGTGAACGGCACAGTAATCTCTGCCTTAGCATCCTGGCCCTTCTGGCTTCGAGGCTGTCCGCGTCGGCCACCACCGCCAAACGGACTTCCGCCGCGACCGCCTGCGCCGCCACCAAACATACCACCAAGGATGTCGTTCAGATCGAAACCAGCGGCGCCGCCTCCACCGAATCCCTGAAAGCCCTCGAACGGATTCACACCAGCACCTCGAGCGGCATGACCGAACTGGTCGTAGTTCGCTCGCTTCTGCTCATCACTCAGCACATCGTAGGCTTCGGTGAGTTCAGCGAACTTCTTCTCCGCTTCCGGATCCGCTGGCTTCACATCGGGATGGAACTTCTTCGCGAGCTTCTTGTAAGCCTTGCGAATCTCATCCTGCGATGCCGAGCGCGACACGCCCAGCACCTCGTAGAAGTCTCGTTTTGACATGGCGAAGATTGCGGAAAGAATGAAGAGAGGGGCAACGCGAGGCTGCCATTTGGACGGGATTGAGTCTACCGAGTTCCGGGAGCAAAACGGGTGCCGAAGCGGCAGAGTCCGTGTTTTGTAAGGTTTTCCAGGTCCTGGCACTGAAGTTTCGAGACACAGTGCCGACTCGGCAGCTTCCTCGATACACTTCCGGTTCTGCGTTTGAGAAGTCCTCAACCGATTGGCCAAGGCTGCCGTGACTTGTATGAATTCACTCGAGTATCTGCAGGAACTCATCCCGTTTCCGTCCGTCAGTTCGGAATCGAACAGCGACATCACGGACTGCGTTGAGTCGTGGTTGCTGAAACTGCACTTCGAGATCGAACGAATCAATTACTCAGACGAACGAGGGGTTCGGAAAAGCTGCGTCGTGGCACGCAAAGGACCGGTTGAGCCCGGTGGACTCGCGTGGTTTGGCCACACCGATGTTGTCCCTGTGGAATCGTGGAGCTTCCCCAAGTCCGGCCCGTGGACTCCGTTCATCACCGACGACAGAATCTACGGTCGCGGATCGTGTGACATGCGAGGCTCAATGGCGTGCATGCTGGCTGCGTCAGAACAGATGCAATACCGGTCGCTTGCGAAGCCACTGTACTTCATTGCCACGGCTGACGAAGAGGTCGGCATGCCCGGCGCGCGAGAGGTTGTGCGGCAGTCGCAGATTTATCGCGAGATCGTGAAGCTGGAAACAAACTCCATCATTGGCGAACCGACCATGCTGGAAGTTGTGCATGCCCACAAAGGCGGTCGGGCCGTGAAAGCAACATCGATCGGTCGCGCGGCTCATTCGAGCACGGGCCTTGGTGTCAACGCGAATGTGGCTCTCATTCCATTTCTCGCCGAGGTTGGTCGCATTCATGCAGAGACCGAAACGTCACCGGCATGGCGAGACGAGCGGTTTCAGCCTCCAACTCCGACTTTGAACATCGTGATCCGAGATTCAAACTCGGCTGTGAATATCACGTCGGCTCAGTCCGAATGCGTCGTATACTTTCGACCGATGCCCGGACAGAATGGCGATGTCCTCGTTGACCGATTGCGAGCGTTGGCCGAGTGTCATGGACTGAAGTTCGAAGTGATTTTCTCGGGCGAGCCGGTCTTCACCGACCCGCGGACTCCGTTCATTCAGGATCTGCTGCAACTCACGCGGCAAACGGAGTCGAGAACGGTTGCCTACGGTACGGATGGAGCGATTTTCACCGAGCTCAAGAACATGGTGATTTTTGGGCCCGGTGATATTGCTCAGGCGCATACGGATGATGAGTGGATCAGCCTTGCACAGCTTGAAAAAGGCACCGATGCTTATCGGCAGTGTATCGAACGATGGTGTTGTGCAGGATAGAATTGCTGGATAAGGCCGTTGATCGAACCAACGGCCGATGACGCTGATGGAGTTGAGGAATTCATGGGTCTTCAGAATCGCGATTACTTTCGATCCGAATACGAAAGCAGTTGGAACGGTGGCGGCAGCGACTACCCTGTCGTCAAGAAGCTCTTGATCGTGACCATCGCGGTGTTCGTGCTGCAGATCCTTTCGACTCGGAACAGCACGCCGCAGGAACACCTCGCTGAAGTCAACAAATACGCCGAGCAACTCAGGAAGGAAAATCCCAACGCGTCTGATGAAGAGATCAAGAGCTACGTTCAGACGCTCCCGCCGACTCGCATATCTCTCTTGCAGTCATTCTTTGAACTGGACAGTTCAAAGGTGTCGAAGGGACAAATCTGGCGATTGTTGACATACGCATTTTGCCACACTCGTCTGGATCCGACTCACATCCTGTTCAACATGCTGGGACTCTGGTGGTTCGGCCGAACTCTTGAGCAGATGTATGGAAGTCGCGAATTTTTGTGGTTCTATCTGGTCTCAGCGTTCATCTCGGGGCTGGCCTTTGTTGGTTTGAATCTGGCGACGGGACATGAAGGGGCCGCGGTAGGAGCGTCAGGCTCCATCCTGGCAATCATGTGCCTGTTTGCGTGGCATTTTCCAACGCATATCATCCGAATCTTCTTCGTTCTGCCGGTGGAGGTCCGATGGATCGTGATTCTCTACGCGGTGTATGACTTTCACCCTGCTCTGCTGCAACTCTCCGGAGAACTCCGCCCGGACGGCATCGCTCATGCGGCTCACGCCGGCGGACTTGTCTTCGGCTTCTTCTATGGTCGTCAAAGCTGGCGGCTTTCGGATCGCTTTGAAGGCTGGAACTGGGGCACTTCGTGGCGTCGGCTCAAGGCGAAGTTCCGCCGCGGTCCAAAGCTCGCCATCCATCGTCCGAATGATCTGACAAGCTATCAAAGCGCAAGTCTGCGAACGGACGAACTTCTGGCCAAGATCTCAGAACACGGTGAAGCCTCTCTGACTGATGAAGAACGTCAGTTTCTCATCAAGCAAAGCGAACGCCTGAAGCGGCAGCGGTAGCAAGTGTCGCGCTTCAGCGTGTCGTTGATCAATCTTCGATCTGGATGCAAGTTCGGGAGATTTGATCCGTGCGACGAGGGGCTGAAAGCATCGCGACGGTGAACTTAGAAAATGCGACAACGTCCCTTCTCCCCTTCGCAAGGGGAGAAGGTGGCCGAAGGCCGGATGAGGGGTCTTTCTTTAGTTTTTTGCCCTGAATCAATCCCCTCACCCTGACCCTCTCCCCCCGAACCATCTTCAACGTTCTGAGGGAGTCATTCGCGGGGGAGAGGGGACAAATCGCACTGCTCGTTGTCACCGAGATGCGTTCGATGGCCGATCACGGTGCCTTGATCTTGATCGCGATGGGCTCGGAGAGCACGATGTCCACGGTGTCTTTCGGAGCGGCTGCGTCGGTGACGGATTTCAGTTTGGCGGCGGCCGATGCAACAAGAGCATCAGCAGCTTGCTTGCGGCTCGTGGCGTCCGAGACGGCTTTGTCCGCTTCGGCTTTCGTTTCGGATGATGCTGTTGCGGCGGCTTCCGTCAGTTTCTGAAGCTCTGCGGTCACTGCTGCGGCATCCTCGGTCGCTTTCTTGTGCTCAGCTTCTGCGACCGGAACGGCCTCGGGATTGAAACGATACCTCGCGACCGCGCTGCCGTAGAACGAGATCAGATAGTCGCCGGGCTGAGTGCCGAGTGACTTCGTATCCAGAACCGCTTCCGCCGTGTCGCTGGTCAACGACACGTCGAACCGCGGATTGTTCTCGAACCCTTCGCCAGACGTCTTGAGCTGCAGGATCGATCCGGAGAACTCAGTTCGTCTTGTCAGAATCAGCGGGATTGTCATCTTCTCACCCGCGACGACTTCGAACACTTTCTTCTCCGCGGCGGTCAGTGACAACGGAGCAAACTCGGAACCGGTAACCGACACCGGCAGCCCCTTCACCAGTCGCGGCTGAGGAATCTCGCCCCATGAATCAACGATGGGCCACGCATGAGCCGCAATGTGAACCGGGCGACGAACTTCCGTACCATCCAGCGTCGATTTGCCGTAGAACGTCACTTCTGAAAGAGCCCGCGGCGCGTTCTGGTCCGCGGTGATCAGCATGATGCCTCGAGTCTTGCCTTTTGCAATTCGAAGCCCCTGGGCAGTGACACCCGGCGGCAGTCCTTCCATCACCAGATCAATATCGCCATCGAAACCATCACGACGAACAGCCGCCACTTCAAGGGCGACAGTGATGCCGCCTCTCAGGGCCAACGGCTTCGAGAGTGCATTGCGATCGCCGTTGCGAAGTTCCATGTGAAGGCCCCACGCCGCGACAGAAAAGTCCGGAGCGGCCTTCCGAACGATCATTCGATAGACGTTTCGTGCGTCGATTCGCGTTCCACCAAACAGATCGGTGAGCTGAATTCGATGCGGGCCGCCTTCCTTGATTTCAACGCGGCCGATGATGTCGGGCGAACCGCCATCGTAAGGAGGCCCGTCGTAGGCATAGCCATTGCTCGACGGACGAATTGGCGGAGCGATATCCGTCAACTCGGCCACATCTTCCAGCGTTGCGGTCGGTCCGTCACCGATAACTCGTTGAACGAGAATTGTTGGATCTGTTGGACGCCCGAGGCGTTCCGAAGCGACTTCGATCCACCATACGTCGCCTTTGTTTGCCTCGAATTCGAAGACATCAACGTCCGCCGCCGGAAAGAAGTTTCCTGAAATGTCGCAGGGCACGGAGATCTTCTGAACAGACTCGGCGTTGTTGTTCGGTTCCGCTTCAGCGAGCGACGCCGATTCAGGAAGATTTGCAGGAGGCCACGAGAACGAGCTCACTGTTTTCGTCGATGCAAACATCGGCAGCGGGGCATCGGTGGCAACTTCCTGAAGTGACAGCCGATAATGGTAGGCCGGTCCCCCCTTGAATGTCAGCTCATGCACCTTGATCGTGTGCTTACCGTCTTCCGTCGCGATGAAGTCCAGCGTTCCGCCTCGACGATCGACGACGAGGTCTCGTCCCAACGAATCCCCGACAATCAGCACCGCGTCAAGCTTTGAATCGATTCCTCGCGAAGCCACGTTGATGATGTAACGATGCCCCTTGACCGCTTCAAACGAATAGTGATCCACGGCTTTGTTCGTCATCACGGCATTACAAATGGAATTGACGGCCAGCGGCATGGCCTTGTCGAGGGACGTGTTG
This sequence comes from Ottelia alismoides, assembly GCA_037367405.1. Classification (NCBI taxonomy): domain Eukaryota; kingdom Viridiplantae; phylum Streptophyta; class Magnoliopsida; order Alismatales; family Hydrocharitaceae; genus Ottelia; species Ottelia alismoides. Next base: position 270,753 of record JAZKJV010008916.1, on the reverse strand, counting down.
GGATTCGTCTGGAGCACTTCCGAAAGCGAGTCGACACAGAAGACTCGCGAGGATGAAATCCCGAGTCGAGTCATCAAACGAGCTTCATGAATGCCGATCGGACAATCGGCCGCGATGGTGACGACCCAGCGATCCGCAACCTTCACTCCCTTGTCGTCAAGCTTCGGCGTCGCTGTGATTCCGGGATGCGTAAAGAGCAGCTCCGAGGCGTCTTCGATGTTCTCACCGGTGACTGTGATCTCGACGGTGGTCCCAACCTGACCGCCCATGGGCATCGTGGTCAGCAATCGCGGCAGCGGCAGACAAACTGTCTGAGCGACGACGGGGGCGGCATGCGCGAAGACGGTGGTCATCGCGACAAGAAATGCCACCAACAAACGAGACACCGAGCGGGATGACAGAAACATAGGCGGGACCCCATCTGGAGTTCGGTGAAAAGCAGGGAATGACTGGAAGGATCTTGCGGGGAGCAATTGGCAGGAACGATCGCTCGTGAAGCGGTCGCGAATGGAGTGTACTCTTCCGGAGACGGTACCGGGAGTGAATCCGAAACTCAAGGTTCTTCGCCCCGCGAACCCGCATCTCAATCGGGACACGTCCGAAAAACGCCACGTCCGCGGCCATGAACGATGTCCGGCGTGAAAATGAAGTGTCGTAGCTGGATCGTTCATTCAGAACAATTGGGGATCACAGGAATACTTCGTGAGGTTGCGTGAATGCACGGAGATGAATAGCAATGCAACTGATGACGCGGTCTGGGAGGATCACGTCATGGCCACAGCAATCACTGCATGAAGAAAAAGCGATCTTGCTGCATCGCAATTATCTAGCCGTCGATCGAACATCTCGGATTGTGGAGCCTCGATGTGAGCGTTACAAGCCCGCCTTCGACTCACAGAAGAGGCTCGCGTCATGCGGGGCGTTCGGGCGTCACGCAATGAAGATGCTCCGGATCTTTTCAACGATCGTGTGACTTTCCTGCGGCGACTGTTCTGATGTCGTCGCTGCGTCAGTGTTCAGTCCCAACATCGATGGACAGCACAACCAGATTCTCAGCCATGATGAAACTCCTTCGTTATCTGATACCGTTTACTTGCTACCCATTTGCTGGCAGTATCGTCAGTTGCCCCGTGTGTTCCTGTGACCGGTCGATGCTGGCCGCACGCTTTGATCGACGTCTGAAGCGACTTTCGACTCATGTGTGTCAGAATTGTGGATTGTTCTTCACAAATCCGATGCCAACGGAAGCGGATCTTGCAGACTACTATTCAAAACTGTACCGCCTCGACTATCAGGGTGCGGCATCAAATCCCAAAGATCGTCATTTGCGAAAACGTGTGGCAGAAGCCAACGTGCGCGCAGCGCAAGTCATCAAGTTGCTTCCCCGGAATTCCAGGGCACTGGATTTCGGTTGCGGCTCAGGTGAGTTCGTCGCAAGAATGCTGTCCGCTGGACACGATGCGTATGGCTTTGAGCCTGGACAGACATATGGCAGCTATGCACATGCGGCTCTTGGTGACAGGATTCAGATTGCCGGATGGGAAGATGCGAAGCATGATCACCGTTTTGATCTTGTGACGTGCTTTCATGTGCTCGAACATCTGAGAGACCCGATCCGAGCGCTTCAAAAGATGGCCGAATGGACGGCCCCCAACGGATTGGTGTATGTTGAAGTCCCGGATATGATCACGTTGGCCTGTGTGAAAGGGTTCGGAGGTTTTCATTTCGCCCATCTGATTGGGTTCAATCACCACAACCTGCTGCTTGCAGGTGCCATGGCAGGCTTAAGGCCGAAGGTCATCGTTGGACCCACCAGTGTCATTTTTGAACATGGTCAGGATGTCGATCATGCGTTGGCAGCCGCCAACGGTCGCGAACTCACGTTAAAGGCAAGGCCGGACAAGAACGCGGTCTCCAGCTACATTCGCTACCAAGTCAGTAAATGCCTGCCCCAGAGTTTTGCGAGGCGGCCCTGAGCGATACAGAAAGTGGGACGACGATTTGGATCGACGGTGGCCATCGCTGATCTCCCGGCCATGCCGCCTCTGAGGCGAATAACTGGCAGCCGCATTTTATGCGTTCCTCTGATCCGAAGCAGTGACAACGACTGTCGTTGGAGAAACGAGGCGAAATCGCTCATTGAGGGACGAAGTTTACGGTGTCAAACCGGCAACATGGCGACTGCTGTTGGTTTGGCGAGGCGGATCTCAGGCCTGAGTGTCTCCGGCCTTGTAGACGAGTTTGCAGAAGATCATTCGGCCGGCGCTGCTTTGGAGAACGCTGGTCACGACGACATTGACATCCTTGCCCGTCATGTTGGAAGCATTTTCGCAGACGACCATTGTGCCGTCGTCGAGATATCCGACACCCTGTCCCTGGCCTTCACCTTCCTTGATGATCTTGATCGACAGTCGCTCGCCCGGAATGTACCGCGGCTTCAGCGCGTTTGAGACATCATTCAGGTTGATTACCGGAATGCCCTGCACGCTTGCAACCTTGTTGAGGTTGAAGTCGTTCGTGATGACTCCTCCACGAACCTGCTTGGCCAGAGCAACGACTTTCTGATCGACAGTCATCATCTTAAAGTCGGTTCGTGATGTTTCCATCACCTTCACATCAACGATTGTGCTCTGTTGCAGCTTGGCCAGTACTTCAAGGCCGCGACGTCCGCGAGTTCGTCGGTTCTTGTCACTCGAGTCGGCCACATCCTGAACTTCCGCCAGGACGAAGTCCGGTACGATTAACTGCGAGTCGATAATGTTCGTTTCGACTACATCGGCAATTCGACCATCGATCAGCGAACTGCTGTCAACGACCAGAGGACGTCCGCTCTTCAGGTCTCTCTGAAATTCCACGTAGGGAATGACAAACCGAAAGTCATCCTTCGTCTGCAGCAAAAGCGACACGCAGAGATACGGAAGAATCAGCAGCGTGAGCAGAACAACCAGTGTGTGGTACGGCGTGTTTGCTGGAACAATCGGCGTGAGTGCCTGGATCATCAGGTAGGCGAGCAGTACGCCGATAAGAATCCCAAAGTAGATCGCAGAAATGATGTCGATCCGTTTTCGTCGAATGATCAGGTCGATAATCGTGACCGCCTGAGACATCAGCAACAGGACGAAGAACGAGATTGCCTTGTTGTTCTCAACCACACGCGGCAACAGCGCGGGGGCGCCCGCGACGGTTTCCGTCGAAATGTAGGCCAGAATTGCGCCGGCACAGATCAGCAGGTATGCAACCCGCAAAATCATTAGCAACATGATGGGATGGCTCGCTTTAAGTTCGACAAACGTTCAACAACCCGCCATGCAGGAACCTGCTCGGTGGTTCGAAACTTTTGTGGAGTTTCAAATCAGGAACGAAGCTCTCAACGTTTGCAGGCAGAGAACTATGCTTCCTCATCAGCATGATCTCGCAGACAACTGCGGGCGTCACGGCACGCGGTATGTTCAGCCTGGATCCGGCCAAGTGTGGAAGTCGTGTTTTCGTAAATTGTGATTTCAGGACGTCGGACATCGGTCAGAGATGATCCGTGAATCGGAATTTTCGCAGAAATTCCTCGTGTGGCAACCCGTGATCCCCTCCGATGGGACTTTCCCGATTCGAATTGATCACGACGTGACAAATCAGCACAGGAAAGCAGTGCCTCAAACGGCAGCAGCACACCTTGATCAGTGAGGAATCACTTGTGATTCGGAACAAAGGTCGAAACAATGACAGCCCTGCCGGTTTCCCCTTTGCTGCTCCCACCGCTCGAGCTTCCTCAAGATCAAAGGACGTGCTGATGCTCGTTCGCAGCCCATTCGTCGACGTTTGCGCAGTTGTCTCTCTATTGCTGCAGCGGCGAAAAAGTCTGTGGCGTCTCGCGATTCTGCGGGCGTCGATGTCTGTCATCCTGTTCAGCAGTGCGTTGTCTGCGGATGAAAATGCTGCGACCGCCACCAGCGATGATTTCTTCGAACAGCACGTGCGGCCACTGCTGATTGATCGCTGTATCAGTTGTCACGGTGAAGAGAAACAGTCGGGCGGGCTCCGACTTGATTCGCTCGACGGAATGTTGAAAGGTGGAGATTCCGGGCCGGCTTTACATCCGGGAGATGCCGGGGCAAGTCGTTTGATTCAGGCCGTTCGATACGATGGCGACCTGCAAATGCCGCCAGAGACTCCCTTGACTGACGCTCAGCGGGAGATTCTGACTCGATGGGTCGAAACGGGAGCAAAATGGCCCCAAAACGACGCCTTGCTTAAGGCACGCAAGCCGTCTGCGGCAAAAACTCACTGGGCATTTCAGCCGGTTCAAAAGCCGATCGTCCCCGAGATTCAAACGGCTGCCGCAACAAGAATTCGGAACGAAATCGATGCTTTCATCATTCAAAGGCAGGAACAGGCCGGTCTGGCTCTTTCGCCCGAAGCAGATCGTCGGACGTTGATTCGACGAGTTTTCTACGCCGTGACGGGCTTGCCACCGTCGCCTGAAGAAGTTGATGCTTTCGTCGCTGACTCATCGTCCGATGCGTACGAACGTCTTGTTGATCGACTGCTGAATTCTCCGGAGTATGGTCAGCATTGGGCTCGGCGATGGCTGGACATTGCTCGATACTCAGACACCAAAGGCTACGTCTACGCACGCGAGGAACGATTCTGGGTGCATGCCTGGAACTATCGCGACTGGGTGATCAATGCTCTCAATGCTGACATGCCGTATGATCGATTTCTGCTGTTGCAGATTGCAGCCGACCAAGTCCCTGATCGCGCTGAGGAAGATCTGGCGGCCATGGGATTTCTGACCGTTGGGCGGAGGTTCCTTGGCGTCCGGCGTGACATCATCGACGATCGCATTGATGTTGTGACTCGCGGCACCATGGCACTCACGGTTGGCTGCGCGCGATGTCATGATCACAAGTACGATCCGATCCCGACCGCGGATTATTATTCACTGTACGGAGTGTTTGACAGTTGCGTGGAACAGGTCGTTCGTCTGCCCATGAGCACCGCTCCGGACACCGCGTTTGAGTCTGACTACGAAGCAAAAGACAAGAAACTCCGAGAAACGCTTCAACAGCGGCGGGAGACGACTCAAAGTCGTCTTCGATCTCGTCTCGCCGATTACCTGGCAGCTCAACTGGAACTCAGCAAGTATCCGGAAGAAGGCTTTGACCAGGTGATTTCTCCAGATGACCTACTGCCGTCATTTGTTCATCGCTGGCGTGACTATCTTCAGAACGCCCAGAAGAATGGTGATCCCGTTTTCCGTGCGTGGCACGAGTTTCGAAAATTGAAACCGGAAGAGTTCAGTTCTCAGGCAGACATCGTCACTTCGACGCTGCAGGCAATGTCCAGCGAGCAACTCAATCCGAGAGTAAAAGCCGCTTTTGTCACTGCGCCCGCGTCGATGAAAGAGGTCGTTGAACGCTACGCCACGATCTTTGCCGACACAGAGATTCGATGGTCCGCTTTGGCCGTCGAAGCGAAAGCAAAAGAACAATCCGCTCCGGAGTCGTTTCCTGATGTCACTGACGAGCAATTGCGAAAGGTGCTCTACTCTCCCGACGGGCCGTGCGTTGTTCCTGACGAGCCAATCGTCAGCACGGAGTACGATTTTGATTCGGGTGTTTGTACCGAGATGTGGAAGCTGCAGGTTGACGTCGATCGATCGATTCTGAACGCATCTTCGCAACCAAGGTTCGCGGTGGTTTTGAACGACCGTCGACGCCCCGTGACGCCAAGAATTTTCAAACGAGGAAACTCGGCCAATCGGGGAGATGAAGTTCCTCGGCAATTCCTAGGCCTGCTCAGCGGCCCGGATCGCAAACCATTTCAAACCGGAAGCGGTCGCAAAGAGTTAGCCCATGCCATCATCGATCCGAACAACCCATTGACAGCTCGCGTGATCGTGAACCGAGTGTGGGCTCAGTACTTCGGAACGGGAATTGTCGCGACATCCGGTGATTTTGGTGTTCGAGCTGAGGCTCCGTCGCACCCGGAGTTGCTGGACTGGCTGGCCTCGCAACTGGTTGCTGACGGCTGGAGTCTGAAATCGCTGCAGCGCCGCATCCTGTTGTCGTCGACGTTCCGGCAAAGCTCATTCGGACCCGATGATCCAGCACGGCGTGATCACGCGTTGACCGTGGACCCGGCCAATCGGATGCTTTGGCGAATGGCTGCTCATCGGCTCACGTTTGAAGAACTGCGAGACACGATGCTTGCTGTGTCTGGTGATCTCAACCGATCTCTCGGCGGCCGCGCGACAGAGTTGTTCAAGCCTCCGTATCCGGTTCGCAGAACGATCTACGGTCTTGTGGACCGGCAGTTTCTCCCCGGAACCCTGCGAATGTTCGATTTTGCAAATCCCGATCTGCACATTCCACAACGGAGCGAAACAACGGTTCCGCAACAGTCGCTCTTTCTGATGAACCATCCAATTGCTCTTGAACGCGCGCGTTCTTTAGCAAAGGTTGTTTCGACCGAAAGTAATTCGATTTCGTCGCAGGTGAACGGAATGTATCGGCGAGTATTTCAACGCGAGCCATCCAACAGTGAATTGCAAGCGGCAATGTCGCTTCTTGAAGCTGAATTGCCACCGTCAGAACAAATTCCTTCGACGGCAGCCGATTGGTCGTATGGATACGGTTCGATTGATGAGTCAACCGGACGAGTCTCGTCATTCGTCGCGCTGCCACACTTTACGGGCAGTTCGTGGCAAGGAGGACCATCTGTTCCGGATGGAGCTTTGGGATGGGTCTATCTCAACGCAACTGGAGGCCATCCGGGAAATGATCGGCAGCACGCTTCCATTCGACGCTGGACGGCTCCTCGGGCCATGAAGATCCGGATCAATTCAAAACTTCAGCATGACCCGGAGCCCGGTGATGGCATCCGAGCGTTTCTTGTGAGTTCCCGAGCGGGCGTGCTGCAATCGGCGAAAGTTCATCAAAAGACCGCAGACCTCAATACGGATGTTGTGTCGGTCGAACAGGGTGAGACCATCGACATGCTTGTCGATATTGGCGAGCAACTGAACAGCGATCAGTACAACTGGCGTTGTTCGATTGAGGAAGTGCCAGAGACGACCTCCACGGCAATTCAATGGAATTCTGAGACGGACTTCACACGCGATCCCGCAAGTCGACTTTCGCCCCTTGAGCAACTCGCTCAGGTACTGTTGTGCTCCAACGAGCTGATGTTCGTCGACTGAATCGGACGTCAGGACGGCAACACTTCTGCCGCGGTCCCCGTCAGACGGAAGGAAAATTGTTGCCAATTGGGGTCTTTACTCTGCGAACATCGAAAATCCTGACCTCAGAGGGCTCGCAGCCTTGCGATAGGACAGCGAGAGCATTGCAATTCCCGCAGTTTTGTCCCACTTCTGATTGCCTTCCCGATCCGCGACGCGACTCAGGTCCGTTTGCGTCGATCGGATTACGTGATTCCTGGAGAGTTTGGTCGATGGCCTCCGAACCCATTTATGATTTGTCATCACTGGATTTTGACAAACCACTGTTCGACATTGAGGAGATTCGGAAGGTCAATCCACAGCGTTTTGAGATGGAACAACTGACGGCAATTGTCCATGTCGATCAGTCTCAGCATTTGATCGTCGGATACAAACAATTGACGGATCAGGAGTTTTGGATTCGTGGGCACATGCCGAATTTCCCGTTGATGCCCGGAGTCGTTCAGTGCGAGGCTGCTGCCCAGTTGGGTGGATTCTATGCTCGAAAGTTCGATCTGATTGGCGGAGATTATCTCGGGTTCGGGGGCATGGATGAAGTTCGATTTCGCAAGCCAATCTTTCCAGGTGCTCGGCTGGATCTGGTGTGCAAAGTGACACGTATCATGGCTCGACGACTCGCCCAGTTTAATTTTCAGGGTTTCGTCAGTGGCGAACTCATGTTCGAGGGTCAGATGTTGGGTGTCACAGTCAATAAAGGCTGATGCCTTCGGGACAAGGAAATGCAGACTGCTCCGATTAAACCGCTGAAGCCGTGGTTTCAGACGCTGACTGATATTGGTCCGAAACTCGACTGGCGTGAGTTCTTCGGAAACGATCTTCCGGTGGAACTCGATATCGGCTGCGGTCGCGGTCTGTTTCTCTTCAACGCAGCGGTATCAACGCCGACAACGAACTTCGTGGGACTCGAGATCGACTTTCGCGAAGGCCGGCGCACGGCGATGCGTCTCCTGAAACGCGACCTTCCGAACGCTCGCGTCATCGGTGGTGATGGTCGAATTGTGCTGTCCGAAATGATCACCCCGGGAACAGTTCAGGCAGCTCATGTCTACTTTCCGGATCCCTGGTGGAAGAAACGTCATCAAAAGCGTCGTATCTTCAATCATGAATTCACGCTGCTGCTGGCGCGAATTCTGAGACCCGGCGGATTGATGCACCACTGGACCGATGTCGCTGACTACTACGAAATGGCGACCGGGCTGATGGACAACAGCCCGTACTTCGAGCGGCGGCAGGAACCGACTCAGCGGGATGCTGAGCACGATATGGACTACCACACAAGCTTTGAACGCAAGAAGCGGAAACTCGGACTGCCGATCTATCGGGCGCTCTGGGTGCGGAATGATTCGCCGCTTGATGAGTCGTCTTTGGTTAGTCTGAGTCACCAAACGGAATAGATGCCAATGGATCGGCGACCTGCATCACGACGCTCGTGGCAATCGCCATCGCCAGCCGGTGCAGCAACGATCATCTTCATCGTATTCGCATTGCTTCGAGTCCTTGTGTTTCGACCGGAACTGGATCGAGGCACGACATCGCTCGAATCGGCAACGGTGAAGTACGTCATCGATGGCGACACGCTGGATCTTGAAGACGGCAGACGCGTCAGGCTTCTCGGTATCGATGCACCAGAGATGGGGTTCGACGGCGGAACGAAGGAACCATACTCGCAAGAGTCGACAGACTGGCTCAGAGATCGCGTTGAAGGTCGCCGAGTGCAGTTGCGAATTGATTCGCCGAAACTCGATCGCTACCAGCGAACGCTTGCGTGGATGTTTGATGATCAGGGACGACTCGTGAACCGAGACATCCTGCTGGATGGATATGCGAAACTGCTCGACACATTCGGCCTGCCTCAGGATCTTGAGCCCTCGTTGCGAGAAGCGGAGAGCGAAGCAAGAGTACGGCGTGTCGGCATTTGGCAGTCAAGACAGACGTCGAAATCTACGAAGTGATTGTTGAGCAGCCGACTCGGTCACACAACCGCTGTGAGATCGCAACGTCACGAGCCTCTGCCGTCCTGCTCCGGCGCGGATGATTCAGAACGTCTCGATACATGACCTTGAACGATGAATGCCATAATGGTCGCTGCAATTGGAAGATGAACTGGTAGCATCGCAAATAAGTCGTCGCGATCGATGTGTATCTCCGGTAGCTTCAGGAGCGCCGTAGCAGTGTCGAGCAAGCCCTTCTTAACCGGAGGCGGTGGAGGCTCAGGAGTCGGCGGATAGAGCCAGAATGCCAGATATCCAATCAGGAACGTTCCGACGAATGACGCGAACCCGAAAACAGGAAGTTGCGGGTTCGGTCCGACAAACCTCCGCTTGATCCACGGCGACATCCCGACCACGATGACGCCTGAAACGATCGCGGAACCGATCGTCCACGGAAGCAACATCCACGCGGTTTCAACAATCACAAGGAGAATAGCCTGAATCAGAAACAAGATGATCAGCAGCGCGCACATGTTTCATCCAGCTAGTGAAGCAGATTCATTTGCACACGGAACGACCGCGTTTAATTCCAGAATCATGACGACGAGTTCTGTCAGATCCACAGTGTGTGATCAAGTCAAGAGGGGCAATGGCAGGAAGCCTGCAAGGGCCGCGTGTTTCCATGATGGTTCGCAAGGCATCGAGAGCCGTCGGGTAACGGATCGCTCCGACTGGTGGCAACACGAACAGCGTTGCCGTTCGATGATTCGATTTGCGTCAGATTCCGTGTACCATTTGGGACACCTCCGTCTCGCTTAGTCGTTGAGCCCTCAAGTTCTCCCACCGTACAGGAGCATTTCCATGCAGCTTGGTTTCGTCAGCGCAATTCTTCCAGACCGAAGTCTGGAGCAGGTGTTCGAGTCGGCCGCGTCGATTGGCTATGACTGCGTCGAAGTCTGCTGCTGGCCCGTTGGAAAAGCCGAACGGCGATATGCCGGTGTGAGCCATATTGACTGCGCCCATCTGACCGAGCAATTGGTCAGCGACATTAAGCGGCTTCAGGATAAGACCGGGATCGCAATCAGCGGGCTCGGTTACTATCCCAACGCTCTCAGCCCGAATCAAAGCGAAGCTGACACGGCCGTGGCTCACATCCACGTGGTGATCGAAGCCGCATGGCGACTCGGGATCCATCGCATGAATACGTTCATCGGGCGAGACTGGACGCTGTCGGTCGATGACAACTGGCGACGATTTCTGAGTACATGGAAGCCAATCATTAAGCTGGCAGAGCATCGAAGTGTCAAGGTCGGGATCGAGAACTGCCCAATGCTTTTTACCGCAGATGAATGGCCCGGGGGCAAGAATCTTGGGACGACGCCCGAGATCTGGACGCGGATGTTCACTGATATTCCGTCCGACTCCTTCGGGTTGAACTACGATCCGTCACACATGATTTGGCAACAGATGGACTACCTGAAGCCGATGAGAGAGTTTCGTGACAAGCTGTTTCATATTCACGCGAAGGATGTTCGACTCGATCGAGAACGGCTCGACCGAGTCGGTATCATGGCGCATCCGAACAAGTATCACACGCCCAAGCTCCCGGGCATGGGAGATGTCAACTGGGGCCAGTTCTTTTCGACGCTCACCGATTGCGGCTATCGCGGTCCGGTGTGTGTTGAGGTCGAGGATCGTGCGTTTGAAGGATCGCTTTCAGATCGAACGGCGTCGCTGCAGCAAAGCTACAACTATCTTCGCAACTATGTGCCCCAGCGTCCATCCGGCTCTGCTTGATTGGGTTCATCAAGAGTTTCCTTCCCCACTGAGTTGATCTTGAGTGGCGTGGACCTGAGCATTGTACGAGAACGCTGCGGGCCTCAAGTTCTGCTTCCGTCCGGCTTGTCCGGGCGGTGCAATCAACTGACAGCTACAGATCGTGACTCGCCTGAAATCGTAGCCGCCAGTTGTGTCCTCCGCCGAGACAAGCTCGACGGAAGTCCGCTGGACGTCAATCAATCAATCAATCAATCGCTTCAATGAACCATTCGAAACCTCATGCTCGAGGGTTGACCGTGTTCCGAACTTTCATCCTGAATGTCGCTTTTCTTTTCGCAATCGGTACGACGGCATTCGTCACCGCCGCCGATCGCCCCAATATTCTGTTTCTGCTAAGCGATGACCACAGCTATCCGTATCTGAGTTGTTACGGTGACGCCAATGTGAAAACGCCGACACTGGATCGACTTGCATCACAAGGGATGAAGTTTCACCGCTTTTTCACATCTGCACCTCAATGTGTTCCGTCTCGAGCAGCTTACCTGACCGGCCGATCTCCGGTCGCGGCACGCATTACGCGATTCTCATCTGCCTTGCCAAGGGACGAAGTTACGTTCCCCGAGCTGTTGAAGAGGAACGCGGGATATCTCGTCGGAGTTTGTGGTCGAAGTTACCACCTTGATGGGTCCGGGCAGCGAAGCGGTGCTGCGGTTGGCGAACTCATGACAAAGCACGGCATGAGAACCTTTCAGGATCGCTTCGACTACGTGAAGACCGGCTCAGATACAGAAGCCGTGACTCAGGCCGCGGAATTCCTCGACATGCGATCGGCCGATCAGCCATTCTGTTTGTGGGTGAACTTCAGTGATCCACATCATGCATGGAACGCTCCTGCCGAGTTTCGTCCGGACCCGGCCTCTCTGATGTTGCCAGCTCACTGGCCTGATTTTCCGGGGATTCGAGAACAGTTCGCAGACTATTGTGCAGAGATCAATCGTCTTGATACATCAGTCGCCGCAGTGCTAAACCTGCTGACAGAACGTGGCCTCGAGAAGAACACAATTGTTGTCTTCGCCGGCGACAACGGCGCGGCGCTGCCGCACGGGAAAGGATCTCTGTATGATCCTGGTTCCAACGTTCCGTTCATTGTGAAATGGCCCGGAGTGACGGCTCCCGGGGGCGAATCTCGTGTGTTGCTGAGCGGAGAAGATCTTGCTCCCACCATGCTGGAAGCTGCCGGAGTTGAGGTGCCTGACCGAATCACCGGCCGAAGTTTTCTGCCGTTGCTTCGAGGCGAATCCTTTACGCCTCGCACTCATGTCTTCGTGGAACGCGGACCGCATGGAAGTGCACCGGTGACAGTGAGCATGACGAACAGCGGCTATGACTTAAGTCGCGCGGTGAGGTCGGATCGTTACAAGCTGATCTACAACTGCACTCCGTGGATTCCATACTCGCCGGTTGACAGTGCGAGTGGTGCTGGCTGGACGGAGATGAAGGCAGCGAATGAATCCGGATCGCTTCCTGAGCCGCTCAAGGCGACCTACTTCACTACACCGCGGCCCGTGTACGAGCTTTATGATCTCGACGCAGATCCTTCAGAGCTGAACAACCTGAGTGGTTCGAATGAGCTTGCCGATGTTGAGCGAGAGCTTCGAATTGCATTGGCGGAAAAGATGATCGTCGACTTCGATTACCTGCCTCTGCCTGCCATCGCAGATCCGCCATCGAACGGCGATCAGAATTCCAGCGGCAAGAACGCGCCGAGGAACCGAGCTCGAAATTTTGTTCGCCTGGATGCCAACCATGATGGAAAGTTAAGCAAAGACGAATTCAGCGCGGGGCGAGGACAGAAGGATGCCGAAAAATGGTGGAACCTTCGAGATGCTGACAAAGATGGATTCCTTAGCCGCGACGAGTTCATCCCGGAAAGTCCAGTCACAGCGGTACCGGGTACTCAGAAGCACGACTGAGATGAAGGGCACAATTTCTGCAAACAGCCGAAACGGGTTTGCGGTCGGCTGCTGCGGAAGTCCAGCCCCTCACCACTCCGGGTGAACTGCAGTTGGACAACTGAATCGCAAGCGATCCCCAGGATCAGATTCAGGCGTAAAGGCCTGACTACCCCAGACAACATTCCCACCGCGTTTTCCCGCCTGTTCCTTTACCCTCCTCCATTGCTCTTTTGCTCCGAGGTGCTCAACCGAATTCGCACAGCACGTGCGGTTTCGGCACAGGACACGATCGAAAATCCTTTCGACACAGTTCCGGCTGCTCGTTTTCTGCCTGAAATTCGCAAGAAAACAGGTTCAGACGGACTGTGATCTTCACGAACCTGTGGTCCTGAGCCCATCGGCGCGGTAGAGTCTTCTGATGGGATGAACTGCCCATGTCAGTCCATTTTGAGTTCCGCGTATCGATGAGCCGTTGGCTTTCGATAGGATTTGAGACGTTCGAATTCAGATCACGTCTTCAGGCCCCTTCGAGCACCAATCCGTTTGGATGGTTCAGGTTTCCTATGAGCAGCCCTGAGACAACAAAGCCGACCTGTCGTTGTCCCAGTTGTGGGGCTCGCTTTCGCGTTGACCAAAAGTTTCTGGGACGAACGACCAGGTGTCCGAACACGCAGTGTGGAGCTTCAGTTTTGCTTCAGGCAGAACCAGCCCCCACGGTTCAGCGTCCGGAGTCCTCCAGAGCCACAGCGCGGACAGCCGTTCAGTCGACGTCAAGAGCCTCTGATGTGAACAATAGCGAGAGAGTTCAGCGGTCATCATCGAAGGCGGTTGAGTCCCAAGCTCCCGTAGCTTCCGCGAGTGCTCTCAACTCTGCAGAGCGTGCGGTGCCAAGATCCAAACGCACGAGCAACAATCGAACCCGCTCGCGATATGAGACTTCGCCGTCGCTCATGACCAACCCGCTGGTTCTGGGATTGCTGGGAACCGTTATCGTCGGCGGCCTCGGGCTTGGTGTTTACTCGTGGACGACCGCCTCAAGCACAACGAGCAACCAGGAATCTGTCGCCGCTGAGACGCCTGATGAGAAGTCGTCCCCCGCGACAGCAGTTGCTCAAACCCCGCCTGTCTCAGCGTCCGAACCAGCAGAGTCGAAATCAGATCCGGAAACTACGTCGTCATCAGATCCTCCAGTCACAGCTCCGCCGAAATTGGCGAGCGCTGGCAACGATGATAAACAGAATGTGGCTCAACTCGGCGCGCCTCAGCTCACGTCAACCCAGAGTAACCCCGAGCTTGCGAAAGAGCAGCAGCGGAAAGCGACGATCGAACAGAAGCTGATTCCGTTCCTCAAAACCCACTGCGCCGAGTGCCACAACGGCGAGACTCAGGAAGGCGGCATTGCGATTCATCAACTGACATCTGCTGACCAGTTGCTGAAAGATCGAAAGAAGTGGGAGCGAGTCTATCGCATGATCAATGCCGGCGCGATGCCGCCGTCGGACTACGATCCGAAACCCGAGGAACCAGTTCGCAAGGAGATGTCCGAGTTCCTTTACGATGAACTCTTTAACTTCGACTGCACCACGGTTCACCACGCTGGGCGATCGACGCTGCATCGGCTCAACCGTGCGGAGTACAACAACACGATTCGCGATCTGTTTGGCCTGAACATCACTCCTGCCGACAAGTTTCCTCAGGATGACGTGGGCGAAGGCTTCGACAACATCGGCGACGTGCTCAGCGTTCCGCCACTGCTGATGGAAAAGTACCTTGACGCGGCCGAAGAAGTCGCCGGACAGGTCATCGACACGCGAGACTTCAGCAAAGGCGAAACGAAGCGATTCGAGGCGGCTCAGTTCCAGGGATCTCCGCAGCAGAACAACGTCGATGGCGAGGGCTTCTATGTTCTCGCGTCGCACGGAGCGGTGATGGTGGAAGTCGAAGTTCCAGTGGACGGACAGTATGAAGTTCGCATCGAAGCGTATCAGACCCAGGCTGGCAATGAAGACGCGAAGATGGCTTACGGAATCGACGGCAAAGAGGTTCGTGAGTACCGCGTGAAAGCTCGGCGGAGAGAACCTGAGTGGTACGATGACAAAGTGAAGCTCAAGGCAGGGAAGCATCAAATCGCCGCCGCGTTCACCAATGACTTCTACGACGAAAAAGCCCCCGAACGCAAACGTGACCGTAACCTGTTTATTCGAGCGATTGAAGTCATTGGGCCAGCAGGAGGACTCGAACCTCAGTACCACGAAACGCACCGGAAGTTTGTCACGGCGAGGCCCGGAGGATCGGTCTCAGTTCAGGCCGCGGCATCGACGGTGTTGCGTCCCATCCTCTATCGAGCGTTTCGGCGACCTGTGACGGATGCGGAGGTCAATCGATTTGCATCGCTCGTGGATCGCACGGTGACAGAGCACAAGGAAACTTACGATTACGGCTTGTTCGTGGCTCTGCAGGCCATTCTCGTGTCGCCCGACTTCCTGTATCGCAAAGAAGCAGACCCGGAAGGCGGGGCAACTGAACGTGCGTTGAATGAGTACGAAGTTGCGTCGCGACTGTCGTACTTCCTGTGGAGCAGCATGCCGGATGATGAACTACTTCAGCAGGCCGAGAACCGGAAGCTGCTCGACCGAACGGTGCTGCGAGCTCAGATTGAACGCATGCTGAAAGATCCGAAAGCTGAAGCACTCGCTCAGAACTTTGCAACGCAGTGGCTCAACCTTCGCAATCTGGTGGATGTTCGTCCGAATCCGGATGTCTTCAGAGACTTCGACGATTCACTCCGTGCGGCGATGAGTCGCGAGACAGTGCTGCTGTTCAACTCCATCGTCAGGGAAGATCGAAGCATCGAAGACTTCCTGTCGGCCGACTTCACATTCGTCAACGGCCGACTCGCAAAGCACTACGGGATTGATGGAGTCAACGGCGACGAATTCGTCAGAGTCTCGTTGCAGGGCTCTCAGCGATCGGGCGTGTTGACGCATGCCAGCATTCTGACGCTGACATCAAATCCGGGTCGCACCAGTCCCGTGAAACGAGGAAAATGGATTCTGGAGAACATCCTGGGTGAAGCTCCGCCACCGGCCCCGCCAGGCGTTCCCGCACTGGAAGAGTCAACCAAGGACGTCAGCGGGTTAAGCCTCCGGGAACGCCTTGAGCTGCATCGAAAGGATCCCGGTTGCGCGTCGTGTCACAAGACGATGGATCCGCTGGGGATGGGCTTCGAGAATTTCGATGCCATCGGCCGCTGGCGCGAACAGGATGAGGGAAAGCCCGTGGACGCTTCGGGAGATTTGCCTTCCGGACAGTCGTTTGTGGGTCCACAGCAGTTGATTTCGATTCTTCGCGAAAGAAAAGACCAGTTTTCACGAACGTTTGCCGAGCGACTGATGGTTTATGGTTTGGGTCGCGGTCTTGAATACTACGACAAGTGTGCCGTTGATCAGGTCGTCAAGACGATGAAAGAGCGGGGGAATCGTTTTTCTGCTCTTGTCGAAGGAATCGTGACATCCGATCCTTTCCTGAAGCGAAGCAGCAAACGAGAATTTGACATCCCGCCGAAGCCATAGTGGCACTTCTGCGAATCATCTCAGTCGATCAGCGAATCGAACTGGCATGATCGCACCGAAGGCCCCATGCAAGCTTCAACAATCCCTCCTAAACAATATCTTCGAACACAAAGGTGACTGTCATGGCTCGACGCGTTCTTCATCGACGAACAGTTCTGCGAGGCATCGGTACCGGACTCGCGCTTCCGTTGCTTGATGCGATGACTCCCCTGAAGGCGTTTGGGGCAACATCAGCCGCGACCGCTCCGGTTCGAATGGCATGTTTGTTCTTTGCCAACGGAGCCGTGATGGATCAATGGCGACCAGTCGGCGAAGGGAAAGATTATCAGCTCGGCGCGACGATGCAGCCGCTGTCAGAATTCCGAAATGATCTGACAATCTTTACCGGACTGACTCAGCATCACGCTCGTGCCAATGGCGATGGTGCAGGTGACCATGCTCGCAACGCCAGTGCCTATCTGACCGGGGCTCAGCCTCGAAAGACATCCGGAGCGGACATCAGCGTCGGACAGTCGATCGACCAGGCCGTCGCAGAACGCATCGGCACACAGACTCGACTGCCATCGATCGAACTGGGCATTGATCGTGGCCGAAACGCCGGCAACTGCGACTCTGGTTATAGCTGCGCATACTCTTCGAACATCTCCTGGAAAACCGCAACGACACCGAGTGCCAAGGAAGTCAATCCTCGCGGTGCATTCGAGCGATTGTTCGGCAACCCGAAGACAGCGGCCGATCAGGAACGACGTCAAAGAAACCGCAAGAGCATTCTCGATTTTGTCTCTGACGATGCGAAACGCATTCAACCGTCGCTCAGCGGTGCTGACCGACAGAAGCTGGACGAGTATTTCTCCAGCGTTCGAGAGATCGAACAGAGAATTGCTCGCGCCAAAGATGGCCCAAAGGAAGTTCCGGAACTGAATCTGCCCGAGAACGTTCCGGCGGAACTCGCGGCTCACATGGATCTGATGTACGACATTCTCGTCCTGGCGTTTCAGACGAATTCAACTCGGATCGCGACGTTGATGGTCGCCGATGCGGGAAGCAACCGAACGTATCCGGAAGTCGGCGTGAAGGACGGACATCACGAACTGTCGCATCACCAGAACGACAAGGAAAAGATCGACAAGATCGCCCTGATCGATCGTTACCTCATGGAACGATTCGCATACTTCCTGCGCAAGCTGAAGAACACGAAAGAAGGCGATTCGAATCTGCTGGATAACAGCATGATTCTTTACGGCAGCGCGATTTCAGATGGCAATCGTCACAACCACGACGATCTGCCAATCCTTCTTGCTGGCCGCGGCGGCGGCACAATCAACGCTGGCCGTCACGTCGTTCACCCAAACGAAACTCCGCTCAACAATCTCTACCTCGCCATGGCCGAACGCATGGGCGCCAAACTGGACCGCTTCGGCGACAGCAAAGGAATTCTCGACCTGAGCTGAATCGGAGACCGGAGTCCCTTCTGATGCCGTCGCAACTCGTATCGTGTCTCTCCAGTTCGGTTCATTCTGGTGGAGAGCGCAATCATGTTGCCGGATTCGTAAGAACTCGGGCCGGGCGGCTCATTTTCACGCATTCCGCTTCGGCACGATTCAGCGATCGTGTGAGACGCTCTCACGAGTTGGTGAAGTTGAGGCATTGACCGCGAGTTGGTCACCCTTTGTTTTTGAAACTCATCACTTTGATGATCTTTTTGGCTCGTTCCGTGTCCAACTCAAGTTGCGTTGCGACATCGTTGACGAATTCTTTTTCGTCAGAGTCAACGCTGCCATTGGCCATGACAATATCGACGGCGTTGGCAAAGACGGTTTCACGAAGCTCAGGCGGTACAAGCGGAGTACACTTGGCGAGAAGCTGCTCTGGGCCGTTTTTTCGAAGCAAGCCGACCAGTCGATCCATCATGCTTCCAAACTGTTGCTCTGATAATCGCTGGTAAAGACGTCGCTGACTCAGGATCAGCATCAGGCTTCTTCCCTCTTCGTCGGCAATGTGGCCGTCACACGCTGTCGCGCAGAGCAACACGCCTGCGAAAGCTTCCTGCGGACCGAACTGTTTTTCGGAGAACATTCCGTCCCCGTCCAAAACATCATCAAACAGACTCATGTCGAATGTCTCCGAGAATCACAGATTTCAATGTTGCTGAAGAGTCACACAAATGGATGGAACCACAGGGATTCCGCGGTGCAAATCCCGCCTGCTTTGCATTTGCAGGCATCTCGGATCCGTCAGCCTTTGTTTTTGATGACCATTACCTGCACAATCATTTTTGCGGTGGCAGGTTCGATCTCGAGCAGTGACTGAAGCCGGTCGATCATTTCCTTTTCATCTTCATCAACTGATCCATCTGACAGCACGATGTTGCATGCGTTGGCAAACGCTGGAACTCGCAGTTCCTTCGGCAGTGACTTGCTGGAGGTATCAAGCAATGTGGCATGTCCCTTCTTTTTCAGAATGGCCAACCCTTTGTCGATGGTCTGGCGAAACTGCTTTTCGTTTGTTCGCTGGAATAGTTTCATTCGTCCCAGTGCCGTGGTGAGATTGCCCGCTTCGTCATCGGAGATGTGGCCATCACACGCGCTCGCGGCCAGCAGGATTCCGGCGAAAGCCTCCTGCGGCGTCATGCCACTTGAACTGTCTCCACCAAACAGAGAATCAAACAGTCCCACGTACGCTTCCCCTCATAAAAAATTTCAGGCAGGATCGATGAATGCGAAATCATTGCTTGGGAATCGGGATCCGGATTCCACCGCGGAATTTTCCTGCTGTTGAGCAATTGTGCACGTATGTGTGCACATGGTCAAGTCTGACAGGTTACTCACCCTGGTGCGTCTACAAGTCATCCATGAGCGATTCCGTCTGATCTGGAGCGATGCATGAAATGGCTAGCATATGCGGGAAGTCGGAAGATGTATGCGTCACACTTTTGCTTTCGAAGGGGCCGAGCAGCGGTGCTATCGTTTGGACCTGTCAGGCGCTTTACAACAAATCCCTGCCATAGCAAGCACGGGTAATCTGGAAAAACTCTGCGGATTGATCGCGTGCAGGAAAGCGTGCCGTCAGCAATTGAGGGAAAGCCCGACAGAGTGTTTCGGCAGTTGCTGGTTGATGTCGGGAGGCAACGGTAAACTACGGGGGTAGACAAGATCAGCAGCATGAGACACAGCATTTCCATCGGTTGTATATGAGACGGATGTCGCACGGCCAAAACGTTGATTTGCTGCATCCTGAATGATCCCGGAGACTTCACCTCACCTGAAGTCATGAATTGAACGGAATGAAGACTGCAGACTGGATCGTGACAGGATGTTTCCTTGCGGTGATGCTGATCATCGCGACGGTGACGGCGTTTCGAGTGAAGTCCACCGACGACTACTTCACGGCTGGTCGGCGAGTGAAGCGATGGCTCCTGATTCTGTTTGCCTTCGGGTCAGGCACATCAAGCGACACGCAGTCGTCTGTCATGGCAGGCACCTGGCGATCGGGGCTCTCGGGTTTGTGGTGGCAGTTTCTCTGGCTGCCAATTACTCCGTTCTACTGGATCGTTGCTCCTCTTCTGCGACGAATGCGAGCCGTCACGACCGCCGATTTCTTTGAGATGCGATTCGGTTCCGCAACCGCAGCACTTTATTCCGTCTACGGAATGGTGATCTCAGTTGTTCTGATGGCTGGAATCCTGTTTGGCAGCGCGAGGCTTCTGGATACGTTGACTGATCCTTTGTTTACTCAGCTTGCCCAGCAATTGAATGTGCAGATTCCGGTGATTGACATCGCGGTTGCCATGTCACCACCATCGCCTGATCGTCCGCCGATCATCATTTGGAAGTTCCTTGCCGGGGAGAACCTCGCGGCCTGCTGCCTCGCGTTATTGATGATCATCGTTGCAGGTTTTGGTGGTCTTGGCACAACGATTCTGATTGATGGTCTACAGGGGCTTCTTCGAATTGGACTGACCCTGCTGTTCGTGCCGTTTTTGTACCAGCAGATTGGCGGATTTGGGTCCGTGCGTCCTCAGGAACAACTGAAGCCTGGGATGCTGGATTTCGTCGCGAGTTCTGATGCTGCCGTTGGAGCTGATCAGGAACCATTCACGCCGTTTTATCTGATCACTCTAGCCATCGCGGCTCTGGCTGGCGTCATCGTTCAGCCGCATGTCTTTGCCATCTGCAGCGCAGGGCGAACAGAGTTGGACGCACGCATTGGTTTCACCTTTGGCAACCTGCTGAAACGCATTTTCGCTGTGATCTGGGCCTTTCTCGCGCTGATTGCCATCTGTTGGTACCTCGGGCCCAACAGTCCGATGGATTCAGCGCAGGCTACTCCGGAACAAAAGCAACTGGTCGCTGATCTTCGTGTTGTCGCATCGGGTGAGGTGACGAAGCTGCCGCAGGAACAACAGGAGGCTCTGAAGGCAAGAAACCTCGATTTCTCAGATCGTTTGTTTGGACGCATTTGTCGTGACGTCCTCACGTCACTTCCGGAAGGTATGTTTGGGTTGTCCGTTTCTCTCGTATTGCTGGTGGTGATCAGTCATTGCGGAACACAGATGATTGTGGGAAGCGGACTTTTTGCCAACTCGCTCTATCGAAATCATTTTGCCCCTGGACGGCCGGCGGGACATTATCTGGCCGTCGGTCGGTTGTGTGGTCCGTTGCTGGTCTTCACGGCTCTGGTGCTGCAGACGACGTTTACGGACCTGACCGACGTCCTGAGGCTGGTGATCAAGACTCCGGCGGTGATTGGTGTGAGTATGTGGATGGGGCTTGTCTGGACTCGCTGGAATTCAGCGGCCGTTTGGACGACCACGCTGGCATCCGCCGGTATTGGCGTACTTTGCGGCTTCTATCCGGAAGAGGTCCAGCGAAGTTTGCCGGGCCTGTCAGACATGATGTTCGTCAAGGCTGGCGAGAATCTCATCATGCTGGACGCCTGGAAGATCATCCTGATTCTTGGTGGCGGATTGTTCTTTGGATCAGTCGCGGCACTGCTGACGGATCCGCAGGCGGAAGATCAACTTGAGCAATTCTACAATATGCTGAGAACTCCGGTTGCACCCGATGAGTTTCAGTATGCTGATCAATACATTCCTCCTGAGTCAGGAACGCTCGCACCGGCAGTTTCATTCATGGGTTTTCAGCTTCCCGGGCCGACTCGCGGTGGCACACTTGGATTTCTCGTCGCATGGCTTGTTGTTGCAGCCATGGTCTTCGCGACGAAGTGGGCTTCCCTTCGACTTTGAGGATCAGCGATGGCTCGTTTGTATCTGCTGATCGATGGATACAATCTGATGCACGCCGTCGGTCCGGCTGGCGGCCGCAAAGGCAAGACGCAACTGAATCAGAATCGCAATGAGTTTCTGCGTCGACTCAACAGCAAACTCAACTCCGACTTGCACGCAGATACGGTAATCGTCTTCGACGGGGCGAATGACTCGGGGCCGATCCCGCCTGCAGCAACCGACAGGGTTGCAGTTCATTTTGCAGGTCTGAAAGCAGATGCAGATTCTGAGATTGAGCGTCTGCTCGCGTCACACAGCGCTCCGAAGCAGGTCCTTGTTGTGTCGAGCGACCACCGTTTGCACAAGGCGGCTCGACGGCGCAGGGCTTTGGCCATCGATAGCGACGTTTTCTGGGACTTGCTTGAGGACCCGGATCACACGGAACTGAGCGACCGCCTCGATCAGTTTCGCCAGCGTCGGCACGGAAGCCTCGACGACAAGCCGGAGTTCGATGAGCCGATTGACCTCCCGGACGACTTTCTGGACTTTGACAGTCGCTAAAAGTGCTGACACATCGATAACGGGGAACCTACGGCTGCCATTGCAGCATCGTCGGTCACCAAGCGCCAGAATCAAGAGAAGAATCGTTGGCCTTGAGTGTTCGACGGGAATCGACTGAAATGACGATCCCTCCTGTGTTTTCCAGTCGACATCAACGATCTCCCTCCTTCAAACTTCCTACCGCCAGCGATTCGCATCGGATCGAAGAAGCATTGTGTTCCGGCAATCGGCCCAGCATTGGCTGCTCCTGGATTAGTTCTCACATTCGTCCCCCTGGGGCTGTTTCGTGTTTCAGGCATCACTCCTCATCATTAACGGCGCGAATCGAGGAAGTCGATTTGAGATCGACTCCGCGCATGAGGCTGTGATTGGACGGAGCGTCGGATGTCGGATTCGTTTGGACGACAGTGAAGTCTCGCGGCAACACGCAAGAATTTCGCATGACGGCAAAGACTTCGTTCTGAAGGATCTCAACAGCGCGAACGGGACGAAGATCAACGGTCGCCCGATGACTGATCGAGTCCTCAGCAATGGCGATCATATCCAGCTTGGTTCAACCGTGCTGGCGTTTCAGATCGCGGATGCAGATGTGCCGGCGGTTCCGAATGCCGAACAGATTCGCTTTGTTGAGGATTCGCGATCGTTCGACGAGTTGGCCGTTGCTCAGGCTGTTGGACTCGACTCACAACAGGGAGCGACGGGATTTACCGCCGCGACGCAGAAGCCCGGATTCGATCTGTTCTTTCATGTTGCAGAAGAACTGGTCACGCCGGTTCACACGCTTGAGACGCTGATGCAGCGGATTCTCGATCTGACCATGAGCGCCGTGTGCGCGGATCGTGGATGTGTGCTGCTGAAAGATCCGGTCGGCGTTGATCTGACGGCGATCGCGTTCTCACGTCGAGGCTTGCCAGCCAGCGGTGCTCAGCAAATGATGGTCTCGCGATCCATCACGGACTACGTGTTGCGTCATGGAATCGCGGTTCGAACGACGGATGCAAGTCTGGACGATCGATTCCAGACTGGCCAGAGCATCATGACTGCAGGCACTCGCGAAGCGATCTGTGCGCCGATGCGTGGGCGAGCCGATCTGCTCGGAGTGTTCTACCTCGACACAACGACTCCGCTCGATCTGAATGCTTCAAATCCTGTGCGGACTCGACTGGACGATGAACATCTGAAGACCGTCATCACAGTCGCTCGTCAGGCCGCTCTGGCAATTGAATCTCGACAGTTGCAGGACGCGATGCTCAAGGCTGAGCGATTCACTGCGATGGGCCAAACCATCACCGTACTCAGTCATCATGTGAAGAACATTCTGCAGGGAATTCGGGGCGGAAGTTATCTGATCCGTTCCGGCCTCGACTCGCAGAATCAGGACATGATTCGGCAGGGCTGGGGAATCGTGGAACGCAATCAGACCCGCATTTACGACATGGTCATGGACATGCTGAGCTTCAGCAAGGATCGTGTCCCGGTCCTGCACATCGCGGAGCTGAATAAAGTTGTTAGCGAAGTTGCGGAACTCGCAGCTTCACGAGCGGCCGAGTGCGGCGTGACGTTCGAGTATCGACCTGGCGACGACATCCCGAACGCGATGTTTGATGCTGAGGGTATCCACCGAGCCGTCCTGAACATTGTCTCGAATGCCATTGATGCCGTTGAACGCATCGAGCGAGGAGCTGTTGTTCTACAGACAGGATACGATCGAACGGCCGACATGCTTCTGGTCGCGGTTAGTGACAATGGCCCAGGGATACCAGAGGACCAGAGGGCATCAATTTTCAACGTGTTTGAATCATCCAAGGGTGCTCGCGGGACGGGCATTGGACTTCCGGTGAGTCGCAAGATCCTGCGTGAACACGGCGGACGAATTCGGGTTGAAGGTGGCCCAGGCCAGGGAACTCGTTTTGTTCTGAGCTGGCCGCGAGGCAACATGACGGTGCAGGATATTGGGCCACTGATTCCTGGACCTTGATGACGGATTTTGCCTGTGCATCATTCTCGGCTCAGGGCGAAATGAGGTAATTCAGGAATCGTCCCGAAATCACTTCCCGATTTGACTCCGACATTTGCGAATGCGAGTCACGGAATGATTCACCTGCGTAGTTCGGTCATTCCATGACCGACATTTCTAAACCGCCAGGTTGCTTCGAGACTATCACTCAACGGATTCAGACCGTCCGACAATTCGAAAATCTGCGACCATGCTCTTTCTCCCCTTCGCACGGTGAGAAGGTGGCCAGAGGCCGGATGATGGGTACTTCGAGAGATCAAAGAAATCAAACAATCCCCTCACCCTGACCCTCTCCCCCCGATTCGTCGTCAACTTTCTCCGGGATTCATTCGCGGGGGAGAGGGACAAATCGCGGTCCACATGAACACCTCAGTTCATCCCGAGCGAAGAATAGGAAGGCCAGCAGGCAACCCGCCAAACAGAATGATTGGGTATTCGCCGTTGAATAGGCAGGATTTTGGCCGCGGAAACTGACCTTGAGGCAAAATCGCAAAATGTGCCATGCTACCGGCCCCTCTTGGATATTGTCCCTTCACTGTGTCTGCAGTCTGGGTTGAGTTTCAGCAAGACCCGGTCCCTTCAAATCACCTCTCCTGAAGAATCTGGCCATCGGTCGAAGGCCTTTTCTTTCGAGCCACAACATGCCGAATTCGCCCAACCTGACGACGCGAATCCGACGACTCTTTCGAGAGTGGCCATGCTCGTGCGTTCTTTCATTGGCCACGCTGACGGCCATTGCGCCTCAGCTTACAAACGTTGGATACGGCTACCAGGACGAAGAGCGAGCAGCGGCCCGAGAGGGTGAAGTTGTTGTCAATGACATTCGAATTGAAGGCAATGAGACGATCCCCGAGTCGTACATTCTCCAAAAAATTCAATGTCAGCCGGAGCGACCTGTTTCTGAGCGAATGATTCGCGAAGACAAGCGATCTCTGATGAGTACTCGCTGGTTCTTTGAAGTCAAAGAGCGAATTGATCAGACGCCAAACGGCCTGGTCCTTGTCTTCACGGTCCATGAACGGCCGATCGTCAAGCGTGTGGAATTCATCATTGAGCGTGTTCCGCTCAAGCCCTCCAAGATGATCAACATCCGGGTTAAAGAGAAGCATCTGAAAGCATGGACGGGCCTCAAGGAAGGAAGTCCTTACGATCACCTCGCGAATCGAGAAGCCATCGAACGCATCGAGCAGGAATATCGAGACAAGGGCTATTACTTCGTCAAGGCAGAGCTGATCAAGGGCAGCAAGCCGGGCGAACGCGAAGTGGTGATCAAGGTCACCGAGGGGCCTCGAGTTCAGGTGGCCGAGCGAACATTCTCCGGCAACAAGTTCTGGTCAGACGGGGACTTACGGAAGAATCTGATCTCGAAGCAGAAGTTCCTCGTCTTCGGTGGTCACTACAACCCCGACACGATTCCCGCCGATATTGAAGCGATCAAACAGTACTACCGCGGTGTTGGTTACTTCGACATCGAAGTGTCTGCCCAGCCGATGTTTTCCGAGGACAAAGCGGACGTCAATCTGCATTATCAAGTCAGCGAAGGCCGTCGATACGCCGTTCGCGAGATTCGATTCGAAGGCAACAGCATCATTGCGACGAATCGTCTGAAGAATGAATCGAAGCTCAATCCCGGAGACATGTTCAATTCGTATCCTTTGTCCAAAGATGTGACGAGGATGCTCGGGTACTACGGCGACATGGGCCATTACTTCGCGTCGGTCAACCCGGTTCCGCACTTCACGGAACAGGAAGGGATCGTCGACCTCGTTTTCGAGATCAACGAAGACCGACCTCGATATGTCCGCGAAGTCAACGTGTCGTACGGCGGTGATCATCCTCATACCAAGCAGACGGTCGTGCTCGACCGAATTCAAGTGCAGCCGGGAGATCTCGCCGACCCGAAAAAGATTCGCCGTGGCAAGTCGCGTCTGAACGGCAGCGGCCTGTTCGAACCGGGCATTGCTTTTGATGTTCGTCCGATTGAACCGGGCGAAAGCAGCTTCGCGATGAACACAACTCCGTGGCGTGGACAGAGCCCGTCTGGTGCTCCGGACGATTGGACTCAGCGATTCACCTACGAAGTGCATCGAACCGCGAATCAGGCGGTGTTTGATGAACGCAACTGGGACGAATTGTTCTCGGTCGGTTCGTTCAACGAGGACATCGAATCGATTCTTGAGCAGGAAGAAATCGACGCGATCGAAGCGGCCGAACAGTCTGGATCAGATGTCGCGGACGACGCTGGTTCAGAACCGCTCCAGGGTGAAGAGTCAGCCAGCAATCATCAGTCATCCGTCGAACCGGGATCACAGGCTCGTCAGGATGCCATTGGGGCTCGCAATCAGTTGATGGCTCGCCGTGAGACTCTTCACGAGGCTCGTCGATCCAACTTCCAGCCAGCCGTGGCATCGACTGTTGAGCCTCGATCGACGATTGCCAACAAGCCCGGCCGCGCGACGCCGGCATCGTCCGGAATGATGGTTGCGGATCAATCCATGTCAGGTCCAGGCCGAGTTCGTCAGGGACTCGGAGGCCATTCGTTCGGCGCAAATTCGGAGGTTGTCGCGTCGACGTCTGAGACTCTTGTCGCACCATCGTCCGAGTCGGCTTTGGCATCGATTGCAACGACATCAGATACATTCTTCCGAACTGAGTCCGTCGTTGCCTCGGAAGCGTTGGAGTTCCGCACGGTCGATCCGGTGGCGTTCTTCTCTGCTGAGTCGGCAACGTTTGTCGCCTCCGAGCAGATGATTGCGGCCGAGGAACCCGTCATTCGAGCTCAAAGCCCGGATGCGGCGACTCCTCGAATGATGGATCCACTCGTCGAAGGAAGTCCGTATCGAAATCAATACCGTGAGATTCCTCCAGGCTGGGTCGACATTGACGTCAATGCGACGGAAGGTCGAACTGGTCGACTGATGTTCGGAGCAGGCGTGAACAGCAACGCGGGCGTTGTCGGTTCATTCGTTTGGGATGAATCCAACTTCGATATCTATCGACCACCGACATCCTTTGCAGACATCATTGAAGGTCGTGCGTGGCGAGGCGGCGGTCAGCGGTTTCGTTTAGAAGCGGCTCCGGGTGCTCAGGTCAGCCGATATCAGGTGAGCTGGACCGATCCGTATTTCCTGTACACAGACTTCAGCTTGTCAGTGAGCGGCTTCTATTTCAATCGGTACTATCCGGACTGGACCGAAGATCGCTGGGGCGGACGCATTGCAACCGGATACCAGTTTACGCCGGAATGGTCGGGGAACGTCGCATTACGACTGGAAGAAGTCGTGATGCGAGATGTCGAGAATCCTCATCCAGCCATCGTGGATCCAATAATCGGTTCAAGCTTTCTGTCGACCGTTCGCGTGTCCGGAACTCACGACACTCGCGACTCCGCCATGATGCCGAGCGAAGGGCATTACTTTGATGCCGGGTATGAACAGGCCTTTGCTGACTTCAATTTCCCGAAGATTGACACCGAGTTCCGTCAGTACTTCACGTTGTTCAATCGTCCTGACGGTACCGGTCGCCAGGTTCTGACCATGGCCGGATCACTTGGCTGGTCCGGTGACGACACCCCCGTGTTTGAACGCTACTATGCGGGTGGATTCCAGTCGTTCCGCGGCTTCTCGTTCCGCGGTGTGACACCTCGCGCCGGAAATTTTGCGACCGGCGGTACATTTCAGGCTTTGGGCACCGTTGAATACCGGGTGCCTGTCACAGCAGACGACATGATCAATGTCGTAGCGTTCACAGACTTCGGTACAGTCGACGACGAACTCACACTCGCTCGATTCCGAGCCAGCGCGGGCTTCGGCGTGAGACTTGTGATCCCGGCGATGGGCCCAGTTCCGCTGGCGTTCGACTTTGCCTTCCCAATCGTCAAAGAACAGTTCGACGACGAACAGATCTTCAGCTTCTACGTCGGTATCAATCGATAGTCGCCGCTGCCCAAGTGCGTTCGCTCAGGATGTGATATCGTGCGTCAGCCGTTTCCTCGGCGGACGGAGGAGATCCATGTCTGTCGAGGATTTCACGAACTCCAGTGGCTGTCTTTGTCGACCTATGGTGAGCACCGTGTCTGATGGATCTGAACACGCCGTCCCTATGACTCATGACGGCAAGCCGATCCCGCCGGATTGGGACTTCTTCGTTGCGGCTCCGGAGTGTCTGGGAACGTTGATCTCCGGCGGGACAACGCTGCGTCGAAATCAACAGCCGATGAGTACCCGATCATACTGGCTCTGGGTACTTGGTGTGTCGTCGATGTTCGGCTTGGTGATGGCGATGCTGGACCGCGAGGGTTTCTCAAGTTTCATCATTTACTCATTGTTTGCCCTGCCGTTAGCTGCGTTCGCATTCCTGTTCAATACGTTCGAACACGAATGCAGTTATGTGGGGGAGAGCGGTATCGCACGATATCGGATTCGCAACAACCGCCGCGGCAGAATTCGCTCCGACGTGCTTTTGTTTGCAGACGCAACAGCCTGCCATCGCGAAGAAAGAGTCGCCATCGGCGACGAATTCCGTCGAATCGAATGGCGAAATGCGGACGGCAAGCGGCTGATATCGTTTGACAGTGCCCGGTCTTTCTTCGATCGCACGAAATGCTCACAACAATTCGCGAGATTCACGCGTGCTGCGGAATACGCCTGGACGCTTCATCTGCAGAAAGTACTTTTGACCGCATTCCAGAACAAAAGTGCTGTGTTGTTTCCGATGCAGCGAAAAGACTTCATCGAGGTGAGTCCTGACAGGATGGTCATTGTTCGCAATCGCAAGCGGCTGGAGCTGAAGTCCGACGACATCAAATCCGAGTCGCACCACGGCAGCTATTTTCGGATTATGACATCGGAAGCTGGCTTCATCACTATGCGCGGACACATCGTGATTCCATGTTCTGAAATTGGAAACGCCACCGTTTTTCTTTCCGTGGTTTCTCACTACCTCAACCTCACGATCAACACTCCCGGCCCGATCTCCAAGTGCCCGGATGATGTGCTGTGAGGTCGTGTGTTTGAGAGATGATTGCACGTTGACAGAGTACTCAACATGGTGCTCACACTGTCGATGGAATGGCCAATTGCCAAGGCTTCTCTTCCCGTCGGCGGAGCGAAGGATGTACTGTAGACCGGCCGCTCCGTCGGCCGGAGTTTTACTACGATCGCAACTGCCGAAAGCTGATGCGAAAGTGGCATGAAATGATCGAAGATCCGCCCTCGGCAGCGTTAATGCCCGTCGACGGAGCGACGGGTGTACGGTAAGCGATCAACCAAGTCGCTGGTGTTCGATGGCTTCGGCGATTTGGTCGACGATGCCGGCGAGGAAGCGGTCGAGGTTGCTGGCGGTGGTGTTAGTGCGTTCGCGCCAGGAGTTCATGACGGACATCATCCGCAGGCCCTTGAACATCGTCCCGATCGCAGTGCCCAGAGCGCGGCTGGTGGGATGGAAGATCATCGACGCGGCCTGTTCGGGGATCTCTTCATCCATCGCATCCACGATGCCGCGAATCGCCAGAAACTTAAGGCCATGTTCGTTGCAGACCTGAGCGACTGCGAGGCTGCCTGTGTCGACAGCGAGTCCCGGATGCTGTTCTCGCAGCGATGTTTTCTGAGTCGGCGAAATGGGATGATCATCGGCCACGATCAGCTTGCCGACGTGGATACGTTTGCGAGACTGAATCGTACACTTCACCGGCATCAACTGACCGTGTGTGTCAGCGATCTCGTTGGCGATGACGAGATCTCCCGGATGAACATCATCGGCCAGTGTCGAACTGAAGCCCGCCGAGATGATCCACTTCGGCCGATGTTCTTTCACCAGCAGTTCCGCGCCGGCTCGATGATTGGCAAAGCCTTCGCCCGCTTCGACGACAGCTATACGAGTGATCTCACCGATGAAGCCGCCACGGACGGTCATCTTGCGATCGTTGTAACTTCGCTGCCGATCGACTCGCTTGAGGAACGGCTTCAGCTCGCCCTTGTGACTGCACACGATTCCAATATCAGCCGTCGAACGATCGGCCGTCGGTTCTGACGACGATGTTTTGCCAGCTGAGTTGTTTGGAGTGGTGGTCATTTGGGGGCAGATGGGTTTGTGAACGGTTCACGGCGAGCGAGGGACGTCAGTCCCCTGATTTGCATGTTGAATCGCAATCAGGGGATTAACATCCCCCGCTCGCCGGAGTTTTCATTATCCGAGGCAGAAAGGACCTAGATCAACGCGCGAGGAACCTTAACCCTTCGCCTCAAAATCCTTCATGAACTGCACAAGAGCATCCACGCCTTCCGGAGGAAACGCGTTGTAAATGCTGGCACGCATGCCGCCGACGGATCGATGTCCCTTCAGTCCACTGAATCCCTTGGCTTCGGCCGCCTTGACGAAAGCGTTGTCTTTCTCTTCGTTGCCGGTCACGAAGGTCACGTTCATCTGAGATTCGCTGCCAGGCTTTGCGGTGGATTTGAACAGCGAGCTGGTCTTGAGGTAATCGTAGAGCTTCGCAGCTTTGTTCTTATTGCGAGTCTCCATCGCAGCGAGTCCACCGTTGGCCTTGATCCAGCGGAAGACCAGCATCATCAGATAGATACCGAACGTTGGCGGCGTGTTGTACATGGACTCGTTGTCGGCGTGAGTCTTGTACTGCAGCATCGTCGCGAGATTCTTGTTGCCCGCTTCGACAAGATCCTTGCGGACGATCACCAGCGTCACACCGCTCGGGCCGAGATTCTTCTGAGCCCCAGCGTAGATCAGACCGTACTTCTTCACGTCGATTGGGCGGCTGAAGATGTCGCTGCTGGCGTCGCAGACGAGAAACGATCCGGCAGGGATGTTCGTCGGTTCGCTGCGGAACTGAGTCCCAAAGATCGTGTTGTTCGACGTGAAGTGAACGTAAACCGGATTTTCGCTGTAGCTGCAGGTCTCCGGGATGTAATTGAAATTCGCGTCCTTGCTGGTGCAGGCCACATGAGTCTTCCCGCAGGACTTAGCTTCCTTCAAGGCTTTCTCCGACCACATGCCGGTGACGAGGTAGTCCGCCGTGCGATCAGGCGTCAGAAAATTCATCGGAATCATGGAGAACTGCAGCGATGCACCGCCCTGGAGAAACAGCACGGCGTAGTCGTCGGGAATGCCAGCCAGTTCGCGGCACAGAGCTTCCGCTTCGGCAGCCACCGCCATGAACGGTTTGCCGCGATGAGAATGTTCGCAGATGCCCACGCCCGTGTTTCCGAGCGACAGCAGGTTCTGACGGGCCTCTTCAAGAACGCTTTCAGGCAAAACGGCGGGGCCAGCAGAGAAATTCCAGATGCGATTGGTCATCGCGGCAGCTTTCAATTGGATAACGACGTCATTGATTGGACAGAACTAGATTTGCAGTTCTGAGCGTGGACACGGCCAGGGATTCTAGGGGCAACCGGCTTTCGTCTCAAATCCGCCTGATCAGAAGGATTCTCAGCCGGAAAGTTGACTCAATCGGTACTCGTGAAAGCCCCGGATTTGCTGGCAAAAACTGTGGGTCGGGAACATTCTCAGAACATGGCAAACCGGGACGCCCAACGGTACCGAAACGGCTCCATTTGTGATAAACTTCTTGCTTTGAAAATGCTGTCATTAACTTGAGACTTTGAAAGGCATCAAAGGGTTCCCATGCAGCTGTCCTGTAATCGAGCTCTGTTCTCGTCGGCCTTTTCTATTGCCGCGTCCGCTGTTCCTTCCAGAACACCCAAAGATATCCTTAGAAACGTTTTCCTGACAGTCAGCGGCTCCGGTGTTGAACTGGTGGGAACCGACCAGGAAATGGCGATCCGTTTCAAAGTGAGCGGCGTCACGACCAGTTCCAACGGCGATGCCCTTCTGCCGACTCAGCGAATGTCGTCCATTCTTCGCGAACTTCAGGACGAACAACTCGACCTGAACATCGACGAACAGAACATCACGCTGAAAGCCGGCGACGGCGAAGTTTCGACTCACCAGCGAAGATCCTCGTGAGTTTCCGCCGGTGCCTCAGTTTGCCGAAAAGGACTACTTCCGAATTCCCGCGCCGGTGTTTCGACAGATGATCCGCCGAACGTCGTTCGCAACGGACACCGAAAGCACTCGATACGCTCTTGGTGGTTTGCTGCTGGAGTTCGGCGAAGGCACCGTGACTTTGGCTGCCACGGACAGTCGTCGTCTGGCGGTAGCAACGGCCGCGTGTGAAAAAGAAGGCGATCCGAAGGCTCCGACGAAGACGACCGTCGTTCCGACAAAGGCGATGTCGCTACTGGAACGTTCGATTGATCCTCAGGCCGAATTCGTCGATATCGCCGTTCACGACAACGACGTGATGATGCGATCCGGCGCGTGTACGGTTTACAGTCGTTTGGTCGAAGGTCGATTCCCTCGCTATCGCGACGTGATTCCTCGCAACGGCAACGTCAATGTCCCGCTTCCGGTCGGTCCGTTTTTCTCGGCGGTTCGCCAGTCACAGATTATTACCGACGAAGAAAGCCGCGGCGTCGATTTCCAGTTTGCCAATTCCATCCTGACGCTCAGCAGTCAGGCGAGTGCCATTGGGGAATCGAAGATCGAACTGCCGATCGAATACGACCACGACGAGGTGAAGATTACCTTCGACCCGAAATACGTGGCCGACTTTTTGAAAGTGCTGACTCCGGAAACTCTGGTGGACCTGCAACTCACCGACTCCGACACCGCAGCCGTCTTCCGAGTCGAAGATTCGTATACCTACGTGATCATGCCGTTGTCGCAGGATCGATAAGTGAAGGGTTTTCGGTTGGAGGTTTTCGGTTTTCAGACGGCAGCAGAGCGAATCAACAACCTGCGATTGTCCGAAAACCTCAAACTGAAAACCGAAAACGTGAGTCTCTATGTCTGACGAAACGCTTTCAACTCCTGGCTCGCTGAAGAACGCTTTGATGCGTTTCATCCGCACCAAGGGGTTGTCGAATCGTTCGGCAGCCGAAAGTCTCGACGCCGAATGGAAGCGGATTGTTGGGCCGGAACTCGGTCGTCGCAGCACGGCTCGGAAAGTGAATGCAGGAGTT
This sequence comes from Ottelia alismoides, assembly GCA_037367405.1. Taxonomy (NCBI): domain Eukaryota; kingdom Viridiplantae; phylum Streptophyta; class Magnoliopsida; order Alismatales; family Hydrocharitaceae; genus Ottelia; species Ottelia alismoides. Next base: position 237,442 of record JAZKJV010008916.1, on the reverse strand, counting down.
CTTGAAATCGCCGTGACCAACAGTGCGGCGTTGGAGGAACTGCGAGGCTTTCTGCACGAAACAGTGCTTCAACAAATGCAGGCGAGTCTGCCGCAGTCGAATATTCGAACCATTAAGTATGTGAGAGTCAGGTAGGAGGTTTTCGGTTTCAGGTTTTCAGTTTTCGGACACGCACGCAAGCAGCTTTTAGTTGATCCGCTGATGAGTTGTTTCCCCGTAGCGGCGGCATCCTGCCGCCGTGTGGTCGGAAAACATCGGCGGCAAGATGCCACCGCTACTTGCGATTCTCCGAAAACCGAAAACTGAACACCGAAAACCTTAAGCCTCAAAAGGATTGATTGTGTCACAGGATTCCCCCGACAAGCCCGCCGAACAGTACACCGCATCCGATATTCAGCATCTGAAAGGCATTGAAGGCATTCGGACTCGCCCTGCCATGTACATCGGCGACACCGGCGCTCCGGGCTTGCATCACCTCGTGTACGAAGTCGTCGACAACAGCATCGACGAAGCTGTCAACGGATACGCATCTGAGATCCACGTTCAAATCAATCTCGACGAAAGCATCTCCATCGTTGACAACGGCCGCGGAATTCCGGTCGATCCCGTCAAGGGCGATGGACGACCTGCGTTGGAAGTGGTTCTGACGGAAATTCACGCCGGCGGAAAATTCAATCGCGAAAGCGGCTACAAAGTCGGCACTGGTGGTCTGCACGGCGTCGGGATCACCGCCGTGAATGCACTCAGCACCTGGCTCACCGCGGAAGTTCGCCGAGGCGGCTACACGTGGGTCATGGACTTTGAAAAAGGTCGACGCACATCCGAATTGCGTCAACTGGGACGAGCGGACTCCACAGGAACGCGGCTCACGTTTCTCCCTGATGCCACGATCTTCTCCGAGACCAAGTTTTCGCTCGACACACTCACGCGTCGCATGAGAGAACTGGCGTTTCTGACCCCCGGCATTCGCATCACTCTGCGAGACGAACGAGCTGATCGGACAGAAGAATTTCACTTCGAAGATGGTCTGGTCGAATTCGTCAAGTATCTGAACCGCACACAGACTCCACTAACGAACGATGTCTTCCGAGTCATGGCGGAGGCGGAAGAAGAGAACGTCGTTGTCGAAGTGGCGATGCAGTACAACGACGGCTACACCGAAAATGTTCTGACCTACGCGAACAACATTTTCAACCCGGACGGCGGAACGCATCTCAGCGGCTTCCGTACAGCTTTGACTCGCACGATGAACAACTACGCCAAGGCTGGCAACCTGTTCAAGGACGTCACGCCAGTTGGTGAAGACTTCCGCGAAGGTCTGACGGCGATCGTCTCTGTTCGCGTCCCCGATCCGAAGTTCACATCACAGAACAAAGTGAAACTGACCAACGGCGAAGTCGAAAGCGCTGTCGCGACGGTTGTTGCTGAAGGATTCATGAAATACCTCGAAGAGAATCCTTCGATCGCGAAGAAGCTTGTCGCCAAAGCCATCATGGCCGCAGAAGCACGCGAGGCGGCTCGAAAATCCCGCGACATGGTCCGCCGTAAAGGCGCGCTGACGACGGGTGGACTGCCCGAAAAACTGCGAGACTGCCGAAGCCGCGACCTCGAATCGACGGAGCTGTACCTTGTCGAAGGCGACTCGGCCGGTGGATCGGCCGATACCGGACGCGACTCCAGCATTCAGGCGATTTTGCCTCTGCGAGGTAAGATCCTGAACGTTGAAAAAGCGCAGCTCGTCAAGGTGCTCGACAACGCCGAAATCACGAATCTCTTCCGCGCGATCGGGTTGTCTCCGGCCGGTGACGAAGATGAAATGGATATCAGTAAGCGTCGTTACGGCAAGATCATTGTCATGACCGACGCCGACGTCGACGGCAGCCACATTCGAACGCTGCTGCTGACATTTCTGTTTCGCCACATGCGAAATCTGGTCCAGGGCGGACACATCTACATTGCTCAGCCGCCACTCTATCGCGTCATCCAGAAGAAGCAGGTTCGCTACGTTCAGACTCATCCGCAGATGATGACCGAACTGATCAGCCTCGGCATGAACGGAGCACGCCTGACGGTCAAAGCCGACGGGACCATGTTCACGGGCGACATGTTGCAAACGCTCTGCGACAAGTTGACGCTGATGGAGCATCCTCTGGAATTGCTCGAACGTCGAGGCATCGATATTCGCTACCTGCTGAAATACAACGGCGGCGAGAAGTCACGGCTGCCTCGTTATCGAGTTCTCTTTGGGGACAGCGAAAAGTGGTTCATGGAACGCGACGATGCCGAAGCGTTCCTGAAGTCACTTGCTCCTCCGCCGAAGGCAGAAGGTGAACCCGTCGCGGCTGATGAGACGGCCCCGAAAGAGAAGGCTGCTCAGCTTGTCGACCTGCATGAAATCAAGACTCTGAACGACGTCTTTCATCAGTTGAAGGACTATGGTTTCCATGTCGCAGACTTTACTCCTGCAGGGCTGAAAAACGCTGAACCGATCTATCCGTTCATTCTGGAACGAGACGATGATCTGGTGAAGCTGCAAAGTCTTCGCGACCTGCTCGCAGAGCTTCGACGACTGGGCGAAAAAGGCCTGACGCTGACACGCTTCAAAGGTCTGGGCGAAATGAACTCCGAGGAACTCTGGGACACCAGTATGGATCCCGAGAAGCGAACTCTTCTGCAGGTCCGCATGGAAGATGCCGTCGCTACTGACGAAATCTTCCGCGTCCTCATGGGCGACGCTGTGGAACCTCGTCGCGAGTTCATTGAAAAGCACGCGCTGGATGTGAAGGAACTGGATATTTGATTTGAGCCGGTGAACAGCGATACTTAGATCGCTCAAAGACGCTCGTCGGCGAGATTGGCAACGTCAAAGTTGGATGCAGCAACGCGCGTCTCAGCCGGCATCGAGCACGCCGATTTCTTTGCCGGTCATCGGGTCGAGTCGATGCACTTCGGACAGCTTCCATTCACCATTGAGCAGCAGCCATTTGGTCTTCCAGCGAGTGGCGATGTGGCTGCTCATGCTTTGCGACTTGACCTGCACGGTACCGTTGGCTCGCAGTTCCACGTCCGCAGATTTCCCGTCCGCACCCATTGTGACGACGATGTCCTGCATGTGAAATCCTGAGTCGAGGTCGACGAGATCAAGGCCGCGTTTGGCCGTGTCACGCAGATGAGCCGACGGGTCGGCGATCATGGAGTCGATCGTGGTCAGGTCCTCTTTGTGAAACGCCTGATGGATCTCTTCAAGACGCATCTCCACTCTTTCCGCATCGGAGATGAGAGACTGTTCGAGGAAATACACTCCAACAGCAAGCAGAACCAGCACAATTGCAACACCGCGAGCCTTTGAGTGTCCGCTGACGCCCAGCAGAATTGCGGTCCCGGAAAGCAACAAAATCAACGGCCATGGATTGTCTGTCAGCCAGTGCATCGCAACATCTCCTCTAATTGTTGTTGGAAAGATATCACGTTCAACTTACCGGCGGTCCTGCTCCTTGCGGTGTTCTCTTCTGTAATTTTCGGTCGACAGGAAATGAAGCATCGCAATTGTTTCAAAGTGCTCGACGATGTCCCTTCTCCCCTTCGTAAGGCAACGCTGTGAAGTATTTTCTCCCGGCAAAACCTTTTATTTGTAGCGGCAGGGCGCGAGCCCTCCGGTGAGTGTGCGTGATGGATTCACCGGACGGCTCGCGCCCTTCCGCTTCAAAATGCTTCACAGCGTTGTTCGTAAGGGGAGAAGGTGGCCGAAGGCCGGATGAGGGGTTTTTCTTGAGATTGAAACCTTGAAACGCTTCCCCCTCACCCTGGCCCTCTCCCCCGAACCGTGGTTAACGTTTTCAGGAACTCATTCGCGGGGGGAGAGGGGACAGATCGCGGTCTACAAGAGTTCCTGACTTCACTTCGCCCGAGAATAACGACATCCCTCAGCATCGAGATTGTCTAAAAATGTCGGACGGTTGACTGACCTTGCAATGCTTCAAACGCGGCGTGCGGGCGGAGTTCGTGGATGAATTCACATTGTGAGGCGGGAACTTCGAAAACGGACAAATGAAACACTTGCCATGCGGTTGAACTCTGTGCGAGCATGGCGGACGTGCGGCGAACATCGGGCCATGGGCATATGCTCCGGAAAAGAATTTCGTGTCATGTCAGGTTCAATTCGAAATCAGATCCTGGTTCCGTTTGCGATCCTGCAGGCGGTGGCCATCATTGTAATTTCGGTCATGGCGGCATGGTCGGCAGCAGCTCGGGCCGAGCAGGAGACCATCGCTCGGTTGAATCAGGTCGTCGGGACACTCAGCACCGCCAGCTTCCCGGTCCATGGAACCGTGCTGGAACAAATGAAGGGCCTGTCCGGTGCCGAATTCGTCGCGCTGCGTGGTGAAGGTGAGGTCGTTGGAAGCACGCTCTCGGCTGAGCAGACGAGTGAGATTGTTCGTCAGCCGCGAAGTGCGGACGCTGCATCTCAGGAACTGACCGAGTTTCAGACGGTCAGCTTTAGGGAAGACTCGTTCCTGCTCGGCAGTGTCGCGGTCATGAAATCCCCGAATCTCAGCGAACTGATCGTGTTGGTCCCTGAACGACAATGGCAAACCATTCGTCGTGATGTGGTGATGCCTCCGCTGGTCATCGGCTGCCTTGCGCTTGTCGCGACAGGCGGACTGTCGTATCTGCTGGCGGCTGGATTCGGCCGACGACTGAATCGTATGGAACAGCAAGTCGGGCGACTGGCATCGCTGAAGTTTGACGAACTTCTCCCGGTGACCGGCAATGATGAATTGACCCGCTTGGCAACATCGATCAACAGCATGGCGATTGATCTGCAGAACGCGACGGATCAGATTCGCTCGGCCGAACGATCGTCCATCGTCACGCAGGTTGCCGGTGGACTGGCTCATCAGCTTCGAAATTCCATCACCGGAGCCCAGATGGCGGTGCAGCTTCATCTCCGTCGCTGCAGTCATGCCGATCAGGAAAGTCTGCAGGTCGCACTTCGGCAACTCAACCTGACGGAAAGCCAGATCCGAGGCTTGCTGAGCCTGACTCGAGATGCTCAACGAAGCCCATCGCCGGGGCGGTTGGATCAGATTCTCTCGGACATTAACGAGCTGCTCGGTCCTCAGTTTCAGCATTCGAATTCAAGGCTGAGCATCAAATGGATCGATCCGCGGCCAGATCAGTCGCCGGCTTCATCGGGATCGAGGCGAGACGAGGGCTCGGATGAGAATCTCTGGGCAGTGGCCGATCGCGAGCAGATTCATGCAGCACTGCTGAACCTGATCCAAAATGCACTGGAGGCATGTCGACCCGATGGTGAGGTGCGGGTTTCTGTTGAGCGAAAGAACGGCCAGAATGTTGTGATGATTCTTGATAACGGGCCGGGCGTTTCGGATGATCTGAAGCAACGAATCTTCGAACCCTTCGTGACGGGAAAGCCGGAAGGAGTCGGGCTTGGCCTAACGCTCGCCGCGCAGGTCGCGACACAGGCGAACGGGCAACTCAATTACGAACGTCGTGACGGCTGGACGGCGTTTCGGTTTGCGTTCGCGGCGCTGGATCCTTAGGCAGCGGCGTACAGCAAGTTTACCAACTTGGCGAGCGGCCGGTGTGAACCGGCCGGTACTTGTGATTCGAGTTCACGTCAGAATTCCGGTACATCTTTTTCACGCTGCTGCCTTAGGTTCTTGCCCGGGCTATTGCACGAAGGTTCTGGTGAGTGTCGTCTTTCGCTCTGCGAAAGACGACGCTGAGACAGTTATACTTCTATACTTCGCGCGGTATGAAATGAAGCCACTCAAAGGAATCAAACGGTGCAACAAATGCAAAGTCCGCGACGAGAAACTCAAAAGTTCGCGACAATGTCCCTTCTCCCCTTCGTAGGGGGAGAAGGTGGCCGAAGGCCGGATGAGGGGTCCTTCATGAAATTGCAACCTGCAAACAATCCCCCTCACCCTTGCCCTCTCGCCCCGAAACGTCGCTAACGTTCTGGGCAATTCCTTCGCGGGGGAGAGGGGACAAATCGCAGCTCACATGAATGCCCCAACTCACCACGAGCGAAGAATAGTTCACGCTGCGACATAGAGAGAAAGACATCGCGTGTCTCATGTTTTGATTGTTGATGACGAACCGGCGATCTGCTGGGCTTTTCGGGAATGCCTGACCGATGAGGGCATGACCGTGGATGTCGCTGGCACGGCCGAGCAGGCAATCCAGATGACAGCACGTCGAACGCCTGATGTGATCGTCATGGACGTTCGACTGCCTGGCATGGACGGTCTGACAGCGCTGAGGCAGTTGCAGAAATCATCTGAAACCGTTCCGGTCATCATCATGACGGCGTTCGGCAGTCTCAAGACCGCCGTCAGCGCGATTGAGGGCGGAGCATTTGATTATCTGACGAAACCAATTGACCTCGAGAAAGCCGTGGCGGTTGTGCGTCAGGCCATCGCAAAAACGCAACTAGTCGACTCCGCGCGATCGGCGACTGACAGTGTCGGCACGAGTGATCATGATGACGATTTGATTGTTGGGAGTTCTCCGGCGATGCAGGAAGTCTTCCGTCGCATCGCGCTGGTTGCCGATCGGGATGTGCCGGTTCTGATCACCGGCGAAAGCGGCACCGGCAAGGATCTTGTCGCTCGGGCGATTCATCAGCACAGCCGTCGCAAAGGCCAGTTCATCCCAGTTTGCATTCCCGCGCTGAGCGAGACGGTTGTTGAGAGCGAACTTTTTGGACACGTCAAAGGATCGTTTACCGGAGCTGATGCAGAACGACGAGGTCTGCTGGAGCTTGCCAATGATGGCACGGCCTTCATCGATGAGATTGGCGACGTCCCGCTGAATGTGCAGGCGAAGTTGCTGCGAGTGCTGGAGTCCGGCGAGATTCGTCCGGTCGGTGGCAGCCAATATCGAAAAGGGTCGTTTCGATTGATCGCTGCGACAAACCAGCAACTCGAACAGCAGGTCGGAGCCGGGCAGTTCCGCAGCGACTTGTTTTACCGATTGAACGTCTTCCGCATTGAGATGCCCTCGCTGCGAGATCGTCTGGATGATATCCCGGCGCTGGCGGAACGATTCCTGAAGGCTGCGACAGGGTCACGAACACCCCTTCGGCTGTCGGCCGAAGCACTTGACGCGTTGAGGCGTCGTCGGTGGCAGGGCAACGTTCGCGAACTGAGAAACGTGATCGAGTCGGCCAGCGTGATTTGCCGCGGTGACGTGATCACCCCGGACCATTTCCCATCCGAAGCCGTCGAGTTCGCGTCCTCGACGCCGACATCGGTGCCCGAAGCGACTCTGGCTGACATCGTTCGTCGCTGGACGGAGGAGCAGCTTGAAACGTCGTCGATTTCCACGACGGACTTGTACGCGAGATTTCTCGAAGCGGCCGAACCGTCCCTTCTGGAAGTGGCTTTGAAGCATGTTCACGGCCGCCGCGGCGATGCCGCACGGCTTCTCGGGATTCACCGCGAAACTCTGCGAGAAAAGCTCCGCAAGTTTCAGTCACCATCCGCGGATTCTGACGGAGCCTTGTGACTTCGGACTGGCCCTTCGTCATCCGTGTGTTCGTCTCCGAGTCGTCTTGAATTCGAATCAGCTTTTGTTTGTGGATTGAACTGCAACTTCCCGTCGACGAAGCGACGGGTGTACCGTAGACCGGTCGCTCCGCCGACCGGAATGTGCTTTGCCCCGAGCCATCCGCTGCGTTGTAGCGGAACGGCGCAGGCCGTCCGGTGACGATGCTGGACTGCGAATGAATGCGGTTCGACGCGACCTCAGAGCGTCATCATTGGGCATCCCTGCGATTCATCCTGAAAGGATGTCAGAGATTAGCCGGTGGTCGCCGACTGGCGCACCACCGGTCACGGATCGTCAAATGAAACTCATCCTGAAGGGATGACAGACATCACGATTCTGGCACCCATTTTCAGGGTGCAATTGCAGGTTTCGTCCCAAACCGGTGGTGGCGCTGCGCTGACCACCGGCTAATTTCTCAAACCGCATTGCGGTGAATCGCCATTGCTCCTCGAAATGAGCAATGAAGCGCCACAGCGACTTCTCGCAATCAGTCGCACGCTTCATCTCGCGAAGAGCCTTATTTCAAACCACCAGGGCAATCTCGCGTTTCTTTCGCGGAGCGAAAGGCGACTCTACATCAGGATCGGCAGCACGGGGCTGCAGCCGTGCTGGACTTCGCGAGTGACAATCGAACCCATCAGAGTTGTGCTGGTGCAGTCGTGGATTTCGATCTCGGCTGTTGTGCCGATCAGTCGAGGGTTCCCATCGAAGACGACGATTCGATCGCACATTGATCGGCCGGTGAGCTGCATCGCGAGACGAGCTGCTTCCGGGGATGAATGCTGAATCGACTGCGGTTCGATGTCATCATGATCGTGGTCGTGATCATGTCCGTGGTGATGATCATGGCCGGATGACTGACCGAGAATCGGCAGGCTGCCGGCAAACTCGGACGGCTGCGCTTCTCGAGCCGCTCGCTTCGCTGCGGACTTGCTCGGTCCTTCCACCAGCACGGAAACTCGCCGACCGATGAACTCGGCGTTGTCTTCTTCGCTGATGGCGTTCTGCAGATCCAGCATCTCGTTATTGCGGCGACGCTTCACGTCTTCCGGGATATCGTCTTCGAACAGTTCGTACGCCTTCGTGCCCTCACGTTTGCTGTACTTGAAGATGAAGCTGTTCTTGAAACGACACTCGCGAATCAGATCCATACTCTTCTGGAACGACTCTTCCGACTCGCCGCAGAACCCAACGATAAAGTCGCTCGACACCGCACAGCCGGGCAAGTGTTCTCCGATGCGATGCATCATCTCGCGATACTCTTCAACCGTGTATCCGCGCTTCATTCGCTTCAGCACGTCGTTACAGCCGGACTGGGCCGGAACGTGCAGGTACTTCATGACCTTCGGCAGATCGCGAACGGCCTGCAGCAAATCGACGGTCATGTCGCGCGGGAAGTTGGTGATGAACCGAATGCGTTCGATACCGTCGACCGCGTGCAGTTGCTCCAGCAGGTCCGACATGCGAACCAGCCTTCCATCTTCGGTGTACTTGTAGCTGTTGACGGTCTGGCCCAGCAGAGTGATTTCCTTCACGCCCTGATCCGCCAGCACTCGTGCTTCGCGAACGATATGAGCCGGCGGACGACTCTGCTCCGGGCCACGTGTCGCAGGAACAACGCAGTACGTGCAAAACTTGTCGCATCCGATCATGATGCGAACAAACGCCTGAAACGGGGTTGGCCGCATTTCCGGATCGCGGAGCGGATCGTAGCTCTGAAAACTGTCCGACACTTCTTCTCGCGAGCCTTCTCGGCGACCGAGGCTGACCGCTTTGACGTGCGTTCTCTCGTCGGCTGCTCGAGCATCCCGGATCAATCGAGGGATCTCAGCAAGCTGCCCGGTTCCGACGACAATGTCGACATGCGGGGCCTTCTGAAAGATCAAATCCTGATCCTTCTGAGCCATGCAGCCGATGACGCCGATCACTTTTTGCGGCCGATTTCGCTTGCTGAATTTCAACCGTCCCAGCGCGCTGTAAATCTTGTGTTCGGCGTGTTCGCGAACGCTGCAGGTGTTAAAGAGAACCGTGTCGGCTTCCTTCGGACTGTCGGTCAGCTCATAGCCTTCTTTCCGCAACGCCGCCACGACCAGTTCGCTGTCCAGCATGTTCATCTGGCAGCCAACGGTTTCGATGTAGAGGCGATTGTTATGAGAGGCAGTCATGGAGCTGAAGCAGTTTTCGGGAAAACGGAAAGCCGAAAGGGGCTTGTAGATAGAGTCGTGCGTGACGATATGGCAGCTACTAACCCGAAACGCGAGCAAGGAATTTCAGGATCTGTTGCCTCGCTAGCGCTTCGGGGTGGTATGAAATCAACATTCCTTGAGCCGAAAGCGGATGGAAGAAATGCGGGCGTGCCATTCTCTACGGCTTTCCGCGTTCCACTTTCTTCCCGCCGATGTTACCCCTGAATACGTTCCATGTACTGACCGGATTCGGTATCGATCTTGACGTTATCGCCTTCCTTGATGAAAGCAGGAACCTGAATCTCAGCGCCAGTTTCGACGGTCGCGGGCTTGGTCACGTTCGTCGCCGTGTTGCCGCGAGCAGCCGGTTCGGTGTAGGTGACCTTCAGAATCACCTGCTGCGGGGGACTCATGCTGATCAACTGACCGTTCCAGTACAGCAGTCCAACCGTCGCGCCTTCCATCAGGAATCGCATGTCGTCCTTCACCACGGCGGCAGGCAGTGAGTGAGATTCGAAGGTGGCATTGTCCATGAAGACGTAGCTGTCGCCGTCGCGGTACGAATAAACCCCGTCGTTTCGATGAACGTCCGCCGATTCCAGAGAGTCACCGCTGCGGTACGTCTTTTCGTACTGAGTTCCTTTGAGCAGATTGCGGAGCTTCGTTCGATACAGAGCCTGGCCCTTGCCTGGCTTTACGAAGAAGCTTTCGAGCATCTCGTAAGGTTCATTGTCGATCAGAACCTTGATTCCTTTTTTGAATTCGCCGGCGGGAATGCTGCCCATTGGAGTCGCTTACCTGAGTCTCTAGTCTTCGATGATGGTCGGCCAGTTGGCCGAAATCGGGTTCCCGTCACGCTGTGACCCGAAAGGAATCCCGGAAATTTGGCCGGGGAGAATACCAAAAGCCCGCGTCAGAGTGAATCCCGGAGCAATTTTCCGAGGTTTGACGCCATTTTGCTGCGTTGTCGACCGTTCAGCGTCGTCCCGCACCGGTCAAGCGAGTTGAACAAGATCGCAATCCCAGGCTGTGATCGCGGCACATCGCAATTTCGAGCGAATTGGTTTCAGCAGGAAAGAAGGGCCTTCACTTGTCGCGTGTGCAGTTACAATTCTGCTCGCAATTTTGAGCGGGATCAGAATGACTGGCACGGCAGAACCGTGAGTGTTCACAACGAAAGAGGACTGGAAAGGCGGCATGACAGAGTCATCAGAGCGAGGTTACATCATTCGAGAAGCATGTCGGGATGACATCCCGGAACTGGAGAACCTCGTCGACCGCTTCGTTCAGGCGAACCGCCTGTTGCCTCGTACCACGGATGAACTGGAAGACCTGATCCCGTTTGGATTTGTCGCCGTGGCTGACGACAAGGTCGTTGGCTTTGCGGCTCTTGAAATCTACTCCGCGAAGCTGGCTGAGATTCGCAGTCTGGCGGTCCACAGCGAGTACCAGGGTCGAGGCATCGGCAAAGGTCTGGTCAATCGATGTGTGGATCTCGCGGTGAGACGCAACGTGCTTGAGGTCATGGCGATTACATCGTCGGATGCATTCTTTCAGGCGTGTGGCTTTGACTTCACTCTGCCCGGCGAGAAGAAAGCGTTGTTCATGCAGACGCGAGATGAATACTGATGTCCTCGCAATCGTCGACGAAGCCAGATTTGTCCGGGTTCTGCGTTACTCTGGACGACATTCGTTCGGCTGCAGAACGCATTCGGCCATATGTGATTCGAACTCCGGCCGTCGAAGCGTGGGCTCTTCAACCGCTGTTGCAGGCTCGTGTCGCCTTCAAGTGCGAGAATCTTCAATACGGATTCGCGTTTAAGGCTCGTGGTGCGTGCAACGCGGTGATGAGTCTCTCGGAAGAAGAAGCTCGTCGCGGCGTGGTGACTCATTCGTCCGGCAACCATGCAGCCGCCCTGGCTCGCGCGGCGGTGCTGCGAGGCATTCGTGCACATATCGTGATGCCGCATAACTCGGCGAAGGTCAAACTGCAGGCCGTGAAAGATCTGGGAGTCGAACCGATCCTTTGCGAACCCGAATCCGCCGCGCGAGAAGCGATGGCTGCGAAGGTTCAGCAGGAAACCGGTGCGACGATGATTCACCCGTTTGATCATCCGAATGTCATCGCAGGGCAGGGAACCGCTGCACTGGAGATGCTCGAACAGGTTCCGGATGTTGACACGATCGTCGTCCCCGTTGGCGGCGGCGGCTTGCTGGCCGGGACGCTGATCGCCATCAAATCGATGCGACCTGACATTACGGTGTTTGCGGCGGAACCAACCTGGGCGGATGACGCTTTTCGAAGTATGAAGTCGGGACGGATCGAACCGGCTTTGCGAACTGATACGATCGCGGACGGGTTGAGGACCCCGCTTGGTAAACTCACGTTTCCCGTGGTTCACCGACTTGTCGATGACGTGTTGTGTGCGGATGAAGATTCGATCAGGACCGCAACGGCTCTGTCGCGGACTCATGTTCGGCTGGTGTCGGAACCATCCGGAGCCGTGCCGCTCGCCGCCATTCTGCAGCATGCTCCGCGATTTACAAATCGACGTGTCGTTGCGTTGATTTCCGGCGGCAACACGGATCATGTTTGATGGGGTTTGAACATGCGCGAACATCGGCGATGAGTGAGATCCAATCGTGTCGTTGTGATGAGTGTCGCCTTTCGCTCCGCGAAAGCCGCGTTTCTTTCGCAGAGCGAAAGACGACACTGATGGATGCGAAGCACAAAGTTGGCGCCGGGGCGAGCGTCTTTCGCTGAGTCGCTCGTTGACGTTGCGCTCGAATCGGCTAGCGTCTCAGGCTCACTCATTCATCAACAGATCTGACACGATCAGGTTAATCATCGAATCGATTTCCGATGGATGATCGGTCCAGGTTTGGAAGCTGCTGGCGTCGTGTGGTTCGCCGTTGACGAGGGCGGGATCGACGAGGCTGTTGTTGTCAAAGAAGTGCATCAAAGGCGCGTCGGGCACGACAGGATCTTTCCGGGTTGCGAGGGATTTCAAAGGCTGAGATGATTGCTGGAACGAGCAAACATGATCGAGACCACTGCCGGAACTGATTGAGCGCCAGTTCCGGCGGTGGCTCGATGATTTCGTTACACGATGCTGAACTGCAGCGTTGGACTCCATGCACTGGTTTCGCCGGTCGTGCTGATCGCTCGAATCCAGATGCGATAGATGCCGCCGGAGACCAGAGGCGTCGGAATTGTGAAGCTGTTCGCTGAGCCGCTGACGTTGGTTTCTCGAACGACGTTGGCCTGAGCCAAATCGATTCGATTGACCTGGATTTCGTAACGAGCCACACCACCAACAGCCAGCCATCCGAACGTCGGCTGGATGCCATAGACACCTGTAGGAGTCGTGAACCGCACCGAGCCGCCGATGTTGAGGTCGACCGGAGCCGACCAGAGGCCGCTCACATTCGCCGCGGTTCGTGCCTGCACCCACCAGCGATAGTTGCCGTCGGCCAGAGCGGCCGGTGGCGTGAACGACGTGGATGTCAGATTCGACACCAGATACACATCCGTGCCGGTGGCGAGATTGCGAAGCTGGAACGTGTAAGCGGCCGCACCAGCAACCGGGTTCCACGTGAAGGTCGGAGTTCGATTGAACGTGGCTCCGACTGGAGTCACCTGCACGGGAGCCGTGGAGATTCGGAAGTCGGCGGCCGTGCTCCATCCTGCCACGACGCCCTTCGCATCGATGCCACGCACCCAGACTCGGTACGATCCCATTGGCATGTTGGTCGAAGGTCTCCACGTTGTCGTTGTCACATTCGTTTCGCGAATGAATGCTGACTGCCCCGTCGTCAAATTCGCAATCAGCACTTCGTAGCGAACCGATCCGGCCAGCGGAGCCCAGGTCAGCTCAGGATTTGCGACAGCCGAGTTCGCAGGAACGCTGATCATCGTGACCGCAGTGTTAATGCGGAAGCCGAAGCCGGTTGACCAGGCACCCTTGATCCCATCCGTGCGAGTCGATCGGACCCAGATGTTGAACTGGCCTATGCCAAGATCGCTCGTCGGGACGAATCGATTTGTCGTTACGCTGGCCTGTGCAAATCCGGCCTGACCGGTTGTCACGTTGTTGATCCAGACTTCGTAACCAGCCGCACCCGGGTCAGCGGTCCATGTGAACTCCGGCCGCTGAAGAGCCGTTGTGCCAGGTCCGGTGACGACTGGAATCGTCAGATCATTGTCGGCGTTGGTTGCCTGAATCGTTGCTGCTGGAACTGTCGCATATGTCGCAGCCGACGATGCTGCGTTGACCGCGACAGTGATGGTTGCGTTCTTCGTGCCGTCGATGATGGTGTCATCAACGCCAGCAATCTGGACCGCCTGAGGAATGAACCAGTTCAGCCGTGTGAAGGTCAACTGTGTCGTTAACGGGACGACTTCCGCCGTGTTGTTTGATGTGATCGTCAGCACAACGTTCGACGCTGGAGGTGCCGTAAGCACAACATGGAATGGTCTCGGTGAGCCATATTCACTGACATTGATCGCTGAGGTTTCGATGATTCGAATTCCAGCGGACGAAATCGTTTCGATCGCTCCCTGAGTATCAATACCCGTCAGCAGGTTTGTCGGCAGCGGATCACGATCTGCGCCGATCCATTGCTGATCGAACCACGTCTGACCATCTTCGCTCGTCACAAGCCCCATCTCAGCAAAGAACGCATTCGATGCCGCGTCCGTATCGGTGTCATACCCTGACGATGCCGCGAGGCTCAGCAGGAACGCAGTCAGAGCTGGAGACGGGTCACGCAAAACCGTTGGACTCGCCACTGTGGAACTCTGCGTCGTTGGCTTGATCGGAACGACGTAGGTGTTAAATCGCTTGATCCAGTCAATCAATCGATCGCCGCCGGTGTTGCCGATCATCACGTCGAAGCCGCCGCCGCCGAAGGCGAAGTCGGCATCGGCGAATGGAGCCGAATCGACCGCGTTGTTCAGGCCACCGTTGGTTTCGAGGTTGTCGTCAGCGTTCAGCAGGTCGTCGCCCATGCCGCCGTACATGCGGTCGTTCATGGTGCCGCCGACGATCCAGTCGTTGCCTTCGTCGCCGAACAGATGGTCGGTGCCGTCAGCGATCTTGTTGCCGTTGCCGTCCGTTGCGTCGAAGTTCAGCAGGAAGCCGTTGATCTTCTTCAGCGAATCACCCGGAATGTAATCTGCAAACATGCGAGTCGTCGCGTTGTAGTTCAGCAGCGAAGCGCCCGTCAGAGGTGTCGTGATGAACCAGCTCGCCGTCGCTTCGGCACCGCTGATGGCATCATCACCGAAGCCACCGTGGATGAAGTCATCGCCCAGACCGCCGTAGATCAAGTCATCGCTGCCCGCTCGATACGAAGCAAGGTCAACAGACTTTTTCAACAGTCCGGTGATGTGAGTCAAAGCTCCGATCTGAGTGTTTGGCAGAACCACCGTGGACTGAGTGGTCGCCGTCGTGACACCGTTGAGTGGCTCGGTCAGGCCATTTCGACTTGTGAAGATGCGTCCATCGTCGCCGAGGATGCCGTCTTCTCCGGAACCGCCGAAGATGCGATCACTGCCCGCGCCGCCGATGATGTTGTCATCCTGAGCGTCGCCGAACAGCACGTCATGGCCCGACATGCCGTGAATCATGTCGTCGCCCGCTTCGCCGTGGATCTCATCGTTGAACTGCGTGCTGTTCGCGTCACCGAAGGCGTAGTCGAGATACTGAATCGTGCGAGGAACAATCTTCAGCGATCCGTAGGTGTCGTAGTTGTAGACGAGGTGTCCAGCACCGGCGACTCCGTTGATGCCGACGAGCCGGAAGATGTTGCCGTTGTCACCGAGGATCACGTCGGCATCACGAGCGTGCCCGATTGTGGTCTCGTCACCCAGATCATTGCGGCCGACTCGCGTGCCGGAGCCGCCGAAGATCAGATCTTGACCGTCTGGTCGATGGGCAGCGGTCGTTGTGCCGAACAGATTGCTGCTACCACCGATGATGTCGTCCTGACCGAGGTTGCCCACGATCACGTCGTTGCCGCCGCCGCCTTCGATGTAGTCATCGCCGTCGGTGCCGAGCCCATCAATGTCGTCGACAGATGACTTCGTCACGGTGATGTCTCGAACGAGCGAGCCGTCGAGATTCAGCACCGAACCGTCGCCCTGAATCGCGTCATTGCCAAGCTGGCCAAAGATCGTGTCGTCGCCGGAACCGCCCGCGATGATGTCGCTGCCGAAGACACCGGCTGCGGTTGTCGCAGTGTGGTTTAGTAGCAAGATCGTTCGCTTCGGACGATTCGTTGGATCAGCCTGTGGAGTCGCCGTAACGTTGCCATTTCCGTCAGCTTCCAGAACCTGCGTGCCCGCGAGGACTCGCCAACGAGTATCCGTGTTTCGAGGTTCGCGAGTGATCGTGGCGTTGTCACCAGCAACCACGTCCACGCCGGAACCCGCATCAATTGTGTCGTTCGCGTCGGCACCGTCAGCGACGTTGTGACCGCCGATGATGTCGTCATCGCCAGCCTGACCCATGACACGATCGGCTCCCTGACCACCAAGTACAATGTCATCGCCCGCACCGGCTCGGATGAAGTCGTTGCTGTTCGAGTAACTCGCCTGAGTATCAATCGATGTGAATGTGAACGGATCGGCGAGAACCGTCAGAGGCAGGAATGATGCGTCGATGTTGCCAATCAGTTGCCCGTGGTCGCCGAAGATCATATCACGTCCGGCTCCGGAAGTGATCGTGTCCGATCCAGTCTGGCCAAAGACAAACGCATCGCCGTCGCCGCTGTTGATCACGTCGTCATTGCCGAGCGTTGAACCCGGAGCGACAACTCGGTCAATGTCCGTTTCGTCGTTGTCGTCGACGACATAGTCAATCGTACCGACGTCGCCGAGAATGATGTCGACTCCGTTGCCGGTCGTGATTGTATCTCTTCCGGTGCCGCCGATGACGACGTTGTTACCGCCCTGGACGGTGATTTGGTCGTCGCCGCCGAGCTGGTCAGGATTGACCGCGGTGCGAAGACGACCAGTGACACCGAACGTCAGAGTGCCGCTGTCGCCGATGATGAAGTCGTTGCCGAGTCCGCTCGTTACGACGTCATTGCCGCGACCTGCGATGGCAATGTTGTTGCCTTGTCCCAGTGCAATGATATCGTTGCCGTCGAGCGCCGTCTGAGGCGATGTGACGACATCCGGATTCGATTCATCGTTGTTGTTGATCACGTAGTCAACCGAGCCACTGTCGCCGAGTACCACATCGCGGCCGTCGCCAGTCGTGATGCGGTCAGTGCCAACACCGCCGATGACGACGTTGTTGCCGCCAGCGATGGTGATCGTGTCGTTGCCGCCGCTTGTGAATGGGTTGACCGCCGTTCGCAGGTTGCCCGTTGTACCGAAGGTCAGGACACCGCTGTCGCCGATGATGAAGTCGTTGCCCGTGCCGCTGGTCACGACGTCATTGCCGTTGCCTGCGATCACGATGTTGTTGCCGTTGCCGACGTTAATCGTGTCGGTTGCGTCGCCCGCGACCATGTTCGACGTGACGACATCCGGATTGGCTTCGTCGTTGTCGGTGATAACGTAATCCACCGAGCCGCTGTCGCCCAGAACGACATCGCGACCGTTTCCGGTTGTGATCGAATCGGTCCCGATGCCACCGATGACGACATTGTTGCCGCCGAGCACCGTGATGGAATCATTGCCGCCGCTGGTGCCCGGGTTCACTGCTGTTCGCAGATTGCCAGTCGCACCGAAGGTCAGCGTTCCTGCGTCACCGATGATGAAGTCGTTGCCGGATCCGCTGGTCACGGTGTCATTGCCATTGCCCGCGACGACGATGTTGTTGCCTTCCGCCACGGCGATCACGTCATGGCCGCCGAGCGTTTCGTTGGCGGTGACTCTCTGGATGACTGCGACTCCAGAAGTCACAGAGAATTCGATCTTGCCTTCGTCACCGAGGACGATATCACTTCCGTTCCCGGTCGTGATCGTATCGGTGCCCGAACCACCGATGACCACATTGTCGCCGCCCGTGATGTTGATCGTGTCGTTGGCACCGGTCGTGTCTTCGCCGCTCACGAGCAGATATTCGCCGTTCGCGTCGAAGTTCGCAAAGCCCGCGTCGCCCAGAACGATGTCCTTGCCGTTGCCGGAGAAGACCTGGTCCTGACCATTGCCTGCGATGACAAAGTTGCGACCATTGCTGGCGTAGATCAGATCGTTGCCGTCGAGGTTGGAGACGTCTGAGCGAATCGAATCGACGAACTGTTCGCTGGTGATGGACGCTCCTGAACCGACGACGTCGATCGTGCCGCTGTCGCCCAGAATCATGTCGTTGCCGACGGTGTCGATCGGATTATTGTTCGCATCGACATTCACCTTGATCACGTCAGAGCCAACACCACCGATGATGAAGTTGTTACCGCCTGCGACGGTGATCGAATCATTGCCGCCGCTGGTGCCAGGGTTTGTTGCTCGGTTCAGCTTGCCCGTTGTGCCGAAGATCAACGTGCCGCTGTCACCGATGATGAAGTCGTCGCCCGTACCGCTGGTGATCGTGTCGTTGCCATCGCCACCGACCACAATGTTGTTGCCGTTGCCAGCAAAGATCGTGTCGTTGCCGTCGTTGGCTGTGGCCAGCGATGTTACGACGTCCGCGAATGATTCGTCGTTGTCATTGACGACGTAATCGATTGAACCACTGTCGCCCAGAACCACGTCGATGCCACTTCCGCTGCCGCCGGTGACGGAGTCGTTACCGATTCCCGCGATGACGTAGTTGTTGCCTTCGCCGGTGATGATCGTGTCGTCGTTACCGCTGGTAGATGGATTGACCGCCGTTCGCAGATTACCCGTGGTTCCGAAGGTCAGAGTGCCGCTATCGCCGATGACGACGTCCTTATTAGCTCCGCCAGTGATCGAATCCTTGCCATCGCCGCCGATCACGATGTTGTCGCCGTTGCCGGTGAAGATCGTGTCGTTGCCGTCGTTCGCAGTGGCGTTCGATGTGATGACGTCTGGATAAGCTTCGTTGTTGTCGGTCACAACGTAGTCGATCGACCCGCTGTCGCCGAGAACAACATCAATGCCATCACCACCGGTGACCGTGTCCTGTCCGATGCCAGCAATGACGTAGTTGTCACCGTTACCGGTGAAGATCGTGTCGTTGCCACCGCTGGTACCCGGATTGACGGCCGTTCGCAGATTGCCGCTCAGGCCGAACGTCAGAGTTCCCGCGTCGCCGATCACCACGTCGCGATTCGCTCCGCCAGTGATTTCATCGTTGCCATTGCCGCCTACGATGACGTTGCTGCCATCGCCAACGTTGATGATGTCATGCTTGCCGGTGACCGGATCATTCGTCGCGGCGGTTTCGAGTCCTTCAGCGCGAGTGAGCGTGGCCTTACCAGTCGCAGGGACGATTCCGAAGTCCAGAGTGCCCTCGTCGCCCAGAACGATATCGCTGCCATTGCCGGTCGTGATTTGGTCTCGACCTGTGCCGCCGACCACAATGTTGCTGCCGCCGGTGATCACGATCTTATCAGCCGAACCGGTCAGATCCGTCGCCGTCACTTTGACGTATTCGCCCGCCGCGTTGAACGTGGCGGAACCCGCATCACCCAGTACAATGTCGTCGCCAGTGCCCGAATACACTTCGTCCGAGCCATTGCCAGCGATCACGAAGTTGCGACCATCACCGGAGTAAATCACGTCGGCACCGTCCAGAGACGTGACGGCCGATCGGATCTCATCAACAAACACATTGCTGGTTGTTGTCGCACCAACGGCTGACGTCTTTGTAAAATCGATCGAGCCGCTGTCGCCCAGAATCATGTCGTTGCCAACAGCGACCGGAGTACCATTCGCATCGACGCCGACTCGGATGTTGTCTGATCCGACACCACCGATGACAAAATTGTTTCCGCCCGTCACCGTGATCGTGTCATTGCCGCCACTGGTGCCAGGATTGACTGCTCGATTCAGCTTGCCGTTGATATCGAAGGTCAGCGTGCCACTGTCGCCAATGATGAAGTCGTCGCCCGTGCCGCTGGTGATCGTATCGTGGCCGTCGCCGCCAACGACGATGTTGTTGCCGTTGCCCGCGGTAATCAGGTCGTTGCCATCGTTGATCGTCGCCGTCGAAGTGACGATGTCGGCATAGGCTTCGTCGTTGTCGTTGACGACATAATCAATCGAGCCGCTGTCACCGACGACAACATCAATGCCGGTTCCACTTCCGCCTGTCACCGTGTCACTTCCGATCCCTGCGATGACGTAGTTGTTGCCTTCGCCCGTGATGATCGTGTCATTATCACCGCTTGTGCCCGGGTTCACGGCCGATCGCAGGCTACCCGTCGTGCCGAAGACCAGAGTTCCGCTGTCGCCGATGACGACGTCCTTGTCGGCTCCGCCTGTGATCGAATCCTTCCCGCCGCCGCCAATGACGATGTTGTCACCGTCGCCGGTCAGAATCGTGTCGTCAGCGTCGAGTGCCGTGAAGTTCGAAGTGATGACATCTGCGAACGCTTCGTTGTTGTCGTTGATGACGTAATCAATCGTGCCGCTGTCGCCGAGCACGACGTCGATGTTATCGCCGCCGGTGACGCTGTCCTGACCAACACCAGCGATGACGTAGTTGTTACCCTGCCCGGTGAAAATCGTGTCGTTGCCGCCGCTGGTGCCCGGGTTCACAGCCGTTCGGAGATTGCCCGTCGTTCCGAACGTCAGCGAGCCACTGTCGCCGATAATGAAGTCACGAGCTGCTCCGCCGGTGATCTGATCATCTCCGTCACCGCCGATCACGATGTTGTCGCCATTGCCCGTATAGATCGTGTCGTTGCCGTCGTTCACGGTTGCTGTGGATGTGATGACGTCGGGATTTGATTCGTCGTTGTCATTGATGACGTAATCGATCGAACCGCTATCGCCAAGCACCACATCGATGCCATCGCCACCGGTCACCGTGTCCTGACCAATGCCCGCGATCACGTAGTTGTCACCGTTGCCGGTGAAGATCGTGTCGTTGCCACCGCTGGTCCCCGGATTGACCGCCGTTCGCAGATTGCCGCTCAGGCCAAACGTCAGAGTTCCCGCGTCGCCGATCACCACGTCGCGATTCGCTCCGCCGGTGATTTCATCGTTGCCATTGCCGCCCACGATGACGTTGCTGCCATCGCCGACGTTGATGACGTCGTGCTTGCCGGTGACGGGGTCATTCGTCGCGGCGGTTTCGAGCCCTTCGGCTCGAGTCAGCGTGGCCTTACCAGTCGCAGGAACGATTCCGAAGTCCAGAGTGCCCTCGTCGCCCAGGACGATATCGCTGCCATTGCCGGTCGTGATTTGGTCTCGACCTGTGCCACCGACCACGATGTTGCTGCCGCCGGTGATCACAATCGTGTCGCCAGAACCAGTCAGATCGGTCGCCGTCACGTTGACGTATTCGCCAGCCGCATTGAACGTCGCAGATCCAGCATCACCCAGCACCATGTCGTCACCAGTGCCCGAATACACTTCGTCCGAGCCATTGCCTGCAATCACGAAGTTGCGACCGTCGCCGGAGTAGATGATGTCTGCTCCGTCAAGTGCGCGAACGTCGGATCGAATTTCGTCGACAAAGCTGAAGCTCGTGGTCGGCGCGCCGCTCGCGCTGGTCTTCGTGAAGTCAATCGAGCCGCTGTCGCCCAGAATCATGTCATTGCCGAGACCGACCGGGTTGTTGAACTGATCAACGCCCGTCTTGATCGTATCACTGCCGACGCCGCCGATGATGAAGTTGTTCCCACCTGCGATCGTGATCGTGTCGTTGCCACCGCTGTTGCCATTGTCTTCAGCTCGCAGCAAGTTACCGGCCGTGTTGAACGTCAGCTTGCCGCTGTCGCCAAGCACAAACGAGTTCCCATTGCCGCTGGTGATCGTATCGTCGCCGTTGCCGCCAACGATGATCACGCCGCCGTCGCCAGCCGTGATCATGTCGTTGCCATCGTCGACCGAGCTGATCGATTCCACAACATCCGGATGCGTCGAATTGCTGTCGACCGATGCGTAGTCGATCGTCCCGCCATCACCCAGAACGATGTTCGCTCCATCGCCCAGCGTAATCTCATCCGCGCCGCCGCCACCGATGACAATCGAATTGCCGTCGTTGATGATGATCGTGTCTCCGCCACTGTTGGCCGTCAGACCGTTGGCCATGAGTCGATTGCCACTGTCATCGAACGTTGCAGATCCACCGTCGCCGATGACGACATTATCTCCGGTACCGGTGGTGATCTCATCGCTTCCGAATCCGCCGATGATCGTATTGCTTCCGTGACCAACGACGATCGTATCATCGTCTCCAAGCGTATCGAGGTCCGATGCTGCGGATGTCAATTGACCATTGGCCGCGAACGTAATCGCCCCGTGATCGCCAAGGATGACATTGTCGCCATTCGGTACGGTGATGTGATCTTTCCCGCCACCGCCGATGATCACATTCTTGCCGGCTCCAACCTCAATCGTGTCATCAATCGCCTGCGGATCGCCATTGTCCGCGGCTGTCGTCACGATAGAACGCACCTGTCCGCCCGCGGACACCGTCACAAAATTGGACGCGATGGAAACACCACCGAGATCGCGAGTCAGCGTCGCTCGGTCGCCGACAATCAGATTGTCGCCTGTTCCGACAGTTACGGAATCACTGCCGAGTCCGCCCAGCACGATGTTGTTTCCGTCGCCGGTCGTGATCGTATCAACACCATCGCCGCTGCCGTCTGTGGATGCGATCGTGTCATCGCTGACCGTGCCTTCGTCACCAATGATGATGTTGCTTCCGGCCTGACCGTAGATCTCATCAGCACCGCGACCACCGATCAGGATGTCGTGGTCACCGACGCTGTTGTCGAATGTGCCCTCAGTGCGAACGCCTTCGACATCCCACGCATCTGACAGGTCGCCATAGATCTTGTCAGTTCCTGCGCGACCTTCGATTAGATCGTTACCAAGACCGCCCTTGAGCGTGTCATTCGCCGATCCGCCGACAAGGCTGTCGTCGCCGTCACCGCCATCGAGAACGACCGTCTGATTGGCGGCAGTCGCGTCGATGCGGTCATTGCCATGCTGACCACTGATCGTCAGACTTCCATCCGTGCCCGCAACATTCTGCGTCACCGTGACGGTATCGTTGCCCAGTCCCGTGTTCAGAACCAGCGACGCATCCTTGAAGACCGCACCGATGGTAATCTGATTGCCGCTGGAACCGCCGGACAGCACGAGGCCACCGTTGTAGTTCCCGCCGGATGCGGAGAACACAATGTCGGCAGACGCCATACCAGCAAGCTTCAACTGTTCATTGGCGCCCGATTGCAGTCGTGTCAGCGCGATGGTGTCGCCTGTCGTGTCCGCAATGTCACTCACAACCAGTCGATTCGCACCGCTGCCCGCATCCAGATTGACCGTACCTCGAACAAGATCGGCCGTGCCAGTGTTCGCGTTGGCGTCGGAGGAAACGTTGATCGTGTCGGCGCCGTCCGCAGTGTTGATGTTGTACAACGATCCCTGCGCCGTGCTGCGAACATCCAGTCGATCATCTCCCGATCCGAGGTTCAAATTGACGGTGCTGAAGCCGTAGTAATTGATTCCCGACGTGCGAGTTGCAAGAACGGCTGAGCCTGTCAGGTCAGTCGTATCGATCGAGGCGATAGTGGCAGATGCATGAGCACCGCGGAATTCGATCTCAAACGTGTTTCCGAACTGACGCACGGCGTAGTTGTACGTGTACGGCAGATTTGGATTGGAGTTGTTTGGATTCAGAATGGCTTCCAGAGCATCTCGCAGTTGCTTCAGTGGCGTCGCCGTCTGGTCGTCGTAGTCGACCGTGACGGTCTGATCAAGCAACATGAAGCTGAACGAGCCGCCAGTGGCCGAGACCTCGATAGTCTGTACGTTATTGACAACAGGTGCGGAAGTGCCCTGAATCGCTGTCGTGATTCGGACGTCTTTGGAAATCTCGGACGTACCGGTTAACAGAGTGTCAGAAACGGTTTCTGACCAAATCAGGCTTGCCATATTCTGACCAGCCAGATGTTTGACGAACGTCACTGTGTAAATCCACGCGTTGGCTCCGTCGGCCGCTCGACTGACGACGATGTCGCCCGCCTGTGCTCCGTAGAGTGTTGTCAGTGCTGTGGCCATTGCCTGGGCGGTCGCACCGAAGGCCAGCGTCTGTTCGATTGGATTTCCACTGCCGTCATTCTGCCCCTGAACAGCGAGCTGGAACTGACCGCCGGTCCCCTGGACTCGAATTGTCTGCACTTCGGCGACCGAAGGCATATCCAGTCCAGTCAATGTCGTATTCGTAAGTGTTCCGACATTGTTGTTGTCGTCCGCCGAATCGTTGATGTTCAGAATGTCGCTGCTGCCGTCTGCGCGAACTGACAACAACGCAGCGATTTCATCGATCGACTGATCATGGTTCGTCACATTGACGGTGTCGTTGCCTGTTCCGCCATCGATGTCCGTATGACCGCTGATAGTTCGCACGTTGAACGTGTCGTTGCCACCCTGAGACGTAATGCTGGTGCTTCCCGTGTGCGTCGATTCAATGTTCACGACATGCGCACCGGTACCGAGCTTCACGTTGACGGCTTCGAGCCCGTTGTATGTGATGCCACCCGCGAAGGCTGTGCCGCCAATCACTGTGTCTGGTCCCATGCCGAGGCCAGTGATGGAATCCTTGGTGATCGTAAACGAGTCATTGACAGGGCTGAGCGAGTCAACCAGATTCAATGTGTCGACCTGGTGCTCTTCGACCACGCGCAGGTTCAGATTCACCGGTGTGATAAAGTACTTCGCGCCAGGTGCAGATTCATCGACATCAGTTGTGGCTGGATCGTCAGCCACTGCTCCGGTTGTCTCCGGAAGAATCGGCTGACCGTTCTCATCCAGCGGCCACGGCTGCTTGAAGTAAACGTTGTCACCGCTGATATGATCCACATCGAACGTGTATCCCTTCAGCCGACCGTTCAGGAACGTGATGCTGTACGGGTTGTTGTTCATGCGAGGATCGAAGCCGTCTTCTCGCGTCTTGGTCGTCGGATTGTAGTGAGTCACCGCGCTATCGGTGAATCCGGCCAACGGACCAGTGACATTTGCCGTCACGCTGCCGTCTTCCAGTGGAAAGTTGTTTTCGCCCGGCAGCATGACTGGATTGTTCAGGAACTGTTCGGCCCCCAGACGATTGCCGCCGTCGATGATCACCGGACCGCGAATTCGGTTGACTCGCTGATCCATGCTGATAAAGACCGCCGCATCCTGACCGTCGGCATAATTGTCGTTCGCCGCGTTGACGAGAACCGACTGCGGCACGTTCCAGTTCGTCGAGTCGAATTCGAGATAACTGTTGCCCGTAGCCTTCGCAATGGCGACCGTCTGAGCGTCGTTATGCTGGCCGCCCCCATCGGCGAATGCAAACTGACTGTTGTATGTCCGAGTCTGCAGGTCATTGAGAGCAATTCGAACAACTTCGCCGTCCGCCGGAGCCTGAGTCAATACAATCTGATACTCATCCGCACGCTGTGACTTGTACGGATCATTCTTGTAGGCCGGATACACTTCGTCGATATCGAAGGCAATCGTGTACTTCGTACCGGTCGGCATTCCGGCTGGCAGACTGTCCTCCAGTGTGTACTGATTGGTTTCCGGCTTGTAGCCTTTGATCTTGGAACTGAATGACTTCGTTCCGCCGCCGGTCGCAGGCACCTGGTAGTCAAATGTGATTGTCTTACCGGCAAGCGACACCTGTGTGGAATTGACGGTTCGACCAACCAGAGACAGATTCAGTCGATACAACGATCCCGCGGGAATGCCACCAGTTGATGGCGATGTTCCCGTGTAGATCACAATCTTGTATATTCCCGCCTGGCTAATTGTGAACGACTTGAGTGGGTCATTCAGCGTCAAAGAACCGGAATCCGGAATCCGGTTGTTATTGGAGTCATTGATCACAACGTCCGTCAGCGTGATCTCGTTGTTAGCGGCATCGCGGAGAGAAATCTTCAGGATCTCCGGACGAACACTGCCAGTGATGGCATCGACAAACTTATCGATGTCAATCAAACCCTGCAGCGTTCCGTTGCCTTCCTGCATTGAGACCAGTTTGCCGTTCAGTCCGCTGAGTTCGATCTTACCGGCAACATTGTTTGTCGCAGTCCAGCCGTAGGTCGAAGCGTCGGCTGCAATCAGATTTTTCAGGGCTGTTGCAACGCTGTTAATGGAATCATTACCTCGTGTTTTGTAGCTGTAGACTCGGCCGTCAATAAACAGCTCATAGACTTTGCCTTTCTTTGGGTCGTCTTCCCCGGTCAGGTCAACAGTCACGGCGTTGTAATGCACTCGCGGATCATCCGCCTTCGTGAAACTCATTGCAGCAGACACGTGAGAAACGGTTGCAGTGACCGCTTCGCGATCCGATCGAGACAGCGTGAGCACACCATTGCTGACACTGGCTGTGTAGCCAGTCGGCAACTGATCCTTCAACGCGTTCAGAATGGTGTCGCTGGTATCGCCGGAAGCAACGGTGTACGTCAGTGTTGAGGAAGAGCCACCATCCGGTGTCACTACGAGCGTAAAGACATCGCCGACAAGGAATGCATCCAGTGAACTGACCGTTTCCGTCCACTGCTCGTGCATCGTTCCAGCAGACATCGTCATAGGAGACGACTTAGGCAGATCGACGTTCGTTGTGGTCGTGACTGCACTGGTGCTCAGGCGAATGACGGTCAGCGTATTCGTCGCATTGTCGTAAGTTGCGCGGTACGTTGCGCCGTTGAGCGACGACTGGAAGCTGCTTCCGATTGTATCATGCGTCGTGCCGCCGACAGGATTCGAAACGGTGTACACAGCGTTGCTGATATCTGACAGTCCAAGCGTCCAGACTTCGTTCTTCTTCACGGTTCCGCCGAGCACAATTGAACGAATCTGCCCGGTCGATGAGGCACCTGATGTCACCGTGCCGTTGGTGCTGTCGACAGGTGCAATCGATGACGTCACAGTTGGTCGAGATGTGGAATTGTCATCGTTGATCGTGATTTCGTTTGCAGCCACCGACGCCGTGTACGTGGTCAGAGCATCCACAAGAGCGGCCAGTGCGGTCGCGATCGTGTCGTTCGTGTCGGTCCCGGTGGCGGTGTATGTGACTGTCTCCGCCGAACCGCCTGTGCCCACTGTGAGTGAATACACTTCGCCCTCGACAACGGTGCCGTCGATCGTTGCGGTGCTTTCGCCACCTCCGCCATTGCCAATCGTCACCGAACCACCCACGGCCCGCTTCACGCTGCTCGCAATCGTCGGCGCGCTTGCGCCCGATTTACGAATGACCAGTGTGTCGCTCGTGCTGTCATAGGTGACGGTCAAGGTGCCGGACGCACCAATCTTGGTGGCCAGATCCGAGCCGGTGGCATCGAGGCTCGCCTTGCCGGTCGATGTGAATGCGGTGCCATCCACGGTGACGGTCCATGTATCCGTCGATGTGAATGAGCCGGTTCCCGGAGACAGCGTCAGATTGGCCGCGGTCCAGGTCGAATTGGTGACCGTCATTGTTCCCTGAGCCGAGCCCTTGGTGACGGAATAGTCGACCGTGAAGCCGCTGGCACTGGAAATTGTCAGAATGTTCGAAGAGGCCGATGCCGTAAAGCCAGCGTTTCCGATTGTGGTGGCCAGCGATGACGCCATTGATGACGCGGTTCCGCCACTGACTGAGTAAGCGTTGCCGTTGACGGTCACAATCACGGATTCGCCGTCATTCGCATCGGTAAACGTGATCGATGCCGACGTCCAGCGTTCCGCAGCTCGTGTCGAATCATCCGGCACACCGCTGATAACGACGCGGCCCTTTGGAGACAGGCCACTCTGAACAAACTGGCCTCGGAATGACGCATTGTCGCTTCGAGTGATCGTGATTTTCGACCCGCTGATCGTTGCCGTGAATCCACCGTTTCCGTTGATCGCAGTTCGAAGCAGGGAAGCCGTATCGCTCACGGACGTCGCTGGAGTCACCGAATAAGTGGTGCCATTCAGCACAATCTTCCATGTGCTGCTGTCTGTGATGACACCAGACAAGTCGAACGCCATTGACTTGAACAGCGTCGTGTTGCTGCCCGCGGTCGTCTCCACCACTGCCGGATTCACGTGCGTGATCTTCGGAGCACTCATGCTGAAGCCGGTCGAATCCGCCAGTGACAATGTCGCTGTTGATGAATTGTCGGTCGTGGTGGCGGTGTAGAGCGATGGGATCAGCGTCTTCAGGCCGTCTGCGATGTGCTTGAGAGTCGTATCCGAGCCTGTCACGGTGTACGCATAGTTGGTGCCATCCAGAGTGATCGTCCAGATGTCGCCGGTCGTGACCGGGCCAGACAGCGTGATCGCAGCGGACAGGTAATACGGGCCGCTGTTGGTCGCTTCATCGACGAAGTTTCCACTGGTTTTTACCAGATCTGCCTGCGTCACTTCGAAGGTGTAAGCATCCTCAGAACCATCCCCGAAGCCCTGGACGATGGTATACGAGTTCCCTGAATCGATGCCTTCTGTCTGGCCGTCTCCAATCTCAGGGTTATGCAGTGTATACCAGCCGCCGGCTGCGTTGATATCCTGACCACCATTGAGCACGGTTGCCGCTTCGTTCTCAATTACTGGCGTCGGCGTAAATGTGAGGCCGTCGACTTTGTGACCGGCAATGGAGACATTCAGATTGTAAGTTGCCCCGGATGGAACGCCAAAGAAGTAGCGATCCGAAACTTGAATCGTGTAAGTGCCTGGCTGCATAATCTTTAGAGCCAGATTCGCATTCGAGTCGGTGTCTGCGTCAGGGTTTGCTACCGCCTGAATCTTAGTACCATCAGCATATGCATCTCGGTTCCAGCCCCACAGGCTGTAATTAGGCAGACCAATCGCGTATCCCGTGAAATCTGAAGCTTCAACAAGCAAACTTCCTGCCCAGAAGACATTCTGGCTGGTCTGGTCGATATCGACGATCACATCAAGACCGCCATTCGGAATCATGTCTGCGGTGACGTTAAACTTGAAGTAGTCTGATCGCCCTTCACCGGCCGCTTTGACGGTGATGTGAGGAACTGTTGTTGAGTTCTGGATATCACCGTTGAGTGATGTACTCCACTTGCCCAGATCCAAATCCTGGGCATTTCCGAAGTAATCATTATCAGCCGCTTCGGGCAGGATGGAGTTGCCCGATCCACCCGTTCCAAACGTGCCGGCGAACGTTGACCCGGATGGTGCGGCGGTAACCTGTCCGCCGCCGATTGGCACCGTCGAAGTGACTTCCACAACGTCGGTGCTTCCCTGAGACTGCGTGATCAGGATCCCGGCGGTATCGTTGTCGATGATGGACACATCCACGGAGCCGGACGTCACAGTCGCATAATCGCCGCTGCCTGAGACCGTATGCGTGACTCGTGAGAAGTGCTGGCCTTCTTTGACAGTGTCATTCACAGCCTTCAGCGTCACTGTCTGTGGCACGTTCCAGTTAGTCGTCGTAAAGGTCAATGTTGATGAACCGACAACCTGGACCTGTGAATCAGACGCAACAGTAACCGTCACGTCCGCAGTTGGTGCCTTCGTTAGAACGACATTGTACGTGTCTGTCTCACCAGTTCTGACGGTATCAGCATCGTTCACTTCTGAGACCTGAGTTGAGACACCAGTTTTCGTGATCAGCACGCCGGCCTTGTCATTGTCGATCACTTCGACAACCACTTTTCGAACTTTCAGATTGTCGAACTCATCGCCATCCCCATCGAAGTTGCCTTCAACGACGGAATGTCGGATGTCCAGATAATCGAGTCCTTCTACTGCAGTGTCATTGAACGCGGTCACGGTGACCGTCTGTGGCTGGAACCAGTTCGTCTGATCGAACACCAGCACAGCTCCGTTGGCACTGCCGTTCAATGCAATGCCTTGCGGAGTTTGATCACTACCGCGTCGTGTCGGAGTCGCAATGACTCGCACTGGCGACGAAGGTGCTCGCGTTAACACGACCGCGTAGCTCGCCATGGCCAGTGCTGTCAGAGTGGCAGAGATGTCTTCGAAGACTCGGAGTTTCTCATTGCCGGTCATGATCATGACGCCAGCTTCTTCGTTGTCCATGACATTCACGGACAGCTCAGGAGCCGACACATTTCCACCGTAGACAGGACTTGAGCCACCTGTCGACGAGATCGTGTGCGCGATGAGTCCGCTGTGGCCGCGAAGATCGTTGCTCACCACGGCAATTGGCTGCTCTTTGCCATTCGCATCTGTGTTGCCACCACCAACATTAAAGGTGTCGCTGCCCTGGCCGCCGATCAAAGTGACGGCTATATCGTCGCGAGTTCCCGCAAGATAGAATCGGTCGTTGCCAGACATCGCGTCCAGAACCAGGCTTTCGATGCCGTCGTACGTGATCGCAAGGCCGCCGCCATAGACGCCCGTTTCCGTCACCACGAAGTCTTCACCAAATTCGGTTCCGACAACCGTCAGAGTATCCAGACCGTCGCCACCACTGATGTTCACCGGCGCGTTGACCGTGTAGGAAATGAAGTCCGCACCCTGTCCGCCGTTGATGTTCGTAATCGGAGCTTTCGGGTCATTGGGATCGACGCGAACGAAAGCGCGCACGAGGAAGTTGTCATTGTCAGCTTCCCCGTACAGAGATAGTTCCGCCACGTTGCGATAGACCGTGAAGCTGTCGTTTCCGTCGCCGCCATACAGCGACGCTGGCTTACTGATGCCGTTGGAAAGGAAACCCTGCGTGGTCAGAATCGTGTCAAAGTAGTCCAGAGGATCTGCAATCCCGGCCGCGGCGTCTCGCTTGGACTTAAAGACCTGACCAATCTGGAAACTGTCATCACCGCGACCACCAAAGATATCCAGCGACGCACTGGTGTCGTCCAGAACGAACGTATCGTTGCCGTCATTGCCCCGGACAACCATCGATTCAACATTCGAATCGTAGCCGAGTCGGACTGCTCCACCGTTTCGCACATACTGACCGTTCTCATCGGTCTCGACGACGGAAACGGACTGCTTGCGGAACAGGAACAGGTCCGCCACATTGCTGCCGTCCACTTTGACGTTGTCGACGTCGCTCGAACCGCTAACGCCGAGTTCCTTCACGTAGATGTTCGCTCGGCCCTGACCAGACATGCCGACATAATAATCATCGGAGCCATCGCCACCTTCGAGGTTCAAAACGCCCGTTACTCCGTTGATGTTGGTCTGCACACCAGCCGCATTGTAGTTGGCGTAGATCTCGTCATCGCCAGTACCGCCCTTGATCGTGGACGTCCCGGCAGCCGCACGCAGATAGACTCTGTCGTCATCGGCCCCGGCATCGACGTTGACCGTTGTCGACGTCGGCGCGTTCAGGGCAATACGGTCTGCACCTTCGCCACTGGTAATTGAGACTGTCGCCGCGCTTGGAGCATCAACCGTGATGTTGTCCGCACTGGCACCTGTTGCCACGGTGACAGATGCCGCATCTTCCGCATCGACGGTTACCGTGTCGGCTCCACCATTCGTGGTCACCGAAATGGTCGACGTATTGACAGACGTGATGTTCGTCGTGTCTGCCGCTGAGCCCGTCGTGACCGTCAGTTTCTCAAAGACGTTCGTGTTGATATTCATTACGTTCGCGCGGTTGCCGGTGGTCACCGTCAGGCCGTCGATGAAGCGGGTTGGATTCACAGTCAGGCTGTCGGTGACAGCATCCGACTTGTTGTCGTTGACGCGCAGGTCGACGTATTCGAAGCCGCTGAACCAGAGTCCATACGTGTTGCCGCCGCTGAGTACGTCGAAGGTCACCTGATAGGCCGACGAGTCATCTCGGGACGTTACGAATGCCCCTGGAACCGTAACGGTTTGTGTTTCCACCTTCGTGACGACCACTGTCTTTGGCAGATACAGTCCACTATCGTCCTGAATCGGATCAATGTCGACGGTATGGTCAGCGCCATTCTTCTTGATGATCATGCCGTCGGTGATCGGCTGCTGAATGTCGGTGCGCAGTGTCTGACCGAACGCTCTCTGGATCAGCATTTTCACTGCGGCATCAGTGAAGCCCATGCCGTTGATTGTGTTGTAATCCGTCGTGGTCAGAGCACTTCCAGCGTCGTTCTTCACGGCATCCAGATAAGTCTGCCAGTTCGACGCTGTCAGGTAGATACGGCTCTTCTGAGGCGACGTCGACGGGCCGAGCAGGTCCTGACGAGTGACGGCAGCATTGACAGCCGGATCGTTGTCGTTCAATCGATGCAGTGCGATGGCTTCGAGAATCTGCTCACCGTTGTGACCCGTGCCGTAGAACGAGTACGAATAGTACGACGTATTGAAATTGTCCATGATGCGAGCGTACTCACGATCCATCTCGAGCGGATCGTAGTTGAAGTTCGCTCCGTTGATCGTGCCGCGGATCAGATTGCCTGATGCACTGTTGCTGGTGTTTCCGTCCTTGTAGATGACATAGTCGATCGACAGCAGACGTCGGCTTTCTCCGGCTGTGTCGTTTTTCACGAAGACAGCGCCATCCTTGCGAGTCCGGTCTGAGTTCAGCTCGCGCCAGTAGTCGGGACGGTTCTGATAGATCGTTCCGGTCTGGCGATTGAACCAGTCCTTGCCGTCTGTGTACTCACTCGATTCCCAGATGGACTGGTTGTAATTGTACGTCGTGACTCGGGCCGACACGTTTGGTGTAATCTGGCTGTAAATATTCAGCGCAGGATCGGCCGCGATGGAGAACGACGACGCCTTCAGATTGTTCGTAACGGAGATCAGCGTGAGATAATCTCGGAGCGTCTTCAGCCTCGATTCGACCTGCAGAATGCCAGTCGAATCTGTCGGCGACGCGGCAGCGATCAACTTTCGCATCGTGACGGAATTCAACATCGCATCGAGGGCGTCGACGGAGAACTTCGACGCGCTGGTCGCTGTGGATGTGCCGATCAGGAACTTGCCGCGAGCGACAAAGCCCTGCAGATCAGTCTTGAGCTGACGTTCCGAATCGGTCGCCAGACCCGCCAGCGCGTCGACCTTCGTGCTGAGATCATTCAGCGGCGTGGAAAGATCGTACGTGTTTGTGACGGTGTCGACATCGACGGACACTGTCGTGCTGTTGACGGTTCCCGCTCGCAGCTTTTCGATGATGCCGATGTTGGTTTCTTTGTTGGCTCGTTCCAGAGCGTCGATGACGTCGGACTTCGTGACATCCGGAGTCGACGTCAGATCGATCGTGCCATACGTGTAGTCGGCCAGATCCAGCGTCGTGGCTTCCAGTTTCAGACTGGCCGCGCCGGTCGTTCGAGTATTGATCGTGATCTTGTCATGATGCGGCTTGGTCGCATCGACCGGAGTCGCTGAAGCCGTATCCGGGCCGCCAGTCAGTCGAACGACGCCTGCGATGCGATTCATGTCGTAGCTGGCCGCCATGATCTTCGTGGCGGTTCGCTCTGGCATGTTGTCGAAGCGATACGATGCGGAACCTCGAACCGTTTCGGTGCCGAACGTCTGCTTCACGTTGATCGTGGACGTCAGAGTTGGCGTGCCGATGTTGTAGAACATCGTCATCAGATCCCAGAACAACTCAGTGCCCGCATTGTTCGAATAGCCGCGAGACCAAACGCCCTGTTCGCCGCTGACGTGCGCGAGCCAGCCGCCTGCTGGAACTTGCTGGGTATAAAGATCACCAAGATACAGGTCCGGCTCGTAACCCCAGTTCTTGACCCGTGGACTGTTGAGCGCGGTTCCCGTGCGGACCTGATCGCCCAGAATCATGTCGCCCCAAACCGTGTACGCGACCGCCTGCTTCAGGTACTCGTCGTACAGGATCTTGTCCAGCGATCGGCCGTTCGCTGAGAACGTCGCACCGGTACGGATCATGTTCGAGACGTCGCTGAAGTCGAATTTGTTCGGCAGCTTCGGAGCGTTACCGTTCTGCAATGCCGAATACAAATAGCTCCAGTAAATGGTTCGCTTGAACCAGCCGAACGGTCCGTAACTCTGGCGCTGAGTCCAGTATGACTGCAGATACCAGCGAGACGCATTTTCATTATTTAGCGCGGCTTCGATCGAATTGACGGACGCGAGGAACGGATTGCGATCGACTCCAGCCGGGACATTCAATCCGACAATTCTCTGCGGTGACACCGCCAGTTCAATCGCCTGAGCCCACAACTTCATCGCCACAGCGAGGTTCGATTCGAGCAGGTTCCAGTGGACTCGATCGATTGTCACTCGCTGAAGATCTGCATCACTGATGTCGCTCTTGATCCACTTCTTGTAGAACGCCCGGAAGGCTTCCTGCTGGGCAGACAGAGAATCACTCGAGCGACGATTCAGCTCCATATTGTTGTACAGATACTGCTGACTCTGGAACTTGTTCTGTGTCAGGTCCTGCTCAACAGTAAACACCGCGCTAGACTTCGGATAGGTGACGTTGAACGTCTTTTCTTCACCGCCAACAATCACTTCGTCGTTGCCGGTTCCGGTGTTGATCAGCAGGCTCATGTCGGAGCGCAGCCCGTACAGGTAGACCTTGTCGTCTCCGGCCCCGGTCACCAGCGCAAGTCGTTCCACGCCGTTGATGTTTTCCAGTTTCAGGCCCGCGCCGTAAATGTACTGACGGTTTTCTGCATCGGTGTAGATGTAGAACGTGTCAGCGATCTGAGTCCCCGCGACAACCACCGTATCGAATCCAGCGCCGCCGTAGATTTCGACGCGATTGTTTTCGAGGTAGTTGATCAGGACGTTGCTTTCGCCTTCCTGAATGTTGTTCGATTCATCACCGGCTCCCGCGGAGATGTTCGCCCCTGCGAGTTCCTCAGTTCCCGTGTTGCCCGGCTTCGCCTGCAGCAGAGCCTTCAGGAAGAATGTGTCATCGCCCGCTTCGCCGAATAACTGCAGAATGCCAATGTTGTGATTGACTTCGAAGTAGTCATCACCTTTTCCGCCGAGCAGGACCGCGTTGAAGCTGACGCCCGGAGTCACACCGTCGTCGCCATCGACGACGTCGATCATTTCTCCGTTGATGCTAACGGTCTTTGTCTTGATGACTCGGCCAACGATAAAGCTGTCGTTGCCCTCATCGCCCGACACTTTGATCGCGGCCATCGTGTCGTCGATGATGAAGGTGTCACCACCTTTGCCGCCGCCCAACGTCACTACTTCTGCCGTGCGATCGTAGTAGACTCGCTGGTAGTTGGCCGGAGTCGTCACGCCAGCCGACTGTCGAACGGTAGCCGCAGCATCGGCGATGTCCAGAGGCTTGGAAACCTGGCTGGCGTTGTTGGTCGTGATTGGACGGAAGTTGCCCTTCGCATCTTTGTCCGCGCTGACGAGTTTGATGCGATACGGATTGGTGTTCGTTCCCGCACCGGTAACTTCCACCGTCGTGATGTTGCTCAGTGCTTCCAGAGCCGTCTTAATCTGAGCCACAGTCGAAGTATTCGACAAGTCCGTGGTGCTCTGACCGCCGTAGTTCAGGCGGTAAGTCGCGGCGGTCGATGGGCTGAACAGGTAGTAGGACTGCGTCTGCAATCCCGGCGCGTTGAACATTCCGTCGATGTCTGGTTTGCCGTCGAGCAATCCGGCGGGAACGCTGCCGAGTCGTGTCACAGTGGCTCGACTGACTTGAGCCTCATAGTTCGCGCTGCTGGATGTCAGTCGGAACAGCTTTCCTTCGGCGTTCATCGCGACGGAATTGGTCGACTCGAGCTTGATCTTCCAGACGAAGGATCCGGCCGTGCCTTCTTTGGTCACGGTGACATTGCTGAAGATCGATGCATTTGAGCCATCTCGGAACGCAAGAAGAGCGTTGGCGACATCAGTTGCTGATGATGTATTCGACAACGATGACGTTGTCAGACCGTGATACGACAGCGTGAAGTTGCCCGTGCCCTTTTGCAGAATCTCCTGCCGTGACGTATCAGCATCGAGTTGAAGCGTATCGTCCTGAATGCCGCCCGTGATAGCGACGGAATCCGTGTCCGTGCTGCCAGTGCCTGTATCCTGGATGTAGACGTTCGACGCGCCGGATGTGCCGTTCGTATTCGACAGCGTAATCACATACTGGTCGCTGCCTTCAGTGCCGTCGAGAATTGCGTTTCGAGTGAAATCAGAAACCGCGAAGTTATTGACTCCGGCCCCACCGCGAATATGGTACTTCTCGAAGACGCTGGCCGTCGGTTCGATTTCGTTGATGGAGTTGTCAACAGACGGATCCAGCAGATCAGGCTCGGTACCGGTCACAACAAACTGAGCATCCTGAATCAGGAAGTTCAGATCGCGAGCTTCCAGCAGCGTGTCTGTACCACCACCGTCCACGAACGTATCAGCGCCGGCACCGCCAGTGACCATGTCATCGCCCGTACCCGCGTCGATCGTTTCCGCGAATCGAGTTCCGATGATGCGGTCATGGCCGTCGCCGCCTTTCAGCGTGATGTCATCAATCGCGCGGCCTGCGAGAATGTCGAAGTAGGTGTATGCCGGAAGATTGTTGTCTTCAGGAACCGGCATCATACCAGCGATGACTCGATCGTCGCCCTGACCGCCATCAACAGTCAGCTTGTCCGACTTGATGTTGGTGTCGACCGGATCGTTGACGTCAATGCCGCGAATGACAATCTTCAGCTTGCGAGTGCCATTGATGGCATCTTTGCCGCCACTTGTGGTCAGCGTCTGATGAAGAACCTGAATGGCGTCGTTCCTGATCTCACGTTCGGGCTGGCCGTTGGCATCCAGCTTGCCGGTGTCGATCACTTCGTTACCGATCAGGAAGTAGTCGCGAGCCGATGAGCCATTGATCGTGACGGAGTCCACATCTTTGTCGGTGACGATTTCTGAGGACTCGAAGAAGTCCGTCTTGCCCGTCGGTTCGACCTTGCCGTCGCCGTCCAGATCGGCCCAGGTTGGCAGTTCGATCAGCTTCGGACCTTCGACTTCGATCGTCTTCACAGCGGTAATCACTGGTTCCGACGCAGGAGCACCGGCGTTGATCGCGAACAGCACGAGTTGCTTCGGATCACCGGTCGTTCCCGCACCGCGAGTGACCGTGGTCCAGTTGCTGTCCGAACCCTGCTGCTGCATGATCGACTGAGTTTCGATCGGATTCGTCGACATCGGTAGGTAGTCGCCGAGATCAATCGTCGTGACCAGCGGCTTCGACGGATCGTAGCCCTGGATCGTAATGACAAAGCCCAGCGTGCTGACGCTGGATGCATCAACGGTGACACTGGCTCCGGGGTTCAGCGCCGTCAGAGCAGACAGAAGAGCCGCTTCTCGAGCCGTGTTGTCAGCAGCTCCGGCGAGGTCCACGATCTGCAGAATGCCGTCGAACAGGAACCGCACCGTCGGCGATTTCGCGTTGATGGTGAACGTACCGATCGCTTTGCTCGATGTTGGCAGCGACTTGATCTGATCAGCACCGATCGCCTTGATGGCCGACGCACCGGAACCTGGAATCGTCACGATGAACGTGGCCGAGTTGTATGCCACGGTGGCGGATTCGAGCCCTGTCAAAGTGCGCAGCGCGGCCTGAAGTTTGGTTGCCTGGCTGGTTGCGTCGAGTTCATCAATGTCGCTGGAGGACAGTACAACGACATCGGAACCGTAGGTGAAGACCGATCCGGCATTGACCAGTTCACCGGCGATGGATTGAAGCTGGAAGTCATTGCCACTGCGTGTTGCATCGGTCAGACCGGCTCCGCTGAGGATCTGCAATCCGTCCGTTGCCGCGGCAGAGAAATTGATGAAGAATCGAGTCGCATCGAACGTCACAGTCAGAGACGAATCACCCGTCAGCGTGCGCAATTTTGTTTGCAGAGTTGCCGCCTGAGTCGTTGCGTTCGCGCTGATGTCCGCTGTCTCGAGCACCAACGATGTTGTGACTCCACCGATCGTCTGAAGCAGCCGCGTGCCCATGACAACGTCGGTCTTCAGAAGTTCAACGGCTGGCGTAATCTGCACGTCCGGAGTGACGTCGCCAAAGATTTCGAAGACGTATTCGACGGTGACTGGAGTTGTGTTGTTGTATCCACTAAACCGGATTGCCCACGGAGCATCTTCGGAACCGTTTCCAGTGACAGACGCAGTTCCATTGAGGCTTGCCAGTTGGGTCTGCAGCGCGCTGCGAACGGTGGCTTCGGCTCCCAGAAGCGACACTGTGACTGACGTTGCACCTTTGCGGAAGATAGCCGATGTGATGTTCAGCGGCAGAGTCAGAGTACCAATGTTGACCGTCGACGCGGTGGCCAGCGAAACCGTGGTGCTCGACGCTGTCTGGTATGCAATCAGTTGCGGAGCATTGAATCCGAAGACATAGATGCCAGTGCCGGCCGTATCACCAGCAAAGTACATCACAGTGACGGATTCCATGCCGGTCTGCGTGCGCAGTTTGTCCTGGATGAGGCTTGCGCGAGCATCGCCGACGGTGCCGCTGTCACCAGCCGTGGTCGGCAGTTCGGAGCTGGTCAGCGTGTAACTGGCTGAACCGTACTTCAGGATCGTGCCGAGTGCGATGTCTGCTTCAGCGATTGCCTGGCTATCGAAGCCAGTGAGATCGCTCTTCACGGCGTTGATATCGCTCGTTCCGCTGCTCAGTCGGTATGAGAACTGAGTCGACGCCGGGAACGTCAGAACATAGTTGCTGCCACTGGTCGTGACGACAACTCCGGACAATTCGATGCTCATCGCTCGCAGAATGGTCTGCAGACTTGAGGCACCACCAGCGGCTTCGGCGGACGTGATCGACCGAGTCGTTGAGGCGTATGTGAGATCCGTGTTTGCCGCGAACGCGCTAGTTGGAATCGTCTGGATGCGATTGTTCGCAGCGGTCGATTCAGCGGCCTTCGATCGCAGCGTTTGAATCGAGAACGACGTTTCGATCACGTACTCGTTGCCGTACGCATCGCGATCCGCATCCAGCAGCACGATGTTCCATGGATTGAACGTCGTGACTTCTTCGAGCTGAGCCTGGAAGTCGATGCCAGCCGTTGTGAAGGCGATCGTTAATGGGCTGGTGACGCTTGTCAGACTGAATCGATACTCCGATGTTGTTGCGTCGTACGTCACCGCAACATTCGAAAGGTCGCCGCCTTGAGCGCGAAGTTTCGTCTGAAGATTCGAAGCTGTCGCGGACTTAGATGAGTCGATGTCGGCGGCAAGTACCGTGTAAGACAGTGATCCATATTTCAGCACCACTCCGGCAGCAACGACCTGATCGGCGATTCGCTGATGCTGCGGATCGGAGACTGTCGTCACAAGGCCTGCGCCGCTGACCCAGACATCGTCGATCGTGCTGAGTGATTCCAGAGCGTTCTCGACGTCTTTGGCCGACATGCCGCGAGTCAACTCGACAGACTCGCCGTTGTAATGCACCGTCGTGTACGTTTCCCAGTCACGAAACTGAATGGATTGCGTGGCAATTGACGAGCGACCATTGGTTCGCGAGTACGAGAACTGAGCCGCGCCCGAGCCACCCTTCGTTGTCTGAATTGTTGTCGAGTTCTGGACGAACGATTCGGTTCGAACAGCGCGGAATGTTCCAGCGGTCAGATCGGCATCGACAATCGTGATCACGAACGGCGAACCGCTGCCGCCATCACCACTGACGTCGACTCGTCGAACCGATTCCAGAGCTTCCAGCTTCGCCTTGATGTCCGCCGCATTGAACGAGCCGGCGTTGATATCGATGCCGTCGTCGCCGTAGAAGATCGTCAGTGCATTGGCGGTGGAGACAATCAGCGACTGACGCATCGAAGGCAGCGGCGCATCGACGGCGACGGTTCCAAAGGCAGCCCCGAGTGTTTCTTCTTTCTGGAATGTCAGCAGATCAAACGCCTGTCCTTCGTCGGCGCCTGTGAACGTGACTTCGTAGGTCGTGTTCGATCCGCTGACGTTCTTCGTGACAGAAATCGTTGCGGCCGTCAATTCGACTTCCAGTTTCTTGAACTCCGCCGTCAGCGCAGTGGACGTCATTGACGTGTGAATTGCGATGCTGGTCTGGCCAAGCTTCACGGTTCCGCGAGTCGACGTGCCGAAGCTGATTGTCTGGATGTTGTTGTTCGGAAGAGCCGAGTCAGCGGCTGCTTCGGACGAGAACATCTGCGTAACGGTTGCCTGAATCAGGTATGCGGCCGTTCCATTCATCGCCGCATCGCCGATGACGATGATCCATGGCTTCGTTGGATCAGAAGGCGCCGATACGGACACGTCGGTCACGTTCGACAACGCTTCCAGAGCTGTTTCAACAGCAGAGGCTCCGGCAAGCAGGTCAATCGTCGACGTCGTCTGGTCGTTGTAGTTGAGCGTCAGCTTCGTTGTGCCCACAGGTAACAACAATTCCTGCCGCGCATTGGTCGCGCTGGAGAGTGTTGTGGCACTCGCCGTTGTACGAGTGACGAGCTTGGTGGCGTCAAGGATACCGCCGCCAGATGTCACCGTGAGTTGGCGATACCTGTTGTTCGACTTCGTGGCGGTGACGAATTCGATCGAGTATGGATTCTCAGCAGTTCCAGCACCCAGTACGGTAACGTCGGTGATGTCGGAGATCAGCGTTTCCAGACGCGTTTCGACTGTCGCGGCTGTATCTGTCGACTTCAGCACGATCCCTTTGTCGCCGTACCACAGGATGGCATCCTGAGTCGTGCTCAGTTGCCACGATTCGAGCGCCACGAACTGAACGCGATTCGCGTCAATCAGATTGGCGGCTGTCGTTCGCTCAACCAAGACAGGCGCATCGGCGGTGGCTGGATTGCCGTCGTCGCTGAACAGGTACGTGCCGTTGGCATCGGCCAGGCGATAGAATCGCTGAGCGACTCGGGAATCACTTCGCGAAATGAACGAACCGTTGTACGCCTGAACCAGATAGCGGGTTGCCAGTTGCTTATACTTGCCGTCCGGAGTCTGCGTCGCGGTGTTGAGCGTGATGATCCACGGATTTGCTTCGGTGCCTTCGCCGGTCACGGTCGCATCGGTCACGCCGTTGAGCGTATCGTTGTCGAGCGCGGCTTCCAGTTGAGCCGCTGTCATGCCAGCCGTAATCTGAATGCCGTTGGCAGTTGTGTAGCCGTCATTGTCGGCCGCGTCGCTGTATCCGTAGAACAGGACAACTCGCTCAAGTCCCGGCTTCAGAGCGATCGTCTGAGTCTGGTTTGTCGCGCCGGACATCGTCGCCGCGGTGACAACCGGAAGCAGCATCGGACTGCCGTCTTCGTTGTAGAGGTAGTTCTTGTTGTCGTCGAGTTCATAGCGGTAGAAGAACTGCCCGTCGCGTTCGTTGGTCTTGAGAGTCTGGCCAGACGGATAAACCATCTGGTTGCCATCGCCGTCTCGTTCAACGTTCCATGCGGTTGCCTTTTGCGAGCCCAGCAACAGCTCGACGGATGTCACATCGGTGCTCAGCAGATCGTTGACGGTCATCGAGTCTTTGCCGTTGCCGCCATCGATGGAGATCGATTCGACGCCGTCCAGAACGATACTATCCTGTCCGCTGGTTGCTCGACTGATCGTTACCAATACATCGGTGGTGCTCGTCGTGGTCGCGGTGTTCTCACCCAGCGTGATCACATTGTCCAACGGCGCGGTTGAAGAGATCGTCGCCTTGAGTTCGTCCTTGCCAGAGCCACCGGTGATCGACGGAGCCTGCTGTCCGTCTGCGATTGGTGTGTAGGTCCAGCGGATTGTGTCGTCGCCCGCACCGCCCTGAGCCACCAGAGGACCGCTGCCGGCATCGATCTGATCATTCCCCGCTTCGCCGTAAATGGTATTCACACCGTCGACAGCATCTGGCTGAGACGCGTCGCCGCCGGAAATGACATCAAAGCCTTCCCCACCGTAAATGGTGTCGCTGCCGAGACCGCCAGAGATCACGTCACCGTGGAAGGATCGAACCATGAAGTTCGATTTCGTGAGCGTGATCAGAGTGCCGTTGCCGTTGGCATCCGGAGCGGTCGTGATGGGTCGTCCGAGCTTGTCGTAGTGCTGGAACGGCAGGCCGTTTGCCTGATAGACCTCGGACACTTCCAGCTTATCGCCAGCGGCGTATGCGGAGCCTTTCGTCTTCGAATACAGAGCCAGGTTTTGCAGATTGTTGCTGGTTCCCTGGAACTCGTTGCCGCCGTAAATCGTGTCGTTGCCGCCCGAACCGTCGAGCATGTCGAAGCCGTCGAAGACTGTGGTTCCAGTCGGCACGGCCGCCGCGCCGCCGTAGAGTGTGTCAGGGCCTTGTCCACCGAAGATCTTGTCGTCGCCGAGACCACCAGCGATCGACATTCCGGAGTACGCCGCATTATCGCCTCCGATGCTGATACGGTCCGCGCCGTCACCGCCGAGGATGCTGTAACTGCCAGTTCCAAGAACGGATGAATCGACGATCACGTTATCGTCGCCCGTGCCGGCGTTGATGGCGATCGATGTCACCGCCGAACCATCCGCAACGTCAACCGGATTCAAGACAACAAGGTCGTTGCCTCCCTCGGTGTTCACGGTGATCGACTTGAAGACTCCTCGAGCCCGGCTAATGTTGATCGTGTCTTTGGCGCTTGTTCCATTGACGATCAGCGTATCATACTGGCTGGCTGGATACACTTCGACTCGCTGGCCATTGCTGACCACAATGACTTTCGATTCAGCACCAGGCTGACCGATTTGATCTCGCAGGTTTCTCAACTGAGTGCTGAGCGCAATCTCTTCATCGCGAGTTGAGTATTCGGAATCGAAGTAGCCGTTTGTCAGCAGTGTTTCGAGTGTCAGATCGGCGTTCACGTCCAGCGTGGTGACGTTGTACTGGTAGCCATTGCTGGTCGAGTACAACGAGTTGTCGCTGTTCATGTACTTCAGGTTCAGTGACTTCGCGCCAGCATTGGCGGTTGCCAGCTTCTTCGGAGCTTCGTGGATACACTCCCAGTCGAAGCGCGCAATCACTTCATCCACAAACCGACGGCTTGCGCTGAACAGTGTAATGGTGCTGAAGCCGAGGTCGATTCCAATCCAGAGGTATGCTTCGAGGAACACTGACACAACGCCGCTCACGTCGAACAGACACTGCGGGCCATGCTGAATGCGTTTGATCAGTTCGCTGCCGTACAGCTTGCCGTCGCCGACCGGAAGATCATTGACAACCTTGGTTTCAAAGTCGTTCAGGTCGAACTTCACAGTCGCGTCGATACCACCTCGAACGCCTGCTTCCACCAGACCACCGATGCCCAGTGACACGCTGGCACCAATCGTGGCGGACAGAGTCATTTCCGGCTGGTCGGACGCCATGTTCTCCTGACCATGGTCATCCAGATAGAAGCCGTTCAGAATTCGCCATGACTCGGCCGGGTCGTAACCCTTCGACATCCACTCGCGAATCCCGCGAGTATCAAATCCGAAGTCGAAGTTTGTCTGCGCACTGACGCTGCCGAACAGACCGACGTTCAACGGCCCGAAGACCGGGAAGCTGCGGCTGTACTGGAAGACAAGGTTCAGGTCCGGCAGGTCGTACCAGAACAAATCCACATCGCCGCGGCCCATAACGAAGTCGAGCAGCGACATCGGATCTTCGAGCACCGGAATCTGGAAGTTCTTGCCCGTCGATCGCTTCTTCGATTTGCTCGTCGAACTGCTGGTGAGTTTGTTCCCATCCAGTCCCTTCTGGTCCGGACCTTTCAACGCATCCTTCTGTTGTGGTGTCAGCGCGCTGTCGTTCTTTGTTGCGCCCTGAACGTCGGATTCTGACAGTTCCGCGTCTTTGTTCTTCAGCGTCGATTCGGTCAGGTTAAACGTGCCGAAGTTGATCTTGCCCGCGGACTTCAGAACCTGAGCCTTGTCGAGGAATTCGATGGTGCTCTGAACAACCTGCAGCACCTTGGTCATTGTGTCGACTGTGCTGGCTGGCAGCCGCAGACGAGCGATGTCGATAAACCGAATCGGAGGC
Organism: Ottelia alismoides; assembly: GCA_037367405.1. Lineage (NCBI taxonomy): Eukaryota > Viridiplantae > Streptophyta > Magnoliopsida > Alismatales > Hydrocharitaceae > Ottelia > Ottelia alismoides. Next base: position 193,752 of record JAZKJV010008916.1, on the reverse strand, counting down.
TTCGCGATGCCACCGAGAGGAATCTCCATCAACAGCAGATCAACCACAGGTTTCAGCGGGCCGACGATGGAGTAGATCGTGTCGAGCGTTTCGCCGAGGAAACTGTTAAACAGCGAACCGACGTCGAGAGTCACGTCTTCCAGAATGACCGTCGGACTGCCGAATTCGATGGTCGCTTTTCCGTTTGTCGAAAGCTGAACATTGCCCAGCAGTTGAGCGTAATGAATGTTCGTCGAGACCGATGGCAGCAGGTCACCACCGACCGTCTTCACCTTCGCGGCGATATGTGCTTCCGCGTTGGCCGACGCATTCATCACCAGCGAAATGCCTTCGCCGATTCTCCATCGGCCATCATTGTTGGCATCACGCAGGTCGAGCCCGAAATGGCCCCAGAGTCCGGTTTGAGTTCCGTCGATGGTATTGAATTCCATCTGCAGGAAGCCCAGCGTTCCCTTCATCGCGCTGCCGTTGACGAGCGTCGCGGAGACGTCGAGGGCCAGTTCTTCGCCGAGGCTGTTGATGCCCTTGGTGTCGACAAAGAACCCGATCGATGGAATCGCCGTGTTGCTGACGTTGCCAATGCCCAGACCGATGCCCATCAGGTAGTCGATCGTCGCCGACAGCTTGGCATCAATATCCAGATTGATGCCTGGGATGCCTCCTGAGAAGTCAATCGGCAGATCGCCGTCGACCAGCGTGCCTCCAAACATCAGGTTGTAAGTGATCAAGCCTCGTGATGTGAAGTCGAGCTGAATTTCATCGGGGCTCATCGGGATCTTGACGAGCAGCTTTCCGCTGGCATCGTACTGCTTCGCGCCGAATTCATCCAACTGCGGAACAACGAACGCAAACAGAGCGCCGGTGCCTTTGTCGAGCACGATGGTGTTGCCGACGAGCTTGGTCGCGTTGGTCGACAGGTTCAGTTTGCTGAAGCCATCGAACAGTTCTTCGCGGATCTTCTCCAGAATGGCGTCAATGATGCTGCTGTTGCCCTGAGCGACAAGCCACGCACCGAATGAGCCAGACTCGTAGGCCCCGCCGGTCTTCTTGCCGAGGACGTTGGAACGGATGTCGCGAATCGACTGAGCGAGACTATCGAACGGAGAACCACCGATGACGGGCAGCGTGATGGAGTCGATGCCCTTGGCCACCGTGTCGATGCCATCGAAGAACCCTTCGAGGCCGCTCAGCACGTTCGCAGCATTGTCGATGTAGGTGATCAACGCCTGCACGGCGTCGAAGTTCATCGTCAGCTTCGGCAGCGTGTAGCTGTAATCCGTCTGGAATGTCAGCGTCTGATCAACACTGAAGCTGGCTTCGGCATGCAGGGCATTGTCAGCAACGCCATCGGCATCTTTGTCAGCCGTAGTGCCACCAAGTGGCATGTTGGCCGTCGGGAAGAAGATTGGAAGGGTCACTCCCGCCGTGCCGTTGATGCCGGCCTGGAACGCATCCTTCAGAGCCATCGGAGAAATACGACCGTCGCCGTCGTCGTCCGCGGCTGCGTCCCCGAAGTTGGCGAATGCAGAGACTTCAATGATTGCCTCGCCGCCAATGATCTGCAGCCCAAGAGCCGGCAGATCCAGCGGTCCGATCGGCGGAATGTCAATCGACAATTCGGCGTTGATGCCCGTCGCCGTACCGCTCGCCTGAGCAGCAATTCCCGTGTCCGCGTCCACGTAGAACGACGGCGCGAAGAAGTTGGAAAGATCGAAACCAAAGCCCGCGTGCAGGCTGACGCTCGCTGCCAGGTCAATGGTTGCATCCAGCGATGCGTTGAGGAACTGCGATGGATCAAAGCCCAGCCACTGCTTGAGATTGATCTGATCCAGATCAAGCTTCAGGTCGTAGGTCCTGGCAACGGCTTGTGAAAAGTCCAGATCGAAATCGAAGACGCTGTTTTCGTAGCTCAGCGTGATAAAGTCGACCGGGGTCGTGAAGTTGAAGAAGTCATTCAGAGCCGCGTTGAGTTCTGATTCCAGTTCCTTGATGTTGCGAGCCTTCTCGCGAACCGTCTGAATCGCGTCGGCAAAGCCAGCCGCAAAGCTCACGGCACCGTCGCCAAGGATCTCAGCAAGACTGACGTCGATGACTGGAATCTTGTTGTACAGCTCGCCATCGCGAACCTGCACCTTGGACAAATTGCCCGACGTCAATGCCGCAGAGCCCACCTTCAGTTGCACGTTGGTCAGCTCGTTAGCAACCAACTCGGTGACTTCAACATCATTAGCGCTGTACGACTTCGACAGTCGGTAGTACGACAACGAGTAGCTCTGGATCTTGCTGCTGTTCGCGCCGGTCGGTACCTGGATACCCCAGAAATTGCTCGTCCCGTCGTTCCACTCCTGCAGTCGCAGCGTGTTGCCGTTCGTATCTTCAACGACGATGGTGTTCTGTTCGCCAGCGGTTTCAACAGCGGTCACCGATGCGGTAACATCGTTGCCCTTCACCCAGACTTCCGTAAACACGTTGAACGTGCTGCCCGAGATCTGGCCATACAGTGTTTGATCGGTGCCGACGAGATTCGTTGCCGTGTCTTCTAATGCGGCCAGAATTGCATCGAGTGAAAGTCCGCTGAACTTCAGCAGATCGGACATGCCTGTGATTTGAATCGTTGATGGAATCGCCGCGAGGAACGCCGACAGCGATGTTCCTTGGTCAATCATCGCACTGGTGGCGGTGATGTAACCGGTGCCGTCGAGCACTCCGTCGAGAACTCCGGCCCACGAAATCGGCAGCACGATCGTGTAGTGGCTGTTGTCGTCGAGTGAGGGGCTGAGGTTCGTGATCAGCGTGAGCGCGTCGCCGCCGGTTTCGAAGTCTTCGAGAGTCAGCTTTTGATCAAGACCAATTCCCGCAGACAGGCTGAGCGACAGAATCGCGTCCTTGGATTCCAGTCCAAGCGGTCCGAGGTTGATACCGAAGTCCATCGTCTTGATGAACGAGCCATCAGCCGTCTCGTCAGCGATGTCTTCGCTCACCACGACGGTGGTCGTGTTGCTGTAGATGTCGTAGGTCGTGGAAACGACGGTATAGATGTTGTCATTGCCCGTCGAACCGCTCAGCGCGATGCGATCACCCGCAACGACGCGGCCGTTGTTGGAATTGAGCTGACCAATCGGATTGGTGATATCGCCCGATACGGTGAAGGATTTCGCGTCGATGTCAACGCCAATCACCTTCTGCTGGATCTCACCAAACTCAACACCCGCGCTGACTTCGGGGCTCATCACGAAGAACTGACCGGAGTTGTCAATGCCGAAGACGAAGTCCAGATAGACTCCGGCGGTCAACTGCAGCGGCTGGCTCTGAGTCGTCGACAGTCCGAAGTTCAACGGCAGTTCGACATCAATACCATAGTCCGACAGATCCAGCGACAGCTTGCTCAGATCGAGCACGATCGATTCGGAGTACGTTGCGATGTCAACCGTGGCTTTGTACTGCTGAATGCCGGGCTGAGTCGTGATGTTGACACCGGCCAGTCCCTGCAACGCCAGCAGCATGTCGTTGGTGTTGGGATTTGATGTGCTCGTGAAGTAGTTCTTGATTGCCAATGCAATCGCATCGACTTTCGTATCAACGGTTGTTCCGAAGTCGGACACGTTGACGCCAAGCAATTCCGTCAGACTCACATCCGTAAACGGAATGGTGGTGACGTCCGCAAGGAACGTGTCGATGCGTGTTCCCAGAGTCTTCGCCCAGTTGCCGAATTCGTCGAGACCAGCCGCCAGAGCCACATCAGACGTCAGACCTTTGCGGTACATTTCCGTCGTCGGATTCAGACGAACTCCGGTCTTCAGAGTCTCATTCATCAGGTTCGTCGAGTCCGGCACAACCGGATGTTCGAGACTGACGACGTGACCAAGTTCGTGCATGAAGACCGTCAACAGGTCGATGCCTGTCGGGATCGAGCCGCCGCTGAATTCTGTGTCGTCGAATGTGGAATTCGTCGGTGTGTCGATGTACCAGCCGCCGCCGGATGCATCGGTGTCGAGTGTGATCGTGTACTTCTGCGTCGCACTGCTGTACTCAACGTGAGCGATCTCGGACGACAGGTTGCCCGTAGCAAGAATGATCGAGGAACCATCGAGATCCAGCACCGCTGGCAGGATCGCGTTCCATCGTGCAATGGCCTCGTTGAAGACGGCCGTCACGTTGGCTGCCGCGGCATCGGTGATCGTCGTACTGCTGTTGCCGGAACCGCCCGGAGCCAGTGTCAGGTCGCCGCCGAGGGCTTTCTTCGCGAAGAAGTCCTTGATGGCTCCGGACTGAGTTGCCCCGACATCTTTGATTTCGAACGTACCGAACGCCGTAATGGTTTTGTCGCCGTACGTGATCTGCAAACCACCAGTGATCGGCTTGATCGTGACGTCATCGGTGACGTCCTTGAAATCCAGAACGTCATTACCTTCGCCGCCATAAATCAGCGCGTTGCCGGTGTCGCTGGAGAAGACGAACGTGTTGTCTTCGTCATCGCCAATCAGAACGCTGTTCTCGGACGAACCGCCGATGGCTTCGATGTTCGCGAACGTGACCTGCGTCGTTGGAGTTCCGAACTTCACGAGTCCCGAACCATTGTCATCACCCGGGTCAGCATTCGTGGTCAACGTTCCCGTGACGGATCCATCAAAGGTGATTGTGAACTCGCCGGAGTTCGTTCCATCAACGACTGTGACTTTGCCGCTGCCGATGGATGCGAGAGACTCCAGAGCCGCCTGGATCGCTTCCGCGGTCGCGTCGTACTGCAGAATCCCCGTCGTGTTGCCGCCGTGAGTCAGAGTGAAGATGCCCGCGCTGGCGTCGATGGTCAGCTTGTCGGTACCGTCGAACGTGACCGTGCCTGCAGAGATGGAAGCGTGAGCCACTCCGGTCGAAAGATTGATCACCATTGGAACGGTTGCGGCTTCGAACTTCAGAACGTCATCGCCGTCTTTACCGTCAACGAAATCCTTTCCGCCCTGACCAAGTTCAATGACGTTGTCTTCGTCGTTGCCAACGATGTAATCATCCAGCGGCGATCCGACAACGCCCTTGATACCGTCCACCGCATTGTTCTGCGGCGCGAAGCTGCCGAGGGCACCGGTCGGAGCCCACAGGTCAAGACCGATGAGTCGGCTGCCGAAGACTCCGGACGCGCGGCCCCAGTTGACGTTGGCTCCGGGGAATGTGCCGAGCACCGGCAGAGGCTTCTCGGTTCCCGGGATGCCGTAATTCAGACCAGCCGTGCCATCCACAACAATGCCGTTGTACACGACGCTGTTGAACGTGTTCGTGCCTGAAGGCGTGTAGTCGGTGTAGTCAAACTTGATTTCACCGTCGGTCGCGGCGGCGACGTAACCTGGCAGCGTTGCGTTGCCGTGGAACTTAATTGTGTTTTCTCCACCGCCACCGATGATGTTCTCAATACCGGTTGCGATGACATAGTTCAGCCCGAAGCCGTCGGCATCGAAGTCCTTGCCGATCATCTTGGAAAACTGCTCGATGAAGTTCAGCCCTGCGTTGTTGCGAGCCAGCACAAGGTTCATGCCGATCGAAAGCGGCATTGGATGTCCGAGTGCATCCAGCTTGGACTGCCATTGAGCAATGTTGTCCGTGCTGATCGCATAGATGTCGAACGTCAGATCGCCACTGACACCGCTCATGTCGAGCGTGTCGTAGCCGAAGTTCAGATCGACTCCAACATTGACCGTCGGCGGCTCGATGACCGCAGCGACTCCCCAGAATCCTTCGAACTTGTACGTGTCTCCGCCCGTCAGACCGGACAACAGGTGAATGCCCGGAGCAATCGTCGGTTCGCCAAACGACAGTTCACCGCCAAGGATCGACGATGCAATCGTGTCGGTGATAAACTTGGCACCCCAGGCCGCGGCGGCCTTAGCTTTACCCGCGTAGGTGCCATCTTCAGCGAATTCATTGTCGAACTTGTTCGCGTAAATGTTGCCGCCAACGGAGAATTCATTCTTGCCGAGCGTGTAGCTGGCGTTGAGCACCAGATCCTTCGCGGAACTCGCTGACGGCGCCGTGCTGGACAGCAGCGCGTCGTAGATCGCCACGTTGGAACCCAGAATCACATTCAGTCCCGCGCCGTAGACGACGTTGGACATGTTCTGGATGACGCCGGTAAATCCGGTTGCGTCAGGCGTGTTGCTCTTCAGACCTTTCAGGATGTTGCGGAAGCCAACGTCCTGAGCAATCTGCGAGGCGTTTGTCGTGATCATGCCGGACAGTTGCTGTTTTTGACCCGCGTTTCCGGTGAATGTGACCAGCCAGTTGTTCGCGTCTGTGCCAATGACCTGAGCCTTGCTGTTCCCAGCGAGACTGTCATACGCCGTCTGAATGGCCGTTGTGGAAAATGCGGAGACGGTGGTTTTGGTTCCGTTGAACGCCAGATCGAAACTGGTCCCGGCCTTCACGACATCCAGACGTGACAGCTTTTGGATCTCGGAGATCGCATGCTGGCCATCTTCGATCGACAGAATTGCCATCGGTGCCGCCGTCGCAAGTCGCTTCGAGAGTCCTGTCGAGTCGACGCTCAGCCCATCGAAGCCACGAGTAGAGTCCGGGGAGACGAATTCAACGGCAAAGACGATCTCTGATGAATTGAACTCACCAGAGGAAGTCAGCAAAATCTCGCCAAGAGCGTCGTCGATCCACGTCGCCGTCACATTCACCGAAGTGATGTTCGGCAATCGCTCAAGTTCCGCCTTGATGCGCGAGGCAATCGTGAAGCCGTCGATCTTGCCGACAGCGGCTGGTGTTGTTCCCTGAATGGCAATCGGAGCGGTCGTGGAACCACCGATCGAAAGTGTGAAAGATCCGTCGTCGGCTGAGTTCAGGCGGAACTTCTGGATGTTGTTGCTGCTGATGCTGCCGTTGCGAGTCACGCTTGGTGTCAGCGTCGCACCGGTCGGCTGTTGTGCCACACTGACCAGACTGATGTTGCCTGTCAGCAGGTACTCGATGTTGAATCCTCCCAGCGGATTCACCGTCACATGAGTCGCATTCGTGCCGAGCACTCCAGCCGCGTTCAGTGTCGCCTGAATATTGGCAGCCGTCGTTGCAGCGCTTGCATCAAACGTGATGTTGGCGGTTGTTTTGCTGGTGCTCGAAACGGGATCAACAACGGTCAGCCTGAACGACCCACTGCCCGTTCCGTTGACGCCGATGTGCTGAATCTCGTGGACGACACTTTCAACGTAAGTCGTTACGGGGCCAACCGGAACTGACGTCGCATCCGCAGACTTAGCGAGCGTGCGGCTCTTCATTTCCAGCGGCATAATCATTCCGCCGACGCTTACTTTGCCGGTCGATGCCTCAGAGAACGTCACAACGAGTCCGTTCACGATCGTGCCGGACACGGTCACGGAATTTGCTCCGAGTTTCGTGTTGAGCGCTGACTCAAGATCATCGGCCGCCGTGTTTGATCCGACGCTGATCGATACCGTTCCTTCTTTCGGAGCCTGCCCCGGAACAGCAATCACATAGCTGATATCCACAAGACCGGTCGTCGCGCCATTGAAAGTCAGTTTCTGGACTCGATTCTTCTGCTGCGCAATCTTGTCCACAACGATCGTCGCACCGGCGCTGGTGGCTGTTCCGGCAGTCAGCACATCAATCAGAACGTTACCGCGAGGGAAGCTGATGACGAATTCATTGGCCGTTGACGACGTGACAGACACGGGACCGAGCAGCGTATCGAGACGATTGGCTTTCAGAAGCGTTTCCAGAGCCGTCTGCATGGCCGACGCTGTCTTGGTGGTCGAAGCGCTGATGATCACGCTCTGAGCCGTTGGGACTCCGGGCAGGGTGAGTTTCAACTGAATGTTAGTCGCTGCAACGGATGCGAGATTGACTGTGATCTGTGAGCCGCTTGCTGTTCCCTGAGCGATGATATTGTCGCCGGAGACAGCTACAAGCTCCTCCGGGCCGTTCAGGCTGTCGTCCGTTGTTGTCAGTGTTTTGTAATCGACCCCTGCTCGTCGGAATGTGATGTCGTACACCGTCACCTTATTGCCGTTACCGTCCGTGATCGTGATCGGCGATACCTTCACACCACCGGATGCGCCTTCGTTCATCGCGGCGTTGATCGCGTTCTCGATGCGGAGTGCGATATCCGTCGCCGAGGCTCGAGCAAGCTGCAGCGTCGGACCGGCGCCGGTGCTGTTATCGAGACTGATGTCTGCGGTCGTAAAGGCCGTTGTGCCATCCGCCTTGAAACCGCTGATCGTAAATTCGCCAGTGCTGGCCGACGGAATCACCAGTCGCTGAACGTCGCGGCCGTCGCGAGCCTGAGTCACCGTCTGCGAATCGACCGCGCCGCCGTTGACGATGTGAGTCAGATTCACGACCGTGGGACGCAGCGACGGACTGCCGGACATATCCAGCGTGTTGATCGTGTTGATGTTCGGAATATCAAGCGTGATCGCGCCGGTGATCGATTCGTAGTCCGCGAAAGCCGTCAGAGGACGAAGTCCTGCGAGGCCTCGAATCGTTCCCGTAAACGTCGCGCTGCCGTCGATGGCGAATGTGTTTTCGTTCTGTCCGCCGATGATCGTCGTATTGGCGTCCACGTTCGTGATCACAATCTTGTCGTACGTGATCTCAGCCCAGTACGCGCTCCAGAGTTCCGCCACATAGCTGCCTTCGAAGATCTCGGGCAGGTTGTAGACCTTTTCAACGGTCAGAGTTGTTTCGCCCAGTTCTCCGGGACGCTGCTCAGTGATCGTCGCGCCAGCAAGAGCGGATCCGGACGCGGCGCCGATCGCTTCGAGGTTCTCAACTTCCATGAACTTGCTGAAGACGATGTCGTACTGTCCCGCTGTCGTCAGTGACGCGCTCACGGAGACTTCAAGCCCGTCCAGTGCCGAGCCCTTGAGTGCTTTGTTCATTGCATTCTGGATGCTGTTTGCCGTGACGAGTCGCAATGAAGAGACCGTGATGACATCTGTTGTGATGCTGCCGAGTTTCAGACGGAACTGACTGCCCGCCGTGTTTGCGGTGGCGTTCAGTTGGAGTCGCTGGACCTCCTTCACGCCGGTCGATTCGAACGTGAAATTCATCGGCCGAGTCACGTTGCTGAAGTCGAGTGTCAGGTTCTTTCCGCTCGCGGTCAGCACGGACGAATCAATCTTCAACTCACCGAAGTCGCGGAAGTCACCTGGAATGAGCGCCTGTTTGGCAACGTCCCAAAGTGAGTTGATCACTTCGTTGCCAAACACCATCGTCGTGTCAGCATTCGGAGCCTTGATTGTTTCAAAGTTACTGAGGCCGCCACCGCTGGAACCATCCTGGATGGTTGACACCGTTGCCGTGACGCTTCCGGACGAGGCTGTAAGGCCAGTCGTGTTCACGGTGATGTCCGCGACGTCGGTGTCTTCCGGGCTGTTGAAGGTCATGTCAAAGGTCTGTGAGCCTGCGGAACTGGTTCCCGTCACGTCGACCTTGAACTTTGTCAGGCTGAAGGTGCTCTGCCGCAGTGCGTTGATGGCTGTGGCGATGTTGGCCGCGGTTGTGGCGACGTTGCTGTTCCATGTGATTGGATCTGTCGAGCGATTGCCAATCGACAGAACAAACGTCCCGCTCGCGACGTTGGACAACTGGACTCGTTGAACCTCTGCGCCGCTTTGGCCTTCCTGAAGCGTGACGACTTCGGCCGGATAGGCGAGTGTCGCTGCGTTCTTTACTTTGAAGCCTGTGACTGCAGTGGCTTCGGTGCCGAGGAATTCGACCTTGAAAATACCCATGCCGGACGGAGTCACAGTCGCATTGTGTGACAGAGCCAGCAAAGCCGCCTTGATGCTTGCAGCAGTCACTGTTGGGTCTGCGTTCACGGAAATTGCCGCGGTGGTCACAACGCTGCCGCGATTGTATTCCAGAGTGAACGTGCCGCCCGTCGCCATGCCAATATTGAACTGCCACAGAGCATTCTTGCCCGTGCCGCCAGCCTGCAGCATTTTTGATGGTTCGGGCAGTTCCCACGTCAGGCCGGACGTGTTCAGAGTCATCGGCGTGATGCTTGTCGCGGCCGGCTTCAGAAATTCAACACTGAACGTGCCAAACGAGGACACCTGAACCTTCACCGAATCCGCCCCGAGCGCATCGGTGAATGCGGTACGCAGATTTGTTGCGGTCGCCGCATCATTCGCGCCGACGGTGATCGTCTTCGTATGAGTGGTGTCGTTAACGATGAATGTGAGCGTAAACGTTGAGCCTGCTTTTGCGCCGCCGTGGGAGATCGACTGGATCTCGTTGAAGCTTCCGGCCTTGCCGATGTTCAGCACATCTCCGCCCGAGAAACTTCCGGTCACGTTACGGTAGCCGGTGAAGTAGCCGGGCTTATTCGCCAGAGTCAGCGAACCACTGCCAGCAACCAGTTTGCCATTGCTGAAGACCAGAGAGAGACTGTTGGTGATTTGGGAGAGATCGATCGTATCTTCACCGGCGGAATCGCCTTCGGTGATCGTGTCGGAGCCCCAGCCGTTCTGCAGGACGTAGACGTCATCGCCAAGTCCGCCCAGCAACGTGTCATTGCCGGCGCCACCGTCGATGGAGTCATTGCCCAGGCCGCCGCTGAGGTTGTCATTACCAGGTCCGCCCAGCAACGTGTCGTGACCAGCATCGCCACGAATCGTGTCATGGCCGCCATTGCCGGAGATCTCGTCATCTCCCGGTCCACCGCTGAGATTATCGGCGGCGGATGAACCCACAATCGCGTCACCAGTTGCACCGCCTGTCGTTGTCGTTGCTGTCGCAGCAGGAGCGTAAACGACTGTTCGGCGGCTGCCTGCGGTCGAGTTCGTCACGTCGATCAGAACAAAGTCCTGAGATGCCGGTCCGGAAGCAATTCGATCGATTCGGTCGATGCCGGCACTGCCCGACGGTGTGATGCCGTTTCGCGAGGTCGTGATCGTTCCGGCCGAGCTGGCCAACGCACCCCCGGCACTGTTCTTCAGGCCGGTGACATCGATTGAGAACTGCGGATGATTTGCCGGAACGGTGAAGTCGAGCAGCCACGTGAAGCTGCCGCCAGCAACGACATTGATGAAACCAGAACCGAAGATGTTGTTAACTGCCGCCTGGATGTTGTCGCGCGTTGCTGTCTGAGTCGCCGCCCATGCGATTGGCTGTGTCACGAGACCGCCGACGGACAGTCTAAACGTGCCGCTCGCCGCTCCGGTGATGGCAATTCGCTGTCGCTCAAGCTGGCTTGTTGGGGCCGTCGATGTGGCCAGGCCCGTCACAGCTTTCAGATTGTTGTCAACAATGACGGGCGAGGCTGAAGTGTAGTCGTTGAACCGAAGGATGTTGGTGCCACCTGTGGGCGTCGTGATGCGTCCGCGAAGTGCCGTTGCGGAATTGATCTGATACGTGTTTTGGCCCTTACCACCGATGATGTTCGCGATGCCGGTCGCCTTGATGACGTGAATCTGTGTTCTGGTCGTTCCGGCAACTGTCTTGATGACCTTCGCAGTCGCGATGACTTCTCCGCCGTTATTCAGTTGGAAGTCGAGGTTGTGAGTGACATTGCTGAAGTCGAGTGTGCCTCGAGCGTTTGGCGATGCCGTGTCGTCGATCGTGAAGGTATAGGTCGTTGTTGGGGTGGTTGAGGGGGCATAGCTCCATTCATCACGGAGGATGAATGTGTTGGCCGCATTGCCGCCAATCAGTTTCTCAATGTAGACCGCGTTGTCGATTTTGTTAGCGGTCGATGCTGTCGTGACAACGTTGACGCCAACCGGATTGCTCGGGGCAACGTTCGGATAGATGTTGGCGGTGATGCCTGTCGCACCGGGACGGTTGAAGCTGATCGTGTCGCCGGTGCCACCGCTGCTGGTTTCAACAACAGTGTCGACTGCAAAATTCCCCTGGAACAAGTATGTGTCGTTGCCGGTACCGCCTTCCAGTCGCTGGTTATTTGGACCGGCAATCAGCACGTCGTCACCGGCTCCTGCCAAGGCATTAAGACCGCGAGCGTTGCCGATATCCAGAATCTGACTGCCTTTGCCTGTCTCGAGATAATTCAGATGCTCCGTCGTGAAGCCGGAGAGTTTCGTTCCGCCGGGAAGTGGTTGAGTTGCCAGTGTCGCGGCATTGACCCGAACGGCGCTTGTGTCGGTGGGGCCATCCGGGAACGTGAGCCGGAGTTTCCCCGTGAACGCGGTATTTCTCGTGATCGTCCCAATCTGCGAACCAGTCAGGAAAATGGCATCCATCGCATCCGTGGAGGACGGGCCTTTGCCCATCACAATGTTTCGCACCGACGCATTGTTGGCGATGATCGCCGCAGAACCAGGTCGGGTCAGTCTTGCAAGTACTGTTGATTCTGTCCTGCCCGAAGCGAGCTGCAGATTGGCGATGGTGGAGAGATCGATCGTATCGATCCCGATGTTGTTCATGTTGACCTGAACTCGCTGAGAGTCATTATTCCCCGCGAGCAGATTAGGCAGTCCGCCGTTGCCTTCTTTGATGATGTACGTGGCGTTGGTCGTTGTGGAACTGACCGTTCGCTCCACGAAGACTCGAATCTTTGCCGCGCCGGCCATCTTGGACAGACTGACCTTCAGATTGCCGGTCACGGCTTTCAGATTCAGCGTGTCCACAACCGTCGGATTTGCTGTGACGTCATTCGTCGTACCGCTGAAATCCGAATCCGCCGCATTGAGAACTTTCCCTGTGACGCTCGAAAGCAGTTCGCGGTTCTCAAGGACTTCCGCGACAAGTGACGGCGTCAACAGCGGTGTCTGTCGTGAGCGACGATTGCTGTTTTTGCGGAACAAACGTGACCGAAGAGCGCGGAGCCATTGTTCGAGAGACATAGGCGTCGGGATCCAGTGTGGCAACTTATGTTTGAGCGGGATGAGAACTCGAGCATCGTGCTGAGTTCATCCGCGACTCGAAATTCAGAGACGGACGGTTCGGTGCGTGAGGCATCACCGAACGAAATGAAACTCGGAGCCATGAGGTCGGTATGCAGAGCGTTGCGAGACCTCGACATGCATGGCGTTGGCAGCCGCCGGCAAATACGCAGGGATTCTGCGGGACGATCATCACGGCGAGAAAACTCGTGACGCGTCAACAGTGCGATCGCTGCCGAATTGGGCCCTCCTTTGGCTTCATCAAGACAGTAAGACTGCTCATCGCGCCGCAACTCCTCTCTGCGACTTCGAATGAGCCCTGATTGTGGATCAGCTCACATCAACGTGAGCGAGTGAATGTGACCTTGTGCTTGTACGTGAATGGAATCAGAGACAAATGAGATCAATCTGCGGGCGCCACGCTGTCGGTGCTGCAATGGAGCGAGGTCGGCTTCGAGCGTCATTTCGTTCGCTGTGGCAGAGCGAGAAACGAGTCGCCATCGTCGGGACCTTGCATTAGGTGCAGGTCGCGTTAGTAGCGAAGTTCAACCGCAATGGTGGGACCAGTCAGCAGGAGATTGGAACCAATCCCCAGAAAGTCGTCTGACATGGTGTTGCTCGCCCAGTACTGGGTTTCCCAGCCTGTTCGAACATCGAGAATGGTGCTGCCCAGCGGCTTCCTCCACGCAACTCCAAGCTGGTTTTCGAAGATCGTCATGATCTCGTTGTCCAGTTGGGCTGCGGTGCCACCGGGAATCACCAGAGCCTGATTGATGTCGCCCACCAGAACTGAGCCACGACCGTTTGCAAAGATCGCAAAGCCCGATTGTCCGATGTGACGCCGACCTTCCAGTGAAAACGTCGGGCCGAGCCCTTCGTATCGGAGCGTTCCAGGAGTAAACAGGGGCGTGACACCAATCGTGCCGTACTGCAGCTTCGCGTATCGAACACCAGCCGAGAGTCCGAGTTCGAATCGACGGAAAATCTGCTGAACGGTGGCTTCGAGATCAATGGCTTCTGCATCGAGGCTCAACGCGCCGATGGCAAACGTTGGCGTGAATGGAACATGGTCATCATGCCGCCAGAATCGACCGCGAACACCAACACCAGAGTCCGTGCGGTAACCGAGAACGTATCGAACATCGGCATGATAAGGAGCGTCAAAGACTTCGCCGCCGTGACCGAGGGCAACAGACAGAGCACTGCTCATGGATGGCTTGAGGAAGGTGACTTCGGTTGAACCGAACAAGCCTCCTGTGCCAGTTTCCCTGAAGACCTGAGCCTGATCGAGAGTGACGGCCGGTTGAGATGAGTTCAGTCGTGCTTCAAGCTGAGCGATTCGCCGCTCAAGCTCTTCGTTGCGGCGAGCCAGTTCTGAATCGAACACGGACGGTTGCTCGGCATTCAGCACTTCGCCGGTGCTGGTTGGCTCAAACCCCGTGAACGAGGTCTCCAACTCCTGTGCGGAAGAAGTTCCGTGTGACAAAAGCATGGCGGCTATGGCCAGCAATAATGGCGTCACTCGCATCTTCACAGTCGATCCTCCGTGGCAGCTTCAGTCGAGCAACGAACCGACCCTTCCGGCCATCGGTGACTGCCAGTTCCTTCTAGCGCTGTGGCCCTTGCACGCGCAGGAACGATGGCAGTCGATTTGCTCGACACTGCACGTTCTATGGATCGACGAAAGCCCAGAATTCAGTGGGCGGATACCGCTGAAATGTCGCCGAAATCGCCGATTCGCGAACTCAGATCGAAGCATTCCACCTACGTCGCACGGCGGCTGTGACTGCGAGAACAGGCATCGTCGCGCCAGCCCACAGGGTCCATGACCGCTGGCGTCATCGATTCGACCGGCGCGGATTCCCGGACAGTTCAAGTCACGTGAACATTCGACTGTCAACGAACCGCAAGAGAACGGTCGTATCGATTCTGCGCGTCGCTGATCGCGCCACGTCGATTCGAAGCGGAAGAATTTTCCCGATGAATTTTCAGACCACCAGATATGCGACTGACGCCTGCCGTGTGTGGGTCTTCGAAGCTCAGGCCGTTCGGCTCACCCGAGTCAAGGGGCGCTCAGCCCCTTGGCAGCCCCTTGTCAGGAAACTTTTTCCAGTTTGGTCACGCGGCCGGTCGCGACCCATTCGGCGACGAAGATATCGCCGGTCGGAGTGAAGCATGCGTCATGAGGATGCACGAACTGGCCGTCCAGCCACTTGTCCGGCTGGCCGCGCAGATCCTTAATCTCATCAAGTCGTTCAACGGCGCGACCCAGCCGCGCGACCACTTCATTCTTCTCGTTCAGAATGGTCACGCAGGACTTCAACTCCGGCACCAGCATCAGGTTCTTCCATGTATCGATGTTCGCAGGCAGCCCAAAGCCGGTCAGCGTCTCCTTGTAGACGCCATCCATGGAGAAGATTTGCAGCGTGTTGTGAGCTCGGTCAGTCACAACAATCGACGCTTCACGCCCCGGACGTCGATCCACCCACAGTCCGTGAGCCGTATTGAACGTCCCCTCGCCTTTACCTTCTCCGCCGAATGAGCTGATCCATTTCGCGTCCTTATCGAAACGGTGGATCTTGAATGAGCCGTAACCGTCAGCCAGCAGGAAGCCGCCGTCATCAAGGAACGCAAAGTTTGTTGGCAGGAATCCCTTTCGATTCCAGGTCGGTTCCGTCGACGTGTCCTGGCCAGGATCGTAGGCGCCGGATTCCATTGGAGCTTTGCGGAACCAAACGATCTCGCCGCTCAAGGTCAGTTTGGCGAACGCCTTGACCTGCTGATAGGCGGCGACGTACAGGAATTCTTCGCCACCTTCGTCGCGAACTTCGATCCCGTGTCCGCCGCCCTGGAACATCGCCCCGAAAGCTCGGATGAACTTGCCCGTCGAATCGAACACGAAGATTGACGGATGATCTTTCTGATCGCGGCGACCTTCATGAATCACGTAAAGGTTTCCAGCTTTGTCGACCGCGACGTTGTGCGTTGTCTGCCATGTGAACTTGTCAGGCAACTGAGCGAACGCGTGGTTCACACGATATCGATACTCGCCTTCGCCGATGATCGTTTCCTGATTCGTTCGACTGACCGTCGCAACCGCAGGCGCTGCGACAATTGCGGCTCCAAGAGCCGCGGATGATTTCAGAAACGATCTTCGATTGCTGGAGGTGGTTGGCATAGGGCACCTGTGTGGTTTGGGAACTGGTGGAGGATGATTCGGTCAGGACCCGACGGGAACGACTTCATGGCAAATCGCGCCCCATCGAGTGTTCAAAGGTGTATCAACGACGAAACTCGGTTGCCAGCGAGTGAGGCTTTTTCGACACGACGCAGGTCGACGCCATCTGTTTGCGGCAAACATCCCGGCGAAACACGTCCATTCCAGCCGCGAAAAGGAAAGTCTCTTTCCCCAAGGCAGAAAACCAGGCACAGTCTGACCGCGAAGACCTTAACATCGTTGAAAGGACGTGCCTTCGACCGTACCGTTCTGATTCCATCCGCTGACTTTCCTGCCTGCCGCCACCAGTTGAGCAATTTCTATGTCTCGCGACGCACGACTCATCCTGATCTGCCTTTCGGTCCTTGCGGCCGGATGCGGCCAGGAGCAAAAGAAGACTCAGGCACCGCCACCGCCCACTGTGCTGTTTGTTCAGCCGAAGACCGAAGTGGTGACGGAGTTCGAAGAATTCACCGGTCGAACGGTGGCGTCGGAAGTCGTCGAACTGCGAGCCCGCGTTGGAGGTTATCTTCGCGATGTGAATTTCACCGAAGGTGCGATGGTTGAAAAGGACAAGGTACTGTTCCAGATTGACGAGCGTCCGTTCGTCGCCGAGAAGGAACGAGCTGCGGCCACGGTTGCCCGAATTGACGCTCGCATTAATCGTTTGGAAAGCCAGCTTCGGCGTGCTCAGGAACTGATGCAGAAAAAAGCATTGTCAGAGAATGAGTTCGATACGGCTCGATTTGATCTGGATGAAGCGAAGGCAGAGTTGCTGGAAGCCAAGGCGGCTCTTGAGATCGCTGAGTTGAATCTTGAGTTCACTCGGATCAAGTCGCCGATCAACGGTCGCATTGGTCGACGCATGGTTGATCCTGGTAACATCGTGACGGCCGATCAAACGGCTTTGGCGACCGTGGTACCAACGGACGTGATGCACGTTGACTTCGATATGGATGAACGCACGGTCCTTCGTTTGCGACGTCTCGAGTCCACCGGAGCCATCGTCTCCGCTCAGAAGGAGCCGGTTCCGATTTTGATTTCGCTGGCGGATTCGGATGAGTTCAATGTCGAGGGAAAGGTGGACTTTCTGGACAATCAGATTGATCCTGCAACGGGAACGCTCCGAGCCCGAGCGACCGTGCAGAATACCGACGGACTGCTTTCAGCCGGGTTGTTTGTGCGGCTGAAGTTTCCGATCGGCAAGCCGGGGCCCGCATTGATGATTCCCGAAGAAGCCCTGGCATCCGATCAGGGACGACCGTTTGTGTATGTTGTGAGTGACGACAAAGGCAGGATGATCGCCGATGCTCGAAATGTCGAACTTGGTCCGCTCGTCGGTGTGATGCGAGTGATTCGCTCAGGATTAAACGGCGACGAGAAAGTGATTGTGACCGGCCTCCAGCGACTTCGACGAAAGATGGAGATTCAGCCGAAACCTCAGGCAGAGGCCGAAGCAAAAGCCACGAGTGATCGCGGCTCGGAGAGCAAAAAAGTATCAACTGCTACCGCTGCCGGGGAATGATCGAAGAGTCACGCAGGACGCCAGAGCATGATCGGCGAGATGTCGTTGTTTCATGTCCCGTGGCAGCGCAATGGAGCCGTCCCGAAATAGGTGACCTGAATCCCAACCCGACACGTCAGCGACGGGATGGTTATCGCGCAGAAGAATCCCTCACTCACGTTTCGGGTTGTGATCTTTGGCCTCAGCCAAAACCGGAGGTTGTTTCGGAACTGTTCCTAAAGTGTGAGTCAGAATCATACATGCATGGTGCGAGCATGATTGGCGAGCGAACGACGTGAGCGTCTTCGAAGATCGCTCCGGTAGGTTCCTTTGGGCCAAGCGGCTGTCAGCCTCATCTTAAGAGGATTCTGTGTCAACGCTCACAGCGAAGTGCCGCTGCAGACTGTTGCGACGACATTGGAGATTCCCAAAGTCGTCGAAGCAATCAGAAGTTCACCGGCTTCAAAGCCCGCCGAAGCCCCAAGCATGCGGCCCTGACCTTCGACCAGCCGAAACACCCGATCTTTATCGGGCGGAAATTGTGTCCGGTAGGCTCGGATCGATTCAATCTTTGTCGCCAAAGTGGCTGAGATGTCCGCAACGAACGAACCGCCACCCGGGGGATGATTCAGGGTTTGGAGGCCAAGCGGATACCAGAGTTGCTTTTGGATGCGATGAACGGGGAGTCCCGGGAAGAATTCGTCCCACTTGGACAGACGCGAATAAAACACAGCCGCGTCGGTGATTTGCATCGCCTGCCAGTGATCGGGAGATGCCATCGGAGTTCGATCGGCAATTCCAATCACAAGTCGAGGCCGGTAACGTCGAAACACACTGGCGAGCGCAACTCGGGTCTCGAAGGAATCAAACAATCGCCGATTCGGAAGTGGCAGAGTCTCTCGAATCTGCACGCCCAGAATTCGAGCCGCCTCCTGAGCTTCCTGAAGTCGAACCTCGGGACCAGGGCTGAGCGGTGTTGGTTCCCCGTCGGTCAGATCCACGATGCCGACTCGATATCCCTGACGCACCATCTGAGCCAGCGTGCCGCCACATCCGATTTCCACATCATCCGGATGAGCTCCCACGGCGATGACGTCGAGCGGTTCAGGAAGATCCGATGTTGTGGCCATTGTGTTCTCATCGCTTTCAGAGCATGCTGCTCAGCGTTGGTTTCGATCATGCACTCCGTAGCAGAATTCGTCAGAATTCTGACTCAGCTCGAACGCGATTTTCTCTCGCACTGGTTTAACCACGAATGAGATGGACGCAACCATTTTGACGAAAACGCTGCGGGCTTCTTGACTTGCTTCCGTCCGGCTTGTCCAGGTGGTGCAGGCAACTGATAGCTTAGCTACCAGTTGCCCACCCGCCGAGACAAGCTCGACGAAAGTCCGCTGCACAGATCAATCAAGTGCTTACGTCCACGCCATTGAGGTTGAACCCAGGTGGCGGAAGTTGAGTTCATTGCGTCGCATTGATCTCGGACTTGTTGGCAACCTGCCGCCGCGCCATGTCCGGTTCGCGACTATCATTCACTTCAGCGACTTGTTCGCCTGAAGTGGGCGAACCTGCTTTGTTCCCTGAAACCGACTGCTGCGATGAACTCGGCACTCGGAGCATCATGTCCATAGCGCCGCATGCCGCCAGAACTGTGCCACTAAACACAACGAGACAGAAGCGATTCATCAGACAAGTCTCTCTCACCGAAGAGCATTCACAGGATCCCACTTGGCAACGCTGGGGTCGTTCGGCACCACAAACAATTCAACACGGCGGTTTCGCTGACGAGCCGGTTCGGTGGTCGATGCTTCGACCGGATGGAATTCGCTGTAACCCATCGATGCGATTCGCTTCGGCGTGACTCCGAGCTTTTCCAGTTCAAGAATGACCGCATCGGACCGGTCTGTCGACAGATGCCAGTTCGTTGGATGCTTGGCCGCGGTTTCCGGCCGAGCGATGTTCTGATCGTCGGTATGACCAACGACAAGGATCTTCATGCCCGAAGCTGTTCCCGACGTGACTGAAGAGGCGAACTCCTTGATCGTTGCAAGGGCTTCCGGTCGAATCCGATCGCTGCCCAGATCAAACAGCACGTCGCTGCGGAACTTGTTGAGTCCAGTGACCGGATCGTATTCGAATCCTTCAGCCTGCAGAGCGGAGTTGGCTCCGCTGCCGTCGCTGATCCCGTCGCCCATCGCCTGAGCGAAATGATTATTCATGGCATTGCGTTCGGCGATGATGTTGTTCAGACGATCATTGGCGGTCGTCACCTGATTCTGCGCATCGCCCAGTTGAGCCATTAACGCCTGGTTCTCCTGGCCAAGGCCCATCATCATCTGCTGAGCCTGCGCGTTTTCGGCCAGCAGTCTCTGGTTTTCAGCATACAGGTCCCGTGCATGGCGCTGAGCGCTGAGGAGATCTTTGCGTCCCGGCCCGTGGCAGCATCCGGTCACGGCCAGAGCCGTCAGAGCTGGCAGCAGAAACCATTTCGTTCGAACAGACAGTCTGCTCATAAAGTTCATCCTGAATTCTGAGTCATGGCCATCCGTTTCAGGCCGACTCGCGAGATAACGCGGTCGTGAAACGGCGATGGCCGAGTTCCTCTCAAGGTTAGCCCCGACCAATTTGCATCGTGAAGATGCCTTTGAGCTTTTTTTGAAGGAAACCGATGCTGGCCCCGGGCTGCGTGTTTTTCCTCGCCACCAGTTGAGCATTTCCTGCCGGTGCCAGTACTGAATCTGGCATGTTCTGCATCCAGAATCGAATCGTCAATCGGCAGTTTCTGCGCGATGAGGATGATCGTCATTCGGCGAGCGGGCGGACGTCAGTCCCCTGATGACACCTCTGGTTGCGATTCTCGCGTGGCTTCGAAAAGCGCGGCGAGCGGCGCGATGTCAATCCGCCGGTACCGAATATGGCTTGGAGATCGGACCGGCCTGTTCACACAGGCCGCTCGCCAAAGGCCGGGATTCAAACTGAAACAGAAACAAGGCCCGCGGATCGACGGATACGGCGGAATTCCCGCATTTCTTCGTCGTTCCAAAATCGACAACCTCAAGCCCGCGTTGGGAAATCGAAGGTTGCGCCTGATACAATGCCGCCTCTTGACAGCGCAGAGAGGCATTCTGCCCAAAACATCATTCGGCGTACTTTTTCCCCACTGGGTTTATCCCAGTGGAGAACAGGCCTTTGCACTACCTCGCCTTTCACCTGAAATCGATTTCGGCGTTAGTGCAAAGGCCCGAATCCGCTGGGGTCAACCCAGCGGGGCAACCGAAACAAATTGCTTCACCGCGTTCCCTTTGCGTCCTAAAAATTCCGACGGAAGTGCCATTCGTTACGGCTTCCGCGATGACTCGATTACGGCAGGAAACAGGCTCAGTGTCCCACGATAGTTACGAAAATCCGCTCATCACACGTTACGCATCCCGAGACATGGCCGGGATCTGGTCGGCACAGACGAAGTATTCGACCTGGAGAAAGCTTTGGATCTCGCTGGCTGAATGTCAGCAGAAGCTTGGACTTCAGATCACGGATGAGCAGATTGCCGAGATGAAGGCGAATGTCGATAACATCGACTTCGATGCAGCAGCCGAATACGAACGACGCCTGCGACATGACGTGATGGCTCACGTTCATGCCTGGGGAGATCAGTGTCCCAAAGCTCGGCCGATTGTTCATCTCGGGGCCACAAGCTGTTTCGTCACCGACAACTCGGAATTGATCCAGATGCGAGATGGACTCGCGCTGGTCCGACGGCGGCTCGTGCATGTGATTGATCAGCTCGCAGCGTTCGCGGTGAAGTATCGAGATCTTCCGTGTCTCGGGTTTACGCATCTTCAGCCAGCGCAGCCAACAACAGTCGGCAAGCGAGCCACGTTGTGGTGCTGGGATCTTGTTCAGGATCTGGAGGAGATCGAGTATCGACTGGCGACTCTTCGGTTTCGAGGCGTGAAGGGCACAACCGGCACGCAGGCAACGTTCCTCGCTTTGTTCAACGGCGATCATGCAAAGGTTGAAGAGCTGGATCGCATGGTGACGGAACGCATGGGGTTTTCACAGTATCATCCGGTGACGGGTCAGACGTATTCGCGAAAAGCGGATTCGCAGATCATGGCCGCTCTGAGCGGAATCGCTCAGACGTGTCACAAAGCGGGGAGCGACATCCGCATCCTGCAGCATCGCAAGGAGCTGGAAGAACCGTTCGGAAAAGAGCAGATTGGATCGTCCGCAATGGCGTACAAGCGGAATCCGATGCGGAGCGAACGCATGTGTGCGCTGGCGAGGTTCGCGATGAGCCTGCAGTCGGGGATCGACAACACATTCGCCACACAGTGGATGGAGCGAACTCTGGACGACAGTGCGATTCGACGACTGTCGATACCGCAGGCGTTTCTGGCGATCGATGCGTGTCTGATTCTGTATCGAAACATCACCGACGGGATGGTGGTCTACCCGAAGGTGATTGAGAAGAATCTGAACGCCGAACTGCCGTTCATGGCGACCGAGGAGATCCTGATGGCTGGCGTTCAGGCCGGTGGCGACAGACAGGAACTGCACGAAGTGATTCGCGTCCACAGTCAGGCAGCAGCGGATCGAGTCAAACAGCATGGCGAAGCGAACGATCTGATTGCTCGACTGAAGGCCGATGGTTCTTTCGCGTCGGTCGATCTTGAGAGCACTCTGGATGCTCGGAGATATATCGGCCGCGCGCCGGAACAGATCGACTCGTTCGTTGCGGAATACATCAATCCGATTCGTGCAAAGTACTCGGCCGATCTGGCAGGAACAGCGGAAGATTTGCGAGTGTGATTTGCAAATGTCGTAGGCCGAACCGAACGAAGGGAGTTCCGGCACCACTTGAAAGCTGCCGGAGTCGATCGAGCGGCATGCGATTAGTCCCCTCTACACCGCGATCAGATTCCCAAGCGAGTTTACGATTGTTAGACGCTTACTCAGAACCATGCGCTCACGGTACAAGTATGAATGGCGAGGGAACAACCTGAACATTTTCGAAGCTCGAACCGGTAGGTTCCTTTGGGTCGAGGGCTTTCAGCCGCTGACAGCCCTTGTTCGGGGTAGATGGAAAGGGTGAGGGGCTTTTCTCAACGATGCGATCTTGAGAACAATCCCTGATCTGGCCTTCGGCCACCTTCTTCCCTTATGACATCATGGCGGGAGAAGGGACTTGGTCGCGTACGATTTGAGCTGATCGTCGCAGATTTTGGATTTGTCGCACGGTTTGAATCCGCTGAGTCAACTCATTCCATTCCGAGCAACGAAGAATATCCGGCCAGCACCTTCCCGGCCCTTTGCCGTGCCACTCAAGCCGCCACGGGCTTGGTGACGCTGATCGTCACCGGGCGGCTCGTGTCGCTCCGCTACCAATCGGGAAATCTTGAGTCGATCGTTTGCGGCGATCCGATCGATTCTGTGGCAAAACCTCGTTGGCGATGCCTACAATCTCGCTGTCTGGGGCTGCTCGAAAGAGGTCAGTCGTGCTCTCTCGTCTGGATTTGCTGACGGCTGACATGCCACGGATACAGATCTGATCAACAACAAAAGGGGCTCGACCATGAATCCGAATCCTGAATCTTCCGTCAGTCGTCGATCGGCTCTCCGAATCGTCGGTTCGGGAATGGCTGCGGCGACGGCTTGGCAGATATTGGCCAACCGCTCAAGTGCTTCTGCCGCCGTTACGAGTTCAGCAACCGGTTGGGCGTCATACCGAGGCACGGCGGATCAGCGAGGGGTTGCGACGTGCAAGTTGCCGGAGAATCCTCAGAAGAAGTGGGAATTCAAGTCGCCTGATGGATGGCTTTCGTGTGTCGCGATTGTCGGCGAACATGTTTATGCACCCGCGTTGTCCGGAGATGTTCATTGTCTGAACCTGAAGACCGGCGAGGAAGTCTGGAAGTACCGATCGATCGACGATCCCGATCCGAAAAAGTTTGCTCCAGGATTCAAGGCTGCTCCACTGGTGACCGAAGACGTCGTCTACATCGGTGATGAGGAAGGAACGCTTCATGCCATCGAACGAGCGACTGGGAAGAAGCTTTGGACGTTCGCGACCAGTGCCGAGATCGCTGGTTGCGTTGCGATGTTCGAAGACAAGCTTTTGCTGGCATCGCATGACAGCTATTTGTATTGCCTCGCCAAGGATGGAACCGAAGTCTGGAAGTTCCAAACGAACGACCGCATCAACTGTTCGCCAGCGATTGCGGATCAGTACACCTTTCTGGCCGGATGCGACGAGTTCCTTCGAGTGATCGATGTGAAGCAGGGCACCGAGTTTCGCAACATGGAACTGGAGTCGCCTCTGATTGCATCACCGGCGATTGTTGGCGACTTTCTATACGTTGGAACTCATACCGGACAGATTGTCTGCGTCAATTGGCGAAAAGGTGAGTTCATTTGGAGATATGAGGGGCCTCGAGGCACCGCGTTCCATGCGTCTGCAGCCGTGTCGGATGACCTGGTCGTTGTCGGCGGACATGACAAGCAGGTTCATGCGATTGATCGGTTGAACGGTCAGTTGAGGTGGTTGTTCCCAACCAAATCCAAGATCGAATCGTCCGGATCAATTGTGGATCGACGAATCTTCATTGGCTCGAATGATGGCAACCTGTATGGCATTTCGCTGGACACAGGCAAAGAAGTCTGGAAACAGAACTGTGGCCGAGGCATCGTCGCAGGTGTTGCAATCGGCGAAGGGCACATCGTGGTGGGTGAAGAACAGCAGAACGGCCGATTGTTCTGCTTCGGCTGACATCGTACGATAGAGATCCGGCCGGTTCGAAGTGACTGGCTGGCCCTACGTTCAAGGTTGCCCACACGGTCTGATCGCGTCGCGAGATGCGACTCATCGTTCCCTGAGCACGCTCGAAAACTCCCGCCGTTGAGTATTCCCGCCATGATCGATCGCATTTGCCAACTCAAGTCGACTCTGATCGTTGGCCTTCTGCTATCGATTCCGAATTCGGCGGCGGCGCAAGAGTCCGTCGACTTTGAGAAGCAGGTTCGGCCTTTGTTGATCCAGCATTGTTCGGAATGCCACGGCGGCAAGGTGCAGAAGAGCGGCCTGCGACTGGATGTACGCCACACCGCGTTGAAGGGTGGCGATGGAGGCGAAGTCATTGTCGCAGGCAAGAGTGACTCAAGCGAACTGATTCGCCGCATCGTTTCAAAAGACGACGACCGAATGCCGCCCGAAGGTCCCCCGGTCCCGGATGAGGCCGTTCTGACTCTTCGCCAATGGATTGATTCAGGAGCCAACTGGCCTGAAAACGATGTCGATCGAGCCGCTCTTCGAGATCCTCGAAAAGACCATTGGTCATTTCAACCGCTCAGCGTTCCAAGAGTTCCAAACACCGATGAACTCGCCAAATCGCTGAACGCTGAGTCTCAGAATGAAATCGATCGCTTCGTCCTGCAGAAGCTTCATGAACAGGGACTGAGGCCAAATGCCCGAGCCGATCGTCGCACGCTGATTCGTCGCGCGACATTGGATCTCACAGGACTTCCGCCGGCGCCGGAGCGCGTGGAAGCCTTTGTCAATGATGATCGCGACAATGCATGGTCGGAGTTGCTGAACGAGCTTCTGGAAAGTCCGCGATATGGCGAACGATGGGCACAGCATTGGCTCGATGTTGTTCGATATGCCGATACTCACGGATTCGAAGTCAACACGCCGCGGGACAATGCCTGGCACTATCGCGACTATGTTATTCGGTCGTTGAATGAGGATAAGCCGTACGACCAGTTTGTTCGGGAACAGATCGCTGGAGATGTTTTCGGTGCGGATGCTGCGACCGGATTCCTGGTGGCATCGGCCGTGCTGCTGCCCGGTCAGATTGGGGCGGATGATGAATCCAAACGTCTCGCGCGGCAGGATGCACTGGATGAGATCATTGTTGGAACGAGCAATACCATTCTCGGACTGACCATCGGATGTGCTCGGTGCCATGATCACAAGTTCGATCCGATCACGATGCAGGACTACTACTCGCTGCAGTCATTCTTCGCCGGAGTTGAATACGGCGACCGCCCAATGCGCGATTCGGAGCAATCAAAGCGAGAACAAACAGTCGCAGAAATCGGGCAGAGAATTACGGAACTCAAGAGTGATTTGCAGCAGTTTGAGACTCGTGCGTTCTCGGGGCGCACGATGCTGATCGATGAAGAAGATCATCGATTCGTAACGTGGCTGAAGAAGGAAAACGGGCCGGGCGCGAATCCTGAGGGAACAAGCCGCGGCTACCGAGATGATCCTGGTTCGGCTGACCAGATGCCCAACATCAGTCGAGGCCGCTATACGTGGTGGAACAATGTCTCTGGGGAAGACGTGATGACTTACAACCCCGCGGCATCAGGGCGATTTCGTCTGTGGTTGTCCTGGGGAGCCCACGGCAGTGGCGTTCACACTCGCGACGCCCGCTATGTGCTGGATCGTGATGGGGACCTGGCGACTCGAGACGATCAAACGGAGTTGGGAGAGATCGACCAGTACTATCAAGCCGGAGTTTCCACAGGCGAAACAGAGCAAAGGCCGCTTTGGAGTGGTCTGCATTATGTTGGCGAAGTCGAACTGAGCGAGCAGTCTCGAATTGTTGTTCGAGGTGGTGAAACTGGTACCGGCATTACGGCCGACGTGATCGTGCTGCAGGAAACGAACTCCACACAAGATCAGGTGCCCAATCGGTCAGAGTCCTCTCCGCAACCTGTGCTTCGGGCGCCGGTCAGTGCGGGCATGAACACGGAACTGTTTGAGCCCATCGAAGCCAGATTCGTCCGCATGACGACGTTTGAGACGATCAACGACAATCAGCACGAGCCATGCGTCGACGAGTTCGAAATCTATTCGCCGCAGCATGGAGATCGAAATCTTGCTCTGGCATCCAACGGAACGAAACCAACGTCGTCCGGGAACTACTCGGACATTGGCATTCATCAGTTGAAGCACATCAACGATGGCCTCTATGGAAACAGCCAAAGCTGGATCTCGAACGAGCGAGGCGGCGGCTGGGTTCAGCTTGAGCTTCCCCAGACTGTTCAGATCGATCGCATCGTCTGGAGCCGCGATCGCGAAGGCAAGTTTGTCGATCGACTGCCAATTCGATACGAGATCGCTGTGTCAACGGACGGGAACACGTGGAATGTCGTCGCCAGTCATCGGGATCGAGTCCCTCTGGCAACGCCGTTTGATGCAGTTCAGGCACTTGTCCGCAACAGCCGCGATTCGAACGCTGTGGATCTGCAATCAAAAGCCGCAAAGCTGAACGAACTGCAAAAGGAGAAAACGCGGCTGGAATCTCCAGTGATGGTTTTTGCGGGAACGTTTCGTGAGCCGGACCGAACGTTCGTTCTGCGGCGAGGCAACCCGGAGCAGCGACTCGATGAAACTCATCCGCACGTTCCGGCGGTGTTCGTATCCTCTGAGTCAGAATCAGCGGCTGACCGAGTCGGCGCGAGCAGCGTCGAATCGAAACTATCGACGACCAGTCTGACAGAAGAACAGCAGCGTCGACTCAGCCTCGCGAACTGGCTTGCATCGCCAAAGAATCCGCTGACCGCGCGAGTCATGGTGAACCGAATCTGGCAGAACCACTTTGGCCGCGGTCTGGTTGATACAGCGAACGATTTCGGGATCAACGGTGCCCAGCCTTCGCATCCCGAATTGCTCGACTGGCTCGCTGCAGAGTTCATTCGAAGCGGTTGGTCGATCAAGCACCTGCATCGGTTGATCATGACATCAGCGACGTATCAGCAATCGAGCCACATCGATCGCGACTGTTCCGAGAAAGATCGAGACAACGTCCATCTTTGGCGATTCACGTCTCGCCGCCTCGAAAGCGAAACCGTTCGTGACAGCATCCTCGCGGTGACCGGAGAACTGAACCTGCAAATGTACGGCCGAGGTTTTGATTTCTTCGAGAGCCGAGGAGGGCTCAACGGCTTTCCACCGCGCGAGCAGTTCACGGCCGCCGAGTTGCGACGAATGATCTACTCGCACAAAGTTCGAATGGAGAAAGTTCCGGTATTCGGGGCCTTTGATTGCCCAGACGCCGGCCAGTCGATGCCGCGACGAAGTCGATCAACGACAGCACTTCAGGCGTTGAATCTGTTCAATAGTCAGTTCGTCCTTGAGCGATCGGAACGACTTGCCCAGCGAATCACAAATGAGTTTCCGTCGTCGAAGGCTGATCAGATCGATCGACTCTTTTTGCTGACGACTGGTCGGCGGCCCGTCGAAGAGGAGCGAACGGCCTGCGTTCAGGTTGCCGAGCAGCACGGACTGGCCACCGTTTGTCGAGCAGTCCTGAATAGCAGCGAGTTCCTGTTTCTGCCATAGTGCGGCGATTGATAGTTCCTTCGTCTGAATATTGTTTTCCAGATTCATGGCCGCCCAAAATCATCGCCCTCGGCTTGTTCGAAATCTCTCGTTCATCTCGCAATTGACTGGTCTGTCGATTCTTGTCGGCACCTATGCGCTGCTGCCTGCGTATTTGAAATCCAGAAATCGGCTCGAGGCTTTCGCGGATGTCCCGGCCGACATCCATGCCGCTCTGACTCTTGTGCTTGGATGGCTTCTGGTCTTCCGAACAAACACGTCTTACGGTCGATGGTGGGAAGCGAGGACTCTGTGGGGGTCTTTGGTCAACACGTCAAGAAACCTTTCCGCCAAGTTCGTGTCGCTGATCGATGCTCCGAAGGAAGACCTTCAGAAGATCCGGCGAATCCTGATTCTGTTCCCTCAGGTGCTCCGCGATCATCTTCGCGATGGAGCGAGTCTTGAAGACGAAGAGCTGATTGCAGATGCGGGACAAATGCCGCAGCACGCGCCGAGCTTTCTGGCGAAGGCTCTGTTTCGAATGCTGCGATCCTGGAAGAAGAGCGGCACCATCGATGGATTTCAGATGACCGCGCTGGAGGACGATGTGCGGAAACTTCTCGAGATCGTTGGGGCTTGCGAGCGTATCCGAAACACGCGTTTGGCTCGGTCTTACCGAACGTTCGCACGCCAGTGCGTGATTCTGTATCTGACCACCTTGCCGTGGGGCATCGTCCATGATTTTTCCTGGTGGACCGTACCGCTGACTGCGATCATCAGCTACTTCATGCTCGGGATGGAAATCGCCGCCGAACATACCGAAGAACCCTTCGGCTGCGACGAAGACGACCTGGACCTTGATGCCCTGTGTCGAGTGATCGAATCGTCAGTGGTTGAGATCTTTCAGTCAGCATGAAGCGGCCTTCCTCGCGAGGTCAATTTGCGAGGAAGATCCATTGCGGACACCAGGGCAGACTGCTACACCTCCCCCCGCGTCGGTAACAACATCTCGGTTCGCGACAACATTTGACAGCGAGGTATTTTGTGAGCGAGTACAATCCTTTTGCGGCGCCAGACACCTACGGAGACCTTGCTGCGGAAAATCGCCCGAATCGTGAATACGGCGGCATCCGAAGACTGCCCTACTTTGGAATTGTTTTTGCGGTGGGAATTGTAGGACAGCTCATTCAATACGCCGCGGTGAGTGCCCAATCGAGCGCATTGATGCTGGCCAGTATTCCCATTGTGTGGGGCGGAACGGTCATGGCTGGTGGTCAGCGATGTAAGAACCTGGGAGCAAATCCCTGGTGGGGACTCGGATTGCTGGTGCCATTTCTGAATATTGTCGTCGGACTGAAATGCCTCGCATGTCCTGAAGGATACCAGGATCACAAGACACTGGACGGACCGGGCAAAGTCATTGTTGGAATCGTGGTTGGATGTATCGTCCTTGCGGTACTAATGCTCGTCTTTGCCGTCGGGATGCGATAAGGAATTCCCTGCCCAAGACATCGACGCTGGCGCATGGGCATCAGGCTTGTGCGCCAGTGTGGTCTTGAGTGACCGTCAAATCGGCCCCCAATTGCGATTGCGGGAAACGTGATGGAGTTCACTGGTGTATGAATGCTCCACCTGTGCGATGAGAGGAAAAACGCAGAGAAAATCAATTCCTGAACGCCGATGACTTGCCGGGCGAGCGCGACTATAATCCGGCCTCTCGAGTAACCTGATTCCATTGACGCGGGCTGATTCTTCGTGACATTCAATACGCTTTTTACGATCTTCGTAATCATCTTCGTCGGCGTGATCGTGGTGTTTGGCTTCGTTGCCTTTGGCATGACGACGCTGTTTCGCCGCAACGTGAAAACGTTGATGGAAATGGGACAACAGGCCACCGAGGCGGAGCGACGAAGAAAAGCTCTGGACGTATTGGCAAAGCAGCCGCCCGGCGCTCCGGCATACAAGTGCAAGGGTTGCGGCGCGACGGTCGACAGCACTGCGGAACTCTCCGCCGATGGTCGAGTCCGTTGCAATTACTGCAATCAATGGACCAGCATCTACCAGTAGATCTTTCGCTGCGAGCTTGCGTGTTTCGCCAATCAAAAGTGCCTCGGAACTTGCCCGATGAATGGATTCAGGAAAGAATGACCGGACTGAAGCGGGCATTTTCCTGACTTTCGCACTTCACATGACGAGCATTTCGTGAGCGGATTTGAACAGACTGAAATCCAAAGCGAAGATGATCGCGAGAGATCTCGTCAGCTCAGTCTTCAGGGAAATCAGCCTCCCGCCGGGATTGAAGGCTACTCGTTCGTCCGCCGACTCGGAACCGGGGCCTATGGAACGGTCTGGCTGGCCAGAGAGGATCGCACCGGCCGCATGGTGGCGATCAAGTTCTATCCACATCGTCGCGGATTGAACTGGTCGATGCTCAGCCGCGAAGTGGAAAAGCTTGCCGCGGTTTACACCTCACGCAATATCGTTCGACTCCTGGATGTCGGCTGGAATGCGGATCCCCCGTACTTCGTCATGGAGTTCGTCGAAAACGGATCGCTCAGCAGCTATTTGGCCCGAGGTCGGCTGACCGTCAATGAATCGATCCGAATCATTCGCGAAGTCTGCAACGCACTGATCGATGCGCATGGAGCGGGGGTGCTGCACTGCGATTTGAAGCCGGACAACATTTTGCTGGATCAGCAGTTGAACGCTCGCATCTGCGACTTTGGGCAGGCGCGGATGTCGCACGATCATTCCCCGTCGCTGGGCACTTTGTACTACATGGCACCTGAGCAGGCGGATCTGGATGCACTGCCGGACGCTCGGTGGGACGTTTATGCGGTCGGAGCTCTCCTCTATCACATGCTGACTGGTGCTCCCCCGCATCGCACAGAACAGACGCAGCGAGAGCTCGAGTCGGCTGAATCGCTTGATGCCCGGCTGAAGTCGTATCAGCAGATCATTTCATCTGCCGGTGTGCCTGCTGGCCTGCGGCAGATCAAGGGAGTCGATTCACGACTGGCTTCCATCATCGAACGCTGTCTCGCGGTGAATCCGGCAGAGCGATTTCCGAATGCTCAGG
Source organism: Ottelia alismoides (assembly GCA_037367405.1). Taxonomy (NCBI): domain Eukaryota; kingdom Viridiplantae; phylum Streptophyta; class Magnoliopsida; order Alismatales; family Hydrocharitaceae; genus Ottelia; species Ottelia alismoides. The sequence continues at coordinate 162,768 of JAZKJV010008916.1, read as the reverse complement.
CGATTCGCGATGCTCTCGATGCTCGTGATCGTCAACGAGCGCGTCGTCCGCTGCTGCTGCTTGGGCTTGTCGGCCAGATTGTTCTGATCGCCGCGATGGTTCCGATCTTCATCAACACGCTGGTGAGGAACCGCGAAGCCACGGAGTTCGAAATCACTGAGCGCGCGCTGGAGAGTGACGCGCTGTCGGCTCGCCTTCAGGCTGCCGCACTGGAAGATGAACTTCGTGATCGCCTTGAGGAGCTTGAGCAAATCCTCAGCACAAGCGAGGTGTCGGCGGAGTTGGAAAAGGCTCTGAAGCGAAGCTCGGATGAACTCGTCCAGGAGATGCTGTACCACGCGGAGGCGTCCTTTGGAACGCGTCCTCGATGGATTCAGTTGCTCGATGCGGCATGGGAAAGAGCGAACAAATCCAATGACCGAAACGATCGCGGACTCGACACAAGCTGGTTCCTCACGGACGCCATGGGCAACCAGCTCTGGCGTCGCGAATCCAGCGACAAAACGCTTGGGGACAACTTCGCCTACCGCGACTATTTTCACGGACTGGGAAAAGACCTCTCACGCGACGCCGATCGAAGCGAAATTCGTCCGCTGGAGAAACCTCACGTCAGCGTCGCCTACAAGAGCACAACCACCGATCAACAAACCGTCGCGCTCAGTGTGCCTGTCCGGGATGCGGCTGGCACAGTGATTGGAGTATTTGCCCGAACGGCGAGTCTGGGCGACCTTCAGGGCCGACTCGGGCGACGGATGATTGCCGCTGACAAAGACAATGTGGAACGAAAGATCGCGCTGGCGGAGATTCGATCGGATCAGGAGATCTCGCTGCTGGACCATCCCGTTCTGACAGAGGATTTTATTGACAAAGCCGCAAAGTCCGGCAGCAGCGATGCGTTGTTCGACGCACTTCGCATGGATGCGGACGTCAGGCAGGAGATCACTCAGAAGATTAACGAGAACGATGAGGTTCGATTGAGCAAGTACCGCGATCCCATCGGGCATCTGAAGGATCGTGAGGCCGATCCGTATCGCGATCTCTGGCTTGCCGCGATTGCTCCTGTGAAGATTACGACGGATCGGGTCAGAAAGACGGGCTGGTACGTCATCGTCCAGGAACGACGCAACGAAGCGCTGGCTCCTGTGGATCGCATGTGGGACCGAGCGACTCGGCAGGCGGCCATGGCGGTTCTGGTTGCCGTCGCCATGATGGCCATCGTCTGGTTCTTCGTCTGGCGAGCCCTCATGCACACAGGAAATTCAAGAGTGTCGGCCGCCAGGGATGCGTTGTCGTGAGCGGCCATAATACTCTGGGCTGCGGCCGACGCTCGCGTTAAGCATCTTCCGAGATTGGTTCAACCGGTTGAGGCGGCCACCAGTCCTGAACGCCAAGCAGATCCAACATACGTCCGCGAAGAGTTTGCATCAGCGGATCTGGTCCGCGCGGCTTGCGACCGGGATCGACGGGAAGCGGTTCGCCGATCGTGAACTTCACGTGCCACATTGGCAACGGAACGACAGTGTCGGTGAGATCCTCTTCCAGCCGATGGATGGTCTCGACAATACGCTCCGGGGTCACGTCGCCACGAGCACCTTCGGTCAGATAGTCATCCGGGTACATCGAAAGCGTCTGAGCGTAGTAGCAGTCCGTGAGCTGTCTCCAGCGACGACGATACTCGTCCGGCGACAGCTTCTCCTTCAGCAGAGTCGGAAGAATCGCGGATCGCAAATCCTTAACACGGGCAACCACATCGCCTGCTTTGGGTGTGCCCAGCCATTCTTTTTCGCAGGGATGAAGCATCGCGTCGATCAGCGAATGAATGCGTTGACGACGCGACCCGGTCCGACAATCTCCCAGAATCTCAATCTCCCGCGCAGCAAGCAACGCGCAGGAGAGTTTGCGAATTCGTTCGATGATCGGCAGGTGATCCATGCACTTCCAGAACGTGCGTTCTTCAAGACGCTTCAGCGTTGGGCCGATGCAATCCATCAGTTCGCCTGTCAGCGTGTAGCGAAACGCGACCGGATGAATCACGACGCGACTGTCCGGCTGCTTTTCAGCACGTCGCTTCGCAGCCACGCGGGCGATGAAAGAAACACCATCCATCAGCGGGTTCAGGCGATCGTTGGCACGGGAAATGACACCTTCCGGGAAGATGACCAGCGGTCGTTCGCCGGTCGTCACAATGTCAACGGCGGTGTCCAGTGCCTGTCGATCGAGACCTTCACGATAAACGCTGAAGCCGCCGAACTGCTGAACCATGAAGGCATCGAGACGGGACTGTTTGAAGATGTGCCAGCTCGCCATCGAATAGACGTGCGTCGGAGTTTCACGACACAGCATGCCAAGCAGCATCGGATCTGCATCGCGACAGTGGTTTGGACACAGGATGATCCCATGCTTCTGTCGAATGCTCTCACGAAGACGATCCACGCCTTCAAAGCTGTAGCTTACGATGCCATGAGTTTTGCGAAGATACGGTCGCAGGACAAAGCGAAATGCCCACGACAGGAATCGCCCTCGATGCGGAGGAACGAACTTGTACGGTTCTTCGATGACGACGCGGTGCATGGTCGGGTTACTGTTCTGAAACCATCTGGTTTCCGCAGTGCTTCAGATTGAAGCATGCTGCAGTTGGAGTGACGTCGCCCTGGACTTTCGTTGCAATAAAAAAGGCGAGCACAAATTGCTCGCCTTCAGATTCAATCACCAACTCAACTGAGTGGCTCAGGTCATTTCCAGCTCTGAAGGCTGGTTTGCACGACGAGCTCGCATTTCGGCTCGACGGCGATCACGGCGACGAATGTCGCTCGGCTTTTCGTAGAACTCACGTTTGCGCATTTCTTTCTTCACACCGGCGTGCTCAACCAACTTACGAAAGCGACGCACCGCTTCATTCACACTTTCATTATCTCGCAAACGCAACTTAACCACAAAAACCCTCCTGTTGACCTATGAACACGTGAACAGATACTAGAGATGGACGAGAGAAGACTTTAGCAAACGATCGACGAAATGCAAATTGCCCTCTGCGAGCATTTGCCATCTGCGAGGAAAGATGTCAGCCTCGCGAGGCATTCCGGAACGAGTTCCAGACCGCAAACGAAGGGCGAATTCGCCGACGTTCTGGCCCGGTGACTACGTTCTGCGGGGATTCGATTGCACGGGAGCGACCTTCGGGCGATCGCTCGATCGATCATTTTGCAGACTTCGTGAACACGACCTTATCGGCAAGAAAGCGCCATGAGTCGCGACTCAATTTACATTATCGACACATTTTCTCTGATGTTTCAGGTCTTTCACGCCATTCCTCCGATGACCGGAACTCAGGGGCAGCCGACCAACGCCGTGTTCGGGTTCACCCGCGATATCTTCGCGATCCTCGACCGAAAGCCGACGTATCTGGTCTGTGCTTTCGATTCGCCAGGTCCCGGAAAACGCGACGAGATCTACGAAAAGTACAAAGCGAATCGCTCGGAGATGCCCGAGGACCTGCGTCCGCAGATTCCTTTGATTAAGGAATTGCTGGAAGGCTTCCGAATCCCGTCGCTCGAAATGGCCGGCTGGGAAGCCGACGATGTGATCGCCACGGTGACGACTCAGGCCGTTCAAAAGGGCCTTGATGTCGTGATCGTCTCCACCGACAAGGACGCGAGACAGTTGCTCGGCCCGCAGGTTCGAATGTTGAACTGTCGCAAGAACACGTTCCTCGACGAAGCCGGTCTGATGGACGACTGGGGCGTGCGACCCGAACAGGTCGTTGACTTTCAGTCGCTCGTTGGTGACTCGGTCGACAACGTCCCAGGGGTTCCGAAGGTCGGTCCGAAGACGGCGAAGACGCTGATCGAACAGTTCGGAACGCTCGACGCTGTGCTTGCCAATGCCGACAAGGCGCCGGGAAAGAAACTGGCTGAGAACCTCGTGCAGTTCGCCGATCAGGCGCGGCTGAGTCGTGAGTTGGTTCGATTGAGAACCGATCTGCCGATGACCGTCGACTTTGAACTGGCGAAGATCCACGAACCGAATGCGGAGGCTCTGTACCGATTGTTCAATCTGCTCGGCTTTCGTCGCTATGCCGCCGACATGCGGAAGAAGCTGACGACCATGTCGGAAGCTGCAGACGAAGCCGCGGCTTCAGAAGAACCATCGACCGGCTTGTTCGCCAAAGCGACGAAGCCGACGACCAGTTCAAAGTCAAAGGACGCTTCCGCCTCGCAGACGACATCAACACCCGTGGAGTCACCAACCGGTCCATCGGTTCTCGAATCCCTTCCTCCCGCCGAACACATTCGGACGACGGAAGCTCTGAAAGCAAATCTCGACGAGTTCCGCTCGTCTGCGCAGGTGTTTCTTGAGTACTCGACTGCGGGCACAGGCGTTCGCCAAAAGCGACTCACGCTTGTTGCGATGTCCAATGGAGTTCGCTCCGTGCTGGTTGACCTGGCTCAGGGCAGCGTTGCCGGAGATTTGCAGAGTCTGATTCTGAAATTCATCGCGTCGTATCCCGGTGAGCTTGTCGTCTCCAGCGCGAAATCGCTTTGCCATCTGCTGTTGTTGGCCGGTGAATCTTTGCCGGAGCGATTGTTCGATGTCTCGATTGCTGACTACCTTCTTGAGGCTGGAGCTCGCACGCATGATCTGTCGGAAGTCGTCGATCGCCACGCGACTGATTCCGTTCGAAAGGCTGCAATATCAGAGGTCCGCAAGAGTCGTCAGAAGACGATGTTTGACGACGAAGACGATGAGAACGCTGCAGCCCAAACATCGGCGGTTCCGGAGCTTTCCGGGCATTGTGAACGCCAGATGCGGCTGCTGGTCGCGATCACACGCAAGCTCCGGGAAGGACTTTCTGAAGATCATCTGGCCGAGCTTTACAACGACCTCGAATCTCCGCTCATCAAAGTCCTCGCGCGGATGGAGTTCACGGGGATCAGGGTTGATGTCAGCGAGTTGAAGCAGCAAAGCAAAGTCGTCACGGAGCAGGTCGATCGGCTCACCGAAGAGATTCATTCAATGGCCGGGCGACCATTCAACATCGATTCGCCGAAGCAGCTTCAGACGGTGCTGTTCACGGACCTTAAGCTGCCGGTTCTTCGAAAGACGTCCACAGGGGCCAGCACCGATCAGGAAGTCCTCGAAGAGCTTGCCCTGCAGCATCCGCTGCCCGCGAAGATCATGGAACGCCGCCACCTGATCAAGCTCAAGGGAACCTATCTCGACGCACTGCCGGAACTTGTGCATCCCCAGACCGGGCGAATTCACGCCTTGTTTCATCAGACCGTGGCCGCAACCGGACGACTCAGTTCCAGCGATCCCAACCTGCAGAACATTCCGATACGAACGCCCGAAGGCCAGCGTGTGCGGCGAGCGTTCTGTGCCGGCCCGCCGGAATGGACTCTAATCTGTGCGGACTATTCCCAGATCGAACTGCGCGTGCTGGCTCATTTCAGCAAAGATGAAGCGCTGACCGACGCGTTTCGACAGGGCGTCGACATTCATGCGGCCGTTGCGAGTCAGGTCTTTGGCGTGCCGCTGGAAGGTGTTACGTCGGAGCTTCGTCGCATCGCAAAAGCCGTCAACTTCGGAGTCATCTACGGACAGACTCCATGGGGACTCGCCGCCGCGCTGGGCATCGGCAAAGACGAGGCGGCTCAGTTCATCGATGACTACTTCCGCAAGTACTCCGGAGTAGCCAAGTTCTGCGAGAAGGTTCTGACGGATACCGTTCGAACCGGCTTTGCTCGCACGATTCTGAACCGACGCCGTGCGATTTCGGGGATTCGCAGGACGACCGGGATCAACCGCAACATGCCCGAGCGAACGGCGATCAACACGGTCATTCAGGGATCGGCTGCTGACCTAATCAAGAAGGCGATGCTCGAGGTCGACGCGGCCATGGCGAAGGCCAGGCTGCGAGCCACCATGCTGTTGCAGATTCACGACGAACTGGTCTTCGAATGTCATCACGACGATGCCGATGTACTGGTGCCGCTGATCCGTCAGCACATGCAGAATGCCATGGAGCTGTCCGTTCCGCTGGTCGTCGATGTCACCCGCGGCCCCAACTGGCTGGACCAGGAGGATGTGTGAGTTTGGTGATTAGGCGATCGGCATGAATCGAGTTACGTGGCGTTGTTGAATACAAGCCCGACGAGTCAGCGAGTGTATGTCGCTTTCTGTCATCCTCCCTCTGGGAGGGTCGCGAGGAACGAGCGGGGAGGGCACGGCATTTCTAGTGGCCGCGATTCGTGGCAAAATCCTCGTGGCTCCCCTCCCCGTCGCTATCGCGACGACCCTCCCAGCGGGAGGGTGAAGCAGACATTCATGACCAGCAGTGGGTTGTCCTTGTAACGCTCTTTTGTCGCCCTACTTCGCTGCCTCAACAACTCGCTTCTGGGCAAGCAGATACGACACCAGATCACGGAACTGAGATTCGTTCAGAATCTCGGCCATGTTGGCGGGCATGGGGGAGAGAGAGGACGGAAGACGCTCGTCGATGTCTGCGGTGGAGAGAATGGTCTCTTTCGCCTGACTATCTACGATGCTGACTCGGTTGCCCTCCAGTTCCTTCAACAGTCCGCTGATCGCCTTGCCGTCGGTTGTCACGACCGTGGTCGTTCGGAACGCGACGTCGACGTTGCGGTTCGGAGCCAGCACGTCTTCGAGGACTCGATCGAGACCACGGTTGCCGATGCCGTCCAGGTTCGGGCCGATCTGTTTGCCTTCGCCCGCGATCTGATGACAGACGGTGCAGTGCTTCTTGAACAGCTCTTTGCCGTTCGCGAGGTCACCCGATCCCTGAGCCCTCAGCGTCTTACGGTTCTTCAAGAGTTCTTCCACGATGGCGTCTTCATTCGGCAGTTTTTCCTTCAGTGAGTCCACTCGTTGAGTAATCGCGTCCGTGCCGATTGCCGCAAGTCGCTGTTGGATTGTTGGACGAAGCAGAAGTCGAGCCGACGCTTTGCCGGCTTCCATCAGTCGCAGCAGTTCCTCGGCTCCGGCTTGATCGGAGGCCAACTGTTCGGCCAGACGAAGCTGTTCAGGTGACGTGGCGGTTCGAAACGCTTCTTCGATCGCCACCTGAGTCTGCGCCGCATCGCCAGCCGCGAGGGATTTCATCGCGGATGTTGTCAGCGAATCCGGGACGCTGGTGATGGTCGGAATAATGGCGGCCGTGGCGATCAATGAGCCCGGATGAGTCTTCGCGAACGCGGCTGCGATGGCGACCTGTGAGGATCTCGGCAGACCGGGATTTGTCATGAGATGACCGAGCACTCCATCGAGCGACTTCAACTGAAAGTCGCCGATGAGGTTCACCGCGGCAACTCGACGCAGGTCATCGTCGGACGGATTGAGACGATCGTCCGAAAATCGACCGACAGCAATCCAGGCGTACGCGGTTGCGGTGTCGCCATCGACGAGTTCGACGACCGTCTTTCGTCCGGCCAGATCGCCGGTGTTCCATTCGACCAGTTGAGCCACATCGTTACGAAGTGGAGATGTTTCTCGAAGAACTTCGCCCGAACTGGCATCGACCAGTCGCACAAAGTTCGCCTTCTTCAGCGGATTGTCCGGAAAGCCGTCGTGCCCGGCAATGAAGAAGGACAGCGACGGACCGGGCCCAAAGGGCGACGATCGATAAACCCCCGTCCGAGTTTCCCCGGCTTCGAAGCTGCTGAACAGCGGCGCGCCCTTGACTCCGTCGGATGACTTTCGTGAGTTCGTCACACTCCAGCAGTTCGACGGATTGGGTGAGTCCGGATGAGGAATGTACGTCCAGGCAATCGATGGAGCGATGTTGAGTGCCGCGATGTCGTCAGTGGACTTCATCTTCAACAACGTCAACGCCACGTCGGTTGCCCAGGCGTTGACGGAATCGGGCACGGGCAGATTGCGTTGAGCGAACCCTTGCCGCATCGACGTCAACAGGTTCTGCTGAAGAGACAGATCACCAGCGAAACGCTGACGAACAGCGGCGACGATGCTGTCCGCCGCTTCGGGCTTCACCATGGCCGCGGCGAATTGCAGATACTCGGCCAGCTTTTGCGGCTGCGATGTTCCGAGAAACTCAATGTTTGCCGCAACATACTCCGCCGCGGCGGGCGTCTTCAACGCGAGACAAAGATCGGCGAGTGCCAGTTTGTCCATCGCAAGCGGAGACTGCGCCGCCAGCTTTCGCAACCAGTCATCGTTGAGCAAATGATTGCGAAGCGCGATGCGAGTGGAATGCCGCAGATGAACGTCGTTGAGATCCGTCGTATGCAAAAGTCTCATCAGCGGCGCGAGCAGTTCTTCCGAAACCTGAACAGCCGCGGCGGACGTCGCAACTCGGCGAACCATCGGGGATGAATCGCCGAAACCTTGGATCATCAGGGCGTTCAATGTACCTCGATGAATCATCTTGTCCGGTTGTTCCCGAATGATGCGCATCGCGTGCACTCGAACGGCTTCATCCGGATCCATTGCGGCTGATCTCAGCGGTGCTGCGTCGATTGTCTTTCGACGCGCCTGAATTCGGAGTGCATACTGACGCGAGACTGGATCAGGCTCCGCGCATGCGCGAGCTAGATCGGCCGTGGTGGCGTCTGAGTCGTCCTTTGCAATGAGATCACGGGCCAATCGCTTCTGCATCTCCGGAGCAGACTTGATCACGGCAATGAGTTCGGAAACAGAAGTCTTCGTCAAATCCAACCCATATCCACTGGGTCCTTTCTTTGCCGTGTCGCTGGCTTTGTGGGAGATTCGCCAGATGCGGCCTCGGAAGCGGTCGCGGCCGGGATGGAGCAGGTCGACTTCGTAGTGCCCAATGATGCGGTTGTAGAAGTCAGCGACGTACAAAGCACCATCCGGACCAGCGACGAGATCTACTGGGCGAAACCACGGATCAGTGCTGCTCATGAAGTCCGGTTGTTCGATCGCCTTCACGGTCGAACCAATTCGCTTTAGGCTGTTCCGATTGATCCGTGACGTCATCACGTTTCCGTCGAACGTGCTGTCAGCGTACTCCTTCGGAAAATTCAGATGCTGTCCCAACGCCAGCGCGGCGATGGCGGTGGAGCCGTGGAGATGTTCCATCACGTTGGGAACATAGCCGAGCCCATCATGAGGCCGGCCGAAGCTGTCGTAGCAGCCGCCGGGGAGCAGCAGCGTGACGGGCTTCGTGTGGCAGTCGGCCGTGTAAATGTCCCCATAGTTGTCGATCGACACGCCGAACGGGTTGACTTGGCCCTGCGTGTAAAGCTCAATCCGTGAACCATCAGGACGGAATCGAAACGTGTTGCCGGACTGCAGGCTGACCTTGTGGCCGTCTTTGCCAGCGACTTCCGAGCGATTGTTGAACCCGTGGCAGGCGTAGATCCAGCCATCATCGCCCATACGAAACGCGTTGCACATGCCGTGGGTGTCGCGAGTCGTATCGAAGGGCCCATAGAGCACTTCGCGTTTATCACAGACGTTGTCACCGTCAGTGTCTCGCAGATACCAGATGTTCGGAATGCTGAATGCGATGACTCCGTCGCCGTACGGAAGAAGCCCGATCGGGATGTTGAGCTTGTCAGCAAAGACCGTGACCTTGTCAGCTCTCGCGTCGCCGTTGGTGTCTTCCAGAATCCGAATCGTGTCTCGAGGTTCCACATCCGGCTTGGCGGCGAACGGATATTCCAGCGAACTGCTGACCCACATCCGCCCCTTCACATCGAACGCCAGATTCATCGGCTTGGCAATATCCGGCTCGGCGGCAACGAGCTGGACAGTGAAACCCTCGGGCAGAGTAAAGGTCTTGAGTTGCTCTTCCGCAGTCATTGGTTCCGTGTTGCGGACCCCGAGCGCGAAGGGATCATCGGCGGGCGTTTGCGCGTGAAGTCCCGATGTTGTCGCCATCGCGGCGAGCAGCAAACTGGCAAGGCGAATGAGTGCATTTGACGCGATCAATGGCAGCGTGGATGTGCGGTGGATGTCACGAAGGAACATTCCGGAAACTCCAGAGCGATGGGCAGGCAATTGTGGAAGATTCGCATTGTCGCAATCGTCGAGTATTGACGGAAGTGAACCGTGGTATTCTTGCCGTGAGTAATGCAGCGATTCATGTTCGATTTTGGCCACATCGTGGGATCGAGCGCAGGCCGGACCGAGCAACTCGAGTTCCGGCATCATGAAACCGCCGGAACTCACTTGGTTAGGTCCGGCCAATAGAAATGCATTGAAGGTGCTCAGGGGTCTAGTCGCGTTTGATTGTGAAGGTAGGTCCTTTCTGCCGGAAAGGACTTTCGCCGCCAGGCGAACCGTGGTGCCGCCACACGTTGCGCAACGGCAAGGGGCGCAAACAATTCCAGACATGCAAGTCATCGAGTTCGAGGCCGACGTGACTGGACCTACTGCACACCGGGTCGCGACAGGTCGCGAAGTCCACTCCGGCAGAGTGGACCTACCGAAATCGGCGACTACACCCGTGCTCAGGGAGAACTCAGCTGGTCATTGGATCATTGCCGCGTGCTTCGCTACAAGACTCGTTCATCGCAGTTGCTGCGATGGAATCCTGACTTTGAATTGTTCCACAGACCCACCAGTAATGATGTGAGTAAATCATGTCGGCTCGAGTTCCCCAGTCTGAATTGATGGATTTCGTTCGGTCAACGCTTCGATCGACGGGATTGTCAGAGGTCTATGCAAACATCACGGCCGATGCTTTGGTGACAACCGACCTTCGCGGCGTGCACACTCATGGGACGAAACTGCTGGCCGGATATCTCAAGAAGCTCCAGCACAAAGGCTATCCACCGGAAGCAAAGCCGCTCATCGAACGAGAAGGCCCTGGCTGGGCGATTGTCGATGGGCAGTCTGCGCTTGGACAAGTCGGGAGTTATTTCTGCATTCAAACTGCGATGGAGAAAGCCTCGACGACGGGAATCGCCTACGTCGGACTGCGAAACACAGGCCACATCGGTGCCGCAGGACACTTCGCGGCAGTCGCGGCAGAATCCGGGTACATTGCGATGATCACAGGCAATGACATGCCCAGCGTCGCCGTTCCTGGATCCCGCAAAGCGGTGCTGGGAAGCAATCCACTGGCCTATGCCGTCCCAACATCCGGAGCACCCATCATTCTGGACATCGCAACGGCCGCGGTTGCAGGAGGAAAAGTTTATGCGGCAATTCAGCGAGGCGAACAAATCCCGCCGACATGGCTGATCGGACCAGACGGACATCCGACGACAGATGGAACTCTTTATCCCTATCAGGCCTCACTCGCGCCGATGGCGGGACACAAGGGATACGGCATGGGCCTCTGGTGCGAGATCCTTTCGGCGATTATTCCCGGCGGCGCGATGACGTGGCAGGTCGGAAGCTGGATGTTCGATCCGCCAACACAGCCGTCGCTGCACAACGCATCGTTTGTGGTCATCAACGTCGACAGGATTGTGGGCCGACAGGCGTTTGAAACTCGGCTCCAGACGCTGATCGATGAAATCCGTTCCGCACCGACGGCTGTTGGTGTTGATGCCGTGCTGCTTCCGGGCGAACGAGAAGCTCAGAACGTCAGGAAGTCGCTTGAGCTGGGTGTTGAGTTGCCTCCCGATGTGATTGCCAGGCTTCGAGAAGCCGCAGAACTCACATCCGTCGCGCTGCCGCAGTCACTTGCTGGGTGAATTCTCTGCGGAACTCGCAGGCGGGGGCTCTGACGTCGCGGCTGCTTCGTCGGGATTCGTCGCTTTCGCCTGCGCTTCAATGCCAGCCATCAGAGCCTGGAGGTCTTCGGACATTTTCTTCATGAACGAGTCATCAGGCGCCGTGCCTGGAGCACTGATCGCGGCATAGGTTTCAAGTCGATCCACCGTGAATGCCAGAAGCGCCAACAATCGCGGCAGGTCGCGTTCGATGGTCTGAATCAACTGCGATGCGCGGCCGTGATACTCGTTCCCTTCGTGCGAAGCTTCGGCCAGCCATCGCTTCACGTTGGGAACTTGTTTCTGAGCAAACTCCATGTCGGATTTGGCTTTTTCGAGATCCTTCACTTCCTCGATGCACGACGGGCGGAAATCACCGATGCGTCGCATTCGGCATTGATGCAGTCGAACGCGAGCATCCGTCATCTCGCGCATGCAGTTTTCAATCTCACGCTTCCAAAACTGCGGACGATCGCGTTCAAGCCAGAAGAGGATCTGTCGCAATTGCGAATCCATCTGCGACAGACACAACCTAGCTTCTTCCTGAAATGCAGCGACTGCTGCTGCAAAGTAGCGGATGGCGTCAATCGACTGAACGTTCGCAGCGCCGGACATGAATACGCTCCATTCGGTGTGAGCATCTTGAGTTGATCAAGGCAGCAGATGTCACTGTTGTTGCAGGTACTCTTCAATCAACTGCGCTTTTCGTAGAAGGTATGGGATGAACTGTTCGTTCGACTCGACGAATCGTCCAAGAGCTTTCATGTTGGCAACGAACTCTTCAGAGAACCTCAGTTGCTCCTGGTCACGCCAGGTTTGCCCGAGGTGATTCAACTGACTTGCAACGGCCGCGGTCTTGTCATTCAACTCTTCGTTGAATCGTCTCAGCATCTGAGCAAAACGTCTCAGCTCCGACGGATCGACAATTGCCTGAGTCATTTCCATCACTCCTGTTGCTGTTCAAATCGCGGCCGAAAGAAGCCTTCGGGGCTCCAAGCCGCTGGATGGTTACCATGTTCAACTGCGGCGGACCTCAGCCTGACTTCACCCGTCGAGGCTGATTTTCCGGGCGGATCGACGTAATGCTGCTGCGAAATCCCCGACCTTACGGTGAGTGTAACGAAATCTTCCCGCTGTTATCCGGTGTGCATCAGAACACATTTGACAAATTCGAAGGAAGCCACTTTAGTTCGACATGAAGATTCCGCACGGACGAGTTTTGCAGTGAATGGATCGCTCGAAACGACCAGTTCTTCGTCCGGAATCGCCATTCTGATCATGAGTCACCTCTGGAGACCAGTGATTCGTGCGAACCGTTCCCCTCGATTCTCCCGATGACCGATTCGTCCGACAAATTCATTGTGCAACACAGCGCAACATGCGCGATCGAGGCGGCGCCGTCGACGGAACTCCGACCCGGACGGATCGGAATCCAGATCTTCGCCGTGATCATTCTTGGAAGTCTTCCGGCCATTGGACAAGAGCCGGCAGTTGTCTCACCAGCTTCGTCATCCGAGACGCCGACAGTCGAGGACATGCCGAAAGCGGATTTGGCTTTGACGTCGAGTGATGAAGCGCGAGACCTTCTCACCGACAAGTTCCCGGAGGAATGGCTGTTCTATCAATCGGCTCCGACAGACTCAGCCATTTGGATGCTCAAGAAAGAGCCTCGCGGCGATGGCAGCAACTCGGAAGAATTGGTCCTGTGCTGCTCCGGTGTGGTGAAGGGTTTCGCGTACACGAAAGAGAAGTTCGAAGACGTTGAACTGTCGCTCGAATGGCGCTTTCCAAAAGATGAATCCGGCAACAGCGGAGTGCTGTTGTTCACGCAGGCAGAACCTCGAATCTGGCCGACAGCGGTGCAGGTTCAGTTGCATCAACCAACAGCCGGAAGTGTGATCGCCAGCGGTGATCAGAAGCCAGAGGTCATCGTCGATTCAGAGCCGAATCTTGCGCGGCCAATCAATGAATGGAACGAATGCCGCATCGTTTGCATCGACGGAGACGTCACGGTTGAAATCAACGGTAAGAAAGCAGGGCAACTCAGAAAAGCGTCGCCGCGCCACGGCTCAATCGCTTTGCAAAGCGAAGGGGCCGAAGTGCATTTTCGCAAAATTCGAGTGCGGCCGCTTCGCGACAGGAATCGCGTCAAGAAGCAGGAAAAATAGGGCAACAAGCCTGCGGCGGCGATCGAGAGCTTTGTGCCAGTCTCCAGATAATATGGCGCTCTGTATCCATACTCTGAATCATGCGTGCAACGTGCGTGCATGTTTGGGCGAGCGAATAATGTGAGCGTTTTCGAAGCTCGAACCGGTCGGTTCCTTTGGGTCAAGGGGCTGACAGTCCCTTGTTGAAGATCTCGGTCATGGAATGACCGAGCTACGAATGCGAGTCATCCCATGACTCGCATTCGCAGATGTCGCGCCATCAGCGCCATGTACTCGCCTGCGTGTTGATTACAATCGCTACAACCGTGCGGCTCAATAGGCGTCTCCATCGGCGGAACTGATTCGAAGCCGCAACCGCGACCTATGGTACTTGGATTACATGTCGCGATCCTGTGCTTGTCTGACGCTGCGACCGCGTCCGGCTGAAACGCTTCTCAGTTTGGTGAATCCGATGGTCACACAGTCTACGTTCGTACTCAGTTGTCAGAAGTGTGGAGGCACGACAGAAGCCGTTGCCGGGCAGGACTACTATCACTGCCAGTACTGCACATCGCTGTTGATCGTGAAAGACGTTTCGGTCGATCGCATTAGTCCGACGGGCACGCTCCTGGAACACAGTTGTCCGGTATGTTCGCAGGCAATGCAAACGGGGCTGATTGAGAAACAGCGAGCCTTGTACTGCATGAACTGCTATGGCGTTCTGCTTCGTCATGGAGACTTTGGAACCATCGTCGCGGAACGAAGGGCTCGACGTGCTGGTATGGAACCCGCTGAGCCGCGTCCGATTCCGGCAGAAGCCTACGAACGTCAAATTGAATGTCCAACTTGTCAAAAGACCATGGACACACATCCCTACTATGGCCCCGGCAATGTCGTTGTGGACACCTGCGTCGACTGCGGCTTTGTCTGGCTTGATCACGGGGAACTGAAGCGAATCGAAGATGCCTCATGGACTCGAGCGGCCGATCCCGGTGCCTGGACATCGTCACCTCTGACCGATGAAGCTCGAATTGCTGAAGTGACACTGCCTCCGAAAACAGACGAGTTCCAAAAGCACGAGTGGGTTCTCGATCTCGCCGATGTTTTCTTCGGAGTGCGGTCGTAGCCATCAACAAGGCGACGCTACCGGGATCAGCTGCGTTGAAATGGCGCCGAAAATCCAACGCGACACTCGGTTTCTGGAGATGAGCGTCTTTGTGAGTCGAATTAGATCCGCTTCGGTGCCGGTCGCAATGCATATCTCGGGCAGCACAGCAGCCTGATCGCAATGAACTTTGTTGCCAACGACTCCAAATCTGGTTGCCCATCGGCCGGAACGAAGCCGCCGCGAGGACTCATTCTGAGACGCAGATTCAGGTGGCGAATAGGGATTGGATTCGCGCGACATGAGTTGTCAAGAACATCTCAGTTGGACGTGAATGGCCTTGAGAGCCGATTGAACCAGCATGACTAATTGGTCATCGCGTAGAAGATGACGTTGATACCGAGTGGATAGGCTTTCTTCTCAGAGAACTCGGTGAAGTACCACTGGTTCTCTCCCTCGCGTTCCCATCCGTCGCCCAGATCGGTGTTGTGGCCAACGAACATCATCATGCGGCCGTTATCGTCGTACATCGCTTTGTAGTGAACTTCTTCAGTCCCCGGCCCCTGAGCCGTGTAGATCTCGCCGTTGGCCATGGGCTGAGCGTATCCGATCGCCGGAATCTGCGGCCGTTCTTTCAGGTCATACACGCAATGAAAAATCGGGTGTTCGAGAGGAATGTCTTCGAACTGTCGATTGGGAAACACTTTTCGCATTTCATCTTCGAAGCTCTCCCATTCTCCGTCTCCCCAGAAATCGTCGACCATCATGAAGCCGCCGTTCTCCAGATACGCTCGCAGCGCATCCTGTTCCGCGCTGGTGAGCGTGATGTAACCTGGTTCGATCATGTAGACGAACGGATAGTCAAACAGTCGCGGGTCGGTCAGATCAAGAATCACACCATCCGGATCGGTGTGGAGTGACGTCAACTGTTGAAGGCGGTACGAAAAATTCAGATCTGCATCCGGGTAGTCGGTGTCCCAGGCCCAGCGACCGCGAGACTGGTATCGAACGCGGACGAACGTGAACACATCGTCCTTGAACTTTTCATCGACCTTCCAGTCCGGTACGCCATTGCGTTCGACTCGACCATCCGCCCCGGTGTAGCTTCGGTAGCGATTTCGACCTCGAAACTGACCTCGCTGAGCCCACACGGCGGCTCCGATGAAAACAAGGATCAAAGTCGCAACCAGGATCAGCTTGCTTCTTCGCATCCTGAGGACCTCGCACTTTCGAAGAACAATTTCAATGGAATCGGCGGGGACTTCGACCAATGACTCTGTCGCAGTTTAGCCGGTCGCTCATGCTTTGCGAGCGGATTCCTTTCTATGTTCGACCGAGACGGTCGTTCGCGAGTTCTACTTTGCTCGGGGTGAACTGAGGCGTTCATGTGACGTTCAATTTGTCCCCTCTCCCCCGCGAGTGAATTCCTGAGAAGGTTCGCAATTGTTCGGGGGGAGAGGGTCAGGGTGAGGGGGATTGGTTCAAGGTTCCTATCTCAAGAAAAACTCCTCATCCAGCCTTCGGCCACCTTCTCCTCTTCTTACGAAAGGGGAGAAGGGACAGGGGCGAGTTCTCTGAGTTCACCGTCGCAAACTTTGCGATCCGTCGCATGGGTTGAATCTGTTGAGAACCTCATATCACGTCATATCACGTCGAGCGAAGAATCAAGATAGGTCCAGCCTGCCGGGCTGGATTTCGCGACTTGTTGCGACCTTGTGTGCAATCGGGTGCGGTGGCTGTCAGATGAGACTCGGTCAACCGAGAGCGGCATGTTGCCATGCAATCATTTGCCACATCTGGACATCCGGTGAGCAGTTTTCCGGGAATAAATGGACAAAACGCCGATGATTGCGACTCCTCAATGCTCGCACGGGCTGGATATACTTACGCCCTGAGGAAGCCGAACCTCACTGATTCGCGGTGAACGCTGGCGATTGCCAGACGAGAATCACGCCGTTCGGCAACAGTGAGCCTGCTGCCCACCACGCTCAACCCTGGCTGAATCGGTCGATGTGTTTCCCCGAGGAGTGACGAAATGAGTTCACACGGACTGCGGCTTCCGGAATCAACTCGAGAACGACTTGAACAGTTTCAACGACGAGTTCGCGTCGTCAAAGTGCTTGAAGGAATCCTCGCCGGTCTGTTCGGGCTCGTTCTTTCGTACCTCGTCGTGTTTGTAATCGATCGCTTCATCGACACTCCGGCAGCACTGCGAGCAACGCTCCTGATTGCCGGGGCCGGTGGGCTTGCCATCCTGTTCCCGATGAAGTGGCATCGCTGGGTTTGGGGAACTCGTCGCATGGAGCAAGTCGCAACGCTGTTGAAGCATCGCTTCCCTGCACTCGGCGATCAACTGCTGGGGATCGTGGAGCTGGCTCACAGCGAAAAGGATCTGGGTGCGAGTGCTCGATTGGCTCAGGCGGCAATTGATCAAGTTGACTCCGTTGTTCGAAATAAAGACTTTTCGGATGCCGTTCCGAAGGCCAGGCATCGTTTCTGGGCAACCACGCTCGCCATTCCCGGTACGATCGCTCTATTGGCACTGTGCGTTGTGCCTGCTGCTGGGTGGAATGCGGTCGCTCGCTGGCTGACTCCCTGGCGCGACGTGGATCGGTACACGTTTGCTCAAGTAGAGCAGATGCCGGACAAGATCGTCGTTCCTCATGGCGAAGAGTTTTCGCTCAGCACGAAGCTGTCTGAATCGACGCGCTGGGAGCCATCGAAAGCTTCGGCTCGATTTGAAGATCAGCCAAAGATCAGTGTTCCGAAACAGGACGGCCAATATGAGTTCAAACTGCCGCCTCAAACAGAAGCAGGCACACTCAACGTTCGAGTCGGAGACTTGACGAAGGGCGTTGAAGTTGCGGTGGCAGATCGGCCAGAACTGACATCCATGACGGCCATGATTCGGCTGCCGGATTATCTGCAGTACAAAGAGCCCGTAAAGGCCGACGTTCGCGGCGGAGCAATTTCGATCCTGAAGGGCGCTGTGGC
Organism: Ottelia alismoides; assembly: GCA_037367405.1. Lineage (NCBI taxonomy): Eukaryota > Viridiplantae > Streptophyta > Magnoliopsida > Alismatales > Hydrocharitaceae > Ottelia > Ottelia alismoides. Next base: position 144,859 of record JAZKJV010008916.1, on the reverse strand, counting down.
GTCGTTTGAGGCAGAAATCAGCCGTCAGCTTGCGGAAGCCAAAGTCGGCAACGAAGCGGCAATGGTCAGCGGAAATACAGTCAAGACGCCCGACGTGACGATTGCTCAGTCTGAGGTGAAAGACTTCCGCTGGACGGACGAACTCGGCTTGTCGTCGAAGGACGCTTTCAGCCTCAGGATCAACGCCGTGGACGATGCGGCGCCTTCGGTCAATCTCCAGCAGCAGGAACCGCAGCAGGTTGTGCTGACGACTGATGTGATCACATTTGATTTGAATTCGAAGGACGACTTCGGTGTTCGCCAGGTCGGGCTGGAATGGAAGGGTGTTGAGCATCCGGTTCACAACCCGGTTCCGGATTCCGGTGAGAAGCTGGTGGAGGGTGGGGCTCCCGAGAAGAAGGCTCTCACCGCCAAGGCCACGTTCTGTGCCGATACCGACAAGATTCGCGCTCAGACTCTGGAGGTTCGCGGCTACGTTGAAGACTACCTCAAGGAACGAGGTCGCATCTATTCGCCCGCGTATGTTCTGCATGTCATGACGCCTGAGCAGCATTCGGTCTGGATGATGGAACAACTGCGACGATGGGCCAGTCTGGCGGACGACGTGTACGAAGAAGAAATGCGGCTGCACGACAAGAATCGTGAAATCCGCCAGATGGACACCGATCAGCTCAACGCTCCGGAGACTCGTCGTGAGATCGAGCAGCAAGCGGCCGCAGAGCGAGCGAACGGCGATCGCCTGACGTCGGTCACAGATCAGGGCGACCAGTTGTTGAAGCAGGCGATGCGAAACAAAGAGATGATGGTCGGACATCTGGAAACATGGGCCGACGCTCTGCAGAAGCTTCGCAACATTGGTGAAAACCGAATGCCGTCCGTCGCAGACCTGTTGACTCAAAGCGCGAAGGCACCGGGGAAGAAGGCGGCTTCGTCTCAGGCCAACACGAAGACCGCTCCGCAGGCGGGCAACAACAAGAGCAACATGACAGGCGGTCCCGGCGATCCAAAGAAGCCTGGTCCTGAACAGCCTGCCGTTCCGAAGCTGACCGATACCGAGTCCGGCTTCAACAAACAGGAACCAAACGACAACGCTGAAAAGAAGGAAGCATCCAAGGCGGGCAAAGGGAAGTTCGGATTGCCTCAGACCGTCCTGAATGGCGGCCCAAAGCCTCCTGATCAGAAGAAATCCGGGGACACTCCTGCCGAACAGAAAGTGGAAGAGGCCGTTAATGAACAGACAGATCTGCTGGCCGAGTTCCAGAAGGTTCGTGAGGATCTGCAGAAGATTATGGACGACCTCGAAGACAGCACTTTTGTGAAGCGACTGAAGTCCGCATCTCGAGAGCAGCTTGAAGTGGCGACCGCGCTGAATCGGACACTGTTTGATGGCTTCGGTCGCTCTGATGCCGATGCTGGCAAAGCGGTGAAGACTCAAACAGATGGTATTGCAGCTCGAGAAGAAGCGCAGAGTCAGAAGGTGCGAAACATTCAGGATGACCTTGAGGCGTATTACGATCGTCGCAAGGAAGAGAAGTTCATGCGAATCCTCAAGGAGATGGAAGAGTACGAGGTTGTCAGTCGGCTGAATGATCTTGGCGATCGAGTGCGATTGAATCGTAGCGGTGAGGCCATCGCAAAGGCCGAGTTCTGGGCTGATACGCTGGATCGATGGGCGGAAGAACTGGTTTCTGCATCGAAGTGCGGCCAGTGTAAAGGTTGCAAAGGTGACAGCCTGCCGCCTTCCATTGTGCTTGAGGTCATGCGAATCCTCGAAGGCGAAATGGACCTGCGCGAGGAGACTCGAGCACTCGAGCAGGTTCGTGACAACACAGAACAGTCGGTGTATGAAGAAAAGGCGACCGCCCAGGGCGAGACTCAGCATAAGCTCGGCGTTCGTTTGGACAATGTGATCACGGATATTCGAACGCTCCCACTTGGCGAACAGAAGTTTGGTCGCGAAATTCAGCTTCTGACCGCGGCCGGCAGCGCGATGCAGGATGCGATGAACACCCTGCTGCAGCCTGACACTGGCGCGAAGGCGATTGCCGCGGAAACCGAAGTGATGGAACTTCTGCTTCAGGCGAAACGAGCGAATCCCAAAGGCGGTGGCGGTGGTGGCGGATCGAATCCGGGCGGCGGCGGCGAAGGCAATACCGATCGCGTGGCCCTTGAACTTTATGGCCCGGGCTCAGATCCGAATGCCCAGATCGAACGCCGTGAAGTTCGGCAGTCAACCGGCACGACAACCGACCAGACCCCGGCCGAATTCCGCGATGGGATCGACGCGTTCTTCAACGCGTTGGAAAGTCGGAAGTAACCAGAACACCGTCCAGAGCGAATGCCGGAAACGCAGTTCTGAGCGAGCGGAAACTTGATCAGGAGAGTCGGAGTGAGAGTTTGGGCACGGTTTGGATCATTGATTGTCCTGCTGATGACAACAGCCGTCGTTCAGGCCCAGGATCCTCAGGTTCGATTCGGTCAGGATGTTCCGAAGGACGTCGAACTGATCTACGAACGAGGACTTGAGTGGCTCGCGACGAATCAGCAAAAAGACGGTTCATGGTCGGGTGGTGACAACGGCCCAGGCGTCACGGGGATGTGCATCATGGCCTTTCTGGCCAGTGGAGAAGATCCCAACTACGGTCCGTTCGCGGAGAACATTCGTCGCGCAGTTCGCAGCATGATCCTTGGGCAGACCGAATCCACTGGCTTTTACGGAGGCCAGATGGGGCACAGCAGCATGTACCATCATGGATTTGCCATGCTTGGCATGTCGGAAGTTTATGGAGTGCTCGACGAAGAAACGCTCTGGGATGCCACAACACCGGCCGACAAACGGATCAGCATCGGCAAGTCGCTCGAACTGGCCGTTCGAGCAACCGTCACATCGCAGAAGAACAATCAGTTCAATGCATGGCGATACGGTCCAGAGGCAACGGATGCGGATACCTCTGTCTCCGGTGCAGTGCTGATGGGACTGCTCGCCGCTCGAAATGCGGGAGTCAAGGTGCCAGACGATGCCATCGACAAAGCGCTCGAGTATTTCCGAACCATGACGACCAATCGCGGTGAAGTTGGATACTCAGGAATCGGCGGCGGCGGTTCTGCCAATCTGAAGGCCATTGCGGCTCTGGTATATTCGATTGGAAAACGCAAGGACTGGAAAGAGTTCAAAGCGGTCCTGAATCAGATCACTGTCAACCTGGAACACAGCGAGTACAGCTATCCTGAGTACTTTCGCTATTACACGGCCCAGGCATTGTTTCAGGGGGATTTTGAATCCTGGAATCGCTGGAACGAAAAGACGGCTCGGGAACTCAAGGATCTTCAGGAGGATGATGGAAGCTTTCAAAGCCAACATGGTCCTGCTTACGGAACTGCCATGTCGCTTCTGGCGATGGCATTGAACTATCGCTTTTTGCCGATCTATGAACGGTAAGTCTATGTTTCACGTACGTTCAATGCTGTTGTGGCTGTTCGCGATCGTTGCGATTGGTCAGGTTCAACCCGTTTCCGCGGACGAAGCCACTCTCGTCTGGAGCAACGGCGACGCGCTGCAGGGGGAACTTGTTAGTGCGGACGATTCATCGATCACGTGGAAATCTCCGCTGTTCAACGAGCCACTGAAGATTCGGCTGTCGGCCATTTCCTCTGTATCATTCTCAAAGAAGAAGGCCGATGCAGATCCAAAACTCTTCCGCATTCTGACTCGAAACGGTGATGTCCTGTTTGGTGAACTGAAAGAAGTCAGCGAAGAAGCGTTGACGTTCGAAGGTCCTCGATACGGCCGCTTTACAATTGATCGCAAACAGCTTCAGAGCATTCAAAAATCGTCCGGTGGAGGTGGCGTCATTTATTCGGGCCCGCGCGGTCTGGAAGGATGGCAACCGGCATTTCGACGTTCGGCAGATGACAATGCGGCGAACGGTCCACGCGTCCTGAACTTCGCCCGCGCTGCAATCGGCGGCGCACCCGCGCAGCCTGCCGCGGAAGCGAAGGCTCAGAATTCGTCCTGGACGGAGTCACCCGATGGCTTCATCGTGACCAACAAGCTCGATGCGGCATTGTTCCTGGATCAGAAGCTTCCGCGGCAATACGAAGTGGAGTTTGAGATCGAATCGAAGAAGCGGCCAACGTTCGTTCTGGTGTTTGGTCGCGACGCTCGCGAAGGACTTCGGATTGAAACATGGATTGATGTGCTTGTTGCTGCCAGTGGAACAAAATTCACCACACTGCAACAGCTTCCGGAATCCGGACAGACGCTTCATCTGCATGCGTTCGTTGACAACAAAGCAAAAAAGATGACGGTCTTCGGTCACACCGGCGATCGGCTCGGTGAAGTCGATCTGAAGGGTCTTCGCGGCGGACCGCAGGGCGTCACGATTCGAAACGGCGAGCATGATCTGACTCTGCGAAAGCTCGTGATTCGTAACTGGGACGGTCGCGAACCACAGATTCGCTCGAATGCCGGGGCAAAGTTCTATCTCGCTGATGGCACCGTGAAGATCGGAAGCCTGAAATCTCTCAACGCAGAATCCGGCGTCATGACGATCGACGAAAACGGAACTCCATTGGAGAGCCCGCTCAATCAGATCTCTTCGATCGCGTTTCCCACCACAGAGCCTGCTGAGCCGATTCAGCGAGGCGAAGCGCAACTCACCTGGAACGACGGCGGATATGTGTCCGGCAAGCTGGTATCAGTTGCTGATGGAAAAGCTCTCGTCGCCACGCTGTATTCCAAAGACCCGATCGCGTGTCGACTCGAAGATGCTCTTCGGCTGGGTTTAACTCCTGGCACACTTGAGGAACCTCAAACAGATCGATTGTTCCACGCTGGCAAATCGCTGCAGGGCAGCCTGGTCGTTGACGGTGCCGCGGAGACACCCATCTCATGGAAGCCGCTGGGAGGCCTGTCGTCGGCGACGCTTCGAAACGGGGGAAATGCCCGAATCGTACGTGGCAGCGAAGTGAAGCATTTTTCTGAGACGCCCGACCTGTTCCAGAGCTTCCCGGACGTTTTGTACCTGCAGAACAATGACGTCGTTCCGTGTAAGTTTCAGTCCATGAACGAGACCGATCTCACATTGACCATGCCGTTTTCCGAGCTTCGCTCGATCCCCAAGAACAAAGTCCGCGCGGTGGAATTGGGAGCCACCGGGCGCATTCATCAGCGCGGCTTCATTGATGAACAATGGAAGGGATTTGCCAAGAAGGATACTGACCGTCAGAAGATGGTGTTTCGAGGCTCCACGCGCTATTCCAACCCGGAGATTCTGACCGGTGACACCATCCGCTTCAAAATGAAGTGGCCCATTCAAAGTTACAGTGGTCTCACCATCTCGCTGTTCGGCGATGGAACGATCGCCAGCAAAGAGGCAACTCACCTGACGTTTACCATCATGCAGGCGATGCTTGAGGTGTCGAACGACAAACCCAAAGGCAACCCGAATCAGAATCAGTTCATCTTTCGCGGATTCGGTCGCCAGAATCCCAACGACATGATTCGATCACCGAAAGGCGAGGTTGATGTTCAGTTGGTCGCTCGAGATGGCAAACTGAATGTGTCGATCGATGGCAAGCAGGTGAAGTCATTTCCGCTCAATATGGCCGGGGCGGGGAAGAAAGGAATTGCTTTTGCGGCGAATGTTCAGTCGCTTGGAAACGTCGTTGTCAACGGACGTGTTCAGAACTCGGGAACCGATGCACTCGAGATCACAGACTTCGAGATCGACAACCTTTCCGGTGCGTCAGTTCGACAGTTCATCGAGGAAGAAGTCCGTCAGATGGCTTTGACGGTGCCGCGTTTTCGACGTGACAACCCGCCAACTCATGTGCTGATCGCAGCGAACGGCGACGTCCTTCGAGGTCGACTGATCTCGATGTCCGATACGGAGATTGTTTTCGAGTCTCGACTTGAAAACGTGCGGCTTGAACGAAGTCGAATCGCTGGCATCGTCTGGCTGGACCCGCTGTCGAAAGAGGCCGCTCCGAAATTGACGAAGCCGTTAAAGAATAAAGACTCGGCGAATACGGCTGGGGGCAATGGCCCGGTCGACGCGATCGCAATGAACGCTGTGGGCGTTGATATTGCTGTGGCCAATGTCGTCGCTGGTGATGTTGACGTCGGCGAAGCTGTCATTGGCGAAGCTGTGGGCGTTGACGCTGTCATTGCAAACGTGGTCCCGGTCGCTCCGGCGATACCTCCCGGCGATGAAGACAAAGTCGCCCCGGCAGTTGCAGTGCCTGCCGCCGAGATGCCGGAGAAGAACTCTGGCGAAGGAGATGGCTTCGTTGTGAATGACGAGGAGCCGGATCATCCGGGCGATGTCACCGGAGACGGGCGCATGCAGGCGCTTCTGGCTGATGGATTCAGTGTGACGATGATTCCTGTTCGTCTCGACAACGGCCAGATCCGCGCGAAGTCAGAACTGCTGGGAGAGTGCTCGTTTCCTGCTTCGTCAATTCGAGAACTCTACATTGGCAACCCGACAGATCGTGAAGTTGTCTCGGCCTACGAACAATGGATCGCACAGCGCGCTCCCGAACCGGACTGGGACATCGCCGCGTCGGACGGTGGCAACTCCGCAGGATCTCAAATGATCGGAAAGCCTGCCGAGGACTTTGAACTCACGCTGCTTGATGGCACAAAGTTTCGCCTGAAGGATCACGCCGACAAGATCGTCGTTCTTGATTTCTGGGCAACGTGGTGCGGCCCCTGTGTCGCGGCTCTTCCGGACTACATCGCCGCGTGTGGTCACTTCGATTCTTCGAAGGTGATTTTCGTGGCCGTCAATCAGCAGGAAGCCCCCGATCAGATCCGTCGATTCCTTGATGAAGAGCAGTTGTCACCCATTGTCGCTCTGGATCGTGATGGGGCGATCGGTCAGAAGTTTCAGGTTTCGGGAATTCCGCATACGGTCATCATCGGAGCGGGCGGCATCGTCGAAGATGTGCACGTCGGCTATCAGTCCGGAGCCGGTGAACACATGCAGGAGTCCATTCAGCAGATGCTGGATGGAACATGGAAACGCCCAGACCCCAACGCTCCTGCCGCCGAGGAATCAAAGCAGGACAAAGAGCCCGATGGAGTCTAAAACTCCGCTGCTATGACCAGAATTGCAATCATTACAGCCGGCGGAGCGGGCATGTTCTGCGGCTCATGCATGCAGGACAATTCGCTTGCCAGGTCCCTCCGACTCGCGGGTGCCGATGCGCTTTTGATTCCGACGTACACGCCGATTCGTGTCGATGAGGAAAACGTCAGCACTGAACGAGTCTTCCTTGGCGGCATCAACGTCTATCTCGATTCGAAACTGCCCGGATGGAGATTTTTGCCGCGGGCTCTGAAGTCTTGGCTCGATCGTCCAGGCGTCGTCCGATTCCTCTCCAAGCGCAGCAGCAGCACCAACGCCGCGGATCTCGGTCCGCTGACCATTGATTTGCTCAACGGAACGCACGGGCCGCAAAAGGCAGAGATCGATGACCTGATCCGATTTCTGTGCGATGAACTCAAGCCGGAGGTCATCGTGTTCAGCAATGCGTTGCTGTCCGGAGTCGTGCCCGCATTGAGAGATCGTTTCCGCGGCGGGATCTGGTGCTTGCTTCAGGGAGATGACATCTTTCTCGATGCTCTTCGCGAGCCGTGGCGTTCTGAGGCGATTCAGCTCGTCAGTCGCAATGCCTCCCATTTCGATGGCTTTCTGACTCACAGTCGATACTACGCTGACATGATGCAGGACTACCTGTCATTGCCTGCTCAGAAGTTTCGAACGATTGGGTTGAGTATTGATGAGATCAGTTCTGTGGAGGAGCCGTCTCACACAGAGTCACAAACCGAACATCTGTGTGTCGGCTACTTTGCCCGAATCTGCCCCGAGAAGGGTGCATGGAATTTCCTGAAGGCCGCGGAAGCGGTGCTGCCGCGCCGGCCCGAACTCAGGATGCGGATCGGTGGTTTCCTGCCGGAACTTCATCGCGCCGAATTCGAGCGTCGAACAACAGCACTCGTTCGCAAATTCGGCGATCGATTTGAAGTTTGTGGAAGTCCGGAGACTCGTGAGGCCAAGTTCGAACTGCTCAGATCGTTCGACTGGCTCTGCGTACCAACCGATTACCGCGAACCGAAGGGGCTCTATGTTCTCGAAGCAGCCCTGAGCGGTGTCCCATCGCTGCTTCCTCGGCATGGTGCGTTTCCGGAACGAATTCAGAGCCTCGGTGCCGGACAGTTGTATTCTTCCGAGGCCCCCAACGCGCTGATAGAAGCCCTGCTCGGACTTCAGAAACCCGAACCAGCGACGAGGAACAACCTCCATCAACGGTGTCTTCAGTCATTCAATCTCCAATCGACCGGACAGGACATCCTGCGAACTCTTCAGGCCCCGATTCCGTAACTCCCGGACGTCCGCGGCACGATCGGCTCAGATGTGTCGTCAGGAAGCAGAATTTCCTCGTGGCCGGCACGGAAGGTTGGTAGTTCGCAACCAGCCCTCTATCATGGCTCTTCGGTCAGCGGTTTGCCGAAGGAGGCCGGTCGGCAATCCCCCTGGCTCGTTCTTGTTGCTGAACCTCAGCGAAAGTGATTTCGAATTGAGACTCGATGTGAGTCTGGAAGATGTGGTCGATGTCAGAGTTTCAAACAGTCGCTCGAGTGGGCGACATCCCGGAAGGTCAGGGGCGTTCCTTCCCCGTGAATGGCACAATGGTCGGGGTCTTTCTTTCGAACGGCGAGTATCGAGCCATCAACGACTTCTGTCCTCACATGGGAGCATCGCTGGCCGATGGTCATGTCGAAGACGATGCCGTGATGTGTCCGTGGCACGCGTGGCGATTCAGTCTGAAAGATGGGACCTGGCTGGATAACTCAAAGAGTCAGATTCGCTCTGCGTGCTATGAAGTTCGCGTAGAGGGCGATCAGATCCAGGTCAAAGTTCCGCCGCCAGTTCCAAAAATATGAGATGATCCTGTCCATCAGGGGAAGAGCCAGTGCGCTCTTGTCGGGCCGATGACTGACGCCAGTCACAATTTTGAATCGGAGAAATTCTCCGCTCCCACCTGGCCAATGGCATCGGCTGAGGTCGAGGACGTCTTTCGAGCCATGATGGCTGACGGTACCTGGGGCCGATATCACGGGCCACATTGTGACGCGCTGATGCTGGCGTTGCAGGAGTACCATCAGGTCGAACATGCGGTTCTTTGCAGCAGCGGAACATCGGCCGTTGAGTTGGCGTTGCGAGCGGTTCCGGTCGAGGCCGGCGATGAAGTCGTCATGTGTGCTTACGACTTTAAGGCAAACTTTATCAATGTGGTTTTGCTGGGGGCCGTGCCTGTCCTGGTCGACACATTGCCGGGCTCACCGGTGATCGATACGGAGCAAATTGCCTCCGCGTGTACGTCGAAGACAAAGGCGATTCTTGTCTCGCACCTTCACGGAACATTCGCTGACATCGACAAAATTCGCAGACTCGCCGATGAACGCGGAATCATACTGATTGAGGACGCCTGCCAGGCAACGGGAGCTCTAATCGGCATGCGGCGTGTTGCAACATACGGGCATATCGGAGTGCTGAGCTTCGGCGGAAGCAAGCTGTTGACCTGCGGCCGCGGCGGAGCCGTGCTGTCGAATGATGCCGCAGCCATTCAGCGAATTCGACTCTACACACAACGCGGCAATGAAGCCTACCCGTTGTCGGAAATGCAGTCTGCCATTCTCTTGCCGCAACTCCAACAGCTCGATGAGTACAATCTGCAACGACTGAATGCCGCTCGCCGATTTGCCGCACGACTGAACGCATCGAGCGACAAAGAGCCGAATCTTATTCAGGCGATTGTCCACGAAGCTGACGAGATCAATGGTCAGCCGTCATATTACAAACTGGCTGTTCGATGTGAGGCACCATTTCCTATCGATGCACGTGAGCAGTTCTGTCACGATGCACGATCGTACGGGATTCCGATCGATCCTGCATTTTCGGGATTGCATTTGATTCACAGTCGGAAACGATTTCAGGCCTGCAATGATCTGCCAAATGCCACGCAGCTTCATGATCGACTCATGGGGCTGCATCATACCGCACTATTGCTGCCCGAGACGGAGATTGATCGCATGGCGGACGTACTCAGACAACTCGCCGCGAAGTACAGGAGGCAAACATGAGACTGTTTGAAGTCCAGCAGCAACTTGTTTCGAATCGCATTGTGGATGTTGAAGCGGAAGTCTTCCGTCAGCTCGATAGGTTGACTGTTCCGGTTCCTCAGGGCGATGTGGCGATCACGGTCGGCAGTCGCGGAATTCGCAATCTGCCTGCCATCGTGAAGGCTTGTGGTGACTGGCTGAGACTTCACGGTGCGAAGCCATTCATTGTGCCCGCGATGGGATCTCACAACGGTGCGACGGCTGAAGGCCAGCAGGCGATGGTCGAATCGCTTGGAATCACCGAAGCCGCGATGCAGATGCCTATTCGAAGCAGCATGGAGGTTGTCGAAATTGGTCGCGTTCGGACCGGGCCGGTCTACATGGATCGCCTCTGTTTTGAAGCGGCCGGAGTCCTGGTGCTGAATCGAATCAAGCTGCACACCTGCTTCGCTGGTCCGATCCAAAGCGGCCTGACAAAGATGATGGTCGTCGGCATGGGCAAGATCAAATCCGCCCAGACGTTTCACTCGGCCCGAGCCGGTGCGATGAAGGATATGCTGCTTGAGATGGGGCAGTTTGTTTTGGATTCCGGCCGAATCTTTGCTGGACTCGGCATTCTTGAAGACGGCTTTGACGAAACAGCGGAACTCCATGCGATTGCTCCTGCCGACATCCTGAAGCGCGAAGCGGAACTGCTGGAGCATCACCGGACATACTTTCCTCGTCTGCCGGTTGAAGATCTAAATGTGCTGATCGTCGATGTCATCGGGAAGACCTACAGCGGCACAGGCATGGACACAAACGTGATTGGCCGCCGCGGCTTGCCTGGGTTTGAAGACCTGACGTCTCCGCGAATTCGGATTATCGGTGCTCTGACGCTTTCAAAATCGTCACAAGGCAACGCTCTGGGTGTCGGCAACGCGGATTTCATCACTCAGGCACTGCGTCGGGAGATCGACGAGTACAAAACCCTTGTGAATACACTGACCACCGGCGACATGGATCGCGCCAAGATCCCGGCAACGCTGATGAACGATGAAACTCTGATTCGAACAATTGCAGACCGCTACGGTGAACATCGCTGGATGTTCATCCCGAATACTCTGCACCTCGATCGGCTGTTCGTTTCGGAAGATCTGGTTGGGGAACTGTCGGCGAATCCCCGATGCAGAGTCAGTTCGCATCCGACTGAGCTGTCGTTCAAAGATGGTCGACAGCAGTTGTTCGCGACGTGAGGTCCGCGAAGAGCCAGCCTCAGGAACCTTCAGACAAGGTCGAACGGAGCATGCCAATGATGACTTCGGATTTCGCACCACTAGAAATCAACTCGAAGCAACGCGACGTTTCCGAGTGATGTGACACATTGATCGTCAGTCGATCGTCCGGAAGAATCTCAGCGACACGATCGGCCCATTCGATCAGGCAGATCCATTCCTCACTTTGCAGAAACTCTTCTGCTCCGATCGCAAGGAACTCGTCAACGTCGCCCAGGCGATACGTGTCAAAGTGAGCGATCGGAATTCGCCCATCGGTGTAGAGTTGCATGAGCACAAAAGTAGGGCTGCTCACATGGGCAGGAGCAACTCCAATTCCCTGGCAGAGGGCGCGGACGAAACGAGTCTTGCCCGCTCCGAGCTGCCCGTTCAGAGCCACAGTCAATCCAGTCGCGAGCACGCCTGCAACATGTTTCCCAAGCTGATCCGTTTCCTCTTCTGAGTGACAGATTACGGACAGCGATTGCCGTTCAGTCATTGCACTTTTTGACCGACGGCATCGGTGCAACAATCGACGCCGAGCTTTCTTGTCCCGCTGCAGCAGTAGGTTCAACATTTGCCTGAGCAACAGGAACACGCGGCGATGATCGCAGAGGATCATCGATGGAGAACGTGCCGAACGCATCGCGGCTCGTTGGCTCGTAATAGTTCCATCGCCAGAGTCGATGCGGCTGAAGTTCGTGCGTAATGGCCTGACAGCCCGTCATCATTCCAACCAGAATCAGCAAACAAAGTGCCCGCATGGAATCAAAACTCCTGATCATTTCCATGGACATCTTCTGACGATTGTCCACCGTCCACGACTCGGTCATTATCGCCAACACAACGCCGGAACATTCGGAAGAATCGTCAAAGTTCCTCCAGACTCTCCGGAATGCTCTCGACGGCGCTGGCTTTCCGGCAGAATCTGCCGCTGTGCTGATCATCGCCCTTCTGCAAGTTGAGCCAGTTTACTGCGGTAGTACTGCTCCAGTTGCCTGTCCGATTCGAGGGGAGATTGAGCATAGACGTCTGCCAGCATGCTCAGCGCTTGTTTGTGATCTGGCTGAAGATCGATGGCGGCCTGAAGCGCGAAGATGGCTTGTGTGTTGTCTTCCATGACCTCCTGAAGGAGTCCTGCTGCCTTGACGAGCAGATCCGGGTCTTCTGGTGTTTCAGAGATCTTCTGTTGCTGGACTTGTAGTTCCGACTCAGCATTCAGTGTTCGAGTGACGATGGCCATTTCTGCTTCAGATTCAGCGGTCCGGCTGAGGTTCTGAAGGATTTTTGCTCGCAGGTACCTCGCTTTGGATTTTCGTGGCCTCTGCGCGAGAACTCGTTCGACATGATCAAGCGCTTCGTCAAAGTTCTTTGTGTCGAATTCCAGCTGTGCTTTCAAATGAAGAGCATCGAGGTTCCCGGAATCTGACGCCAGCAGAGCATCAAGCAGTTGTTCAGCGTCGGCCGTGCGTCGCTGCATCATGAAGCACTCAACGAGCTGAATCTGCGACTGAGCCGTTGCATGGCCGTTCTCCTGCAGCTTCGCAAGCAACGTCTCGGCCTCTTTGGGTTTGCCAAGTTTCAGATGAACGGCAGCCAGAGAGACGCTTGCGTCCGTGTAATCCGGGTCGATCCGTAATGCTTCTGTAAAGTCCCTTTCTGCCTCGACGAACTCACTGCGCTGGAATCGAATCTGACCTCGAATGCAGAACGGTTCCGGATCTTCCGGAGCATCCTTCATCCACGCTTCTATCAAAGGCAAGGCCCGATGCAATCGCTGATTCTTGATGTAACCGTTGATGAACGATCGGCAGACATCAATGTTGTCATGCTCCTCTTCCTGAAGAAGACGTGGAAGGTGCGGCTCAGCGAGTCTGATCTGTCCCGCAGCCGCGGCAAAGAGAGTGCGTTCGCGTTGAATGTCAGACCCCGAAGCACCACGTTGCTCCGCAAGAGAAAGCACTGCTGCGAACTCTTCGGCGTTACCGGACCGTCTGGCCAGGCCGCATCGCAGAAGTGCGGTTTCGGCGTCGGAAGAAGCGACCAGTTCGACACGCAGAAGCCATGTCTTTGCGTTTTCGAAGTTCCGAGCAATCACTGCTCTTCTGGCCATCGAGTGACACAGAGTCCTCCACGCTGACGCATGGTAGATCGCGAGGCCGGCAATCGTTGTGATGCCGAAAATGAGCAGCACAATACGGATCCGCCTCCACAGAATGGACCTCGCCGAGTCTTTTGGTTGCTTTGTTTCCGTGTTCATCCTGTTGTCTTGTCTGGAAGCAGGCTTGACCGAGATTCCATCGTTCACCAGAAGGGATTTGCGAGTGCTGAGCTCTGCTAATCTGGCGGCGGCATATCCAGTGGCTCGCGGCCCTCAATCCATATGAGTCTGCGATTGGTGGCAGCGATGGAGGTGCGATGCTTTTGTCCGGATGGCCAGGAAACCTCGAGTTCGAGGTCGTGAGCCGACCTCGGTACGCCAAAGTGAAGCCAGCGACTTCCGTACGAGGCGTAGCTATCCCCGCTGACAACAAACCGATATTGAGTTCCGGCGGTGGAACGAAGTGCGAGCCGACCTCCAACTGGGTCTCGCGGGCTTTCTCGCCCAATCAATTGAACCTGCAGCCAACGCACATCCGAGACCGTAGCCTCGTTGCGAAGTAGCACAGCGGCGGAATCATTTCGCATGAAGATGAGATCTCGATCTCCATCGACGTCCAGATCCGCGCCGACAACAGCCCTCCCATGATGCGGCTGAGTCCAGTAGCTTCCAGCGTCCTGAGATACGTCAACAAATCCTCTGTCGGCCGTCCTTTCCAGAACGATGGGACGCTGAGTGTCGTGGCCTGAAGACGGAAATCGAAGAACATGCCCATTGGAAAAGACGACGTCCTGATCTCCGTCACAATCGAGGTCGTCGGTGACGATGCCCCAGCTCACAAACTGGCGACCAACGCTTGAGATTCCTGACTGCAAACTGGCGTGCAGAAAGTGCATGTCTCCCTGATTGTGGTAGAGAGCATTGGTTTCCAGTTCGTAGTTTGAGACTAACAGATCGGGCCGTCCGTTGGAGTCTTCATCAAGAACCGAAACGCCCATACTGCCATCGGCACTTCCTTCTGCGCTGAGCCCTGCTCCGCTGAGAGTGCCGACGTCTCGAAATGCTCCCTTACCATCGTTCTCAAGAAGAAAGTTTGGTTCACCGTCATTCGCGACGTACACATCAAGATCTCGATCTTCATCCCAGTCCGCGATCGAAACGCCAAGCCCTTTACCATTCCGTTGAATCTCTGAGTTGGGTTCCGGGATCCTGAAGGTCCAGTCCCCCTGACTGAAAAGAACGACGTCCGGAATTCCCTTAAACTCCCGAGGAGAGCAGATCTCCTGCTGACCTTGTGGTGTAAAGCACCTCGGGTGGTTGTCGAATGACCAATTGAGGTAACCGGAAACGTACAGATCGCAAAAAGAGTCACCGTTCAAGTCGCCTGCAGCAGACGCGACGAGCCATTGGGATGAACTCTGCGGAAGTCTCGCTGAATCGATCGAGGCGTAGGTTCCGTCACCGCAATTTCGAAGAATCTCCAGTCCACCATAGCCAGTGATCACAAGGTCCGGAAAGCCATCTTCATCGAGATCCGGCGAGGCGACACCATGACTGAAGACGCGACTGGAATCGATTCCGGCACAATCCGCGGCCTTGAGAGAACCGTCACTACAACGTCGTAAAAGGGACGCGGGGGTGCCATGAACGCAGCCTTCTGACCATGTCCCGCCGGATGCCAGGCAGAGATCGTCAGCCCCATCGAGATCAAAATCGACAACGCTCAGCCCGCCACCGAGTGTTTCAAGCATGGTGAAGGCGTCAAGACTGGCTCCGGAGTGATAGATGTGGGGCAGGTCTTGAGCAGACGCGAAGCGGACCGAACATGGCGAAAAAGAGCCCAACTCCGCATCTCTCGGCCCGCCACATCCACTGACGACGAGAAGAACAAGAGGAAAGATCCCGTTCGCAATCCTCCGTCGCCGTCCAGTGAAGGCAGCCCAGAAGAACAGATGGCGACGGGCAGATCTTGCAGGCTCTGACACGACTCGCTTTATCCCGAATCACCCGAAAGGTCTGCCCTCAAGATCGCAAAAAAGTTGAAGATGGACAGGCTGGTAGGGTTGATCTGTCCACTTTGGCAAAATGTTCTCGGGATTTCAATGGTGAACAGGCGTCTGTGTCGACAGATTTTTCTCAGCTCAGATTGGAAGATTCTTGTTTTTGATTGCCTATAGTCGATACTATACGTGTGTGGGTCATTTTTTTCTTAGTTGCAAGGAGACTGTGCGAATGAAAAAGAACGTGCGCATCCGGTCAGCATTCACGCTGATCGAGTTGCTTGTTGTCATTGCAATCATTGCTATTTTGATTGCACTCTTGCTGCCTGCCGTACAGCAGGCGCGAGAAGCTGCTCGTAGAACTCAGTGCAAGAACAACCTCAAACAGCTTGGGTTGGCTCTTCACAACTACCACGACGTCTATGGGCAATTCCCAGAAGGCGCTTGCGGTCCAGGATACAGCAACCAGTCATGGGAAATCACGACTGGGCTGCTGACTCCACAGGTGGCTCTGCTTCCTTACGTGGAACAGGCTCCACTGTATCAGCAGATTCCAATGAACGGCTCGACCATGTTGCCACCATGGAACGAGAACCGAACGGGATGGACTTATTCAGGCTGGACGAGAAATCTTCCTCACTTGAAGTGTCCGTCTGACGTAACACTGTCCAACTACGATGGCCGTGGTCACAAGAACTATCGTACGAACTGGGGTCACAAGTCGATTCCGAACAATGCTCACACCGACAATCACTGGAACAACACGACAGGTGTGTTCTCGTTCAACTACGGTGCGAAGCTGGCAGACATTCTTGACGGAACCAGCAATACGCTGGCGATGTCAGAAGCCTGCGTTGGTGATGAAAACGATCGCCGAAGCGTGAAGGGCAACACGGCATGGTATGTCGGCGGAATGACTCAGCTTGCTGCAGCTTGCAAGGCGACAGCAACTGGCGGCCGCTACAACACCGGTGTTACAGTGAATGAACCATGGGGTTTCCCTGGTCAGCGATGGTGTGAAGGTCGTATCTACTATGAAGGCTTCAACGCTGTATTGCCTCCGAACAGTCCGTCCTGCTCGCCAGATACGGATGGTACCTGGGGTATCTATTCAGCCAGCAGCCGCCATACAGGAGGAGCACAGGCTCTGTTCTGTGACGGTTCAGTTCACTTCATCTCAGAAAACATTGACTCCGGAAATCCAGCGGCTGCTGTTAACAGCGCCCCACAGGTCTACGGTGTCTGGGGTTCTCTGGGAACCAAGGCTGGTGGCGAAACCACGTCGTTTCCATAATCGATCCAGCATTTCAGCTTGATTCCTCGACCGATTGGCAGCATGTGTTGCCAATCGGTTTTTTGTTTGAGTCTATAGTATCTGTTCGAGGTCGCGTTTCCAAAATGAAACCGAAGTCACTAGCCATAGCCCTCTGCGTTTTGGCGGTCGCGGTCGCTTCGCTGGTTGCGGTCTTCTGGCCGCGAGTCGATTCTCAACGGCTGATTGTGGAAGCGAAGCGCAGTCTATCGATTCAGCGTTTCGATGATGCGTTCGAAAAGGCATCACAGGTGCCAGCTTCGGCAAAAGAGTATGGTCGAGCGCAATTGATTCTTGGAGAGGTTGCCACTCGCCGCGATAACGACACGGCAGCGTCGCTGAAGTACTATGCCTTAGTTCCGAGGGACAAGTCCGAAGAAGATGTGCTGGCAAGGTTAGGCGCTGCAGAGATTCATCTGCATGAGGGACGGCTTGAACCTGCGTGGCACGAGATTGAATACGCATGGAAGGTTCGACCTGACTCAACTCACATCATCAATCGGATGGCGTTTGTGCTGGGTTTGTCCGGGCAACGTTACGAATCTGCTCCATTTGGAATTGAACTGGTCCGACGGGATGAGTTTTCCGTGGAGATGCTATCCGTCATTGGCGAGCAAAGCGCTGTCGTTGGATTGACGGAAGACCTTCGTCGGAAGAAGCCAGTCGAAGGTGACGCACTCCTGAATCTTGCCAACGGGCGATATGCGATCATGGAGAATCGCCTCGACGACGCGCTTCTGTTTCTTGATGCGGCGATGGCTCAAATGCCGGATCTTCAGGAAGCTCACCTTCGAAAAGCTGAGGTGTTTCTTCTGAAGAAGGATCTTGTCTCCTTCATGAATGTCGTGCAATCTCTGCCGCTCGCTGCGGAGAAGAATCCTGAGTACTGGCGGATTCTGGGGGCAGCCGCAGAGCTGCTGAATGACCGAGACACCGCGATTCGAGCCTATTGGGAAACCGTACGGCGTGATCAGAACTCTCGAATCGCATGCTTTCGTCTCGCACAGCTTCTTCCTCAAGTGGGACTTAATGCCGAGGCTGAGATCTTCGCCAAACGAGCCTCCATTCTTCAGGAACTTGGCACGGCGTTGCTGCGTATCTTTTCGAACAACAAGAGTCTTCCACATGTGACTCTGGCAGCGCAGTATTCATTTCAATTGAGGCGCTACTGGGAAGCCTGGGGCTGGTCACGTGTTGCCTTGCTGATTGATCCTGAACTGCAGTGGGCTCTTCGGATGCGACGAGAGTGTGAGTCATTCTTTTCTGACGATCTGCCTCAAACAATTCCAGATCCCAACCTGACTCGCATTGATCTGTCGAAGTTCCGTTTAACTCCCAACAGCGAGCTGATGAACGTCGCGCGTTCGCTTGCGGCGCACGAGGCAACCGTTGCCGCGGCGAAGATTCGCTTTCGAAACGACACGAAGTCGGCCGGAGTCGACTTCACCTACTATTGTTCGCCTGATGAATCAACGCCCGGAGGGCGAATGTTTGAGTTCACAGGAGGAGGCGTGGCGGCCACCGATTTTGATCTCGATGGCAGAGTCGATTTGTATTTCGTTCAGGGGTGTCATTGGCCACCGGCCGAGGGTGACGATCGGTACCTCGATCGACTGCATCGGAATGTTGGCGGAGAGTACCGGGATGTCACAGCGCTCGCTTCAATTCATGACGCAGAGTTTGGACAAGGCGTCTCGGCTGGTGATGTTGACCAGGATGGTTTCCCGGATTTCTACATTGCCAATGCTCATCAGAATCGCCTGTTCCTGAATAACGGCGATGGAACGTTTCGTGATGCAACTCAGGAATCCGGTTTGGACAAAGGCCCCATCTATTGGACCACCAGCAGCATGTTGGCCGATTTGAATGACGATGGTTTCCCGGAAATTTTCGACGTCAATTATGCTCAGGGTGAGGACGTCTTCCATCGCATTTGCGAACAGAACGGTGTGACTCGATCCTGCCTGCCCACCATGTTCAAGGCTGCTCCGGATCAACTCTGGCTGAATGACGGTCAGGGCGGATTCACCAACATCAGCACAGAGGCTGGCATTGATATTCCGGAGGGCCGAGGGTTAGGAATCGTCTCTCTTGTCCTTGATTCAAACCGTGGTCCTCCGGCGATCTTCGTTGCGAACGACATGACAGAGAACTATCTGTGGAAGCGTGTTTCGGTTGATCCTGTGACCAGAATTCCAACGTTCGAAGAGGACGGCCTTATCGGCGGTGTGGCTTACGGAGCAGATGGAACATCTCAGGCCAGCATGGGAGTCGGAGTTGCTGACTTCGACCACAATGGCCTGACTGACATCTTCGTGACCAACTTCCACAACGAGTCGAACAACATCTATTGTCAGCGAGCTCCAGGAGTCTTTCTTGATGAAGCTGTTTCGTCGGGCATTCGAGACATCAGCTACTCACTCCTTGGCTTTGGCTGTCAATCGCTCGACGCCGACCTCGATTCATGGCAGGACATCGTCGTCACGAACGGTCACGTCGACGACTTCCGACATCAGGGGACCCCATACCAGATGCGTCCGCAGTTGCTGCAGAATCTGGGCGACATCAAGTTCCGTGACCTGCCTCCGGACGAAGCCGGCGACTTCTTTCAGGGTGAATACCTCGGCCGAGGGCTCGCGGTTTTGGATTGGAACAACGATCTAAAGCCCGACTTTTGCGTGTCTCACCTCGACTGCCCGTCTGCACTGGTCACGAACGTTTCCACCGCCCCGAACCATTCCTTCGCCTTCAGTCTCGTCGGAAAATCGCTCGAACGCTCCGGAGTCGGTTCGATTATTCGCGTTTCGACTGGTTCTGATGTCCAGACGTTCCAGGTTCATGGCGGAGGCGGATACGAATCTGCAAACGACCCTCGGCAGATTGTCGGAACTGGCCCCTTCGAAGAAGTGCCTCTGGTTGAAGTTGCCTGGCCGAATGGTATTCTTCAGAAGTTTGAAAAGCTGGCCGCTGGCCGCCACTACGTTTTTGTCCAAGGGCTTGAACACCCTGTCATCATTCCATCAGCCAGATAATCTGGAGTTGAGGTCCCTCACCATGAATCGACGAATTGTACTGTCAGCAGCGTGTCTCTTGTTTCCTGCAATGTGCGGCTGTGGCGAAGGCGTGAAGGTCCTGCCGACCGAACCTGTGACAGGGATCGTGACGCTTGATGGAAAACCAGTCGCGGATGCCACCGTGATTTTTTCTCCGTCCAATGCTCAGGGGAAAGAAGTCTACGCAGCGACGGCAACCACTGATGCAGACGGCAAGTACTCGCTGAACACCTCGTTTTCGCCTTCCGTCGACAAGCCTGGTGCTGTTGCTGGCGAGTACGCGGTCACCGTGACGAAGTACAAGAAAGGTGCCTCGACGACCACAGCTCCGTCGATGCAGGACATGGCGAAGATGATGGGAGACAACAAAGATAAAGGCGTGATGCGTCGCGGCCCGCGTCCTGGGGCTACTGCCGATCCGAATTCCGAGTTGCCGACGAAGTACTCGACGGCGAGTGGATCCGGCATCGTCTTCAAGGTGCCCGGCACCAACTTTGATATCAAGATGGAATCAAAGTAGCGGCCGATTGGGTGAGCTCTATGCTCATGCCTTGAAATTCTGCTTGGCAATCTACAGCCTCATCCAGCCAGTCCGCTCCCTGCGGACTGGTTTTGTTTTGCGCCCTCTCCAGTGTCAGATTCTGTCATTGCACAGCACGCATTCAACTGCAGATTCGTGGAGGACTTGCCGCATGAACGTGTCGACTCGAACCACGGAAGGCCTTCCGAATGAGTGCCCTGTGTGCGGAAAACTGATGTCGGCTGCGCCTGGTGAGCCGCTTGATGATGTCGTTTGCCCTCATTGCGGGTGCTTGTTCCTGCCTCGTCGACAAATCACGTCCGAAGTCCCGGATGCGTTGAGCCGATTGGCCGACCTCGGGGTCTACACCGAAACGGATGATCAGGGGGAAGTGACGAGCCTTCGCATCGTTGGAATCAGGTACAACGATGCCGCGGTCGCGCAACTGGGAAAACTCAGGGGAGTTCCCGTCATTGACATTCGACAGACTGCCATCACTGTCCACGGAGCCACGATTCTGCGCTTGCTGTTGCCGAATGCAACAATTCTGCATCGTTGACGTACGGATGACTCATTTCCGTCGCTGATCTGGTTTTGGCAGATTCCCATTCGAGGAATCTACCTCGTGACCGTGCCAGCGGCGATTTCGCGCAAAGACGTTCGCCGAAGTTCCCTAGAAAACCAAGCGAAAGAGTCCACGGCAGGTCCGAAAGCTCAGATTTGGTTGATGCCGCCCGTTTTTCGGTCCGCCCTCGTCCGGGTGTGAACATCAAATCCCGTGATTCTGCTGAAACTGACGGGAGTGGTCGTGGAAACGCCTCCCGGAACACCAGTACTCTGATGAGTCTATCAGCCGGAATATCCTTCCGATTTGTCACACTCCGAGTTCTCTTCCCCGGCTGACCTTGGTGCTTTCTAGTCCTTCGATTGTTCGATCTGGCGACCTCAAGGCACGATCGAATTGTTTTTTGGAACTGTTTTATGTTGCTGACGTCGTGGTTCGCTGAGTTCATGAAGTCCGGAGTTTTGACAGGGGCCGATGCACGGAAGACGCGGCGGATGCGAGGAACACGACGTTCGGTTCAGTCAGAGATGCGATATCAGGAACAGGCGGTCGCTTCACAAGTTGAGAACGTGGAGCCACGACTGGTGCTGTCGGCTCCGGTTGCAACGACTCAGTCGTTGCCGATTGTTCAACTCAGCACTGCCGACCAAACGATCACGGTCACCTATTCAGACGATGTTGCGGTTCAGGCGGCGAGCATCGGCACGGGCGACATCATCGTTTACGGACCGAATGGGTATTCACAAATCGGAACGCTGCAGTCGGTTTCTTCTGCGGTCGATGCACCTCGAATCACTGCGACATACTCAATTCCTGCTCCAGGTGGCATTTGGAATACGACAACACGCGGGGCCTATGCGATCTACTCGGTGGCTTCCGAAGTGACGGACGGAACGGATTCCGTTCCTGCCGGTCAGATCGGATCATTTGTTGTCGATCCGCGTTCAACGGATCGCGACGGATATGGTTACCGAGCGACTCAGGTCCCGTTTGAATTCACGGACATCAGGGCGACCGGTGCCCGAATTATTCCGACTCGGGATGATGCAACATTCGAACTGACCGATGCCGCCCTCGGTGATTTTCAGTTTCCATTCTATGGGGCAACCTACAAGAACCTGTTTGTCTCGACAAATGGGCTGATCTCATTCAACGCGGCAGACGTCAGTTTCAGCAATGATGACATGTCATCATTGGTTACTCCGACGATTGCTGCACTTTGGGACGACCTTCAAACGAACGTCACCGGCATTCGATGGCAATTGACCGGTACGGGGAACCAGCAATCGCTGACAATCCAGTGGGATGCTGCCAGCTATCTGGGCAGCTCAGACACCATTACGTTTCAGATGGTGCTCGAAGAAGCTGGCGGAGCGATCCAGTTCAACTACCTTGATATCGCTGATCCCCTGTTGTCGGGGAATGGAGGTGCATCGGCAACTGTTGGTATTCGAGATGCCGTCACGGTTGGAAAGCGATCGCTGTTGGTCTCACTGAACTCCGGTCCAAATGAGTTTTTGGACTCTGGAAAATCGATTCGCATCGAACGCGACTTTGACGGTCGCTGGATGCCGATGGGACCATTCACGGCGTCAAATGGTCAGACAGAGAATCTCAGTCCGAATCGTCAGGTTGTGGGAGCGATCCACACGGCCCTTGCACATCCGACGAATCCCGACATTCTTTGGGCGGGTGCCGTGAACGGCGGCGTCTGGCGAACAGACAACGCAACGTCGGCGAATCCACACTGGCGTAACCTGACCGATTCATGGCCATCTCAATCGATCGGGTCGATGGCATTTGATGTAGCTGATGCGACGCGAGAAACCGTCTACGTCGGAGTTGGTCGCTACAGCAGTTATGCTCAGGTCGGATCGACTCGCACCGGATTGTGGCGAACGACGGACGGCGGCGACACCTGGGAGCGATTGAGCAGCACACTGAATGGAAAGAACATTTCCGCGATTCACGCCAGTGGCAACACGATTGTCGTCTCTGTGAACACCGCGGACGCCTTCAATAACAACAACCTCGGGATCTTTCGAAGTACAGACGGTGGTGTCACCTTCACACAGATTTCCTCGACCACAGCGGCGAATGGTCTGCCAGCGGGAGTCTGCTATGACATGTTTGCAGATCCAAACAACGCGAATGTGCTCTATACTTCGGTCGTGTTTCCGGTTGGTGGTCCTGGTGGCGTCTACAAGTCAACGGACATGGGCGCCACATGGGCGCTAGTCAGCAACGGCGCGATGAATGCCCTGTTTACGAACGGGACCTCCAACGTTGAAATCGCGGTTGGACAAAGTCAGGAAGTTTACGTCGCAATCATCAACACCGGCGCTTTGGCAGGTCTCTTTCGATCGGGAGATGCTGGTGCAAACTGGACTCAGATGGATCGTCCTTCAACGAATGAGAACGGTACGGATGTCGGCCTGAACCCATCACAAGGCAAGGGCCCGGGGCCCGGTTCTGAACCGGAATCGATTGCGGGCGGCCAGGGCGCCATTCACTTCTCGATGGTTGCCGATCCAACGAACTCGAACATCGTCTACCTCGGCGGTGATCGACAGCCGCGAACGAACGGCGACACGGGAACGTTTCCGAATTCGATCGGTGCGAATGACTTCAGCGGACGATTGTTCCGCGGCGATGCCAGCCGGGCGGCCGGAAGTCAGTTCGTCCATTTGACTCACAGCCGATTCCTCGGAGCAACCGGTGGTGGCACCGCGAGCAGTAGTTCGCCGCATGCGGACTCACGAGAGATGGTGTTCGACGCCAATGGCAACCTTATCGAAACCGACGACGGCGGGATCTATCGACGGACACAACCACGGTCAAACCTTGGTGATTGGTTCGGTATCGCTGGCAATATGATGGTGACCGAAGCCCACGACGCTGACTGGGATTCGTTCTCCAACATCGCCATCTCGGGCAACCAGGATACTGGGACCACATTTCAGGTTGGACCGGGTGATTCGACATGGAACAGCCTGCACACCGGAGACGGAGGGGATGTCCTGGTCGTGGAAGGAGCGAATAGTTCTGTCCGATACACGAGCTTTCAGAACCTCGGCGGATTCCGTCGAACAACCTATGACGCTTCTGGAACTCAGACGGCTGTTACGTTTCCCTCGCTGACTCTGACGGCCGGAAGTCCACTTTCGCGAAATTTCCGAACACCGATTGCCGCCAACAAGCAAAACGGTGCGATCTACATCCAGGGAACGAACGGCATCTACGAGTCGCTTAACCAGGGAACGACAATTGCCCAACTGACCACATCATCCGGATCGGCTGGCTCGTCAAGTATCGAACAAAGTGCGATTGTGGCCGGTGGGATGCTGAATGGTGTTCAAGATGACAATATTCTCTGGGTGGGTGCCAGCAACCGAGTTTACCTTCGCAGCACCGCTGGCGGAAACCTGGTGTTACAGTCGACTCTGCCGGCCTTGAGCACGATTCGCGACCTTGCTGTCAACAGCAACGATTGGCAGCAGTCGTTTGTGATCGACAGCAATCAGGTCGTGATGACCTCCGACGCCGGTGCGAACTGGACCGAGATCACCGGCAATTTGATGAGCTTCGCCAGCAGCCTGCGAACCATCAGCTTCGTCGCAACTCCGCTGTTTGATGCCATCGTTGTCGGAACGCATGAAGGCGTTTACATGACGCCGCTCAACAACTACGGAACGGTTGGTGAATGGATTCGACTGGGACTCGATCTGCCGAACGTTGTCACGTTCGATATGGAATATGATTCCACCGACGACGCACTGATCGTCGGCACAATGGGTCGCGGTGTCTGGATGCTGAATGACGTTCAGGATGTCGTCATGGATGCGCTGCTGGACTTCGACTACGGCGATGCTCCGGAATCTTATCAGATCACAAAGAAGCAGGGCGGCGACCGCCACGTCGCCACCGGAGTTACTCTGGGCGCCCGCCGTGACTTTGAAGAGGACGCTGTTCCGACATCGGATGCAAGTGGCGATGACGGCAACAATCTCACGGACGATGAGGATGGTGTGACATTCCTGACACCGTTTCAAAGCGGGCAGGATGTTCGGGTTCGTGTCAATGCTTCCGAGTTTGCGTTTGTGAGCATTCTTGTGGATCTCAACTTCAATGGAAGTTGGGGCGACGCTGGCGAGCGAGTGGTCAGCGGTGCGGTTGTCGTCGCTGGCGACAACGAACTGACGTTTACACTTCCGTCCGCAATGACCAGCTTTGCTCGGCCGACATGGCTTCGGGTTTCGGCGACGACTGATCCGTTTTCGGCCTTTCTCGGGGGCATTGCTCCAGATGGAGAAGTGGAAGATTATCAGGTCACGATTCTTCCCGAGCAGACGGTCACCGTTTCGCTTAGCCCTGCGTCCATCTCTGAAAATGGCGGGGCAGCGACTGGCACAGTGACCCTGCTCCTTGTCGATCCGCTCAACGACACAACGATTCAACTGACGAGCAGCGATACGACGGAAGCGACCGTGCCGGTGTCGGTCGTGATCCCGGCAGGTCAGTCATCAGTAACATTCCCTGTGACGGCAGTGGACGACACGCTGCTCGATGGATCACAGGTTGTGCAGATATCGGGTTCAATGCTCAATGCAGTGAGTGTTCCGGCTAACCTGACGGTCACGGACTTTGAGACAATTTCTCTGAGCACGGCGAATCCAGCGTTCGCAGAGAACGCCGGACCCAATGCCCGAACAGTGACGATCACGAGAAACAACACAGACCTCAGCAATCCACTCACCGTGACCTTGGCATCCAACGACACATCTGAGATGACAGCTCCCGCGACCGTGCTGATCCCGGCGAATTCAGCTTCGGCAACATTCAGCACCGATGCAATTGATGACCTGATCACCGACGGAACGATCAGTGTGACTCTCTCGGCACAGGCAACCGGGTACGTGAACACGACTTTGGCAATCAGCGTTCTGGACAATGAGTCGTCAACCCTGATCGTGACCGAAAGCGGTGGCACGACAGCCGTGTCAGAGGCTGGGCTTACCGATTCCGTCAATGTGGTGCTGTCGCAGGCTCCATTGAGTGATGTCGTAGTGTCGGCCACGGTCTCATTAGCCAGCGAGTTTTCAGTTTCGGCGGCGTCGATCACATTTACGCCACTCAACTGGAATGTGCCTCAGACGATCACAATTTCAGGTCGAGACGATCTGTTTGTCGATGGCACTCGCACCGGAAACCTGGTGTTGTCCGTCCTCGATCCTTCATCGGATGTTTTGTTCAATATCGCTCCTGATGTGATTGTCGGATTGTCCAATGCCGACAATGAAGTCGCCGGGCTGATCTTCACCGAGTCGAACGGATCTACCTCGCTCAACGAAGTGGCTGGCACAGATTCCGTCACGGTTCGCCTGATCGATCGACCGCTCAGTGATGTTGTGTTTTCCGTTGCAGTGACGGACACGACGGAAGCAAGCGTCTCTCCGACGGTTCTGCGATTCACTACGCTCAACTGGAACATCCCGCAGACACTCAGTCTCAGTTCAGTGGACGACACGATCGTGGACGGCAACATCATCAGCTATGTGGTGCTCTCCGTCATACCAACTCAGTCGAATGACGCGTTTGATTTGCTTGCTGACTCGGACGTTCAAATCACCACGGTCGATAACGAAACGGCTGGCTTGCTTGTCTTTCAGACCAATGGCAACACGACTGTCAGTGAAAATGGAACCACGGATACGATCATAGTGCGTCTGCTGGCAGCTCCCGTTTCAGATGTGGTTCTTACCGTTCAGGCATCCAACTCCGCTGAGGCAACCGTTTCTCCGGCAACGCTGACGTTCACGCCGCTGAACTGGAATCAGTTCCAGGCGGTGACCGTCACAGGTGTTGATGACTTGTTGTTCGACAAGTCACAGACGTCTCAGGTCACCATTGCTGTGGACGCTCCGAATTCACAGGATGCGTTCGACAGTCTTGCTCCAACCGTCATCTCGGTCACGACTCTGGACAACGAGCCTGATCCTCCGACGGTCACGGGCCCGGCAATTGATACCCGAACATCGCTGCCGACCTTCACCTGGACTCCGGTTCCCGGAGCTGTGAACTACGAGATCTTCATCCTCAGCTTCCTCGCGCCGACGGTGCCGCTGATTAATACAACTGTGACCGGGACATCGTACACGTCACCGATCGCGCTGGATATTGCTCGTCATCGTGTTTGGGTTCGAGCCAATCTTGCGTCGGGAATTTCCACACCGTGGAGCTTCCCGCGGACGTTTGATGTTCGCACGCCTCCGACGGTCCAGCCGATCGTTCGATTCCAGGACAGCTATCGTCCGACAATTTCGTGGACACCACCTGTTCCCAATGTCGCCAGCTACCAGATTCAGATCGATAGTCGATTTACGGCACCGTTCGGACTGGTGATGGAATCTGGAATTACGACAACCTCGTACACATTGAAGACAGATCTGCCGCTCGGACTGTATCGAGTTTGGGTTCGCGCGTTTACGACCAACGGGACGGTTTCGGCGTGGTCAAATCCCGGCGAGTTCTTCGTTGCCGTGGCTCCGACGGGAATTGCTCCGCCGCCGTCCACGTTCGATACAACTCCAACCTTCCGCTGGACGACGGTTCAGGGCGGACGTGAGTATCGAATTCGCGTGTTCGACACGACAACTCGTCAGATTGTGATTGACCAGGCTGGTCTGAAGAATCCGGAATTCACTCCGACAACGCCATTGCGGCCGGGGATTCATCGTTGGAACGTGCAGGCGTCCGGCGATAACGCCGTGGTTGGACTGTGGAGCGTTGGATACCAGTTGTTTGTGGGTGGCCGAACAACGATCACGTCGCCAACAGGTCTGCAAAGTTCATTGACACCGACGATTCGATGGGATGCTGTCGAGGGTGCGTTTACGTACTCGATCCACATCGTTCGAAGCGATGGCCTGCTGATTACAGCCAACAATCTGACCACGAACGCCTTCACTCCATCGACTGCACTTGCGGCGGGAACGTATCGAGTTTGGGTGAAAGCCGTCAGCGTCAGCGGACAGGACGGTCCATGGAGTGTGCCAATTGAAATCACGATCGCGAACGCAGACGAGCGGATTGAGCCGACCGATCGTATCGGAGTCGAATTGTCTGAAGTGCTCGAAACCAGCATGAATGCGATGCTTGTCAGTCTGCCAACGAGGGACACCAGCTCAAAGTCAACTCAGACACGATGGCCGCAAGCATCTGAGCGGCCTGTCGATGCAGGGCGGTATCAGCCAGTTGTTGTTCCGGTCAGGGTTGAAGGTGCGGTTCGGGCCAAGGATGAATTCGAGCGAGGATTCGAAACGGATGTCACCGAGCAGCTCGGTCCTGCGGGAAGCACGTCGTTGGAGCCGTCAGCTTTCCTCAGTCTAGATGAAGTGCTGACCAACTGGGATCGACTCGACTGGTGACGCTGGTCATCGACCATGGAAATGTTGGAAGGCGTTTCAACATTTCGGAGCAGTCCTTAAGCATCTGAAAATGGCCGTCTCATGGGACGGCCATCTTCTTTTGACGACAGTTGCTGACCTTGGAACTCCTACCTTGAACCTTTGGCTTGGCTGTAGATCTTGCCCAGTTAACCAAATTGGGAATATCAACCAGCGCTGCACAGACTCTCACCGAGTTGGATCGCTCTAACTCGGGGCCATTCCCAAATGTGCAAGTTGCATTTGAGACGAGATCTCAGTTTATGCCATTTTTGGCATGCTTAATTGCCAAAAAGAATCTCGCGAGTACCATCCTGGCAGAGGTCTGCGGTTCGTCCTATTTCGGATTGCGGCAGTTTTCTCTTCCCGGAGTCCTATTGGTGTCCACTTCGCTCGATACTCGCGATCGCGAAATTCTGGAACATCTCCACCGCTCGGCAGGTGGCGATGTGCAGACGCTTTGCGACGTGCTCGGAGTGACTCGGACGGCGGTTCGGCAGCGAATCGCTCGGTTGGAATCTGCAGGAATGATTTCGTCCGAACTGCAGAGTCAGGGGCGTGGTCGGCCTCGGTTAATTTATCGAGTCACCGCGGACGGATTTCACGAACTGGGTGAAAACTATCGCGAATTGGCGGTCGTTTTCTGGTCGGCGATCGCAGGGTTTGAAGATGAAGTTGTGCGATCGAAACTGATTCAGCGAGTTCAGGATTCGCTGGCAAATCGATTTCGAAAACAGCTTGAGGAATCTGAATCGGTCGACGAACGGTTGGATCAACTGGCTGACGAGATGAAGTCCAGCGGGTTCAATGTTGAAAGCGACCATTCCGGCGGCTTGCACATTCTGCGTGAAACAACATGTCCGTTTCCAATGCTTGCTGAGGTTGACGAGACGATTTGTCAGGTCGAGCGTCAGGTGTTGGAGCAGGTTCTGGGCACTCGTGTCGAATTCCGGTCGCGTTGCCGAGACGGGCACGGGTGCTGTGAGTTTCAGGTGATGAGTGGTTCCGGAAATGCGCCCACGGCGATGGAAGTCGCGGCGGCTTCGGGTGTCCAGAGTTTGGAAACTTCCGGGGGCGATTGAAACACTGGTGGTGACTGATAGAGTTCAGGCTGCACTTCCTGCGTCTGTGGCAAGCGTGGGGTTCAGTCAGTGCTCTATCAGTGTTGAATAGTTAAGCAAGAGGTTCGAACGTCATGACATGGATTGAAGGTCGATTCGAAGAGAATGTGATCACAACGACGATGGAGCAGGCCATGAACTGGGGCCAGCAGTCGTCAATCTGGCCGATGACGTTCGGTCTGGCCTGCTGTGCGATCGAGATGATGGCAGCAGGGGCCAGCAAGTACGACATCGACCGTTTTGGTGCTGGAGCGTTTCGTGCGACTCCTCGTCAGGCTGACCTGATGATCGTTGCCGGAACTGTGACGTTCAAAATGGCAAGCCGTGTTCGTCGTCTGTATGAGCAGATGCCGGATCCGAAGTACGTGATCGCGATGGGTGCGTGCACCGTCGGTGGCGGTCCTTACTTCAAGCATGGTTATCACGTCGTGAAGGGCGTGGATCTTGTTGTTCCAGTGGATGTGTATGTTCCTGGATGTCCTCCTCGTCCGGAGGCGTTGCTGGAAGGCCTGATGCGAATTCAGGACAAGATTAAGGCTCGCAAAGTAACCAAGGGCGAATCGGTTCTGCCGGTTCCTCATCACTCGGGTTACTCGGCGTTGAATGTGTGACAGTAGGCGAGTCACTCCGTGACTCGATCCTCGCTTTTGCTGCTGTTTTCCTCGCAGCCGATTTTGAAAATGGTCCGTGGGGAATGAGAGAGTTGCCTGTCACGGAGTGACAGGACTACGCCGGCAATGCCACGGCCGGTCTGTTGAACTTGAAACTGTTGAAATCAAATCTGACTGAACCCTGTTATCGAATCCTGCTCAAGACTGTGGTTGTTCCGCGGTGAGTAGTGATCTGTCTGGAAGTGTGACTGCAATGAACTCTTTGCTGAAGATTACCGATCTGCATGTGTCTGTTGGTGAGACGCCAATTCTGAAGGGCGTCAACATGGAGATTCGTCAGGGCGAGATTCATGCTCTGATGGGGCCGAATGGTTCGGGCAAAAGCACACTGGCCTATGCTCTGGCCGGTCATCCGAACTACACCGTGACGGATGGGTCCATCGAAATCGATGGCGTGAACATCACCGAGATGGAAGCCGACGAGCGAGCTCGTTTGGGCATGTTTCTCGCGTTCCAGTATCCGGTGGTGATTCCGGGCGTAAAGGTCGCGGACTTCCTGCGACACGCGGTTTCAAACATCCGCAATCCAGACCGCAAAGAAGGCGAAGGCCTGATCGGCATGCGAGAGTTCCGCAAGGAAATTCGCGAACGCATGACGGAACTGGGCATGGATCAGGAGTTCGCTCGCCGTTATCTGAACGACGGTTTCTCCGGCGGCGAAAAGAAGCGAATGGAAATTCTTCAGCTCGCAATGCTGCAGCCGAAGTTCGCAATTTTGGACGAAACGGACAGTGGTCTGGACAGCGACGCAGTGCGGGTTGTCAGCGAAGGGATTTCCAAGCTGTCGGGTCCTCAGATGGGCGTGCTGATCATTACTCACCACGAGCGTCTGCTGGAAGCCAATCCTCCTCAGTACACCCACGTGATGCTGGGTGGGCGAATCGTGGAAACCGGTGACGCGTCCCTGGCTCACGATCTGCACGCGAATGGCTACGCTGAAATTCGAGCACGTCATCCAGAAGCGGCGGCCGAGAATGCGAAAGCGGAAGCGGCTGCGGTGTAGTTTTCGGCTGAAACGTAATCGTTGAGTCGGATGGGCATTCCTGCCCGTCGAGTGGGTGTCGGACAAGAATGTCCGACCTACAAGTCTGCGTTTGAAACTTCTCCAATCCGAGTTGGCGTTCACAGAGCCTTCGAGATTGAAACATAACGGATCACACTCATGTCGACCGATGCCCCAGTCAAGTCTGAAAAGT
The DNA here is from genome assembly GCA_037367405.1 of Ottelia alismoides. Lineage (NCBI taxonomy): Eukaryota > Viridiplantae > Streptophyta > Magnoliopsida > Alismatales > Hydrocharitaceae > Ottelia > Ottelia alismoides. The sequence goes on along the minus strand of JAZKJV010008916.1, from coordinate 113,490 downwards.
CCGATGTGGAATTTGGAGCCTACAAGTATGGCTTCCACGATTCGACGGAGAACTACGCATTCAAGAGCCGCAAAGGTCTGGATGCTCAGATCGTACGTCAGATTTCCGAGATGAAGAAGGAGCCGGCATGGATGACCGAATTCCGTCTGGAATCGCTGGCTATCTTCGAGTCGCGCCCAATGCCAAATTGGGGCGGCGATATGAGTGATCTGAACTTCCAGGACATCTTCTATTACATGAAGGCGTCACAGGAGCAGGGCAAATCCTGGGATGATGTCCCGGAAGACATTCGCAAAACATACGACCGACTGGGAATTCCTGAAGCGGAAAAGAAGTATCTCGCCGGTGTGAAGGCGCAGTACGAATCCGAAGTGGTTTATGGAAGTCTGCAGGAAGACCTGGCAAAGCAGGGAGTGATTTTCACAGATACTGATTCGGCTCTTCAGGATCATCCGGACCTGTTTCGTGAATACTTCGGAACGGTGATTCCACCCGGCGACAATAAGTTCGCGGCGTTGAATTCGGCAGTGTGGTCCGGTGGATCGTTCATTTACGTTCCGAAAGGCGTGAAGATCGAGTTCCCTCTGCAGGCTTACTTCCGAATCAACAGCCAGAACATGGGCCAGTTCGAGCGAACGCTGATCATCGTCGATGAAGGCGCGTCGGTTCACTACGTGGAAGGCTGCACGGCTCCGACTTACAGCAGCGACAGCCTGCATTCGGCGGTGGTGGAGATCATCGTGAAACGCGGTGCTCGTTGTCGCTACACGACGATTCAGAACTGGTCGAGCAACGTTTACAACCTCGTCACTAAGCGAGCCATGGCATACGGCGATTCGCTGATGGAGTGGATTGACGGAAACCTCGGCTCCAAGCTGACCATGAAGTATCCCGCGATTTGGCTGATGGAACCAGGGGCTCGCGGAGAAACACTGTCGATCGCGTTCGCCGGTGCTGGTCAGCATCAGGATGCGGGAGCCAAGATGGTTCACTGTGCTCCGAACACATCCAGCCGCATTATCAGCAAGAGCATCTCCAAGAACGGTGGTCGTTCAAGCTATCGCGGTCTGGTGAAGGTTCATAAGGATGCCGTCAACTGCCGATCCAATGTCGTTTGTGACGCGTTGATCCTTGATCCATCAAGCCGCAGTGATACCTATCCATACATCGAAGTCGAGGAAGAGAACGTCGCGATCGAACACGAAGCAAGCGTTTCGAAGATCGCAGAAGAGCAGCTCTTCTATCTGATGAGCCGCGGTCTGACAGAAGCGGAAGCATCAGCGATGATCGTGACTGGCTTCATTGAACCACTCGTCAAAGAACTGCCAATGGAGTATGCGGTGGAACTGAACAAGCTGATTGAACTTCAGATGGAAGGATCAGTGGGATAGCCATCAGGTGAGCGGCAGGGCGTCAGCCCTCTGTGTTCTCCCCGCACAGCTCGAGGATGATCGATATGGTGAAACTCAGCGAAGAAGTGGCCGAGGCACTGAGGGCATCGAAGGGCGAGCCTGTCTCTGTGGATGTCCCGGGGTTCGATCGACGTTTCGTGGTTGTGGATCAGGCCACACATGACGCAGCAATGGCGGCGTTGGAACTTCAGAAGAACGTCGACCTGATACGGGTAGGCGTCAACGAGATGGAGGCCGGACTCGGACGCCCATTCGACGAAGCTATGGATGACATCAAGAACAAGTTCATGGAACGTGTGAAAGATGTTGTACACGGTTAAGGTCCTTCCGGAGGCTCAGCAGGACATATTGAATAACATGCTATGGTGGGCGGAGAATCATTCGGCGGAACAGGCAGCTGACTGGTACGAGGTAGTGCGCCGCCAAATCCAGCAAGTTGCAAATGCTCCGGAAAGTTATGGACTATCAGCAGAAAGCCCGTTCTTTCAATATCAAATTCGTGATGCATTGATCGGAAAGGGAAGACGCGGCAGCTATCGAGCAGTTTTCACGATTGTGGGAAGTGAAGTCGTTGTGCTTCGTGTCCTTCGCGGTTCACAGGGCAAAATCATGCCGCACGATGTTTCATTTCCAGAGTAAAGCAACGCGGTTCAAACGTCTTCCCGGACTTCTCATCACACGGTGTCAGCATTAGGTACCATTGGACTACAGTCATCATGTCATCAACAACCATCGACATCTCCCGCATTGGCTTCTCGTCGGAAGTCTTCGAGCAGTTTCTTGCGACGCGAGTTGAGCCTGTTTGGATTACCAATGCTCGACGAGCGGCGTTTGAACAGTACCAGACGCTTCTTCAGAGCGATCTTGATCCCGAAGAATTCAAACGCGTCGATCTGCGAGTCTTCAATGCGGGCAAGTTCCGTCCGGCTGCTGGGTCATCGGACTCATCCGCAATTGCGACGCTGCTCAGCGACAAGACAGAATTTGGCGGCTCCATCGCTCATGTGAACGGCCAGTTGACTCATCAAAACGTGTCACAGGAGATCACGGCACAGGGAGTGTTGTTTGGTGAGCTGCAGGCAATGCTCACCAATCATCGCGAACTGCTCGAACCGTACTTTATGAAGCAGGCCGTCAAGCCCGATGCTGACCGGTTTTCCGCATGGCACGCTGCATTCTGGACCGGTGGCACGCTGCTTTACGTTCCGCGAAATGTCGAAGTTGCCCTGCCGCTGCACAGCCTGATTGCTCACAGCCGCGACGGAGTTGCCGACTTTAGCCACACACTGATCATTCTTGAGGATGGTGCTCGGGCAACGCTTTTGGAAGAAACTTCGTCTGCAACCGAAGAGGCTGCCGGTCTGCATGTGGGATGCGTCGAACTGATCGTTGGAAAAAATGCGAATCTTCGATACGTCCAGCTTCAGAACTGGAATCAGAAGTCATGGCACTTCGCTCATCAGGCCGGCTGCGTCGCCAGCAACGCGTCACTGCAATGGACAGTCGTGGGACTTGGCAGCAAACTGTCTCACATTCATCAGGACATTAACCTGAACGGTCGAGCCGCCACGGCTGAAGTCAACGGTGTCACGTTCGCCAGCGATCGTCAGAAGATCAGCTACTACACTCAGCAGCATCACAAGGCTCAGGGAACTCACAGCGATCTTCTCTACAAAGAAGTTCTGCGTGACGAATCCCGAGTGATCTGGCGCGGGATGATCAAAGTTGATCCGGCCGCTCAGCAGACGGACGGCTACCAGCGAAGCGATGCTCTGATGCTCAGCGATGACGCTCGATGTGATTCCATCCCGGGGCTGGAGATCGAAGCGGACGACGTGAAGTGCACTCATGGAGCAACGACCGGACGGGTTGACCGCGAGCAGATCTTCTACTGCATGAGCCGCGGGATCAGCCGCAAGGAAGCCATGCACATGATCGTGGAAGGATTCTTCCAGCGAGTCTACGACCGCATCCCGGTCGAAGTCGTTCGTGAAACTCTGAGCCGCACCGTCCAGGGCAAACTGGGCATCGAAACTGTTGCGGTCTGATTCTGATGGACATTTGGGTGGACCGAGCGCAGCGAGTTGTGCAGGTCCGTCGTCTCGGCAATTCGCTGCGATCGGTCTGGCTTACGAAATCAAAGAATGATCATGGAACGAGTGATAGGAACTGATGAACTCAAGTCTGGCGAACGGCGAAGTGTTTTCGTCGATGATATTCCTGCGCTTGTGATCCGAATTGAAGAGCAGTACTTCGTGATTGAAGATGTCTGCTCACACGACGGTCAGCCCCTGACCAACGGGCCGATTCAGGATTGTGCGATTGTCTGCCCTCGCCATTCGGCTCGTTTCGACCTGAAGACCGGCAAGGCACTCTGCATGCCTGCTACCGAAGCCATTCGAGTCTTCAAGACCGAAATTCGGGACGGAGCTGTCTGGGCGAAAGCCTGATCGTTGTGTGATCTGATCCTGCTCGTTCCAAGTTCAAATCTCAAATCCACAATTCGAAGTCCCAACGTCCCATGGCCACAGACACTGAACTCATTGACGCTCTGAAACAAGTGATCGACCCCGAGTTGATGGTGAACATCGTCGATCTCGGTCTGATTTATTCGGTCAACCAAACGGAGCGAAAAGTGGCGGTTGAGATGACGCTGACCAGCCCGGCATGTCCCGCGGGCCCACAGTTGGTGCAACAGGCCAAGATGGCACTCGAACGACTTGAAGATGTCGACGAAGCCACCATCACAATCACTCTGTCGCCGCCTTGGACTCCGGATCGAATGACGGACGATGCGAAAGACCAGCTCGGAATTTTCTGAGTCGAGCGACGCAGGGCGACGGCACATTTCAACCCGCCGGAGGATCGCTAAGCCGAACCTCTTGGTGAAAAACGCTGTCTTTCTCAGCACAGTCTGTTCCGATCAGCCGCCTTGACAGTCGTCCGGAACGGTGTTACTTTCCCGCCCTTCCGACGAGGCCCCAAACCTCTTCGGAACCCCAAATCGGGGGATTAGCTCAGTTGGGAGAGCGCTTGCATGGCATGCAAGAGGTCATCGGTTCAAGTCCGTTATCCTCCACTTGGTTTCATCTCTGCAGAACCCTTCGACAGCAAAGTCGGAGGGTTTTTGCATTGATGGGCATCAAACTTCAGAATCTCGGAGCATTGTAATGAGTGCAGCACCGATCGTTGGCGTGGTCATGGGCAGCAAGTCGGACTGGGAGACCATGTCGGCGGCGGCGCAGATCTTGAAGCAGTTTGGTGTGCCGCATGAATGTCGAGTGGTCTCGGCTCATCGGACGCCAGCGTGGATGGGCGAGTACGCGGCAACGGCCGAAGGGCGCGGGCTGAAAGTCATTATCGCTGGAGCCGGCGGAGCTGCTCATTTGCCGGGGATGATTGCATCGCAAACCATCCTGCCGGTTCTCGGTGTCCCGGTTCAAAGCAAAGCGCTGAGTGGTATGGATTCGCTTCTGTCCATTGTGCAGATGCCAGGAGGCATTCCGGTGGGAACACTCGCCATCGGAGTCGCTGGGGCTCGCAACGCGGGGCTTCTTGCAGTTCGAATCCTCGCAATCAACGACTCGGCACTAAACGAGCAACTCCATGCATTCCAGAGGAATCAAACCGCTGCAGTCATGCAGGACTCTGAACTGTCGCTCGAGTAAGGAACAGACCCGAAATAAGTGACATGAATCACAACCCGACGCGTCAGCGAGGGATCGGTGTCGCGAAGAAGAATCCCTCACTCACGTCCAGGGTTGTGATTTCTGGCCTCTGTCAAAACCGGAAGTCATTTCAGGACTGTTCATAACATGGCCGTCTCTCCAAGTATGAGTCATCGATCGTCATGTGTTGTTGTAATTCGCTTCGGGATGCCTCGTTCCACTCGGACGCCAAGGCAGATTGACCGTGTGCGACGATGCTATTCGGCGGGAGGGATTGGCTCTCGGCATCGCTGACATCGTGTCCGGCCGTTTATCGAACAGTTTTCGCATCCTGAGCGACGCGTCGCATGAACGGTCGCGATGCCACGGATTATGATTCGTTATCACCAGCTTCTGGTTTGACTCGACGAAATGCAGGCGACCGCGAGCTGACTTGTTTCATTCGCTGGCGGTATGTCAAAATGTACGGGTTTGCGAATTGCCCGATGCGTCCTCTTAGGTGAAGGTCATGCGAGTATTCTGGCTGCTGCTGGCTGTGGTCTTTTGGTCTCCCGCTCGAGGTGATGAGCCACGGCGACCAAACATTCTGTTCTGTTTCGCAGATGACTGGGGACGATTTGCCAGTATCTATTCGCGGATCGATGGGCCGGGCACGATCAACGACGTCGTGCGGACTCCCAACTTCGATCGAATCGCCCGCGAGGGAGTGTTGTTTCGAAGAGCGTTCGTGTCGGCGCCGAGTTGCACGCCGTGTCGCAGCGCGTTGCTTTCAGGTCAGCACTTTTGGCGAACGGGCCGCGCGGCAATCCTTCAGGGCGCGGTTTGGGATGGCTCACAACCGGCGTTTCCTCTTCTGTTGAATGCGTCTGGATATCACATCGGCGAGACATGGAAAGTCTGGAGTCCGGGAGTTCCCGGCGACGCGCCGTTCGGGGCACCGAAGTTTGCTTACGAAAAGGCCGGAGGACGATTCAACAACTTCTCCGAGAACGTGACTGAGCTTGTATCCAATGGCACACCGCTCGACGATGCGAAGCAGCAAATGCTGAGTGATGTCAGCGGCAACTTTGATGCGTTCCTCGCGGAGCGAGATCCAAACCAGCCATTCTGCTACTGGTTTGGTCCAACGAATGTGCATCGGCTTTGGGTGCGAGGCTCAGGCAAGGCACTTTGGAACATCGACCCAGATGATCTCAAGGGCAAGATGCCTCCCTTTCTGCCCGATGTCCCGGAGGTGCGTGAAGACCTGGCGGACTACTTCGGCGAGATTCAGGCGTGGGACTCCGCACTGGGTTTATTGTTGGCTCGTCTTGAAGCCATCGGCGAACTGGACAACACCATGATCGTTGTCAGTGGCGATCATGGTGCACCGGGGTTTCCTCATGGCAAGTGCAATCTGTACGACTTTGGATCGAGCGTTTCGCTCGCGGTTCGATGGGGTGGAGCGAAAGGCGGCCGAGTGGTTGATGATCTCGTGAGCCTCACCGATTTGGCTCCGACGTTTCTCGAAGCCGCCGGACTCGATGTGCCCGATCGGATGACCGGCAGAAGTCTGATGCCGTTGCTGACATCGAAAAAATCGGGCCAGATCGATGACACTCGCGATGCGGTCTTCATCGGACGTGAGCGCCATGTCGAGAACGCTCGAGCGGACTGGACTCCGTATCCTCAGCGAGCGATCCGCACGGCCGACTTTCTTTACATTATCAACTTTCACCCCGAACGATGGCCGCTCGGTGATCCATATCGGCTTGAAGATCCTGACGCACCGACCTTCGAACAAGTCAGCCTTGAAACTCGCGCAACATTGCCGGATGAAGATGCAGGTCTGACGAAGGCGTGGCTGGTGAGCGTTCGGCATGATCCGACATGGAAGGATCACTTTGACTGGGTCTATGGAAAACGGCCTCGCGAGGAGCTGTACGACCTGCGAGCAGATCCGTATCAGACAAAGAACGTCGCCGAGGATTCGGAATATGCGGGGCATCGGGCGAAACTCGATGCCCGCCTGATGAAGGTCCTGAACGAGACCGGAGATCCGCGCGTTATCGACAATGGCCAATTCTTTGAATCTCCTCCTATGGCTGGCCCAATTCCGGATGACGCCAAAGGCGCACCGAGGCAGGGAACGAAGAATGCCGCTGGGAAGAAAGCAAAGCAGAAAGCGGGTGACAAATGACGTTTCGCCGTCCACATTTGCAGCGGTCTGCAACTCACCGACCAGTCAGGCGAGCGGCTGGTGTAAACCAGCCGGTACCTGTGATTCACGTCCATATCACAAGTTCGGGTCTAAGCCGCTACCTTGTTCTAAGTTGCCTCGTCACGTTCCTGGCGACAGCTCCGCTTTCAGCAGGTGATCAGAGCGTTGAGCCGACTTCGGTTCAGAGCAATCCCAAGTCGAAAGGTTCCAATCGGCCCAACGTAGTGTTCATCGCAATTGACGATCAGAACGACTGGATTGGTCATCTTGGCGGCCATCCGCTGGCAAAGACGCCTCATCTTGATGCTCTGGCTGCTCGCGGTACGTCATTTCTGAATGCCCATTGTCAGGCACCGCTGTGCAATCCATCTCGAACCAGTCTGATGCTGAGCCTTCGCCCTACGACAACGGGTATCTATGGTCTCTCTCCATGGTTTCGAACACTCGAGCCGTGGAAGGATCGAGTCGCACTGCCGCAGCATTTCAAAGCTCACGGGTATCGCACGATGACCGTGGGCAAGATTTATCACGGTGGCGTTGGTGGTCCGAAGATGCAGGCTCGCGAGTTTGATCTCTGGGGGACCGCCGGAGGAGTTGGCGCGAAGCCCGATCAGAAACTGATTCCACCGACACCGATGGGGAATCATCCACTGATGGATTGGGGCGTGTTTCCGCATCGAGATGAAGACAAGGGCGATTATCAGGTCGCATCGTGGGCCATCGAGCAGATTCGGACTGCCCCGAAGGATCAGCCGCTTTTCCTTGCCGCGGGCTTCTTCCTGCCGCATGTTCCCTGTTACGTGACTCAGCCGTGGTACGACAAATTTCCTGACGACGATTCCGTGCTTCCACGGGTTCTTCGAGACGATCGCAATGATACTCCTCGGTTTTCATGGTACTTGCATTGGAACCTGCCGGAGCCGCGATTGAAGTGGGTTGAAGAGAATCACCAGTGGAGAAATCTGGCTCGCAGTTACCTGGCGTCCACAAGCTTCGTCGATGCCCAGATCGGCCGAATCGTTGAAGCGCTCAGCGAAGCAAAGATCGCAGACAACACGATCATCGTTGTTTGGGGCGATCACGGCTGGCATCTTGGCGAGAAGGGAATTACCGGAAAGAACACGCTTTGGGATGACGGCACTCGAGTTCCTTTGATTTTCGCCGGACCGGGTGTTGAGCCGGGGCAACGATGTCTTGAGCCGGCCGAACTGCTGGACATCTATCCGACGCTGATTGACTTATGCGAGCTTGATCGCCGCGATGACCTTGAGGGCATCAGTCTTGTGCCTCAACTCAACAACGCCGCGACGCCTCGCGAACGTCCGGCCGTCACGAGCCACAACCAGGGCAATCATGGAATTCGATCTCGCGACTGGCGATACATCCGCTACGCCGACGGTTCTGAAGAACTCTACGACTTGAAAACCGATCCGAATGAATGGACGAACCTCGCGCATCGACCTGAATCTCAGGCCATCATCGAGTCTCATCGCAAATGGCTGCCAAAGATCGACTCCGCGCCTGCGCCGAATAGTGCTCAGCGAGTGCTGACTTACGATGCGGCCACTGACGAAGCCATTTGGGAAGGAACGACCATTCGTCGAACGGATCCGATCCCGGAGTAATCGTCGTCGTTGGTTCGGAAGCCTTCTGAAGCGGAGGGTCGCGAGCTGTCCAATGGATCTCCTGCTCTCGACACACCGGACGGCTGGCGCCGCGCCGCTCCAACTTGCGAAGCACCTCCGATACAACGCTTCGAAAACTCGTACCGCCGCATCAAACCTTGAAGCGGAAGGTTTCCCAGAAGTATCGATACAGCCATTGAGCGGCGGTGCGGTCGGAAATGATGAATCGCGCATTTCCTCGCATGCCGGGTTTCATCAAAACAGCATCAGGTCTGCTGACTTCGGCGTCGAAGTGGAGTTCCGCAATTGCTCGATAGGCCACACTCGCGAGCTGTTCGCTGCCCTGGTCGCCGGGCTTTGTTGCCAACGGTCCCTGAAAGCGAGTCGTCAGTGCTTCAGGTGCAACGTTTTCGCCCTTGGTGGAGACCTGAGTCACTTTGGTGAGCCAGGTTGTGTCAGGCAGGTGATCAAGTTTCAGTTCGATATCGTAATTTGCAATCTTTAGATCTTCTCGATCGCCCTGGTCAATGTAGAGCACAGCCTGAAGCTTTTCAGATGGAGCAAGACTGCAGATTTCCTGACCGGGCTCGACCGTGCAGCCGAGGTTCTCGAAGTCGAATGGTGTTCCATGCCACGGGGCGAGTTTCATTTTGTCGATCTCGCTGGCTGGCTGTTCGGGCACCCGCTTCGCAGCAACGATTGATCCGGAGATCGGCGCGCGGATCACTCGACGAGCGTTCAACTTCACGAGGTCGCGAATCGTGTTCTGGAGCTCCAGGGCTTCGGCCAGCGAATCCCCGACTCCAGCCGGGTCCGGAATTTTGTCGTAGGCGTCCACTTCCTGCGATCGGTAGATAAAATCGATCACGCGACGTCTCAGCAGATCCTGTCGTTTCAGATCTTCGGGGTGTTCGAGAATGACGAGCACGCTTCCTTTTTCGACCCTCTGACCGTTCTTAGGGAGTGATGCGTACTCTTCGGGAGTCGGCATATCCAGCAACAGGTTGAGTCGTTTCTTGTCGATCAGGAGTTGCGAAGAATCACCGGGGTTGGCTCGGTCCACGATACCAGCTTTAGCCTGACGCTCGAAAGTTTTCAGGTCGTCGTAAAGCAATTTGTATTCGGCAGGCGGCAGAATTCGTCCGCCCACCGACGCGGGCACATTGACAACTCCGCGTGGTTCGAGAATGCACGGAGCTTCGTGGTACCACGGGATTGGAGTTGTGAACGCAACCCAACCGACGGCTCCTGCAACCAGCAGAGAAATCGTAATCTTGGTCTTGCTCATGGGTTCCATCCGAGGTGTCGAAACAATCTGATAGATCGAACGAAACATGCTGAAAATGATGCCTGACATGGAGAACACCAACACGGTGACTCCAAGGCTCTGAAGATTGTACGGCTTCAATACGGTGTAAAGGAACATGCTGATGGAAACCAGCACAACCCAGCGATACAGCCATGCGGCAATGGCGTAAGCGATAAACCATCCCCGGCCGGTTTCCGGCATGAATGGGTCGGGTTTGGATTCGATTCCGAGGCAATACCATGCGAACGCTTCGCGAAGCAGCTTCTCGGACTTCTGCCGGAGATTCGGGATCTCCAGATAGTCGCTCATCATGTAGTAGCCGTCGAATCGCATCAACGGGTTCGCATTGAAAATCACGGTCGTGATTGTCGTCACGAAGAACATGTTGAGTGCCAGGTGGTGCAGCAGTCCCGGCTTGGTCATCCACCAGATGTAGATGGCGACGGCAGACAGAATGACTTCGATATACATCCCGGCCGCGCCGATGATGATCCGGTGCCATTTGTTTTTCATCATCCACGAATCAGTCACGTCACAATACAGGCATGGGCTGAAGACCAGCACCATCACTCCCATTTCGTGGCATTCACCGCCGTAGTGGGTGCAACTCAGTCCGTGACCGAACTCGTGGATCACTTTCGCCAGGCCCAGTGTGATCCAAAGATAGATCAGGTTTGGCCAGCCGAAGAAACTCTGGAACTCAGGCAGCCCGGCGTGGAACTCGTCGAGATTAGCAGCGAGAAGAAGCCACGCCGAACAGACGAACGTCATGCAGACGGCCACCGCCGCGGGATGAAACATCCATGCGACGAACGGATGCATCCATTTCAGAGTTCGCTCAGGGTCCCAGCCGGGAAGACGAAGTGACAGCAGACTCATGACCGTCTGCTTGATCTTCTCCTTGCGTGTCTTCCAGCGCTCTCGAACGACGGACGCTCCCTGACCCGGACGATCGCTGACCACGAGCCCTTTTTTGTGCAGGTCGGTAATGAGCTGCTGAATGTCACTGAGAGAGATCTGAAGAGTTGGAAACTCTTTCTTCAAATCATCGCGAACAGTTTCGAGACTCCGTTGGCCGTTGAGCAGTTCCAGAATCCGATACTGCTCAACCTGGAGTCGATGATACTTCAGACCGATCGGGTCTTTGATCACCTGATAGCCAACACCCAAGTAGTCGATCTTGGCAACGACCAGGTCCGCGCGTTTTTTCAGCGGAATCGGTCGCTGATTCGAAGCGACCATACTGCTCGAACTGATCGAACTCATTGACTTGCCTCGTCTTCAGGGACGCTCAACGGTTACTTCTTTAGCGAAGTGGTTTTGGCCCGAGGAGAAGAAAGCACGACGGCGTCAAGCACCATGCCTTCCTGGAGTCTGTATCGCCCTTCAGAGTCCTGCGGATTGGTCACGTGAACGCTGAGCATGATGTACGACTGGTTTTGTTCAACCGTCAGTCGAGGCTTGATGAACCGGATCTTTCCGATGAACACTTCGTCGGATGAAGCATTCTTCGTAGAGGCGACTGCTGGTGCCGGGCGTTCGGCTGGCGTGTCAAACGGAGATTCGTCAGACGGCTGGGCAGGGCGAAACAACGAACCTTCGTCATTGCTTTCCTGAGCCGAAACTTTCTGAATCTCCGCCGGCGCTGCCGCAGCTCGCATGCCGGAGATTGGACGGAACTCCACTTCATCGCCGACATGAAGCGAGTCTCGATACATCACCGGCACCAGTACTTCAGCTTCCAGAACGGAAAGATCCGTCAGCGTCAAAACGGGGTCGCCCTGTCGCGGTGACTGACCAGGAAACATTTTGATGTCGGTGATCACGCCATCGTGAGGGGCGAAGACCGAGTAACGTTTCAATTCTTGCTGCTTCACTTTTGCAGCAAGAACTTCTGCCTCCTGCTCTTTCTCTGACTTCGTCAACGAGGCTTTTGCTTTCTCAAAGTCGAGTTGTGCCTGGCGAATCTCGGCCGGCGAGTAAGCGTTCGCGCTTTCCTTGTTTGCGTCCAGTTTGGCACGAAGATTGTTTTCTTCGGTGTCGCGTGAGATTCGAGAAAACTCAATATCAACTTTCAGCTTCTCAGCTTCAAATTCAGCCTTCTCGACTTCCGCCTTGATCACTTCGTCGTTGACCACGGCAAGAAGGTCGCCCTTTTTGAAAAACTCGCCTTCCACCTGCGGAACGACGGTCTTCAGCGTTCCGGCAACTTCCATCGCGATATCAGTTTCGCGAAGGACCTTCACCACGGTGCGATACGTCGGGATTCGCTGAATCTCCTGGGCACATGCTTGTGATGCAGAAATTCCCAACACGGCAATCATTGCAACAACAGAAGTTCTTCTCATCGAAAACTCCGAATGATCAATTCCAGGATCTTCAACTTTGACTTGAACGTTCAACGCGATCTAGCGAGGGATATTTTTGGGCATCCGCAATTCATCCCAGAAATCACAACCCGAAACGTGAGTGAGGGATTTTGCTTCGGGACACCAATCCCTCGCTGACGCGTCGGGTTGTGATTAAGGTCGCTTATTTCTGGGCTGATCCTCAGTCTGATGACTGCCGAAGGTCCCTACGACTCGAAACAGCACCTCCAGCAGTCTAGCGAACTTGCCTTTTTCAGGGACGGCTGTTTTTCTGATGTCTAACGAAATCAGCGAAAAATCAGGCTCATCACATCGATCCGGCAAACTTTGCGAGGCACTTGAGAAGCCTGCCGCGGACAGACAAGCCATTTGCTGCCGACGGATCTGCTGGAAAAATGACGAAGGCTTGGTGATCCGGAAATTCACCAAGCCTTCGTGAGTTTTTCGGGGATTTCTGGCCGCCTATGTCCCTGCTCGATGTTTTGCCAAAAGTTCAGCGATCTGCACGGCGTTCGTCGCTGCCCCTTTGCGAAGGTTGTCGGACACGCACCAGAACGTGATCGCATTCGGGTTGGACAAGTCTTTTCGAATTCGCCCGATGAACACAGCATCACTTCCGTCGCACGTAGATGGCATCGGATACTGGCCGTTTGTCGGATCATCAACGACTGTGATGCCGGGAAACGAAGCAAACAGTCTTGTCGCTTCTTCCACCGTCAACGGGCGTTCCGTCTCCACATTGATCGTTTCACTGTGACAGTTCGACACGGGAATTCGAATGCAGGTCGGGCAAACCTGGATCGACTGATCGCCGAGGATCTTACGGGTCTCGTAGACCATTTTCAGCTCTTCGCTGGTATAGCCCTGATCCTTGAAGCTGCCGATCTGAGGGATCGCGTTGAACGCAATCGGATGCTTGAACGCTTTGTACTCGTAGCTGCCGCCGTCCAGGGCTGCCCGAGATCCATCAAGCAGATCGGCCGTTCCCTGAAGACCGGCACCGCTGGTCGCCTGATACGTGCTGACGATCACTCGCTTCACTTTGGCGGCATCGTGCAGAGGCTTGAGGGCCATGACCATCTGCGTCGTCGAACAGTTTGGACTTGCGATGATTCCTTTGGCGTTGAGCGCATCCTGAGGATTGATCTCCGGAATCACCAGAGCGACATCGGGGTTCATTCGCCAGTAGCCAGATTCGTCGATGACTTTACAGCCAGCCTTGACGGCCGACGGCAGAAAGGTCGCAGCCGTGTCATCTGGCGTACTTGCGATGACAAGATCTGTGCCTGCAAAACAGTCGTGGGTCAGTTCTTCGACTGTGATCTTTGCACCGTTGAATTCAACCTGCTGACCAGCACTGCGAGCGGACGCGAGGAGTCTGAACTTCTTTGCGGGGAACTTTCGTTCCTGAAGAAGCTGCAAGATGATTCGACCAACGGCTCCGGTCGCGCCGACAACGGCCACGGTGTTAAACACAGAACAACCTTTCTGCTGAAAATGAGCGTTTTGGGTGGGAGCCGGCAGCCCGCAGGCGCCGGATGCTCTGAGCGAATTCGCACGCCCGGGGACTCGGGGATTGTGCGTCGCGACGAGCGAAAGCTACGATGCGGGAGTTTCCACGGACTTGGATTTCGCGGGGCGGGAAAATACCGTCCAGCCTTAGAATTTCCAAATCCGGCAGACAAACCGCCGTTTCTCCCGACTTTTGACAATGCCGTGAGCACTTCGGACCCCGCTGACTTCCAGGCTCAGTTTCGAGTCTGCGTCGGTCTTCTGACGCAGCAGCCCGAACGCGCGCTGACAGCTTTGTTTGACCTGACGGCCCAGCGATTGGTTCGGTTTGCGATCACCATTACTGGAAATCAGCCGGATGCTGAGGACGCTCTGCAGGGGGCATTTTCCCGAATTGCGTATCGGCCACGGCTGCTGGCAAAGGCGGAGGCTCCCTGGCCGTATTTGATCCGTTCGGTTCGGAATGAGGCACTGAGAATCCTGCAAAAGCGGCGTTCCGGTCCGGATGTTGCAGATCGGGGATCGTCCGACGCAAGTGTTGAGTCGATATTGGTTCAGGAAGAAACGGCGGACAGTGTTCGTCGAATTCTGAAGTCACTTCCGCAGTTGCAATATGAAGTGGTCATCCTAAAGCATTGGGAGGACCTGACATTTGCAGAAATTGCGGAAGCTCTGGGAGTCTCTCAGAACACTGTGGCATCTCGTTATCGTTATGCGATGGAGAAGCTTCAACGCAGTCTGGAACCATTGGTTAAGGACTGTTGATTTTGTTGGACCGATTTCTGGCGGGTCGTTTTGAAACGATTTGCCGAGATCGATCCGAAACTTCGATGTGATTTATCAGCTCCCTGAGCTGTCGTTTTTCCTTTTGAGTTTGGTTGTTCCATGAGCGATTCTTTCAAATCGATCCCGGATCCGCTGCTGCCCGAGCACCGACTGCTCCGGAATGCCGGCGAGCTGCCGGTGCTGTCGTCAGGACTGCGAAATCGAGTTGTGATTGATGTTCACAAACAGGTTCGCTACGGACGGTGGATGGACCGCGTTCGAATCGTTGCGTCCATAGCCGCCGCTCTGCTGTTCATGTTCGGAATCTGGAGTCTGCGTCAGACTCGACCCGAGGAGTTGCTCAAGTCAGACACTCAGCCGAAGGCGGAACGATCGGCCCCGGCACTCGATCACTCAATCGCTCCTTCGGGGGGCATGCACGCGGCATCGCCAGAGATTCCGATCGAACTTCGTGATCCAGCGAAATCCGGCGGCGGTTCATCTCCTCAACGCCAGAACCTGAACGAGATGCAACAGATCAATCGCCTGATCGAGCACTATCAGCAGCGCCAAAACGCAGTCTGCGGTGTTCTGCCCTGGCTGTGATTCGATGCAAGATGAGAACCTGAGACTTGTCCCTCCTCCCCGAACCGTCGTAGAGGTTCTCCGCGATTCATTCCGGGTGAGAGGGGACAAATTGCAGTTAAGATGAACGCCTCAGTTTACCCCGCAAGAAGAACACTGGAACAAGCACCTCGGATGGATTGATCAACCGAAGGCAGTTAGCATTCGGACAGACATTCCGCGATCACGTTGGCTGGTGGCCTGACGAGAGGTGCATTGTGTCGATCAACGAAAAATCACCGACGATCTCCGATGATCCCGCGACGAATCCGTTCGCTGCGCCGACGATGGATGCTCCAGCGATCGAGCGTGACGAGAACGACGTTCGATGGCTTCGCTTCGGGTGGCCCATTGCAGTTGCTTGCCACCTTCCCATGCCATTGCTCTTCGGATGGAGTGTCAGCGGCGAAGGACCTCCTCGGCTCGGAATGCTCTTCGGCATCATCCTGGTCTATCTCATTGGCAATCGTCTGCGGACGAGCAAACCATGGATGATGAAGCGATTGACGATCGGAGCCTACGCGACCTGCATCAGTCAGTTTTGGCCCGTCGCTCAGATGATGATCGGATTCATCGCTATTGGGATTTCAAAAGCTATATTCAGCGATCGAAGCAGTCTGAATTCAAACGATCTCACCAACATTCCCTCCGTCATGTGTGCGACAGTGCTGACGGGGATCGGTTTGATCGCCCCGTCACTGATCGTGGGCATCGTTGTCGTGTACCTCTTCGGATCTCGGCGATGATCGCCGGGCCTTGAATGAGAAGCTGGCCACGCGAATGTAGCCCATCGCTGGCTCTGCCCGCAGCCCAAAGCAGGATGACCGCCCTCGGCCGTCCACGGCGCGGAACATCTCTGACGGACTAAAGCGTGCGGCGACCGTCTGCGCCTATGAAAGCGGAAGACTCCAAGTGCATTCGACAACGTGCATCGTGCATCCGATTTCCTGCGAATCCGACGATGAGAACGAGGGCAGAACGAACGGAATCAATCCACGAAGACCACAACGCACGTCACGTTATCACGCGAGCCGCCATCGAGCGCCGCCTTGACGAGGGCTTCGGCAACCTGCTGAGGATCGGGCGATGAACTCAGGATACGAGCGATCTCAGCATCCTCAATGCCGTCGTTCAGTCCGTCGCTGCAGAGAACGAAACGATCGCCGGGCTTTGGCACGACTTCAACCGCACCACCGCTGGACGCCCCGTCGCGACTACCGAGATACTTGTAGAGCACATTTCGGTAGCGATGGGTCTTCGCTTCTTCCGCGGTAATCGTTCCTGCGTCGATCAGAACCTGAGTCAGCTTATGATCTGTAGTCAATTGACGGATCTTGCCGCCACGCAGTTCGTACGCTCGGCTGTCACCGACTCCGACAAAGAAAAACCGGTCGCCGACTCGCACCATCATGACAACCGTCGTGCCCATGTTGCGAAGTCCCGGATCGACTTCACTGAGCGCTATGATTTCGGTATTCGCGTGGGCGATGGATTTTTCGAGCAAGTCGCTGACGGATTTCGGCGGCGTCTTTTCGAAGTCGATCAACTGCTCCAGACGCTTGGGAATCAACTCGACCGCAATCGCACTGGCTCGCTCGCCCGCGCTTTGTCCGCCCATCCCGTCGGCAACGATCAGGTAGCGATTCTGCTTGTCGACGCAGCAGCTGTCCTCGTTGTTGTCACGATAGTTTCCAGTGACACTGAGGTGACCTACCCGAATTGAGACCATTGACGAAGTCCAGAGAACGGTGGGACGGCAATTGCGGAGGAAATGTCGGATCTCGTGAGTTGTACGAGGCAGCGGATCAGCGTCCACCACGAAACCAAAGCTCAAAATTGTTTCGGCATTTTTTCCGGAACGCAACAGTTTACGGCGTTTCCTCGGGAATGAACCGGGAATGACGATCGAAATCCATCTATTTTGTGATCTGAACCGACAATTCTGCCTTCCAGAGGGCGCGGAAGAAACTGCCGGAGTTGCTTTCGCTATATTCGATACATTAGCCAGACTCGTCGGTGTTTCGCTGGAGTGCGTGACCGACAAGGGAAACCGATCTTCGCTCATTGCTGAATGCCCGAAACCACGATTGTGTCTTCACATGGACGTCGAAGAGCAGTGGTGCGGCGATGAAATTTGCATGGCAGTTCAACAAAGTAAACCCGCGGTTTAAGAATCGCGAGGCGACACAGGGAGAGTTCTTCAGCAACGATACAGAACTCCGAGGATTCGTGCGCGAAGCCGTTCAGAATTCGCTCGATGCACGGCGACCGCGAGTCAAAGGCCCTGTTCGAGTTCGCATTTTTGTCTCCGGGGAAGAGGCGGCTCTGGAAGATAGCGAAACAGAACGCTACTTCGGCAGTGGCTGGGATCATTTTCAGGCAGAAGGTTCCGGGCTCCGCAACGCGCCGAATCGATCGGAACGTTGCCGTTTCATTGTCTATGAAGACAGCGGAACAACGGGGCTGACCGGCGATCCGTCGCAGTATCATGAAATCGCGGGAGTCCGAAATCCGTTCTACTACTTCTTCCGAGCGGAAGGCCAGTCCAACAAGACTGATGGCGGTCGAGGTCGCTGGGGACTTGGCAAGTTCGTGTTTCCTCGAAGCAGCCGCATTCGCACATTCTTTGGTGTCACAGTTCGACATGACGACAAGAAGCGTTTGCTCGTCGGCCAGTCGATTCTGCGATCACATCAGGTGAAGGGAAAGAACTTCACTCCGGACGGCTGGTTCGGTGAGAAGCCGGATCGCAATGAAACGTCGGCACCGGTTTCTGATCAGCGGTTTATCAACAAGTTCCTTCGAGATTTTCAGCTCAAGAGAGGCGATGACCCAGGCTTGTCGATCGTCGTTCCATACTGTGATGAATCATGGTCGCTTGAGTCGATGCGAGACGCAGTGCTTCAGGATTACTTCTTTCCGATTCTCCGAGGCGATCTCGTCGTGACACTTGAGGCTCCTGGAGCAAAGCACACACTGACCGCTGATTCTCTTCCATCCGCGGTGAATCGTTGCGGTCCGTCCATTCGTGAATCGCTGCGGCCTCTCATCAGCCTCACTCAATGGGCGATTAGTGATTCCGCGCAGCAGGATCTCATCGAGTTACCATCGCAAGTCGCGATGCAGGGGATTTCAGGAAAATCACTGCCCGAAGGCGTGTTAACGTCCGTTCGAAGCCACTTGGAAGACTCAGGGAAAGCAGCATTTCGAATTCCGCTTCACGTGACAGCAAACTCCGGCGAACAGACTGCGGCGAACTTCGACGTGTTCATCGAACGATGCGAAGGATCGAATCAGAAGCGACCATTGTTCATTCGTGATGGAATTGTGATTTCAGACGTTCGCACGAGGCCGATTCGAGACGTCAACGTCATAGTTTCCGTGACGGATCGAACGTTGTCGACGCTGCTGGGCGATGCGGAAAACCCTGCTCACACGGAATGGAGCGAAGAATCGTCTCACTTCAAAGGTAAGTACGCCAACGGCACTCAGATCATCCGTCGCGTTCGCAATGCTCCTGGTGAACTCTGCCAACTGCTGCTCGAAACCGATGCCGACGATGATCCAGTGTTGTTACTCAACGTGTTTTCGCTCGGCACCAGCGTTCCGGGGAAGGGACTACCCGTTGAGTTCTCGGCCATGACCAGCGCAGGCGGGAAGAAGACGAACCGTCCGTTTCCGCTGGTCGGAGGTCAAAAGCGAACTGCGAAGCCTTTTCGAACTTCCAGCCGCAAAGGTGGATTCAAAGTGGCCAGCCGTTCGAAAGCTCGACATATTGCACCACCAATTGAAGTTGCCGTAGCGTACGATCGACGCTCCGGCAGCGCGTTGCGTCACTTTCGTCTGACGGACTTTGATCTGAACGCTGCGCCGATCCAGATCACTGCTCGCAATGCGATCATTGAACATCTGAGCCCAAATCGAATCCGCATCACTCCGTGCCGAACGACATTTGACGTCGTCGTCACCGGTTTTGACGTCAATCGAGACCTGTTCCTGAAGACGTCGTTGATTCAGCCCAACATCAACCGGTCCAATCGAGCCGCATGACTTCTGTTTTGTCACCCTCCCACTGGGAGAGTCGCGAGGAACAAGCGGGGAAGGGCTTCGCCTTGTATTTCGCAGCGACCAGTGCCGAACCGCTCGTGGCTGCCCTCCCATCGCTATCGCGACGTCCCTCCCGGAGGGAGGGTGAAGTAGCGATATGTGAACATTGACTCTCGCCATCGCACGCATGAAGGCCATTTCCCGGCAAGATTCTTTAGCGTCATGGAGCAACGTTCCGTGGTGCCCTCGCGAGATGTTTTTGCACACGGAGGGTCGTCTCTTCTTTGCTCTTCAGGGCAAGAACAGATAAGCTCTCCGCCATAAAGCTTACCGACAAACATGTCGATCGACTCGGCGATTTCCGGCTAAGGAAGAGACTCGAAATAACTTCCCGACTTGGACCGGGCATCTGCGAATGCGAGTCATGGAATGACTGGCATTCGTAGCTCGGTCGTTCCATGACCGAGAGATCGCAAACGCCAAGTTGTTTCGAGACTGTCGCTAAAGATTCTCTCCGCTCTGAAGTCACCAAGACCATGAACGAACTTCGCGTATTGTTCTCCCCTGCGAACGATGGAAGCTATCGTGTCACACTCACGAACAGCAAACACATGGCCATCGGCACCGAGATCGTCTTCACGCCCTTCCTCACCGAGGAGAACTTCGCTGACCTCCGCTGGTATCTGGAAGAATACATGGAACTCCCCGATGGCGGTGCCGTCGTCCGGGCGGAGCGGATTGAGACGGAAATTGCCCGATGGGGACACCAGCTTCACGATGCGGTCTTCGCCGCACCGGAGAACAACGCTGCACTCCAGCTTCTTCTCAAAGCCGAAGAGCCACGTGAGCTGACCATCGCCACCAGCGATCCCGCTCTGCTTCGTCTGCCCTGGGAACTCATGGCCGATGAGGCGGGCAGTCTCGCCTTGCGCGTGTCCATTCGTCGGCAGCTCAGTACACCGGAAGAACTTATTCCTCGCGAGACCAAGCTTCCGCTGCGCATTCTCTACATCGTCAGCCGGCCCGAGGACGCTGGGTTCATCGATCCGCGCGTCACCACCAAGGCACTCTTCGCGGCGCTCGATCCGCTGGGTGCGGCCATCCAGCTCGACTTCTGCCGTCCGCCTACCTTGAAGCGAATGGGGGAGATGCTGCGCGAGGCCCAGCAGTCGGGCGATCCGTACGATGTGGTCCACTTCGACGGCCACGGCACCTTCATGCAGCAGACACAGCTTGGCGCGTTGTGCTTTGAGCAGAGCGACGACGGCTCTGGCGACTCGAAGACAGACCTCGTGCCAGCCGATCAGCTCGGCAATCTTCTCGCTCAGCACAAGATCCCGCTGGTCGTACTGGAGGCCTGCCGCAGTGCCGAGATGAAAACCATTGTCTTTCGCTCCGTCGCCCCGCGACTCATTCAGGCGGGCGTGGGTAGCGTGCTTTCTATGGGCCATGCCGTGCATGTCGAGGCGGCGAAGATTCTACTCGATCGCTTCTATCGCGAGTTGGTCAATGGGACGACCATTGGCCACGCGGTCGCGCAGGGACGCAGCGCTTTGATGACCTCCCCGGCTCGTTGGCTGGAATACGGCCCCGGCGCTCGAACGTTGCGGCTTCAGGACTGGTTCCTGCCGCATCTTTACCAGCGCGGCTTTGATGATGCGCTATTGCCATCCGATCTCGCGAAGCAGCAGACTGTGAGGCAGTTCGACCTTTTCCTCAGTCACAATCACAACGACTCCGACCGCGTCGAATCCATCGCTCGCACGCTCTCAGAGAAGCACGGCCTACGCGTCTGGCTGGATAAATGGGAGTGCGATCCCGGCAAACTGGAGCCGCAGTGCGAGGCAGGTATCCGCAATAGCCGCTTTACCGTTGTCGCTGGCTCGCTGTCTGCACTATCATCGAAGTGGGTCGAGTGGGAAATCCTCAAGCACATCGAACTCAATCCGGACGACAACAAAACTCATCTGCTGCCCATCAAGTTGGAGCCGCTGAAACTGCCGCCCGACCTCGACGGCAACCTTTGGGTGGACTTCACCGATCCTACGAAGGATGCGGACAACTGTGCGATGCTCGCTCGTCTCATTCGCACCGCTGACGCAGCCGATGCTCGTCGTCTGCGTGGGTACCGGCCACCGGCAAGGCAGCGGGATGAACACGGCCCCTTTCCACCAGCGCCCACGTATGGGTTCCACGGTCGCGCGCGGGAGCTGTTGTTGCTGGAGCGTCAGTTCCGCGCGCAACGCGGCATCGTGCTTCATGCCATGGGCGGGATGGGCAAGACCACGTTGGCCACTGAAGCGGCGGACTGGTGGACGCGCAGCGGCTTGTTCCGCGATGGTGCGTGCTTTGTCAGCTTTGAGCAGTTCACCAGCGCCGAGCGCGTGGTGCAGGTGCTCGGCTGTTACGTGTATGGCGACAAGTTCAATCAACTACCGACCGGTGAGCAGCGGAAGCGAGCCATTGAGATCATGCAGCAAAAGGAAGTGCTGCTCGTCTGGGACAACTACGAGAGTGCACTGCCGCAGTTCAATGACGGTGCCGCTGCAATCGGCAGTCCATACACTGAGGACGAGCGCAATCGCTTGACCGATCTGTTCCGCGATCTTACTAGCGGTCCGGGTAAGGGCGCGGTGCTTGTGACCTGTCGTCCGGACGATACTGGACTGCCAGGGGCTCGGCGGCATGAGCTGCATGGCCTCGCGCGTGCGGACAGCTTGTGGTTACTGGCGGAGATCCTGCAAAAGCACGACCTTAAGCTCAGCGATCCCCGTCTCACTCGCGACCAGCTCGATCCACTTCTGCGTGACCTCGCCGATCATCCGCTCTCGTTGGAAAGAGTGTGCCCCTTTTTGAAGAAACTTACACCGGAAGCAATTCGCGCCGATTTCGGGAACATCCTGGCTGAGATTGACCGCAACGCTCCAATTCGGCCTGATGGAACCAAAGATCGCAACTCCTCGGTGCTCGCATCTTTTGAGTTTTCTCGCCGCCATCTTAGCCCAGCCGCGGGTGACGCATTACGCTGGCTTGGACTTTTCAGCTTCGGAGTGTTTGAGATTAATCTGCTCAATGTCAGCCAGATCAAACCTGAAGACTGGGAGCCGATCCGCCGCGAGTTGCAGAGCATCGCTTTAGTGCGTCCGGAGGATGAGATTCAGATCGGTGAAGGCCCTTTTCTTCGCTTCCATCCCACGCTCGCCTCCGCTTCGGCAGACGGCAAACTAGCTCAGCAGCCGGAGACTCGGGTGCGCTACGTCCACCTCTATCTGGCCGTCAAGCTGATGCTGGACAAGATGCTGAAGGGCTCGCATTCCCGTGTTGCTCTGGCGATTCTCGACCGCGAGGAGGCCAACTACCGCACGGCTGTCCGCTGGGCTATCGCCGATGGCCTGATCCCCGAGGCCGCCGGCTTGGGCGACACATTTGCCCGCTATCTCCAAATGTCCGGCCGCCTCCGCGAGCGGGATGCCTGGGTGACGCTGCTGAAGAACGCCACGAAGCAGGAAGCCTTCACGAAAGAAGAGGCTGACTGGGAGCAAGAAGACGCCTACCGGCGTTTCCAGCAGGGCGATCCTCAGGGCGCGGTGGAACAACTGCAAGCCCTCATCGAGCGCCTCCGCTCGACCACGGAGTTCGATCCGGCGTTTCAGTTGGCACTGGCCGTGGCTAGGTTAGGCAGGGTGCTCTACGTCAGCGGCGCTGCCAGCCAGGCGATCCCATTCCTTCATGAATCCATCGGCCTCCGCGAGGCGCTGGTGGAGAAAGCAGGTGGACAACCGTGGGAGTCGCTGCTCGCCTCGGGCGAACATGCCAAAGCGGCGACGGAGTTGGGCAACCTCTCGGCGACCATGGGTGATCTGGCGAACGCTCTGGGCAGAACAGGTCAGCATGACAAAGCACTGGCAGTGGCGGAGAAATGTGTCCGCATCCAAACTGCACAAGGCAACCAACGCGAGGTCGCAGCCGACCACGGACGGTGCGCAAGCATCCTCATGGCCGCGGGGCGCCACGACGAGGCCGATGCTCGCTACGAACTCGCACTGACTGCGGCCCGCCAAGCCGGAGACAAGGAGCTGGAGGGAATTACCCAACAACATCAGGGCAGCCTTGCTGGTAAACTCCGCCAATTCACCCGGGCTGTCACACTCTACCAGCGGGCGCTCCAGAGCTTTCAGGAATCGGGTCAGAACGTGGGCGTGATGCAGACCTACAACCTCCTCGGCACAGCCGAACGGAGTTTAGGCCGACTGGCGGAGGCCCGGGCATGGTATGAGAAATCCCGGCAACTGGCCGTGGCGTTGAAAGACCAGCCCGGTATTGGCCAGGCCGCCCAAAACATCGGCATCGTCTGCCAATTGGAAGGCGATGCCGCGCGTGAGCTGGGCGACGAGCCCTCAGCCCTCCGCAGCTTTCAAGCCGCCCTCCGCTCCGTGGAGGAAAGCCTCCAGATCAAACAAGTCCTCGGCAATCAACCCGCCGAAGCTACTTCACTTAGCCAACTCGCCCAAATCCAACTCCGCCTTGGCGACCTCGCCGCGGCCGAGCACCACGCCCAGGCCGCCCGCCAGATCCGCGAATCCCTCGGGCTGCCTGACCTTTGGAAAAACTACGGCGTGCTCTCCGAAATCGCTGAAGCCCGTGCAGCTATCGCCACCAAAGATGGCGACGATGCTGAAGTTACCCGTCACAAGGTTACTGCTGCCGAGTGGGCGCGGAAGCGGGATGCGAAGCGAGCCGAACTCGAACGCCTCGCCCGTGGCGGTGGCGAGGGAAGCGGCGGATTGCCGGGTCAACTGCTCGAACCTCTACAGCAACTCGCCATCGCCTGTGCCCAGTCTCATTTGAACGATCAGCCGCTCGGACCTGCCGAAGAGGAAGCACTGGCCAGGCTCGATCAATTCACTCCGCCGTTCCCCGACGTCGCCGCCGCCCTCCGCTCCCTCGCCTCTGGCACCCTGACCACTGTTCCCGCCAACCTCCCCGCCGAACTCCAGCAACTCCTCACCGCCGTCCTCGACGCGATGAAGAAGGCGAGGACTTGACCAGAACCGTACACCCGCCGCTCCGTCGGCGGGAGATCGTGTTTGTGAGGTATGCGGGCTCTGATCGATCACGGAACCAACAGCGAGTACTGGGAACAGTCCAGTTTTAGCTTCGGTTTTGATTGAAGCCAGACATCACAACCCGAAAAGTGAGTGAGGGATTGCTCTTCGCGACACCAATCCCTCGCTGACGCTTCGGGTTATGATTCGGGTAGCATGTTTCCGGTCGGCGGAGCGACCGGTCTACGGTCTCCGCCGACGGGAACTTTCCTGCGAGGACATCACATGACGTTAAAGACGAACGAACGATCCGCATCTTTGCTTTGTCAGTTTTGAACAGCGGAAGCGTACTTCTTAGGCCGGACCGAGCGGCAGCGAATTCCGGCAGTTTGGCTGTCACCCTCCCGCGGGGACAGTGAAGTGGAAGTGCAATGCCAGAAGCATTTATCAGGCTGCGGCGGGAAGGAGTTCGCTGGCGACAGATTCGATTTGTGCTTCCGTCAGCGAGCGAAGTTGTTCTGCGTAGCCGACGAGAAGTGCCATTTCGCAGAGTCGATTGATGCGTCGAGGATTGCCGCCAGTCACTTCGAACAATCGTTCGAGAGCCGTCGCTGTGAAAATCTCTGACGATCCACCAGCCGCATGCAGGCTGGACTTCACATAGTCTGACGTTTCAGATGCAGTGAAGCCCTGAATCGCGGTTGTTACGGCGACTCGTTCGGACAGCGAACCGACTCGTCGGAGTTGAGACGCAAGTACCGGCTGGCCAACGAGCAGGATCGCCAGTCGAGAAAGCGGATCGGACTCGACGAGATTCAGCAACGGCAGCACGACGGAGTGAATTGCCTCGTCCGACAGAAGATGCGCGTCATCGAAACAAATGACCGGCTGCATCCCTTTGGCGGCGTTTTGATGCAGTGCAGACTGGATGTCTTTCAACACTGCATCCGCTCCAGCAGATTCTGATGCGGAATGCTTCGAAAGTTCGCCCGCGATCAGTCGGAGCAGCTCGTTCGAAGTCAGGGTCGGAAACACAACCTGCACGAAGGGGCCTAACGATGAATCCTGCTCAGCAAGAACTCGAACAAGACTCGACTTGCCCGTTCCGGACATTCCCAGAACCACGTTGGGTCCTGAGAGATGATCGATGCTGTACTTCAACCGCAGCAGCGCTGAATGGTGAGACTTGCTGCGATAGAATCGATTCGACTCGTGACGTGTTGGGAACGGCTTAAACTTCAGATTCCAGTATGACTCGTACATGATTCCTGATCTCTCGGGTCAAACTGTGATGTCAGTTGATCGGTTGGATGGAGTGAGAAAGCTTGGCCTTGACGTTTCGTCCGGCAGGAGCGGAGACCGGAGCGGCAGAGAATCCGGACGGCTGCATGGTACCGGTCGGGCTGTTCTGTTGTGTCGAATTCGGATTCGCTGGAATCTCGAGTCCACCGAATTCATCCGGATAAGTCGCCGTCGTTTCTGAAGGATTTGACTGTTCCGAAGCGGCAGAGAAAGCGTTGTCGCTGGGAATGGACAGATCGAATCCCGGCGAAGCGGACGTGTCAACCGGCTCCGCTGGTTCTCGCATTGCCGGCCCCGACTGAACATCAAACTCGCTGAGAGCCGCTTCGATGTCGGCAAAGTCTTCGGTGAGCGTATCTGATGAGGCTGAGTTGCTCTTCGATGATCTAGACTCTTCAAACCAATAACCGGCCATGCAAATGATGACAACGACCGCCGCGAGCTGACGACGATACTCCGAAACGCCAGCCATGAGTCGATCCCAACGAGTCGATCGCGGGGATGTTGTCTTTGTCTCGACCGAAGCTAATGGAACTGAACTGGCTTCACTCAGCGTGACAGCAGTCGACGTTTCGCTCAGCAATACTCGCTGGTCAGCGTTCACTGAAAGCAGCAGAGGAGCGTGCTCGCTGGATTCAAGTTTGTTCTCGACCGGCGCAGCATGGAGATGGGGCTTTGGAGCAACGTCGCTCGCAGCCATCACAGGTACGGGACGGTGCACGACCGGCTTGCCAGCATCACATGTCGGTGAACAGGACTCTGCTTTGATCTCTGCCAATGGTGCGACCGGTGTTTCGGCTGGCGGTGCGATGGCGGTCGAAACTTGAGCCTCAACGGCTGGAGGCTCTGGCAATGCTGGCGGCAACGGTGCACGCGCGACAGAGAGCTTCTGCAATGCATCTCCCAAAACGTCAGCCATGTCTGCCTCCCTGCAACCTGTCAAACAGGTTTGATGAATCCGGCGATCCATGCCGGGCTCAGATGTCGTTCTCAGGTTCGTCTCGATCGATTTCATCGAGACGCAACGCAAGCGCGAGAGTGAAGGAGTTTCTTCACATCGTCGACATCGACGAAAGGGGCGACAAACTTGATATGAGCTGCACGAGCCGCACAATCATTCCGCAGGTCGAATCAGAGCAACGAGTTGCATCGGCAGAATTTGCTGGACTTCACGTAAACTAACGACGCATGACCCATTGCAACAGAAAGGCGTCGTCGAATGACTGCTGAGGAAGATCGCGGAACTCGAGGCGGCGATGAAAGACGTAGCCGAACTCCAGTGCGCCGAGGGCGTCGTCGTTTGTGACGGATTCGAATCCCAGCATCAGACGGTAGTCGCCGTACGTCATGACATGTTCCCGCTGATCGGGAAATTCAACTTCCCACATGCCACCACCAAGTGATCCGCTGAGATACGCTCGCGAGTCCGGGCTCAGCGCGTACTCAATTCGGGGTCGCGGAAAGATCAGATCCAGTCGCAGTCCGGGCAGGTCAAGATTGTGAAACGACAGCCCGAAGACCGGCAGCATGTTGTAGTCATCGCGATCCAGGTAATCGACGCCGAATACGACATCCATGCCCTGATCGACATGAATCATGCCAACCGCATGTGCCGGATATCGGACTCCGTCTCGGGCGCTGCCTTCGAAGTCGCTGTAGGCACCGATGCTTCCGGACAGATCGTAACTGAACCTCGGCGACAGCGAATCGCGAGCCTGAAAGCCCAGCGCGAAGTCGTACAGTCTGGGATTCAACGGAGCCGTCGTCGGACCGCCGAGCCAGTGAATGTTGATCATGCCTCCGAAGCCGGTCTTTTGACCGCGAGCCTGATACGTCGTGCTTTGCAGACTGAACCAACCGAAGTCGTCACCGGTGCCCGGAATCCACGACCACATGGATTCATCACTTCGGTAGTTCTGATATGGCGATTCGGCCAGTCGTTCGAGATTGAGTCGATCCCGACCCTTGTTGAGATCCTTCAGGCTCTCAACGTTGTTCGGATCATACATGCTTCCAGAAGCTGAGCCGTCAGGAATCACAATCGCCTCATCCGTCGGCGGCGCGGATTCCAGTGGAACAAGAAGATCCTGCTGAGGCTCAACCCATACATCACCTGCCACAGCGTTCTGGTCCTCATTGACAGGCAGTTCATCAGCAACATGTGCCTGATGCGAAGCCGATCGGATCGATCGCTGGCCCGGATCGAACAACTCACTCGGATCGGTTGTCCGGAAATGGCTCGACGGCATGTGCCGGAACTCAGAAAAATCGAACTCGTCCGCTGAATGTTGCTCTGTGGGAGTGTCGTCTGCTTGTTCGTCGCCGAGCACCACCAGTGCACCGAACTGCGTCGCCATCAACGCGAAGGCGATTAGCACCGACCTCAATCGCTTCAGGTGGCGATGCGGTTGCGTGGCAGCAAGACGAGTTGAATATCTCAGTTCATTTCGAACAGACACAGAATCTGCTCCTGACAAAACGAAGGACACTCA
This sequence comes from Ottelia alismoides, assembly GCA_037367405.1. Classification (NCBI taxonomy): domain Eukaryota; kingdom Viridiplantae; phylum Streptophyta; class Magnoliopsida; order Alismatales; family Hydrocharitaceae; genus Ottelia; species Ottelia alismoides. Next base: position 85,120 of record JAZKJV010008916.1, on the reverse strand, counting down.
GCCGAGATTCAACTTCCGGGGCGGGCGATGAATGGAGAATCACACTTCACGCGGCATGAAATTCGGTGAGCAGAGAATTCTGCATTTGTCCCCTCTCCCCCGCGAATGAATCCCACAGAACGTTGACAACAGTTCGGGGGGAGAGGGTCAGGGTGAGGGGGATTGTTTCAAGGCTGTAATCTCAAAAAAAAAACCTCATCCGGCCTCCGGCCACCTTCTCCCCTTACGAAGGGGAGAAGGGACTGAATTCCGCCTGCTGCACGGTTATCGAAAACTCTTCGCGAATACCTCATTTCAAGCCGCGTAATGAATTACCAACTCTACAACTCCCGGTCACTTGATTCTTGCCGCTCGCCGCAACACAGGCGAACTATCGCGACCGGCCGTCGATCTGCCAGCGCGGGTTTCGCAGAGTGATTCGCGTCGGAGACGGATTCTTTGATGCTCCGGAGAATTCTGCGGATTGCATCTGAACACTTTCCATGAACACCGGCATCTTTCGCTGAAGTTCAGACCCGCACACGTCGCTGAATCTGCTGCGCGGACTGCCGTGTTTTCGGTACTGTGTGAAATCGAGTGCGCCAGTCTGTATTCATTGCGTCGTTTCAGCTTCCGTACGTGTCGTTGCGATTCACCGCGGAGCGGTTCACGAGATTAGCCGGTGGTCAGCCAAGCGCCACCACCGGTTGGCGTCGAAACCTGCGATTGCACCCTGAATTGGGTGCCAGAGAATCTCTTTCTGTCATCCTTTCAGGATGAGTCTCTTTTACGTTCCGTCACCGGTGGTGCGCCTGTCGGCGACCACCGGCTAATCTCTGACATCCTTTCAGGATGAATCGCAGGAAGTTCTGCCTGTTAAGCGGCGCACAGGATCTCACGTTGAACCTTGTTTTCACGGCACCTACTGAATTGCATGAATACACCCACCATTCGCGGGGATCTTCCGTTCGCTTGACGTGCGAAGCTGTTTGGCTGACATTCGCTGCTGCGGACGAGTTGCAGTCGGGATCTCAACTCATCGCCCGCACTTGGTCACAGAGGTCATTGACGATGCGTCTACAACGAATGCTGCCATTTGCAGTCTTTGCCATCTGCCTGCTGTGGAATGTCACCATCACACAAGCTGTGTGCGCAGATGATTCTGCGGTGATGCAGGTTGGAATTGCGTCGACTGACATCACGCCGGATTATCCAATTCGGCTCAACGGATTTGGAATGCGGCGGCAACCGTCGGAAGGAGTTCGGCAGCATCTGTATGCCAAGGCGATCGCCATAGGAACAACCGCCGTAGACACGGCGATCATCATCACCGTCGACACGCTTGGGATTCCTGATGATCTCACGGAACGACTCGCCGGGAAACTTGCGGCGCGCGGAATTCGTCGCGAGCAACTGGCGATTTGTGCGTCGCATACTCACAGCGGACCGATGATTCGCAACTGTGCCAACACGCTGTTTGGGGAACCGATTCCCGATGACCAGTGGCAGGCGATTCTGAAATACAGCGATCAACTGGAAAGCAGCCTTGAACAAGTCGCACTGCAAGCTCTCAATGATCGGCGGCCGGCAAAGGTCTCGTTCGGGATCGGTCAGGCTGCGTTCGCGATGAACCGTCGAACTCCCGGAGGTCCCGTCGACCACGATGTTCCCGTGCTTGCGATTCGCAATCCCGATGATTCACTGCGAGCGGTCGTTGTCAACTACGCATGTCATTGCGTGACGCTCAGCGACAATATGCTCAGTGGAGACTGGGCGGGCTATGCGATGGACCATCTGCAGCGAATGAATCCCGGCTGCGCGGCACTGATTTCGATCGGTTGCGGTGCCGATTCAAATCCTCGCGGCGGTGTCCTCGGATCGAAGTTCGAAGTGGCCGATCAGTTGGGACTTGAACTGGCTGAAGCCGTTCAGAAAGTGCTCGGCAGTCCGATGAATCCGCTGAGTCAACCGCTCAATTGTCAGCTTGAACGAGTCACTTTGCGGCTAGATCAACTGCCGACTCGTGACGAATGGCTTGAAAAGGCGAAGCGAACCGATGCGATCGGCCATCATGCACGAACGCAGCTTGCTCGACTTGATCGAGGTGAGCAACTGATGACAGAAATCAGTTATCCGATCCAGTCGATTTCGTTCGGCGATGACTTGTCGATGGTCTTTCTGCCGGGCGAAGTCGTTGTCGACTACGCAACACGACTGAAGACCGAGCTGGATCGAAGTCGCCTTTGGATTCATGCGTATTCGAACGCCTGCCCCGGCTACGTTCCATCCGAACGGATCCTGCGCGAAGGCGGTTACGAAGGCGGTGGTGCCATGGTGTACTATGACATTCCGACTCGCTACGCAGCGGGACTGGAAGACATCATCGTCGATGCGGTCGTCAGGCAGATCGGCAGTCGGCTTGTTCCGAAAGTCGATACGTCGAAGACGAACGGTATTGCTCCGAAGACTCCTGCCGATGCGTTGGCTTCGCTGCAACTGAACCCCGAGTTCAAAGCGGAACTGGTGGCCGCCGAACCGTTGATTCAAAGTCCCGTGGCGATTGCATTCGGTCCCGAAGGACGGCTTTGGGTTGCCGAGATGAGCGATTATCCGCAGGGGCGACCTGACGGTGATTCCGGCCAGGAGACCGGCGGTCAGATTCGATGTCTCCACGATGCGGATCACGACGGCCGATACGAACGTTCCGATATCTTCCTGACCGGCATTCCGTTTCCAACTGGAGTCACGGTCTGGCGAAACGGAGTACTCGTCTGCGCCGCGCCCGACATTTTGTACGCGGAAGATACGAACAACGATGGCAAGGCGGATCGAGTCGAGAAACTGTTCACGGGGTTTGCAACTCATAACTACCAGGCACGAGTCAACAGTCTGGAATACGGCCTCGATGGCTGGGTTTACGGAGCCTGTGGCTTGTTCGGCGGCGACATCACGTGCGTCAGAACGGGGCAGGTCGTCGAAGTGCGGCAGCGAGATTTCCGCATCGATCCCGACAAGGGCATCATCGAACCTGTCTCTGGTGGAACTCAGCAGGGCCGTGTTCGCAACGATCAGGGCGACTGGTTCGGTTGCAACAACACAACGCTGCTGATGCACTTTCCGATGGACGAAGAACAGGTGCGACGCAATCCGTTCCTGACACCGCAACAGTCGGTCGTGACGATTGATGCCGGTCCCGATCCCGGGCGACTTTATCCGTCTTCGAGTCAAACGCTCTTCATGCTGTCTGGTCCTCCTGGCCGACCAACGGCTGCGTGTGGACTCGGCATTTACCGCGATCGCGCGCTGGGTGCGGAAGTCTACGGGAACACGTTCACCTGTGAGCCCGTGAACAATCTGGTTCATCGTCAGATCCTGAGCCCCAGCGGCGCGACGTTTGAAAGTCACCGCGCGCCGAGAGAGGCGACGTCGGAGTTTCTCACGTCTTCCGATCCGTGGTTTCGACCGGTGCAGGTTCGCACCGGTCCCGACGGCGCGTTGTGGGTTGTGGACATGTATCGATACGTGATTGAACATCCGATCTGGATTCCACCGGACGCGCTGGCGACGCTTGATACGCGAGCCGGTGCGGACATGGGTCGGATCTATCGTGTTCTTCCCGCCGATCACTCGAAGCGTCCGGCAGTTGATCTGACGAAGCTCGCCGGCGTGGAGCTTGCTCGAGTGATGGATTCTCCCAACGGCACTGTGCGGGATCTTGTTCAGCAGATGATCCAGTGGCGACAGGATCGTTCAGCGATTCCAGAACTCACGAGACTCACGTCTGAATCAAGCAACCCAGCCGTTCGAATTCAGGCCGCGTGGACTTCCGCGAATCTGGAACCGCTTGCGGACGATGTTCTTCTGACGTTGCTGAAGGCCGCGGATTCATCGGTTCGTCGGCATGCGGTGCGATTGGCTCAGTCGAGACTTCTGGAGTCAACAACGTTGGCCACCGCCGTCAGAAAACTCGCGAGCGACAGAAATCTCACCGTCCGTATGCAGGTGGCGTATGCCGCCGGAGCCATGTCGGTCAATGATTCCGTAAAGACGCTCATCCAACTGCTGGAACATGAGACTCAAGAAAACGCAGAGCCGAATGTGCATATGCTTTCGGCGATCGAAAGCAGTTTTCGGTCCGACAACATTGGCGGAATCCTGAGTGAAGGCCGAAGCCTTGCGAATCCAGCGATGAAGGATCGGATTCAAATCGCGGCCGCTCAGATGTTGCCAGCCGACGGAGTTCAGCACGTACTTTCGTCGCTGCTTCATGACTGCGAAACGGAAAAGAAAGCAGCGGCGTTCCAGCGAGCAAATCGTTTCCTGACGGCACTCAGCGAGCGGCCGGACTTTGCTGCCATCAAGTCAGCTCTGCCGTCGGACGCCATCGAGTCGACCCTCAACGTGGCGACTGAGGTTTCCGAAAATGAGGCCGCGGATTCAAAGGAGCGATCTGCCGCTGTTCGATTGCTGGCACATTCCAGTCTGGGAAGAACTCAGCGGACGGAGTTTCTTGTTTCGTTGTTGTCGTCGAAGCATCCGGCAGAAGTTCAAACCGCTGCCATCGACGCGCTGCGTCGTGACGGCAGCGATCACGTTGTCACCGACGTTCTTCACGACTGGGCCGCCAGAGAACCTCGTCTTCGCCGTCAGTGCATCGCCTTGCTGTTGTCTCGACCATCGTGGACGAGGTCGTTGCTGGCGGAAATCAGCCATGATCGTGTTTCGCCGACCGAACTGGATTTGTCTCAGCAGCAGTCACTTCTCGACCATTCCGACGAAACAATTCGAGCGGCCGCCGCAGTCAGTTTCAAGCCGAAGACCTCCGCCGCGCGGCAGGAAGTGTTGTCTCGCTATACGGCGGCGTTGAGTGACAAAGGAGATGCCTCGAACGGACGGAAGATTTATCAAAAGCACTGTTCCGTTTGTCATCGCATTCAGGAGACCGGTCACAATGTCGGCCCGGAGATTCTGACGTACTCATCAAAGCCAGCTCAGGCACTGCTGATTGCCATGCTCGATCCCAATCAGGCCGTCGATCCACGTTATCAGTCGTTCGTTGCTGTGCTCAAGGATGGTCGCTCCGTGACAGGAATCATCGCCGAAGAAGCATCAGCGAGCCTCACGCTGCTGGCGTCCGAGGGCAAACGAGAAATCATCCCGCGTTCGGAGATTGATGAAGTTCGCGGCACCGGAAAGTCGCTCATGCCGGAAGGATTTGAGCAACAGATCTCGCCGCAGGATCTCAACGACCTGATCGCATGGTTCCGGACACTGCGACAACCGCCCAAGTCGCTCGAAGGCAATCGACCGGCGGTGGTCACGATTCCTGCCGAAGGCAATGCCGCACTGCAGGCGGCTCAGGCTGAAATCTATGGCAGCGACATTACGTTTGAACTGCCGTTTCAGAACATCGGGTACTGGCACAGCGGCGACGATCACGTACGCTGGCAGATCCGCGCGGAGAAGGCCAGAACGGTCGATGTCTGGGCCGAGTGGGCGTGCGATGAGAGTGCTCAGGGCAACGGCTTCGTGCTTGACGGCTTCGAGCCGACTCTAATGGGAACCGTGGGAGCGACCGGCGGCTGGCACGATTACAAACTGGTTCCGCTGGGCCGAGTCACCATTCGCGAAGGAGATTCCGAAATCATTCTTCGCCCATCCGCAGCGTTGAAGTCGGCCCTCGTCGATCTGCGGGCGGTACATCTCGTCATTCCCGGCGGAGTACCGCTGGCCAAAGGAAATGCCCGAACAGCGAAGAGGGACAATGTGGCCGAGAAGTCGCCGGCAGAGATCGCAGCGTTTCTGCTGGATGATTCGAAACCGGCTGCCGAACGCGATTTGCTGATCGCGGCTTCGCTCGATAAAGCCTCCGAGTTGATTCCATTGATGACCGCTGGCCTGCCTGCAGATCATGGCAGCAAAGAGGAGTATCGTCGGATTCCGTGGATCTGGCGAGTCGCGATTGCGGTCGGCAAGAGCGGCGATGATGTGAAGATTCGGAAGATGCTGGCAGCATCAGTTCCAAAAACGGATGCACCGCTGACTCATTGGCAGGCCGTTGTGATCGGTGGTGGACTGATCAACGGAATTACGCTCGCAGGTCGCTGGCCGGATGAAGTGATCAGCGGCGTTCTCAACGGCAATGCTGACCTGAAACGATCGTGGGAGCGAGTTCTTGAGTTATCAATGACGATGGTCGACGACGAATCGGTTCCGACAGGGACGCGCTACGATGCTCTTCGAATCATCGCATTGAAAGAATGGCCGCAGATCAGACCATTGTTCGAAAAGTATCTCGCGGCTGGCATTCATGACGAACTCCAAATGGGAGCGGTCAGCGGACTTTGTGATGTTCGCAACGAAGTCGATGTCGTCGATATGCTCGTCGCGGCGTTTGATCATTTGTCCGAAGGGAACGCAAAGCTTGCGATCGAAGGGTTGGTTCGAAACGACCAGCGAATCGCTCGTCTGAGGGAGTTGCATTCTGCCGGAAAAGTTTCCGATCGGCTCCAAGGGCATGCGGCGATTCGTGAGAGGCTTGCGAAATAGTGCCTTCCCCGATCGACGCATGGACTGGCCAACTGACACGGGCCGCTCGCCGGGTCTGGAATTCTTCTCGCGATCAAAGGTCACGATCGACCGGCGACATTGACGTGCAGATCACCCAAACACTGAGGACGCCGTGGGAATTCAGCAGAATTTGCGGGCTTCAGAGCTGGGAAATGGTCAAGGAAGGGCTTTTTCCTTGCCGATTTGGAGCCGCGGGCTTAAACTCCCCGCCTTCGTTTTCCGGCCGCCGGTCGGAATTTCCCTGCGGTCGCGGATACGACTGCTCTCCGGTTCGGACAACACGCCCGTGTACTTGACACTGGCGGACCGTGCCCCAACAGGTTCACTCCAATGAAAAAAGACATTCACCCGAACTACCGTGCTGTTGTGTTTCAGGACACATCGACAGGAACTCGATTCCTGATGAACTCCACAATCCGCACAAAAGAAACCACCAAGTGGGAAGACGGCAAAGAGTATCCGCTGTTCAAAGTGGAAATCAGCTCTGCATCACATCCGTTCTTCACCGGCAAGATGAAGTTCGTCGACTCTGCTGGACGCGTTGAAAAGTTCCAGAAGAAATACAAGTGGGGCAAGAAGGACGAAGCGGCTCAGTAGCCACTGCAATCTGACAATTCGACAAGGGCGTGCGCATTCAGTTGTGCACGTCCTTTTCATTTGCTGACTGTTTTGTCACTTCCCGGGCCGCGAGCCCGGATTGTTCACGGGAAATGTACTCCCGAACTTCCCCACAGAAACCTGAATTCCAGATTGCAGAGGCTTCGATATGTTTCCCGTGCTTGAGCGACAGTTGGCTCGCTACGAAGAGCTTGAAAAACAGTTGCAGGACCCGGACGTTCTCAGCAACGTTCAGCGAATGCTTGAGATCCAGAAGGAAATGGGATCTCTCAACCGGATTGCATCCGCCGTACGGCGCTTTCATGTGCTTGAAGGTGACATCGATACCGCGAAGATGATGGTCGACGAAGAAACCGACCGCGATGCTCGCGAGTATGCCAAGGCGGAACTGAATCAACTCGTCTCCGAACGCGATCAACTGGCCGTCGAACTGGAAGACATGGCCACCGCGGGCGATTCGATTACTCGTGGTTCATGCATCATGGAAGTTCGAGCAGGTACCGGTGGTGACGAAGCCGCGTTGTTTGCGAAGGACTTGTACGACATGTACATGGCCTACTGCACCCAGAAGAACTGGAAGACGGAACTTCTGGAATTTAGTCCGACCGAGCTTGGTGGACTAAAGGAAGTCGTGTTCTCCATCACCGGCGAAGGCGCGTTTCATCAGTTGCAGTTTGAGAGCGGCGGGCATCGCGTTCAGCGAGTTCCCGAGACGGAAACTCAGGGACGAGTTCACACCAGCGCGGCGACGGTGGCGGTGATGCCGGAAGCGGATGAAGTCGAAATCGACATTCGTCCGGAAGATCTGCAGGTCGATACGATGCGAGCCGGCGGGCCGGGTGGCCAGAAGGTCAACAAGACCGAATCAGCCGTCCGACTGACTCACCTGCCGACGGGGATCGTCGTGAAATGCCAGGACGAAAAGAGTCAGCACAAGAACCGAGCCAAGGCGATGCGAGTTCTCCGAAGCCGCATTCTGGAGGCTCAGCAGATGAAGCAGCACAACGAACGTGCTGAGCATCGGCGAACGCTCGTGGGTTCCGGCGATCGCAGCGAACGCATTCGAACCTACAACTTCCCGCAAAATCGAATGACCGATCATCGATGTAATCTGACGATCTACAAACTCGACCGCATCATGACGGGTGACCTCAGCGAACTAATCACGGCATTGCTGGCCTTCGACCGCGACGAACGACTGAAGGCCGCCGACGCTCAGATGTGATGATCATCAGCAAACGGCGTCAGATTCCGTTTTGTTCCATGGCCCGCTGTGTCTGCAGTAGAAGCTGGCTCAACTGATTTGGAATTTGAATTCCTTCGGCCAGTTTCGCCTGATCTTCGTCAACTCGTTTGCAAACCGCGACAAGATCGATGGCTCGGCAATGGCGAGCCACCTTGATCAGCGTCTGGAAACCCCTCGGAGACTGGCTGAGCTGATCCGGCAGAAGCGAAGCGAGCGCAATCGGAAACAGTTTGAAGAACTCCGCGTCCGGCTCGCTCAGTGTGGATTGCAGCGAGTGGTGAAAGAAGATCGCGCAGAGAAGATCTTCAGGAAAGTGCCACTGAGCGGCAAAGTAGGCTCCCGCAGCGGCATGGTCCCAGCCAAAAGTCGCTCGCTCCCACTCGACCATGTCATGTCCCTGAATGGTTTGCTCATTCAGGTACTGAAGATATTGCTGATCAAACTGATTCGTCAGAACCGGCAACAGATAGTCCTGCAGAAGTCCTCCCAGAAACGCGAGTCCAGGATCGAGCCTCATGATCGCTGCAATCTCGCGAGCGAAGAGTGCTTTCTGCAGAGACTCATTCCAGAAGTTGCGTTGATTGATGAGTTTCGTCTGAAGGGCTCGCGTGGCAGCTTTCATGCCGACGGCCAGCAGATGCAGGCGCGCGGCGTTGATGCCAATGTGAATAATCGCATCCTTAACGCTGCGAATGGGGCTCTTCAGAGCGTAGATGGCTGAGTTGACATGCTTGAGCAGTTCAACTGTCAGCGACGAGTCTTTGCCAACGATCCGAGCCAACTCAGCAACGTCGAAATTCGGATCAGCCGCTTTCTGAATGAATTCGGTCACGACGTGCGGCAGCGCAGGCAATTCGATGGCCTTCGGCAGGAACTCAGTCCTGACAGAGGCGATCGAATTGGCACTGAGGGTTTTCCAGCTGAATGTGGATTCTGTGGAAGATGCCACAAAACAACTCGCAGGGGCTACACGTGATGAACGTGTGGTCAATTTGGTCTCTGGATTCTTGCTCAGAATGATGCGCGCACTGTGCCGGGGGTGTTTGGCGAGCGAACAACGTGAGCGTTTTCGAAGCTCGAACCGGTAGGTTCCAATGGGTCAAGGGGCTGTCAGCCCCTTGTTAGGGATTCCACGTAGCTGAACAGGTCGAGATCATCCCGCTTATCGCGACGTTCGCCAAAAACTTGCACGTGAACCCTGTCGACGGAGAAGGACGAGCTATGTTTTGCCTCGTCGGCACATATAGACCGACCGGAAAAGCCGATCGGCGTGTTCGAAAGCTGCGGAAGTGCTCTCGCCTTCATGAGCTTTGCGAGTTCTGACGGTCCGGGGTCTTTGACTGTTCGGTTCCGCGCGATCACGCAGCGGAGAATGCATTCACCATCGAGTCCACTTCACGATCGGACCGATGAAAGCCGACAGGGCCGTCCTGTTAGAATTCACCAAGACGAGGATTCATCGAATGAAGGATATGCAGCGAGTGTTTGCTGAATGGCCCTCCAGCATTCCGAGAACCGGACTGGTAATTACGACCTTTGGAGAAGCCATTCCGTTTGTCAGTTACATGATCTCCGGCGAGTTACTGCTCCTGGAACGCAAGACTCCCGATGCTCAGGGCGCGCGTCGCGTCATCATGAGCTTCGACAACATCTTTGCGTTGAAGATTCTCGACGCCATCGAAATGCCTCGCTTCACGGCGATGGGCTTTCAGGGGATGACTCGCGTCTGATTGAGCCAGGTCTATGCATTGAGCGATTGGGACAATCGCTCTACGCAGAACGACTGTCCCAGTCGTTCACTCCATTGCACGTGCCCCGGAATTTGGGCTGGGGCTAAAGGATCGCAAGCGGGTCGCGTTTCGGTTCGAGCGTGCCGCGGGTCACACCAACTCGATTCATCGCGTTGAGCGACTTCCAAACGGATTCGCCGGTCACAGCGCCGTCGAGAAGCTGGCGATAGAGTGAAACGAGCCGCTGAATCTCCGCTTCTGACTCTCGCAGCAGCTCGATTCGAAAGCGATGAACTCCTGAGCGGCTCAGTTCCGCAACGATCTCGGCCGAACTTTGGGCGACCGCGTTGAACAGCGTGTTGCGGCACCCAACGTCGGCAACCAGAGGATGGTCGGTCCCTGTGCGGTCTCGAAGCTCGACTGTGTGAAAATCGCAAGGACGTCCACAGTTCGTCTTGTTGGTCCCCGGCGACAGCATCGCACAGAACACGCAATGCTCCATGTGAAACATCGGCATGTGCTGATGCACAACGACTTCGAGCCAATCGGCGGGGACAACGCGGACGAGATCCATCAATTGGTCACGATTCATGTCGTACGATGGAGTCATCCACTGCAGATGCTGTGACATCAGGAATGATGCCGTCAGCTCGTTCGTAACATTGAGCGAATAATCTCCGGCGATCGGAATGCCGTGGTCCCGAAAGAAAGCCAGACCGCTGAGATTTCGCACAAGCACGGCATCCGGCTGATGCTTGAGCATCGCTCGAAACAGGCCAATCTCGCCTGGCTTCTGAATTCGCGGAGTCGCAAGCAGAAGACTCTTTCCGCTCGCTCGGCACAATTCGACCGCTTCCCGGTACTCGCGGATGTCTGCAAAGTCCGCGATCAATCGGTCGATGTCGAGCGAACAACACACGCGTAGTTGATCAAGGCTGCGGCACATCACCGAGATCGTTGCCGCGGCGTTGGAGCCATCAGGACGACTCATCTCATTGCGAAGCTGATCCAAAGCGGAGCCGTCTGCAAGTTTCACCGATCGAACCGGCAGAGTGCTCGTCAACTGCTCGACCATTTCTCGTCGAACCTTTCCGAGCACGCTCAGCGGTACCATCGGATTGCCATCAATGGTCGCATCGAGTTGTGCCAGCTCGAACACGGTTCCGCCAAGCCGTGCAAGTTGCTCACGAAGAATGGATTCAGAGACTGGATGCTTCTGAGCGACCTGCAGTGGCTGTTCAGACTCGACACGACAGCGACATCCGTTGGCTGATTGCCCCTCGACGATCAACGGCCGACCAGCGATCGCCTGAACCTTGAGCATCACGGGAACTCGACGCTGCGGATCAGCCGTCTCGAACGTGCGACGCAGTTGTTGATTCAGGCGCGGATCGTCTGTCTTCCAGATTCGTTGCCCAACGTACAACTGCGACAGATCAAGATGACTGCGGTCAAACGTCAGTTCAACGACTCCGGAATCGGTTGGTTCCGTCAGCACCTGCGATCCGCGGAAAACCTGAAAGACTCGGCCGCCCTGTTCTTCACCAGCCATGCGGTCGCCGTCAAACACAACGCCGTCGCCCGCCTGGATCGAGTACTCGAGTTCAACGGCAACGCGATCCGAGAAAACCTTCTGGACGATTCCAAGCAACACGCCTCGCTTCGCCGAACTGGTTGCCGGAACGAGGCGTTTGTGATCGCAGCCCTCCAGCCAGCCCGGCGAGAATCCTCGCGAAAACGACTGCTCCATCTGCTGAATCTGTCGCTTTGTGAACGCCACCGGACGGCCTGCCATCACGGTGTCAATCGCTTCGCGATAATGCCGAGTGATGTTGGCCACGTATTCCGGTGTCTTCAGTCGCCCTTCGATTTTGAAACAACGGACGCCGGCATCAATGAGTTCTTCGGTCAGCGGAAATGCCGCAAGATCCTGCGGACTGAGCAGATATTTCTGATCGCCGAAGTCTCGCAGTTCGCCATCGCACAGCAATTCGTAAGGCAGTCGACAGGCCTGAGCACACTGGCCTCGATTGGCACTTCGTCCACCGAGCGATTCGCTTGTCAGACACTGCCCCGAATAGGCCACGCACAGGGCTCCGTGGACGAATGCTTCAAGCTCAAGATCGGTCTGTTCGTGAATCTCGCGAATCTCGTCAATCGACAGTTCACGCGGCAACACGACGCGAACAATCCCCAGTTGCTTCGCTACCGCAATGCATTCAGCGCTGGTCAGAGTCATTTGAGTCGACGCGTGAATGGTCAGATCGCTCGTGACGGTTCGGATCAATCGAGCAACACCCAGATCCTGAACCAGCACGGCATCGACCTGTGCGATGGTCAGTATCCGAACGATGCGTTCAATCTCCGGAAGCTCGTTCGAGAACGCCAGCGTGTTCAGCGTGACATACCCCTTCACGCCGCGGCGATGAAGATACTCCATCACTTCGCTGACGTTATTGAGATCGAAATTCGCCGCGCGGGCCCGCGCGTTGAAGCCGGTGTCGAGTCCAAAGTAGACGGCATCCGCCCCGTTCTCGACCGCCGCACGCACGCAGTCCCATTCTCCTGCCGGAGCCAGCAGTTCCGGAGTTTGTCGAATTGGCTGCGTCATTGAATTCTTCTTTGGTTATTTCCACCGATCGCATCAACTGTCGATGAGTCGGAACGAGGGCATAGTTCCGTACCGTCTCCCCCCTTCGTAAGGTCGAAAGATGAGAAGGTGGCCGGAGGTCGGTTGAAGGTTTGTTCACAAGATCGGATCGTCGAAACAAGCCCCTCACCCTGGCCATCCCTCGTTAGCAAATCACGCTGAGTATTGAGGATGGTTCGTGGGAGAGCGACGGAGTTGAAGGAATTCTCCGGCGTGACTCAATCTACAGACGCCCCTTCGGTATCTCTAGATCCTCAATCAGGCGTTGTTTTCAGCCCAACTGGGGATATCCCAACGGGAACAAGGCTTTTTCAATCCTGCGGCTCTCATCTTAAATTGATGTCGGTGTTAGTGCAAAGGCCCGTGTACGACCAGTATGAACCCGGCGGGGGGAACAAGACATCGCTTGTCTGAGGTCTCGTGTCTCTGAAGTGCGTTTCATTCTGGCAACTGAGTGAAAACACGTAGCAGGATTTGCAAGAATTTGGATGCATCGGCAAATTCTGAGGAATTCTGCGACCAGAAACGCTAGCACCGCTCAATCGACGTACAGAAACCCGTTCGAACTGATCAGCGTCTGACAGAAGTGGCTCAATGCGGCATCTCGGGATTCCTGAGTCGCATCTTCGGGCTGGATGAGAAACGACTCCGCGGTCTCCAGTTCCGACTCACTCGGAGACCTTCCAAATGCCATACGCCACGCGAGTTTGATTTGCGATGGGGGCTCGTTGAATGCTGCACGCAGGCGCGCAGCGAAGGCGTCCGACTGCTGAACGACAAATGGATTGTTCATCATCATCAGCGCCTGCGGCGACGCTGTGGAGCTTGGGCGACGTTCGCAGTTTGGAGTCATGCGTGGCATGTCGAATGGTTCAAGCACGCTCAACGGCATCGATCGGCGAACCTGAACATAAAGGCTGCGACGGAATTCTTCTTCGCCAAGCGGCTCGACTTTTCCAGACGGACGTCCCGCAGAATCTCGCGTGTCAATCGCGACGATGATCTGACCGACTTCATCGGGACTGACCGGAATTGGCTTCCCGCCCACTTTCTGAGTCAGTTGACCACTCAGCGCCAGGATTGAATCCCGAACGACCTCTGCCTCCAGACGACGAACATTCATGCGACCCAAAAGTCGGTTGTCGCCATCGGTGCTATCGAGGTCTGGTCGACGAGTCGAGACCTGCCGATAAGCGGTCGAATTGAGGATCAATCGATGCAGTCGCTTCAGCGTCCAGCCTTGATCCATAAAGTCTCGAGCCAGCCAGTCGAGCAGCTCCGGATGCGATGGCTTCTCGCCTTTGACGCCGAAATCACCGACGGTTGCGACCAATCCCTGGCCAAAATGGTGCATCCAGAATCGATTGACCAAAACCCGAGCCAGCAAGGGATGCTGACCACTCGTGAGATGCCTTGCATAGGCGAGTCGACGACCTGTTGTGGGGATCGACGGATCATCCACTGGAATCAACGTCGAATCTGAACTCAGCACGGTCAACTCGCCCGGCGCGACGTCCTGCCGCGGTTGATGGATGTCGCCTCGAGCGAACAATTTCGTCACAGGAACCTGCCCAGGGACTTCGTTCAGGCACATGACGTAGTCATCTGCTGGGCGTTTCTTCTTCGTTTCGGCAGTCAGGTCATCCCACTTCTTGTTGAACCCGGTCAAGCGATCAGGCAGGTAGAGATAGACCGAGCCTCGATCCACGTTCAGAAATGGATACTCTTTAATCAACTGCTGCTGTTCCGGAGTGCGTTGATCGGCAGGAGTTTCTCGCGCGGCCCTTGCCAGCGGCTGCTGAATGGTCGGCAACTTCTGAAGTTCTCGTTCAAAGGTCTCGTTGACGATTCCGTCCAGTTCTTCAGTTCGCTTCTTTGATAACTCTTCCAACTCTGCATCGACGGCAGCAGCGGCCTGACGAGTCTCATCCGACCACATCGAGACGATTCGATTTGCCGGAACTCGCCAGTTGTTCGGATCGTATGCAGGTTCAAAGATGGCTCGCAGGCGATAGTAGTCGGTCTGTGAGATCGGATCATATCGATGTTCGTGACACTGCGCACATCCGACGGAAAGGCCAAGGAGCGACGTGCTGGCAACCTTGATGGTTTCTGAAATCACATCGTTGCGAGCGATCGCCACATCGGGGCCACCAGCGGCTGTGCCGTCGGGAACCATCCGCAGGAATCCTGTTGCCGTCAGAGCATCAGCCTGATCTGGAGTCAGATTCTGGTAGGGTGGAGTCAACAATTCGTCGCCGGCAAGTTGCTCGACGATAAACTGGTTCCACGGCTTATCAGCGTTGAAGGATCGAACGACGTAGTCACGGTACTTCCAGGCCCATGGACGCTCGACGTCCTGCTCGTTGTATCCGTCGCTGTCCGCGTATCCGGCGACATCAAGCCAGTGTCGACCCCATCGTTCACCGTACGCCGGTGAATTCAGCAGATCATCAACCAGTGAAGACCATGCTTCCGGCGACGGATCGGCCACGAACTTGTCGATGGCTTCCGTTGTCGGAGGCAAGCCGGTCAGGTCAAAAGTCACTCGACGAATCAGCGTTTCACGATCTGCTTCCGGACTAAAACTGAGTCCCCTTTCCTCCAATTTCGCAAGAAGGAATGCGTCGATCGGTGATCTGACGAGTTCCGTATGTTTGACAACTGGAATTGAAGGAGCATCGATCGGCTGGAATGACCAGTGTTGCCGATCCTCTTCCGTAACGATGTCGCCAGCAGGAAGCGATTCAGGTTCGGGGCGAATGGTCTTTGCCCCTGCATCGATCCACTCGGCGAGCGTTCGAAGTTCATCCGACGAGACCTTCTT
The DNA here is from genome assembly GCA_037367405.1 of Ottelia alismoides. Classification (NCBI taxonomy): domain Eukaryota; kingdom Viridiplantae; phylum Streptophyta; class Magnoliopsida; order Alismatales; family Hydrocharitaceae; genus Ottelia; species Ottelia alismoides. The sequence goes on along the minus strand of JAZKJV010008916.1, from coordinate 69,500 downwards.
TTCTCCCGGCGGCATTTCTCCGGATGCAATGCGTTGATAAATCAAGCTTGCAGAATGATCTCCTGCAACGACCGCAGCACCCGAATCGCCGCCTTTTAGGATTGACCGAACCAGCCTCGCATCGAGGCCGCCCTTCAGCTCGGGTTCCTCACCATGACAATGCCAGCAGTGGGCCTTCAGGATCGGCCGAACGTCCCGTTCGAACGACGGTTCCGTGGCGCGGCAATCGCGAAACGGCAGACACCAAAGAGCCACGGCAATGATGGCTGTCCGATACGAAACGCTGATGCGTTGTCGAGTCATGGCGTGTCTTCGATCAATTTGAGGCGGGATGGACGGGCGGGGCTTGCTGGAAGCGGAACGAAGCATGCCAAATCAGAAGGCCATTCGTCCAGCCATTTCATCGGAACTTCCCCCATTTACCCTCCGACGGGCCGGGTCGTCACGACTCGGTTGTGGCCGGTCTTTGACCGAGCCACAGATGGCATCGTTCATGCAATCCCGTCACCCTGACCCTCTCCCCGAACTGTATTTGCTCGCGGGGGAAGAGGGCACAAATCACCGTCCAGGAATCGTCCTGAAATAACTTCTCGATTTGACTCCGGTATCTGCAAATGCGAGTCATGGAATGACTCGTCTACGTAGCTCGGTCATTCCATGACCGAAATTTCTCATTCGCCAACCTATTTCAAGACTGTTACCAAGATGAACGCCAGAACTCATCTCGAGCAGAGCATCATCACCCGCCGCATTGATTCTGCGAACAACATCCTTCAGACCGCGAGCAGGATTGCAGCGATGAATTCCAGGGGGCTTTGGCCAGCAGCATACCCATCCCACAGGTGTTGGTCATTCCCGCAAACGTGAGCCCAGCGCCGATGAAGCCGGGGATGATCAGAAACCAAGGGCTCCAAATGGCCAGAATCGCGCCGATCAGGGTGATCAGCCCAGCGCAGATCCGCACTTGACGCTCAAGCGAGATCATTTTCCGCTGGCCGCGGTTCACGGGAAGCCCGGCGCTGACCCATGCCAGAGTTCCGCCTTCCACGTTGACGATGTTGGTATATCCCGCCTTCTCAAACAATTGACATGCCTGAGCCGATCGGCCACCGGAACGACAAATGATGTACAGCGGCTCGGTCGCGCGTGCTCCGCGGGACTCCATGATGAGCTTCGGATTCAGCGTATCCAAAGGCGCGAGCAACGCGCCAACGGCGTGCACTTCATAGAACTCCATTGGAGTCCGCACGTCGATCAGATCGAATCCGCCGCGTTGACTCATTGGTGCGAATTCTTCAACTGTGATTGAGCCTGCCATGTGAGTCTCTTTCGATGTCAATTCGTGACGCCGCCTGGGAACGTGGTCAAAGAGGAAAGCTGTTTGCTTCGATCATTTCGTCGCAGCCGGGACAATGTCGATCCAAACAAGTCGATGGTCGGACGCCGTGATCAAATCCGATCCGGGCTCACCGGGTTTCGGCCAGAATATGCCACTGGCGATGGTCTTGCATGTCACCGAAGGCAGCACATAATCAGCCCGCAGATTTCCGACATTTCGATCACCAAAGTCTGCGGTATCGTGCGCCGGGTTGCCCTTGTGCTGAAGATTCATCTCTTTCTGCGTTTCCGACGCGACCACGCCTCCTTCAGATGACGGAGTCACAGACGCGTCAATCCTCGGATGCTTCAGCAATTGATGGATCGCCTGATTGTAACTGGCTCCATCCGACGGATCGGCGTTGAGGTCTCCCGCCACGACGAACATTTCCTTCGGGCCCAGTTCTGCGGAAGTGCCTAGATCATTCTTCAGCCAGCCGCCGGACTCATCTGAAATGTACTCCGCCCACAGACGGATCTCATCATGATTGCGGCGACCATTTCGGTCTTCAGGACCGTCGAATGCGGGGGGCGTCGGATGGCTGACCAGAAAGAACAGCCCCCGACCGTGAATCTGGATTGGAACGTCCCAGTGGCTCTTCGATGACAATCGAAAGACCGCAAGATCCTCATCCGAATACCACGACCCGGCCCCCGTTCCATCCGCGGGCGGAAGTGCGGCATTGGGCATGTCCTTCCAGAGAAACTTCTGAAACGACCGGACGCCTTTTTCATCAATCGGATACTGAGACAGCACGACCATTCCGTACTGGCCGGGAAATCGGCCGAAGCCAAATGCATCACCCGGACCGTCGGACTTCTTGTCGTGGTCAAGATCTCGTCCAGTCGGCACGCCCGTGTTGACCGGAGCTGCAAATCGATATCGATACGAAATCGGCGTCTCCTTTGCCCAGTCGGCCGTCTTACTCAGATACTCATCGTGAAACGACTTGAGCGCTCGTCCGTCCGGATCAAAGTCGAACTCGTTGAGCAATACGACGGCCGGTCGCACGGTCCGAAGAATTCGAGCAATCTTTCGCGCCTGCTCGTTTCGACCGCCTTCAAGATCGGTGATCAAGCCACCGGCCCGATCACGATTCAGACTGCAATTGAACGTCGCAATCCTCACCCCTTCCGGCGGCCAATAATCAGCCGCCCATACGGACTGGACACTCAGACCGACGAACACCGCGCACAGTAATTTCAACAGGCGTAAAGACACGGCAAACCTTCCAGCAGAAAAAGCAACTCGCCCGATGGCATTGCTCGGGAGTTTACGCTGAGACTGCAAAAGTTCGAAGCCTCGGCACGACTTGGGTTCCGTGTGTCCTTCTCATGAGATTGCCCGATCAAGCTGGCAAGCTCGACCAAGGACTGCTCAGAATTCGTTCTGAAAACTGCCTGTCGAAAGGCATCCTTAGGAATAGTCCGGAAACAACTTCCGGTTTTGACGGACGGCAGAAATCCCAACCCGAAACGTGAGTGAGGGATCTTTGTGCGTGACACGAATCCCTCGCTGACGCGTCGGGTTGTGATTCAGGCAACTTATTTCCGGACTGTTCCTTAGTGATGCTGCATGGCATTGACGACTCGATGCTCTGTTTGAGATGGATAGTTTGCCACGAAAAGACGCAAAGAACACGAAAGACCTTTGCAAACTTTGTATCCTTTTGCGGCCAACAGGTTCTTTTTGTACTTCGCAGACCCCTCAAACTTGCGAGGGGCAGACTGCCGTTGACCCGGATGAGCCAACCGGCTTGAGTTTCGAAAACTCGAACGGTTTTGCTCTCCAAACACGCGAACATCATTCTGAGAGAGATTTAGACTCTACCTGCGAAACTTATCTCATTTCACGCCGAGTGGAGAACAGCGATTCGATCGACTTGGCTTCAACAGGATTCCAGATTCATGCAGTACCGCAAGCTTGGTTCGACGGAACTCAACATCAGTGTTATCGGGCTCGGCACTTGGGCCATTGGGGGCGGTGAATGGAAATTCGGCTGGGGTGATCAGGATGAGAACGCTGCCATTGCCGCGATTCGCAAGGCGATCGAACTTGGCATCAATTGGATCGACACCGCTGCGATTTACGGCGAAGGTCGCAGCGAGATCCTTGTCGCCAAGGCACTTGCAGGCATTCCCGCGACTGATCGACCGATTGTGGCAACGAAGTGCGGCCGAGTCGCCCTCGGCAACAACGAGATCGGCAAGTGTCTTCGTCGAGACAGTGTGATCGCTGAGTGCGAAGCGAGCCTGAAGAGACTGAACGTCGACTGCATCGATTGGTATCAGATGCACTGGCCGGAACCCGACGAAGAGATCGAAGAAGGATGGTCAACGCTGGTCGAATTGAAACGACAGGGCAAGGTCCGATTCATCGGCGTTTCGAATCACTCCGTGAGCCAGATGCAGCGATTGCAGGCCATTCATCCGATTGACTCGTTGCAGCCGCCGTACAGCATGATTGCTCGTGACGTGGAGTCTGAAATTCTTCCATTCTGCGGTCGCGAAAACATTGGAGTTGTTTGCTACAGCCCGATGGGCAAGGGGCTTCTGACGGGAACATTCACGGCCGCACGAGCCGCTTCGCTCACCGAGAAGGATCATCGATCGCGCGATCCGCGTTTTCAGTCGCCTCAATTGGAAGTGAACCTTGAGTTCGTCGCCAATCTTGAATCCATCGCAAAGCGGCTCGGCTGGAGCATTCCTGATATCGCTATTGCCTGGACGCTTCGTCGAACGGAAGTGACATCGGCCATTGTGGGTGCGCGAAGCCCGGAGCAGATTTCTCAGACGGTCACCGCCGGTGGTCGTGTTTTGACCGACGAGGTCATTCGGGAGGTCGAATCGTTTCTTCAGCGCCGCAATCAGCAGCTTGAGGAACTTGGCGGTGCGGCCAGACCTCGTGTTTGAACACCGGGAGCGGCACTGCCATGTTCATCGGGATGCAGATGTCGTCCGTGTTGTGAGAAATCAAGACGCCGGAGCCATGGACGATGGAATCAATTCGCGCAGGAATACCGGCACTTTGGGCATCGATTCGGCAGAAGTCGATTTGATTCGAGACCCTCGGCTTGAATGCAGATGATGGCTTGATTGGAATGTGGGCGAGCTGTGCGTAGGATCACCAACGCGGAGAAACAGCAGTCGAATTTCAGGGTTTGATGATCGAGTGACGACCATCGGAACGGTCCAAACCTGTGAAAACAGAGCCATTTCTCCAACGGACTCCGGTGGTTGACGTATGTGGATCGTGACTTAGCGTGTTCCAGTGAACAGAGAATTCAGGCCTCCTCGATGATCGAAACTCGCAACCTGACGAAACGATACGGCAACCTGATTGCCGCCAATGACATCACCCTGAAACTCGAGGATGGCGACGTTTTTGGATTCATCGGCCCGAATGGGTCTGGCAAAACTACCACGATGCGAATGATCGCCACGTTGCTGGCCCCGGACCACGGCGAAGCCTATGTGTGCGGCAAGTCGATCTACACAGACCAGGAAGAGATCCGTCGGCTCGTGGGGTTCATGCCGGACTTCTTCGGCGTTTATGACGACATGACGGTTGTCGAGTACCTCGAGTTCTTCGCGGCTGCTTATCGAATCAACGGACCAAGTCGACGCAAGGTTTGCGAAGAGAAGCTTGAACTTGTCGACATGAGTTTCAAGCGCGACGCGATGGTTAATGAACTTTCGCGTGGTCAGACGCAACGCATCGGCCTCGCGCGGACGTTGCTGCATGATCCACAGGTGCTGCTGCTTGACGAACCCGCCAGCGGCCTTGACCCGCGTGCTCGAATTGAGATTCGAAACCTGCTCAAACGTCTCGGCGAGATGAAAAAGACTGTCATCGTGAGCAGTCACATTCTGCCGGAACTGGCTGATGTCTGTACTCGCGTTGGGATGATCGAAAAAGGACACATGATCGTCGACGGCAATGTCGCCGAGGTGATGCGGAAAGCTCGTCAGCGAATCCTGCTTCATATTCGAGTCAGGGAACGCACCGAAGCGGCGGCAAAGCTCCTCGAGCAACTTGACGTTGTGGAAGCAGTGGCGATTTCCAAAGACCAGTTGATCGAAGTGACGCTCAAACCGACCGTCGAGGACTACAGTTCGCTTCCAACGGAACTGATCCAGGCGGGCTTCGCCATGACTTTGTTCCGCGAGGAAGAGGTCAATCTGGAAACAGCGTTCCTGCAACTGACCAAGGGATTGGTTCAATAGCATGACGGCTCATCGTGCGATCAAGGCTGTCGTGTTTGATCTCGACGGTCTCATGCTGAATACCGAGGATGTTTTCGAACTGGCTGGCGTTGAGCTGCTGGCTCGTCGCGGTCTGCAGATGACCGACGAAATCCGCCGCGGCATGATGGGCCGACGCGCTCATGAGGCCTTCGAAGTTCTGAAGCAGAAAACCGGCCTTCAGGAAGATCTGATGAGCCTGATGCTGGAGACGAAGGAGCTATTCGCGCAGTTGTCAGAGAATCGTCTGGCTGTCATGCCAGGTCTCCCAGAGTTGTTGGATCTGATTGAAGCCAGGGGACTGGCAAAGGCTGTTGCGACCTCATCACCTCGGCCGTACATGGAGTATCACCTGCTCAAGTTCGACTTGCTGAGACGATTCCCTCTGACCCTGACGGCTGAGGATGTCACGCATGGCAAACCTCATCCCGAAATCTACCTGGCAGCCGCATCGAAGTTGAACGTGGATCCGTCAGAGATGCTCGTCCTTGAGGACAGCGAGACAGGATCGCTGGCTGCCGTCAACGCTGGTGCTGTCGTGGTCTCTGTCCCGAGTCGCCATACGGATTATGGGGACTTCAGCCGCAGCCATCTGGTTGTTTCGAGCCTTGAAGATGCCGCCTTGTTGGACTTGATTCGGTAGAACCAGCCCTTGGTGCTCGACACGCGGCGAATGCCGCAACTCAGGCTTGCACGGGCGCAGAATCGATTCGTCAGACGATGGTGCCTATCGCACGCGATGATTCGTTGAACCACAATTGGCAGTTCTGCGGGTCAAGGTAGGGATTCCGACACCCTTGATGAAGGCAGCCTGAAAGTTGGGTGTTTTCTTTCCAGAATTCGCGGTTTGCTGAACTGCGAGGCCAACAAGGCTTCAGCGATTTCGTGAGATCGTCCGATACTCTGGAAACCGCATTAGGGTTCGCTCATCCGCCAGAATGCGATCGGCACGATGTCTTGAATGTGCTGGCCCAGAAACCGATGCCCCGGGCAGAGTACCGCGTACCGTGCGGCCTCCCATCACCAAGAACCCGACCCAACAAGCAGACGGGTCAGGCCGATTCTAACTGTCATACCGACGAAGACAGTGCATCCCTGTTCAAACCCGCTGGGATGATACCCGCTTAACCAGCGCTTTCACCAATCACACTATGTGTGCGGGTCCGAAACCAGAAGCATGCTTACGAACTTCTGCAGCAATCTCCCTCCGAGATCGTAGATCTCTCACCGTCGAGTCAAGCATCCAGGAACTCATCGTGCAAATCACTGAAGTGCGGATCAAATTGGTCTCTGATCTCGATGATCGCCTTCGAGCGTTCTGCTCCATCACAATCGACGGAGAGTTTGTGGTCCGCGACCTGAAGATCATTCAGGGGCAGAAGGGCCATTTCGTTGCAATGCCAAGCCGCAAAATCATGGAAAAGTGTCCTCGATGCACTGCCAAGAACGAGGTCAAAGCCCGCTACTGTTCGAACTGCGGTGCTCAATTGCCTCAGACTTCCTCGGTTGAACATCAGGTTGGACGAAGTCGGCTGTTTGCCGACATTGCTCATCCGATCAATTCGAGCTGCCGCGAACGGATCGAGTCGACAGTGCTGTCCGCGTTTGAGGATGAGAAAGTCCGTGCTCAGCAGCCGGGCTACATCTGTCGGTACGACGATTTCGACGACAACAGCCCTTCTCCAAACGATCCGCGAAGCACGACGCACCACTGATTCGGGACTGCATCACGCAAGCAAGCTCGGCACAATCGGACCCGGACTGGCGGAGTCGGCACTATGTTTCCGATTGCATTGTCCCGGAGACATTTTGAAGCCGTCTGACATCATTCTGCGGAATCCGCACAGTCCTTGAAGCGACCATCCGACGCGACGAATTGCCCGAGCCAGCGGAGATTTTGTTGACCAGGCTTCGTTGAGCAGCATATTGAATCTGACACACCAAGAATCACACTGCTGCTGAACGAACTTCCATGATTGAATCTCGAACACCTGACCCTGAGCATTTCGATTCTCTCTGCTGTTTGGTATCCCCAGCGGCAGATGCTGCAGTTGAACCAGCAAAGTCGAATCTCCCTGGCGTTGGATTTCTGAGGCGAGCGATTGATGCCAGCTTGGGTCGAATCTCCGACTTCGCGTCGCGTTCATTGATCAAGAGGAACAAGCGAACTCGCCGAAATCTCGGAGCTCTCGATTGCAGCCAGGGTCTCGAAGTTCGCTGTTTGCCCGCGACTTTGCCGGTTCTCACCATTTCTGATGCGACTATCACCGAACCCGATTCGGGCTCTTCGAACGCCGATGTCGTCCTGACACTGAGTGAACCATCGACGTTGCCAGTGAGGTTTAGCTACTACACACGAAATCGCTCAGCAGCGGTTGTTTCCGACTACACCGCAACTCGAGGCGTCGTCACGATTCCGGCGGGACAGACGACCGCACAGTTTCCAGTCAAGGTTCTGGGAGACACGACTTTTGAGCCTGACGAGACGTTCGAAGTCGTCCTGGGATCTGTGGCGAACGCAACACTGGCTCGATCGTTTGGCACGATCACCGTTCAGAATAATGATTCTGTGCCCTCGCTTACTGCAGCCGATGCTGCTGTTGTCGAAGGCCAAATCGCCAGGATCACACTGAGCCTGTCCAATCCATCTTCGAGACCCATCACACTGAATCTGGCAGGGATCTCTGATACTGCAATAAGCGGAAGCGACTTTCCCGCACTGAACCGCCTGATCACAATTCCAGCAGGGACAACTCAGCTTGTTGTCAGCATTCCGACAACTCACGATGTCATCGACGAACCGGATGAGTCTCTGACCATCTCGCTCACCAATCCCAATGGCGTGACGGTCGCTGACGACACGATCTCTGTGACCATTCGCGACAACGATCCTCCGGCTTTGAGGATTTCCGATGTCGTGGTAAATGAAACGGCCCCGGCCAACACGTCATTACTGACATCCGGAGCAACAGGGACTTACCAGGCGACGATTTCCATGTCGAGCGCCGCGACGGTTCCTGTTTCGGTTCGTGTTATGAGTCGCAACGTGACTGCTGTGGTCGATCGCGATTATGCTCGTGTGCTGACGACTGTCACCATTCCGGCTGGAGAAATGCAAGCGGTCGTCAACCTTGCGATCACAGACGACATCGTCTTCGATCCGAGCGAGAGATTTGAGCTTGTTCTGTCCTCGCCGCTGAACGCCACAATTGCTGATGGCATCGGAACTGTTTCGATCGTCGACAACGACCCGGAGCCAATTCTGACTGTTGCCGACGCGATCGTTACTGAAGGCAACTCTGGCGACACGATTGCCGTTGTTCGCGTCAACATGAGCCGACCATCTGCTCTTCCTGTCACATTCCAGTACCGAACCATCGACGGAACCGCGTTGGTCGGTCAGGATTACCTCGCTACGACAGGAACTCTGGTCATCCCGGCCGGTGCAACGTCGCAAACGTTTTCGGTTCGGATCAAGAGTGACCTGATCGATGAAGAGTCTGAAACCATTCAAATCGGTTTGACAAATGTCGTGAACGGTTCCATCGATGCGACCCAGGGGCAAATCACGATCGAAGACAACGACCCGGCACCGCGACTTTCGATGTCGAACGCGACCATTGTTGAAGGCGATGCATCGGATGTCTCAACAGCCTTTGTTCTGACTCTCAGCGCCGCATCCGAAAAAACTGTGACCGTCAGCTATCGAACGGAGAATCATACGGCCACCGCCGGAGTTGACTACCGTGCCGCATCCGGCACAGTCACTTTTCTTCGAGGACAGACGACGGCCACGATCGATCTAACTTCCGTCGCTGATCTCATTGATGAACCAAGTCGAGCGTTTCGAGTCATCCTGTCGAATCCAGTCGACGTGGTTCTGAGCAATTCGTCAGCCGTCGTGACGGTTGGGGATGACGATGGGACTGTGTCGCCGTTGTTTCAATTGTCTGACATGCAATATCTCGGTGGCTTTCGAGTCCCGACCGGGCAGCAAGGCTCGGCTTCGTTTGAGTTCGGCGGTAACGGCCTGGCATTCAATCCGGCAAACAATTCGCTCTTCATCGGTACACATGTTGATCAGGGACTCCATGTTGCTGAAATCTCCATTCCAGCACAGTTGGCAACCAACGGAGTGGTCAGTTCAATGCCCACGGCATCCGTGTTGCAACCTTTTGCCAATCTCGGCAGCCTGATCTCGACAAACTCCGACGGAGGAGCCACGTCCCCCGTGTTCAATTACGAAAACCTGAATCTTGGGGGGCTTCTGGTTGCAAACGGCGGACTGACAGGAGCCATGTTTAATGGGTACACCAATGCCGAAGCGGCCAACTCGACGCATAGTCACTTCCGAACCTCAACCCTGAATCTCGCATCCCTGATGTCGACAAGCCAGATCGGGCTGCTTGACATTCGCAACAGTTCGACAGGTCTGTCAGGACGCCTTCGAGGCGGTTACATGGCGGAAGTTCCGGAACAATGGCGAGAATACATCGGTGCGAACTATGTCACCGGCGCGTCGGGGCAGAATCGGATTGAGCATTCTTCCGCTGGACCGGCACTGTTTGGTTTCGATGCGACCAACCCGGCCGGAAGTTCTGGCGACCCACTGGTCTACTATCCGATCAGCAACGCTCTGCAATGGAGCAGCCAGTATGTGGCCCAACCGCTCTTCAACGGAACAACCAAAATCGATGGTGTGGCGTTTGTTCCGGGAACTCGATCGGTGATCTTTATCGGCTCAAACGGACTTTCTGAGATTGGATACGGCGTCGGTTCGACGTTCGGCGATTCCGCTCGCCCGTATTCAGGTTTCCACTCAAAGAACGGAAATTACAAGTACCAGATTTGGGCCTATGACATTGACGACTTCATGGCGGTTCGAAACGGTTCCAGGGCTTCCTGGGAGATCAGGCCGACCAGCGTCGTCAACTTTGACCTCCCGACTCCTGAACCTGCCAGATACATCGGTGGCACAGCGTTCGATCCGTCGACTGGCAGACTCTTCATCTCTCAGAAACTTGCGGGGGCCGACTCCACGCCAGTGATTCACGTGTACCAACTGGGGCGACAGTAAGTGGTCAGTGATTGATACCGACTGATTCCGCTGAACCGGCCCGTCGCGTCGTAGGACAGATCGACTCGCTTACTGGTCACAACGTAACCGGTACTCGAATTTCCATCCTGTTGAGTCAACTGTGACAATCGACCGGCGGAATCGTAGGTACTACCATCTCAGGTTACGTTGAGGCGACCGGATATCCTTTTCGCGCTGCTGCTTTCGAATTCATCGATCCTTCCGAATTCTGACGCATCCGGCTACAATCATTCGCTCTGGACTTCCGCAGAGCGAGCACGATGGCACGACCTTCGAAGGCATGATCGTCCTCCATCGCCGGCAACTCGCGCAACCGCTTCCCACGCTGCAGAGTGAACGGTCGATTGCTTCGCGAGAAGATTGCCGTAACGAGAGATCGCTGGCTTTTTGCCCCGCTCGGGTCGATAGAATGCCGCGGACCTGCAACACTTCATGCTGAACGAAGCGACGGGCCTTGGCGTTTTCATGATCGCCAGACTGTTCCGCTTCCAATCAGAAAGACCTGAGCCATGTCGACACCGCTCACGATCACTGAAGCCAGTTCAACGACGGAAGTTGGAAGCTACTTCGTCTCCAACTACCCACCGTTCTCTCAGTGGAAACAGGATTTTGTTCCGCAGGCGATTGAGGCTCTTGATTCGGCCCCTGAACTGACGGCGAAGACTCCGCTGGGGCTCTACATTCACATCCCGTTCTGCCGCAAGCGGTGCAAGTTCTGTTACTTTCGTGTGTACACGAACCAGAACGCCAAGGCCATTGAAGACTACGTGCGTGCCCTGATTCAGGAACTTGAGCTGATCAGTCGTCGATCGGCGATCGGCAGCCGCGAATTGCTGTTCGTCTACTTCGGCGGAGGAACTCCCAGCTATCTCAGTTCGAAGCAACTGCGTTCGTTGCGAGATCGCATGAGTGAGTTCATTACCTGGGATCACGCGAAGGAAGTGACGTTTGAATGTGAACCGGGGACGCTCAGCCAGGAAAAACTGCAGACTCTGAAGGACATCGGTGTCACTCGCATTTCGCTCGGAGTGGAGAACTTCGACGATCGCATTCTGGAAGAGAACGGTCGAGCTCATTTGTCTCCGGAAGTCATGCGAGCTTACGAGTGGATTCAGGAAACCGGCTTCGCGCAGGTGAATATCGATCTGATCGCTGGCATGGTCGGCGAAACGGACGACAACTGGCACCGTTGTATTGATCGGGCGATCGACATGAAGCCCGACAATATCACGATTTATCAAATGGAACTTCCGTTCAACACGGTTTACTCCAAAGAGATTCGCGAGCTTGGAATTCAATCGCCCGTTGCGGACTGGCCGACGAAACGTCGCTGGGTCAATGAAGCGATGGATCGACTGATGGCTGCTGGATATCACGTTTCCAGCGGCAACGAACTTGTTCGCGATCCGGTCAATGATCACTTCGTGTATCGTGACAACGTCTGGCGAGGCTGTGACCTGATCGCGACCGGCGTTTCTTCGTTCGGTCACTTCCAGGGAGTTCACTACCAGAATCTCGATCGCATCGAAGACTACATGGATACTGTGAACCGTGGTGAACTGCCCATCAACCGTGCACTCAAGCCGACTTCGCATCAGTTGCTGATTCGCGAACTGGTCCTGCTGATGAAAGAGGGACAGGTGTCACTCAAGCGACTGTCCGACAAGTACGGCGTCGATGTGAAAACCGAGTTTGCCGATGCATTCCGAAATCAGTCGGCGGCCGGATATCTGAACGTTGAAGGCGACACTCTGCGATTGACTCGAAAAGGTCTGCTTCAGGTGGACAGCCTGTTGCCCGAGTACTTCGAACCTCAACACCGCGCCGTTCGATACACCTGACGAGTGACGGAAAGTCGCGTGCAGTGTCCCCAAGCTCGTTTCCTTTGGGGAACAGCAGGAACCTGCAGCCGAATTCGTAAGAATTCGGATTCTGGCTGGACAGCGCCATGTTCCCGATCGTTACGAACCCGAAACGCCAGCGAGCAAACGAATTGAGTCAGAATCCTCTGTTGGTCCGCATGACATGGTGACGTCCAGCTCGGATGCACTGAGGAATTCTGACGAATTCCGCGACGACTTCATGAATGATTTGACGATCACGCTGACTGATAAATAGCTCCCTTCCGTCCGGGCGGGGCAAGCACGTGAGAGCTACAGAAAAGAAGACGACTCAGACCGGTGGAACCGTCTGGAGGCGCGAGCCGGAAACGATTACACTTCGGCCGAACAACGCATCATGCGGGCAACGGATGTCCGCGCGTGAGTTCGTGACTGGTGAAAGACTAATGTCCGTTTTGATTGTTGCGTCGGACGCAAAAGACTGGCCTTTCGAGATCCCCGGAGTTGAGGTTGTCGATGCATGGACGTATCTGACATCTCCCGAGTTTTCCTCCGGCGCCCGAAACTGCCGCGTCGTCAACCTGTGCCGGTCTTATCGCTATCAAAGCACGGGGTACTACGTGTCTCTGCTCGCCGAAGCGCGAGGCCACAAGCCGCTGCCCGGTGTGATTACACTTCAGGATCTGAAGAGCCGCGCCAGTGTCAAAGTGCTGTCTGATGAACTCGATGAACTGATTCAGCAGAACCTGCACCCGCTGCAGTCGAGCGAGTTCACGCTGAGCGTCTACTTTGGACGCAACATGGCTCGTCGATATGACCGGCTGGCATTGCATCTGTTCAACCTGTTCGCGGCACCGTTGCTGCGGTTTGAATTTGGTCGAAACGATGAAGGCCAATGGCAAATTCGAAAGGTGCAGACGGTTGCTCCAAATGCCATCCCGGACAGTCACAAGTCGTTCGTGGAAGAATCCGCCCAGAGATACTTCTCCGGCCGAGCATCCACACCGCGATCTCGAAAACGCACTCGATTCGATCTCGCGATTTTGCACGATCCGGATGAGCATCATAACTCGCCGTCGAATGAAGTCGCCCTGAAACGGTTCCTTCGAGCCGCCAAAGATCAAGACGTCTTTGCCGAACTGATCACCAAAGACGACTATGGCCGCCTGCTGGAATTTGATGCTCTATTCATCCGCGAAACGACGTTTGTGAATCATCACACGTATCGATTTGCCCGACGAGCTGCCAAGGAAGGCATGGTGGTGATCGACGATCCTGTTTCGATTCTTCGATGCACGAACAAAGTGTATCTCGCCGAAATGCTGGCTCGGCACAAGATTGATATCCCTCGATCAATTGTCGTGCACCGTGACAACGTCCATCGCATCATTGAAGAACTGGGCTTCCCCTGTGTGCTCAAGAAGCCGGACAGTGCGTTTTCGCAGGGAGTGGTCAAGATTGCGTCCGAAGAAGAGCTGCGGGCTCGCATCGCAGACTTTTCCGGCGACTCCGAACTGCTGATTGCTCAGGAGTACCTGCCCACGACGTTCGACTGGAGAATCGGCATTCTGGATCAGAAACCACTCTACGCCTGTCGCTACTTCATGGCTCCGGGACACTGGCAGATCGTCAAGCAGGAAGTGGCAGGTCGAGGTCGCTACGGCAAGACGGAAACCCTTCCCGTCGAACTCGCGCCGCGAAAAGCCGTCAAGCTGGCGTTGAAGGCGGCCAATCTGATCGGCGACGGCCTGTACGGCGTGGACGTGAAGGAGTCGAACGGCAACTTCTACATCATCGAAGTAAATGACAACCCAAACATCGATGCCGACAGCGAAGATGCGATTCTGAAGGACGACCTGTACGCTCGCATCATGGAAGTGTTCGTCAAACGCATGGAACAAAAACGCGCGCGACTGGATGACTGACGGGATGGTGAGACTTGACGCGTGTTAGGAAGTGGTATTGAACAAGACGAACAGAATAGCCGTCGATGTCTGCTGATAAGTTTACCCTCCTGCTGGGAGGGTCGTCGCGATAGCGACGGGGAGGGGAGCTAAAACCGATTGTCCCAAAGCTGCTGCGATGCAAAACGGAACGCCTTCCCCGCTCGTTCCTCGCGACCCTCCCGCGGGGAGGGTAACAGAAGGCAGATCACGACATTCTTGTAGTCATATCTGACTTCTGCGCCGTGGTCACTGATCGGCTGGCGGCTTGATCCCGAAGTCTTCGATGGTCAGCAGCGCGGAGAATGGAATTCCGCGAGCTTCAAACGCAGCCCGGCCGCCCTGAAGTCGATCGACGATGCCCACAGCATGCACAACCTTGCAGCCAAACTCCTCGACGCGATCGACTGCCTGCAACGCGCTGCCGCCGGTGGTGACGACATCGTCAACGATGACAACTTTGTCTCCTGGCTGAACCGGGCCTTCGATAAATCGCTGAGTCCCGTGGCCCTTGGCTTCCTTGCGAACCATGAAGCCCTGCATTGGACGATTCAATGAAGCGGCTGCGACGAGCACTCCGCCAACGATCGGGTCGGCTCCGATCGACATACCGCCAAAGCCGGAAAACTCGACGGTCTTCAACAGCTCCAGCAGTCCGTAGGAAATCTGCAACAGTCCTTCCGCACTCAGCGTCACCTGTTTGCCATCGAGGTAGTAGGTCGACTTCTTGCCAGACGCCAGCGTGAAATCGCCAAACTTGAGTGCTCGTTCCCGAACCAGTTCCATCAATCGCGCGCGGTTGTACATGTTCAGCTCAGTGTGGTTTGTCTGCGTGTCTTCGATCGGTCGGGCATGGTATCCGTCAGCGAAAGAAGTGCAACGCTCGTCTGGTCGTCTTCCCGTTTCGGGCTTCGACGGCGGAAGGCCTGATCTGGCACCGCGAAGTTTGTGCTTTCCGCATTTCGGCCAAGCTGCGGACGCCAGCGCAGAACTGGGCCGACTGAGTGAAACAAGAACGCCCAAAGAAAAGGATCTCAACCGTTCACCTCTTCCCAACGGCCTCACTTTCATGTGCACTTTGGCAAATGTGCGGCAAAAGTTGATTGAAAAGAAACTCAATGCACTACACCAGATCGAGAATATCACCAAGCAGGCTGTTCTGATCGAACAATGAATCCGTTTTTGATCGAATCAACCAGTCGGTGTCGGTTCCTCCCGACATCGAATCAACATCTCGGTCATTGAGCATCGTTGCGCCGGAAAGTTTTATCGAGTGATTTGGGCCAAGGCCCGTCATCAGGTTGCTGCGTCTCACCGAAACCGTTCTGTTACTTGTCCATTCTTTCCGAATGGAAGCTAAACCTGCTGCTGTTCCTGTAACTCCTCCGAGTGCTCCACTGACGAGCAAATCTTCTCCCGATCCTCCAGTGAGTACGTCGCGACCAAAACCACCGATAAGGACATTATGCCCAGTTCCGCTTTGAATTTTGTCGTTGCCATCGCCACCAGACAAAATGTCATTTCCACCACTTCCAAATAACTGATCGTCTCCAATTCCACCAAACAGGCTGTCATCTCCCGAGCCGCCGATCAACAAATCGTCGCCGGCACGCCCTGACAGGATCGCAATCCCGCTGAATCCCGAGGCGTTCAGAATGTCGTTATTGCTGCCACCTGCCAGAGAAGCTTCTTCAAAGCCATTGAGAGAATCAGTCCCAAACGTACCTGTCATGCGACTGTTCGTGAGAGACACCAGCACCGCTGCTGCTTGTTGAGTCGGATCTTCAAACAATCGATCCTGACCCCCAGATCCACCGGAAAGCGTATCGTCTCCGAGTCCGCCGCTAATGACTTCGCTGAATGAAGACGAACCGATGATCGTGTCATTGCCATCGTTGCCTTCGATGGTAATAGCACGCAGGTTAGGATAGTTCTCCGCCGTCAGTCCCGTCAGGTTCATCAGATCTGATTTCGATCCACCATGAATCGTGAGCGATCTGATATTCGGCGCTGGGGGCAAAAACTGTGTGACGCCATCGACAGACAACTGAAGCAAACCGCTCTCAAGGACTGTCAGCCGAACCTGTTCGTCGCTTTCAGCTTCAAAGGTCACGTCCTGCAAAGCATCGTCGTTTTGAATGGTTGCTGCAGCGAATTGTGTGGTAATGATTGAGCCAGAAGTCTGGCCCCATAGGGAAACAAAGACCGTTTCGGACGTCTCCCAGTTTCGATCTGCCTTGATACGAATGACGACTTCTTTTGACGTCTCTCCGGCTTGTAATGTCAACGTTCCTGATGGGAAAGTACCGCCAAAATCATCGGCTGTGACCGCATTCAGACCTTTACCTGACGCGGCCCACGACACAGTCGTCTCTTCTGAAGTCTGTCCAATTCGTGTCACTCTGAAGCGCAGATTTGTAAAGCCGGTTTGTCCTTCCAGAACCGTCGTGTCGACCGCCTGAACCGCAATGGAAGTGACTCCCCCAACACCTGTAATCTGCTGAATCCAGCTCAGGTAGGCGTCGACGCGAGTATTGACGGCGTGATCGCCATAGCTGGAGAAGGCGCTACGCTCGCCGGAAACGATGCCAGCGACAACTGTTGTGCCTGATCGCTTGACGAAGATCGGTGAACCTGAGTCGCCTGGGTCACTATCGTTCTCGAATGCAGAGTGCTGAGTCCATTCAAATGTGGTATTGCCAACATTCTCAATGACTGGTGTCGATCCTGCTCGTTTTGTGCCAAACGGAGCGCCTTCGTGTCGTCCAAATCCCACAAGTGTTGGAATCTCTCCCTCAACCAATGGGACTGTTGAGAGCTTTGCTGGTGTCACTCCGACAACTGCTTCCGATAGCTGAAGAATCGCGATGTCATTACCACCATCTGTGCCAGCAGCAAACGCGTCGTAATCAGGATGCAGGAAGACTTTAGAAACTCTGTATGTTTTGCCCCCTACGTTAAATGGTAGCTGTCCATTTCCTCGTGGAAACTGGGGTTTGAGTGAATTGCGGTGTGTGATAGACACCGCGTATGGACGGAGCGGGTCAACAACCGAGTTATGCTGAGCTGGCGGCAGTGGTGGTGCAGTTGCAGGCCACGGTGGCGCGATTGACGCAACGGATTGAGGATCTGGAAGCGGAAAATGCGGGTCTGAGGGCACGGGTTTTCGAACTGGAAGCCGAGAATACAAAGCTGCAGGCAGAGAATACGAAGCTGCACGCCGAGAATGCCGAGTTGCGAAAGAAGAATCCGACGCAGCGGCTCGACAAGTCGTACTCGATGACGGCTGAAGAGAAGCGTCGCGAAGAAGCCGAACAGAAGAAGGTTGGTACGGCGAAGAAGCATGGTTCGCATGGTGACAAACAGTCATCGGAGCGACGCGGGCGGATACCCAATCAGGACAAGATTGATCGAGCCGATCTGCACGAACTTATTCTTCCGGAGGGCTTCAGGATCACTCAATGCACGCCGCATATCGATCGTCCGGTGTGGAGAATTCGGAATGGCAAAGCCACACTGTTCGTTTACGAAATCTGGCGTGGACCAAACGGCGAACTCGGTGATATCGAAGGCGTCCTGCCGCTGTCTGAGTTTGGTCTTGAGATCCATACGGCTGTTGCGTTTCTCGTGTCGATGGTCGGGCTCTCGATGGACAAAGTCTGTGAGCAGTTGAAGTTCTTCTGGGAACTGGACCTGTCGAAGTCTCAGGCCGATGCCTTACTGAATCAGCTATCGCGTGAATGGGAGCCAGAGTTCGAATCGCTCTGCATGCTGCTGGCTGTGAGCGCCGTGGTTCATGCCGATGAGACCAGTTGGAGCCTGAATTCCGTGTGGGCTTTTCTGTCCGAGAAAGCTCGCGTGTTCATTTTCGGGTGCCGCAAAGATGCGAACACACTGGCTCAGATTCTTCCGAAGGAATCGTTCGTCGGAATCCTGGTGAGCGATGATGCCGCGGTCTATCAGGGCTTCACAAAGTCGCAGAAATGCTGGGCCCATCTGCTTCGCAAGGCGATTCGCTTCACGCTGCTGGAGCCTGACAACGAAGAATACAAAACGTTTTTGAACGGACTGCTGGATGTGTATCGCACTGCCAAGTCCGCATCGGCCGATCAACGGCTGAAAGAGGTCGGTCGCGCTGCCCGAGTTGCTGAGCTTGTCGATGCTGTCTCCGCGTTGTGCGTATCTCGATGCACAGCAGATGACGTGCAGGTGAAGTCAGACGACGAAACCGATCATGAGTTCAACAATCTGGTTCAGGAAGTCGCTCGACTGATGTGCGACTGCGAGTTGTTTACGTTCGTGCTGCATCCGGAAGCGACCGGAACCAACAACGAAGCTGAACGATCACTTCGACCTGCCGCTCAGGATCGACGAACCGGTCGCACCAGCAAGACTCTTCGAGGTGCTCAGCGACGAACGATCCTGGTCAGCGTGCTGGAATCACTCAAACTGCATCTTGGAGACTTCACACTCTCCAGCGTTCAGACCGAACTCCAAGCCTGGTGGCAGACCGGCGAAAGTCTGTTTGCTCAACTGCTGAAGGCGTGCGGTCTCGACCCACCAACCGAGTCCCGCCTCAACAACCTCGTCCCTCTCCCAACTGCCGCCTGACTCAAACAGCCAGCCGATGTTTTGCGCTGAAATGGACAGCTACGTTAAATGTCAACTGGCCTGGCGGAAGGTTCGCCACGCTGTGAGCAGCCACGAGGACAAATCGGGATGCAATCAAAGTACCGCCCGCCTTTTCGCCTGAGGCGTCACCGAGCTTTCCAACTGCGGCATAGTCGTTCGTTGGTAATGTTCTCTGCTTCAAGGCACTCGTCGGAACCGCGAAGCGTCCAAAGTATTCGTCACTGCTGAGAATCTGCTCGACAAGTCCATCTCTGCTTTCGAATGTGAAGGAGTCAGAATCCGCGGGTCCAATGTCTCGTTGCAGGAAGTCCTCAAAAATCTGCTCTTTGGAACGCGATGCTTCATTCGAAAAGTCTGCGATACCCCGGGCCACAGAAACTCTTGAGTCACCTCGAGCCAGTGCCTGTTGCCAGCGAGTTGCCTCTTCGTCGCTTCCAGATTCACCACGAAGGTCAGCAAACAGTGCTTTGATCCACAGGCTTGACTGGTCATTTGATCTATGGAAATACTCGTCCGATGCCGCGATTTGCACGGACAAGTCATTGATCGTCCCGTCATTTGAAAGCAACGCTCTCGCCAATGCCAGTTCGTTCGTTGTTGGGAGTCGATCCAAAAGTCGTTTGTATTCGTTCTGAATGCGTCTGCTTTGGACAAAGTTACTCTTCGAAAGCTGGCGGACAATCATGGAGCGTGCATCATCAATGTCTTTCGCATGACCATTGGCCAACAATAGCGTCTTATCAAGAGCAGCAGCCCACGCCTGAATCGTGGCAGCAGAAGGAGTGCTTTGTGTCAGATGTCGCAGCACCTGAGCAACGAATGCTTCGGAAGACGTCGAGGTGTCAGTGCCACTCACGAATATGTTCACGGACTCTGAAACAAAGCCTGCATCGAGATTACCGCTGACCGGGTCAGCAAGATGAATATCGAACTTGAAGACACCGGTGCCCGAGCTGCCCAGTTCGGGCATAAACTTCAAACTGCTGAGTTCGCTTAAGCCAAGTTGCGATCCTTTCTGAAGCGTTTGGCCATCAGCAGTCACGATTGCGCCGAGGAGGACGTCTGGGACCTGCCGAATGACCGCAACAAAACGAAGATCAGATTCTGTGAAAGAACGCGGTGCGCGGTATGTCAGATCACCGAGGTCCAGATCCGTCGCATTGCCATTCTGCAGGACAAAAATCGGTGCTGTATCGCCGCCGTTTCGAATTGGTGGCTCAATCACCGACTGCACAATCTGCGATGTCACCAGTCCCCTCGAAAGCCCATTGTCGCCGTCATCCAGCAGGCTGATGCGAATCGATCTAGCGCTGGTGTCGGGTGCGTCACTGCTATTCCAGTATTGAACTGTCCGGACTGCTGATTCATAGTCCGCAAAAGAGCCTACGCCATAAAGAAAGAGTCGGCCTTCCTCCGCGTTCCAAACACCTTGAATCGATTCGAGGTCAGTGAATAGTAAGTGATCTTCGCCTTCGTGGTAATTCAAGATTGCGATATCAACACCCTGCAACACAGACTGTTCGGACAGAAATGTATCTGTGGCATCCATTCCTGAAACGTCAAATCTTGGTGCGATCAGTACCGGGGCACCGTCTTCCTTGAACACTGTCGACTGCCTGCCAAGTGAAAGTTGCGGACTGAGCAGCACCGGCTCCACCCGAATGAGCGACTCAACAGTGTCACTCCAGCCTTCCGCTGAATTCACCGCGTACTCGAGGATGCGATCCCCTTCGCTCGGGTTGTACCGCGAATTGTAATATCGAACCGAGTTAATGGCGGCTTCGTATTGCTGAACCGTCGCGCTCCCAGTGAGTTCGAGGATGCCGGATCGAACACGAAACACTCCGGTGATTCCGCTTTGATTTGAGAATACGAGTCGATCTTCGTCGGGAAGGTAACCGCCCGCAAAGCGGATCTTCGCTCCGGTCAGTGTATCTGAGTATTGAATCTCCATTTCGGGGTTGATCGGATTAGACTGCCGACCATTTGTGTAGACCAACACGTCACTCACATCCGAATTGAGATACGGCAGGTCCGGGACCGCGACGGAAAGTACAGAGGCGATCGATGTCGAGATGCCATCGCTGACTGTATAGTGCAGTTGCAGCCCCTGTTCGGTTCTAGGGCCCGCAGTGTCGAGAAACACGATGGACTGCAGCGTGCGTTGATAGTCGTCAAGTGACGCAACACCTGTGATTGTGAGTTCACCGGTCAGTTCATTGAACTCTGCATCAAGAGACGACGGGAGGAAGCTCACGGCAAGGCTTTGTTCTCCAGCTCTGAACCCTGATGCAATCGCCACTTTCGCCGCCACGAGCTTTGGCATTTCCGATTGAACTAACAGTCCAGGATCGAGCAATTGAAAATCGGAATGCGGCTTCAGAGCAAGTGAAGGCTGCGAAAGCTTCGTCGAGGGTGCTTTCGGGAGAGCAGCGTTCGTTTGCTTCTGGATGACCTGAAGAATTGATGTATCAGAATTGTCGTAAGACAAATCGGTGACGGTCACTTCCAGGAAGCGCGTTCCAGGCGTGAACTTATCGTCCAGCGACGCTATGTACACATTTTGCAAAGCCTCCTGCCATTCGTCTGCTGTGCCAACGCCCTGAATGACGAGCGTACCTGCAACAGCATCGAAAGATGCTGTTAAGTCAGACTCTGTGGCGAAGTAACCCAGGACATCCTCACCAGATTTGTAGCTGTCGTCTTCAAACGCAATGCTGATCTGCGTGATCTGCTGATCATCAAACACTTCGAGTTCGACTGAAGGAAGGATCAGCGATGATGCATCGGTCGGTCTAACAACGATGCCCGAAGACGAGGAGAAAACTCGCGGCGAGCGATGCTGCTGTTCGACATTCAATCGGACGCTGAAATCGTCTTGCTCCCCCTGATCATCGGCAATCCTAATGAGTAGCTTTCGTGATGCAGTGGTAACCTTTGTTGAAAAGACAACCTGCCGTATCGCTGATTCATAGTCGTCAATTGTGCCGAAGCCGCTCAGAATGAGTGTCCCAGTCGTTGCGTCAAAGTCGGCTGAAATTCCGTCCGCTTGTTCATCGTTGAACGAAAGGTCCAGCAACTCTTGTCCTGGCATGAACTGATCGATTTGAATACTGGCCCCTGTCAGCCAGTTCGATGTTTGACTGGAGATTGTGATGTTTGTGAGTGGAGTTGCATCTGCTCCAACAAAGATCGAGGTTTCTGCAATGCCGTCGGAATCGTGCTGAATGGTTTCCGAAATCTGGAGTGACTGCAGATGCAGATCGATCGACTTTGTTGTTTTTGAAGCCAGTGATTCGAGAGGAAGATTCTGAATCCCCACCTCAAGCTTGTCGTCGAAGATCGCGGAGCTGCGAGAGACGTAGGTCAATCCACTCAACACGGAATTGATATCATCCTGACGTCCTCGAAGTGTTGCATGTCGTGTCCCTGACCCGGCAATCGACACTTTCGTCGATCCCGGAAGCTGCAGAACACCCGCATAGGTATCAAGCGAAACCAACACTTCGCTATCGGCATAATACTTCTTGCGAGGATCTTCAATGAAGACTCGTGAGCTGCCCGTAAAGAACAGGTTCTCACCGGCGACGAATGTTAATTCAGTTGGTGCAAATAAAGACGCGTCAAAATCGCTCGAGACAGTGAACGGTAAAGAATAGTCTGAGAAGACCGTTTGATCGTTCCGATCACGAATCACTGCGTAGACATAGATCTTTTCGCCCGGTTCTATCAAAGAACCCATGTTTTGCCAGACATAAGTCTGGTCTGCGGTACTCAGCGGGATTCCACTGCCGATGAGCGTGCCGTCATGCCCCGATGCGTCGTGGTCAGCATAGAGATCGATGATCGTATTGACTTCATCTGAGTCTCCCCGGAAAACGATCTTCGCGTCTGGCGTTCCGGAAATGGAAGATGCTGACAGAATCTGAATTGATGGGATGGCGGCAGAGTCAAGGAGACTGAAGCTGCCACCGATGTTGATAGAAAAGAGCCAGAAATCTATTGACAAGTCGTAACGAACGGTCGCATCAAAGCTTGCATTGACACTTCCATTGACGTTGAGAATTTGAAACGAGAATCTCGCGTAGCTGTTCGATGATGGTTCTGCCGGACGAATTCGAAGTGAGATTCCGAGTTCTCCCAGTCGCTTTCCTCCAACGGAAGGAAGCTGATTTGGAATGTAGACGCCGATACTTGCGTCAAAATCCACGTTGCCGTTAGCATCGATCATTGCATGCATGGCGCCGCGGATAATTTCTCCGGGATACAGAACGATTTTGGCATCAAACGTGACTGATGGCGTATCCGCCCAACGCAGGACACCTGTGAATGAACCGTTCCCAAAAATGCCTCCCACGAGGTCGACTCGTCCATCGACGACAAGTTTCTCCTTCGTAATTGTGATTCGGCCAGCGACGTCTGCGAGCGCAAAGGACTGACCGGCAAATGCAACCTTGGGACCAACGGTAGCGCGGACCGTTGCACTGATCGTGAAGTCTTCCAGGTCCGACAGTCCTGAGACACTTCCTTCGATGGAATAAATGTTGATCAGGCCGTTCGCGACAAGGATGCCTGGGTTCTTCTGGAACCGAACGGAGATCGAATCCAAGGTTCCTTTGACGACCTTGAATGCTCCGGACACTTCCAGGCCACTGGGCAAGGCAATCGTTGCACTAGCACCGAAACTGACGTTCCCCTGACTGTCCTCCTGAAAGAATCCATCAAGATTTCGAATCGACAGGACGCCAAACCGAATTTCGTTTTCCGCACTCAGACGCAGGCCGCGAACCTGCACCGCACCCGTTTCTGTGTTGATCAACAGGCCGTTTCCAGGCAGTGAAGCCCGAACGACAAAGCCTTTCGCGAGTGTCGCGGAAATGCCTCCAGTAATCTGCAGCTGGTTTTCTTCCGCCGAATAGCGAAACCGAAGTTTTTCGGCGTTTGCGGAGATGTTGAAGAGATTGATCTCGCCATTGAGCGAAATATCAAGGCTCTGAACAACACCACTGACGATGACCAGACCAGGCTTTGATGCGCTGGAGCCGAGGCTGACGTTCATGTCCTTGATGACCTGGACACCGCCCTGTTTTGCTGAGTTCAGAACGATGTTTCCGAAGATCACATACTGCTGATCTTCTCGGTTGTATTGGATACTGACTCCGTTTGCTGCGATCGTCATTCCAAACAGTCGGAACTCACCCTGAACTGACATTGCGAGTGACTGAAACATGCCATCCCGAATCACGAGTCCGGGGTTCTTTGCGTCTCCCAGATTGACGTCCAGCGTTGATGTGCCAGCGCCTGCAGTGACAGTGAATCGCGCGTTGCCGCTGATTTCGAATTGCTTTCGGTCGATATTCCATGCAAGGGAAATCGTCTTGACCTGAATGCTGGCATTTCCAATCGTGAATTTTGAATCCTGCTTTGCATTTGCCGCAAGGCTTAGAATCTCAGGTTTGTTCTCGCTGAGCTTAATCTTCATTTCGCCGGAGAACGTCACCGACGTTTGTCCGATATTGACGATATAGTCGTTCGTGGTAAGTTTATAGACCTTATACTTGCGCGGGACTTCTTCAGCGA
The DNA here is from genome assembly GCA_037367405.1 of Ottelia alismoides. Taxonomy (NCBI): domain Eukaryota; kingdom Viridiplantae; phylum Streptophyta; class Magnoliopsida; order Alismatales; family Hydrocharitaceae; genus Ottelia; species Ottelia alismoides. Next base: position 44,784 of record JAZKJV010008916.1, on the reverse strand, counting down.
CCTGAGCCGAAAACTTCGTCGGGTCAAAATTCAGTCCGCTGAAATTGACTACGTTGGGCAACGGAAACGACAACGGGCCGACGTCGTAGGGAATATTCGTCGCGAGCAACTGAGGACCAGCGCTGGGATTTGACGAATTGCTTCCAATCCGGAGTTCCGGGTTGTCTCCACCTTTTCCAATTTCTACTTTTTTCCCGTAATAGGTGGCTGGACCTGTGAAGATCCAGGCTGAAGGGGTGACTCGAAAATCATAGTTGGACGAGTATTTTTCAAAGCTGTAGTCACCCAATGTTTGCGGAACGGCCGAGACGACTTCTGCTGCAGACACCTGGCCTCTTGTGACAACGATTCGGTTCGGTTCTTTGCCAATTTTTCCGTCTGTCAGAACCCTCTTTTCAAACGCAGCTTTGGGGTAGAGCAACTGCATCTTTGTATTGTTGTCGGTCAGCCGAGCAGACTGTAATCCGGTCAACACAACTCCGCCGACGGCCCAGTCTGTCGACGTGTTCGGAACTCGCGTGAAGTCAAAGGTGATCCCGTCTGTCGGCAATGCGCCATTCGAAATGGAAGCGGCATTCATGGATGCATAGAACGTGCGGCCTCCAATGGTCATCGAGAAATCGCCCAGCATTTGACTTAAACCCGCCTTCGTTTCAACTCTTAGCCCTGAGGCTGTAGGAAGTGGCGAAAGGGTCAATCCGTTGATAGAGAAGGGGCGGTCAAAGTAGTAGAGCACTTTGTCACCATTCAGCAGGTTGGCCCCGACTCCTGTGGCTCCGCTTGGCGGTGTCATCGAGACTGGCATAGCTGCGTTTGGTACCGCGATGCTGCCCCGGGTGTTTGTTTGCCAAAGGATCCCCTTCGTCGGACTAAGCACCGCCAGGTTGCCGTCATTGAAGAGAGCAAGAAACGCTCCAGGGTTGCCACTGGTGTTCGAGATGCCCTTGTCACCCGCCCGGGCCTTCAGTACAAGATTCCCGTCGGTCTGCATCTGAATCACGCTTCCGCCCTGAATCGATGCCCACACAACGCGACCGGTTTGTGTGTCGCGAACAACGAGTGCTGTACCTTCGAGTGCTGCACTTCGGACATACCATTCGTTGCGGGCGGCGAACCTTCCGTTTGGAGACGTGATCGCCTGCCGGTCCCCAAGTTCGCTGCCTGACGAAAGCGTGCTGTAATCTTCAAGCGAAGGGTCGAAGCCATTGATTTCAAGGTTGGCTTTTCCGGAAAGCGTGAGCTTTTTCTCCGCAGGCTGCCAATTGAGCCGAACGCCTTCCTGCCCATCACGGGATCGCAGCACGCTTGTTCCCGAACGGAATTCTCCCGACACGACCCCGCTGGCAAGAACTGTGTTTTCAGCAACGGTGACAGCGATGCCCTCAGTTCCGCTGTCGCCGAAGCCGATCTTCATTCCTGCGGAGATGGCTGAAACACCCGATGAAACGGATGTGGCACCTGTAATCGTCCATGACTGAGACTCGGCTTCAACAGGCGAAAAATAGGCTGCTCTTAATGGTGATGCACCAATGGCGGTATCTGCAACAAACTTGACTTTGGAGAATGTGAAGTCCTGAATCGCCGCGATCGCCTGAACCAGTCTGCCGTTGGCGACTTGAAATTGTCCCTGGTCTGCCGATCCGAAATTCAGGGGCCCCGGCACAGCCAAGTCAGATGTGGTGATTGGAGAAGTCGACTGACCATGAATCACGAACGTATTGGGCGGCACCCGGACTGACTTGTCAGAATTCAGTCGTGTGTCTCTGTTGAACGACAAAAACAGCCCTGCACCGGTTGTAGTGAGATTCTGCAGAGACTCCGCCTGCTGGCCGTTTCCATTGATGCTTCGACGAACCAGTTGAACCATCTTCAGAGGGATTGATGAAAGGCCTTCCAGCACTCCCTTTGAAATCGCAAACTGGCCTCCCGCGAGGGAGAGATTCACCGAATTGATACCAATCGAGGCACCGGGAAGGAAAACAGCGTTACTTTTGCGCGGATCTGATGAAGTACTCGAGTTCTGTACGGTGAATGTGAATCGTTCAGCGGCGACATCATAACTCATCACAATACCGTTCGGGTTATCCGTCCCGGGCGGTATGAAGCGAAAGCCTCCGATGTCAAGCTGCTGAAGCTGAGGCGATGAGATCTGGAACTGTCGACTTCGAGTATCAAATTCGAGGGCACTCACTTTGATCGTCAAAGTTCCGCCCTGAAAAACTGTCTTCAGAATGACATTCGTATCCGCTGTGACAAGTTTGAGTTTTCCCGTAGATCGATCGTAATCTGCTTTGTTAGCAGTCAGCATTTCGAAATTCAGGCCTGCAAGACGAAATGTCTTCGGCTGGTTCTGACCGTTGCTGTCTTTATTTGCTGCCTGAACCGTAAACCTCGTAACCTGATCAGCGAAAACAGACTTGAACCCTTCGTTTCCGGCAACAACTCGAAATCCTCCTGAATTGTCTGCGCCCCCGTTGAAACGGCCAAGTTGCTTTGCCCCGGGATTGACGTCGTCTGAAAGAGAAACTTCGTATCCGTTCCAGCCAACACGACCGAGGAGTCGAGTTTCGAATCGCGTACCCTCGTTATTGAGCTGATATGCTCCCAGGTGCGTTGGAGTAAAGATGTCAGCATCTCTGACCTGCATTGATACCGTGTGTCCATCGGGAATCGGCCAATAGCCGACATTCTTTCGAAATGGCGTTGAAAGAGAACTTCCCATGTAGATCGAAGTGGGGACGCCATCGGTTGCCCCGCTCAGTGGCAACAGACCAGTCAATGGCAGAATGATACCGCGGCCATTGTTGTCAGCCTGTGCATCTCGGTTCGTCACGTTCAGTTCTTTGGCCCGTTTCGTTGTTGGGACTTCAACAGACGCTTTCATGAGTGCGATCGGGCCATATTTCCCCTCCTCGGAGCCGATGGTCTCAATGGACACCAGAGACGGTTCTCGATCCCCCGCAGTAAATGTCAGTGTGAGGATCGTTGTTGAGAAGCCTCGCGTCGTGCTGTCGACTTTCACTCGCAACTTCGCATCGCGAATACTTCGAAGGTTCTGGAGTTCTCGTTCGATATCGCTCGCCGACGCAAATCGATCGAGTTCTGCCGTGGTTGATCCATTCCAGGAGATTTTAAACTTTGCATCACTCCGGTCACCATCAAGCTTCACGGCTTGAACCCAGCGGGAGGTAACATCAAAAGTCTCACCGTTATCAATCTCGACGAGTCCGAAGCGAGGCACGATATCGGCATACTTGGGCGTGTTCGAAGGCAGGCCAGTCAATTCCAAATACATCGGGTTGAAAGCAAACTCTCGAAACTGTCCTCCCTCCGGCAGCACATAGACCTTCTGCTGACTCGCCTTATGCCATACCTCGATTCGATTCGTTGAAGAGATTACCGTTCCATAAGTGACATCGATCCCGTCGTACTTCGGGTTCGGACTGTTGTATAGCGGGAACGAGGCATAATCGAGACCTCCGAGCGACGCGAAGTTCGCTGGACGATTGTTAACGCGATACACGACGTTGTTCGTTTGAAACTCCGCCCCATCGCCAGTCGCAACCAGAGTAAAATCGCGGAAGTCCAGTCGAGCATCGAGAACAATTCGTTCTTCCAGCGGATCGACATCAATGGAGATTTCTCTGAATGTCAGGCGGTTGCTGGACAACGCACTTCTTCTGCGTCGTGCGTGCCGCGATCGCCCTGCAGCAATCATGTTTTCAAACCATTGGCGGATGTTCTGCAATTCAGGTGATGTCATTGAACTGTCTCAGACCAGTAGAGTTGCGGACACGCATACAGTCATGTGTCCACACGACCATCAAACATCCAGTGGACAATCATCTGTTCACCTGCGGTGACGATTCTGTCCGTTGACAATGCGATGACTGCTTGCCGATGGCAAAGCTGCCGATCTCGGCTGCGCATTGAACGGCGATTTGGCCGGCTGGGCGAGCGGTGATCACTGAGCATTGCAAAACAAAGCCTCGCGCAGGCAAAAGAGCGCGAGTGGCTCATTCCTTGCACGAAAACTCCCGTGAATCCGTAAAAGTCGAATCCCTGCGGAGTTGCCAGTTCGCTGAGAATCCTGTCGACCTCGAAATCAAAACAGCAGCAAACCTCAGCCGTGAATCCTCGGTGCCCCGTCGAAACAGGCCAGAGCGACAGGAACTGCAGAATGCTCAGAATGCCCATTTAGGAACAGTCTTGGAATAACTTCCGGGAATCAATCTGTCGATGTGGTTTGGAATGGTTTGGCGGTGTAGTTCCATTTGGGGAGCAGGTTGTCGAAGGCGATGGTGATGGTGTCGAGGAAGTCTTTCGCGTATTTCCTGCCGATTTCGTAAGCAGTTTCGAGGGGTCGGACGGTGGTAGTCAGCCCGGCGGTGGTCTCGGTTTTGGACATGTCGTGACGGGCGGTTTCCACAGTGTCCAGCGGAACTCCGAGGCAGGCTCGGGTGACGTGTGGGAAGAAGCGGTGTTCGATCGGGTTATATTTCGAGCAGTAAGGCGGGAAGTGAGCGATCCGGATTTCAAGGTTCAGACCATTCGCCAATGCCTGCAGGTCTTCCTAGAAAATGTGTTTCGACGCGCTGTTGCTGCCGCCACCGTCACACAGAACCAGCAGTTGCGTGGCTTGCGGATAGTCAGCTTGTCCCTGTTGGTTCCACCACAGACGAATGCTGTCGCAGCAGAGTGCGGTGGTGTCGTGGCTGGTGTTCAGATGCAGCGAGCCGTGATTCTTCGTCACGTCATAGATGCCGTGCGGGATCAGTGTACCGTTGCCCCGACTGACAAAATCGTGATCGTTGACGATCAGCGGATGCTCACCGTCGGTAACGCCGGGACGCTGGAAATTCCCGAGCAGTTCTTTTTTTTGATGTCGATGCTGATCACCGGTTGCCCGGCCTGCTGGAACTCGTTTTTCAGTTCGGCGATCCGCTGGAACTGCCTGTCGCGGTCGACATGCTGCCCCATCGTCTTTTGCTCTTGAGTCTTTCGCCGCCGATAACCGTGTTCCCACAACAGGTCAGAAACAACATCCCTGCCTGCTGGTGTGCCGAGCTTCGTCAGCTCGTGCGAGATCTTCCGCCGCGACAGATTCGTCCACTTCACGTCGGCACGCATCGGATCACCAGCGACGTGATCCTTCAGCACGACCAGAAAGTTTTCGACCAACTCTGGCGACGTTTCCGTGAGCAGCTTTGGCCCCCGTTTTTTTTGCTGCCGATCGACCAACGGCTCGGCTTCGCTCTCCATCTCGTCCAGCCCCAGCCGCACGGTCTTCGGATCGCAGCCCACGACACGAGCCACATATTCGATGCCGCCATGCCCCTGCTTTGCTGACTCGACCGCCGCATACCACCGCCGATCCCGCTCATTCAGCGACCCATACATCCGCCGCATCATCCGCTCGACGTTCGCCGCGTAAACTTCCATGTCCACCTCCCGGTTGATCCTCAACCTCACACCGGAAGATTACACTCAATAACATTTCGCCAAAGCTCCGTTTTATCTCCAGACTGTTCCTAAGCAGCACGCGAATGTCGGCGTTCAATCGACAAGAACAGGCTGTTGATTTCATCAGCCGGAATGCGCTTGCGTCCGGTTTTCGGTCCAAAAACAAGGCAAATCCAACCGAGGCTAGCGTCCTGCGGCTCATAGAGCGATTAAGTCAACGGGCAGAAGAACGCCGGACACAGCTTTCACCACATCAACTTGAGTGCTGAACCATCGGTGCGTATTGAGGCTCTGCAAACCGGGTTTCTGAGTGTTCTCTGACATTCTTTCAAAATTTCGTTGCAGGTTTTTTCGACGGATTTCGCAAGACCTCCGGACAGCGGGATTTGTGATTCCACGTGTGAATCGCCGGAAATTCCGTGGGTGGAGCTTCCTGATTGCGAGCGCGAACATGTCGACACGGTTTTCGGTATTGGCTTCGATTGGTTTGGCCTGTGTTTTGTCGGCTCATGAGTGCAGGGCCGTGCAGCCCGGAGAATGGGATCAATTCGGAGGTCCGCGAAGGGACTTTTCGGTAGATGCCGCAGGCTCCAATATCAGCCAGAGCAAGGTCGCCGATCCGATTTTGGGCAAAGACTGGACGGTCCCGCTGGGCGTCGGCGCGTCAGGAGCGGTCGTCAGCGGGCCGCATGTGTTCACGATGTACTGCGTTCCAGATGACACAGCGGGCGACTGGAAAGACAACGGAACAGAGTGCATTGCGGCCTTCAGCCTCGCGAATGGTGAAAAAGTCTGGGAACAATCCTGGCCGGTGACAGCTCACAAGGACCAGGAGGGTTACGACAAAGTTGTTGTTCGTCCTCTGGCGACTCCGTGCGTCGCCGACGGGGTCGCATTCACATTGGGGTTCACCGGGATCCTTGCTGCCTGGTCACAGCAGGACGGCCACGCATTGTGGCAGCATGATCTTGTCACTGAGTTCGAAGCGACGCCGGTGCAGTATGGTTTCTCTGCAAGTCCACTCGTGCACGATGGTCGCTTGTATGTCCATGTCGGGGGAAAGCAGGCAGCGGTGATCTGTTTTGAACCATCGACAGGCGAGGTGATCTGGAAGTCTGAACCGGACGAACCTTCCTATGCGTCGCCCTTGATTCATCAGATCGACGAGCGCAAAGTGATCGTTCAGCTGACCGGCAATGCACTGATGCTGCTCGACCCAAAAACGGGTGACACTTTGCTGAAGTATTCACTGAGCAAGCCGGGGCTCACCAATGTTCCGACACCAATCTGTTTGCCAGACGATCACATCCTGATCGCATGTCAGGGAAACAATGGTGCAAGCCTTCTGAAGGTCTCGCCGGTCACTGCCGATGGCAAAAGTCCGCCGTCCAGTTTTTCCGCAACTGAAGTCTGGTCGAACAACAAACTCTCGTACTTCTACTGCAACTGGGCGTCGGATGGAAAAGTGATCGCCGGTTTCCAGGGTAAGACGATGACATTGTTCGACTGGAAGACCGGGAAGATCATCTCTCAGCAGCGAAACTTCTCCGACAGCAATCTGCTCCGCATGTCTAATGCGTGGCTGGTCCTTCGAGGCGACGGGCTGCTGTGTCGCTGCCAGCACAACGACAGCGGGCTGACCACGATGAATCGCCTGCAAGTGACGACGGATCGATGCTGGACTCCTCCGACAGTGGTCGACGCATCGACCATTTTGGTCAGAACCGAGAAGTCGCTCATGCGAGTTTCCCTGAGCAATCTTTCTGTCGATGCTGAAGCGGCAACCGATCTCGAATTCACATCAATGGATGCGATGTATGGTGGCCAGCCCAAAGTCGTTGAACTGTTGATTGCTGACATTGAATCAGCCGATGAAGCTGCTTGCCTGGAACGCTTTCGAAACCTTCAGAAGTCAGCCCCACTGGCGATAAACTCCACAACGCTGCGAAAACTGTTCGCAGCGGCAAATGAAAGAAAACATGGAGCACTGTCGGCGGAGATCATTACGGCATGGAAAACACTAGATGAAAAATCTCTGCTGCTGCCGGAAGCTGAATTTGCAATGCTGGAATCGGCTGGTCGCAACTCAGAAGCCGAACAGATCCGCCGTGCACGACTTGTCAAAACGCTGGTTCGAGTGGCGGTTCCTGACGATACGGCTGCGGACTCTGTGATCACAATCGCGGGCAATCGTCCTGCGCTTGGCGAATGGCAACCAGATCGAGTCGTCCTGCAACGAACGAAGAACGGTCTGTACGAAAAGGAACTGTGGATGGTCCCCGGGTCGGTGCAATTGAAAGTGACGCGTGGGAACTGGGAAACTGTCGAAACACAGAAGGACGGCAGCGAACTGAAGAATCGCCGATTTGAAATTGCTGAAGGCACAATTCTGGACATCAAAGTCGAGCGATGGCTCAAATAGTCGAGCCGTACAAAGTTCGTGGATGTGATCTATAGTGAGCTCAGAGTACTCTGCTTCTGCCTCAAAGCTGAATCGATCAAAGAAGGCAGTTCAACCGCATCCGGAGGGAAGTCTTGTGACAGAAGGTGTCACCGATCTACTGCAATTGGTTCGCGAAGGTGATCTCGGTGCACCAGATCGGCTATGGGCAGTCATGTATGACTCGCTGCGAAAGATTGCGGCGGACGCCATGCAGAAAGAGCGTGGGCTTCGGCCAGTGCAGGCTACAGAGCTTGTGCATGAAGCCTATTTGAAGATGATCGGAGGGCGCGAACTGGCTTTCGAGAATAGAAATCATTTTCTCGCCACGGCGGCTCGAGTGATTCGTCACCTGCTTATCGACCAGGCGAGGCAACGCCGCAGTCAGAAGCGTGGAGGAGTTAGAGAAAGGCTCAGTCTGGATTCCCTGCAACTGTCTGCTGACGATGATTTGCCGATATTGCTGGATCTGGATCAGGCGCTATTGGAGCTTGCGTCGTTGGACGAACGTCAGGCGAAACTTGTGGAGCTTCGATTCTTTGGCGGTTTGACGATGGAACAGGCTGCAGAAGCACTTGGAGTCTCCGAACGAACGGCTGCAGGTGATTGGGCGTTTGCTCGCGCGTGGCTGCGACGAAAGCTGGGAAGTGTCGTCACATGAACGATCCGAATTTCGCAAGACTCAAGCAACTGTTCCTCGAAGCCCGAAGTCTGCCGCCAGAGCAACGCAACGTGTTCCTGGATGAAGCGTGTTCCGGGAACCCGGAAATCAGGGCGGAGTTAACAGCTCTCCTGAGCAACGATCAGGAAGACGCTTTTCTGGAGTCCCCCGCGATGGCCGCGCAGCTTCAGGCGGCTCTTGACTCAACGCTGACAGGCAAGGGAAGCAATCGGTCCTCGGACCTGTCGGCGGTCATCATCAGCGACTTAATCTCCGAACGCTACAAGCTGCTGCAGCAAATCGGCGAAGGCGGATTCGGAACGGTTTACATGGCCGAACAGCGAGAGCCTGTTCGCCGCCGCGTCGCGGTCAAGGTCATCAAGCCAGGCATGGATTCACAAAAAGTGATCGCGCGGTTTGAAGCGGAACGCCAGGCGCTGGCGATGATGGATCATCCGCATATTGCGAAGATTCTGGACGGCGGCACGACCAGCGAAGGTCGTCCCTACTTTGTCATGGAACTTGTCAACGGCACGCCAGTCACAGAATTCTGCCAAAAGAATCAGATGAGCGCTCTCGAGCGAATCGAACTGATGGAATCGGTGTGCTCGGCGGTGCAGCATGCTCATCAGAAGGGCATCATTCATCGCGATTTGAAACCCTCGAATGTGATCGTCACCCTTCTGGACGGCAAGCCTGTTCCCAAGGTGATCGACTTCGGAATTGCAAAGGCCCTGCACGGTCCGCTGACTGAGAAAACACTGTTCACTGACTTCCGGCAAATGATCGGGACTCTGGAATACATGAGTCCTGAGCAGGCCGAAACGTCAGCCGTTGATGCGGACACCCGGAGCGACGTCTATTCGCTGGGCGTGCTGTTGTACGAGCTTCTCACCGGGACGACGCCGCTGGAAAGCAGTCGACTGAGGAAGATGGGACTGCTTGAAATTCAGCGAACAATTCAGGATGAAGAACCACCACCTCCAAGTCATCGCCTGAAGACGCTCTCACGGCAGCAGCACGCGATCATGGATCGAAGCGCGCCTTCGTTGAAGCCGAAGAATCGTCCGGTTTCGAATGCTCGATCAGCCAGTTCAGCATCAACGGACCTGGTCATCACAGAAGACCTTGATTGGGTTGTGATGAAGGCTCTTGAGAAGGATCGCAATCGACGTTACTCGTCCGTCAGCGAACTCGCCGACGATCTGAGGAGATTTCGCTCCGATCTGCCGGTATTGGCTCGACCTCAGCGATGGGCTTATCGAGCCAGCAAGTACATCCGCCGAAATCGCAGGCTGGTGATTGCTCTGTCCGCGATTGCGATGGCGCTCGTGCTTGGCTTCAGTGGCTTCATCTACGGCGTGGTCAGCAGTCGCAGCGCGCGGGTCGCCGCACTTGAGGCGGAATCCGAACGAAACAAGACATTCGCTGCTGAAAGGCTGGCTGACGAGGCGACGCGGAATGCCAATCGACTTGCGTACGGAAACATTCTGATCGCGGCTGAGGATGCGATTCGCTGCGGACGTCGAAAGACGACCAGCTCATTGCTTGCTGCATGTCCACGACTGGGCCCTGAACTGGAATGGATGAAGTATCGAGTCGCCGACCATTCGCGACGCTTTGTTGGACATTCTGATGGCCCAGTCACGGCCGTTGCATTCTTCGCAGACGGAGAGCGTCTGGTCTCTGGAGGAGCGGACGGAACTCTGCGGATTTGGAACTCGGTCACTCTTCAGACGAGCCGAGTGATCAACCCACAATGCGGTCCTTTGACGTGTCTCACACTGGATCCTGCAGAACAAACTGTGATCGCCGGAAGTGAGTCCGGTGTCGTCGTGGTGTGCGACCTGAAATCTGCTGCCAAGGATGAAAGCAGTATCCGAAAACTGCCACTTCACAAGGCTCGAGTCAACGCCGTCGTCTGCGCCGAATCCGGAAAGACCTTTGCAACTGGTGCACAGGACGGAACCTGCTTCGTGGTCGAAACGGGACCACTTGAAGTCACACGTCAGGTGACTCATGTGCATTCTGAGTCGCCCGGCGGAGCCGCAGGAATCATCGACTCTCTCGCGATTGATGAAGGCTCCGAGATTCCTGTTCTCTTCACAGCCGGACGAGGCGGAGTGGTTGTGTGGAACCTTACCGATGGCTCGCGGCTGTTTGAGGATGGTGACTACTACGCAAGCCTCAACGCCATCATTCGGCCGCTGCATCGCGAGCTGATTACGATCGGTGGAGAAGTGTCGCTCTGGAACATGACCACTCGCGAACAGACAGCAACGTGGCAACTACCCTCCGGAAGCGAGCAAGGTGCCGTCGCATCGTCCGATGGTCGATTCCTGTTCATTGCCAACGACGAGGACTCTGTGATGAGGCTCGATCTTGCAACCGGTGAGCAGTCAACGATCCTGATGGGCGACCAGGGATCGATACGCTGCATTGATGTTTCTCACGATGGATCTCAGATGGCGATTGCGGCAGATGACGGTACCGTTCGATTGTGGAGTATCGCCGACGGAAATGCAGGTCTGCATCTGAAGAGCGATTGGGGAGTCGTGTTCGAGGTGCTGCCTCTGGCTGATGGACGCACTGCGGGAATTTGTCGCACGGGCGAAATTGCTATCTGGAACGTGCGCGGACAGATTGAACGGCACGTGTCGGCTCATTCTACGGAAGGCATGTCGCTGGATGTGACAAATGATGGCCGATTGATGGCGAGTTATGGGTTGGATCAGAAGATTCAGATCCGAAGTCTGCCGGATCTCGATCTTGTGACTTCGCTCGATGCCGATTTGGGAGTGCGTAACCTTCGATTCAGTCCGGATGGCTCCATGCTTGCCGGTCCATCAGGGGCGAACAGCAAAACGGCTGAGGGTGAAATTGCAATCTGGGATGTTGCCGCGCAGCGTGTTCGGCATCGTTTGACGGGCTTGACGAACTGGGCACTGAGGATGGAATTCTCGCCCGACAATCGACTGCTCGCAGCCGCATCTGTGGAAGGAGTCGCTGGTGTTTGGGAGACATCAAGCGGCAAGCTATTGCATCGTCTGACGACGGCAAGCGATGTCGGATGTGACTGTGTCGCGTTCACGCCGGATGGAACAAGAATCATCGTCGGTCACTTCGACGGCCGCATTACGATTTGGGAATCAGCTACCGGTCAACTTGAACGGACGATCGCTGCTCACGGCGATCGCATCAAGGCTGTGCGTGTCACGCGCGATGGGCAACGAATCCTCAGCGCATCCCGATCCGACGGTCGCGTGCGTGCATGGACGATCATCGATGGGGCTCGCACCTGGGAATTCGATACCGGCCTTCCGGGTGTTGAAGATCTGGTCCTCGATCGATCAGAAACTCGTCTGCTGGCCAGCGGCACCAATGGGGAAGTTCGAATCTGGCAAATCAGCCCTATGAAATAGTCGTAGGCAAACCAGGGAAGCAACTTGGAACGATTCTCACTTCGTGAGCTTCGAAGTCTTGCAACTTCGGATGCGGTTACTTGGTAGTTTTCTAAAGCCGCTACCTGACGGAAGTGTGTTTCTGCACGCTTGCCACGGCGGAACGTGATGCGACGAAGCCAGCGCGCTCCGTGATGCTGAGTGTAATTCTTTCGGGCGATACGCAAATGCCTGTGGATCGCTGTGTTCGCTCCCTTGAGCAGGGAACGGACACAACGAAAAAAGCCCTCGCACGAGAGGGCTCGCACGAGAGGGCTCGGGCGAGGGCTTCACACTGGGGGCAATTCAGATCAGGCAAATCAGCTTGCAAAGAACTCGTCATGGAATCGGCTCATGAACAGATCGATCGACCGAGCCCGATTGGCGGGAGTTGCCGTTGCATTCGCCGCCTGTTGATTGGCTGAATCGTTGCTGTTAGATGTCGAACTCGTGTTTGCCGAAACAGCATTCGATTCAGAGCTATCGTCATCAGAATCAACCACTTCGCTCTCGTCGCTGTTGCCAAGCGGCGACGTGAGGTTCGGCAGGCTCGACGGAGGAACTGCACGACGAGAAGCAACCGCATTGAGTTTCGGTGCAGTTCGAATTGCGGGTCCCGAATAGGTACGAGGTGTTGCGGATCCAGATCCGGTCTGGCTGCCTGTTCGAGAGAGTAGCGTCCCGATTGCGTCATCGTTCTCTTCGACAACTGCAAACACGCTTCGCTGGAAGTTGACCTGCACAGGAGATGCAGGATCATCTCCTGTTTCTGTCACAGGCTCGCTGGATGGGACATCTTCAAGAACAGATGTCTGGAAGATCAGCTCGGAATCCTCTGGAAGCAGATCGACAGGAATGTCGTCTGTGGTTCCAGTCATCGTATAGATCTCATCAGTCGGCACTTCGCCGTCGACGGGCAACTCGCCTTCGACAACTTCGATGCCACCATCTTCGTTAAGTCCGCCGGCACCGAACATATACATGATCGGCGGAAGGTCTTCGGTTCCATCGACGACTCCAGTCTGCCACATCTCCTCGCCGTCCAGAGTCACAACACCGTAGTCAGTGGCAGAGCCATCTTCTGTTGTTTCGTCGACAACGATCTCTTCGTCACCACTAACCGAAACATGACCTCGCATGACCATTGTCATCAGGATTTCCGGTGGAATGGTGGTCCAGTCCTCGGTCGGTTCTCCAACAAAATCCGTTGTGACAACGACGTCTTCCTTCACATCGACTCCGTCAACGCCTGGTTCAACGTCTGAGTCGGTAACTTCATCGGTTGGAGGAGCACTGAAACAAGTGGCGAGCAGGTCATCCGGATTCAGCGAATCCTCGATCGTCATTGTGTACATCATCATGTCGTCGACAACGGGCAGGTCGACGGATTCCAGCAATGGCAGATCGACGATCTCACCGGTAATCTCAGTGTCCTGCAGTTCGGCAGGCACTTCGCCGTTCATTTCTTCAACCGGAGCTGCTGTCATCGAGAGGAAGCGATATCCCCACGATGGATCCCAGTCGGTTGGCATGGCGTCATTTTCGTAGTCGACGAACTCGGTCGCTTCTTCGGATAGAGTGACATTTTCAAACACGTCCGTCTTGTCGGTCAACTCCGGAGCAAACTCTTCTGTTTCGCCAACCACCATTGGCATAAAGTTGCAGACGGCGAGCTGAAAATCTTCTTCCGATACTGTTGTTTCACCGACGCTGAAAAGCATCTCATCAGCGACGGGTCCGTCTTCTGGCGCGACAACGTCGCTCTTGACTTCGGACCCATCAATGACAGCCGTGTCTACCACGTCAACAGGAGCCTCGAAGCCCGTGGCACAGAGCAGCGATCGGGTTTCGCAAACTTCCGCGACTCCGGACAGCGATTGCGGGGTCAGTTGCTTGCGACGATTTCGAGCAGGACGAACCATAACGAGAGATCCTTATATTGAAGTCAATTCACATCCGGAGTTGGTGGATGAACAGGTTGCAACCTGCTCGTTGAAAAGAGAGCGAGAAGACTTCTTTGACGAAAGCGTCGGGATCATGCTGCTGTTGGCCAATGACAGCAATCGCAGATCCTGCCGGTTTTCCAGTGCCAAAGAGACCACTCCGATGTGCTTTGTCGCGTTCGACGAACCGTTCGAACAAATCACGAGATCGCACTCGATCGAAAAACTCAGTTTTCTTTGGTGGTCAACAGAAGAGGGGACAAACTGAGAGGGACCTTTCCGGTTTTTTCGACGCGATTTGCTCTCTTCAGGAACGCTTTTCTGCAGAAAGTCTCAACAGACCGGTGGATCAGTCAGTTCCGCCTTTGACGCCAGCAGACCGCAGATTTCGCTGAATTTTGCTGCCAGCGATTTGACGTCTCGCCGTACCGCTCGCCTCGGCGGATCAGTGGTCTCGTGCTATTCTCCGCAAATGCGGCATCAACGATGCCTCCGCTTGAGGCCGCGATTTCCATCCCGTAATCCTCGTTTCATCGCAACTCAATCACTCATCCGCAATGAACACTCCGAACTATTCCGCGCGTCGACAGAAGGTCATCAAGCGTCTTCGGGAGTTGAAAGATACGCCCGTCGAAGGCATCCTCGTCAGTGGGCTCGCGAATGTGCGATATCTCACTGGATTCAGTGGAGACTCGTCGTGGCTGTTCCTGAGCCTGGCAGGCACGGTGATGCTGAGCGATACTCGGTACGAGACGCAGCTTGCCGACGAATGCCTGGACCTCGATGTTGAGATTCGAGATGCCAGCAGCACCGTAATCGATCTTGCCGCGAAGGTGATCCGCAAGCACAAGCTGAAGCGAGTTGGCATCGAAGGCGATTATGTCACGATGTCGACGTATTCGACGCTGAAAGACAAAATCGATGCTGCCGAGCTGATTCCACTGTCGGGAACTGTGGAGCGACTGCGAGAGGTGAAGGATAAGTGGGAACTCGAACAGATTCGCGAAGCCATTCGTATCGCTCAGCGCGGGTTTGAAGTCGTTCGTGCGTCGTTGCGAGCCAATCAGACTGAGACAGAGATTCGATACCTCCTCGAAGCCAGCATGCGAGATTTCGGTGCCAATGCACCAGGCTTCGAACCGATTGTCGGCGTCGGCCCGACAGCCGCGCTGCCGCATGCTCATGCAGGACATCGCCTGGTGAAGGACAGCCCCGTGCTCCTGATCGACTGGGGAGCCCAGACTCCGTCGCACTATCGAAGCGACCTGACTCGCGTGCTGTTCACGGGCAAGCCGACGAAACAAATGGAGCACGTCTACAACATCGTGCTCGACGCTCAGCAGGCGGCCATTCGAGCCATTCGTCCAGGAGCGAAATGCGCGGATGTTGACCGAATCGCTCGTGACATGATCGCAGAAGCTGGGTTTGGCAAGTACTTTGGCCACGGCCTGGGCCACGGGTTCGGACTGGAAATTCACGAGACCGTTCGAATGAGCCCGGTGTCAAAGCAGGAGTTTGAGCCCGGAATGGTGGTCACCTGTGAGCCTGGGATCTACTTGCCGGGGAAGTTTGGTGTCCGGATCGAAGACGACATTCTCGTGACTCAGGACGGAAACGAGGTTCTGTCGAACCTTCCTCGCGAATTCGGGGACGCCGTGCTTCCTTTCCTTGCATGAAAACCGTCTTTTCACGATCCTTCGCGATCTTTGCTCCGCTCCACGGGCTTGTCGACTCCGGTTTCAACGGAATCAGCAGCCTGAGCGGTGAGCGTGCGTTTTGAATCACGGACGCTGAAATTCAGCGTCGGAGGCATTTTTGAAATGGCGAAACCCGTGGAAAACGAAGAGAAGGGTGATTCTTTCGATCTGGATAAGTTCCGCAAGCTTCTGCAGTTGATGGAGAAGTTCGACGTCTCCGAAGTGAACCTGCAGAATGAAGACGAGTCGTGGAAAATCCGTCGTGGTCCTCGATATGCAGCGCCGGCTTACGGACCTGCCTTCGCACCAGCTCCGATGATGGCTCCGGCTCCGATGGCAGCACCTGCAGCGGCCCCTGCGGCTGCGGCAGGGACATCGGCTCCCGCAGCGGCACCAGCAGGAATCACCATCAACGCTCCGACGGTTGGCACGTTCTATACTGCGGCCAGCCCGGACGATCCGCCGTTCGTTACTGTCGGAACTGTTGTGAAGCCTGACACCGTTGTCTGTCTGATCGAAGCGATGAAGGTCTTCAATCAGATCCAGGCAGAGAAGTCCGGCAAGATCGTCGAGATCCTTGTCGAGAACGGTGACGCGGTAGGATTCAACCAACCGTTGTTCCGAATCGAGCCAGCCTGATCGTTGTGACGAACTGGTTAACGGATGTCTCAATGTCGATGACGACTCCGTTGCCGCTGTCTGATGTCGTCCTGGACCACTTCGACGACGTCAATGCGCCCTGATCAAATCCCGGGACGATGTCCCGGGGCTCATCCTGTTTGCAAACTGAGCCATCCATGTTTCAGAGAATTCTGATTGCCAATCGAGGCGAAATTGCTCTGCGAGTCATCCGAGCATGTCGCGAGCTGGGCATTGAAACGGTCGCCGTATTCAGTGAGGCCGATCGAGGTGCTCATTACCTCGATGTTGCGGACGAGGCGTGGTGCATCGGTCCAGCGCAGGCGCTGGAAAGTTATCTGCAGATCAATCGCATCATCAGTGCGGCTGAGATCGGAAATGTTCAGGCCGTGCATCCGGGTTACGGATTCCTTGCGGAGAACTCGCACTTCGCCGAAGTTTGTCGCAGTTGCAACATCGAATTCATCGGACCTCCTGTCGCCGCGATGCAGGCGCTGGGAGACAAGGTGAGTGCGAAGGAAATCGCATTGCGAGCGGGTGTGCCATGCGTGCCGGGCAGCGATGGACTCGTGTCTGATGTCGAAGAAGCTGTGAAGATCGCGGATCGCATTGGATATCCGGTTCTGATCAAAGCAACTGCGGGCGGTGGCGGCAAAGGCATGCGTGTTGCGGGAAACGAGATCTCCCTGCGAGCAGGACTCCAGGCAGCCAGCGCGGAAGCTGAAAAGGCGTTCAAGAACGCGGGTGTGTATCTTGAGAAGTACATCGAACGGCCGCGGCACGTCGAAGTTCAGATCCTTGCGGACAATCATGGAAATGCCGTCCACCTGTGGGAACGCGATTGCTCCATGCAGCGACGCCATCAGAAGCTGATCGAAGAAAGCCCGGCTCCGAAGCTTCCACCGGACGTCCGCAAGCGAATCTGCGAATGTGCGGTTAGCCTCGTCAAGGAAGCTGGCTACACCAACGCCGGCACTGTCGAGTTCATCGTCGACAAGAGCTTCAACTTCTACTTCATTGAAGTGAATGCTCGAATCCAGGTCGAACATCCGGTGACTGAACTGGTAACAGGAATCGATTTGATCAAGCAGCAGATCCTCGTTGCAGCGGGCGAAAAACTTCCCTTCAAGCAGGAAGACATCAAACACACCGGTTGTGCAATTGAGTTGCGAGTGAATGCCGAAGATCCGGACAATGGCTTTCGACCGAGCCCGGGCAAAATCACAAAGCTGCGTCTGCCCGGCGGCCCCGGCGTGCGTTTTGATTCGCATGTTTACGAAGGCTACACGGTCAGCCCGTACTATGACTCCATGATCGGCAAGCTGATTGTTCACAAGCCGACTCGTGAGGAAGCCATTCAGTGCATGCGTCGCTGCCTGAGAGAGTTTGTCATCGAAGGCATTGCCACGACGCTGCCTCTGGCGAAGAAGATGTTTAATCATGCCGACTTTGTGGACTTCAATGTCGACACGACGTTTGTTGAACGCACGTTCTGAGTCCACAACAATCTGATATCTCAAGTTTCAAATCTGAAATCTCAACTCAACCACCAAGGATCCTGTCTCATGTCCCACGGCATTAAACGAGTTGCTCTTTTGTTCGCAGGCGGCCCGGCCCCGGGAGCAAACGCCGTCATTTCCACCTGCGCGATCTCGTTCATCCGCGCGGGCATCGAAGTCGTTGGAATCAAGTATGGTTACTCCAATCTGATGGAGTACAGTCCGTCGAATCCTCTGATCGAAGGCGTTCACTACAAGAATCTGACAGAGATGTCTCTGCGACGAACTCGCAGCAAAGAAGGCATCATCATCGGCACGGCTCGAGCCAATCCCGGCAAGCAGGTCACGGCTCCGGAACACCTCGAAGATCCGGAAAAGTCTGCACCGCTGAAGCGATCTTACGAAGCTCTGCGATCCATCGGCGTTGATGCACTGGTGTCGATCGGCGGCGATGACACGCTGAAGACGGCAAACAAGATGAAGATGTATCAGGATCGCCTGCCTGCCGATCAGAAGCGTATGCCAGTCGTGCATGTTCCGAAGACGATCGATAATGACTACATGGGCATCGACTTCACCTTTGGCTACTTCACCGCGGTGGAAACACTGGGCACGGAGATTCGAAATCTGCATGCCGACGCGGAAGCCGCGCGAGCCTATTTCGTCGTGGAAAGCATGGGCCGAAGCGCGGGATGGCTGGCATATGGTGCGGCAATCTCCGGCGAAGCCAACATGGTGCTGAGCGTCGAAGACATGACTCCGGAATATCTCATGCCGGAATCCACTCCGAAACGCAAGGTGATGGATATCGACAAGGTTGTTGGCCGCATTGTGAAAATGATGCGATATCGTCAGGAAAAGGAAGGCAAGGAATACGGCGTGGTTGTACTCGCCGAAGGTCTGGCAGAATTCCTGTCCGACGAAGTGCTGAAGGACGTTCCGCGTGACGATCACGGTCACATCTCCGTGGCTAACGTCGACCTCGGCAAGATGTTCGCCAAGCGCATTGCGGCTGAGTTCACAAAGCAAACCGGCGTGAAGCGAAAGGTGACCGGCCTGCAACTCGGGTACGAGTGCCGATGCGCCCGACCTCACGCATTTGACGTGCTGCTCGGCAGTCAGCTCGGCGTCGGTGCCTATCGAGCCCTTTGCGAAGAGAAGATGAACGGTGCGATGGTTTCCGTGTCGGGCCAGCTCGACCTGCACTTCGTTCCGTTCGAGAAGCTCGTTGATCCGAAGACACTGGTAACCGTGGTTCGATACATCAAGCCGGAAAGCGACTTCTATCGCCTCGCTCGATTCCTCGAAAGCGGCGAACCTCACAAGGCGTGACAAGGGGCTGACAGCCCCTCGACCTGGAGGAACCTACCGGTTCGAGCTTCGAAACCGCTCACGTTGTTCGCTTGCCAATCATGGACGCTCGGTGCGTGCATGATTGGCGGTGACTGGCGTTTGAACTCCGGAGTACAGACAAACTCGCTGCATGTGGCGACTCTTCGTCACATGCGGCGAATATCTGGTTCACTCGAATGCCATTTCGTCTCGCATACTGCCGAGACGTGCGAATTCTCGCCCCGGGCGAGCCTGCAGGAACAGATCCCGATTTCTGTCGAAGCCAGTGACGATCACGTCAAACTGATCCGCTTCGGGATACACAACGAGACTATTCGGCGATGTGATTTCGATCCGAGCGCCGTGCGCGGCGATTTCGATTGGTGCATGGTCAAGCTGAAAGTCGGTCGTGGAGAATTTTCGAAGAGGATTGCCGCCGCGTCGATCGTAGGCCACAAGAACTTCGATGCCGCGAGACGGTTCCTCTCCCTGGCCCGAAATTCGGAACCCGCCCTCGCGACGGCTCAATCGCCAGGAACGCGGCTTTCGTGCCTTCGCTTTCAATGATCGAAGTCGCGTCGATTCTCCTCCTTCGTCAGACGTCGCCGATGCAAACTCAACGGGCCAGTTGCGGCGATCACCGGTTGACGTTCCGACAGAAAAGACATCCAGGAGAAGTTCCGGATCGTCTTCTTCCATCGCCTCAGAGAGCATCTGGCACATATCGGCAACGGCGTTCCGAATGAATCGCAGCGTCGGAGCGCCGTTGATGTACTTGCCCTTGAAGTGGGATGACTCTTCGTGCCACTCGGTGTGAGCAGGATTCTCGGCGTCCCCAAGGAATTCTGTCAGCGGCGGGTCATCGATCACGACGATGGCATAAACGTCTCTCAAAATGCGGGTCCGAACGTCCGAGATGATAATGCCATCTCGAATGAAAACCGGCTTCTTTGTTTTGGCTCCTTCAACGCGTTTCAGATACACATCGATCCATGATGATCGTTGCGGATGTCCGCGTCGCTGCACGTCCACAGGGATTCGCACGGCCATCTGATTGCGCTCATGGAACTGACTTCGCAGGAGTCCAAAGAGTTCAAGATCGAACGTTGAGCGAGTCCACTTGCTGCCGGACTTCGTTGAGCCAGCTTTGGCCCCAAACTGAAGCTGAATGCGACTTGACTGAGTCGCTGGCTCCATGGACCAGGTGGTGAGGTCCAGAAGCGGCTCGACGATCCCCTTCATGGGTTCGTCAAGCTGAGAGACAACTCCGGAAATCGACTGAGCATTCAGAATGGTCGTGGCCTGAGGATCCTCAACTGTTACGACCAGTTCCTCGCGAAGAATCACGTAGAAGTAATCCAGTACGATCGATTCAATGACCGCGGCCGAAGTCCATGATTCGTCGGAGAACGGAACAACAATCGAAAGACCGGGCTCCCGACCTCGTTCAAGGCCAAAGTCCTTTTCAAACTGGCGGATGAAGTCCGTGTCCTCGACCGGAGCCGACGCCTCATCCTTTTCGGGCTTTTCGCCAAACCAGCCGTCCGGGGTATAGCTCTTTCCATCCACATGGTGGGATCGCAGGATCGACTGTCCCACGAGCAGCTTTCGACGATCGTCATGGCGAACCGTCAGTCCAAAGAAACTTCGCAAACGGCTGCTTCTGGGAAAGACGAACTTCCCAAGCCCCCATCGGCCGCGACCAGTCTCAAGTTTGTTCGACTGACCTTCCGCTCGAAAGAAGTAGTAGAACGGATTTCGAACGCCTTCCACTTCGTGATACTGCTCCACATCACCAGTCAGACCAGTGGTACCACTGTCTTCGTACGCGATGAATGAGCACGCATCCTCACGCTGTGGAACATCTCTGAGACCGCTGCCTTCAGCATGAAAGTGGTCCCATCCGCCCCTGAAGTAACGCTTGGCATCTTCGGACGGCAAGGCACCTTTCTGCCCTGACAGATAGATTCGAATGGCAACCGGACCACGAAATCCGGGACGTTTCGCGTCCAGTGAGTTCTGAATCGCTTCACGAATGAACGCGCGCAGCTCGGTATCGTTCGCGAAGAACTCGCCCTGAGTCGCTTCGCGGTTCTTAAACCGAGGATTCACTTTGCTGAAATGCCAGGAAAGCTTCACGATTCAATCTGCGTCAAGGTGGTCGACGCCCGACCAGTTTGCGGTTTGCGGTGATCGAAGTTGAAATGGCGCAAATCGCTTGTCAACCACCTTTCGCGGCGGTGGAACAGCGATGCTCCCACTTCCCTTACACAGTAGCGGTAACGCCATGCGGTTCAAGGAGCATTCTTTGATCTCAGACGCCCGCTTCGAACTCTCGAGCGTGCGAGACGCAAACTCTGCTGATCCTCTCGACGTTGAGCAGTAACTCCAGGGGAATTCGAGATCACAATCATCACAACCGCTACGATCGTGTCGGTTTCGGCCACCGCATAGCCTCATCGCGGCAAAGATCCACGTCAGCTCGAATTTGCTGAATCAAGTCGGTCACCGATCCGAACGACTGAAGCGGACGAATCTCACGAAGCAGGTCGATGTGCAGTTCTTTGTCATACAGATCACCGGAGAAGCCATCGATGTGGCACTCGACCTTTTCGCGGTGCTCTCCGAAGGTTGGATTCGGCCCGATGCTCACAGCAACCGGATATACCTTTCCACTCAATGTTGTGATGGCCGCATAAACTCCGTGTGCTGGAAGCAGTGTTTGAATGGCAAACAAGTTCGCCGTTGGAAAGCCAATCTGCCGACCTCGTTGAGCCCCTTGTCGAACGATCCCGGTCACTCGGTATGGATGCCCCAGCAGATCAACAGCGTGGGAAAGCGAACGCTGACAGAGCATTTCACGGATGCGACTGCTGGAGATCATCTCACCATGCGAATCCAGAGAGTCCATCACTCGACATTCAATGTCCGCGTCGCGACACAGAGATTGAAGAAGCAAAACGTCGCCTCGTCGATCGCGTCCGAAGTGGAAGTTCGGACCTTCGACGATTCCGGTCGCTTCAAACTGACGACACACCACTTCTTCGAAGAACTGCTCCGCCGTCATTTGCAGCAAACCGGTGGTGACAGGAAGAACAACGACTTCGTCGGCTCCAGCGTTTCGGAGCAGTGAAATTCGCTCGCTGATCGTTGTCAGCACTGGTGGAGTAAACTCTGGCCGGAGGACAGCAATCGGATGCGGGTCAAACGTCACCGCAACAGCCGCCGTCTTCCGCCGATGTGACATCTGCCGGAGTTCGCTAAGCATGTGAGCATGCCCGCGATGGACTCCATCGAAGTTGCCGATGGCAATACACCCGCGACGGGCGGAAAAAGGTACATTCACCTGCACGGTGCGATCTCGTTCACGTCGGTTCTTCGTTACGACGGAGCCATCAATTGATACTCCTCAGACGATCGACATTATGACGAGTTTTCGACGCAGGCAAACTCAGCAACGAACCGGCATCCGCATTTGGAAAATCGCCGTGACGACGGTCGCGATGAGCGAGATGCGAGACACGAAGCCTTCCGGCGAATGTTCAGCTTAGAAAAAGTCCCGAAACAAATCCGGGTTTGCCTACGGCCAGGAATCACAACCCGAAACGTGAGTGACGGATTTTTGTGCGCGACTCGAATCCCTCGCTGACGCGTCGGGTTGTGATTCGGGTCACTTATTGGCGGACTATTCCTTACTTCTTCTCGTCCTTCTCGGCAGTTGTTCCGGATGCTTCGGGAGTCGTTCCCTTTCGGGCGTTGTTGACGGCTTCCTTGAAGGGCGAGAAGAATGAGCGAATGTCGCGTTTCAGTTGACTCGACGATCGTCCGAGCGATATCGCCTGCAACGTTGTCGTGCCAACCTTCTCGTGTTTCTCGTAGAGCTTCACGAGCTGTGCGCCGCCTCCGGCCTGATCGACCGTTAACACGAACATTCGGATGTTGATGTTGAGTCTTCCGCCAGCAGGTTGAAGTTCAACGAGGACAGCAAGCACCGTCTTTTCATTCGAAATGAGACTCTCTTCGATCTTGAGCGACTTCAGCGTGTCGCGAAGTTCTGACTCAACGGAGCCAGCGATCGTCAGGTAGGGATCGAACTCGTTGTTCCCACCGACAATCAGCCGTACTTTGTTGACCTTTGCAAGGAGCAGGCGTCCTTCGGGGGTCTCTGAAAGGTCGACCGCATCCTGTTGCGCTTCAACGTCGATCTCGTTGTCCATCGTCCGGGGTGGGGCGGTGATCGGGCTGAGAGTCTTTGGTGTTGACGCAGCACTGTTGACGGCATCATTCAGGTCGACACAGCACATCGCGAAGTTGAAGGCCTGGGCATTGTTGCCACGGTACGTCATCGTGTTGATACCGATCACTTCGCCCTTCATGTTCAGGAGCGGGCCACCGCTATTCCCGGGAGAGATTTCTGCATCCGTCTGGATCCACGTGCCTGTGTGTCCACGAAGTCCAATTTCCTTACGGAGAAACTCACTGGTTCGAATTCCGCTGACAACCCCCTGAGTGATGGACATGTCAAGACCGAGCGGCGACCCGATCGCGACACAATTGACTCCCTTCTCTGGAAGAGCCGCAGCGATTGGCAACGACAGGACCTCGCGTTTCGTCTCACTGGGATTGAATTTCAGAATCGCAATGTCTCGCTTGTAGTCTGTAAACAACAGCCCCTCGATCTCCACTCGCTCTTTGTCTTCGAACTCAATCCACGCCTGGGTGCCACCAGCAATCACGTGATAATTGGTAATGACAGTGCCGTTGTTGTTCACAACGAAGCCGCTGCCATGACCAGAACCGCTCGTCGTTGCGACGTTGACGCGAACGATTCCCGCCTTCACTTTTGGAAACAATTGTGCGGCCGACATTTCCTGTCCGGAAGGTACGGGCGTGCCTGAAGAACCAGTGGAATCAGCAGCCATACTTCCCGGTGATGCTCCTAAGCCCGGAGGCATATTTGAAACAACCGGAGGAACGGACGGCGAAGAAGTCGGTGGCGAAGCTGGCGTGGCCGCGGGGTTCGGCGGCACAACACTTCCTGCCATCGCGGCGTCCGGCGGTGAATTCGGAACGCCCGAAGATCCAGCGGACGGATTTGAAACCGGCGGGCCGAAACCTGCAGGGACACCGGATGACATTGCCGTAGAAGATTCCGGACGAGTTGAAGTCGCTGGAGAATTGCTGCCCGGTGGCATCGAGGACGCAGGGCTTGCCGGGGTGCCTTGTGTTGTCGCTGGCGTTGCTGCAGGAACTGTCGCAGACGCCATCATGTTGGATGCGTTTGTGCTGACTTCCGGAGCGTTTGTGTTTGTCGCGGGCTGCGCCGTTGAACCCTCCGAGGCCGGCAAATTTGGCGAGGCAGCGTTGGGAGTATCCACGGCAGCAATCGTGTTCGATGCTTCTGCTGGAGCCGTCAATTTCGTGTACGCGAACCAGCCGCCTCCTCCCACAACGACGACACAGGCGGCGGCAATTCCGATCATAACGAACGTGTTGGTGTTCGAAGAGCCGTATCGATCCGATGATGACGATCGAGCGGGACGCACAGGCGGTTGATCGTAGATGGATGACTCTCGTCGCGGGCCACGTGGCGGCTCAGCGATTCGAGAAGGTCGCGAAGTCGGTCGGGGCGGCGCAGCGTTTTCCCGGCTTGGCGCTGACCGAGCGGTCTGTGGACGAGGCGATGGTGGCGGTGCAATCGTAGGGACGCTGACGGCATCCTGGCACTTCGGACAGCGGATTTTCTTGCCCGCGTGTTGATCATCGACCCGGAGTTGGGAACTGCACGAAGGACAGGTTGCCACAATTGCCATTGATCACCTCGATCACAGATGCCCCAGCCCTATATGCTGTGCGTTACCCGGTTTCGACACCGTGGTCTAACGAGTTCTCGATCGTGTGAATCATGACTCATTCACGAAGACCGAGTCTCGCAGGCTAGAATGCTCCCATCCCCACGGAACCGCCAGTGTACACCTACCACCAGGGGGCGACAATCAAACTGTTCGGCATTCAGACGAAAATGACCGCACAAAGAAACATGCATCCTCAAGAACATTCTGCTTCCTCAAACGAGTTCGCCGGTCTGGGGGAGTCCAAGACGGGTCAAACGCTCCGGTTCATGGAAAACTATTCCGATCGTGTTGGCTCGGAAGCGACGTTCGAGCGCCAAAACGGCAAGGATTCGTTGAGTTGGCGTCGAACGGTCCGTATCTTCGCGACGCGAGTTTGCGTCTCTGGACCGCTGGAGGCGGGGCGACAACGAGGTTTTCGGCCGCGAAACCAGTTGGAAAACGCCCGTACAGGGAATTTCGCAAACGAAACATCAAACTTGAGCGTAGTCCGCTGCTGCCAGAGGCTGCAAGAGTTGCCAAGCATCATTCAGTCTGGGACTCAGTCCCAGTTTTCAGATTGATTTACTTCGAAACGGTTCGACATGTCAAACGCAGTAATCGAGATCCAGAACCTCTCCAAAATCTACCGCGACTTCTGGGGACGAAAGAAAGTCCAGGCCGTCAAGAGTCTGAGTCTTGATGTGAAAAAAGGTGAAGTTTTCGGGCTGCTCGGTCCAAACGGATCCGGCAAGA
The DNA here is from genome assembly GCA_037367405.1 of Ottelia alismoides. Classification (NCBI taxonomy): domain Eukaryota; kingdom Viridiplantae; phylum Streptophyta; class Magnoliopsida; order Alismatales; family Hydrocharitaceae; genus Ottelia; species Ottelia alismoides. The sequence continues at coordinate 19,083 of JAZKJV010008916.1, read as the reverse complement.
CGACCACCATGAAAATGCTCCTCGGTCTCCTTTTCCCGACGTCGGGCGAAATGAAGATCCTTGGCAAGCCCGCTTCGGACGTTTCGAAGAATGAAAAGATTGGCTATCTGCCCGAAGAATCCTACCTGTATCGATTCCTGAACGCGGACGAGACGCTCGACTTTTACGGTCGTCTCTTCAACATGACGGCGGCCGAGCGAAACCGTCGAGCGGACGAGCTGATTGAGATGGTTGGTCTCAGTCGTGCACGACGTCGTCAGTTGAAGGAGTACTCGAAGGGGATGACTCGTCGAATCGGGCTTGCTCAGGCGTTGATCAACGACCCCGAGTTGGTACTCCTTGACGAGCCGACCAGCGGTCTCGACCCACAGGGTACTCGGGAAATGAAGGACCTCATTCTGCGACTGAAGGCGCAGGGCAAGACTGTCGTTATGTGTAGTCACCAGCTTGCGGATGTTCAGGACGTCTGCGATCGCATCGCTGTCCTGTTCCAGGGCGAGTTGAAGGTTCTTGGTCGCGTTGACGAGCTGCTCGATATTCGAGACGAAACGCAGATCCGTACTTCCAGCCTGCCACCAGCGGCGGTTGACGAGATTCGCAAGGTGCTGGAAAAGCACAATATCACGAACGCTCAGTTCACGACCCCGCGAGCAGACCTCGAAGAGTTGTTCCTTCGCACCATTCGCGAGAGCGGCGAGCGGCCCGGACGCCGCTTCTCGGCGGAAGAGGTTGCTGCGTCAGGCAAGAGCGGACAGGCCTAGCGAACCATCTGATCGACGTTCGCAGAACTTGTGGAACTTTGGTCTTCGGCCTCATGGCGTTTTGAATTCATTTGAAATCTGTTTCGTGCTTCGGAACTCTCAGTTATGGACTTTGATGTCAGACCCTATAACCTCGTCGCGGGAGCCCAGGGTTGGCTGCTGCTGGTCGGGGTTTTGTTCCTGATTGCCATCGGGCTCGCCTTCGTGCTTTCTGTCGCGAGGAACGGCGGGCAGGGTGTCGCGATCTTTACTCGCGGATTTACGGGCTTCTTCGGAGACCTGTTGTCCATTTCACCGCGACGAGTGTTTGCGTTGACATCGCTCACACTCAAGGAAGCCATTCGCCGAAAGGCTCTGCTAATCTTCGTCGTGTTCTCGATCATCCTGATGTTCGGCGGCTGGTTCATTACGAATGCGAATGAACGAGCGGAACTGCAGGTGAGCGTCCATGTGACGTTCATTCTGACAGCGATTGCGTGGCTGATTCTTCCGGCTGTGATCTTCCTGAGCTGCTGGGCGGTTCCTGAAGATATTCGCATTCGGTCGATGCACACGGTTGTGACGAAGCCCGCTCGTCGCCTCGAGATCGTCATGGGACGAATGTTCGGAATGAGCATCGTCACCGTGATCGTTCTTATCGTGATGGCAGTCGCCGGATATATCTGGGTTGTGCGACAGATTCCGGCCAACAGCAAGACTCAGTTGACCTGCCGAGTGCCAGCTTTCGGAGAACTCTACTTTCTCGATCAAACCGGTCAGCCGTCCCTCACAGGGATCAACGTTGGCGATGTCTGGACATATCGATCACACATCGCAGGAAACAGCCGAGCTCGCGCCGTCTGGACGTTCTTCAATTTCGACGAGTCCGCGTTGATTTCCGAGAACCCTGCGAACGCAGCGAGTCGACTCGTTCCTCTGGAAGATGAGTCGGACTACTCGGAGTGGCTCAAGCTGGAATGCCGGTTTGAAGCATTCCGAACCGTCAAGGGTTCGGAAAAGAGTGTTCGCGAAGGTATCCAGGCCCAGTACACTCTTTCGTCGAACCCTCGTGAAGAAGCCTTTGAAATGCTGTCCCGCAGCGAAGCTCTGCGTCCCCTGGCAGACGCTCTCCGCGATGGTCAGTTCCGCAACGGTGCGAAGCTGCTGAGGGAGTTGACCGAACGAATTCGCACCGCACCGGAAGAGTTGCGACTTGAGGATTACTTCGGTCTGCAGAATGGCTTCGCCAATGCCGCAGGAGGGTTGAGCCAAAGCAGCAATGAACAGGTGAAGAAGGTTTCTGATGTCTGTCTCGAAGGGGCCAAAGGTGGCATTGGAGTTGTGACCACTCTGTCGAAAGGTTCAAACGATCCGCCGCCGTATGATGAATTCGCAGATGCACTGGCCAAGGTCGCCGATTCACTCGAAGAAAACGCCGACATCCTTCATGAGTCGTTGCCGCGTCTGGAAGTCCCGCTCCCGTCGTTCCACATCTCGGAATACAACGAGGGTGCCGAAGAGAACGTGAAATGGATTCCTCGTCGTCTGAGGTTTTCGGCAGACTTTGAAACGCTGGCTCGGTTCCTCGCTGGAGTGTTCGAAGAGTGGAATGCTTCCGGAAAGCTGGTCGAAGGATCGGATCTGAAGGGCAATCTGGCTGAATCGCTGGCCTCAGATCTTAAGATCTCTCAGTCAAATGCAGGACTGCTGGTTCAGGTTGTTCAGGAGCAAATCAAGTCCGGGGCTCTCAAAATCGAAGGCGGAAAACTGGCAGTCGCCGATGGGAAACGATGGTTCGTTTTCTTTGACGACCTCATTCGCCGTGAATTGCTCATTTCCCAGGACAATGAAGGCTGGGTTCTGGAAAAGGACTTGATCAACGATCTCGCTGCCAACAAACGACTGCGAATCGAAGTCGCCTGCATTAACGACCAGATGTATCTCGGAATGGCTCGACCGGACCTCTTCATTCGAAAGGCCGACCGATCGTTTGCGAGTGGCTACTCGAAGGCAATTGTCAATATCGGGCTGATGCTGCTGCTGATCATTGTTCTGGGCGTGACGGTTAGTTGTATCGTCAAAGGCCCGGTGGCATTGTTCTTCACTCTGACGTTCTTCCTCGTCGGACAGTTCTTCCACGGCTTCATGTTGAGCCTGCTGGCCGGTCAGCAAGGGATGGGTACGATTGAGTCCGCTGTTCTGATTGCACAGCATCGAAATCCCCAGGTTGGGATGGACACTTCGAATGCGACTCAGAACGTGATTTATGCACTCGACCAGGGGCTGCTGAGTGTTCTTCGAGTGTTCAGCAACATCGTTCCCGACTTCCAGGCATTTAATAACGCTGCTGCGTTCGTCGAGAACGGATTCGATGTGCCGTTCAGAGAATGTGTTCTGCCGGCTATCGCGATTTTTGTCGGCTTCCTGATTCCATGTATCCTTCTTGCCGGAGCCATGCTGAAGTTCCGTGAACTGGAGGCAAAATGAGCAATCTCAATTCACGTCAGCGAAAGATGCTGTACGGAGTGTTTATCTTTGTTCTTCTGGTTCCGATCGTTTACCTCGGATATCCGGAAGACCAGACCGGCGCGAGTCAGCCGAGCAAATCGTGGATCAATCCACTGGCTCGCCTGAGGAAAGACTACGGACTGAGTCAATCGACGCTCGGTGAAGTTGATCCGTCCAGTTCTGCGATGAACCTTGTGCTGCTCGGTCTCAAGGGACCAGCAGCGAGCCTGATGCACCTGAACGCGATTGAGTATCAGGAGCGTAAGCAGTGGGGCAAACTGCGTGCGACGGTAAAGTCCATCACGCTGCTCCAGCCGCATTACATCCAGATCTGGAAGTTTCAGGGTTGGAATCTTGCGTACAACGTCGCCCGAGAATGGGACCGCGTTGACGACCGCTTCTACTGGGTGAAAGAAGGGATCAAGTTTCTGATCGAGGGCTCGAAGAAGAATCAGTCGATCCCGATTCTTGCCCACAATGTCGGCGAAGTGATTTCGCAGAAAATGGGTGTCTCCGACGAGAAGAAGTTCTTCCGAGTGTTCTTTAAGGAAGACCCGGATGATCAGTTCCTCGTCGACAATAAGCGAACAGCCGACGGTGCCGTCAATCCGCAGACAAAGGATAGCTATCAGGTCGCATACGACTGGTTCAACGAAGCGAATCGTCGAGATGAACAGGACGGCATACCGAACGGTATTCTTGGCAAGGGGATGACTTACGTCTTCTTCAGGGGTTCTCCGGCGAAGGCTTTGCTGAACTATGCTGAAATCATGACGAAGGAAGGCAACTCGTTTGCCGACCACGTCAGCAACTGGAGCAGTGGTCACAAGGAATGGACCGACAAGTACGGCCGTGAGCGATTTCTCGGTCTGAACGACAAGGTTTATCAGCTCTACATGGGCTCTGGTGAAGAAATCAACCAGCAACTCAAGGTGCTGGCGGAGGAGAATGGGATCACGGTCCGTGAACAGAAAGACCTCTGGGATCGAAACGTCAAGATGGTGAATTACGACCACTGGCGTCGCACGGCGGATCTCGAGCAGAAACCCGAAACCATGGAAATGCATAAGGCATTTTCCGAAGCGAAGAAGTCGTATCTCGAAGGTCGAAGCCTCAGCAGTCAGGCAGCAGACGGTAAGGAAACGCCGTCTGAAACCCAGACTCTTCTCGAAGCGGCCATGGAGAAGTGGATCGCACTTCGAGCCAAATCTCCCGAAATGTTTGAAGAGGGAAGCTACCTCGAAGAGGGCATGTTGATGGTTCAGTACTGGATCGCAGTCCATCAGCTCAATCAGAAGACGGTTCCTGCTGACCATCCAATGAAGCAACTGTGGGATGCAAATCCGGGACGCCACAACCAGGCTCAAAGTGACTTCCAGATGGAAACTCGTGCGATGACCGTGAAGTAGGACGTCCCGTCGATCACGCTTTTTCAATCAAGCGAGTTTTCGGGGTGTCGAGACGCCGAGTGGTTGGAACAGACGGGCAGGCTGCAATCAGCCTGCCCATTTTTCTGATGGCGATGCCGTTTTGTTCATGACAACAGTGACTCATCCCATGAGTACTGCTGAGTGATTGCTGGAGCAACATTGTGCTGGCTGGTCCAATTTTTGAACGCGAAGTACTAACCACTCCTCGCCGACTCAGTCACTATGTGATGCGGTCTGGGTTTGTGGCAGGATTGCTGGTCTTGTTCTACAGCATTCGTCAGGCAACGATCGGGTTTCAGGATGTACTGTTCGCCGGAGACGTCGCCTCCTTCAGCGCGATGACGTTTCGTGTTTTTGCTTTGCTGCAGTTGACACTTGGCCTGTTCTTCGCAACCGTCTTTTCGGCCTCCGTTGTGACTCAGGAAAAAGACCGAAAGACCCTGATTCTTCTGCTGATGACGGACCTGAGAAATCATGAGCTGTCACTGGGCAAGTTGTTGGCCAGCCTCTTGAATGTCGGCGTTCTTCTCGCAACCTCATGGCCCGTCTTTTGCTTCCTGAAGCTGCTGGGTGGCATCACGTGGGAGCAAATCTTCTGGTCGCAGGCGATTGTCGGCACCGCGACTCTTGCTGCCGGTAGCTGGGGCTGCCTCGTTGCATTCTGGCGTGAGAAGACATTTCAGACTCTGGCCGTGAGCGTGCTTGGTGTCGTATTGTTTGTCATCCTGATGCAGGCACTTGGCAACTCAGTCGGCGGCATCTTTCTGGATGCATCACCGTATGTCGGGCTGATTGATGTTCTCGACCCCATGTCCAAACCCACGGTGGGTATCGTGCGCGTCTCAGCATGGGCCACCGTCGGATGGATGGTCGGCCTGTCCGTTGTGCTGACAACAATCACCACGTTGAAAATGAGGGTTTGGAATCCTTCGAAGGAAGTTCATCAATCAGTGCCGGAACCTGCAACGGACTCGGCAGAGAATCAAACAGCTTCCGCAGGACGGCGACAACACCGCGTGGTTTGGGATCAGCCGGTCATCTGGCGCGAAATGAAGACGCGAGCCTACGGTCGCCGAATGATCTGGATCAAGATTGCCTATGTCATTCTCGCGATGATGATTGCAGGGGCCGCCCTGATGTCATCGTCTGGAACAGAAGACAAACTGATTCTGGGGATGGTTTCAAGTTCGGCTTTTGCGTTCCTGGGTATTGCTGTATTGAGTCTGTTGCTGACCAACGCTCAGGCAGTGACTTCGCTGACCAACGAGCGTGATGGTCGAACGCTGGAGATCCTCCTCGTGACCGACTTGCGGCCGCATGAGTTCATGTTGGGAAAAATCGGCGGTTCACTTTGGAACGCGAAAGAGATGATCCTGTTGCCGATCATTTCGATCATTCTGTTCGCCGTCACCCGCACGATTCCCGCTTTGACTGTCGAGAATGCCGTCTACATCTGTGTCGCCTATTTCGTACTCAGCCTTTTCGCCATTACGCTCGGGCTTCATGCCGGACTGACGTATGAGAATTCTCGACATGCCATCGGTCACGCTCTCGGAACGATGTTCTTTTTGTGCATCGGCATTTTCATCTTCATGCTGCTGCTTGTAGAAGCTCGATCCTCGTTCGCGATCCAGTTGCAGAGCTTCATCCTGTTTATCGGATTCGGAAGCCTCGCCCTGTATTCGTCGCTCACCTATCGCAACCCATCCAGCGCCTTGACTCTGGCGTCGCTTGTGCTGCCTTTCCTGACGTTCTATGCGATCACCGACTTCCTCCTCGGCGGAAACCTCGGCGTTTGCTTCTGGATCTGCGTCGCCTATGGATTCACTGCCGTCGCGATGATGATTCCCGCAATGAACGACTTCGACATCGCCCTTGGACGCAACGCCCACGATGTGGGGTAAGGGTTCGACAGGAAGTCGGCCGCGAGGAAACGGACAGACCCAACTCGCGAGCGGACAGATGTCGCGTTGCTTCATGTGATCACTCACGACTTACTTCCGTCCGGCTTGTCCGGGCGGAGCCACAAGCTGAACGCTTCAGAAAAGATATGCGCTCACAACGGATCTCCGCATCGGGCTTGCCCCGGCGGAATCCACGAGTTCTGTCGCTGCGTCCGCCGGGACAAGCCCGAAACGGAGCGTCTTCTCGCGATTTGTCTGAAATCGTAGCTGCCAGTTGTGTCCTCCGTCCTGAGCCGAGACCAGCTCGACCGAAGAACGATGGACATCAATGATTCGCTTAAGTCCACTCCACTGGGTTCATCCCAGCGGAAACAAGGCACTTAAACTACCGAGGCTCTCACCTGTCATTGAAGTCGTTGTTGTTGCAAAGGCCATTGAGCTACCGGGATAAGCCCCGGCGGGGACACGACTTCGCTTGTCTGACGACTGGTACACTGGCCCGCTGATTGCCCGCCGCTGACCACTTCGCGTCACCTCGGCACGCTCGCTCGCAGGCCGTTTCATCGATCGCCTCGAGGTACCAGCCATGCGGTGTGTCCCATCGATTGCCCTATCGAATACGGCGGCTGAGCCAGACCTGTTCCATGGCACAACGAAGGTCGAAGCGAGCCGGCGATCTTCCGCTCGCTGCGATCGATAACAACTCATCCGACGCGCTGAGAACATTTGGTCCTGCAAGCCTCTGGTAGCCAGGCGACACCAGCGATTTATCGTCGACGCAGTCAAACTTTCCGCGCTGGAGCGAGCAATACGGTGCACATCGGCTCCAGCCCGCAACCGCTTCGGACAGAATCCTCATCACCGCCGGCACGAGGGACTGCAATGCTGGCCGGTGACGCGGCGGAGTTCCCTCAGTCAGCGGGCCTACTTCCTGCTGAATGACGCCGCTCGAAGACCGAGACGCAATGGCTGAGGTCCGTGACAACGTGGTTTTGCCCGAACCTCGCCATTCATCGCTCAATGTCAATGAATCCGCCTCAGGCCTTTGCCAATTGCTTTTCAGCGGCCATCTCCTTGAGGGCTCGTTTGTAGTCCACTGGCATGACTTTGTGGAACTTCGTCAGCGACGACTTCCAGTTGTCGAGGATCGACTTGGCAACCGTCGAGCCGGTGTACTTGAGATGGTTCTCGATCAGACCCAGAAGTTCGGCGATGTCAGCTTCCTCGACCATCTTTTCGAGCGCCACCATCTCCAGGTTGCAGTTCACCAGGAAAGTCTCGTTCGGGTCGTAAACATAAGCAACACCGCCGGACATACCGGCCGCGAAGTTGCGACCCGTTGGGCCAAGAACGACCGCGCGGCCGCCGGTCATGTATTCGAGACCATGATCGCCGCAGCCTTCAATCACCGCTGTCGCGCCGGAGTTTCTTACGCAGAAGCGTTCCGCCGCGATGCCTCGGAAGTAGGCCTCGCCGGACGTCGCTCCGTAAAGAGCCACGTTGCCGATGATGATGTTCTTCTCCGGCGTGAACGTCGCTTCTTTCGGTGGATAGACGATCAATCGACCGCCGGACAAACCCTTGCCCGCATAGTCATTGGCATCACCTTCGACTTCGATGGTGACGCCATGGACCAGCCATGCCCCAACGCTCTGACCTGCGGAACCCTTCGCCTTGATGTGAATAGTGTCCGTCGGCAAGCCGTTGGCTCCGTGAGCACGGCTCACTTCGTTGCTCAGGATCGTGCCGAAAGCTCGGTCGGTGTTCTTGATCGTCGTGTCGATTCGGACATGCTTCTTATCCTTCAGAGCCGGCTCGCACTTCTTCAGCAGCTCCATGTCCCGCACGTCGTCGAGAGCATGATCCTGGCTGATCGTGCAATAGGTCTGCACCGCATCATGTGGCTTCTTCGCAGGAGTCAAAATCGGTGACAAATCCAACTGGCTGGCCTTCCAGTGAGTGACCGTCGAATCCAGTTCCAGCATGTCGACTCGACCAACCATTTCATTGATCGTGCGGAAACCGAGTTCCGCCATGATCTCGCGAGTTTCTTCAGCCACCATGAACACGTAGTTCACGACGTGCTCAGGCTTGCCCTGGAACTTCTTTCGAAGCACCGGATCCTGTGTCGCGATACCAACCGGGCAGGTATTCAGATGACACTTTCGCATCATGATGCAACCCAGAGTGATCAGCGGAGCAGTCGCGAAACCGAACTCCTCGGCACCCAGCATCGCTGCCACAACCACATCGCGACCGGTCTTCAACTGGCCATCGGTCTGCAGACGGACTCGGCTTCGCAGGTCGTTCATGACAAGCGTTTGATGAGTCTCAGCGATCCCGAGTTCCCATGGCAGTCCGGCATGCTTGATACTGGTCAGCGGCGAAGCCCCTGTTCCGCCTTCGAAGCCGGAAATCAGAATGTTGTCGGCATGACCTTTGGCCACGCCCGAAGCAATCGTGCCAACGCCGACTTCTGACACCAGCTTCACACTGATGCGAGCACGCCGGTTCGTGTTCTTCAGGTCGAAGATCAACTGCGACAGGTCTTCGATGGAATAAATATCATGATGCGGCGGCGGACTGATCAATCCTACGCCTGGCGTTGACATTCGAGTCGAAGCGATCGTCTTGTCGACCTTGTGACCAGGCAGCTCACCGCCTTCACCCGGCTTCGCGCCCTGAGCAATCTTGATCTGCAGTTCGTCGGCGTTCGTGAGATACCACGACGTCACGCCGAATCGACCGGACGCAATCTGCTTGATCGCTGAACGCTTTGAGTCGCCGTTTTCCATCGGCTCAAAGCGGTCGTAGCGTTCGCCGCCTTCACCGGTGTTGCTCTTGCCGCCGATGCGGTTCATTGCGATGGCAAGCGACTCATGAGCCTCAGCCGAGATCGATCCGTAGCTCATCGCGCCGGTGCAGAATCGCTTGACGATCTCAGCCGCCGATTCCACTTCCGACAACGGCACTGGTTCGCCTTTGCGAAACTTCAGCAGGCCTCGCAAGTGGCAGGCGCGAGTCGTTTCGGAATTGACGAGCTTCGAAAAGTCCTTGTAGGCCGACTTGTCACCGGTCCGCGCGGCTTGCTGAATGCGGCCGATCGTGTGCGGATTCCAGGCGTGCTTTTCGCCTTGCCGACGCCATGCATAGAGACCCTGGTTCGGCAGTTCGTGAGAAATGCTGTCAGGATTTTCGGGGAAGCCGACGTGATGACGCATCATGGCTTCCTGAGCCAGCACGTCAAAACCCACGCCCTTGATGCGGCTTGATGTGCCCGCGAAGCACAGGTTGACGACATCGTCGGCCAGACCAAGTGCCTCAAAGATCTGCGCGCCCTTGTAGCTTTGCAGCGTCGAGATGCCCATCTTCGCCATGACCTTGAGCATGCCGTGAGCGACGCCCGATCGATATGCGGCGACGATGCGATCATCATCCCAATCGTCAGTCAGCTTGCCGTCAAGGCGCGCCTGTCGCAAAGCGTAGAGCGCAAGGTATGGATTGACCGCGTCGGCTCCGTAGCCGATCAGCAGGCAGAAGTGATGCACTTCGCGAGCTTCTCCGGATTCCACCAGCAGACCGATCTGAGTTCGTTCTTCGTGACGCACCAGGTGATGATGAACCGCACCGGTCGCCATCAGTGAACTGACTGGAACCCGATCCGCACTGATCTTGCGGTCGGACAGAATGATCAGACTGTAGTTGTCGCGAATGGCGTCGCGAGCTTCTTTGCAGATGCGATCCAAAGCCGACCGCAGTCCTGCGATGCCTTCGGACTTCGGATACGTGATGTCGATCGTCTTGCACTTCCAGCCGCGATGATTGATGCCCTTCAGATTGGCCATCTGATGGTTGGTCAAAATCGGATGCGGCACGGCCAGTCGGTGACAGCTTTCCGCCTTCGTGTCGAGCGGATTGCCTTCCGGACCGATGTAGCATTCCAGCGACATCACGACTTCTTCACGAATCGAGTCAATCGGCGGATTCGTCACCTGCGCAAAGAGCTGATGGAAGTAATCGTACAGCATGCGCGGCTGGTCACTCAGGCAGGCCAGAGCGGCGTCGTTGCCCATCGATCCGATCGGATCTTTGTCAGCCTTGATCAACGGCAACAGCATGAAGTTCATCGTTTCGGATGTGTATCCGAACGCCTGCATGCGGCTGAGCAGCTCCTGTCCGGTCAGTCGTTCCGGCGGAGTCTTCTTCGGCAGCTCTTCAAGTCGAATTCGCTGCTCCTGAACCCACTGCTTGTATGGACGTCGAGAGGCCACGTCAGATTTCAGCTCTTCGTCGTCAATGATTCGTCCCTGTTCGAAGTCGACGAGGAACATACGACCCGGCTGAAGTCGACCTTTGTAAGCGACGTTGGCCGGATCAATCTCGAGCACGCCGACTTCGCTTGCCATCACGACCTTGTCGTCTTTAGTCACGTAGTATCGACTTGGGCGCAGTCCGTTTCGGTCCAGCGTCGCGCCGATGTAGTGGCCGTCGGTGAACGAGATCGATGCCGGTCCGTCCCATGGTTCCTGCAGGGCGGAATAGTATTCGTAGAAGGCACGCTTCTCTTCGGGCATCGTCTGATGGTTCTGCCAAGCTTCAGGCACCATCATCATCACGATTTCCTGCAGTGTGCGTCCCGAGTGGTACAGCATCTCCAGTGCGTTATCGAAACAGCCGGAGTCTGATGTATGCGGTTCGACGATCGGGAAAAGTTTCTTGATGTCGTCACCGAAGAGTTCGCTCTTCATCATGCCCTGGCGAGCAAACATCCAGTTGGAGTTGCCTTTCACGGTATTGATTTCACCGTTGTGCGACATAAATCGCAGCGGCTGTGCTCGGTCCCAGCTTGGGAACGTGTTCGTCGCGAATCGCGAGTGAACCATCGCAAGGTGTGTTTCGTAGTCGTCCGCCTGCAGGTCCTTGAAGAACGGAGTGACCTGAAACGACGTGAGCATTCCTTTGTAGATGATCAGCTTCGTCGACAGAGAGCAGATGTAGAACAGCAACGCCTGCAACATGTCGCTGTTGCGAAGCTTGTGGCTGGACAGCTTGCGGATGATGAACAACTGACGCTCCAGAGCATCCTTGTCCAGTCCTTCAGCACCGCCAACGAACAGCATCTCCATATGCGGAGCACAAGCGCGGGCTGTGTTACCGATGTTGGCGGTTTCGTAGTCGACAGGCAGCGTTCGCCAGCCGAGGAGCTTCTGTCCCTGCTGCTTGATGAATTCTTCCACGGTCTTCTTGCATGTGGCTCGCTGAGCTGCATCCTGAGGCAGGAAGACAACTCCCGCGCCGTACTTGCCGGCTTCGGGCAGGTCTACGCCGATGTCCTGCTTGGCGACTCGCTTGAGAAACGCATGCGGCAGCGCGGTGAGCATCCCGGCTCCGTCGCCAGTGTTGGATTCGCATCCACAGGCTCCGCGGTGGTCCATGTGTCGCAGCATCAGGTCAGCGTCCATCACGATCTGATGAGACTTCTGACCTTTGATGTGAGCGACAAAGCCGACGCCGCAGTTGTCTTTTTCATTCTTCGGGTCATACAACCCAGTTGCTTCCGGAGCGCCATAAGAAGGCTTGAATGGAGCCGGATACTGATTACCGCGAACGTCTTCCATGGGAATGATCCTCTTTCAGATTCACGACCGGCGAGCGGCAGGGCGTGAGCCCTCCGAGTTTACCGGTGACGACACGGAGGGCTGACGCCGAACCGCTCGCCAAACTCAATTGGTCAATGATCAGTTTCCGACAACCGGCCGGATCGGTGTGTGCGCATCGAATTTGCCACCAGGATTCGCTGACACACGTGATCTCAAACACGTTCAGCTTAGTGGCAGTCAGACCGTTTGGACGCGGCCGCGCGTTTCACACCCGCATTGACACAGCAAATGACCACAGCCACATTCGGGCAACCCAACTCCAAACCCGCCGCCGCCACCCCGACGCAAACCGTCGACGTCACGGTATTCATCCGTGCGGCAGTGTTATGGATTTGAAGAGAACAGTTCATTGTTCCGGGCGAATTGTGGGGGCCAAAAATTGTTGTGATCAGACAGAGCTTCCACACGAAGCCATCGCAGACTGAGGGTGGGGTTCAGTCGACGTCCGAGAACCAGCGACAGAAAACCGCGGGCCTCGAACTTGCGGATTCTCGCAAGCTTTAGGTGCGGAGACAAGCAATCAGCCCAAAGGTTCTGGGAACCGTCGGGCGAAACTGCCAGCCCGCTGACTGTTTAATGGTCTGGCTACCCACGAACAATCGGAGTCGGCTCAGAAATCCGGAAAAGCCCTGCAAGTCTCATCGGTTGTCGACAAAGGCTCACGCCGTTCGCCTGACGCGAAACAGTCCCGATTTTGGGAGCGAACAGGTCACTCGGGCGGCGACTCAGCTTCGCCAGCCAATAACTGAAAGCCTGTGCGCTCAACGATCAACGACGACGTCATTTCAATCGCCGTCCGTGCCGCGACTGCGGACATTATTTCAGCCCGCGGCGTTTCAGCAGGGCGTCGACGGTCGGTTCGCTGCCCCGGAACACTTTGTAGGATTCCATCGGCTCTCGGCTGCTGCCGCGGCTGAGGATTTCCTTTCGGAACAGGTCGCCATTGGCGGACGTGCAGCCGCCGTTGGCCATCATGTGAGCAAACGCATCCGCCGCCAAAACCTCGCTCCACAGATAAGCGTAGTAACTGGACGAATAGCCGCCCGACCAAATGTGCGCGAAATACGCCGTTCGATATCGAGGCGGGACCGCTGGGATGTTGACTCCGACCTTGCTCAACGCAGCAGCTTCGAACCCTTCAACATCGGTCGGGATCTCGTCGCTGGTCAGCGAGTGCCACTCAAGGTCCAATAGAGCCGCAGCCAGATATTCCATCGTGTCAAATCCCTGATTGAACTTGCTGGCGCGGATCACCTTGTCCAGCAATTCTTTGGGGATCTGTTCGCCGGTTTTGTAATGCTTGGCATAGTTCGCAAGGATCTCCGGCTGGATCGCCCAGTCCTCTTCGAACGTCGACGGGAACTCCACAAAGTCGCGTGGCGTCGCGGTTCCTGACACGGACGGATATTCACAGTCCGAAAACATCCCGTGCAGCGCGTGGCCCATTTCATGGAACAGAGTGGTCACGTTGTCGAAGCTGATGAGGGTTGGCTCGCCGGGAGCTGGTCTTGGGATGTTCAGGCAGTTGACGATCACAGGCTTCTCATTTAACAGTCCTGACTGATCCACAAAGTTGCTCATCCACGCGCCTCCTCGCTTGGTGTCACGTTTGTAGTAGTCGGCATAGAACAATCCGAGTTGCGAACCGTCTTTGTCGAGCACGTCGAACACTCGAACATCGGGATGGTAGACAGGCAGATCTTTTCGTTCCCTGAATGTGATGCCATACAGCTTGTTCATGGTGAAAAACACGCCGTTCTGCAGCACGCTCTCCAGCTCAAAGTACGGTTTCACGGCCGCTTCATCGACCTCAAATCGAGCTGCCCGGACCTTCTCGGCATAGTACTCCCAATCCCACGGAGCCAGCTCATGATCCTGTCCGCTCTGCTTGATCATGGCGACCAGATCCCTGGCTTCAACATCGACGCGAGCTTTCACGCCGGGAACCAGATCCGTCAGCATTTTTCTGGCGGCGGCCGGAGTTTCGGCCATCTGATTTTGCAGCTTGTACGACGCATGATCTTCGTACCCGAGCAGCTTCGCACGCTCAGCCCGCAACTGAGCGATCTCAAGGACCAGCGGACGATTGTCGACTCCGCCATCACGTCCCAAACCACGATAGGCCGACGCTTCCCAGAGCTTCTTCCTGACATTGCGGTTGTTCAACGAAGAGAGCAGCGGAACACGAGTGGTGTTTTCGAACTGCAGAAGATACTTGCCTTCCAGCCCTCGTTCCTTTGCCGCTTCGGCTGCTGCTGCAATGTCGGCAGGAGACATTCCATCGAGTTCCTTGACGTCATCAATGACTACGGCTCGCTCTTTAGAGATCGCCAGCAGGTTTTCCTCGAATTTCGTTTCGAGCTTTGACAACTGTTCGTTCAGCGATCGAATTCTGGCTTGCTGTTCATCGTTCAGCTTTGCTCCGGCGCGGACGAAGTTCTCGTAATGCTGCTTGAGCACTTCCGATTGCTCCGGTGTCAGCTTCAATCCCGCGCGTCCGTTCCAGAGCGTTTCAACTCGGGCGAACAGTTTCTTGTTGAGATAGATGTTGTCCGAGTGCGCGGCCTGAAGCGGTGCGAGTTCCGTTTCGATGTTCTGAAGTCCATCGCTCTTGTGGGCAGACGTGAGATTCGAAAACACATTACGGACTCGTGTGAGCAATTCGCCCGACTTTTCCATCGCGACGATCGTGTTTTCAAACGTTGGAGCCGCCGTTTGGTCAGCGATGGCCTTCATCTCATCGAGCTGACTCTGCATGCCTGCAAGGAACGCTGGCTTGTAATGCTCTTCCTTGATTTTATCGAAGGCAGGGGCATGCAGCGGCAGCGGGCTGGGGGCTGCAAATGCGTTGTCGGACGGAAGATCAAACGTCGGCGAAACAGGTGCAGATGTCACGACAGGCTCACGAGCAGAAACAGGGAGAGGGTTGACGGGTTCTGTGGCAGGAAGCATGGATGCTGAGACACCGATTGCTGCCGAGCTGATCAGATGACTGAAGGCTGACAGAGATCCGAAAACAGGTCGAGATCGATCGCGGCTAAACAGTTTCATCGTTTCCTCTCCACGTTTCTTCCCGCTGCGGCATTGACGTTCGGCCACAGCATGGACGCAGTCTGCAGCATTCCGGATCGAACGTCCAGCATCATGCTGAAGAGTCCCTGATCTGATCCATACGGTCCTGAACAACGCGAAACACTCGCACTTCACTGGGCAGCTCGCAGAAGTGCGTTTACGATCCCAACTCCTTCGGCGACTGATTCCTGACCGATTCTTCGGAGATCCCCGTGTCCAACTCCCGCGTGCTGTCCCATTCTGATCTGTTGCAACTGAAGCGATGGAACACTCCAACCATCTACAACGGCTGGGAGCAAATCACGAAGCGTGACTACTGTGCTGATGCAGTGAACCTGGAAGAGACAAAAGACTTCATGCCGCAGATGGGGCCCATGGTCGGCTATGCCGTGACGCTGAAGGTTGAACCAAGCAATCCGCAGCACAAGAAGACTCATCCCGGTGCGACCGCTGAGTATCGCAAGTATCTTGCCAGCGTTCCGGGGCCGAAGATCGTCGTTGTTCAGGATCTCGACAAGCCGCGAGTGATCGGTTCGTTTTGGGGCGAAGTGAATGCAAATGTGCATCGCTCCCTCGGATGCGTCGGAACCATTACTGACGGCGCAATCCGTGATCTGGACGAAATGGCGAACGCTGGTCTCAAAGCTCTTGCTCGACGGTTATGTGTCGGACACGCAGCGGTGCAGCCGGTCGAATGGAATTGCGACGTCGAAGTCTTCGGTCGAAAAGTGAGTCCCGGTGACTTGATCCATGCAGACAAGCATGGGTTCATCGTCCTCGCTACGGATGAGCACCAAGAGCTGCTCGATGCCGCTCGGTTCATGGATTCGAACGAATGCGAAACCGTCATTCGTGCAGCTCGCGAAACGGCTGGTCTCACGATGGACCAGATCGTTCAAAACCTGAACGAAGCATCTCGACAATTCGGCGAAAACACTCGCAAGCGTTTTCAACGCGATGGCGAGTGGTAAAGCGGGCTGACTACTTCTTCTCTGGTTCCGTTGGAGTTGCTACCGGTACCGATGCCGGAGCCTTCGGAGGATCAGCCGGGGAACTGGCCAGCACAGTCAGCGATTTGTCGAGTGCGAGCGTGAAGATCGTTCGGATATGTGGATCGGCAACGAGTAGATTCGCCCCGTTGCGACACAGACCAACCGGCCGATCCAGTGGCGCTCCGGTGACAAACTTCTCTGGCTTGCCGTCCGGAGCAACTTTCCAAACTGTGTGTTCGTAGTTGTCGGTGACAAAGAACGAGCCATCGTCCATGCGAACAATATTATGAGGCAGATTGAACGGATGATCCTTGATGAAAGATTCAATCTTTCCGTCGGGAGTCACCTTCTGAATCTGACCGTCTTTGCTCGAAGTGGAGAGAACCCAAAGGTTGCCGTCGGGATCGATGGTTAGGCCGCGAGGTGAATTGATCACTGCGAACTCTTAAGGCTTCTCTGAGCCCGCCGCTGGCATCTTCCAGATCCGGTGCAGTTCAAGGTCTGCCGTGTAGATTGTTCCGTCCGGCGCGACGGCGATCGCCATGGGAATGCCGATCCATCCTTTGGTCAAAGGTTGCGGCTGACCTGAATCATCAAATCGAAACACTTCTCTCGTGGCAGAATCACCTGCCAGCAGTTTTCCCTGATGATCGAAGGCAAGGCACCGAACCGCGTTGAGCGGCGTTCGGAACTTCTTCGAAGCCTGAAAGTAGATCGTCTTCTTGTCGCCTTCCAACTTCCAGATCCCCGGAAGAGTTCGATCTGCGACGTAGACCGTTCCGTCTGCGGAGGCCGCGACAGCGAGCGGATACTTGAATTCGGTGGCCACTTCCTGTCCAAACGACGAGCCTGCCGCAACGATCAAAAGAAAGAAACAAGCGAGAAACTTCAAGGAACACCTCTTGGTGGGCAGATTCGAAACCTGTGCAGACGCCGAAACATGGCGGTCGGAGAGTTGACGATGTATCAAGACAGAGTGTCGCCAGAACTGACTTCAACTGTACGCTCTTGTGCCGTTTCGTGTTGGTTGGATTGTGGCACACCCGTCCACTGTCGGCAACGAAAACGGCCGGCAACACTGCCAAAAGCTTGGACGGAAGTGTATTTTGGCCGCTTGGTTTGACTTCTGCCTGGCCCGAAGCAACACCGATTTCAGTCCAATTCACCGCGGAGAAACCCATGTGCGGGCGGTACACATTGAAGACTCCAGCCGCTCGGCTGATGGATTTGTTTCAGATCTTCAAGTTCCCCGACATCTCCCCGCGATACAACATCGCTCCGACACAGAAAGTCCTCTGCATTCGGCTCCGCGACGATGGAACTCTGGAAGCTGTGATGATGAAGTGGGGATTGATTCCGTTCTGGGCCGATGACGAATCCATCGGCAATCGAATGATTAACGCCCGCGGAGAAACGGTGGCCGATAAACCGGCATTTCGAACGGCTTTCGCGAGACGCCGTTGCCTAATCGTTGCCGATGGCTTTTACGAATGGCAAAAGTTATCCACGGGAAAGAAACAACCGTGGCTGATGGAGTGGTTCGATGGCTCACCATTCGTGATGGCTGGGCTGTGGGAAACGTGGACTCCAAAAACCGGCGCGGACCAGACATTGCTTGAGTCATGCACGATCATCACCACGGAAGCGAATCGCTTCATGAGTGTGCTGCATGACCGGATGCCAGTCATTCTCAATCCGCAACACTGGATGCTGTGGCTGACCGCTGGCTCGAGAAAAGAACAACTCCTCGGCCTGCTGAATCCGCTGGCCGAGGAGTTGTTGATTCGAACTTGCGTTTCGACGATCGTAAATCGTCCGATGCCAGATTCACCCGACTGCATTCAGCCGGTTGAACCGACTGAACCGCTTGTGGATCCGTGATCTTCAGCCGCTGAGTTGGTCGTTCAGTGCCGTGTCCGAATTCTCACGAATTCGGCTACAGGCGAAAGCCCGGCAAGCGAACAACGTGAGCGACCTTCGAAGCTCGAGCCGTTAGGCTCACCGGGGTCAAGGGGCTGTCAGCCCCTTGCGATTCCTCTACGCAACCCTTTTGCCGTTGCGAATCACTGCCCGGCAAGCGAACAACGTGAGCGTCCTTCGAAGCTCGAGCCGTCAGGCTCACCGGGGTCAAGGGGCTGTCAGCCCCTTGCGATTCCTCTACGCAACCCTTTTGCCGTTGCGAATCACTGCCGGCAAGCGAACAACGTGAGCGTCTTTCGAAGCTCGAGCCGTCAGGCTCACCGGGGTCAAGGGGCTGTCAGCCCCTTGTGTCAGGCGGCGCGGCGGAACATGTCGTTCATTGGGATGATGTCGGCGGCTGGCTGAGCTTCCTTTGCTGACGCGTCGATGAAAGCTTCGAAGATCTGCAGATCCAGTGCAGAAGCCGTGGAGCTTTCCGGGTGCCACTGAACGCCGAGACAGAACCAATCATCTTCGATCGATTCGTACGCTTCGATGACTCCGTCGGGGCAAGTCGCGCTCACTCGGAATCGGCCAGACAGATCCTTTACAGCCATGTGATGAGCACTGTTGACTCGAACTTCGCCGGGACCGTAAATCGCATCGAGACGTGTGCCGGGAACGATCTCCAGAACATGTCGAAGGTTCTGTTCCACCGGATCGCGATGATGAATCGCCCGAGGAACATCTTCCGGAATATGCTGAAACAGAGTTCCACCGCATAGAACATTGACAAGCTGCATGCCGGAACCAATCGCCAGGATCGGCAGTCGCTTTTGAATCGCGTACTCGGCAACTCGGCGATCAAAATCTTCTCA